>CM042031.1:2500-1285000 GCA_023525975.1 Smallanthus sonchifolius | reverse complement strand
TCTGCTTCTTGCAACTTGCCATTTCTTGATAAACACATAAGCAAAGAATTACATGTGGAAAATGAAGGGGTGACACCGTATTTAATCATCATATGATAAGCATCAAATGCTTTCTTTTCTAATCCTTTTTTACCCAGCACAATCTTGTTACTGATACATCAAGTAAAGAATAACAAAAAAATCCATCTTTTTTGCAAAAAAAAAAAAACTCACAAATAACCATCTTTATTGCAAAAAACCATATCCAATAAATCCTAACAAAAAAAATCCATGAAAGCCTATTTCACAACCAAACAACAAAAAAGAACTCTGACTTACCCTGACGTGGCCAACTAAATTTCGGTCAAAATCCGTGAAAGCCGCCATCCACACCGCCGTTGTAGTGGTTGAGGCCGTTGATAACAGATCAGGGTTTTCTTGGTCAGATCGGCGATGGGTTCTAGTGGTTGAGGCCGTGACAGGCGGCGGTGATGGTGGTTTCATGCTCTAGTGGCAATAACTCGTATTTCCGGTAGGTCTAACGGGTGGCGGTGGTTGGTCGGAGATCTGTAGAGGCGGCATCAGGTGGTTACACCTGATGGCATCATATTTGTGATGACGAGAGCACTCAACCCGATTTTCTAGTGGCCTCAGCCAGATTTTCTGGTGGCCTCAGGAGGCGTCGGATCTTCATCTTCATGGTAGAGATGGGTTTTAGAGAGAGAGAAATAAGAGTAGATCTAGAGAATATGATTTTGAAAGAATACAGATATAGATGGATCTGATGTAGGTTTAGAGATGAGAGGGGAGCAAATGACTTAAATGCCCTTTTGTAATAAAAATAAACAAAAAACCAATAAAAATAATGTGTGGTCCATATAGAGTTTAAGGGTTTTCACAACAACTCAAGGTTTACAACCGATACGTCCCTTATATATATATATATATATATATATATATATATATATATATATATATATATATATATATAGGGGAGGGTTCACTAGAAAACTGATTTTCATGAGAAAAACAAAAAACTCCTCATTAAAGGTGCTGCATATGTGTAGTACACCCAAAAGCCTAACCCCCACCCAAAAACCTAAACCCACCCCACCCACCCCCTAAAAACCTAAACCCCCCACCCACCACCCAAAAACCTAACCCTCCCCCTCCAAAAAAAAAACCTAACCTAAAAACTAAACTAAACCCAAAAAACCACCCCCAAAAGCTAACTATGCTACACATATGTAGCAAAACGCTGAATTTTTTATTTTTTATTTTTTTTTTGAAAGAGGACGACGTGGGGAACAAGGTCTCCGAAGCGGTTTTTTAGTTTTTGATTTATATTTTGAGTTATGATTTTTTTATTATTTTTTTTACATTTAATAAATAGTTTTTTGGTTTTCTCATGAACAATGAGTTTTCTTATGATCCTTCCCCTATGAGGGAGGATCCCCTAAGAAGAGGATTTTGCCTAAGAAGACTTTTTAAAAATTAAATATCCGGCTCATACGAACTCCGATTGAACTCATTCCAGCGGCGTTGGAACCGACTCATCGAACCCTAACCCGCCCCCAAAAACCTAAACCCCCCACCACCCGCACCCCCAAAAACCTAAACCCTCCCCTTCAACCCCACCCCGAAAAGCCTAAAAACACCATCCCCACCCCCCAAAAAACCTAAACCCCCCACCCCACCCCCCTAAAAACCTAAACCCACCCCCAAAAACCTAAACCCCCCACCCCAACCCCCAAAAAAAACCTAAACCCTAAGGCTAAACCCTAAGGTTAAAACCCTAAAAGCTAAACCCTAAAAACTAAATCCTAAAAGCTAAACCCTAAAAGCTAAGATGGTAGAGTTTGACGAGATGGTTCAAACGCCGCTAAAATGAGGTCAATCAGAGTTCGTATGAGCCGGATATTTAATTTTTAAAAATCTTTTTAGGCTACTTAGGCAAAATCCTTTTCTTATTTGATCCTCCCTCCTTCCCCTATATATATATATATATATTACCTAAATCAACTTATTTTTTAAAGAATAAATCACGATTGCCATCCCTAGAGGTCCACAATGAACTTTGTTTTCAAACTTGTTAGGGGTTAACTACAAGAAATCAACAACAGTAGACATATTTACTAATAGAAAATTTAGCCGACTAAAAGTCAAATGAGCTCGAACACGTCTAGTTCGGCCCATGCTTATACTTCTGAATTGTTATGGAAATTAATATTAATTTTGTTATTGTAAGAACCACAACTCATAGCCAGTGAACCAATAAGAATGTGGCATGTCATTTTTACCTTAAACCACTCTAAATATAAGAAGTTATTTTCTAGATTTAATAGCAGTGAAAACTATTTTCATGGCTTGTGATGGAGATGTAAAGAATGATACGGTACTGAGTAGTCTTGGAAAATATCGAGTAGAGTTTGTGCAATATATATATTTTACTTGATAGTTTAGGGGCTGATTTTATAAACACTCCATAGATGAATGCCTTCCTGTTATTTTTCCGACCACCCAACAGATTTCAAAAAGCTACAACACAATGAACACTCTCGTCCTCCCTCCACCCTTATCCACCACCAACCGCTTCCTCCATCACCACCACCTCCCACCGCCGCTTTCAAATTCCACCTTTTCCTTCAACAACTCACATCTCCACGCATCCTCTTCCCCTTCTTATCCGAAGACGACACAATTACCCAATCCGACGTCGTTTCCCTTTGCCCCCACCGTCGCTACGACTTCTCACCTCTCCTCAAATTCCTATCCACCTACAACTCAGACTCCGATTCCAACTCTTACAACTCGCCCGGTTCACTCGACCAGACCGAGCTACGACTCACCAAGTCATACCGTGTTGTTCCGGCTCCGTTATGGCACTCGCTTCTTAAATCCCTAACATCTTCTCCAACGTCTTCGTTCGAAATCGGTCACGCACTCGTGACGTGGCTCCAGAAGCATAACCTCTGTTTCAAATACGAATTGCTCTTTCTTATTAACATTATTTTTACCATTTCCCCTACGCTTTCATTTACTTTTTTATTAACGAACGGCCCTACACCCGTCGCGGAGCGCGGGTATAACGCTAGTTAACCTTTAAAGTTGACATTAGAAAAACGATAAAGTGAATAATAAATGTTAAAGTCAAAAGAAATGGGTGATGTCTCTGACTTTTCTTTGTGTGTACCGGTACGTTCAGCTTCTCTTTTTTTTATTAAAGTCAAAAGACACGGGTGATGTCTCTGACTAACCACCTCCACAATTTATAAGAGGGAACCCGAGGTGATTTGCTCTGCCCACCAAACATCATCATGAAGAACTTGGTGTTACCGTAAACCCGACCCCAGCAGCTGCTCCTACCCGAATGCGCCCCCTCCACCCTAAGCTAGGAATGGCAATGGGTCGGGTTTGGGACGGGTTTAGGTAATCCCAACCCCATACCCGGTTATAAAATCTTGTCCCATACCCGGCCCAAAACCCATCGGGTTTGTATCGGGTAATTACCCGTCGGGTATCGGGAATACCCGTGGGTTTCGGGTAAACCCGTTAGTCTATAAAAAATATTCGTTTGGTATACTCGACCCAAAACCCGTCGGGTATCTATAGGGTATATATAATGTTGTAGTTAAAATAATAAAGAAAGAAAATAAAATCATGTTTGGTATATACATTTAAAATAAATACAGTATGAATATACTTAAAATAAATGTGGTATATATACTAAATTAAATAAAAAAGAAAGAAAGATATGTCGGGTATATAATTGGGTAAACGGGTATATGTTATCGGGTAATTGGGGCGGGTAAACGGGTATATCACCATATCCCATACCCGTCCCAAACCCGCGAAAAATTTCAAATGTAATCCCAAACCCGGTCCCATACCCGGTTACCCAGCCCATACCCGTCCCAAATGCTTCGGGTTTCGGTTTTCATTGCCATCCCTACCCTAAGCACACCTTGAGCAGATACGATATTTAAACATCTGACTTAGCATTAGTCATGCATAGAGACATGTTTGTAATTTACTCTTATTTTTGCATAGAGATATATTCAGAATAAAAAAAAATACCATGTTGATTAATGAAGATCCATTAGGGGTGTGCACGGTTCGGTTCGGTTATTAGCCTTAACCGAAACCGAAGTCATCGGTTAATCTATTTTATTAACCGATCGATTTTCGGTTAATTGGTTCGGTTTATTCGGTTAGTTTGTCGGTTTTTTGTTCGGTTTGTTAGTTTTGGTTAATAACCAAAACCAAACTTCGGCTATAATTTTTGCTTAGCAAAACATGAAATTGAGGTATAAATACATGAAATTGAGGTATTAAATACATGAAATAGATGTATAAATACACGAAATAGATGTATAAATACATGAAATGAAGGTATAAAACATAAAATGGAGGTATAAAAGCTAGAAATATATGAAAATATGGATGGTTCGGTTCGATTAATTTCAGTTAACCGAGGGTAAAAAAAAAACCGATAACCGATCTTTGGTTAATTCGGTTTTTGGTTAATCGGTTTTCGGTTAATTTCGGTTCGGTTTCGTCGGTTTTCGGTTCGGTTTCGATTAACGATTCGGTTATTGCTCACCCATAAGATCCATGTCTAATTTAGGGATGACAATGAAACCTGAACCCGATGGAAAAACCCGAAACATTCGGGACGGATATTGTAACATCCCGAAAGGTGGGTAACGGGATGAATAAATAGAAGATTTAATAAACGAATAATGGGCTTGAGAGAAAGCGGGCCTTGGTCCGGGCTTGGGAAACACAAGGGAGAAGAGTAGGGTAAAACCCTACTCACCTCTCCACCTCATTCATTCATCGTCTTCATCCTAAAAACCTAGAGAGAGAAAGCTCCAAGATCTCCATTTTTGACCTTCATCTCGAGCCAATAGTCATTGCTGAACGTTGCTATACAGTGGAGAAGGATTTGGGAAGAAGAATCAAGCGATTACAGGTTAGAATCGTCATCAGATCTGAGTTTTTGTTTCAAAAATGGGTTTTAGGGTTTTCATGGGTTTTTAAGATAAAGATCGAATTTTTACGTGTAAAAAGGGAAACAAAGTATAGATCTAGCTTCATGGAAGCTAGATAGAAGTTTTGAACGTAAAAGATGTGAGTTTTGGATCAAAAACAGGCCTGAATTGAAGGTGTGTTCTTGAGCCAACTCTCAAGAGTCGCCCACCTGCAAGTGCCGACTCTCAATGAGGGAGAAGAAGAAGTGAGAGTCGACCCTCCTAAAACAACGCCCAAACTAGGCACCCTATAGTTGGTTCTCATAACCGGTTATACTCTTCAAAATACTCGTGTTATTAATCAAACTACAGCGGAAGTCTTTCTAAAAATAATAATTGTTATTTAATCTCGTTAGCGTCATTAAGTTTACCTCACGAATGCCAGCACACCAATCCGAATAGCACCGCTCCCAAGCCAAGATACGTCGACCCCACAGCTAACCTGCAACACAATCTAACGTACACACAAAGTCAGCTACGCTGAGTGAGTTCTAATTGTTTAACTTAAACAAAAGCCAACTCATCAAGTTTAATATTTGTTTTCCCTCAAGACCCTCTAGTCTTTATAAAACAGTTTTATAAATTATCTTCGTGTAGATAACCTCTGTTATCTTATGATATCCCAAAAGATTCACCACCCCAGACTCAACCCACAATTATAACCCAATAAGTCTCTCCAACAGGGATTGAGCTTACCACTCTGATAACTCCGAATTTACCACACATATTAACCAAACACTGGTTATCTCAACCAACCTCTAGACACCGACTTACCAGTCCTAACCAAGACTCTCACAAACCAACTGTCATAACAGTTGTAACACAATGTCCTCATCCCGACACAACGGTCAATCTGACTCTACACATCACATTAATGGCATCTACTCACCACATCAATATCATCTCATACACAGTATATATAACTCAACACTTGTATGTAATTTAACACACATATATATTTATGCACACAAACACATACCTCGTCAGGGTTACCCTCGCCAGGGCGTTCGACACACCCCGAGCTCATCATTAACCTGTTGAATATTGTCACCTTAGGTGACTTCCCGAAGGACTTCGTCCTTCACAATCCCATTTGTCGTGTCATAAAGACAACGATGCAAACACAATACCCGCCTTGTCACAAGGACAACGACACAATAACAACTCCCGCCGTGTCACAAGGACAACGACACAATACACACGACACATGTATAAAACACATAACATCATACTCTATTTACATGACTCATTAACTGCACCTGCACCCCACACATAGCACTAGGATAATGTATCCTACACGTATTCATAAGCGTTTAGCTTATATCCCGACTCACCCCGATTAACTCATAACACAATACACTGCTAATATAGCAACACACATACAATTACTATGTCTCGTTATCTAAACATATACCATGTACGTGCACACCTAACAACACCTCCTAGTCGTACCCGTACGACATGTAAATACAATCCTGACTCACCCTTACTAGATCACTATACATCATACCACCAATAGTTCCATAACTAGCCCACCTACTCTAGGTACAAGACCCGCACCCTTAGTCTCATATTTAAATATTCAAATACATAGCTCATTAATTTAAAACTCAAAACTCGTAATACGTTTAGTTTCACAAACATGTTTGCTCACACACTCTAAGGACCCCACGTAGACCCTTAGTCAAATTATTATATAATTAGCCCATATACAAATTCTAAATCACCTCATGACCTGTGTCACCTTTAGTTAATAGCATATAATGCATGAGTATGTACGATAGCCCCAAAACGTTTAAAAACATTTAAAGAGGGGGATTAGAAACTCACAGATTTAGCCGAGTCTCAGTCCTTGCTTTGCAACTCGTTTGATTGCTCGAAACCCGAACCTGTCAAACGTACGGTCATATGATCAGACACGTTCTACACATCCATCGTATAATGCATAAAATATAAACCCCAACACCATCACGTCAGCTCGTCCTTTCTTTCCACAAACTTTAGTTCTACTCATTTACCCAAGCCGGGTCGTCTTCGACCCGTTTAGAAACCGAATACCCGAATAGGTTACATGCATGCATGTACGTACATGATCATGCAATCCTAGTCCCACGAGTACACACGTACTCAGACCGGGTCCCCATGCATGCACATATTCCGTCATGCAAAACCCCCAACTCGCCATGCAAAAACCCTAGCCTCACGAAATGTAAGAATTCATGTCGGGTTTCCTGCTTGTACATAAACCCGTCATGCAAAGTCCTACCCGTCACCATCCTCGGGTTCGTCCTCCCGTCACGTCGTTAGCCGGTCACCCTCCTGCACCACCATCGTATGCTATCATCTTCCTCGTCTGGCAAACCTATGTCACACCCCCGCCAAAGGCGGAATCACGGGAGCGCGACGAAATTGAATAGCGAGAACACACGGTAATAAAGATACTAAGGTATTTACGATTAAACGTTAAAATAATTGTTTACATCTGATTCAAAAACAAACAAGAATCCAAATACGAAATAGAAATTTATTTAATTAAACTAAGTCCATCATGCATCCTATGTGTGATCATGTCATCATGTCCTAGCATTGCTATCATCATCTGAAAACATGTAAAAATAAGGGTCAACTAAAAAGTTGGTGAGCAATCATAGGTTTTGATAAGATATAAGAAATACGGTTTATGATATACGATACACAATTATATGATATAAGATGTACGTTACAATTCTTGAAACAAGATTTAAATATACATTACATTAAACCCAATACATGAAATCCACAACCAACCCTAGTGACTGAATGCCCTCTAAGAGATTTGGAACCCACCATATCATGAATATGTCGTATTTCGATCATTCACCACCCTACCCGGGTGATGAATGGGTATGTCACACCTATGGATCCATTATCGTACTACCGTTGGCTTAGAAAAGTTAATGGTTGTGTATGAATAAATGAGAGGGACATTACGAGAATGAATAAGCAATCATGTATTCACTGTTTAATCTTGTAAAGTATATAGAAAATATTGTTATGTTGAATTGTCTGAAAAATGTTAATGGAATATGATGTACGACATGTTTTCACCCCAAAACATAAAGAAGAAAAAGGGGCTATGAGAACTCACCTTGATATCTTGAAATAAATGGGTAAGTTAGATCATAAGATTAAGGTGTTCCTATATGATTTAGACTTGTGTAAGAATAGGAATAAGTGGAATGAATAAGATGGAGTGATTTATGAGTTAGAATGGTTAGAAATCAGTAGTAAAAAGTTTATTTATTATTTTATAAGTCAAAGAAGTTTAAAAATAGATAAAATCTCTAAGAATAGAAAGAAATCAAAGATTAATGTTTTGACAGCAATCTGACCCTAACTTCCGGGACAACTTTAACTAATCAAACATTTTTATAAAAATCTCAAAATTTACAGGGACTTATTTTATGATTTTTAAAACAACTTTCATGTAGAACTCCCTTTAATTTGGGCATCCTAAGTATGCCAAAACCGTGACACAAGATCAGAGGTCCAGAATAGACCTTACTGCCTTGTTTTGTCACTTTAGGGAGTTCTACAAGGAGTTAAAATGTCTAACTTACATGGTTTTAAATAGAATTCCATAAGCTTTATTTTGCAAAAAGATTTAACAAGTTTGGACCTGTAGATTGGGAGATATGGTCCCGGAAAGTCATGACAATAATGTTGTCCAGAAATCAGAATTGACCTTTACTTCAAAATAAATACTTTTGAAAACCTTAAACTCGTCGAAAAATTATTAGGTATGATTTTCTGGATTCTAGACTTTAAACACTACATTTTAGACTCAAAAAGCAAGAGATTTAGAGAAGTTATGACCAAGATATGATGGTCCAAAGTCGGACTAATGGTTCTGTCCAGAAACTGGTTGTTTGTAAAAGCTTAAGAATGAACAAGAATCGTGCATGAATAAGTAGGCTATTACCTTTGCAAGTTCTTGAGGCTATAAGGAGGCTATGAATGTCGCAAACGCCAGGGATTCTTTAGGGTTTGAGGGCTTGAAAGTGTATGGAAAATAGACACACAAGGGTAGTATTTATACATGGCATAAGGAGGTGCATGTATATGGCAAGTCTTGGAGAACAAGAATAGGGTTTACACCCTTGGAATCAGCCATCACTTCTCCTAAGGCATTCCATGTGCAACTTTTATCTTTTGGTAAATGACATAAAAGGTCCCTAAGGTTGTCTAGTTTATCCATAGGTGCACAAAACGCTTATATTGCGAAAAACGTACGTTTAATCGAAATGCGGTAATTAAGGAAAGTGTAGTTTTCTACTAATTGAATTGAGTCCTTAGTAGAATTTTTTGATTGATATAATGTGTATGTATGTGATGATCACATGACGGTAGATAATCAATGTTGGTTTATACCGGGTACGAACACCTAATTATGAAAATCGGCGTCGGGACGGTACTCAGTATTTATGGAAAGTATAATGTCTTATGAAATGAATTAAGTTGCTAATTTAAGCAGCTAAAGGTTGACACATGTCTTGAAATGAATGTAGATGATTATGAATCAACGATTATGAAGTAAACGATACGCATTGCAATTTAGTTCAAGTTCACTCATTAATAGCACTACCCGTATATGGTATGAGTATGATATAAGTATAAGTTTGCTCATTAATATCACTGACCGTGCATGATATGAGTATGATATAAGTATAATTTGAAGAAATGAATCACATTACGTATGAAATGCTACGGTACGAATATGATAAGGGCAAATTCACATGAGATTAATCAAGTTGCGTAAATCCATGATTATTGAATGGCATTACAAGTAACGATGAAATCAGAGATGTTACAGTCTCCCCTAGTTAAAGGAATTTCGTCCCTGAAATTCAACTAGTAGAGGCTGATGATTCTTGAAATTGTTGAGGGTATTTGTGTTTCATCTGGTCCTCACGATCCCAGGTGGACTCACGACTATGTTTAGATTTGCAACAGACTTTGACTATAGGTATACGACTCCGTTTAAGGTTCTATACTTCACGATCTATGATTTCGATAGGTTCTTGAATGAAATGTAGTTTGTCATTGATACGGAACTCGTCCAAAGGGATATGAAGAGTGTCGTTGTCTAGACACTTCTTTGATACATGTACCTTACTAAGTACGGAAGGTAGCTTGAGTTTGTACGCTACGGGACCAATCCTTTCAAGTATCTCAAAAGGTCCCACGTACCTCGGGGCAAGTGTTCCCTTCTTCTCGTATCAGATAACGCCTTTCCAGGGGAAACTTTGTGTAGGACTTTGTCACCTACTTGAAATTCAAGAGGTTTTCTTCTTTTGTCGGTGTAGCTCTTTCGACGATCACAGGTTGCTTTGAATATATTGTAAATGGTCTATTGAATGAGTTCGTTTAATAAGTGGGTGATTGGATCTTTCGGATAATCCCAAAGGAGTCAATTTTGATATTCAGGTTTAAGGAGGAGGTATGTTGATACACCAGTACACAGGATTCAAACAGGTTTCCACTTTCGTTTATCTAAGTGAGAGGATTGAATTGTTGCGTATTCGGAATGGTCCATGTCGAAGACCATGTGATATGACGGTCTAGGGGTTTATAAGTATGATTACAGTGCGTCGTAGGGATTATATATTCCCAGAATGTTGAATACAAGAATGTCTTGTGTCGGTGTCAAAGCATGATTTAGAACTTATAGGTGGATGAGGTTTTGAAAACTGAAGCATCGAGAGAACGAGTTCTCACTCTTGGGCAAGAGTGAAGTTAGAAGGTGCTACATAGTTATGTGAGAAGATATCAAGTTGGTGTGAAGTCTAAGTGTTAAGTGGTCATAAGGCAGATGAGTTTTGGTTGTGCAAGGTGGTCAAGGTTGTCTATATAGGGAAATGTACAACCTTGTCTAGGAATTAGTTTAAGAGAATAGGGTTTCTTGAGAGGGGCTATGGATTTGCTAATCCAATTATCAACCACCTCTTATTGTTGTTGTTATCTAAGGCTAGTTCTTGGCTTGGCTCCTAGTCCTATTTCCAATGTACCATTAGTGTTTATATATAAGGTGTACTGCAGCTAACCCACCACACTCCCGGTACCTTGAAAGTGTACCAGTCATCTACCAAAACTAGTCGCCAACTCGGCTACTGTTGGGTAGCATGAATTAGGAGTAGGACCTCAAAAATCTCTTTCCAGAGCTTTAGCCTTGAGATATTGAGTTTAGAACTTTGTCAACGGTACGGAGCTGTGAGCACTTCAATAGTTGTGAACGCTACAATGAGCTAGGTCTCAGTACATTGTTCCTATGGTTGGAAGCACTGGTTAACAAGGTAGTGGTCAGATCTCAAGCAGTGGTAAATAAGGTTCTAAGGATAACCCAAAGTGCTTGTTGGTTGGGTACGGCTAATCAGGTGCTCAAGGCAGGTGGTTCTCTCATGAGTCATGAAGGCATATACTCAGAAAGATCAGGGTTACGAATCTGATACATTAGGATCAGGATTGAATGAATGGCTTGGATTATGAATGTCTAAGTGTAGTCTAATCCACGTTCGTCTAGTACCTACGTTGTTGTGAGAGTTTTTTTTTTGATAATCCGGTTGCAGAGTCTAAAAGATTTAGGTGTGGTTCATCCTAGGTTAAGAATCGGTCACTCGTGTGTATCAAAGGAGAATTGAATTTAAGGAGGGTTTGTCGTCTAATCACGGATTGAGGTTACACCTTACAAGGTTAATTTTATCTATATATGAGGTGAACTGGGGTTTATAGTATGTTCCCATGAAAGCTTCAAATTTGTTGAAACTTCTATAGGATAAGATGTATTTATGATGACTCGGGATTGAAATCGAAGATTCCTAAAGATAATGTCTATTTGCTCACAGAATAGGAGTTGCCACGATATTGCTATTACGTGTGCACTCGTAATAATTATTTGCTTTGCAAGATCACCCTAGTTTCCTCTTATCCTGTTATAATGTCCATTGGATTGTCGGAAACAAAGAATCGTTTATGCTTAAAGTTGTCGTGTGAGTTAGCTTATCGTTAGCTATCTCAATGGTGTATGAAGGTTAGAGCACAACATGAATTATCTTAAGTAATGGTTCGAACTTGGCGGGGACAAAACTTCTGTCCACACTAGTGTCGAATAAAATGAAAACGAATTGATTATTGATGAGAAACGTATCGGTGACGTCAGACCGATCATCACGGGCCTCATTTGCTCCAATGGTAAAGGCATGAGCACTAGCATCCTGATTGTTATTCAGCTTGGGCAACGATTCTTGAAATGATCAGCAACTACTTGCGAGACGTGAGGGTAACGAGTTCCGTGGTCTCCATGGCATCGGGATGGAGAGATGTTCAATGTATACTGATGGGTCGTGCTAAGGTTCAAGCGGGTCCCTAAGGATTTCCATAATGATTGCAAGAACCCAAAAGAGAAACGTCTATCTTGGGTAACGAATTTGTTGATGTACGGCTTGGATAACTCCTCTATCTTGAAGTCTTCACGAGTCGGGATGAAGTGGGTATACAAGAGTAAATACGAGTGGAAACACCAGCATATGTATAATTGCTTGGTGTTTAGTACAAATGAATTAAATAAAGCGAAACAAATGACTAAACAAAACTCCGGGTCTGTATGGTAGCTTACTGGGAATATATGTTTTAGCCTATAGGTGGAATACTCACGTAAAAGATTCCCAGGAAAGTGTGACGGATCCAGAAGGGATTTATACACCACACCTTTCCTAGACAGAATCTTTCAGGTACAGGTACCCATCCTTCCAGATTACACATATCCCAACAACTACTATCGGGCCCTTGGTTCTGAAGAGAATCATTATGGATTGGGTTTGGCCTAAGAGTGGGATCCAGTTGACTCCTCGGTCTTCATCTTCTTCCTGGGCTGATGATCCTCTAGTATGGGTCCAACCCTGCTTTCCTTATCACCGGGCTCCGAATCACTTCGTGGCTTTGTGGATACTGGGCTATGAATGCATTCCACGTCTCGTAGTCGTGCTGGTTCGAGTAACGTTTCGTAAGGACTAGGTGGCTATTTCTGGAGACGTCAGCAGGACGTAGCTATAAGAGGAAGGTTAGTAATGATGATATGAATGTATGTATGATGTTCCTAATGTAGGGGAGTCTTAGGGTTATAGTCTATGTCGTTACTAGTATGACCTAATTCTCTATAACCAAGGATCTGATACCAATCTGTCACACCCCCGCCAAAGGCGGAATCACGGGAGCGCGACGAAATTGAATAGCGAGAACACAGGGTAATAAAGATACTAAGGTATTTAAGATTAAACGTTAAAATAATTGTTTACATCTGATTAAAAAACAAACAAGAATCCAAATACGAAATAGAAATTTATTTAATTAAACTAAGTCCATCATGCATCCTATGTGTGATCATGTCATCATGTCCTAGCATTGCTATCATCACCTGAAAACATGTAAAAATAAGGGTCAACTAAAAAGTTGGTGAGCAATCATAGGTTTTAATAAGATATAAGAAATACGGTTTATGATATACGATACACGATTATATGATATAAGATGTACGTTACAATTCATGAAACAAGATTTAAATATACATTACATTAAACCCAATACATGAAGTCCACAACCAACCCTAGTGACTGAATGCCCTCTAAGAGATTTGGAACCCACCAAATCATGAATATGTCGGATTTCAATCATTCACCACCCTACCTGGGTGATGAATGGGTATGTCACACCTACGGATCCATTATCGCACTACCGTTGGCTTAGAAAAGTTAATGGTTGTGTATGAATAAACGAGAGGGACATTACGAGTATGAATAAGCAATCATGTATTCACTGTTTAATCTTGTAAAGTATATAGAAAATATTGTTATGTTGAAATGTCTGAAAAATGTTTATGGAATATGATGTACGACATGTTTTCACCCCAAAACATAAAGAAGAAAAAGGTGCTATGAGAACTCAACTTGATATCTTGAAATAAATGGGTAAGTTAGATCGTAAGATTAAGGCGTTCCTATATGATTTAGACTTGTGTAAGAATAGGAATAACTGAAATGAATAAGATGGAGTGATTTATGAGTTAGAATGGATAGAAATCAGTAGTAAAAAGTTTATTTATTATTTTATAAGTCAAAGAAGTTTAAAAATAGATAAAATCTCTAAGAATAGAAAGAAATCAAAGATTAATGTTTTGACAGCAATCTGACCCTAACTTCCGGGACAACTTTAACTAATCAAACATTTTTATAAAAATCTCAAAATTTACAGGGACTTATTTTATGATTTTTAAAACAACTTTCATGTAGAACTCCCTTTAATTTGGGCATCCTAAGTATGCCAAAACCGTGACACAAGATCAGAGGTCCAGAATAGACCTTACTGCCTTGTTTTGTCACTTTAGGGAGTTCTACAAGGAGTTAAAATGTCTACTTTACATGGTTTTAAATAGGATTCCATAAGCTTTATTTTGCAAAAATATTGAACAAGTTTGGACCTGTAGATTGGGAGATATGGTCCCGGAAAGTCATGACAATAATGCTGTCCAGAAATCAGAATTGACCTTTACTTCAAAATAAATACTTTTGAAAACCTTAAACTCGTCGAAAAATTATTAGGTTTGATTTTCTGGATTCTAGACTTTAAACACTACATTTTAGACTCAAAAAGCAAGAGATTTAGAGAAGTTATGACTAAGATATGATGGTCCAAAGTCGGACTAATGGTTCTGTCTAGAAACTGGTTGTTTGTAAAAGCTTAAGAATGAATTAGAATAGTGCATGAATAAGTAGGGTATTACCTTTGCAAGTCCTGGAGGCTATAAGGAGGCTATGAATGTCGCAAACTCCAGGGATTCTTTAGGGTTTGAGGGCTTGAAAGTGTAGGGAAAATAGACACACAAGCGTAGTATTTATACATGGCATAAGGAGGTGCATGTATATGGCAAGTCTTGGAGAACAAGAATAGGGTTTACACCCTTGGAATCAGCCATCACTTCTCCTAAGGCATTCCATGTGCAACTTTTATTTTTTGGTAAATGACTTAAAAGGTCCCTAAGGTTGTCTAGTTTGTCCATAGGTGCACAAAACGCTTATATTGCGAAAAACGTACGTTTAATCGAAATGCGGTAATTAAGGAAAGTGTAGTTTTCTATTAATTGAATTGAGTCCTTAGTAGAATTTTTTGATTGATATAATGTGTATGTATGTGATGATCACATGACGGTAGATAATCCCTGTCGACTGCTGCCGCATCTTCGCCTTCACCGTACACGGTCAGCCGATACCAATCATACACCTCCGCCTTCCGCCGCCGTGGAGTATCACCACAGCAGCCCCCCGCTGTTCCGGGCACCACCACCCGCCGCCATCATCGCCTCCGGTTATCCCCATAACCACCATCACCTTTACTCGTCACCCTCTTCCCTCTAACTCTCCTCTCTCTCTCTCTTGCTTCGCCTTCTCGGCCCAGGCCTGCAGCGCACCACCTCTATCACATCCGGCCACCACCAAGGCCCCCACCTACCTCACCGTAGCCGTTGCCTACGGCCAAAACCCCACCAACCAAACCCTAATCGGGTTCTCTGAGCAACACGCAAACAAACATGAAAAACGTACTCATGGAGATTAAGCAGGTATTACCTTGATGAGATGTGGAGTTCCTTGCTTGATAATGGCGTGGAACCACCCCCTTCCGGTCGCCCACTTCCTCTCCGCTTGCTCTCTCTTTGCCGTCGATTCCCTAGACTGAATATGGTCTAGGGTTTGCGAAATTCTGGTATTTAAACCACAAGGTTTTTCATCCGGGTCCTTGAGTTTCTAATTTGATCACAATGAACCCAAACCGTCCCTAATTCGGCTAACCTAGTCTGTTTAATGTCGTTAAAACGCTCCTTAATGGCCAACCATATAAATCCGCTCACTTAGTAAATAGTCGGATCGCTAACTAACTCGAACCCTTATTTAACAAATTTCCGGGACGTTACACACAAGTCCTGAACGCAAGTTCAGGCGACACTCAAGTGTCACAGCCGATACTCCCGGCCGACTCTCAAGAGTCATTGGTGATTATCTCGGCCGACTCTTGAGAGTCGCTAGTCATAGTTTTGGGCCGACTCTCGTACATAAATGATAGAATCCATGTCTTGACTTATGTACAGATCGGTTTAATCGTTAGCAATAGAGAGGACGTCAAATACAAGTTGAATACCATAGTCAGGTGAGTTCTTATTGCCCTTTTTTCGTAACGGTTTTGGGCTGGCATTGTCACACCCCCAAATTCCACTTTCGGGCTATACCCGAGGGTCGTGACTCGAGAGGATCTTTACCATTGTATTACTTTGAACGACCACTAAATGGTTTTCAAAATACCTGTTTTAAAGCATGGCTTAAACAAGCCCAAAATAAGTTTAGCAAAGTTCAAAGTAAATGTGCGGAAGCAATGTTTAAAAGTTTACAACGCTTAACAAATGAATTAAAAGCGTTTGTCAAATAGGATGCCATGCATGAATAGTGTGTGACTCCTGTGGGTGCATCCTAGCCACATATCCTATGCATTCAACGACCTGAGATAAACATGCTAAAATGGGTCAACATAATGTTGGTGAGTTCACAGGTTGTATGTAATGGAAATCATATCATGAAATGTTTTGGAATATCATATATTGACAATGCATGGAAAAGCATATACTGAAAATGCATGGAAAAGCATTTGTACTCAACACAATCATTGTTGATCAGGCAAAAACCAAAAATTATCATAAGTCCGCCAACCGAAGCTCAACTGTAGCCACTGAAAAAGGAAAAGGATGTGGTTCGCCTCTTTGTGCCATACACATGAATGGATTAGGTCAATTATGTACCCGTTCGACCTCCAGTCGAAGTTAGCGCTACTAACCCGGGCAGGGGTTGTTAAACCCAACAGTACTGTTCATGATCACCTCGCTTGTGGAAAAATTAACGGTTGACTCTGAGAGGACTTTGTACACACCATGTACAACTTATATAATTGATGTAACTGTGTAAGCATGGAAATATGATTTTTGAAAAATGTACTTGAGCATGTATCTCACCCCAAAATGGAAAATGATTGAAACGGGGCTGTGAGAACTCACCTGATAAAGCGGTAATGATATGCTAGTCTTAGCAAATCCGGCTAAATGAGACGACCTACTCGTGCCCTAGGAAACATTTAGGACTTTAAGGTCTAAGTATTGTCAATGCTTGACTATGAACTCTATGCATCCAAAGAGTTGTTTGAGAAGTGACTTTGACGTTTCAAAGATGTTTTGACTCGACGACCCGTTGGTGACACGTTGGACTTAAGAATTCAAATCCTAACATGGAATTAAAACCTCATTTGAAATAGTCTATTATCGTCTAATAAACACATTAGCACATTCGATTGGAATTTAGAACTTGAAACACAACTTTTGATACATTAAGGTTTCCTTAATTGGAAAGTCAAGTTGTTGAGTCCTAAACATGGCAACTATGCAAAGTTGATGTTCACACATGAAATTAGGCATGTTATATCATATATAGAACATTTCAATGTTTACTTGCTAAAAATAGACAAACATGCGAGTTTCGGATAATTAAAGTTTCCTATTATAGCAAGTTAATGTCAAATTGTCAAGTTCATGGATAATCATCATGTATTGTCATACAATGCATTTAGTTAAGTTTTACTAAGTCATTTAAACCTTCTAATCATGTTAACAACTTGCAAACACATCTTGTGGAAAAGTAAAGTTTTCTTAAATGGAAACCGAGCCTATGAACAAAATCCGGGTTCAAAATCACCAACAATATGTACCATTTGAGTTTTAAAACACATTTCCTTTAAGAATCCATGGATAATCTTTCATAAAAATGAGTTTTCTTTGGATGCATGTTCATAAGAACATGAAGATGAAAAATGTACAAAAAGAGGGTTTTGATCTTACCAAACTTGAAAATGGATGGAATGATGGATGAAATCTCTTGCAAACTTGATAATCTTGACTTAGAGCTTGATTTGGATGGAAGAACAAGATCAAAGAATAAAAAATAATGGAAGATGGAGGTGGTGGGTGTGGTTTCAGCTCAAGGAAGAAGAAAGAGCGAGGATAGAGTGTGGTGGAGTGTGGAGGTGGAAATGGTGGGGATTGGGGGGTATTTATAGGGGTCATTTGACTCCGGATGGTGGAAAACGAATAGTCACCGATTTATTGACGGAAATCCTGAATAGGTATGAACGAAATTATTTAAAAATAATTTGACTCATGTTGGAATGTTTAACATATAAAATTTTCATATTTTTATTTGGAAATGTCGGTACATACTGCAGACTGGCCGGACAACGTTAAAACAGAAAGTTTCTCAGAAAATTCCCGAAAAATTCACAGAGTCTTGGAATAACATATCATAGTACTACATGTAATTTGTGCACACCAAATATACGTCTAAGTGTCTGCTTAGAATTATGGACCTAGCTAGTGCACACTACGTGTCTACCAGACTGTGCTGAAAATAAAAGTATTTCCATAAATCACCAAAAAATTCATATAGGCATGATTAATTAAATCACAGTGTTACATATAATTTTCACACACAGATTATATGTCTAGGTGTTTGTTTTAAATTGTCACTAATGGTCGTGCGGTAGGACGCGTGTTTGACCGGGTAATCTTCCGGATTACCGTCGTGTGTAAACGGATTGACTTGCTAAGTGTGAAATGGACTTAATTACTATAAAATTAAGTGTGATGCATGTCTAATTATGTAATATGTATCTCAGTCGGGAATGGATATCAACCTGAAATTTACCGGGTGTCACAGGCATGCATACTGTTAAAGAGATAGTTTGAAAGTTAAAGTATGTTTTTATAAAAATGAAAGAGAAAGTGATAAAGAGTAAAGTACTATCTTTGAACGAGTTTTAAAGAAAGTAAAAAGATAAAGAAAAGAAAGTTAAAGGAGTTGTACCTTGGTACAGCTCGACAGTAACAGTGACAGAGACAGACGCCATGTTATATGCTTATGTGTTAATATGTGCTATTTGTCTATTTGATAGTTTATGTGATTGCATTCTATTTTGTGTAGTAGTGTAATTGCATTGCATAGTAGAAAGTCCTGCAAGCATGCTAAAGTAGAAGTCTCACTCCGAGGTGTGAGCAAACTAAAGTAGAAGTCTCACCCTGAGGTGTGAGCAATGCTAAAGGAGTTTTACCCTGAGGTGTAAGCAATGCTAAAGGAGTTTTACACAGAAGTGCAAGCGAGAAAGAAAGTCCCACCCTGAGGTGTGGGCAGCGCTAAAGTAAAAGTCTTACCCTGAGGTGTAAGCGAGAAAGGGATCTGGTCCTCGGACCATGATCCATATATGATAGTTAAAGTATGTGAAAGTCACATGTCCTGTACAAGTGAAACGATAGCTGGAAAGAGTAAAGGAGGACACCTTAACGGGTTTCCTCAAAGCAAAGTTTTAAATGAAAGACAGTAACTTAACAATTCATAATTGTCACGTTGTAAAGTTTTAAAGTAAAGTTAAAGTGTTTTAAAGATAAAGAAAGAAAAGCTTATTTTATTTTTATAAAACTAAGCTACCAGAAAGAAAGTTTTCAGTTAAAGTAAAGATAGAACTCACCAGCGTTAGCTGACTTTTAGTATGCATGGCATGTAGTAAGGGTAAAGCAATGGTAAAGTAGAGAAGCCGCGAGGGCCGGAAAGCATGGACATCGGGCGTTGCGCTGAAGACTGACATTTCCTGTTTCCGATAATTCATGTTGAACTTTGTTTAGTTAAAGTTTATGACTGTGAATGATTAAGACAAGACTTCCGCTGTAAAAGATTTTGATTAATGGTTTAAGAACTATGTTTGTTTATGTTTTGTGCCAACTATGAGATGTACCCGGTTTGGAGCGTTTCAGGTATGGGGTCGGGTAATCGGGTATGGGACTGGATTTGGGATTACTTTTGAAATTTTTCTCGGGTTTGGGACGGGTGTGGGATATGGTGATATACCCGTTTACCCGCCCCGATTACCCGATAACATATACCCGTTTACTCGATTATAAACCCGACATAGTTTTCTTTCTTTTCTTATTGATTTTAAGTATATATACCGTATTTATTTTAAGTATATATAATGTATTTATTTTAAATGTATATCCCCGACATGATTTTTTTTTTTTTTAATTAAAGTTTTTATACATACCCGGTAGATACCCGACAGGTTTTGGGTCGAGTATACCCAACGGGTATTTTTTACAAAGTAACGGGTTTACTCGAAACCCGCAAGCATACCCAATACCCGACGGGTAATTACCCGATAGAAACCCGACGGGTTTTGGGCCGGGTTTGGGACAAGCTTTTATAATCGGGTATGGGGTTGTGATTACCTAAACCCGTCCCAAACCCGACCCATTGTCATCCCTAGTCTAAGTTGAACTCCATTGCAGGTGTCAATTCACAACTATGTCGATCACCTTGAAGAGAATGAACTTCTCAGAGATTAAAAAAAAAAAGTTGAAGGCAAAGATTCTTTGATGAAGATTGAATTTTTATTTTACTTTTAGTAGTTGCTATGTTTTTAAATTATTATTTATGTAATGTTTTTTTTAATACGTCTCTTGAAAAATATCGTTTAGAACATCTCGGGGCCTTTACTCTTGGCTCGGCTTGAAATGTCCTTCGACAGTGCTTTAAATGCGTGGCAGTACCCGAAATGGTTAAACAATCGAGTTGTTCGAAACAGAAGTCGTCAGATACACCCGAAAACACGACTAGTCTCGGTTCGGATGGACGTTATTTTCTGGATCTTAATAGCAGCGAAAACTATTTTCATAGTTTATGATGGAGATGTAATATGGCACCAAGTAGTCTTTGGAAAATATCTTGAGTAGAGTTTGTGCAATGTCTATACTTTACTTGATAGTTTAGGGACTGAATTTATAAATACTCCAAATGATGAATGCCTTCCTGTTATTTTCCGACCACCCAACAGATTTCAAAAACCTGCAAACACAATGAACACTCTCCTCCTCCCTCCACCCTTATCCACCACCAACCGCTTCCTCCACCACCGCCACCTCCCACCGCCGCTCTCATCCGCCACCTTTTCCTTCAAGCCTCTCCGCGCATCCTCTTCCCCCTTCTTATCCGAAGACGACACAATTACCCAATCCGACGTCGTTTTCCTCTACCCCCACCGCCGCTACGACTTCTCACCTCTCCTCAAATTCCTCTCCACTTACAACTCAGATTCCGATTCCAACTCATACAACTCGCCCGGTTCACTCGACCAGACCGAGTTACGACTCGCCGAGTCATACCGAGCTGTTCCGGCTCCGTTATGGCACTCGCTTCTTAAATCCCTAACATCTTCTCCAACGTCTTCGGTCGAAATCGGTTACGCACTCGTGACGTGGCTCCAGAAGCATAACCTCTGTTTCAAATACGAATTGCTCTACTCGATTTTAATCCACGCGCTGGGACGCGCCGAGAAGCTCTACGAAGCGTTTTTATTATCTCAGAAACAAACCCTAACTCCGTTGACGTATAACGCGCTAATCGGCGCGTGTGCGCGAAACGATGAGTTGGAGAAAGCTATCAATCTGATGAACAGGATGCGGCGAGAAGGTTACCAGTCTGATTTTGTTAATTACAGTTTGATTATTCAGTCGTTAGTTCGTAGTAATAAGATTGATTCAGGTTTATTGGAGAAATTGTATGATGAAATGGTTTCAGATGCTATTGAATTAGATGGCCAATTGTTGAATGATATAGTTCTAGGGTTTGCTAAATCAGGTAATGTTGATAGAGCTATGCACTTTTTGGGTGTGATTCAAGGAAAGGGGATGAATCCGAAAACTGCGACTGTTGTGTCTTTGATTTTGCAGTTGGGGAATTTGGGGAGGGCTGAAGAAGCAGAAGCCATTTTTGAAGAGATTAAGGAAGGTGGAGTTATACCTAGAACTAGAGCTTACAATGCTGTGTTACGAGGGTATGTTAAGAATGGTAGCTTGAAAGATGCAGAATCGATGGTGACTGAAATGGAGAAGATTGGTGTTTCACCGGATGAACATACGTACAGTCTTTTGATCGACGCGTATGGTAACGCGGGTAGGTGGGAGAGTGCGAGAATTGTGTTGAAAGAGATGGAATCGAAAGACGTGAAGCCGAATTCGTTTGTTTTTAGTAGAATTTTAGCGTGTTATCGTGATAGAGGTGAGTGGCAAAAGTCTTTTAAAGTGTTGAAAGAAATGCAAAAGTGTGGAGTGAAGCCGGATAGACAGTTTTATAATGTTATGATTGATACGTTTGGGAAGTATAATATTCTTGATCATGTAACAGCCACATTTGAGAGGATGAAAGATGAAGGGATTGAGCCGGATACAGTTACTTGGAATACGCTTATAGATTGTTATTGTAAATCAGGGGATCATAAGAAAGCACAGAAGCTGTTTGATGAAATGCATGAAAGAGGATGCTTGCCTTGTACAACTACTTACAATATAATGATCAATTCATTTGGGGTGCAGGAAAAGTGGGATGAAGTGAAAAGCATATTGGGGAAGATGCAAAGTGAAGGTTTGTTGCCTAATGTTGTTACTTATACTACATTAATTGATGTTTATGGGAAATCGGGAAGGTATAATGATGCAATTGAGTGTTTGGAAGTAATGAAGTCTGCTGGTTTGAAGCCGTCATCAACCATGTATAATGCCTTGATTAATGCCTATGCACAAAGGGTATGCTCACTCCTTCATCTTTTGTCCATCTTTTAAACATGGTTAACGCATTAGATCTGATTATAGAAACTATATTATTCAATAATAATTTAAAATTTTGAATATAATGTTTTAGGAGGATCTATGCACTAAAATTAAAATACACTTTGGGCATCTTTCAACATGTTCACCTTATTAGCTATTTTTTAATTAAGCTATTGAAGGTCAAAGTTCAAACATAACCCAAATCGATCCATTATTTTGGGAAAATATGCATTAGCGTGTTTTCTTTCAGAAGATAAGAGGAAAAGAAGTTCTCGAGAGAGAAAATAGTATATTTTTTTTGATAATATTCTTGACATTCAAAGAGTGTTATGTGTGGCAACGACCACGCACAGAACCAACTTTAAGTAGAGAACCATCTAGTGCACTTGTACGTTGTGTTTGACAGATATAACAAGAGTTAGAAAGAGAGTGTGATAAGCAGTTACATAACTGCCTTATGTATCACAGTTATAGCAAAAGGTACAAGTGTTCTCACGGTTCTCTACTTAAATTTAGTGTTGTATGGAACATCCCTCTATATATAAATATTGCTTTTGGGAGGTCTTGCTAAAAGTTTAAAATCCCAAATCCAAATCATGCCTATAGTATTGAATACTCGGAACTTAGATAGTGCATTATTGAAGAGAATCTGAGGTTTTGCTTAATGGTGTAACATCTAATAAGCTATAGGACCATGTCAATCTCAAAGTTCATGTTAGCTCAAATTTAGAAAGAAGAAGACAGAGAGAGAGAGATTATTCCAAATGCAAGCTGCCTCTCATTAACATCTGCTTATTTAAATAACCATACTTAGTTAATTTGTTGTTACAATTGTACAATTAAGCTCTAAGTATCTACTATTGACATTATAAGCCCCTACACTATCAAAGTATCTATTATTGACATTATAAGCCCATGTACTATTAATACGTTTGTAACAATACTCCCCGGTAGAAAAATACTTGTCCTCGAGTATTAAAGTGAGGGAAACGGAGTTGGAAGTTTTCAAGAAATTCCCATGAGGCCTCAGTGACCGGAAGACCATGCACTAAAATCTTTACAGCAGCCTTGGACCCACGTTGCACTAATTGGCGGTCCAAAATAGCTCGTGGTTGAAGTCTGAACCTGGGAGCTTCAGGCAGTAGCACCGCTGGAGTAGTAGTTCTGTAGTTCCATGTGCCCACCAAAACTGTGATTAAGGGTTGCTTCTTGAATACGAACCAAGGAAAATGCATCTTTGAGGGTTTGGGGTTTCAACCGTTGAAGCAACCCACAGGGTTTGGGGTTTCAACCGTTGAAGCAACCCTCCAATTTCAGGTTTTAGTCCATGAATAAAGATGCATATTGCATAGCTTTCAGTTATTGTTACCTTATTGAGTAATGCATAAAAAATGTTAGACTCCGATAGTACCTGTCTATTGTAAGGAGATGATTTCTTCTAGGGCGTGCTCCATAAACGAGTCTGAGAATAGGTGCACTATTGTTTGTTTGTAATCTTGCAAGTAAAATCATTAATCGTGGCTCCGCTTGCTTTCAAGTGACCCTGATGCCACTGTAATGCCTGGCCTTCAAGATGGATCACCGGCTCACCGCCATTTTCAACTTCGACTGCTCCAGAGTCTCATCCACAAGGAAGAACTGTTCTACCTTGTAATCCATCCATCCACGCCACTCCCATCGAATTTTGGAAACTCCAATTTGCAACAACGGTCTGTTTAATCTTCCATATCTCAAATCTTCGGTCAGCCCTAATTGATTATTGTTCTGCGTATTGTTTACCGCACCATTCAGAGTTGAAACAATCTTGAAACTCCTGACGAGATCCTCCAATGTTGATTGAATCAAAGCGTTCGAAGATCTTATCTCTTCCACCGATGAATTGAGTTGTTGAAGCCATTTATCGTGCTCCTTCACCATTTTCTCGATTTCCTGAATTCTGGTGTTGACTGCCATGATCGATTGTTGTTGTTAATGATTGCCGCCGGATAATTCCAATCGCCGATGAATTCAGATTGCCGGTAAGAACGTAACCTCTCTCTGATACCAATGTTGGCTCAAATTTAGAAAGAAGACAGGGAGAGAGATTATTCCAAATGCAAGCTGCCTCTCATTTACAACGTCTGCTTATTTAACTAACCATACTTAGTTAATTCGTTGTTACAATTGCACAGTTAACCTCTAAGTATCTATTATTGACATTATAAGCCCCTGACCCCTGTACTATCAAAGTATCTCTTATTGACACTGTAACAGTTCATCGTGTACATTTTCTTGGGTATGGATGTAGTAGTGTTATTGCAAATGGGAAAAAGATTGAAATTATTAAAGAAAGATCAAAGCTTGAAATCTTGAGTACAATACACACACACAATCATGGTATGCCATTGGGGTTGGTGGCCCAATGGTAGAGGAAAATCCTCTAGGAACACCAAGGTTTGAGGAGGTCATGGGTTCAAGTCCCACTCTCACAGGAATTAAGAAATTTGCCATTCAAAAAAAATAAAATAAAATAAAGTTAAGCATACCGGTTTGACTTTTTGGTCAACATTTTAAGTTGCTTTAATTGATCTTTTTTTTTCAAATTATTGAACAGGGTCTATCAAATCAAGCAGCTAATACATTTAAGATGATGAGCAGTAATGGTCTGAAACCAAGTCATTTAGCTCTCAATGCATTAGTTAATGCGTTTGGCGAGGATAGAAGAGACGTTGAAGCCTTTGCAGTTTTACAATATATGAAGGAAAATGCAAGTATTCTTTACTTTTAATATTTTACATTTTTCACCTCTTGATCCTTGTATCATTTGGTAGAATGGGTCTGTTAGGTAACAACTCAAAACAAGTAGTTTTTGGTACGGGCTGGGTTGACCTTGAACATTTTCCCCCCTAAATTTTGGATTTCTATATTAACAACTATTTTGTCAAATATAATTGTGAATATCAATTATAACCTATAAATTATTTTCAGTAAAATGATAGGCGAATGACAGAAAACCCCTATGGACTTCTGCTGAAGTTGCACTTTAGTCTTATTTTTACATGATTAAGTCTCTAAACTTATAAAAACTCAACAAAAAGGTCATTTATATAAATTTTAGGTAATTAATCAATCAAACAAGCACCTATCTGTTGAATTTTTATAAGATTAGGGACTTGATCAACATAATTGTCACACTTTTTTCGTTGAGTTTTTATAAGGTAAGGGTTTAATCATGTAAAAATTAATTGTGCGCCAATTCAAGGAAAGTCCATAGGTTTTTTTTCAACAATTACCTAAAATGATTTAGGAGGATCTGTGCATTCAAAATACACATTGGACTTGACCGGTTTAGTCTAGAGCTATTTTTTTAATATACCCGAAACCGAATTGACACATTCATTAGTATAGGGGTCAAAGTGCAACTCATATAGCCTTGCTAATTAAGCTGTTACTATTTCCATATACAGGGCTTGAAACCAGATGTTGTTACATACACTACTCTTATGAAAGCTTTAATCCGCGTGGAAAAATTTAGCGAGGTATGAAATCTTTAATTTAACTCGCGTTTACAACCATCGTATATGCGAGGCACGACACACACACACACACACACAAACCGCATACTGCCTGGATTTTATTTGATTGTAGAATGAAATAGAGAAACCTTGAAATTTGGGAATTTAGAAAACATGAAATGATGCAAAATTTTCAGGTTCCACATGTTTATGAGGAAATGGTAAAATCTGGGTGCACTCCAGACAGTAAAGCCAGGGCTACATTAAGGTCTGCTTTGAGATATATGAGAAAGACATTAGAATCATAGTTATAAATACAACAAATCATTAAAGTACTCAAAAGGAATTGGTTAGGGTGGTTGTTACCCCGCCACAAACCGCTGGCTTAATCACCAGCATCAAAACTCAACAAACACACATGAGGTCAGTTTCTTGCTTAACCATTTACACCTTTTCAGATCATAAACCAACTGCTTAAATGTTTTTTAACATTTTGTTTTCTTTTGTGTTTAAAGGTATAATGGAGATTCAAAGCAAGCTCGAGATACGATGTATCGATACAAATGATCAAATGTATATTGAAGATTCTTGCTCAGGCAAACCATAATGCATACCAGGTTTGCTTATTGTCATATATCTTTTTTGGACATATCTTGTTTTTGTGTAGTAATGCAACGGTCATGAAAACTATAGTTAAGTGACAGTGTACTTTAAACCCTAAACCTTAAATGTATATTCATCCTTTTGTTTTTTTTTAAGTTTTTAGTCTGTAAGTTGATTAATATACTCCTATCTTTTATACTTATAAACTTCCTCTTTGTTTTTATTTATTTATTTTTAGATCTGAAAACACAAATTTAAATTCTATAAATTTTTACATCAAAATCATAATTACTTTTTTAAAATCAAAGCATCATTCCCTTTTTAAATATGAAACACAAAATTCAACGTTACAGTGTGTGTGAACCACCTCTTCGTTGAACACGTGATTTGAATTTGTATTTTCTTGACTTCACAGAAAACAGATTTTAGGGTTTTGACTTTCTTTCTCTTAGATTATGATAAATTTATATCATAATTTGAAATTACAAAATACAGTTTGATTTGAAAAATAATTATGATTATGAAATACAAGTTTGTGTCAAGAAGGTATATATGAGGTTTTTCGTCTCTTTCAAAAATTACAAACCACATGGACCAAAAGGTAATCAAACATTGAGATTAGGGCTCTCAATTTATAACGTCTCATTAACACGACATGACTCGCATGAAGTTAAACGAGTTAGTGTTTGATATAAACGTGTTCGGGTCATAAACGGGTCGACACGTTAACGACAACCTGTTTGTGGCACGTAAGTCGTAACACGTTTAAGTAATCGTGTTAACAGGTAGACACGACACGTTTATGACCCGTTTATATTTTTTAACCTTGATTCGTCGCAAATTACTTGATTCTATCCATCTTGTATATAATCAGGTTAAACATGGTGTGTTCCCGTTTATTAAACATGTCTGTATTAGTTTAGTTAAATATATCGTGTTCACGTTTAATAGTTGTGTTAAACGTGTTGCGTCGTGTTTTACCCGTTTAATAAAACACGATACGTTTTACTAATTGATATAAATAATGATTTAATTATGTAACCTTCAACACACCACTAAATAATTAATACATTATAATTTATTTTATTTAAATAATTGTACAAGGTCTTCAATTTTGAATCATTCGATCAACTTGACATGCGTGTTGAAAATAAGTTCTCAAGTTAATCTTGTATATTTCATTTAATAAAGCTTTTTTTTTTTAAACATATATCTTGTATTTTCTTATAGTCATTTAAAATCGTTGTTATCATCAAATAAAAAGGCTTAACTAAGCAAACGTTTAAGTAACACAAGAAAGATTAAAAAACATCTTATTAAAAATAAGTTGTCAAGTTGATCCATTTTAGATAAATGAGATAAAATCATCACATATTTTTTTAACAACAATTTTTACACCTAAATATCATATAATCTTACATTGATTTGAACCCACACCTAAAATCATCATATCACATAAGGTCCTTATGTACAAGTGATAAACACATGGTTGTCATCTAAACAAAAAGTAATGCAAGAAACCCTAATTTGTTTGACGGCCAGTTCATTTAATGCTTTTAGAACCGGATTGATCATTAAGTCAATCTTTTTTATCGGTTCATTGTTCAGACCGGTCTGGTCCTGAAAAGTAAAAACATTAGATTCATTTCATGTGTAGAGGACTTGGATCAACTATTGCAAACTCTAGGAGCTCATGATTATGTTTTAACACATTCATCTCCTCTTCATCCATGCTCACCCATGCTTCTATTCCATCACCATTTTGTGTATCCATTAAAACCACAAAATTCATAAACACCGGTCTACCATCGTTAACACTACCACACACCCATATCGGCTTTCCCCAACCGAAATCTACTTCATAAAACCCCATCTTACACCAACTCGTAAACCCGATATAGTTCACACAATCTTTCATACCCTTGAGAGCTTCTTCCATCACTTCTACCCCTTCATCACCTTGCAGTTTCTTCACAAACTCGCCACTAATCTTCGACACACCATCGCGTACTTTTCCAACAAGATCATGCAATGCGGTTTGAGATTCCATATCGCACTTTGCACTCGCGATAAAGATCAAGTTCCCTATTGAGTTTTCGGATAAAGTTGACACTAACCGTTTGCGAAGGTTCACCACATGGCTTAACAAAGATGGCTTCCAAGAACCGGTCTTTTCTTCAAATGCAGCCATGACACACTTCCGTAGCAAACCCGACACCACCTCAACCCGGGTCGGATCTTTTAACCCGTTTTCACATGCCTTTGCTTTCAAAATGGCTAGTTTTGTTGGTTCAAAAACAAATCTTGTTGTTCTACTCTTACCCATCTTGAATAAAGACCCCCACATGACCATTGATAGATCTTTGAGCCACAAACCTTTAGCCGGAAACAAAGATGGTGCACTCATGTCCGGATAAACCAGTTATTTCAACCCGTGACTCGACCCGGCCCATGATCTCAAAAAAGAACTCAAAGCTCCACCATCAAGAATCTTGTGTGAAATGCATAAACTAATAGCAATCCCACAACACTCAAAAATGGTAACTTGAACATTACTTACACAACTTCCTTCACTAGAGCCATTGAAACTAGGCTCACATGGGAGGAAATGGTTTATGAGGTCAAGATCAGGATGGCTCAAGAACTCGTCGAGCCGGGTGTTGACACGAGCCACTGCGAAATACGCACCAACATCGTCACAATCGATTAAAAGATCGTTCTTTATCGATCCGGCTAACGGGTAGAAGCGAGTTAAGGTTTTGGATAAGGAATCTTTTAGTGATTTCAAGCTTTCTTGGATGTCAAGATTGGCTTGATCATTTGGGTAGTAGAGTATGATGGGTGCATAAGGGGCTGGAATGAGTTGATCTAAGATGGAAAGATTGTATGATTTGAGGTGTTGTGGTGTTGGGGAGGATGGTATGATGTTTTCTTTAGAAATGATTTGGATAGTCGTCATTTTGAGTTTTTGTATGTTGAAAGATGAAGTTAATTGGGATTATTAAATAAGTGAAGAAACGGGTCGACATAGGACAACAATTGTGTTACTTGTTGGACTTTTCTACAAATGGAACACTCAAATAAATTAATAATATATGTCCTTGTACAAAACTCATATTATTAATTATTTTAATTGTGTGATATTTAATATTTCTTTTATCTTTGCCTGCTTTTTCTCTTAATTTCATCGTAAGTCATCTGATTTAAGGTATAATCTTTTTTTTAAACGGCCGAAATTATTAAAACCGACTAGCAAGAAACTAGATGAATGAAAAAAACTTACATGAATATTAGAGGGTTTTGTAACCACTCTATCCACTTTCGCTTATGCTTATTGTTCATACTTGAATACCAAATAAACGAAAAATGAATAACATCATCAAATAAACTCTCGTTCTTTAACCGATCCTTCATAAAGACCGCATCATTCTGAAGCCTCCAAATAGCCCACCAAGAGACCAAAATAATTGCCCCAACTAACTCCCTCTTCGCCACATTGAGATTCGAAACTTCAAGCCAATCCATAAGGTCCACAGGAAATCTTAGAACCGGAAACTTCACCTCAAGCCACCTTTCAATCAAATCTCAAATCTTCCTAATCAACCCACACTCGGAAAAAATATGAATATTTGATTCCGTCCCATCATTACACAAGGGGCAAATGATAGACGGAACATCAATACCCTTTGCATCCAGATTTACCCGAGTAGGGAGTCGATTTCCCAACACACGTCATCCACAAATATTGATCTTCCTAGGAAGACACGCGAACCAAGTTGTTTTCCTCGCGCTAGAAGGCAAAGAATACTCATCAATCCGTCCTCGAACCCCCTTAACTAAAAAATCTGCCACCTCCATCATCGACCAAACCCAACGATCTGTTCCCGAATCGAGAGACACATCCGCAATCAAATTAGACAACTCAACGAGTTGGGCTAATTCTGCCCCACCTCTAATATCCCTACGCCACTTCCACGCATCGCCCGCCACCCTATCCACTATTAAGACTAGCCAAAGATCCAATGTCAATGCCACCTTTTTCTTTCGGCGCCAAAACTAAATTCCAATTTGGCCAATGCATTTTCTTCTCCCCGTGGCTACCTCCCCAAAAAAATGTAGATCGAATCTGCTCTAATCTCTTCACAACACTCACCGGAGCTTTAAAGACCGACATATAATAAGTCCTTAAAGCACCAAGGACCGATTTAATCAACAGGGACCTAGCACCAATAGACATAAGAGTAGGTTTCCATGTCTCAACTCTAGCTTCAAATCTATTTAAAATAGCTTTCCACCCTATAATTTTTTCCATATTTTGGCCAATCAGAATGCCCATATATAGAAAAGGAACCTTCCCCGGTTTACATCCTACCAAAGAAGCACATGAAGCAACCTCATCATCCTCTACACCCACCCCGTATAAATTTGATTTTTGCATATTTATTCTTAGACCCGAAGTAAGAAAAAAGCACTTAAGAATACGAACCACATTTGTGACCGACCAATCTCCAACAAAAACCGCATCGTCCGCGTAAAAAAGATGAGATAAAGGGACTCCATTCGCACCAACTTTGACCTCGTTAAGAATCCCTAATTTAGTCGACTCCTCAATCATCACATGTAACCCCTACATTTCCATAATGAAAAGAAAAGGTGATAATGGGTTGCCTTGTCTAAGCCCCCTATGCATATCAAATTCCTCTACAGGACTCCCATTTACCAAAACCGAAAGTCTCGCCGATTGAAGGCAAGCCTTGATCCAACCAATCCACTTTTCACCAAACCTCATAAAGCCCATGATGGACTGCAAATAATCCCAAGAAAATGAATCAAACGTTTTCTCAAAATCCACTTTAAAGATCATAAGATTCTTCTTTCTCTTTTTACACCAATCCACCAACTCATTCATCACTAATGGGCCATCCAAAATTTGACGACCCTTAATAAACCTAGATTGAACCCCATTCACCAAAGAATCAATCACTAAGCTTAACCGTGAAGCTAGGACTTTTGCAATCATTTTATAAATAATACCAATGAGGCTAATCGACCGATAATCTTTAAAGAGAGTCGGACTATAAACCTTTGGAATAAGAGTTAGAAATGAAGAGTTACATCCTTTAAGAAAAATAGAAGACCTAAAAAAATCTTCAACTGCCTCAAACATGTCTCCTTTAATAATTTTCCAAAAGTGTTTCACGAAACCAAATGTAAAACCATCTGGGCTCGGCGTTTTGTCCTCCCCACACGACGAAACCGCAAGTTTAAGCTCTTCCATACAGATCGGTGCTTCCAAACTCAAAACCTGAGACTCAGAGAGCATGGGAAATAACGTGCTTCGATTAATCAACGGAAGAGTATTTAGCTATTCGAATTTAGAGGAAAAATACCCATGAAAGGATTTTTTTACCCGAACCGGATCATCCAACCAAACTCCTTCGTCTTTTACCCCCCGCAATAGACTGTTGTCTTCATTTTTTTTTCAAAAGAGCATGATAAAATTTTGAATTTTCATCACCCAATTTAGGCCATACATCCTTACACTTAATGGCAAGCTCTTTAATTTCTATAGCTTCTATAGACGCAAGTTGGGCTCAAATTTGGTTCCGGTTTTGACAAACTGAATCCAAAGCCCCTCCTTGTTCTAATTCCACCTCCAATTTTTCCAAATCATCTTGGAGCTCTTTTTTAGACACCTTTTTTTTTCAATTTCTCCTGCTTAACCCAACTCTTCAAAACCTGTTTCAGTCATTTAAGTTTTTCTTTAAGTTTGAACATACCATTCCCAAAATTTGACGACCCTTAATAAACCCAGATTAAACCCCATTCACCAAAGAATCAATCACTAAGCTTAACCGTGAAACTAGGACTTTTGCAATCATTTTATAAATAATACCAATGAGGCTAATCGGCCGATAATCTTTAAAGAGAGTCGGACTATGAACCTTAGGAATAAGAGTCAGAAATGAAGAGTTACATCCTTTTGGAAAAATAGACGACCTAAAAAAATCTTCAACTACCTCAAACATGTCTCCTTTAATAATTTCCCAAAAGTGTTTCACGAAACCAAATGTAAAACCGTCTGGGCTCGGCGTTTTGTCCTCCCCACACGACCAAACCGCAAGTTTAAGCTCTTCCATACAGATCGGTGCTTCCAAACTCAAAACCTGAGACTCAGAGAGCATGGGAAATAATGTGCTTCGATTAATCAACGGAAGAGTATTTAGCTTTTCGAATTTAGAGGAAAAATACCCATGAAAGGCCTTTTTTACTCGAACCGGATCATCCAACCAAACTCCTTCGTCTTTTACCCCCCGCAGTAGACTGTTGTCTCCTTTTTTTTTCAAAAGAGCATGATAAAACTTTGAATTTTCATCACCCAAATTAGACCACACATCCTTACACTTAATGGCAAGCTCTTTAATTTCTATAGCTTCTATAGACGCGAGTTGGGCTCTAATTTGGTTCCGGTTTTGACAAACTGAATCCAAAGCCCCTCCTTGTTCTAATTCCACCTCCAATTTTTCCAAATCATCTTTGAGCTTTTTTTTAGACACCTATTTTTTTCAATTTCTCCTGCTTAACCCAACTCTTCAAAACCTGTTTCAGTCGTTTAAGTTTTTCTTTAAGTTTGAACATACCATTCCCTTGAATCTCTATCTTCCATGACTCGTGAACCAAATCATCAACCCCTTTCCCACTCTAGCCAAGCATTATAAAACTTAAAAGGGACGACACCATAATCAACTTTCTTTTGACATAATATAATTGGCCTATGATCAGATAACCTGGAACTAATAACCCGTGCTTCCAACCCGGTCACTAAATCCACTAACCCTTCAGATAATAAAAACCGATCAAGTTTACTAAATTTCTTCCTCGCTTTATCAAATCTAGTGAATTTAAAACCCCCCATATGTAAGTCCACCACCCTAACTCTGTCAATGAAATTATTAAAATGAGACGCATTATAGGAGAAAAATTCGTACCCAACCTCTCGTCCGGAGACCGCACCGAGTTAAAATCACCAAATAAACAATAAGAACCAGGGTGAGAAGCCATAAACGACTCAATAGTGCACCACAACTTCTGCTTTTCACTCTCTTCCTGCGACGCATAAATATTAACCATATAGTAATCAATCTTTAAATTCACCCATAGCCCTTTGACAATCACCAAATTATCCATGCAACAAATACTTTGTTTAACAAAGAAAGCCGGATTCCACATTGACAGGATACCACCAGATTTTCCCCTAGCCGAGCTTAAAGCGAAATCAAACTGAGAATTTCCCCACAATGACCAAATATGAGACAAGACGACTCCCGGCATTCTAGTTTCTTGAATTCCTAAAAAATTAATAGCCTCCTTATTACATAAGTCTGCAACCCCTTTCCTTTTTACCAAACTCCCGATCCCACAAAGATTGAATGATATAACATTCATCGATCCACTACATTCCACTAATTAAATTTTGAAAATCCTTTTCCGTACCGTCCAACTTAATCCCAAATGTTTTCCCTAGTTCAATGAATTTAGAGATTTCATTCACAAAAGAAAAACCATTTACCAACCGAGGAACTTCTTGCACTTTTAGACTTTAGTTTGCGTCTCCTAGTTGGCGATTGAGACTTCCCTCTTTTGGTTCGATTAATTGGCTCTCCACCGATAAAGTTAATTATTCATTTATCAATAAATAAAATTATTATTATTATTATTATTTTCTAATGGCGATGGTGATGTTAAAAGGCGCAAGTCAACTAAGAACCGTTGGCCATTTGGTGCAATGGTAGCCTCAAGACTTCCCATAGTGAAAGTCTTGGGTTCGAATCCTGGCCACAACAAAAAAGGGGTTTGTGGTCAGATCATGGGTTTACCCAGTTGGGGGTTCCTCCTGGGATGGGCTGCCCTAGATGTTCTAGGTGCTGCCCCGGAGAAACCCAATTATCCTAGAATATCTAGGTGTTGTCGTTAAAAAAAAACTAAGAACCCCGATTTGGAAAGCTTTATATTAGTGGTTTGTTCAAAGACAAGAGAAAGTGAATATAACATTGTTATTAAAAAAAATATTTTTGTTTTTGTTGAATATACCTATGTCTATAGGGATGATTAAGGTAAAAATAATGGAAAAAAACCTATTAAAAGAAGGATTCAAGATGAAACACACTCACTAACTTTAGGGTGGGGGTAATTGCATATCCATTAAGTTACCATTGGTTTTAGACACCCCGTTAAATTAGTTGGACGTAACATTATAATCGCATTCTTCTTCATTTATAAATCAGATCATGAAAATTTAGGTCATTAACTATATATCCTCTTTTCTCTTTCTAGTCATATTTAGATTATTATTAATTACAAATCTTAATATGGTTTCAGTCTTAACAAATGACTAAGTGTGATAAATGGTCCATAACCCTTTATACGTTAATTCTCCTTTTTATTTAAGTTTATACATATCTGTACCTGATAAATATGTAACTGATTGCGTCATGTGTCATAATTCTGTTAGCTCAATATTCTTTTTTCTACTAATTTTTTTTTTATTACTAACTATTTAACATTTTGTTATTAACTATTTAATATTTTCTTTATTACATTTTTTTAATTTTCATTTTCAACCCTTACACTATGTAAAATTGCACATTCAACCCGTTTGATTTTCTAATAGTTTCATTTTTATGTAATAACTTTCGTTTGTTAACTTAAAAAAAAACGGAATGCGCACCTGTTTCTAGTTTCTTTTGATGAACGTTCCGGTTTGTTTTTTTAACGGAGTGGTATTCAAAATCGAATATTTTATTGGATTAATTTTTTTTTCATTTCCAACCCTTACACTACACACACAGAATATACGCATTTAACCCGTTTGATTTTGTAATAATTTCGTTTTTATTAATAACTTTCGTTCGTTAACTTAAAAAAAAGGAATGCGCGACTATTTTTAATTTCTTTTGATGAACGTTCTGCTTTTTTTTAAACGGAGTGGTATTCAAAATCAACTATTTTTATTGGATCGTACACTATAGCAAGCAATCATACATTTGAAAGTGACGTGAATAGTACTTGCAACCTATTGGTTGGTTACGCCACTTGGCGAGTGCTGTTTGGTGTCCATTTTTTTACTTAAGCGAAATTTACTTTATCTTTTAAGATTATGGTTTAAAAGATTTACATTAAAGGGGCCTAACCTAGTTATAAATAATTGAAACATTTTTAATAAAGTATATGCCTTTTATGCCTTTTTATTTAACCAATGTAATATCATAAGTAATTAAAACACTATTAATATGGTATATGCATTTGTAAAATAAAAGGTAAAGGTTTCCTAATTAAAACACTATTAATATGGTATATGCATTTGTAAAATAAAAGGTAAAGGTTTCCTAATTAAAACACTATTTAATATGGTATATGCATTTGTAAAATAAAATGTAAAGGTTTCCTAATTAAAACACTATTAATATGGTATATGCATTTGTAAAATAAAAGGTAAAGGTTTTCTAACCAAAAAAATACTAAATTACAATTTTTGTCCTTTATGTTTTCAAAAATTATGGAATTAGTTATTTAAAACTTTTACTTTCACTTACTATCATTTATTTGAATAGTACTATTATTTCTTGTCCTTTTGACTAACTGGAGTTAAATATTTCTGTTAAGTCAAGGGCATTATTGTTTTTTAACCCTAAAAAATAATTCTTGTAATGTAAAGTTTACTTTATTTTTTTTCTTTTCTTTATTTTTATTTATTTCTTCATTTATTCTTTTTATCAATTGTATTTTATAGATTTTATTCACAATTTTATTAATTAATTAACCAACCTATTTATTTTATGAAGATATATATTTTTTTATTTTTTTTTATTTTTATTTGTTTGAATAAGTAATATACTTTTCTCACTTTTATTTTAAAGGTTTCTTTAAAATTTTATTAATTAATTAAGCAACTTATTTATTTTATAAAAGTATACTTTTTTATATTTTTATAATTTTTTTTCTTTTCTTTATTAAGCTATTTACTTTTATCATTTTATAATTATTATATTTCTTTATACTATTTTTTATATATTAGAGAGACAGTAGGAGTTTAAAGTTTATTTTGTAATCATACACTCAACCTTGAGATCTTGTTTTCAGCCGAGCAAATGTAAAATGGATACTCGTTTGTTCATAGCCTATTTTTAACCTAATAGGTTTTAACTAAGAAATTTGTTAATTAGTGAAACACGGTAAACTAGTTCGATATAAATGTATTATGTGTATTGGTTAAAATATAATTAAGTCCCAAATTAAAGAGTGATCCAAACGGGTGAAGCGTTAGTTTTCGGTTGTCAAAGTCGGGCATTGGGGCCGTTCAAACCGGCTCTAACCTTTCTAGGATTTTACCTAAAACTGTCACGTAAAAGAAATTCATTAGAAGGAGTTCTAAAGGCAATCCTGTGACGGTTAAGTCGGTATTCGTACACTTGTAAATGAACTGAACAAGTATAAACTGAACATATTCGTTTCGTTCGTTTAACTTTAACCAAACAAACATCGAACATGAACAAATAATAAAATAAAAAAAACAAAAATTAAGGAAATTAAATAAAAATATATATCTTTATAAAATAAATAAGTTGGTTAATTAATTAATAAAATTTCAAGGTTGAGTGTATGATTACAAAATAAACTTTAAACTTCTACTAACTCTCTAATATATAATAAATAGTATAAAAAAATATAATAATTATAAAATGATAAAATTAAATAGCTTAATAAAAAAGAAAATAAATAAATTATAAAAATATAAAAAAACTATTTTTATAAAAAAATAAGTTGTTTAACTAATTAATAAAATTTTAAAGAAAATTTTAAAAATAAAAGTGAGAAAAGTATATTACTTATTCAAACAAACGAAAATAAATAAATTAAATAAAAATATATCTTTATAAAAATAAATAAGTTGGCTAATTAATTAATAAACTTTTAAATAAAATCTATAAAATAAAAGTGATAAAAAGATTAAATGGAGAATAAAAGAAAAAGAAAGAAAAGAAAAAAGTAAAGTAAACTCTACATTACAAGAATTGTCCTTTAGGGCTAAAAGACAATAATGACCTTGACTTAACAAAAATATTTAACTTCAGTTAGTCAAAATGACAAGAAATGAGATAACTTTTCAAATAAAGAACAGTGAGTAAAAGTAAATATTTTAAAGGACCAATTTCATAATTTTAGAAAACATAAAAGGACAAAAGTTGTAATTTAGTCCTAAAAGAAATATTTTTATCTCATAAAATCCTTTTGGTCCTTAATTTTATCTACCTTATATTTTGGTCCCCCTTAAATTTTATATCTATTCAAAAAAATTCATATATTTTGCAATTTGCATAAAAATCTTTCTACCATTAATTGGCATAAGTTTATGATACCGTGATAAAAAAGATATTTTTAAAATATATAACAGATTTGAGACAGTGATATTAAAAGATTATGTTAATATTTAGAAAATATGATTTCCGATGTTTAAAACACCCACTCCATGTCATGCAACTTATAGAAAAAAAATAAAATTATGAAAAATATAAGAGATAAAAACGTCAACCATCTACTAAAATATGGTTTGAGCTCAAAGTGATTTATTTGATTTCTAGTTATTTAATGATTTCTTTGTTTGTCATGTTGTAATACATTAGATACTTTAAAGTTTAAATCTATACATAATAAATAGTAACTTGTTACGTCACGTGTCATAATTTTGTGAGCTCAATATTCTTTTTCTCGCTTATTTTTCTTCATTACTAATTATTTAATATTTCCTTACTAGTTATTTAATACTTTCTTTATTAATTCCTAAATCTTTATTATTATTTAATATTTTCTTTATAATTCTTAAATATTCATTATTAACAATTTAATATTTTCTTTATTTATCTCATGTAAAACACGGGGTTTTAACCTAGTGTCTTAATAGATCAAATTATTTATGATTATAATTATAGATTTGTTTATTTAAACGGTTTATTATGGTTTTACTATTCAAATAAATAAAATTGCATATTCAAAAAGTTTATGTAACTATCATATTTTGTTATATTAGAAACAAATTCAAATATCTTATTACGCTCACTACAACTTTTTAGTGACAAACATATCCATCAGTGAAAATAGAAATCGCCCGTAACCGGTAATTCATTGATGAAATTCACTAAGAAACCAGGGTGTGACAAGCTGTCTACTATATCAGATATCTGTCGGTAATTTCCAACAAACTTCGAAATACCATTTTTATTTTTGCTTTTTTTAGGTTTCGTTTTGTGCCCCTATTTACTCACTGACCGTCGATAAAAATTTGTTTTCTAGATGTGTTATGCTAATTCCTTACAACATAATTGGTTTTAATAAGAAGTTGAAAACAATACTCGATGGAAGATAGATCAAATGAAACAAACAATTGGCTTAATTATTATGACTCATAATAATTTATAAGTATTCGAGTATTAGCAACAATGTGGTGGTGGCACGTGCAGAAAGCATGTGATTGATGGTGTATGCTACAACCACCTTCAAATTATTAGAGTTTTAAACACCAACTGCCGATGCACCACCATTCCCATGACATGCATCAACTTTATAATATATTAAGGCTTTTTCTAACCACACACGGAATATTGCTAATTGGACCCGCCGCCGATCTATACGCCCTCGTATAGGGCAATACGAGGGCGTATAGAATTCAGTCACTGCCAACAGAATGCCACGTGTCATTCTCTGTCTGGCGGCTGGTCCAATACGTGGCGTATTGACCTATACGCAGCGTATGAGGCACGGGTTATATTTTTGCTTCAAAAGTTGGAAGATTTGGAGTTTATGAATCCTATACGTGGCGTATTGACCTATACGCCACGTATAGGTATTTTTTATTTAATTATATTTTTTTATTTATTTATATTTTGTTTATTTTTATTTTAATTTATATAAACATTTGTATATTTTATTTTTTTTAAACATTTGTTAAATTTTTAAAGTATAACCAAGCAAAATATTAAACATTACAAACCAAACAAAATATTAAACATTACAACCAAACATAATATTAAACATTACAACCAAACAAATAAACTAAACATTATATACATTACATCAAAAAATTAAATATATACATCAAAATGTTTTACATACATAACAACGAAAGAAACAAAATACAAATAAAAGAACTAAATCTAACCGTCTCCGCCGTCACCCTGACCGGCTCCGGCGTCACCCTGACCCGCCCCGCCCTCACCCTGAACGGGGTCGTCCGGATAATGACGTGGCGGTGGTAGTGGGGGTGGCTCGATGCCGGCGGCTCGTGACTGATTCACGAGCTGTCCAACCGCCCACATCATCAGGTCCTCCATGCGATCGAGTTGACGACCCTGTCGTCGTGAGTCGGCAACAAGGCCATCAAGCACTGCCTGGGTAGCCCTATCCAGCCTAACAGACCGACGTACGTGTCGGGGATGCTGTGGCGGATGCTCGTGGACCTGCTCGACGTGTGGCGGCTCGTCCTCAATCGCTATACCCTGTAGCGGCTGAGGCATATGCGGGTCCCCCTGTCCAGGCATCTGCGGCAACGGCACCGGGACCCAAACCTGGTCCTGGACGGCCCCTACGAACCGAAGGCCCTGCGGGAATCGGTGCGTGATGCGCATGCCGCTCGCCGTGCGACGGTCTAATCGGACAGGGGGAATGGCCGGTAACATCGCAGGCTCATGCTGGTCAAATGGTAAGACCGACCGCATGATATGCGTGATGAAAGCACCGCCATATAAAAGTCCGCGCTTCTGTCGCATATAGGCAGAAGCAAAATAAAGCGCCATGCTAGTGGACAGGTCGCACCGCCTCCCAGTAAGCAGGCAGAAAAGGAAGAAAAGATCTCTATCAGTGCACCACTCACGGCTTTTCAGACGCGGTGCGATCGACGTCGAAATAAGCCGGTGCAGATATCTATACAAAGGGTCTCTAATACCCGAGACCCTCCCCTTGGTACCCAACCAAGGACTATCTGAAATCAAGCCCCAAAAAACAAGGAGTTCCTCCTTGTCCACCTCTGTCACCGCCTCGGTGAAAAGCGGCGTCACCGTCTCAGGCTCGTAGTATAAGCCCGTCGTGACGGCCCACTGACTGAGGGTCTGACGGTAAACGACCCCAAAAATAGAAAAAGAAATACGATCCGGGTCAATATCCGGCGCCTCTCCGGGTAGAGGCTGCAGCCCAGTCTCCGTATAGATCTATACGTGGCGTATAGCGATGTGATGGTTGACTAGTAGCAGAAAGTACCTCGTACGCTATACGCATCGTATTGACCTATACGATGCGTATACGAGGTTTGAATGACCAGGTTGTACGAGGATGTCAGGCATGGGAAATTGTGAAGGGCTATACGCATCGTATTGCCCTATACGATGCGTATATGGCCAAGTCCATTTAGCAATTCCCGTGTGTGGTTAGTAGTCCCCTATATTAATTAACTAGACTTTATTTATTTATATTATATATCAAATGAGTAATAAAGAAATAATTTAAAAAATATACCAAATTAATAGTTTAAAAGTGAATATGAATATGATTCAAATTTGATCCATGTATTTTTTTAATCGAGTTGATACACATTGAAATGGATGATGATATCATCATCATCAAATCTTGATCTTGCTATAAGCTACGGTATATTAATTAATAAAACTAGAAATTGTATCATGTGCTCCGCGGCGGAACCGGACCTTAAAAGAAACGTATGAAATTACGACGACTCGGTTGTGGAGGTCGAAACATAGATAAAAGACAATTAGATAACGGTACTGATGTTTTTCAGTCGGTCTCGGTCTCATTCTTCACGGTTGTAAATCGATATAACACACGATACCTAAAAATACTTTATTTTGAATACGATTCCGTTTTTAACAAAATTTACACCAGGACATCAACCAAAAAAATAAACAAACAAACACGAAAGTTATTGAGGAAAAAACACATTATATATATACTGAAGGGGTAAACTCGAAACTTAAAAAACCTAAGGGGGTAAGAGTTAAACTTTACAAGGAGAGGGTTAAGTTTTATCATTTGATCAAAGTTGAGAGAGAGAAATTGTCGAGGACAAAGGCCACCGACACTTTTAATCGAGAGTGGTAATAATAATGTGTTTTTCGCATAAAATTACAATATTATGCGTCAATTTTGGCGACTAGCAACTCATTATGAAAATAACAAGTTACATGTGAGTTTTGTCTTTTTATGTTCTTTATTTCTAGTGAAATTTTCTTGTTTTTTACCTTTTTATCAACTTTTTTACTTTAATTTAAGTAACAAATACATATTACTATTATTACTAAACAATTAAAAACTAAAAACTAGAAAGTTCAAAGATTAAAGACAAATTAACATTCTAAACAGGTAAAAAGTAAATATTTAAAAAAAAAATTAACAGTTTATAGATTATATTTTTGAAAATGTGTTTGTTTTAACCCGAAACCGAGTCATAATATCTTGTTATTTTTTTTAAAAGAAGAAAATCTTAATTAAAATATGATATCGTTATTTCAACCAACCAAACGAAAGAAAGTCGATCAATACAAATGAGTGAATGACCCATATGACTAAAAGCATTCTCAGCTCATTCTTTATATTTCATATCCTTATCCTTATAATTACACGAAAAACACTATTTTTTCTATCTTTTATCTCTACTTTTCTCTCTCCTTATCCTTATAATTATACTAAAAACCACTACTTTTATCCTTATATTTACAAAAACCTTATATCTTTTCTCTCTCCTTCACTCACAACCACTTTAAACCACTCCATAAAATATACAAAACGCACTCACATAATTATAAGGAACGGACTGTGAATGCTCTAAATTGCCAACCCAAGTAACTGTGACACCACATATTAATAGTTGACATTTTGAGAAACCCTATCGATGTATGATATCGTTATTTCAACCAACCGAACGAAAGAATCTCATGTATTAGATTGGTTGAATAAATGTAATGTTATATACTTAGTAACAAAAAAATTGTGTCTTTAAAACCCTGTGTATTACACATGTTGAATAAAATATAATGTAATTTGTTAACACATACGCTCGTCAAAATATGTCTTTAAAAAAATGTACTTTGACGTGACAGTTATAAATTCTGTTAAGTTAATTTTTAAAACACTTTTTTTTTTCAACTGGGTATTAAATTTTTTTATGTAGTTGATAAATGTTAATTCATAACTATCCATAATTAAATAATAAGTATCCATAATTAGATTTAAATTAAATATTAAAAAATATATTTTTAATATCATTATTTAATAGAAAAGATTATGCAGGAAAACATCATGAGAATGCTTCAGAAAATAACACGTGTCCCCCTATGATTTTTATTTATTAGTATAAAGATTTTGGGATTACACCATTGTTGATATATATTGTTCAAAAAAAATCAGGAAATAATCATATTTTATATATTTATACGAAAGCAAGATTTTATCTCTGTAGTTACAAATTATGTAATTAAATTTTACGTCTATTAAAAAAAAATTAATCACATATCCATCTTATGTTCGAGTATCAAAAAAAATATAGTGAAATATACAAACATGGTCCACTTTTAAGGAATAAAATAGATACACGAAAATAAAGTTGATACGTGAAGGTAGAGGTGCACAAAAAAATCGGAACCGTCAAAATGCCCGGAACCTGAACCGGTTCTTGAATACCCGGAACCGGGTACATAGGATATGGTTTTTCAACCAAGAACCGGACCCGGAACCGGAACCGGTTCCTTCTAATACCCAGTTTTCCGGAACCGATCATACCCGGAACCGGTTCTTGAGAATACCCGAAATGTGCACTTGTCCATAAACCCTAAAACCATACCCGGTTCTAGAAACAATATAGTTTTTTTTATAATTTATCTATGTTTTATGACTTTATGTTTTAAACATTTATCTATTTTGTAACATTTTAAGTTTTAATGTTATTGGACTTTTTAAGTTAGTTATTTATATGTTTAACTAAGTTTTTTGAATACCCGGAAATAGGTTTTTGAAATACCCGCCTTGAATACCCGAAACTGGTAAGAACCGGAAGCGGTTCTTGGATACCCGGAACTGGGTACATAGGGTATGGTTTTTCAACCAAGAACCGGACCCGAAACCGGTTCTTGAGAATACCCGGTTTTCCGGAACCGGTTCTTGAGAATACCCGATTTATGCATCTCGACGTGAAGGGGGTGGGTGGATATGCGAAATGTAGATACGCTATAAATTAAAAAGTAAAAAGAGATTTAGGTTTATATAGACAGTACATGACATTTCTAATAACATGTGCTGATGAAATAAAATATGAAATAATTTCACGCATTTTATAACTAAGGTAAAAGCTTTTCACAAATATATATATATATATAGGGGTGAGTTCACTAGAAAATTTATTTTCATGATAAAACCAAAAAACTACCCATTAAAGGTGCTGCATATGTGTAGTTCACCCAAAAAAAAAACCTAAACCCCTCACCCCACCCCCCATCCACCCCCAACCCCACCCCCCCCCCCCCCAAAAAAAAAAACCTAACTCAAAAGCTAAACTAAACTAAACCCAAAAAACCACCCAAAAAAACTAACTATGCTACACATATGTAGCAAAACGCTTAATTTTTTTTTTGAAAGAGGACGACGTGGGGAACAAGGTCTCTGAAGCGGTTTTTTAGTTTTTGATTTACATTTTGAGTTATGATTTTTTTATTATTTTTTTTTACCTTTAATAAATAGTTTTTTTGTTTTCTCATGAACAATGAGTTTTTTTATGATCCTTCCCATATATATATATATATATATATATATATATATATATATATATATATATATATATATATATATATATATATATATATATATATAACTAGTGTTTAGATTCTCTGATTTGTTTATAAACAATCACTTTCATGTTGCATATAACTTTGTTGTGGTAAGATAGATTCTAACAGCCTTCATTCTTGTCTGCACTGATGGTTGAAGCAATACAATCTTGTGTTTGGAATTGGGGGAACACTTTCGACAAGATAATATATATATTTCTTTGGAGTTTCAGTTGGCAGGTTGTCATTATTAGCCACATTTTTTGGCTCATCTACCGGTACACCTTCACCTCATTTAATACCATATTAATAAAAACAATTGAAAGCCCTAAATTTTAACAAAAGAAATAAATAAAAGGTCAAAAGGATATAAAGATTTGCTTCATTCGATTGGTTTATTTCCTTCCACATGAACCATCCAAACCGAAGTAAATCAGCAAGTTTGAGATCCAAACAGTTTGGTTCACAGTTCGGTTTTCATGCTTTGATGGTTGAACGGTTCGGTCCAGTTCAAACTTGAAGCCGATCGTGTAAACCGAGCAAGATGTTTAACCCTTGATACTTATATATGTTTTTTTTCATTTTTGGAACATATTTATCATTTCACAAAATAAAATAAAAAAACCATTCAACCTGTCAAAACCGAACCGTTAAACTACCAAACCAGCAAAACCATCCAGTCCAGCTGACCCAACCAACCCAGTCGGTTTGGTTGTTATTTCTTGAATCTGCAGTTAACAATTTGACTCAGAATTTTCATTAAAACCAACCAGATTGTTCAACTGGCCTCAGTCCTCAGATTACCACAAGACGCAACTGGATAATGGATTCATCCCATTGATGATTGGACCCATTCAGAACCTCAAAAGCATTTTTTGAGTGGACCAAATTGCTTATGGCGTGTGCCAACTTGTTCTAAGATGGGCCAAATTAGTCAAATATTTACACTAGAGGTGCACAAAAAACCATGTTCCAAAACCGGACCTGAAAACCCGACACAGAACCTGTTTCAACCCGTTTTGCAGTGGACCCGGTTCCAACCCATTTGAACCCGACCGTTTCTACCCGGTTCCTATTATTCAGTTTTACACCATAACCGGACCAAAACCAGTCAACAACCCGACCCGGAACCGGAACCGGTTCCACCTCTACCCGGTTCCATTGTGTACCCGGTCAAGCCCAACCCGGTTCCAGAACTGGTTAAAAAAACCCCGGTTTGTGCACCACCGATTTACACTGTTAATAATAAAACAAGACCAAAAGTAGGTGGGCCGAAACAAAGTGCATCTAACAAGGATTAGAGGCCCACTTGACCCAATTCAACAAAATTCTCGACCAACACCACAAATCCATGAAAACATTCAAAGGCTTCAAGCAAGTTCTTGTAGCAGTCAGCCAGTCAGTCACTATAAAAGTTCTTTTTTTTAAATGTTGCTCACAGTAAAAGAAGCCAAAATCAAGCACACATTCTCAGTATATAACGGAATTGTTTCTCAAAATAAATGCTACAAAATGGCTATTTGAACTGTTACGAAAGCACAAGGTACATGTTGGGTTATCATCCAGTGAGATTATCGTATTGAATGTTTGGTATTTAGCATACGCTGTCTAAGAAATATTCATATATATACTTCTCAAAGTTCAAAATTTCATATATAAAATCCAACTAAATTTCATCATATTATAATCGCACGTTCAAAAACAATACTACTTACCCGCTTCATAGTAAACAAAACAAATTCAGTAACATTCCGTCTCATTAGACAAATAAAGACAATATTATGGGCTAAGATGGTCATGGTAAAAATGTTTTCCAATTCATTTATCAAGTGAAATAGTAGCTGGTTTTCATTTTATTTACTATGAAACGGATAAATATGAGATTTTGAGTGTTTTGAACGGTTAAATATGAGATTGTGAAATTTAGAAGGATATATATGAAATTCTAAACTTTAAGAATGATATATGTGAAATCAAACCTATGTTGTTTACGTGGTGAAAAGAAGGTACACTAGACCTTTCAAATACTCGACTATTTCTGATCCGCCAAGTTTGGAACTTCCATAAACTCTGTCAACAAAGGTTATTGGAACCTACAAGAGTCGTAAAAAGGCCAAATTAGTAATTGACATGAAAACTAATTAAGCAGTTCTGATGCGATAATCAAGAGTATATATACCAAACATATGACCAGTAAATAGTAATTAACTAATTTCATACAGCTAACTATCATATCCACAAAGGGCAAATTTTGATATGAATGAACATTCAACTAATCAAGATGTTACTTGTTTTTGCTGATTTAAAATTTTCATATTGTGGGTCCATTAATGTGATGTGAGAAGAAATTAAGATGTGATGACAAGCCAGAAATGAAGGAAAACTAAAGGTGCTAAAATGGGAGGATCAGACAGGTTCTGATAAAATAAATAAATAATAACCTGGATACAGGTCGAGTCAGGATGACCTGAAGCACTTTTTCTCCAAAGTTATTGACTTACTATAAATAGTTAGTGTGTCAAATATGTATAAAAACTATATTATTTCAATGATGATATGCTTTTCAAAATAGAGCAATTTAGCAGGTTTTATACGTTAGAAGTAAAATTAAACTTGTTTGTCAAAATGGGAGGAGGGGGGGTTCGAGCGTGTTCAGATCGACATGGTAATTTTGGTATGGATCAGGGAAACACTCTTTGCCCAAAACTATTCAACTTTATATAAACACACTTGAGCCAACTTTGGACATGTTATAGTTCTACATAACTCATGGTACCTCTTCGATATGGTATCCTTTTCTTGAAGCTCGGACAATCATCTCCATTTGAAAAACATATCCTTTACTCACACAGGAGCTTATAATGTCTTCAAGCACAGATTTCTTATAAAGACTGCCATACAAGAAAATAAATATCAAATTATAATAACTTTTAAGGTGAACATAAAAAAAACATTGGAAATTGTATGTGGAGCCAAACAAGTACTCAACTTTTTTCGTTAAGGCAGCCATGTCAAGAAATGGTTTTTGGAGGGTGTCTCAACGGGAGCAACCTCTCTGTCTTACGGGATAGAGGAAAGGCTTGTCTCCATCCCACCCTCCCCAAACCCTACAAATAGCTTTCTGCTATGAGTGGGATTCTACTGGGTAGTTTGTTTGTTTGTTTATTTTAAAACTACCTTACAGGCCACCCAATTATGTATATGGTTCAATTATACCAAACCTGGCTAAACACACATCTAATGACAAAAATATACTTATTGTTGTGTCTAGCTATTAATAAGCAACAATTAAATATCAAAAAAGTAAAAATAAAAAGTAGGCGTTTATGTCATCATACAATAGTCTACCATGATTTTATATGGATTTGCTATAAACAAAACTCAATACCTATATGTGTGGCCTATAAAGTAATTGACTAGTTTCAATATATGGGTGGCCTCCAAATATATTATTACAAAATAAGAATACAATTTTTAAACAAACTAGTAGTTTCCGTGCACGGTGGCCTTAATGGAAAACAAACTAGTGTTTTCTTTTTGACATTTTACAATATTTTGGCGAGTTTTTTTGACGAATTTGGCATAAAGAAACTAGACACATACTTGGATGGCCTATAAAGTAGTTTGAATATGGGTGGCCTTGATGAAAAAGTTGAATACTTGAGTGGCATCAACATACACTATTCCTAAAAAAGGAAAAAAAAAAAAGAAAGAAATGATGATCTAAGAAATATACCGAAACGAGCCCGTCAAATCTGATACACCAGGCCAAAGAAGTGTATGTGCAAGAACATTTGCCCCTCTACTTGTCAATTTGCGCACCAGGGTCCAACCATGAACACCCCCACCTCTTACATAACGGGTCCCGGTAACAATATCAGCACCACTTTCCATTTGTTTCCTGAACTTAAGGGATTTTATTAGTAGTAGAGTTGGCAATTTCGAAATATTAATTTATGATAGGATTGATTCGGGTTATGTTTTCCCTCTGAAGGGACAAAAGAGTAAAATAACAAATAGGCTAAAGGAGAACTGGTCAAATAAATGAATGGGTGCGGGTCAAAAGTCGCTCAAAGTGTGTTTTTACTTTTTAATGCATTAAAACCTCATGAATCGTTGTATTAAACTACATTGTTATTGAAATAATATAACATTTGTAACCATATTTGACACATTACATACTGGGCAATGTTAAGAAAACCCAATGGACTTTCATAGAATCTGCCAGTAAGTCCTTGAACGGTTGGACTTTACTTTTGCATGATTCAATCTCTTAACTTTTAGACCTTAAACGATAAAGTCCCCAGACTTTATTTTTGATAAAAAAGTCCTTTTTTCTGCATGACTAAAATCTCTTTAACTTATTAAAGTTGTACAAAAGAACCTTATTTGACCCGTTACCCAGCTCTCAATTAAATCCATAGGCTTTTTTGACAACTGCCTTCAATTATTTGTAAAAATATAAAAGTTTTGAAAAAAATATATTAAGCGTCAATGTAAAACGGCCCAACAGTTTTTTACCGTCTACCCAACCCTCCCGGCCCACTTATTTTGCCACCTCTAATAATTAGGCAGTGGAAAATTTAATCATCAAGTTTGGGTGGAATTTTCTTACTTTATAAAGTGTGGGAGGTACTTTGGCTGTGTAGACAAACATTAAAAAAATGAAAAAAAAACATCATAATTAGTTGGCTGAAAGCAGAATTTATATGAACTAAGTAAATGTATAAGAACTATAAGATATATTCTCTTTGCACCATTCCAATGTGTAATATTTTTTTTTAGAATTCAAGAAAAACTTGTAAAATACTTGCATGGTGTGACAGATCAGCATCCATGATTGTAAGCAGTCCCTGGTTAAAAAGAAAATTGGTTTAATTCATGACCATTATTTAATAACTTTAAATAGAGAAACACAGATGTACCTAATCCAAGCTTCCTGGGTCTAGCTCTTAGTAGCTGCATTAAAAAGATAAATATATGAAAGACTATAGACATGTAGGAGACTAAAGTGATGCATAATGAGATATAAACATAATGATTAATTTCATATATAATATTCTAGAAGTTCAAAATTTTATATATGTCCTTCTAAATTTCCTAATAGCATATTTACCCTTTCACGACCCTAAAATAGCATATCTATCTATTTCATAGAAAAAAAAACAAAAGTCAGTTACACATTAGAAAAAAAAAATCTTATTGTTGTGAATCATCACAGCAAATAATGTTTTCTTCATTTATTCAGTGAAACAAGTAGTTATAGGTAACTAATGTTATTTTATTTAAGCATATATGAAATTTTGATATTATTAAAATATATGAAATTTTGAACATTTATAAGCATATATACGAAATTGACTCAAAAAATAATTGGACATACAATGCGGTCATCTCCATAGACTTGCTGCAACTGTTTGACAATATCTTGAGTTCCATCAGGACTACCATCATCCACGATTATTATTTCAAAGTCAACATCCCTAACAAGACAACAACAATGTCATGAACTTGAAGACTCCACAATTATTCTACATCACACCAAAGAAAGAAAAAAGAATAATTAAGAGGTTTCCCTCCTTTCCTTTTACAAGAAATTCCAAAACAAAGTGTTCACTTTGACTGCTGACACATACATCACCTAATTGTTAATATCTTTTCTTTTGGTTAGATTCACTAGATATCCTCTTCAACGTTCTCACTTGAGTATGAGAACAGTACAATCACAAATCCGATCATAATAATAATTAATAAATGCACAGCCATCAACTATCAATCATGTTCAGCATTGGAAAGATGGTTAAATCATCGTTTTAGTTTCAACATATTTTCAATCACAACCTTGAGTAGAAAAGATTTCTTAATCACATACTTATACTTGCACAATCACATAGATTACAACACCTTCTTCCAGTTTTAATCAAACTAATCAGAAGTAGCAATTTCAAACATTTGCTTATAAATCGGTTCATTTGGATTGTGTTTTATCTCAAACAAGTCAAATGAGTTTAATATATTCGGTATTTCATTAACGAACCAATTCATTTATTTGAGTATGTAACTGAAAGAAAGTGCAAAAATACAGTGACATTTCATCTAGTTCAACATGATCTACAATCAGTCATCTGTTCACCTAGAAACATTATAAACTCAATCCACTATCTACAATGATAAGTGCATAAAAGAATAAAATCACACACTCATTTGAATTGTGAAAAAATTTAGGGCAATTATATAACACTTGATCTAGAGTGTAAACAACTACATACAGACTAATTTAGGTCAAATTCTAAACAGAATTTGCTCCAATTTCAAGCGGAGTCTCAAATTAAATGATAGCAAGCAGATATCATATCAGTAATGAATTGAAAAGAATCGATATGCATAGGTATGTAAGTTACGGTATATGCTTGAAGACGAGGAAGACAATGAGAGCGATGTTGAGTCGTTCGTTGTAAGTTGGGACGATTATGCTATACTTGTGCCGTTCCGCCATTTGCAGATCAAAAACCCTAAATCTTCAATTATCGATTTGAAGTTTGAAATAACAGGAGGAGGTTTAGTAATGGTGATCACTGATCAGGAAGATCCGAAACGTAACCCGAGAAAACCCGTTTGGTGTTTCAAGGCTGCCTCAACTTGGAAGTCAAGATTCAATTAACATGTCATCAATGTTATGGGGTTGAATATAATTTTTTATTTTTTTTGTGATCTATAAATTTATTAAATAGAAAATTAAATATGGTAATGTAGTTTTATTTATATCAAATGCGGTTAAAATCATTACGAACCAAGATCAGAATATAAGATTAATGAATCAAAGTTTTAAGCCGGTTCAACACTGATGTGGTTTCATTTTAACTTAGTTCGGTTCAAATCAAACTGTGAAATAATTGTTTGCACTTCTTGTACCGTTCAACTACTTAACACAAAAGTCTCACTCATTGTAACATTTGGCCCCCACACAACAGCCAATATTATCTGTTTCGCTCGTAAAAAACTCACGGATTTATTTTTTGTTGTCTAAGTGAATACTCATTTTTTCAAGAATTTCTCTCACCCAAACACCACTATCTGCGATGTTATCTCATCCATAGTCAATTCGTCCAAAACACGTTGATAATATTTAAGGCATGTTATTGCTTATATCTCAGTATCTCTCCTTTGAACAAAACGATAGTAGAATTTACCTATGGTGTCACACCCGTCGTAACTTGGAAACATGCAAGCCTAAAACGATATCATTACGAGTTTCAAAATTAACAAAACAAACACAAACAAAAAAATAGAAGTCTGACCATGATCAAACTCACAAAAACAAAACAAAATAAACAACCAACTACACCCTTTTCACTCAAGCAACAACCGAAACTAAAGAGACGATACACACAAGCCGGATTAACGGCTGGCAGACATTACACTCGAAATTACACAGATTGACTAAAATACTGCAAAAAGAAAAGAGTTTTAAGCGTTACAACACAAGTATCGGGAATTCAGTGAAAATAACCATAGAGTTCCAAGAAGCAAATGCAAAGTGTCCACGGGTTGATATCATCTGTCGTTGGGCCAGTTAGAGTCACTCTGAAGTATCTAAATGGGAGCAAAGCATTCGGGCCAGTAACGGCCCATGAAGCAAATTGCCCTGGGTTGCTTAGTGTTTGGTCGTTTTCATGTACCCTCAAATTTGTCCAGTTTTTACCATCAGATGAACCCTGAGAGTTCAAATATATGTTAGTTGACTTTTCATAGTCAAAGCATCTTCTTTTCAACATGGAAAAGATCTATATTTGACTTTACAGAATAAAATTAACTGGAGTGAACTTCATCAAACCCACTACAAAGAGGAAAAAGTTGGGAGTTCAAGTTTGTTATAAAAATACATGAACTATGAGATTTGACCTTTTGACTTCACTAGTCAAATGAGTCTTTTTAGGCATAAAAAGAGCTTAGTTAAGGGCAAACTGCATGAAGTACAAACTTCAAACTTTAAATTTGGTGCATAGAAACCAACATAAACTTTAGAGTAAACTGCCATTTTCGTCCCTATGGTTTGGTCAAAATTGTCACTTTCATCCAATAGTTTGTTTTCTCGCATCTGGGTCCTCGTGGTTTTAAAATCTTGCCACTTTCATCCAGTCAGTTAACACCATCCATTTTTCTCAGTTAAATGAGGGGTATTTCAGTCCTTTTACATTTTTGTTTTATTTCTTTATTTTTTAACCTCTCATTTAATTATCCCTCTTCTGGCCTTCTTCCTCTTTTCCTGACCAAGTTTCCGGCAACAACACTAGGTTTCCAGTGACACTTTTTCTTGTATGTTTTAGACAAGTTTTAACAGCTATATGATTATGAAATACTAGTAGTGATGATCTAGGGTTCATAAATCATAATCAAACAATATACCTTTTGATCGCGGAGGTGATTACGAGAAGAAAAGACAAAGTGACAGTATACCTCTTGATCGCGGAGGTGATTACGAGAAGAAAAGGCAAATTGGGGATGATTAAATGAGTGTAAAAAATGAAGAAATAAAACAAATATGTAAAAAGACTGAAATACCCCTCATTTAACTGAAAAAAATGGATGGTGTTAACTGACTGGATGAAAGTGGCAAGATTTTAAAACCACGAGGACCCATATGCGAGAAAACAAACTATTGGATGAAAGTGGCAATTTTGACCAAACCACAGGGACAAAAATGGCAGTTTACTCTAAACTTTATTATCAATTTCACTGACCATGTTACATTTTATTAACGGTTGTAGCAAAGGACCTGCTCAACCGGTGGCATGTCAATTTTGATATTTTTTCCAAAATTGTTAGGATGTGACATCTTATTTTTCATTTTAGTTTATTACATACGGTGCTGTTAAAGGTACACCAGATGTACGACTCGTATAGCACCAATACCGTATAGCCAAAAAGTCAAACCGACAGCGTCCAAACATGTCACATCCGGCCACCAATACGGCCGTGTTGTGTCCCGTATTTTGCCTCTTATAGCCACTTATACGGGTAGTATAGGGGAGGGTGTCCGGATAACATGTTGGGGGTGTCCATATAACCTACCCCATTACATATATGCCGCGGGCATCTGATTTAACAATTAGTAACTATTTTTACGTATAAATGTTAAAAAAATTATTTTTTTCGAACTTGTAAATAAATTATTTTATTATTTTTGCATGTAACATCCTATGTGGAAGTTGGCATGGCGTCAACTAGTGCCACATCATCAAAGTAAAATCAATTAAAGTGAGGTTGGTCGCTAAAAATTAAAATGGGTAAGAAACTACAATTTGGTTTCTATTTTACGCCTCTTGATTACTAAAATTGTGAATTAAATTTACACTTTTCTATTTTGAGCAGTCTTCTGTTTAAATAACTGAATTGTATGAATGTACCTGAAAATTCCAGTATCTCATGAAAGCCTTTGATCCATCTTGTCTCACAGTGTAATAGTTGCACATAAGCTGTTTAATTCAGAAATTAAATGTAAGGTTGACCTGATACATACATAGGTTGACCCGATAAACAAAATTAAGCTAAATAATCTCATATATACCATTCTAAATGTTCAAAATTTCATATTCGCCCTTCTAATTTCAAAATATCATATTTACCCTTTCAAAGCACTAAAATTCTCATATTTTGCGACTTCATAAAAAATTAAATGAAAAAAAATTGTTTCACTTGATAAACGAACACGATTACAACATTATTACTGTGAACCATATCAGCACATAATGTTCTGTCATTTATTTTGTGACATAAAAGGTTATTAGTAACTGATTTTATTATATTTACCATGGAATGGTTAGATATGAGAGTTCTAGTGTTCTGAAATGGTAAAATGGTAAATAAGACGATTACATATGTACATTTGATCAATTTAAACTCCTAATTTCATTTAAACTTCACATAAAAAGAAGTATTGGCGCGGGTTTCTTGTTAACCCCTCTATTAAGAAGTATAATATTTTTTGGGGGAACTAAGGATTAAACCTGGTGGTCAAGGCCAAGGTCAACCATCCACCATGAACAGTTCTTCCCATCCTCAGGGCGAGGCCCAGCAAAAGAAGTCCCCTGTTTCAGCATCAACTACAATTAAGGACCCATTCTCAAATTAAATTAAGATCATATCACTATAATTATGTCATGCCTGGTAAGTCCTTGAAGCCAAGACTTTAGGATCTGTATATCTTGAAATAGGATTGCTTGCCGTAATGCTGATTTTCTGAAAAATGAAATAATCAAGAAAACAAAAATTACCTCCCTTTTTTAATGTCTTTTCCTTTTTAATAATTAAAATAGACGATTGTCGAAAATTCCTTATAAATTATTGCAGCATGACTCCTTGGATGTGTTATTTGTGCATGATTAAATCTCTTACCTTTGATAACTTAACAATAAAGCCATTGCAATTAGTTATTAAAGTAAAAGTCCTTTCTTGCACTAGACTTTTCAAATTTAATAAAAAGTCAGTTTTTCGTATGATTAAGGGCCTAAACTTTATTAAAAAGAATTTCTTGTTACATTTTTAAAAGTTTAGGGATTTAATTATTCGAAAATAAAGCCCATGGACTTACGAGAGAAAGTCGCGCTGTAAGTCGCGCTTTTTTGACGATTACCCATGAAAATTAAAAAAAATTACCTTAGCTAAAACAGGATTAACCCATTGGTGTTTACCATATGATGTACCCACATAGTACAAAACTCCATTTCTATCACCATCAGTTATGTATTGAAGCTCCGTAAAACTTGATTGCCTATGTTGGAACCTTAAAATAGGAGAATAAAAATTATTTAAAGGTTGAAACCAGAGGTAAAAAAATAAATACACAGAAGATGTTACTATCATATAAAGTATAAACGCACACATCATGCTTGTAAAAACAAGTTGCTTGGTACTTTCAAACATACCTTGGATAACTTCCTGAATTTGGGAAACCTGCTTCCAAGAAACTGATTGCCTCTTTCACCTGGTATGACACATCAAAGGTTAATGAAATGACTAAAATAGCCCCCATAAATGTTAAAATGCCATTTAGTGGTGACAAGAGAGGAAGAATTTTGGTCCTAAATTAGTACAACTAGTAATTTAGGACATCTTCAATGAAACGAAGCAATAAATGTAAGATATCTACAAAACACAAAAAAAAAGTTGCAATCTTTTTGGATGGATGAAATTTCAATCCATTTACGTTAAAGAGGATGAATTCGATTCCATTTTATTGATAATGGGTCAAGGTCGTCAAAAATTCAGTTAAAACAAAGCTAGTCAAACGGGTTGAATGGTTTAAAAGCCACCCAAAGTATAAACTTAATAATTAAAAAAATGAGGATTCTTAAAAAAAAAAATAGGTTTTCTAATCACGTTTAATATTCTAATTATGTTTAAACTAAAAAAATGTTGGCAGGTCAACTCAACCCATTTTGACCGGATAACCAACACCCACCCCCCCTTCCAAAAAAAACACCAATAGGACCAAGAGAAAGGAACAACACGAATCACAACTCACCAAATGATAAAAAGTATGGATTTGCAAGCTTAGATTGCTCGTCTCCATCTGAAATTGCAAGATAAGGTATGATGGCCAATATTAGAACAATAATCACATTGGCCTCACAAAACGAAAGATTAAAATAACAAAAACACCCGGAAAGTTTTTAAAAAAAATTGAAATAACCCAAGATCATCATTTGTTGCATATACCTTCTTTAGCAAGAACAATGGAAACAATGAAAATCGCACCAGTGGCAGCAAGACATTTAGTGACTGAAACCTCGTCCCAAAAATATCTTCGGGTGTCAAATTTGAAAGCATGTTGTCAACTGTTTCCCAATTGGATAACTCATTCGGTTGCAAACCCCACATTAATATGGCACTAAGAACTCTTTCCTCGGAAGTAACCGTTAAATCTTGATGCTGTAAATTACAAATTCAAGGATTCACTATAAAGACATGTTCATTTCTCAAATGCAAGAGAAGCAGCCCACAGTCTTAACAAACACAAGCGACACCTATAAGTTAAATGCTTTGTATATAACAAACCAAGATCAAACAGATTTCATACCTAAAGGGGTGATTGACCATTTTGAAAGTGATCATGTGATATGCTATAATCAAGATCAGACAATCTATTTAACAAAATAAGCTGCAGGAGATGTGTTTATATGTGCTTCTGTTGTTTGAAATTGTGATAATCAATTGTTTTATTGTTTGGTAAATTTCGACTATTTAAGGATTTACATGTAAAAAAGATCCCTAAATAATTAGATAATCATAACCAGTTTCACTTATACAACACAATAGTCGGATAATCAATTCCAAAAGGTAATGTCAAACACCATCTAAATCAATTCCATTATACTGATGTGGGACCCATGCCATCATAAACATGTGGGACCCATGATATCACGACGGTGTGGGTCCCGTGCCATCCAAGTAAGATGACATAGAATAACTAGCATAAAACATATTTTTTAAGGGTTGGAAAATATAATAATCATAAAAAAAAACCTAGAACCCACCTGTAAAATGTTAGAGAAAGTTGATTCATCAAGCAAGACGAACTCGGAACTAGCCGTTGTACAGTAATCAAAGTGCTTTGTAAATATCCTCTCACATGTTTCTTCTATAAGCTTACATGAAGGGATGGAGGGTATAACTTGAAGAATTAAGCATACTGAACCCTGCAACAAAGTATACTAATTAGATATGAAATTAATTAACTCAATTACTTGGCCAAAAGTGTCTTCTTCCTTGTCCATTTAAACGTGTGCATAATACAAAAATTGTTCTTGTAAACACCTTCATCCACTAGTAGAATTCCATCCCTGCATATATTATATATACAAGAGTGGTTAATACTTTATAATTCATTATTATAAAATCCCTCTCTTTGTTCTCACAAGTCCGAACCCGCGCTTCCTCATACTTTTAGTGTAACACTTCAAGACCGCGGTAATCAAACAAAATATAAAGATAAAACCATGTTACAAAAACCACTATATAACATTAAAAAACAAAAAATTGTTATCAAAACTACCTCTGAAAGTCGTTCTAGAAGTGTTTTGCAACAATCTTGGTGAAGTTGAGAAACCCCGAATTCATCTGCTAGTAAAAGAAGCTCAAGTAGCAAGATATTATTTTCAACGGTATCTTCCAAATTTAATCCACCATTATAGAAGTAATCCATCATAATCTTGAAAGCTTCAGGTGATACATCTTTTAAGCAAACTTCTGAAGTAACAGTCTCACTCATTCCGTTTGTGAACATCTGTTAATTCAGTTATTTTCTTAGATCATGTGAAAATAAATTATGCAAATTCATAAAAGGCAAACTGTACGAAATAGAATCGAAGTTTACACTTTAGCAAACAACCTCATTTTTACTGATTTTACCTCTTGTCGATGTGGCACTGGATGATGCCATGCCAACCACCACATCACACGCCACATGAACAAAAAATGATTATGTGGAAAAAAATTAAAAAATAAATGAACTGATTTACAAGTTTGAAAAGATGAACCTTTTTAATATTTCTGTTTAATAATAATTTAAAATCGGATGCCACGTAGCATATACCTATACCCTTAAATGACGAACAGTTGTTTGAAAGATCAGCAAAATAATGGCATGCTAACGGTTAAACATGTTGTACATTGCTATAATCAATAATATAATGTAACTTGGTTGCTAAACTCAGTAATAAATATAAGTTGGTTTCTAATTCCCGCTTAAATTAAAGTTAGATGCTAAAAAACAGGAAAATCATAAAGTTTGTTTCTTTCTTGTGCAGTTGCCCATTCTAAACTAACCATAGATTCCTAAACTAAACAAACACAAACAAACTCACCTTCATAAATGGTAGACTCCATAAACCAATAATAAGTTTATGAGACCTAGCAACAAGACCAAAACCTTCAATGCTAATATCCACATCACCAAATGCACCCGTGTCGCGAAATTGTTCAAGCTTTTGCACGTTCATCGGAAGCCCCAACGGAAAGGTGGGCCCACCACAATGGGGTTGAGAGTTAGGGTATGATATCTCAACATTCTTGCCCGAATCAAACAACTTTTTATTGAGTTTAAATCGTTCGATTACTTGTTCACATTGTTTCACCAATGAGATTGCTCCAAATCGTAAGCTTAGATCCCTTAGAGATCCAAGTAGTGACTCGGGAATCTACATATAGAAACAAGAATAAATCAGAATTTAGGATTTAAGGGGGTGCTTGGATGTGACATGTGAAATTTGAAATCATTATGTGATCTTGAATAATATATGTGATAACTGATAAATGATCCAGGAGGTAGTGTTTAGATGTGTTTCTCTTGCTTGAAACTATACGAGCTACAAAAGATAAGTGTTTCCGTACAAGAGTAACTTTACTTGTTTGGAAATGATTATGTGATATGGAATAACCATGATCAGATAATCAACTGTATTAAAACAAGCTACAAAAGATAGTGTTTGAATGTCCTGCTTTTTTGAAGTTGTGAATCACATAGGCAGTTGTTTGAAGTTTGGAAAATTTTTATTTTTTAAGGACTTACATGTAAAATAACTCATTAATAATTACATAATCAAAATCAATTTTGTTGCACCTCCTAAACTGATTATTTGAGTCCTAAATAATCAGATAATCAGCATTAGCTTCACTATACCCAAACACTAGTAATTGTTTATCTACGCCTTGATTACGCAATAAAGCCAAACAAGAACCAAAAGGTTAAGAAAACTGAAGTAAAAATGAAAATAAAGTACAAAATCGGATCAAAATGTACCTGTGTAAAGCCTGTATAGATAAACCGAAGAAAAGCATGCAAAACCGGATAGTTTACATCCTTAATCAAGATAACATCTTGATCAAACAAACAAAAATTTAAATTATCTGCTGCAGCAAGGATCACCTTATGAGCAGGTACAGCTCGTTCTTCATCACCCACGACGAAATACACATCAGATAGCTCCCAATTCTCAAGAAAACTTCCAAGTCCCCAATGATTATCAAAGTTTCCAAATCCATCCCTCAAATCTTCCTCGGTATCATCTTCCCCCTTATACTCCCCACAATCAACATGCTTCCAAAGAGACATGTGATTTTGTGTTAATGGAAGCACATTAACATTTCTATATCCAACATGTTTATCCCAACTACTAAGCCCAACATACTGCACGCTACAATTCGGCTTTTCATCAAGCCACTGAAAAACAAGATTTTGAAAAGGGTACCGCCCTTTTCCAATGCTAATTAAACCGTCACAAATACTTATCCAATAACTTTGAAATCCAGATGAGCAACACAAACATAAACCAGCTTCATCAACGGCCGTGATTCCATCTACCTCGATTTTCAGCCGTCGATTTCTATGACTACCGATGATAACTGTGTAATGTGGACTATTGTCCCTCTTGTAATGATAGTGTTGACTACCTGATTGTTCACGAAAAACAACGGTGACATCGTTGTGAGCAAATGCTTCAAATGCAACACAACCGCGTCCTGCTTCCTTAAACCGTAAATCATCACGCCAAGCGCATTCGAATGGTGCAACTGTTAGAAACTTTTTCTCCATTTTCTTATGCTTCAATTCTTCAATCTAATAGATAGTTATATATAGAGTGGATTAACTAAAGGATGTAGATGATCAAGATTCTAGATTTAAGAGCTAAAATTGCATTTTGGAGGTCAAGTATCAATTTTTAAAGCATGAGAGATTAGGAAAAAGACAACCCACTTTGTAAAGATTCAAACTTTGCTACTGTGGCAGCAAAGAAACCACTAGAAACCGCTAGAACCCCATTATAGCCTCAAGTTTAGCTCAAAATATCTCAAGAAACGACAATCACTAACGGTAGGTACGATAAATGACAAAATAAAGCGAATAAATTATCTTGAGGACAAACACATCAGGGTTGTTGAAAAAATATTAAATCGATGTAAGAAACCCCAAAATTTACCTGATTCGGTACTCTTTCATCAGAATCCGATGAACCCTGAAAGAAAGTTGTTCCCCAATTAGGTGTTATGTGTTGGGAGATCGAAAAGGGCCACCGGAAAATCAAGAAAGCTGTTCAAATCGGGAAATATTTTTCTGTTTAGATGTGGGTGAAACGTGGCAATCACGGCGGAGATACGGTGGAGTTGGCAATAATTCATTGATGTGATTTTGTATCCAATAATTAAGAGTTAAGACGTTCTTAGTCTCATATCAATTGGTTTTGGAAAAGACATACCATGCCTTTTAATACGGAGGTCATGGATTTAAGACTAATTTGGTGTAATATGCTTAGATGGGTTTCCCCTGTAATGGTGGACGGATCGGGTCACCAGCGCTGTCTGCGTTTACGGACGTGGGTGGTCTTTCGCCAATGGGTTTACCCGGATGGTCGTGCTTATAGTATTCGTTGGCAGCAAAATTGCCGCGAGAAGGTTGCAAAACAACACGGTCGCAAATCAATCGCAAATGGGATATCGATCCAGTCACAAACCTTAAGAATCCATTGGATAATTTGGTGCGACAACTGAGTATTTAAATTCCAAGACCATCAATTCCAACAAATATGTTACCACCGGTTGGTGAAAGTCAGAGATCTAAGTCATATATTTAGGAGGGGATCTATGTAGATAATAAATTATTACGAGAACCCACTCAAAATAGAACATTCATTTTCACACTTTTCAAAATGTAAAAGTAAAAGAAAATGATATAAATGTAATATTTATTGTAAACTCTGAAATTAAAAAAAAATAAACGAAGAAGATGAAGAAGAACAAATTAGGTTGTTTTTTTGGTTTATGTATATAACCTAAACATGTGTAGTTCATATGTAGGTTATATTATGTGCACATGTGTAAGTATGGTAAAAAAACATATGAACAAATTAGTTTGATGATTTTTTATTTACATCACCTACATATATGTATATAAGAAGCACAACATTAAAAAAATAAACCAATGATAAGACAAAATTATACGATTAAGATTTGCTTCTTTTGTTCTATCGATAATTTATTTTATTTTTTAATGATCCTACCCTATATGTATGTGCGTTTTTTTAATACTACATAGATTTTTATTGGTGTAAGGAATTATTAATACAATAATCTATGAATGATTTATTTAAAAATGTGTTTTCATGCTGTAATAGATCTCATTATATTTTTAGTGACTTTGTTATATTGAAAAATCATGTTCTACACATGGTAGAACGAGGAAGAACAATCATACATATTTACAATGGAAGGCCAACCACTTTTGAGGCCTTGTTATTTTGCTAAATAAACGCAAGACATGTTATTAAAAACCAAGTTTGAACAAATCTCTCAATATTCATACTAGTGGCGGAGCTTGAAAATTTTCGCAGGGGGTTTTTTTTTCATATAGGGGGGCCGGAACTATAAAATTTTCGGCCGAATACATATAAATTAACACTACTGAGCGAAAAATCGACCGAATACGTATATATTAACGCTTCTGAGCGAAAAATCGGGGGGGGGGGGGGGGCAGGTCCCCCTCGGGCCCTTTATATCCTCCGCCCCTAAACATGTCATGAATATGTATTTACCACCTTTGCTTCTACCCGTTTGACCTTCTATATTTATTCTCGAAGTCTTGATTTTTCATGAAATGAATCATCTCTAATATATCATGGTCAGATAAATCATGTTAAAAGTTAATATAAAGTAATTAAATGTCATATTCAACTATTTATTACTTTATGACTCCATATTTGCAAGTAAGTTAGCTTATAAAACTTGTATAACTTAAAGCACGTACATTAAAGAGAATAAGTTTGACTTTTCAAGTGTGGAACTATTTTGAAATGTTAGAAGCAAAATCCCATTTTTCAATACAATAGGTGTAATGAAAATGAAATGGAATGCAATGATGTTTGAAATCGAAAACCTATTGAATTTTAATGTACCTTCTTTGTAGGCAAAATGAAGTAGATACAAAGAGATGTTGTAATTTCAAAGGAGGTAGAAGTTCAAAGTGTTAATGAATGCAGCTGATATGCTTACAAAAACATTTCCTGGATTGAAGTTTGGTTATTGTTTGAAGAAGTTAAACATTGGTTGACTTGTGCTCAAAGGTGGAGATTGTTAATATTGAGTAAGTCAATTATGTTAGTCCAGGGATTGTTTCTGTCATAGTTAATAATACAGGGGGTGTAACGAACCAACTTTCGGGTTTTTCCTATAATATATTAATTATATTGTAGGGGTGTATTTAAATAAAAGAAAGTTGGAGGGTAATATTTGTATGGTGAAAATACCTAGTTTTGGGTACAAGGAGTCATTTTGATAGATGGAGGGGCTGTTTTGTAATTAACACAAACTTAATTTGTCTTAAATGAATGATCAGGCAAAACACACACTCTCGTGTGTGTGTGTGTGTGTTTGCGTTTTCATCAAGGGGAGAACAAGGAGAAGGAGCCAAGAATTGAAATTGAGGAGTTGCATGTGAAATCAGTTGATTTCTAAGTATTCAGCTTCTTCCAAACATCAAAGTAAGCATCCATTCTTCTTTAAATCACCATTTGAAGTGTTCTTGATGGGTTTTGGTATAAAACTCGAATTGGGTCAACGGGTGTGGAGATTTTGGTTTGTTGTTGGTTATAAACCTTAATCTAGTGTTGTAAATGGTGGAGAATCATGATTAACATGATTCTAACATCCAATTTAATGATTTCAAAATTAGGGTTCTTGAGGTGAAAATTAGGGGTTTTCAATTTGATGAAGTTAAATAATGAATTGGTGGTTGATAAGTGTTTGTGGTGTTAATAAACACAATTTTTAGTAAAAGCTCTCAATCAATTTGATGAATCAAGAACCTTGGAGAATTGGGTGAAAATGTGGAGTTTTGGTGAAATCCTTAACGGGTCAAAATGGGTGGAATTGACTTAATGGATAAAAGCTTGTGTGAAGCTTAATAAACCTAGGTTAGATGATGAGTGTGGATCATAAGATCTTGGGTGTGTGTTAAACTACAATTAATGTATTTATTGGGGTAAATTTGATTACTAAAACATGTGGAACGTTTAGGTGATCAAGGCGTTAAAGGTGCTAGCTTTGAAGACCATTTGGAACCTTCATTGGCAAAGGTAAGTACTTTGCACTTACTTAGCAGTAGATAAGTAGTGGTTATATGTAAGTAGATATATTGTTGTTTCTATTTATATGTTGTATGTTGATTTTGACTCATATGGTAATTGGTCAAAGTAAAGTATGAATGTGGTAGGATTGTTGTAGTTGACATAATGAGGAAATTAGTCAAACTAATGAATGACACTTAGTAGAAGTGGTGTAGTTGAACTATGTGGGATATTGTAAGGCCCCAAACCCGGGAGGCCTCACTCGTTGGATTTACTCATTCACAAACAGTTCTTAAACATGAATATCAAATAACGCAACGGAATCATTCATTCAACATAACTAAAAACTTGTTCATACATGCGGAAGCGTACATTGTCAAATACATAAACAACTCATAACGGGATGCCAGTCTTCAGGATCGACCGGGTAACTCTTCTCGCTTGCCAAGCATCACCGTCCATCGTCCATACATGCCTTAACCTGAATGTGCATACTAAAAAGTCAGCTACGCTGGTGAGTTCTAGCATTTCATAAAAACTTTAACATCAACATTTGCCAAAAACGTATCATTCATTTAGTAAAACCTTTCACAAAAGCATGTAATAATCTAACATCTTTAAAAAGGTTTCGTACCCATATCATCATCAACATCATAATCATAAACACCGTTAAACGGATTGTTCATTAAAACTTTTAACATTCATTTAAGTCATACATTATTATCTAAATCTGTGTTACCCTTCGTTCCGTCATTTAGTATGGTATTGCCCCTAAGGCTTAACTGCACGAAGACCGACAATACCATACATTCCGTCAATTCCCTTTTGGTATTGCCCCCAAGGCTAACTACGCGAGGACCGACAATACCCATTCAGTTGCCCTTATGGCTCTCATGTCCATAAACCGACAACTTCCATCGACGGCCATGGCTCACGGCCATGACACCGTCGGATCATAATTTAACCTTACATAGGGTCACGTTAACCCCTGAGTAACCGTCGTTACTCCCTTACCAGTTGTACAACATCATAACCATTGACATGCCACAGAGACACTGCCCCTGTTGTTCTTATGGCAACTATGGCTCGCTGTCCATAATCTACCACAAGGCTGGGAATCTAATTCCCAGACTTCATTCGTCAATTCCATTCATTCGACAGATTAGATTTGTAATGACTTCTTTAAAACCTTTACCTCTTTCTCTTCTCATTAAACATTTCCTCATTTAGACCGTTCATAAAGCATTCGTAACCCTTTTTGACAAAAACACTTCAAAACCTTTCCTTTCGTAAACATCGTTTCGTTAAAACATCATTTCGTTAAACATCATTTCGTTAAACATCATTTAGTTAAACATCATTTCGTTAAACATCATTTCGTTAAACATCATTTCGTAGGTATGCACACCAGCCCAAAAACATTAACAAAACATTTAAAAGAGGGCTCTAGAACTCACCTGATACGCTAATATGGGTTGTCCTAAACGAAGGTCCAACAACGTCACTTCCGATCTGAATTGATTAGTTAAATACACATCAGACCAATCCCGACTCTAACGGTTTAACCATTCTAACATACTGACTTCACTTAATCAGTTCTGATGTCTGCGCACTTAGCAAGTGCGCAGACCCTGCTGCCTGCGCACTTATCAAGTGCGCAGGTCCCTCCTCCTGCGCACTTAGCAAGTGCGTAGGTCCCTCCTCCTGCGCACTTAGCAAGTGCGCAGGTCCCTCCTCCTGCGCACTTAGCAAGTGCGCAGGACCTGCTCCGTGCGCACTTAGCAAGTGCGCACGACCTGTTCTTCGCGAAAAACCCTAACTTTCGCATTCTGGTCTGATCATGTAAAGATCCCGAACCTGTTTGCATTCAAAACGTTCGTTTTCCATTAAGGAACTCAAATCCATGATTATCTTTCAGTTTCATCCGTTCAAACCTTGCCTTTTCACCCAAAACCCGAAAAACCCAAAAACGAACTAAAACTCAGATTTAGGTCGGATTGTTACCTGAATCGAGTTTCTGATCCGGAGGTTCTTCTCACGAGTTATGGAGTAACACTTTGCTAAAGTCTCGGGTCGATCCGCCAACTTTCTCTCTCTACGGTTTCTCTCTCTAAAAAGTTGCAAATGAGAGAAAAGGGGTGACATAGGCTATTTATAGCCCGCTGACCCATCCGACCCGACCTGTCATGCCTCGTTCGTTTATTCCATTATTATAACTGTCGTTTTATTTTTGGGATGTTACAAGTCTACCCCCCTTACAATAGGTTTCGTCCCCGAAACCTTATCATAAGTCAAATAGATGAGGGTACGACTCCCTCATTTCCTTCTCCGTTTCCCAAGTGGCTTGCGATCCCTTTCGATGCTTCCATTGGACCTTAACCAATTAGATAACTTTATTACGTAAACGTTTCTCCTTCCGATCAAGGATGGCCACGAGTTCTTCAATGTAGTTAAGGCTATTGTCTACCTCGATGTCAGTAAGTGGTACGTGAGCCGATTCATCCACCAAACACTTTCGCAAGTGTGATACATGGAAGGTAGGATGAATTCCACTTAACTCATCAGGCAACTCTAACCGATAAGCAACTTCACCAACCCATGCCATTATCCTGAACGGTCCGACAAACCTCGGACTTAACTTTCCTCTCTTCCTGAATCGTATGATTCCCTTCCAGGGTGACACTTTCAACATTACTCCGTCCCCAACATCAAACTCAATAGGCCTTCGCTGTTTATCCGCGTAGGATTTTTGACGATCTTGTGCGGCCTTCATTCGTGCTTTGACTTGATCAAACCTTTCCGACGTTTCCCTTATTACTTCCAGACTTCCTAACTCCTTCTGCCCAATCTCACCCCAACAAACCGGGGTCCTACATCTTCTCCCATACAACATTTCGTAAGGCGGCATGCCTATCGTCGTGTGATGACTATTGTTGTAGGAGAATTCGGCTAACGGCAGATGGCTGTCCCAACTGCCACCGAAGTCGATAATACAAGCACGGAGCATATCCTCCAATGTCTGAATGGTCCTTTCGGACTGACCATCCGTTTGCGGGTGGTATGCCGTACTGATATTAAGCCTCGTGCCCATCGCCTCGTGAAATCTTTTCCAGAACCTCGATGTGAATCGTGTGTCCCGGTCAAATACAATCGTCAAAGACATCCCATGTCGTGCTACTACTTCGTTAATAAATACTTCCGCTAACCTTTCCGACGAGAACGTCTCGCGAATAGGTAGGAAATGAGCACTCTTCGTTAAACGGTCCACAATTACCCAAATGGTGTCATGACCTTTAGCTGTGCGAGGTAGCTTAGTTATGAAGTCCATGGTAATGTGTTCCCACTTCCATTCCGGTATATCAAGTGGTTGAATCTTTCCATACGGTTTCTGGTGCTCGGCCTTTACTTGCGAGCAAGTCAAGCACTTGCTTACATACTTCGTCACATCACGTTTCATTCCAGGCCACCAGTATTCCTTCCTCAGATCTTGATACATTTTATTGGTACCGGGATGGATAGAGTAACGAGACTTATGAGCCTCATCCAAGATCTTGGTTCTAAGCTCGCCACCCATAGGTATCCATACCCGTCCAAAACGTGTCCTAACACCAAGGGTTTTATATTCCAACTTGTCCTGTTGGCCAACCATCCTTTCCTTCTTCATGTTTTCCTCCTTAAGCGCCTCATCTTGAGCCTTTTCAATTTCTCTTATCACATCCGATGTTACAACCAACTGGCAAGCTTTCACTCTAATAGGAGTAGGCACATCCTTTCGGCTTAGAGCGTCAGCCACCACGTTTGCCTTTCCAGGGTGGTATATGAATTCACAGTCATAATCTTTTAGGAGTTCTAACAATCGTCTCTGTCTCATATTAAGCTCTCTTTGTTCGAAGAAGTACTTCAAACTTTTGTGGTCAGAGTAAATAGTAAACTTTACCCCGTAAAGGTAGTGCCTCCAGATTTTCAATGCAAATACGACAGCAGCAAGTTCTAAATCATGAGTCGGATAATTAGCTTCATGAACCTTCAACTGCCGTGACGCGTACGCGATCACTCTCCCGCGTTGCATCAATACGCATCCCAATCCCTGACCCGAAGCGTCAGAGTATACCACTAAGTCTTCATTGCCCTCGGGGAGGGCCAAGACTGGTGCTTGGGTTAGCCTCTTCTTCAATTCCTTAAACGCCTCATCTTGGGTCGAACCCCATTCATACTTAACCTCTTTCCGAGTCAACTTTGTCAACGGCGAAGCTATTTTTGAGAAATCCTGGATGAATCTCCGATAGTAGCCTGCCAATCCCAAGAAACTGCGGATTTCAGTTGGCGTCTTAGGAATATTCCATTCCTTTACCGTCACTATCTTTGCTGGGTCAACCATAATGCCGTTCGGGTTAATGACGTGACCTAGGAATTGGACTTCCCTAAGCCAGAACACGTATTTGGAGAACTTAGCATACAACCTTTCCTTCTTCAGAGCTTCCAATACCTCCTTCAAGTGACACGCGTGATCACCCTCATTCTTGGAGTAGATGAGGATATCATCGATGAACACGATCACCGATCGATCCAGCATTGGTCGACAAACTCTATTCATCAAATCCATGAACGCTGCTGGGGCGTTCGTCAATCCAAAAGACATCACGCGGAACTCGAAATGTCCATAACGCGTGCGAAATGCAGTTTTCGGTATGTCTTCTTCCCTTACCTTCAACTGATGATACCCGGACCAAAGGTCGATTTTCGAGAACCAACTTGCGCCTTGCAATTGATTGAACAGGTCGTCGATCCTTGGTAACGGGTACTTGTTCTTTACGGTACGCTTGTTCAACTCGCGATAATCAATCCACATTCTCATCGAACCGTCTTTCTTCTTCACAAACAACACCGGAGCACCCCACGGCGAGATGCTCGGTTGGATAAATCCTTTCTCAAGTAACTCGTCTAGTTGGACCATAAGTTCCTTCATTTCCACTGGTGCTAGTCGATATGGAGCCTTAGCCACGGGCTGGGCATCTGGTACTAAGTCGATTCGAAATTCAATCTCTCTGTCTGGTGGTATCCCAAGCAAATCCTCTGGAAACACCTCCGGGTACTCGCGTACCACGGGTACATCGTCTAGTTCCTTCACTTCCTTATACTTGTCAATCACGTACACCAGATAAGCCTCGCATCCGCGCCTCAAGTAATCTGTTGCCTTAATCATCGAGATGACGTTTGGCATCGGGGCGTCACGATCTCCAAAAACCTCGACTTTGCTACCATCCGGAGCCTTGAGTCGGATTATCTTTCGTTTACATATGATTTGTGCTTCGTTGGCAGTTAACCAATCCATACCCAGCACGACATCAAACCCTCCCAAAACCATAACAAACAATCTGACAGGGAACCTATGACCTTCTATTTTTATCGTAGAGTTGTCAACTACCTCGGCCACTCTCGCAGTTCTACCCTCAGCGGTTTCTACGCTAAAGGCCCTTTCTAGTATACCGACAGCGTACTTCACTCTCTTACAAAAAGTCGCAGATATAAAACTCTTACTGGCACCCGAATCAAATAACACAGAAACAAGAGTGTTGTCAAGGACGAACGTACCTGACGCCACGTCGGGGTCCATTCTGGCCTGGTCTTGCGTCAGCACGTACGCACGAGTCTTTGCTCGGGGCCTCTCTTCCCTCTTCTCCGGGCCTTTCCCCTTCCCGGCTTCACCCATTCTTGGTTTGGTACATTCCCGGCTCAGATGACCGGCATCCCCACAGTTATAGCACTTGTAGTGTTGTGTGCACTCACGGGAGTAGTGCCCGGTCTTGCCACACTTAAAGCACAAGTTAGATCTCAGTCTACATTCACCTACATGCTCCTTTCCACACTTCTTACAAACAGTCGGCTCATCCACCCGAGCCCTTTTATCGCGAGCCCCAAACATCTTTCCACCAGTTCGCTTGTTTGAGAAGCTCGGTCTCTTCTTTGGTTCCTCGATGGCGGCGACATTCAGTGCCAGATCATCAAATACTACGCCGCTCAGTTCTACTACCGAATCATAGGTAGTAGGGGCGTTTGCCTTAACATAGGTGCGGACCTGGTCCGGCAACCCTTGAATGTAGCAGGAAATTTTTCTCTCCTCCGTCGTAACAAGATGTGGCACCAGACGTGCCAGTTCATTGAATCGGGTTGTGTACTGCCGGTGCGTCATGCTCCCGGCCTTCAAACCCAGAAATTCCCTCTCTACCTTCTCAATCTCGTTCCTCGGGCAGAAATTCTTGATCACCAAAGTTTTCAAGTCAGCCCACATCATCGAGTCAACAACCTCATCCCCCTTAGCCTGACGTACACCTTCCCACCAGTGGGATGCTTCCTCCCTCAAGGAGTTAGCAGCAAACTTCACTACTTGATTAGCTCGACACTCGCTCAGACAGATGGCGGCTTCCATACGTATTACCCAATCAAAAGTAGCCACCGCGTCCTTCTTCCCAGTCAGGACCGGCGGGTCACATGCCTTAAATGACTTATAGTCGCATCCGCGAGCAGGCGGTGCGTTGTCGGTCTCGTTGTTCTGGGCACCAGTTGCCGCACTAGATCCGCCTTCCCCACTAACTTTCTTTAATGCTTCAGCCAACAGACTTGGCAGAGAATTCTTCATCAACTCGGAGAACTCTCGAGCTATGGCTGCTCTCACTTCTGGTTCAAAAGTGAAAGGTTGTTCTGCAACTTGTGTCTGTTCAGTTCCATGCACACTAACCGTCGGTTCAGTGTGAACACTTCCTTCTTCGCTGTGCTCTTGGCGCGCAGGAATCCTGCCACGCCCACCATTTCGACCGCCGGTACGGCCACCACGCCTTCCGTTCCCTCTCCTCGCCATTTCGTTCTATAAGACAAGAAATCCAATGTCATCACGCTAGTTAACAAATAGAATTCAATAAGCACTCTAAGATGTTAATATACACTGGCCATATGCAATTAACCATTACACTACCTTTCGATTTCTATTTGACCATCTTTGTGATTCCATCAGAACACAAGTCCTTACCTAATCCTTTCTAAGGCATAATACATACACATATTCTACTTTTCATACCTGATGCTTTGGCTCGAGTTACCCGTACTGGCATCCGCTTTCGGTCCCATTCAAAGTTTAAGTTCAGACACTGAGAGTGTCCGAATCTCTCAAACTATTGCTCTGATACCAACTTGTAAGGCCCCAAACCCGGGAGGCCTCACTCATTGGATTTACTTATTCACAAACAGTTCTTAAACATGAATATCAAATAACGCAGCGGAATCATTCATTCAACATAACTAAAAACTTGTCCATACATGCGGAAGCGTACATTGTCAAATACATAAACTTAACATAAACAACTCATAACGGGATGCCAGTCTTCAGGATCGACCGGGTAACTCTTCTCGCTTGCCAAGCATCACCGTCCATCGTCCATACCTGCCTTAACCTGAATGTGCATACTAAAAAGTCAGCTACGCTGGTGAGTTCTAGCATTTCATAAAAACTTTAACATCAACATTTGCCAAAAACGTATCATTCATTTAGTAAAACCTTTCACAAAAGCATGTAATAATCTAACATCTTTAAAAAGGTTTCGTACCCATATCATCATCAACATCATAATCATAAACACCGTTAAACGGATCGTTCATTAAAACTTTTAACATTCATTTAAGTCATACATTATTATCTAAATCTGTGTTACCCTTCGTTCCATCATTTAGTATGGTATTGCCCCTAAGGATTAACTGCACGAAGACCGACAATACCATACATTCCGTCAATTCCCTTTTGGTATTGCCCCCAAGGCTAACTGCGCGAGGACCGACAATACCCATTCAGTTGCCCTTATGGCTCTCATGTCCATAAACCGACAACTTCCATCGACGGCCATGGCTCACGGCCATGACACCGTCGGATCATAATTTAACCTTACATAGGGTCACGTTAACCCCTGAGTAACCTTCGTTACTCCCTTACCAGTTGTACAACATCATAACCATTGACATGCCATAGAGACACTACCCCTGTTGTTCTTGTGAAAACTATGGCTCGCTGTCCATAATCTACCACAAGGCTGGGAATCTCATTCCCAGACTTCATTCGTCAATTCCATTCATTCGACAGATTAGATTTATAATGACTTCTTTAAAACCTTTACCTCTTTCTCTTCTCATTAAACATTTCCTCATTTAGACCGTTCATAAAGCATTCGTAACCCTTTTTGACAAAAACACTTCAAAACCTTTCCTTTCGTAAACATCGTTTCGTTAAAACATCATTTCGTTAAACATCATTTCGTTAAACATCATTTCGTAGGTATGCACACCAGCCCAAAAACATTAACAAAACATTTAAAAGAGGGCTCTAGAACTCACCTGATACGCTAATATGGGTTGTCCTAAACGAAGGTCCAACAACGTCACTTCCGATCTGAATTGATTAGTTAAATACATATCAGACCAATCCCGACTCTAACGGTTTAACCATTATAACATACTGACTTCACTTAATCAGTTCTAATGTCTGCGCACTTAGCAAGTGCGCAGACCCTGCTGCATGCGCACTTATCAAGTGCGCAGGTCCCTCCTCCTACGCACTTAGCAAGTGCGCAGGTCCCTCCTCCTGCGCACTTAGCAAGTGCGCAGGACCTGCTCCGTGCGCACTTAGCAAGTGCGCACGACCTGTTCTTCGCGAAAAACCCTAACTTTCGCATTCTGGTCTGATCATGTAAAGATCCCGAACCTGTTTGCATTCAAAACGTTCATTTTCCATTAAGGAACTCAAATCCATGATTATCTTTCAGTTTCATCCGTTCAAACCTTACCTTTTCACCCAAAACCCGAAAAACCCAAAAACGAACTAAAACTCAGATTTAGGTCGGATTGTTACCTGAATCGAGTTTCTGATCCGGAGGTTCTTCTCACGAGTTATGGAGTAACACTTTGCTGAAGTCTCGGGTCGATCCGCCAACTTTCTCTCTCTACGGTTTCTCTCTCTAAAAAGTTGCAAATGAGAGAAAAGGGGTGGCATAGGCTATTTATAGCCCGCTGACCCATCCGACCCGACCCGTCATGCCTCGTTCGTTTATTCCGTTATTATAACTGTCGTTTTATTTTTGGGATGTTACAGATATAGTCAAACTAAACGTGGTAAACTGGTGTAGTTGACTAGTGTAGAATATAGTCAAACTAAAATATACAATGTGGTGATTTGTTGTAAATTGACTTAGGGTGGTATGAGTCAAACCATTTGTGGATAAATGGTGAAATTGATATAAAATTGATTTAGTGTGATATAAGTCAAACCATTGTGGATAATGGTGAAATTGGTGAAATTAGACCATGTGGTTAATAGTCAAACTTGAATGTGCAAATGTGGTAAATAGGTGTAATTAGACTATGTGGTTAATAGTCAAACTTGAATGTGCAAATGTGGTAAATAGGTGTAATTAGACTATGTGGTTAATAGTCAAACTTGAATGTGCAAATGTGGTAAATATGTGAAATTAAACTATATGGTTAATAGTCAAACTTGATTGTGCAAATGTGGTAAATATGTGAAATTAAACTATATGGTTATTGGTCAAACTAATGGGTGATATGTTGTTAAATGGTGTAAATGACTCAATATGGTCAAGAGTCAACTAAAATGTATAATGTGGTAACATTAGACTAAAATTGACCTAATGTCGTGAAAGTCAACCGTTAGTAGTAAAACGGTAAATTGGTTGATTACATGAAGTGTGGATACTTCATGGAGGTGTAACGTGAAGTGTGGATACTTCACGGGTGGTAGTGAAGCCAAGTACTTCACGGATGAAAGTGAAGTCAAGTACTTCACGGGTGACATAAAGTGTGGATACTTCATGGGTCAACATGGAGTCAAATACTCCATGCAGAAAAGCGAGTGGTGGTTCTCGCAATAGACATGCGGATATGTCAAATTGATAAATGGTGAAATGTTAGGACTTGTATGAGTCAATAGATGTCTTAGATATAGGTCGTTGTATGCCTAAACAATTAATTGAACTTGAATATTAACCACTTCAAGGGTAGAAAACGAGTAGTGGTGCTCGAGTTTGGGAGTGGATAACTAACCAATTCATGTTAGTAGATGTTGGTGATCATATATGTAGTTAAAACATGTGTTTATGATGGTTAATAGCTTGAAAATGCAATCGGGTCAGCCGACGGGGGGCTGCACTGGCTGAAAATCAAATTTGGGGCATGTAAGACCTAATGCCAGCGCATCATACGCCCGGAGCGTATGATACGCCCATTTGGGTCTGGTAGACGCTGGAATTTTTGGGTTTTTGGGGTTTTGGCCTGTCGTTGCTGTAGGGACTTGTGGGATGTCCCTAGGGCTACTTGTCTTTACTAATCATGTTCAAATTGATGTTTTGAATGTAGGAAAAGCTCCAGAGTGATCTCGGGTCTCGCATCATGTGGATTGGATTCTCGTGGTCATGTTTTGTAATTGGTTTTTGTATCTATTCTCGTATGGAGTCTTTACAAACTAATTGGGATTATCACAAGTTGTGGATAACTTGTTGGTGATCTTTGTTTAAACTAATTTGTGGAAATCATGTTATACTAATTCGTGTTTGTAAATCTTAACGTGTGGATACGTTATATTTTGTCTGGGACCTAACTTTCGCGTGTTTTAAAATGTTTAAATTGGGTTGAATTTTTGGGTGTTACAGGGGGTTAGTTGTCATTCTTGAAAGATTGTTTGTTAATCTCTAATTAGCTGGGATAAAAGGTTAGTTAGAAAGGGGGAAAAATCATACGTTCATTTCTTGTATTTGTTTTCCGATTCTTGTACCCAAAGTTCCAATTTAGTGAATAAACATGGTAATCATCTGAGGTTTCATTGTGATTTCAATTCCTTGTTCTTTGATTTCGACTTAACACGTACTGTTCTCATCCTCCCACACACCTAATAATCGAATCACCGATGATACATTCGTATGATCAAGTAAAGAGACAACCCTATATCTCTATTGAATGAGATAGATTACAGTGTCATGAGTGTGTAGGGATCAGAGAGTAGCCGCGAGCCGGAAACAACATATCCATAATCAAACCAAAAAACAAACAATCCAACCATGCAAAAAACGGGTGTCTAGCACCATTTGGGAATCGAACAGGTAACAACCAAGCCTTAGTCCACCAATTAAGAACATGGTCGTGACACCAAGACCGAATGCGCGGTCTTGTTCGGTCACCCTAACAAACACAAATACGAGCGTAGAGTACCGAATCAACGTACAAGAATAAGAAGATTCACCGTAATAAGCATGTCGGATTGAATGAACACCCAAGAACTCCATGATTCCTTGAACTTGCGGTTGTCTAGCACCATATACTTGTATATACGAGTAACAATCTTGATAACAAGATTGAGTGACATCCTAGAATGATGGTAGGAGTGATAAACCCAAAAGGATTGATTGGATTCTAACCCCAGGAGAAGGATTAGAGCTGTTCTTCAAACCGTGAAGGAGGGGTAGCCGGATTCTAGAGAGCGTTTTCACCTTAGAAAACACACTCAAAAACGTGAAAATGAAAATGTTCACATGATCTATGGTTATACACTATGTCTCTACTATACAACGCACATCAAAGGTTAGTATATCTACTATGTACATATATGCACATCCTATCTACACATCTACCGATCGACTACTAGCATGATTGGGCATTTCCTTCATGACCATGTTGATCACTATGCTACATAACGCGATCGGACACTTGACTGTGCAATCGCGTTCACCACAACCTTGCTCCCCATCACTACCCATCCATAACCCGAATACTACACTAAGGCCGGAAATAAACACAATCGTCGGTCTTCCCTGGTACTTTTTGACAATCCTCCACGAGCAGCTCCTCAGTACTTCATGAGCACCGCCCCATCACTACTCTCTCTCTAAAAGAATATCGTATCGACAATATTTAAGGGGTACTCTTATATTACAGAGTATATCCCGACATACTAAAATAAACAAAGAGAGGTTCCAACACTAGAATGAGCGTTAAAACATGGGGTACCCTTAAAGTAGGATTCCATCTTCTCTCTACTTTCTCTCTCTATACTTTCAAATGAGCAAAGAACTATTCAAAACCTGGTCTCCTACATATAGAAGTTCCTAGCCAATCATAAAGTTCCATGTGTCAAGTGGTTTTGCAAAAACTATCAACTTTCACCAAACTGTGGGTCGAACGACCGTGCTTCCCCAAGGCACGACCATGCTAGCTTGGTTTCTCAACAATCCTTGCTCAAAATCGACCTGATCTAGGTCCAAGTTGGGTACACTGGCATGTACCATAACATTCACGGCGTACACGACCGTGTAAGGACATTTGCTGTCATATTCCATCTTTTTTTACCTCCGATCTTGACTTGCTTATCCCATATGATAATACCCTGACTAATAACATCCATTCCAAACAATCCAAAGTGTAGGCATCCACCATTCTATTAACGTTTGAGAATTAACATGTTACAAATAACCTTGTCGTGAGGTTGGGATTTCCCATGGCGAAGCTCGATTATCATGTTGAGCATAGGTATAAGTTTATAAGAAAGTGTCAGAGAGAGTTTGTGTGTATTGTATATACAGTTAAGTGATGCATACTTGAGTTAGTATCATGTATTTATACACGATTCGATTAGATGATTCTCTACTCTACATTACATTACCTTGCGGTTTGTTAATACGTTCATGTCTTATGAGAGTACTCATACGTTGGCGCCTTGGCGGTCTGTTGGAAGTTTTGGTATTTGCGCTTACTTCAAGACAATGTTGTTCTGGATCTTCTATACTCCGTCGAACTGTTTATGAACCGCATATATCTCATTTCACATACACACCATCGATAACTAAGTAGCTTAAAGGTTACTAAATTGTATTTAACTAAGGGGAATACCATTAAAAAACCAACATATTTTCTGTTTTTTCCTCACAAAAGTAGATCAACTATTTTTTGCATGTACAAAAGCAACGTACTTTTTTGTTTTTTCTCACAAAAGTCCATCAATAATTTTTTGCACATAAAAAATAAACGTACATTCTGATTTTTCTCACAAAAGTCACTCAAAAATTTTTTAAACATTAAAGTACTTCACATTTTAAATTTGTAAAAAAATATGATTTTTTTTAAACAACTTGGAACCGGTACATCCGGTTTGTTTTTCTTGCGTGTATTTTTTTTCTTAATTGGTTTATAATTTTTTTTTTTATCTAAAATCAAAAGAAAAGTTGAGGTGGACATTTAAAATGATTAAACAACTATTTACCTTAGCAAATGAATCGGTGATCTTTTTTAAAATAAACTTTGTTATGAGAATAAAATTCATTTTACAAAAAGATTATTTGTAATCAAACTGAACCCATTTTATAAAAATACATATAAAATATGTGAAAACATATAAACAATCAAATCGTTTTGTAATCGAATCGCTTGTTTTGCTCTTGCTTCTGTTGGTCGATTTCTTTTGTCTTCCTTCTGCCTATTCATAAGCCACATAAGAAAAAAAATACACTTAAGCAAAACAATCTGGATGTACAGGTTCCAAGTTGTTTTAATAAAAATTTTCACAATTGTGTTCTAATTAAAAATGTGAAAGACTTTAATGTTAAAAAAATTATTAAGCCTTTTATGAGAAAACAAAAAATATGTTGATTTTTTATAATGTTTGCTAATTTTTTTTTGAAAGACGACTTTCTTAAACCCCTAATCCTTTCGGGAGCAGCCCAGGTGTTCCAGTGAGTCATGCATGTTTTTTCCAATGGGTAGTAACCGCAGCGGACTCGAACCCGGGACCCACCTAGGAGGAAACCCACAACTGGGAAAACCCTCCGGCTCAATCTGGAACAATTTACCCCAAACGAGACTCGAATCCATAACCTTTCATTTGAAAAGTCACGTGCTACCACTCCACCAGAAGGTTTTGTGGTTTGCTAAATTATTTAATATATGAATATTATATAATGTAGTTTCAAGTAAATCATAAACAACTATTTATATTCTCTATTACTTTATACTTGATCAAAATATTTGTATGGAATTAATAAATTATACGTGATAAATATATTCCTTAAACGTGATAAATATATTCCTTAAATATGTAATCAATGGATAATTGGTTGTTTAATAAGTAACCAATATTGAATATTATATCCGCAGATGCAAAGAATTTGTGTTGCTGAAAAGGTACATGTGATTTAAATAACTTTTGCAGCAATTAAAGGATATGACTCCACCTCTTTTTAGGACTAAAATCACAATAAATATACAAAATTATTTATATATTTAAAATAAACAAAATTGTAAAATAGAAGAGATACCGGGGATCGTGAAAAGCAAAAATTCACTGTGTACAATACAAGAGGAGGCTTATACCCTTAAATTTATTTATTTTTAATGTAGAAAGATATTCTTTTCTTGCAAAATATGTAATGTTTATTCATATATAAATATAAATATTAGAGGACATGGCTTGAACCAACTGATAAGCTTGTTGTTTTTTTGACCTTGAGGTCAAGGGTTGAGCCATAGAAACAACCTCCTGCACGGTGTAGGATAAAGCTATATACATCGGATCGCTATTTCTTATATCCAAATAAACCATGATGTAGTATAAAGAATTTTTATTTTTTTAATGTAGAACGATATCCTTTTCTTGCAAAATATGTAATGTTTATTCGTATATAAATAAAATTGTTGTTTTTTTTTATCTTGACAGGGATGAGACGTAGAAACAGTCTCCTGCACAGTGTGCATTTCTTATTTCCAAATGAACCATGATGTAGTATAAAGAATGACATGATTAAATTTTCTCCTTTTCTTAATTAGGGGACGGCTCAACCTTTTAATGTGTCAAATTGAGCAGAAAACCGACTCGTTTAACTAAAAGTATTCGCAGTTTCAATCCAAAACCGATACTATCATGTCAAGGTAAACTCAAATTTGTAAATTTCATACTGGATTCATACTGTGTCTAATCAAAATTCACATCATATAAATGTATTTTTGCAAACACATGTTAATTGAATGTGCGTATTTGACTCTTTTTTGAAAAGCTAGACGTTGGTTTGTGATAGAAGGCAGATTCTTCTAAAAAGTAGACATATAAAAATAAAATAGAAAAGAAAAGGGGTATAAGTAGTAACAAGTCCGCAAACCATATAATTTATATATTATTTTGGGTCATTGGGTAAATAATTAATTAAGTAGATATCACGATTAGATAATATAACTTTTTTTAATTTATATTTATTTATTCGAACGACATATGATACAAACTACATATTTATTATATATGAAAAATAATATGAGTTGATCAGCGGGTTAAACCAAGTTATTTTCAATATTCCAAATGTGTCAATTATTATTAAAAATATTATACTAATAGGGCTAATCTCATTTTGGATTGTGTTTGAATTTTCTCTAGTTTGTATAGTAAATTTTTTAAAATATATATTAATTTATTAAACTTTTAACACCATGTATTACGCAATATTTGACCTCAAGAAAAAAAATGTATAGCCATATGGTCCGTATGATAAGGAAAAATAGATATACATATTGTATCACGTGTTACAATGAGATGTCATCAGGGCCGGCCCAGCGAGAGGGCGACGGTCCCCGGTCTCCCCTAGGGCCCGAAGTTTTTAATTTTTTTTTTATATTATATATATGTATGTTTTTTTTAAATCTATATATATATATATATATATAAAAGCCCAATTGTTTATAAATCTAATCCAAAACCAAGAAATAAAAAAATTATATATAAGCCCAAATTAAAATATATATATATATATAAAAGCCCGTATTATGTTTTTTTTTATATATGATTATTGAGTTTATATTATAGGACCTGATTTGTTTTTACATGTCTCGGGGCCAAAATGTTTTAAGGATTCTCGGGACCGGCCTTACATGTCATATGGGCCATAATTTTTTAATACGGATCGTATGATATGGTATACTGACACAAAAGTGACTGAAAGTCTGAAATAATCACTAACAAAGTCATACCACTTTTATGACATTTTTTGTCTTGCCCTGTTGCCCGTATGATTACGTCACCAGATGCATATACTATCATCACTAATGCATCTATAACAACACCCTATAAAATTCATGTCACGTCAAAACATCAGTGGAAGTTAAACACAAGCCGCAATTATTATTTGGAATTATTAAGATTTATAGGAGGCTTAAGAGATTAATTTTGGTTTGTAGGTGAAATTTCAAAGCCTTTTTGTTTCTAGGTAATATGTTAGTTGGACAAACGGATTCAATCAGTCCGATAGTTGAATAAGTGGATTAAAGAAACAGATTTGGTTGAATCCGCTTGTCTAATCAAAAAAGATGAAACTGAAACCAAAATCTTTCCAAATAGGGTTTGTTTTATCGAATTTAATTCCAATAGCTATTTTCAAGTTATTTAAAACCCTCGTTCGCAAATAGTCGATTCTATTCCATATATATAAACTGCTCCTGCTGCTGATTCATCTTCTTCTTGCACTGATAATGGCCCTAAAGATACGTACATTCTTTCTATACGTATCGATTTCCATCTTCTCCTTCGCCGCCATCTATCACATCCTCTTAACAACCGCATACATCTCCTCCGATCAACTACGCCGCCGTTCCCCCGCCTTCAACCCCCAACTCTACATCCCTAACCCTCGCCTCCGACCTTACGTTGACAATAACCTAATCATCAACGAACACGAACAAGAACAAGATGAGACTACCGGCCAACATTCATATGACGACGACACGCAAATAGTTCCGCTAGAAAGCTCCAATTCGGTTCAAATCGACGACGGCGGTATAATCCAGTTCAAACCACGAGCTTCTCACGTGCGGAGTATTCCGGTTGAAATTGAAGGTACTGTTTCATATAATACAACTATCGTTAGCCGATCTGATAGTCGTAATGATTCGATTAGTGTAGTTTTGAAGGCCGACTCATCGATTACGAATGTTTCGGTTTTGTTTCCGTCGTGGGAGGCGCTCGTGATTGTTTCGTTGGAGAACGGAGATGATAAAAATTACACGTCTCTTTTCTGTTTATTTGATACGAATGAGATTTCTCCGGCTAGGTTTTCGGGAACGATGTCGTATCCGGAGCGGAAAACGTTCACGTGTCAGCTTCCGAAGCGAGTTCTCCGGAGACTCCCTTTCCGTCAGCCGGTGCTCACTAAAACGCCGGATCAGGATAAGTTGATGTACAATCCATTGCTTTCGTCGGCGCCGGAGCTGCTCCGGTGGAACTTCATCGTCTACGACGTTATCGAAACGGAAAACGACGTCGTTTTGTTCGCGAAAGGTATTAACAATCGCCAAGGGATTAACAGAAGGCCAACGGAATTTAAATGCCTTTTTGGTGAAGATACCGTTAACGGCGTTACAACTTCCGTTACTAGTTCTATGCAAGAAGTGTTTAGATGTCAACGGCCTGACTTAACGGAGTTTAGTCAGAATCCAGTCAGAGTTTCTCTCTTCATCCTACAAACCAAACAGGTAGTTCCATCATTAGCATACTACACACCCCAGCGCAAGATAGAAACAGGTGGTACAAAGTCGCTACTGTGCGCGTGTACCATGGTTTACAATGTGGCTAAATTCTTGAAAGAATGGGTGATTTACCATTCCAAAATTGGGGTTGATAAATTCATCTTGTATGACAATGGCAGTGATGATCATCTAGGCAAAGCTGTGGATTTGTTAAAATCAAAAGGGTATGATATCGAGACTCGTTTTTGGCTATGGCCGAAAACCCAAGAAGGCGGTTTTTCACACGCGGTATTGCGTGCGAAAAACTTGTGTCGTTGGATGATGTTCATTGATGTTGATGAATTTGTCTATTCACCATCGTGGAAATCATCAAAACCATCAAAATCACTATTACAATCACTTTTATCAACAAATCTGTACGGTCAGTTAATCATTCGTTGTTACGAATTTGGCCCTTCGAATCAGAAGACACACCCGTTAGCGGGAGTGACACAGGGTTACAATTGTAGAAAAGAAGTTGAAAACCTACACAAATCGATAGTGCTTCTTGAAACGGTTCATGAATCTTTGGTAAATGTGATTCATCATTTCAAGTTAAAAGACGGGTTTAAAAGCAAGAAAGCGCATCTTGGAACATTGGTTGTGAACCATTACAAGTTCCAAGCGTGGACCGAGTTCAAGGCCAAGTTTAGAAGAAGAGTGTCGGCTTATGTTGTGGATTGGACCCGTTCGGTGAACTTGAAATCGAATGATCGGGCTCCTGGGCTCGGGCATCTTGCGGTTGAGCCCAAAGGGTGGGAACAAAGATTTTGTGAAGTGTATGATAACCGGTTAAAACATTTAACCAGAAGATGGTTTGGGAACCGAAAAGGGCGATCCGGGTTTCGTATGGTTTGGCAAAATATATAAATACCGGAACTTATTATTTTTTGGTGATCTAACTGCTTTGTGTAAACTGTAATAGACTAAATGAAGAAATTCGTTGACTCTGTTGGTATTTTGACATTTTGGTGTGATTTTAGTGGTCAAAAGCTGAAACTTAAAATCTATCTGTGTGGGCTTGGGCCCAAAAGCTAGCAGACTAGCAGTTTTTTTGACCCAATATTGCGCAGACTTGCTAGTTTTTCGGGCCAGAACCAGAAGTGTGAAAGGCTTACTTTGGTTGGAGTTTGGACTATGTTATTGATTGAACTATTTTAGGTGATCTAATGAGTATTTCCCAGCTTTGGCCCAACAATCATATAATTTAAAAGAGACTAGAAATTAAGCCCGCGCGATGTGGGAGGTTTGCGAACCTCGTTACGTACGTTGCGACGCTGACAACAACATGCCTAAGAGCATTCCCAGCCCGTTCTTTATATTTCATATTCCTATACTTATAATTACACTAAAAAACACTACTTTTTCTACCTTTTATCTTTATTTTTCTCTCTCCTTATCTTTATCCTTATAATTATACTAAAATCACTACCTTTATCCTTATATTTACAAAACCTTATATATTTGCTCTCTCCTCCACTCACAACCACTTTAAACCACTCCATAAAATATACAAAACTCACTCACATAATTATAAGGAACGGGCTGTGAATGCTCTAAGTACATAAAAGAAAACGCATAAAGTTTCCATGACTCGGTTCTGGAGATCGACAAATAGATAAATTGCGGCGCGAATAAGTGTTAAGATTGAAACGACAAATTCGTTAAAGAAGTTAGTAACAAAATAAAAATAGAAAAAGGTAATTTTTATAAACAAATATAAAAAAAAGTAAAAGAAAAAATGAAACGAAATTTGAGGGGTAAACTTAAGAGTTTAGAAATTTGAGAGGTAGAGTTGAGAATTTTGTCCGGTGTTAAACTTGAAATTTAGAAACTTGAGATGTATATTTGAAAATTTAGAAAGTTGAGAGGTATTATTTGAAAATGAAGAAAGTTAAGGGATGTTTAGGAAACTTTGGTCAGTGATTTGGATTTGCCACCAACATTGAAAATTAAGGTTTGGTAAATGTGTTCTTGTTTTTATATAAAGATACCTAAGCCCAATAGATACGTATTTTCCAAGCGGAATAAAAAAAAAATAGGAAAAAATAAATAAAAAAATCTCAAATTTATCTTAAATTAAGAACCGGATGATGTTATAATTAAAAAAAATTTGAGAAAAAGCAAATCCTATTTTTATTTTTCTAATAATAACCGTTTTTTTAATAATATTGTTATGTCCAATTCTACACTTGTACCTTATGCATTGTACTCATGCAAATCAACATTTCTACCGTGGTAGAAGGATGAACAAGTTCTTGATGTTGTTTTATCGTTTTGGGAGTTGAACGTCATATTAGGGACTTTGGGTCAATTTTAACTTCAATATTTGATTTCGAATACATGCAATCTACGTCTGTTTGGAAGGCTTGGTAGTTGGAATAATCCGGGTTTTCTAAAAGCAATCTTCCGGACAACTCACAACCCGCCCAATATTATAGCAAAACGGGCCAAAAATATATCAATACGATGTTCGACGTATAGACCAGCATGCATTGTATAAAACATAACATGATACTCTTATCTAAGTGGTTGGTTCGTGAAAGAACTTTATCCACATGAAGAAAAGCTCCCCCTTTTAATTACATGTATTTAATAGAATCAAATATGGGTGGTGATTACTAGTTCACATGGGTGTTTTGTACTAGTGAGGCTACCAAGTTGCTTTCACAAAACAATAATGTGTTATTATGTGTAGTGGGTGCCAATGGTAGTTTTATAATTCATATTATGTACATTATAAAGTTCAAAAGCATTAAATGGTTAGAATATGCAATGGCACAATATAGAAATGTAGATAAGCGACTAGCTAGGTTGTTGTTTTAAGACCATCTGTAATGAATAGCTGCGTACAAATGTAATTTTTATGAATGATTATTTCATTACATTTGTGCGTTTATGGTGATTTTGGGGACCTTTCGTCCATATAAACTACTCAAACTAGTGATATTTAAAAACTAACATGATAGTGCTATGGACAATAATAAACTTCTTGTTTTATATTACTTATATTTTAGGTCTAACAAAATGATTTTTTTTAAATCAGTTAGATTTTAAGGTTAACCCTAGCTAAAAACACTGGCACTAAATGATTTGAAAAGGGCTGAATCTTAACCAACTAAGACCTAAATTATTCGTTGTTCAAATAAATATGGAATGACATTATTCATACACATGATGATTCTTTTATTATTTACACCAAGCAAAGTAACACTAAATGGACTTGCCGGTTATCACCCCTATCTATCAGGACCGGCTGTGCCTACCATCACCATCCCTCAAAAGATATAATAATGTACTAATGGTCCCTCAACATTAACTTAAGTAATAAATTTAACCTTTTTTTTTCCTTAAATAACATATAGGGTAGAGTTAATTACTTTTTTTTTTAAATTTCCTCCTACTTAGAGTTGAAATTTGAAAATCGCCTACTCATGTTAACAAACACAATTGATCGGTTGCTACATCGAGCTTTAACCTAATCTTAAAGACATTGCATTTACGTATAAAACGAAGAGGAGTGTTAGGCAACATTTGATTGACCGTCAAGATATATTGAACAAAGGAAGTCATTATGAGTTGTTAAGATTGTAACATGAAGTCACTATTATATTGGTTTTCAGCTTGATAAATTCGGTTATGATTATATGATCAGTTTTATACGGACTTGAATCATGTTTATGCAACTAAATGTGAACTATATTGAACATCAATTGACATAAAAATATACATCCAACCACCCCTATAACTTACACCTAAACTATTATTCATTATTTAAAAAGGATAAGATATATTAGGTAAGGTAATATTCAAGGGACCATTTATGTAAGAAGGTGTGCATATATAAGCACACAAACACATACCCATGATCAAAGCCAATGTTGCATATCTAATTCTCTCAAATATTGAAATATTAGATATGTGCATTGCAGTGTTTGCTTGGCAAGTTCACCCTCTCTATCCTTTCATTCTATTGCTTAATAGAGATGAGTATCACCACAGGTACATAGAGAAAACACACACTACACACTTTATGTTGTTTGCATAGTATATATCACATAAACCTTGTGACAAAATAAATAGGTTGGTAACGGGTGATTTCTATATGTTGGTTAAAACGGGTAAGGTCGAGCTGGGCCGGCATATTAAAAAGAAAATTAAATAGTTATCGTTGTGATTATAAAAACCATATCTCACTTGTATCTCCCTTAAAATTAAATAAAAAGGTATGACTGATATTTTACAAACTTAAACCGCATTAACTATATATTATAATCGTATGATTTTTCGACGTATGTAATTATTTTGGCTCCAAATGGGTATATCTCACTTGTATCGCCGGTTATCAAATAAACATAACAAAAATTGACGTATTTGTAGACCGAAAATGCTGTCTACATGAATTTTTTTTTTAACGGCAACACCTAGATATTCTAGGATAATTGAGTTTCCCCGGGGCAACACCTACAACATCCAGGGCAGCCCACCACAGGAGGAACCCAACTGGGTAAACCCCTGACCTGGCCATATACCCTTTTTTTGCTGTTGTCAGGATTCGAACCCAAGACCTCCACTATGGGAAGTCTTGGGGCTACCATTGCACCTATATTTGCTTCCAATCTAACATATACCATTTTTCTTTCATCTTTTGCCTTCTTTATACCTATAAATGTGTTTTGATTTTCATGTTAATACGCTATCTAATATGTTATCTTTGTGTTTAATGGAATATAAGGCCAACGAAGTCGGTTGGGTGGTGGGAGGGTGGAGAGATACTAGGAGGTAGAGATGAGGTGGCCGGAGGGACATGGTTGGCATGTACAAGAGAAGGTAGAGTCTCCTTTCTTACCAATGTCTTGGAGCTTCACACTCTCCCTGAAGCCAAAAGTAGAGGAGATCTTCCATTGCGTTTCTTAAAGGTTTATTTTTTTGAATACTTCTTAGTTTGTCATATTTGTTACATATATGGTCATATTGTTCACTTTGGACATTTATATTAAAAAATAGACGTAGATGTGAAAAGTGTGTAGGTTATGCATGCTTGGTAACGAGATAACGTTATACTTGAACCCTCAACCACATATACCGAGAGGTGAGAAATACCTTAAAGTAAACATCTTGATACTCATTTGGTAGTCTATTGATGTGGTGGCTTAATAAGGTTATACTATATACTAAGAAGTGAGAAATACCTAAAAGTGCTCTTTTGATAGTCTATTGATGTGGTGGCTTGCAAGTTCATGTCAAGTAGGCTACTAGGGTTAACAAATAACAATGTCAAACAACCATTAAGTGTTGTCATTTGAAAATCTTAACATTTTATGGTTTAGGGTTTATGTGTTTCAGGGTTTACAATGATTCAAAAACGCACGTGTTAACTATGAACTTTAATCGGTCATTGCTTTTATACCTAGCAATGCACTTATCTTTTATTTGTAAATTCCTGTCTTTTTTTTTAACTGTTACAGTTTGACGTAATAATGTCATGTGCATAAAAAACGGATATTAATGTCATGAATTTGGCTTGTAGAGCAAAAAGAGTTCAGAGGAATTTGCAAAGGAACTAGTGAATGAGGTGCATGAGTACAATGGGTTCAACCTTATAACCCTTGATCTTTCGTCAAACAAGATGTTTTACATATCAAACAGACCAAAAGGTGAACCCCCAACGGTTCAAGAAGTTCAACCAGGGATCCATGTTCTCTCTAATGCCAAGCTCGACTCCCCTTGGCCCAAGGTCACGTATTCACTTACTCTAAAACGGACCATACAGCTCATCATTTTAAGCCTAAACGACTATTCTTTATCATACGTGTCTTATGTCATCATTACTCTTATTCTTACGCACACAATCCATTATTAACTAACCGGTTAATGGGACCATAAGGTCTCATTAACCATCTAGATTCTAGACAATAATAAATAATTATTGATCATACAAGTTATGTCTGATTTTAGGTTCAACGTTTGAAATTGAATTTCAAAAGATTGCTTAGCGCGTATGATGGTGACGAGGACATACCCATGAATGATATGATCAACAAACTAATGAGAGATGACACAAAAGCCGACAAGAGTCAACTTCCTAATATTTGTTCGGTTGATTGGGAGTACAGTCTAAGTTCAATCTTTGTTGAAGCCGACACTCCACTTGTATGTATTTGTGTTATTAAAAAACATATAGTTGTAAATCATCTAAAGGTTTAGCTTATGTTTGACTTCGTTGACTATCAGGGACGTTACGGCACGAGAAGCATGATTGCACTATGTATAAGAGATACCGAAGAAGCAAGTTTACATGAGAATTATATTGAAAAAGAATTATGGTGGGAGAAAACCATCGATTATTATATTACTTCAAAGGTTAAAATGAATGACATCGACTTATAATGACGAAAGGATATACTTTAAGTTATAACATTTGAAGTTTAATACTATTTTCTTTTTCTTTTTAACATATAAAAAAACAAATACAAGCCCAAATAATCCCCATTGTAGATACATGTTCATCCCACATGTGATCATGGATTTAAATGTATTGGAATAAATGCTTGTATAAATATCATTATTGTTTTTAAAAGAAAATACCAAACGTTAAATATAGCTATGAGTTGATATGCACGTGATGTGATGTTAATTCTGTGTTTGGTTTAAAATTATTATTTCATGTTGTTGTTTAACAACGATCTTATCTGTAATATCTGGGATTTTTACGACGTAACTTTTCCTAAACGTCTACACGTTAAAAACTTAAATTCTTATTAAAACTATTTTCTTGAACAATAAATAGTAAATTTATTTAATATGGATTTAACGAAAAACGATCATACTTAGGTGTGTTTATAATTTTATAAAAAAAATTATAATTAACAAACTTACTTAACTTATAAACTTAAATATTCGAAATCTTTTTTTATATAAACTTATAAAATGATAAAACTTATTTAAATTTATAAAATAAAAACATATATAATTGTTATTATAAAGTCAGGGGGCAAACCGTCATTTTGGAAACTTATTTTAAACTAAAAGTTAACTCTAAACGTAAAATGATAATAGCTTGGGACTTCAGGGACCTGTTGTGTATTTATCCCAAACTTCCAGAACCGAAATAGGCCCCAGGTTCGAAACCGTCACACTCGGTTTTGAGCTGTTTTATCCCAAATCGCATTTTCCCGTCCAGATTCGTTGAACCTCGGGTTCGACTCCCGCGTGCGACCGTAACCCAAGAATCATCAATGTCCGATTTCAACCACAACCACGCGTGAATTCAAATTCAAGCCGTTCGGACCTAACCGTGAACTCCCCACCTAATCGAGCATTAAAATCTGAAATCGCGTATAAATACCGACCGAATCACCTCAACAACATCACCCTCAATCTTCCTAAACACTCAATTCAAACATTCATCACCTGCATTGTCGATTTACAGTCCACGGTAGCCGAAGTCGAGGCTTCTACCCGTTCTCGCTCGATTTAGCACCAAATCAGGTAATCTTTGAACCCATTACGATCGACTTCACGAGAGGATCGAAAGCCCTCTGTTTAATCTCATAAACAGAGGGTGATTCGATTCGTATTTGGGAGATTTCGATTCTAGGGTTCATACGATTTGGGGGATGCCTTGGGTTTGTGTTTAAGAATTTTCTTTTTCACGTTTTAAGCTAATGAACCAGTAGTCGGGATGGTCAGTGTGCTTGGGTGTGGGTGCGACCCGGACAAGAACCCGAGTTCGAGTCCGGGTAAACCGATTTTGCCCATTTTATTTGTTTTAGCCTTTTAAAAACAGTTTTTAAACTTTTATAAATTATGTTATACACTTATAAACTTAAATCCAATTTTTATTTACACTTTTACATTCAGGAACATTTTTAATTAAATAAAACTTAGTTAAACCTATAATTAATTAAATCTTTAATTTTGGTTTTAAATCCATAAAAACTAAAAATACTTTTAAAACCTTTATAAAACTCATAATTTCACAGAAGTATTTATTTAAAAACAATAAACTTACTTTATTATTTGTACTCTAAATTAAAAAGGATTCTTTTATCCAAATCATTAATTTAAATTATAAACTTTTAAACTCAGAAAAGTTTATAAAATTTATTTATAAATTTACACACTTTATAAAATTCATATAAATATAAACCTATTGTTTATATAAAACAAAAACTTTAAATTAAATACTTACACTTATAAACTTACCATTTGAAGGAAACATTATAAACTTATAATTTTATAATCAAAATTCAAATTTGAAAAAGAAAAAAAATATTTATACTTTATTTGTTTCTTAATCATTTATAAACTTACATTTAAAGATATAAACTTTATGAGAAATTCTATTTAAACATTTTTCACGCTTATAAATACTTAATCTGATTTCCAGAGCCCGCACTTCCTACAAAATTGTACCGATTTTATATTCTCTATATTTCGAAAGAAAAAAAGAACAAGTTTCTTAAAAAAAGGTTACATCCAATTTAGCCTTTAATTTTTTTCCAACAAGACCAAGTATCCTACATGAAGAAACAATCCAAGGGGGTGTTTAGAACTTTGGATTTGTGTTTTGTAATTGATTATATGATTATCGTGATTTCAACTTGCAATAATCACTTTCAGAATGCACATCCAAACACCCTTGAAATGTATAACAAACAAAACATACCCTTTGATTATTAATAAAAACAAAGTAAATCAAAACGAAACATATTCATCAAACCAGTATTTTACTAATTATACCTTTAAGTGTTGTCTTCTCAAAATTCACACCCACAACATGGCCACTTTTGTCATTCGATTCTATAAATTTATCGGGTTTCCGGAAGAACGTGAAGTGCAGTTCTGGTTGACCAGAACTTAGATGGGTTTGACTTGATAAGGATGCCTTAGATAACAAGTCGAATACCCTTCTCCGGATACGACTGTTCTTCATTTCTTCCTTTGCGGAGCAACAAAACAAAAAAACCTCAGTAAAAAATATTATATAAGAGAAAAATTAGAGGTGACAATTTCGACCCTTTTACTTATGAATGGGTCGATTTGGATAAGACTTTCTTCAACGGGTCAAACAGCCACAGGTAAAAAAAAAAAAAAACTAAAGGAAAGAAAAACTTCTTAAATGGGTCAATTTTGATAATATTCTCTCTAATTGAAAAACAAAAAAAAAGAAGATTATTATTGTATACAATATATATTTTCTTAATCATTTTTTAGACAAAAGGAGGTATGGGTCAAGCCGACCCACAATCCAAAACTTACGTGTTTTGACCTAATTTCTAGCACACCTGACCTACCCATTTTGCCACCTCTAGTAAAAATGAAAACACATCAATTGCACTGTCTAATCAAATCAAGGCTGAGGAAATGATTTGACCTCATTTGCAGAGGTTATTTGGAGATGGTCTTGTTTGATGTTAACATACAAATTCTTGATAGCTGCAATGAGAAATCCAAAGTTTTATCAGAAAATGGGCATCCATGTAAACACATTAAATATTATTCTACGACATTCGCCCTTTAAGAAATTTATATACACTGATGAATTTTTGCTCAAAAACTATGAAGAGATAAATGATTTTTGGTAAAAAGGTTTTTAAATTTTTTTTATAAGGTTTTGATAAGCACTTGTACCAGATAGGGGCAAAAACAAAACTTTATTTACCAAAATAGTCGATCCTAAAACTCTATTTAAACAAAGGAATCCCGATACCAAACATTCCTAGGTTCGTGGAAACCGCGGAATTTATGAGGCGAGAGATGGAGCATAGGGCTCGGCAAGACCTGTTAAACCAAAGGATCGACGACCTGGCCAATCAAATCTGGATCCAGGAAGAAAAGATCACAACTTTGGAGAAAGACAGGGAAATCCTTGAACACCATACCGATACCACTAGAGCGGAGGCTAGGTTTGCCATCCGAGTGACTCTAGCAGTTCTTGTGGTAGTACTTGTCTGCTTCCTAGCGGAGAGTTACCTAAGGCGTGCGTGAAACCTCTGTTTTTCCTTAATTTTAATTTTCCGTTTAATGGCGAATGTCTTATGTAAGGACCGGAAGTCCCAATTTTGAAACGTTTAATGAAAGTTATTTTGAAATTTCATCTTGTTATCACTTACTAGTTTGACTTTTCTGTCACCATCACAAACTTAACACTTCTACCCAAAACACTTTCGTCAAAAGCAGCTCACGTTAGTAATTAACAACGTGGCATCAAACTATAAAAAAACCCTAAGTGACACGTAAACTTGAAGAATAAACCTTGGACAAACCTTCTAAATTCGTAAAGCACCCTTTTAAAACAACATGACTTACGAACCACTACCGTAATCAACTATGATCCTTACCCCTTATATAGACTTAACACTTCTGAACTTGACCAACTTTTCCTTGGACAACCATACATACCTCCTTGTAAGTCCTACTTATACTACTCATCGTTGTTTAACTCACTATTCTTGAACATCTTAATTATACACTATATAAAAGAAAACTACGTATTCTTTTATGAAACAAGACAAATCATTTGTAAACATACTATCATTTCCAAAACTTTTCCCGTTACCCTATACTAGAAGACTTTCCCCATCAAACTCTTGCCACGTAAAAGATTTTCTATATGTCACAACGGGAACTAAAGACTTAAATGCACGTTGCTAAAACATCAAACTTCGTATACACAACTATAAGGTCAGAGACTTTTGAGCCATGTAAAAACTTATACAAACATTCGAAACCGTATCCTTGAAAACTGAACACCTTCTAAACCAAAGTAAGCATGTACAACAAAACGTCATGTAAAACTTGGTTTCAATATTGAAACTTGAAACCAACTGACCTACCCTATCTTCAAACTCATACTTGGGTTCTTAGTCTTGAAAACTTTTTATGTTCGTCCTAACTAACCCTTATAAAACTTGATAAATGTTCATTTCGGATACACGAGAAAATTTCACTCTTGATACTAGAAACTAGCACGAAGAAGGACATTTGTAACATCTCTGATTTTTTGTTTGGTGCAATTAACGACAATTCAATTATAATGCAAACTTTGATTTCATTTGATACAATTATAGGATTACATGGACATATACTTTATATTAATTTCCTAAGTTGAACAATACATATGACATGCATGATCAGAAAGCTCGATAATTACTTATGAAGCTTTCAAACAAATCCAATTATCTATATATATATATATATATACTTATGTTCACATGTACGTTTATACACACGTTTTCGAACAAGTTGATCTTGAACTTCCCTTCCCAAGTCTTTTAAACCCTAAACATGAACCCCCAACACTCTCAATATAACCCTTGATCTAGATTAGACCTCTTAGGGCTCAAATTGGACTCTCACCCGTCAATTTTGACTTTAAAAGTCAAACATGCCCAAATCTATGAAATCCCACTTATGAAATCGATTAAGCCCGTGGTTATGGACTTCCATTACGCACAAACTCGTGAATCGGCCCTACCCTGACCCAAGTAACAACCCAATTTCACCTATCACGCGGTCGAATTCAAATTCAAACCCATTTGACTTATGGAGTCAAAGCCGAATCAATCCGATTCAATTCGATTAATAAAACGCGTTTCAATCTCTAAAATCACGCATAAGCTAATCGTGCATGTATCCAAACCTATTACACGACCAAATACATTCGATTTCAACCGGATTAACGCGTAATTGAGGCTACGGCTGTCATCCGTGATCCTTGCGATCGAATTCGGCATTAATGATGAAATTAATCGAATTAAAACACTATGGACCTTCGCACGACTCCATATAATCTTCCCCAAACCCTATTCGAGTCTTATTCCATCTCTGTTCGTCGATTGATCCCCCAAAACACCGCCTCTGCTCCCTCTAGTCGTCGGCAATCTATACTCAATTGTTTCAGGTATGTCTTAAGTCATTTGATTCGTTTTTGTGTAAGGATCGAAAGCCCTCTGTCAATTTCATACAACAGAGGGCATCAAACTCAAATTCGTGAAAATCGAAGGGCTGTTCATATGAGTTTAACCTGGGAATCCATGGTTCAAATAATTAACGTACTTATTTAATCAAACACCCCTATGTTACCAGCGAGACCATCTGGTCCGACCGGTTAAGACATTGCGCCGTCGGACCAGAGGTCGTGGGTTCGAAACCCATACAACCGGGCCTTTTTACGCGTGACTCAAAAGCCAAACTCGGCTCCCTGTCTTCCTTTGTGTCACACCCCAACCGACGGCGGAAAACGTCGGGGCGTGAAGCTGTGCGGACTGTTCATAGCTCATGGTTGCTAAAGTTTGAATAATTTAAACATTCATTTTCATTACACGTAGCAAGTTCATACCATACAAGAACCAAATGTAGCGATTACAAAATATAAATAGTTTAGATTAATTGCTAGGTCCAAATCCTATATGTAGCAGCTTGTAATACTTCAAACATTGTCACCTGAAACATGGTTGAAAACAAAGTCAACTAAAAAGTTGGTGAGAATACATAGGTTTTCGTGTCATGTAATAGAATATAGTGTTGTGTGTATACAATTCATACAAACATGGCAATTAAGGCATTTATGGAGAGATACCATCGTGTGACCTGGTAGTACAATCAAACATTTGTAACTAGCATGCAAAACAAACGCGTGTTGGCAGTAACAGTCACCCTACCTGGGTGGGTTTGTCAGACTCAATAGATCTATCACTGTTTACTGTAGGCTATAAAATAGTTAATGATTGCACGTGAATAGCAAACTGCGTGTTGGTCTACACACCTAGTACTCAAGCACAAAGCTCAAAATTGTAACACATGATTGTAGGGTGGAATTGTATATTGTGTAGTTTGTAAACATAGTAAATAGAACGCATGTTCCACCCCAAAAGTTTGTAAATAGAGTAAAAGAGGGGCTATGTAACTCACTTGTGTTGGAGCGTGTAGTTTACACAGATCAACAAAAATACCAAGCGTGTTGTAGGTCGCTACGTTTGACCTATCGAATGAGGGTATAACACGTGTCACTGTTTGTGTTATTTTGTGTCCAAAGTGGGTTCGTTGGTGGTTTGTGTGTTTAGGGTTGGTTTTGGAATAATAAATTAGTAGCGATATATATTTATTTAAATAAAATTTAAATAAACGATATTTGTTTAAATCAAAATATATATTTGTATAAATAGTTTTATAAAAATGATTATATAAACTCATGATTTCATCGGTTTTGAAACTATCGGGAATTAATCGTTTTAAATTTCTAAATCAAAGATTTGGTTTATAAATGATTCCCGGGTCTTGGAATTTTATAACTTAAATTTTTATAAACAAGTTTTGAAATGTTTAAATAAAAACATATTAAATTAAGTTTGAAAATAATAAAATTAAAGTTTATGGTCAAGGAGCACGACCGTGCTCAAGTAGGGCACGACCGCGCTCGTTGCCGGGCGTGACCGTGGTGGTCTGAGTGCGCCCGTGGTCGAGTCAGAAGTCACTACAGAGGGTCTGGACATAGAGCACGACCGTGCTCGTATCTGGCACGACCGCGTCTAGTGTTTGTTTTTGGTCAAGACTTGTTTGCTCGGTAAGCACGACCGGGCCACACCTGGGGCACGACTGTGCTTGGTCAGGCACGACCGCGCTCAGGGATGAGCGCGACCGTGTCGGGCCTTTTTCAGACACAATTCGATCGATTCTTATATTAATAGCTTCTATATTCTTAGGGCTTTCACTTAGTGGATGATTACGAATGTTTCTACATAGTTTAATTGTATTTATATCATGTCTAGAGTGTAGTTCGAGTAAAATTTATGTTTCGGCTTTTTGGTTCAAAATCGGATCGATTTGAGTGTTTCTACAACGAATTGACATAGGGCTTTCGTAGTAGAGGTAGATACAAAGCTGAAGACGTGTTACTTACTTGCTGAAAGTGGGCAATTGAATGCGGTCGGCTACGGGTCGAGCGGCTTCGTTTCTTGGCGATCAATCGGACGACAGAGGTGTTGTGAGCGTCGAGTGAGAGTTCTGAGAGATTGAGTGGGTGTATATGAGGGTGTAGAAAGCGTGCAACTGACTCTATATCGACGAATTTGAGAGGCTCGGTTGTGGTGTGAATGGGATTAATTAATTGTGCAAATTGGACGACAATTGATGCGTGTTTTAGACGAATTTAAGTCGAGTATGGTCTGACGCGCGAAGACCGGCTTTTCTTTATTTTAATTTTCGCGAATTCAGAAGGTATGGTATGGTTTGACTTTCTGCAGTCAAGTGGGTTCATCAGCGCGACCGTGCCTACTTTAGGCGCGACCGTGCTTAGGTCGGCAGGCGCGACCGTGCTTGCCTAGTTTTGTAGTTTTTGAGTTTTGTCAGTTTTGGTCCTCGGGATTTGTGAGATAATGGTGTTTTGTTTAAGTCGTTATTGTAATAGAATAGTTTGTATATGTAACTGCATCGTAGTTTGTTTGTACACGAATCGAAACTGAAATGTGTTTGTTTATTGAAATCAAACGATTACATGATGAAAATCAGAAATGTTACAGTCTCCCCTTGTTGAGGGGATTTCGTCCCGAAATTCAACTAGTTGAGGCTGCAGAATTTGTGAATAGGTGAGGATACTTGAGTTTCATTTGGTCTTCGCGTTCCCATGTAAACTCGGGACCGCGTCTGGAATTTCCGATGGATTTAAGGTAGGGGATTTGACTGGGGGGGTATAGTAATTAACAACCAGCTTAGGTATGTTACCCGAGGTCAGGTATGAGTAGTTTTAATGAGTTAGGTTAAGAGGATTAAGGAGAATCTGTTGGAAGGATACGTTGGGCTCCAAAGGTGAGATGCATTACTGGGAACAGTGTTGATGGGAATTTGATGATTATAATTTGTTCAAGAAGTAACCTACTATGCTTAAGTATTGTCAGTGGTTAAGTGGTTTCACAAACATTGGCCCGTTAAACAACATGAAACTTTACGTGATACGAATAACGCTACTGCTGATAATATGATAGGAACACTTATATATAGGAAGTACCAGCGGCGTATCCACCATGCCATTGTCGTATTTCAACAGTTTCGTTATTGTATATCATGCTAGGTTTCACGTCATAACACACTATAGAATTTGCTATGCTTTCCATGCGCTGATTTGTATAATTTCGTGTGCACCCGTAATTATCCAAATCATCGTATGGTCCGTATAGTTCATCCCATTATGTGTGTGGGACGGGGGGGGGGGGGGTAACACAAAAATTCACATAATTTGTAACTACTGTTTTCACGTATGTGTTGCAAATAATTGTATACCTAGATAGTAAGGTAAATTGCAACAATTGTAAGCAATTTAGTTCCGTGTAATATGTAAGCACTCACTACATCCATGTATGATCTAGTGTTATGTACATTGTAAGCATGTATAGTGTGAATAGTTTAGTACCATGTATGTAGTAACAAATGAGTTTCATGTATAATGGAAACAAATAGTTTTTCATGTATAATGTAAACACATTGAGTATCGTGAGCAACCAAGCTTTATGTATTATGTAATTGATCTTGTATCGTGTATGTTGTAGATAGCTTAAGGTTCATGTAGCATGTACTCAATCGCGTATATGGCAAACTACTACGTTGCATGTATGTTTGTGAATAACTGAGTTTCATTTGATTTTGTGGATGTTTGTGTGTAAGCTATTGAATCTCATGAGTGACGTACATTAACGAATTCGTTTGTATAGGTGGTCGAGTGTTGAGGACAAGCGTGTTGTTTGATATTCATGTAAAATGCGGGTAGTTGGGTTTTAGCTTTTTAGATCTTGCTGTGGTTTGTAGGAAGGGTTAACGTCTACGCGAAACGCTTCATCTCGTTGAAGTGGGAAGTATACTCGTAGGTTTCTGAAGGTGTAAGGTAGCGAGAGGGTGTTGTGGGTAATTAGGGTGATTTGTTTGCGAGTAAATGATTTGAGCTTGTTTGTAAGTGGGTAAGAAATTGTAATTTATCCTTGGTTGTGATTTGATTAAATAAGCAGAAATAGTAATTTGAATAACCAAGTGAGCGAAATGAATAATTTAGAATCTTTTACTTTAATCAATGAGAGAAAGTCCCAGAGAAGGACAAAAATAGTGACTAATTAAGCCAAAGGTTTAAAAATCAAAATTATAATTTATTTAGAAAAGGTTTTATAAAACAAGTCGTATATAAAAATATTTTACAAGGTAAAAAGGTTCGTTGGAAATCTATATTCTAAGTAATATTTATAAATCCAGAGTTTGATAGATGCTTTTGCTTGAGTACAAAAACGATGTTGTTTTAAATGAATAGAATGATTAGTTTTGCAAAGGAGGCTTGGGTACGTGTACTAATTCGCAATGAATGAGAAGATGGTGTTTGTGTGATCTTGATGAAAATATGGTGGTAATATTGAGTCAACGAGTAATGGTATTAAAGTTGTAAAATAAAACTTAACATAAATGATAAAGTGTCAAAAACTTCATCCCAACATAGGATGATAGTTTCAAACAGAAATTTAAAGACAAAGTAAAACAACCCAGCTAGCGTCTCAGGTAGCTTTAACAAGGAAGCAGATGAGTACTAGAAAGAACATGGTTACGGTCACTCGGATAGCAAAACGGGTCTCAATTCTAGCTCCCTCGGACTTTAGCTCGTAAGTTCAACTTGGTCTTAGTAATAGTGACAAACTGTGGTAGGCGTAAGTAGTTCGGATAACGACAAATGACATAAATGATTACAAGGCGAAATTTTTATTCTAAATTAGATCTTCATTTGCCTCCATCTTGCACTAGCTTCAATTGGTCTTATTCACTGGCTCGGTGCTGACTTGATCTTTGTTGGTGTTTATGTTGAGGGTGCGTCCACGAGCATCACCCTGGGCAACATTGACAATCCTGGGACATCGGTGACGGAAATGGTTTGGGTCGCCACATTCAAAGCAAGCTCGTCCGTTGGTAATAGCCGGGACCACTGGGTTTATCATTTGCTGCTTGGTCCTATTCCCCCGGTTGGCTCGAGTAATGGGTGGTCCAGATCGGCAATCGTTGGCAGTATGGCCATATTTCCCACAGTTAGCACATAGACGGCATGGCATTTTTAGGAAGTGATGATAATTGCATGTGTTGCACAAAGGGTTGTTGCCCCTATATGGTCTCTTATTCTGGGCTTGGGCTAGTGGTGCAACTTGGTTGATCGGTATAGCAGCGATAACGACAACAAAGTTGTGTTTTTTATTGTATTGAGGAGGTCTGGGTTTGTTTTCCTTAGAGGGCTCGGAAGAGGCTGCTGGGTCAGTGGCTTTCATTGTACTTTTGGCGTTGTTATTAGCTTGGGTAAATTGGGTTACTAGCTGAGTGAGGAGAGCAGCAAGGCTGGTATTATTGTTGTTGTTGGCATTGCTAGTATTGGTGTTGTTGCGGTTGCTGTTACGACGAGGAGACATTCTATACAAAAGAGAATGATATAAAAGAGTTGTGAGAATTTATAAAAATTTGCTGAAATTTAGGATAGGAGGAATAATAACACATTTATTTCATAGTTCGGATTGTATTCAAGTAATCACATTACTACTTGAACACTGTGACATATTAAGGTTAATTAGACTTATATAATTTTCAAGGAGACGTGCTTTAGCCTATAGGTAAACACTCATCCCGGGAATTCCCAGGAAAGCATACGGATCCCTCGGTTGATTGGGATTTATATGAAATGCTTTCCTAGACAGAAAACCCAGAATACAGGTGTCACCCTTCCAGATTGCACGTGTCCTTTAATAATTAACAGAGTCTAAAACCTTAACGGGTATGTAAAAATATTTTTGATAGACTAATGTCTACGAGTATGATTTTTCCACAAATTATGATGAGGATGACATAGAAGCAGGCAAGGAGGATATGTGGCTTAGGATGTGGGTATGGATACGGTTTATTTAACTTTTTATTTAAGTATGCTTGGTACGTCATGCATTTTAATAATTTCAGTATCAAATAACTAACACATAGTTTAATAAGCATGTACCACATAGCATGTTAACACATAGCACATAATTCACATACCATGGCATTGTTGGGTATCCTAAAGTTATAGTCTAGGTCAATGGTGTCTAATAACCTAATTCCCTATAACCAAGGCTCTGATACCAATCTGTCACACCCCAACCGACGGCGGAAAACGTCGGGGCGTGAAGCTGTGCAGACTGTTCATAGCTCATGGTTGCTAAAGTTTGAATAATTTAAACATTCATTTTCATTACACGTAGCAAGTTCATACCATACAAGAACCAAATGTAGCGATTACAAAATATAAATAGTTTAGATTAATTGCTAGGTCCAAATCCTATATGTAGCAGCTTGTAATACTTCAAACATTGTCACCTGAAACATGGTTGAAAACAAAGTCAACTAAAAAGTTGGTGAGAATACATAGGTTTTCGTGTCATGTAATAGAATATAGTGTTGTGTGTATACAATTCATACAAACATGGCAATTAAGGCATTTATGGAGAGATACCATCGTGTGACCTGGTAGTACAATCAAACATTTGTAACTAGCATGCAAAACAAACGCGTGTTGGCAGTAACAGTCACCCTACCTGGGTGGGTTTGTCAGACTCAATAGATCTATCACTGTTTACTGTAGGCTATAAAATAGTTAATGATTGCACGTGAATAGCAAACTGCGTGTTGGTCTACACACCTAGTACTCAAGCACAAAGCTCAAAATTGTAACACATGATTGTAGGGTGGAATTGTATATTGTGTAGTTTGTAAACATAGTAAATAGAACGCATGTTCCACCCCAAAAGTTTGTAAATAGAGTAAAAGAGGGGCTATGTAACTCACTTGTGTTGGAGCGTGTAGTTTACACAGATCAACAAAAATACCAAGCGTGTTGTAGGTCGCTACGTTTGACCTATCGAATGAGGGTATAACACGTGTCACTGTTTGTGTTATTTTGTGTCCAAAGTGGGTTCGTTGGTGGTTTGTGTGTTTAGGGTTGGTTTTGGAATAATAAATTAGTAGCGATATATATATTTATTTAAATAAAATTTAAATAAACGATATTTGTTTAAATCAAAATATATATTTGTATAAATAGTTTTATAAAAATGATTATATAAACTCATGATTTCATCGGTTTTGAAACTATCGGGAATTAATCGTTTTAAATTTCTAAATCAAAGATTTGGTTTATAAATGATTCCCGGGTCTTGGAATTTTATAACTTAAATTTTTATAAACAAGTTTTGAAATGTTTAAATAAAAACATATTAAATTAAGTTTGAAAATAATAAAATTAAAGTTTCTGGTCAAGGAGCACGACCGTGCTCAAGTAGGGCACGACCGCGCTCGTTGTCGGGCGTGACCGTGGTGGTCTGAGCGCGCCCGTGGTCGAGTCAGAAGTCACTACAGAGGGTCTGGACATAGAGCACGACCGTGCTCGTATCTGGCACGACCGCGTCTAGTGTTTGTTTTTGGTCAAGACTTGTTTGCTCGGTAAGCACGACCGGGCCACACCTGGGGCACGACTGTGCTTGGTCAGGCACGACCGCGCTCAGGGATGAGCGCGACCGTGTCGGGCCTTTTTCAGACACAATTCGATCGATTCTTATATTAATAGCTTCTATATTCTTAGGGCTTTCACTTAGTGGATGATTACGAATGTTTCTACATAGTTTAATTGTATTTATATCATGTCTAGAGTGTAGTTCGAGTAAAATTTATGTTTCGGCTTTTTGGTTCAAAATCGGATCGATTTGAGTGTTTCTACAACGAATTGACATAGGGCTTTCGTAGTAGAGGTAGATACAAAGCTGAAGACGTGTTACTTACTTGCTGAAAGTGGGCAATTGAATGCGGTCGGCTACGGGTCGAGCGGCTTCGTTTCTTGGCGATCAATCGGACGACAGAGGTGTTGTGAGCGTCGAGTGAGAGTTCTGAGAGATTGAGTGGGTGTATATGAGGGTGTAGGAAGCGTGCAACTGACTCTATATCGACGAATTTGAGAGGCTCGGTTGTGGTGTGAATGGGATTAATTAATTGTGCAAATTGGACGACAATTGATGCGTGTTTTAGACGAATTTCAGTCGAGTATGGTCTGACGCGCGAAGACCGGCTTTTCTTTATTTTAATTTTCGCGAATTCAGAAGGTATGGTATGGTTTGACTTTCTGCAGTCAAGTGGGTTCATCAGCGCGACCGTGCCTACTTTAGGCGCGACCGTGCTTAGGTCGGCAGGCGCGACCGTGCTTGCCTAGTTTTGTAGTTTTTGAGTTTTGTCAGTTTTGGTCCTCGGGATTTGTGAGATAATGGTGTTTTGTTTAAGTCGTTATTGTAATAGAATAGTTTGTATATGTAACTGCATCGTAGTTTGTTTGTACACGAATCGAAACTGAAATGTGTTTGTTTATTGAAATCAAACGATTACATGATGAAAATCAGAAATGTTACACTTTGCTAATACAAACCCAACCTGCATAGTTACCAATAACAGGCCCTGGTCCAGTGGTTTCGTCCGCCCAGCCCACTCAGCACAGGCCCGGGTTCGAGTCCCGGCGACCTGTTTGATTTTTAAAACCGTTTTCAAGCTTCGGAAAAATTTATAAAAATTATTTTATAAAATCTCACAATATTTCTAACAGAATAGAACTAAATTTGCCTAATCTTAATATGAACTCATTTTTATTTCGAATATTATTGTTAAAAACATATATTAATCATTAAAAAAAAAGAGAATTTCTAAATTAAATACTCGTTGTCATAAGATTTTTATAAAAAAAAAATTTATTTGTTCTCGAAGGAAAAGCTATTAAAGCCTTATTAAATGTTAAACTTGATTCAAAATTTATAAAAAAAAAGAAATCATTTTTAACTCATCACTATTTTAAATAGTAAATAAATAAATAGATTTATTTATGGTTTATAAAATTTACACTATGGATTTTAAAAATATAATTTCCATAAGTTCATAAATTTAGGATCACCCACTTTTATAAATAAGGATATCATTCATTTAAATCATATTTAAATAAATATAATACCTATACTATTTTCCTAAACTAAATAAATAAATAATAATTGTTTGATTTATTTAGTTATCCAACCCAAACCCGATTATTTTAGAAACTATTGAATTTAATATTACACCGTGCAAGCCACAAACATCCACAACTCAAAACTTTCGTACACACACTCAATTAAATCATAGTCTTAGACTTAGATTTTTTTTGTACATATTATTAATACATATCCATATATACTTTACACACTAGGCTAACCTTGTGAGATTCCAATGATCATTTTGCTATCTAGTTTCACGTGCTAGCTACACTCTTGAATCAAGTGAGTTTACATGGCCCCTCTTTTACATTTTTACATATTTTGGGGTGGAACATGATCTATTCTTTAAAGCTTTTTACATAGACTTAAATACAATTCAATACTATGATATTATGTGTTACGTGCTTTATGTTTGAATGCTATGAGTTAAGACTACATATACATGACTTTAGTACAATCATTAACTACGTACAAGTCAACGGTTAACATTGATGGATCTATTGTGTCTGACAAACCCACCCGGTTAGGGTGTTTGTTACCGACTTTACATAAGGGTAACCTGCGTGTTATGCCTCAGTCCAAGGTTTGATTGTACATAGTTTAACTATAGGTTCTCCATAAATGCCATATACACATGTATCGTATGAATTGTATAAAACATCTTAAACTTGTTGTGTGTCAAAACCTATGTATGCTCACCAACTTTTTAGTTGACCTTGTTTTCATCATGTTTCAGGTACTAATGCTTGAGAATAAGTACAAGTTGCTTCACTTAGGATCGAGGACCTATAATGAAATTTAAAGAAACTATTTATGTATTTTCCAATTCTTGTATTGTGGAATTTTGATGTTTTTATGAAATTGGTTGTTTAAATACTTCAACTTTAGTAAACCTTGAGCTTTTGAACTGTCCGCATGTCCCGCCCCGACGTTTCCGTCGTCGGTTGGGGTGTGACAACATTGCTCTCTTAGCAGAGTACCTCCCCTTCCTTATTCACAAAACCAATACAATCGGGATCCACCTAACCTTCTGGACAACTCGAATCTTCTGGGAAAGAGCGTATAACGGTTAATCCTGTTCCAAACGCTGTCCCACACCGCTCTTAATACTAGAGTATTTAGATAACCGCTTTATACTCAAAGCATAATAGTACACTTCTACACACTGAAGCTAAACTAAAAGACTTTAACTACTTCTTGTTTGACGCATTCTTGTTCAAACATGATGAACGTATAAGACTTTAAACTACTCCATGATTGACGTATTCTTGTTCAAACATGATGAACGTATAAGACTTTAAAATACTCTATGTTTGACGTATTCTTGTTCAAACATGATGAACGTATAAGACTTTAAACTACTCCATGTTTGACGTATTCTTGTTCAAACATGATGAACGTATAAGACTTTAAACTACTCTATGTTTGACGTATTCTTGTTCAAACATGATGAACGTATAAGACTTTCAAACATGATGAACGTATAAGACTTTAAACTACTCCATGTTTGACGTATTCTTGTTCAAACATGATGAACGTATAAGACTTTAAACTACTCCATGTTTGACGTATTCTTGTTCAAACATGATGAACGTATAAGACTTTAAACTATTCTATGTTTGACATATTCTTGTTCAAACACAATTTAAACTATTCTATGTTTGACATATTCTTGTTCAAACATAATTTAAACTATTCTATGTTTGACGTATTCTTGTTCAAACATGAGGAACGTATAAGACTTTTAAACTACTCAAGGTTTGACGTATTCTTGATCAAACACGAGGGAAGTGTAAAGACTTTAAGCTACTCGATGTTTGGTGTATTCTTATTCAAACACGAGAGAACTTTGAAAATCTAAATCTTATCACAATCCTTACTCTTTAATTATCGAATGACGTTTCTTTCTAAGGGACTCGTTAAATCAACGATCACTCTTACGTGGAACACACTAGTCATTAGTTAAACAAATTCTAGTACTCTTTCTTGATCCACACATAAATGGAAGGACCTATGCGGACTATGCGACGATTTAAATGCTTGCGAGTGCACACGTAAGTATGAAAATCAATGTATGAGAAGGCATAGTAAACTATGTCGTGTGCTATGATCTAAGACTTATCGTAAAAGGTAGCCACGGAACTTAGGTACCGTAGCAATCCTTAGACGTATTAGTCTACAAACTCAAATTCTTGAACTATCATCAAATCCATCCTGAGTGATACATCTCACTTTAAATCTTGGATAGAAATTCAACAGTCATCCTCTCCAATGCTTTTGAAAACGAATCTTCATCTATCCCAATAAAACTATATGTTTCTTAGGGAAACTCTTGATAACCATATGCATTGAAAACATAGAAACTCGAGCGTAATCTTATCCCTATCCTTACAACTCAACGTAACCCAGGGTTTACTTGGGAACGTAGAGCATCTTTCTCATTATCCTTGTGCGTACCATAGACTTAAATCCCGAACTAAACCCTTCTACCTTAATTTCGGAACGAAATTTCATAAAGTAGGGGAGACTGTAATATCTCGGATTTTTACGACGTAACTTTTTCTAAACGTCTACACGTTAAAAACTTAAATTCTTATTAAAACTATTTTTCTTGAACAATAAATATTAAATTTATTTAATATGGATTTAACGAAAAACGATCATACTTAGGTGTGTTTATAATTTTATAAAAAAAATTATAATTAACAAACTTACTTAACTTATAAACTTAAATATTCGAAATCTTTTTTTATATAAACTTATAAAATGATAAAACTTATTTAAATTTATAAAATAAAAACATATATAATTGTTTTTATAAAGTCAGGGGGGCAAACCGTCATTTTGGAAACTTATTTTAAACTAAAAGTTAACTCTAAACGTAAAATGATAATAGCTTGGGACTTCAGGGACCTGTTGTGTATTTATCCCAAACTTCCAGACCCGAAATAGGCCCCAGGTTCGAAACCCGTCACACTCGGTTTTGAGCCGTTTTATCCCAAATCGCATTTTCCCGTCCAGATTCGTTGAACCTCGGGTTCGACTCTCGCGTGCGACCGTAACCCAAGAATCATCAATGTCCGATTTCAACCACAACCACGCGTGAATTCAAATTCAAGCCGTTCGGACCTAACCGTGAACTCCCCACCTAATCGAGCATTAAAATATGTAATCGTGTATAAATACCGACCGAATCACCTCAACAACATCACCCTCAATCTTCCTAAACACTCAATTCAAACATTCGTCACCTGCATTGTCGATTTACAGTCCGCGGTAGCCGAAGTCGAGGCTTCTACCCGTTCTCGCTCGATTTAGCACCAAATCAGGTAATCTTTGAACCCATTACGATCGACTTCACGAGAGGATCGAAAGCCCTCTGTTTAATCTCATAAACAGAGGGTGATTCGATTCGTATTTGGGAGATTTCGATTCTAGGGTTCATACGATTTGAGGGATGCCTTGGGTTTGTGTTTAAGAATTTTCTTTTTCACGTTTTAAGCTAATGAACCAGTAGTCGGGATGGTCAGTGTGCTTGGGTGTGGGTGCGACCCGGACAAGAACCCGAGTTCGAGTCCGGGTAAACCGATTTTGCCCATTTTATTTGTTTTAGCCTTTTAAAAACAGTTTTTAAACTTTTATAAATTATGTTATACACTTATAAACTTAAATCCAATTTTTATTTACACTTTTACATTCAGGAACATTTTTAATTAAATAAAACTTAGTTAAACCTATAATTAATTAAATCTTTAATTTTGGTTTTAAATCCATAAAAACTAAAAATACTTTTAAAACCTTTATAAAACTCATAATTTCACAGAAGTATTTATTTAAAAACAATAAACTTACTTTATTATTTGTACTCTAAATTAAAAAGGATTCTTTTATCCAAATCATTAATTTAAATTATAAACTTTTAAACTCAGAAAAGTTTATAAAATTTATTTATAAATTTACACACTTTATAAAATTCATATAAATATAAACCTATTGTTTATATAAAACAAAAACTTTAAATTAAATACTTACACTTATAAACTTACCATTTGAAGGAAACATTATAAACTTATAATTTTATAATCAAAATTCAAATTTGAAAAAGAAAAAAAATATTTATACTTTATTTGTTTCTTAATCATTTATAAACTTACATTTAAAGATATAAACTTTATGAGAAATTCTATTTAAACATTTTTCACGCTTATAAATACTTATTATTTACTTAAACTTATAAACATTTCACTTTAGTGTGTAAAGAAAATGTTTAATACTTAAATTCTTTAACAAATCCTTAAAGATTTATATTGCTAAGATAAACAAGTGTTCTTGTAAATAATTATTTATCCTTAACAATTATATACCCTTTAAATGAAAATTATTTATCCCTAATAACTATTTTAATCTTGGAATAGTTGTTATTATCATTTATTCTTTAAATAATTATCATTTACTCTTAGAAATCAGTTACTCTCTGAATAATTATTATCTACCCTTGATAATTATTTAACCGATAGATAATTGTTTTAAACTATAAACTTACTAAACTTTGGTATTCAAGTTTTGCATTATGCATTCAAAACTTCATTTGAAACTTGATTCAAACTTTATGAAACACAATCATTCCCGTCTCCCATTTGGAACCCTAGTCAAATCCTGAAATCTTAAAATTCTTGTCCTAGTCTTATAAGATCATACTTGAAACTTTAGACTTATATTCCTAGGCTTATTGTGAGGATATTCTCCCTCCAAGTCTTGCAAACACTTACTCTTGTCGGATACCCTTCATCATCCAAGTGAGTATACTTAGCCCCTTTTTCTTTTCTATACTTTTGGGGTGAAACATGTTCAAAACTTTAAACTTGTACAACTATGACTAGATGCTTATTCTTATGTTAAACTTGAGTCTTGTATGCTTAGATTAAACTTAAAACTAGCATATTCATTAACTTTGATCAAGCCTATGGTAACAATGATAGATCTATTGCATTTGACCAATCCGCATTGATTGATTGACCCTTCGGGGGGAGCCCTTGGTGATTTTTACTGAATTAAAATTTTAAACTTGAGACTTATAAGGGTAACCTGCGGGTTATGCCTAAACTTGGTTGGAGGGTTGATATGCACAATGTTTAAGATACTTGCTTCTCATACTTACATTATATAATGCATATATCATAGTGAATTGTAATTCTTTTCAAATACTTATTAAACTGTGTCAAAACCTTTGTATCTCACCAACTATTTTGTAGTTGACAGATTCTTTCACATGTTTCAGGTTCTACATCATGAGACTTGTTTGTGATCACATAGGACGCTTTGGACCTAGACTAATTATTAAATAAATGTTGTATACTTGTTATTTCATTTGTATTGAACCTTTGAATCTATTTATTAATGAAATATTGAAACTTTAATAGTCAACCTTGTGATATTGAACAATCGCGTCCGCCCCGACGTATAATCCGCCGTCGGTTGGGGTGTGACATTATCAGTAATCAAATGGATGTTCATATCTTTAAGTCCATTTGAAAAAATTCAATCAATTTGCACCCGGGTATGTCGAGACCTAAAAAGGGATATATATATATACATATATAATTATAATAATATAAATAAACAACGTATTTCGTTATCTGTTTTGTAAAAGGAAATATGTGAAGACTACAAATTTTTGGTAAAAAAAAATAATAGCAGTTTAAAAATTAAGCATTTTTAAATTAAATTCTAAAACATTTCACTATATAAAAAATTGAACAAATCGTGACGTCATCATATTGGTAAAAAAAAAGGGGACTACTAAAAGACACCGAAAATGCTATTCAGACCGGGCTCTATACGCATCATATAGGGCAATACCAAGCGTATTGCCCTTCACATATTCCAATGTTAGACAACATCGTACTATCTTGTCATTCGAACCCTTATACGCATCGTATTGAGCCATATGATGCAGTTTAGGGTACGAGCTAACGTCAGACCAGTTGCAGAAGGTACATTGTACCCTATAAGCAACGTATTACTCCATACTATTTGTATAGTGGTTCGAATAACTAGTTAGTACGATGTTGTCAGTTTGACCAGATCCTATACGCATCGTATAGGGTATAGGCCTATACGATGCGTATAGTGGACAAATTTTTTGTATTTAAGGATGCACAATTCTCATACGAACGTATCATTCAAAAATTATTCCTATCGATTACAATCAAGGAGCCTAAATAGGCATAGCAATAAACAATAAAATGGAAATACTAAAAATAAGGAGATAACAATAGAAAGCAAATATTATGCAATATACGGGGAGATATACGAGAGCGAATCATGCAATCCAATACTCCCCCTCAAGGTGGAGCGTGGAGATTTCGCATGCCCAGCTTGACAAGTAGGGACTCGAGTTGTTTTGATCCCAATGCCTTGGTGAAGAGGTCGGCTATTTGCATTTTTGTGTCAATATAAAGTGGTTCAATCTCCTGTGACTCAACTCTTTCCTTGACAAAGTAGCAATCCATCTCCACGTGTTTTGTTCGCTCATGAACGACGGGATTATTTGCGATATGCCGGGCTGCTTGGTTATCACAATAAAGGGGTGTAGGACCGCTTTGTTCAGCTTCTAGACCCTTTAGGAGCCACCGTATCCATAGAATTTCGCTAGTAGTGGTTGCCATTGCTCGATATTCCGCCTCAGCCGAAGAGCGAGATACAACTGACTGTTTCTTGGATTTCCAAGAAACGGGAGCTCCCCCTAAGAGTAGAAGGTATCCAGTTCGCGATCGTCGTGTGAAGGAACACCCTAACCAGTCGGCGTCGCAATAGGTTACCAAGTTCGTTCCTCCTTCTTTTGGGAAAAATATACCTTGTCCTAGTGTGGCCTTCAGGTACCGGAGGACTCTCATGGCTGCGTCAAGATGCCTTTGCTGAGGATTAGAAACAAACTGGCTTAAGACATTAACTGAGTAGGTAAGATCCGGTCTAGTGGCTTGAAGGTATAGCAACCTCCCAACCAATCGTCTGTATTTGTTGGCATCTATGCGGACGTCCTCACTGTCCTTTTCGAGCCTTAGATTCTGTTCCATTGGAAAGGAGCATGGCTTGCATCCTAACATTCCACTGTCCTCCAAGATGTCAAGAGTGTACTTTCGTTGACTTAGTACCAAACCGTCTTTTGTACGCGCTGCTTCGTTTCCAAGGAAATATTTTAGTGGACCAAGATCTTTAATACTAAATTTGTCATCAAGGAAGGTCTTCGTTTCTTGTATTTTATCTTGGTCGTTTCCCGCTATAATTACGCCATCGACGTATATGAGGGCGACAACAAACACTTTCTCCCTTTTGTAAGTGAAAAGCGAGTGGTCCGCAAATGATTGCTTAAAACCAAGTTGAAGTAAAACCGACGTGAACTTTTGGTACCAGTTTCTCGAGGCCTGCTTTAGGCCGTATAATGATTTCCTCAACCTGCATACCTTCGTATCTCCCCCTTTATCATAGCCTTGTGGAATTCTCATGTATACTTCTTCGTTCAAATCCCCATGTAAGAAGGCATTATTCACGTCTAGTTGGTGAACAATCCATTCCTTCTTAATTGCAATGGCAAGTAAACTTCTCACAGTTACTAGCTTAGCCACCGGTGCGAACGTGTCGTGGTAGTCAACTCCTTCCATTTGTGTATTGCCCTTGGCAACAAGTCTTGCCTTGTACCTTTCTATTTCACCATTCGGTTTATACTTTATTTTATAGACCCATTTCGAGTCTATAGTTAGTTTTCTATCGGGTAAATCTTCTATGGTCCAAGTTCCATTGTCTTCTAGAGCCTTTATCTCTCTTTTCATGGCATCCCTCCAATTTTGATCCTGCACAGCTTGTTTAAAATTTTTCAGCTCATCATTCAAACTGATGGCTGCCAAAGAAGCCTTGTGTGAGTCAGAAAACTTATCATAAGAGACAAAGTTAGAAATGGGGAATACCGTTGAGGATTGTTGATCGGAGGCGGGATGTGCATGGTCTATGGATGGGGGAAGTTGGACATCATAGTCTTCGAGGTGTGCAGGCCTGGTTCTGTTTCGTTTTCCTCTAATCGGCCCAACAGTCTCATTTTGGACGTCAACTTCTTCTTGCCCAGTAACAGTTTCTGAAGTGTGTGGGCTTTCAGGGTCAGTATGGTGATTTACTGGACTGCTAGGGCCCGAGTCTTCCACTTCAGCATGCTCATTGTTGGCGATGTGAGTGGCTAGGCCATCAGGGCCCAATTCTTCATTTGCTTCGATGGGAACAATGGGCTCACTCTTTTCATCAAGGGGATAGTTAAATATATCTTCCTCATGTTTATTCTCTTCAATTTTTTTAGTAAAGGGAAAAAACTTTTCTACAAATATTACGTCTCTAGATATAATAATTTTGTTATGATTTGGGTCATAGATTTTATACCCCTTCGTACCACTTGGGTATCCCATGAAAACGCCCGGCCTTCCCCTTGTCTCAAATTTGTCACCTTTCGTCTCGATGTTTCGATAATATGCCATGCAACCTAGAACCCTCATGTGATCATAACAAGGTTTCTCACCATATAACACTTCGTAAGGAGTCTTGTTTTCAATGACCTTGGAAGGTAATCTATTTATGACATACGTTGCCGCTAAAATGCATTTACCCCAAAACCTCGTTGGAAGGTTAGCCTCGTTTTTTAGTGCACGTGCCGTTTCGAGCAAGTGCCTATGCTTTAGCTCCACCACTCCATTTTGTTGTGGAGTGTGAGGGCATGTCGTCTCCAAAATAATTCCTTGGTCGGCATAGAAGCTTAACATTCGGTTTGAAGTGAACTCCCCACCGTTGTCACATCTTATTCTTTTAACATTCTTTTCAAATTGTGTTTTAATCATCTTGTGAAAGCCAATTAAGCATTCGCTTGCTTCAAATTTGTGCTTGAGAAGAAAAACCCATACGCCCCTACTATAGTCATCAACTATTGTTAAAAAATAGTTTGCCTTTGAGAAGGAGGGCGTTCGATATTTACCCCATATATCACAATGTAACAAGTCAAAACAAGCACTTGTTTTAGTTGTACTAGTGGGAAAAGGTTTTCTTGTTAATTTAGACTTAGCACAAGAATCACAAATATCACCATTGTTTTTAAAAGAAAAATTACTAAGGAAGTTTATTCGAGATAACTTTTTATCACCAGCATGTCCGAGCCTCTTATGCCACATATCCCCCGTTACCGCCATTGCCTCTTTTATTTCCAAGCATCCCTATTTGATATAGACCATCCTTGCACTTACCCGCTCCAATCAACCTCCTCGAACGCAAGCCCTGCATAACAAAGAATTCGGGAAAAAAACGTTACGGCGCAGTTTAAATCCTTTGAAAGCTTGCTAATAGACAAGAGATTGAATGTAAATTTTGGAACATGCAAGACTCCTTGCACATTCGTTCCGTTTAGCAAGGTATGGCTCCCTTTTCCTTCGACCGGTATGGCTTCGCCATTAGGTATGGTAACGGGTGCCTCGTTGATTGAGGCGATCCTTCCTTCCAAGATGTCTGACCTGTAAGTTATGTGTTCCGTACATACGGAATCGACAATCCAATTATCATCACGTTGGGTTTTACCTGCCATGTTAGCCGAACGCGGGACATCATTTGTTGTCTTATTTTATGAATTGAAGTGTTTCAGAAACTGCTCATACTGTTCCTTCGTTAAACCTGTTATTTGACCTGTTTCGACTTCTGCACATGCTGCCCTTGGCTTCCCTTTCTCGCGTTTGTTCTTTCCCGGCCACCATTCCGGATACCCAACTAGTTTGAAGCAACCATCTCGAGTGTGTCCGTCTCTTCCACAGAAATCGCAATGGCCCGTGGTCTTCTCATCCTTCTGCCCGGTTTTGGTTGGAGGTATGTGGCGTTTCATAGAAACTTGAAAAACCATCGTCTCGTTTACGGATCTCTTCCAGCTAGTAATGGATCTTTGCTGCTCGTCCTCGGCTACCAGATGGTAAGCGTTACCCAAGGATGGAATGGGTTTCATTGCAAGGATTTGAGTCCTAATAATGGAGAACTCGTTGTCCAAGCCCATGAGAAATTCATAAAGTTGTTCTTTCTCCCGAAGCTCTTTGAGGGACTTTCCAAGACCGCAGACACAACCATCGCACGTGCACTTGGGCGTTGGAAGAAAAGATTGCATCTCATCCCACAACCCCCGCAGCTTTGTGTAATAAGCCGAGACTGTCATTCCATCTTGCCTTGTATTCGAGATAGATTGTTTCAATTCGTATGCACGAGGTGCACTTTCCTTGCCGAACCTTTCTTGAAGGTCCAACCAGATTTCCGCAGCGGAGTTTGCGTATTTCACACTACCTCGAATCTCCTTCTCCATGGCTGTGGTGAGCCATCCCTTGATCATTGCGTCACATCGCACCCAAGCCATGTGATTGGCATCGTCTTTTTCGGGTTTCTTGATGGTTCCATCGATGAATCCTATCTTGTTTTTAGCAAATAAGAAATTTTCCATCTCTTGAACCCAATCAAGGTAATTGTTATCGGTTAATGCATCGTTGACATGCATTTGTCTTGGATAATCGGTTGGGTTAAAGTAGTAGGGAGAACTGTGGTCAGCAGCGCTTCCATTGTTTTTGGTGTTTTCTTTGTTTGCGTCGTCTCCTGCCATGTCGGACTTGTGGAGCGGCGATTAGGGTTTGAGTGGTTTGGATTGAGCGTGACTAATACCGCTCTGATACCATAAAGAAAATGGTTCGGATGGTTTATTCACGGAACTCATTACTATCGATTACAATCAAGGAGCCTAAATAAGCAAAGCAATAAACAATAAAATGGAAATACTAAAAATAAGGAGATAACAATAGAAAGCAAATATTATGCAATATACGGGGAGATATACGAGAGCGAATCATGCAATCCAATACAATTCTCATACGAACGTATCATTCAAACAATTTCTCAAACAAATTATAGCCATGTCTTGGTGGTGGGATGGTAACTACGGTTTTCAAGTATATTCTAACGAGTCGCTGGAAAACAACCCGCAAAGTTCTGGCGGTCAAGGTGTGAACCAGGAGGAGGCCTCGTCCGAAGTTTATTCTAAGAAATGGGTAAGGCTTCCAAATTTGAACGAGCCACTAAGCAATCCCAAGTTCCTATACGGTGAACCCTCTTACCAAACACAACCCACTAACGACTTCGTATACGGTGAAGTCTCTTACCCGACACAACACACGGACGACTTCGTACACGCGGGTGAACAATCTTACCCGACACAAAACACCGACGACCTAGTATACGCGGGTGAATTATCTTACCCGACACAACAAAGCGACGACTTCGTATACGTGGCGTATAGTTCATCTGAGGAAGATGATGAAACCATACGCCACGTATAAATCTATACGTTGCGTATGGCTTGGATTCCCGGTAACAGACCCGCGTATGGTCTTCAGACGCCGCGTATGGGTTGGGTTGCCCGGTAACTTGTCGCGTATGTCTCGAGATGTGGCCGCGTGTGGATTGGTTTCCCCGGACACAACCTATACGCCACATATTAGGCTATACGTGGCATATATCTTTAAAAAAAAATAAAGATTTTCTAAAAATATTATTTTATTAAAATACATTTTAATATTATTTTAAAAAAAATTAAAATAATAATGTAGTTTTAAATTATATTTTTATATTAAAATATTAATTTATTTTTAATTTATATTATTTTCAGATATGGCGGATCACGATGATGACATTGATATGATCGAATTAGATGATCTTGCGCACTACCCGTATTTGCATTTTGCTCCCGACTCGGACGCTTTTGGCCGATGCCAGAAGCTACGAGAGGTGAGGATGGGTTCGGGGACGGCGGTCGACTGGGATATTCCTGAGGAGGTCTAGGAGGCAGCGCGTGCCAGGGTCATCATCGGCGAGGACACTCCGTGGGACCGTCTGTTCGATCTGGCTAACACAGAGACATACCGAGAGATCGTCGTCGAGTTTCTTTCGACGTTCGTGTATTAAGAGGAGGGGCTGGCGCCTCTAGAGGGGGAGGAGCAGGGATAGGACCCGCTACAGGTCTCATTTAGTATCTTTGGCACGTTTACCGTCTGACCCTCCGTCAGTGGGCCGTCGTGACGGGCTTGTATTTCGAGCCCGAGACGTTCACGCCACTTTACGCTGAGGCGGTGACTGAGGTGGACAAGGAGGATCTCCTTGTTTTTTTGAGTTTGTTTTCAGATAGCCCTTGGTTGGGTACCAAGGGCTCGGGGATTAGAGACCCCCTATATAGATATTTGCACTGACTTATCTCGACGTCGATCGCACCGCGTCAGAAAAGCCGTGAGTGGTGCACTGATAGAGACCTCTTCTTTCTCTATTGCCTCCTTACCGGCACTCAGTGCGCCCTGTCCACATGCCTAGCGGTTTTATTTTGCATCTGCCTATATGCGGCAGAAGCGCGGGCTTTTGTATGACGGCGCTTTCATCACTCATATAATGCGTGTTCTTACATCGTGGCATTATCACGAGCATGAGATGTTAGCGCCCATCCCCCCTGTCCGATTAGACCGACGCACGACGAGCGATATGCGCATCACGCACCGATTCCTAGGGCTTGGCCTTCGGTTCGTTGGGGCTGTTAGGCTGGATAGGGCCACCCGGGCATTGCTTGACGGACTTGTGTCCGACTCCCGACGACAGGCTCGTCATAGCGAGCGGATGGAGGACCTCATGATGTCGGCAGTTGGTTGCATGGTGGAGTTGTCACGAGCCGCCGAGATTGAGCCACCACCATTACCTCCGCCACTTCAGTATCTGGGCGACCCCGTTCCGGATGCGGGCGAGGCAGGGCATGACGACGGCGGGGCGGGTCAGGCTTAGTTGGTTTTATTTGTATTCAGTAGTATTTTCTGTTGTATATGTAAAAACATTTGGATGTATATATTTTTTTTTTTTATGTAATGTATATAATGTTATAGTTGTTTGTTTATAATGTTTAATTTGTTTGTTTGTTTGTAATGATTTATTATAAACGTAAAAAAATAATTAATGTTTAAAAAAAGATAAAATACATATATAAATTAAAAATAAAAATTATATAAATTAAATTTTTTTTAAATATTATATAAATTAAAAATAAACATAAAAATTATATAAATTAAATAAAATATCAAACTTATACGTGGCGTACCAATACGCAACGTATAGGCTCCTTAAACCCTCAAATCTGTCAAGTTTTGAAGCAAAAATATAACCCGTGACCCATACGCCGTGTATGGTTCAATACGCCACGTATGGTCCAAGACGCCAGACATAGAATGATACGTGACATTCAATGTCAGAAGACTTAAACCCTATATGCCTCGTATTGCCCTATACGAGACGTATAAGGTTACGACGTGTCCAATTAATACTATTCTGTGTGTGGTTAGAATCCCTTAAAAAACACGAAAATGGTAAGACTTCAAGATTCAGAATTAAATTTTAGAGGGAAAATGCAAATGATTCCCAAATGGGCCCAAAAAGAGCGGGAACCCAAAATCCTTTCACAAAAATGAAAACACAAAAAGCCCCCTTTTCTGAATCCCGCCCAAATCCACCTTATATAAATTCACTCGCTTCTGCCCTAGTTTCCCTTCATCGCATTCGAAGAAACCCTAACTAAACCCTAAATTTTCATCTTACTCGGTACGTTCGTTTCGTTCTTCTCTTCAGTTTCACGCTCTTTTTTTTCACCTCTTACGCGATTTCTCTCTCGATTTTGATGCGTCTTTTCGTTGATTTCAGGATTCAACGATGAAAGGAGCCAAATCGACGAAAAAAACCGATAGCAAGTATGATTTGATATTTTGATCTACTTTTTATAATTCTGTCTCGCAATAGATTTAGTTTCCTTTGATCTGCTAGTATCTTCAATTATTTTACTGATTGTTCTAATTTTACGATGAGATTATGCTTTAAATTTTTTTTTTATCGAAAATAACTGTTAGCAAGTACGCGTAGATCTATTTTGCTAGTTATAGGTTGTAATAGATTTAGATCTCGTTCATCTGATTATTTTCGTTAGGTTTTGTTTCAAATTATCGATGCCGTTACGGTTTTAATTTTCCTACAAAATTAACCTGTGCGTTTGAATTTAGGCTGACAGTGAAGAAAGCTGCACCTAAAGGAAAGGCTGCCAAGGATCCTAACAAGCCTAAGAGACCTGCAAGCGCATTTTTTGTTTTCATGTAATTAACGTTTCGTTTTCTGTAGCCAAATCTTAAGTTTGTGTCCTGATCTGTTGTGATTTTGCTAATTTGAAGGGAAGAGTTTAGGAAGCAGTTCAAGGAAGATAATCCTGACAACAAATCTGTTGCTGCTGTGAGTTTTTTCTGTCTATATGTGCTTAGATTCAAGTGTTTTTAGATCTGTTTATGATGATTTGACTGTAAACAAACAATTAACAGGTTGGCAAAGCTGGTGGAGCTAAATGGAAAGCAATGTCTGATTCTGTAAGTCACATATTTTCAAAGTCAATTATTGAAAAAAGCTTTGAGATCTGTTAGTTGTAATTAAACTGTGTCAAATTACAGGAAAAGGCGCCTTATGTTGCTAAAGCTGATAAGAGAAAGAAGGAATATGAGAAAACACTTGCTGCATACAACAAGAAGAAGGTAATTGTTGTTTTAACATCTTTTATAAGTTGTATTGAAGTCATCAGTTGCTAATGTGTTTTACTTTTAATTAAACAGGCTGCTGGTGATGATGATGATTCTGACAAATCCAAGTCTGAAGTCAATGATGAGGAGGAAGAGGAGGGTAGTGATGAGGTATGGTTTTGAAGATTAAGCATTGTTATGATTTTTGTGTTAATAGGTTTGGTGATTGTTGTTTTTGTAGGAAGAAGATGATGATTGAGATGAGTTGTTGAATTGACGGTCTATGAGATATGCTTTGTAGTCATTTTAATATTAGCAAAAACTAGTCGTTTTAGGAGTTGGATATGCTGACCTGGTTATTATGGTCTTGGAATCCTACTTGAGTAGGATGTTGCTATTCTAGTGAATAGAGAGAACACGTTTATTTTTAATGAAATGCATTTTCTGTTTTAGAAATGTTGTTTTAATGAATAACAAGTTCCATGAACAAAACCTTACAATTAAACAACTGAATCCAGAAAGATAAAACTATCAAAGAAAATAAACTCTCAACAAAATAAGAACGTGAACATGATAATAGATCTCTAGACAATTTAGCCCAACTTAAGTCATAGTCCAAGCACATTAATCCTAGCAGCTTTTTAATCTTAGTCCAAGCCCTCAAACATATTAAGCCCAGTTGCAATCCACATGAAAAGAACAACAAATGAATAAATGTGCAATATTTATACACAAAACTTTTGATATTAAATTGAAAATAGATATAATATTTCAACACCAACTATGATAAGGCCACTCTCATAACCTAATTGAATGGTGCATTATTGATTATGTTGAATTCATGATTTGAAGTTGGTGTTTTAACTTTTGAATTTTGTTTTACACTATTACTTTTGATGATGGTTATGCTTTGATATCTTTGTTAAGCTTTTAACCTGTGTATGCTCAATTATGTTTGTTTATGTCTAATTACTTTTGTTTAGTTATTTATGTTTGTTTATGTTCATGAACTATTTGTTTAATTTTATTTTCTTAATGAATGAACACGAATAAGAAAACCTCGTTTGTTTAAAAGTTCATGTTTGATTGTTTGTTTGGTTAAAGTTAAACGAACGAATACAAACACTCTTCATTTGTGTTCGTTTAGTTTGTTTACAGATATAGTTTTAGGAAAAATAGAATGATGTTACTACCTATAGTTTTTTTAAGAAGTTATTTGTGATATTATGTTTTTTTTATCAGAAGTTCCTCATTAGTTATTAGAAGAATGCAAGTTTGTCACTTGTTTTTAGAAGATACATGCATCGTCTCCACTCAGCCTCGCAAAACAAGCGGTTTTGAATAATTGGATAATGGGTCATTCTATGTTTGAGTTAGAACAAACTGTTTAAAAGAGTTTTATTTGGTTCGGTCAAAATGAAATCTTATCAAAATGCTTTCAGGTCAAAACAGATACTATTAGAAAGAACACATTTACAACATATTATGATATCATTAGGCTGCAAGCCCTTTGGTTAATACATAATTATTTAATAGATATATGAACTCATTTTATGGATAAGAACAAATTAATATTTATAATTTGAAGCTTAAAATCAAGTAAAAATAATTAAATTTAAATGTTTTATAAGTGATTTAAGGATATAAACTATTTTATTCAAACATCACATGAAGTCATATGACTGATGAACCTTCTTGGTTGACTGCCTTTTCTTGGTTTCCTTCTCTAGACTCTAGCCATTACAATAGTTTCATAGATCTAGTGGGAAATGTAGAATATGCCCAACACAACCAACAAATCCGATGTAATCCACCTAATAAACAACGAACCGAAAACACTAACCAACCTTAACTTCCTTTTGTCCTCGATTGAAAGCCAATGTTCATAAACTATCCCCGTTCTTGTTCACTAACACATATTTTCACACGATTTCTAAACGAGCTGATTGCCACTGTTTCCTAACTGAAAAGCAAATTGACACCTCCATAGATCTTCTCTGCGTATTATGCTTATGAGAAAAGATGTTAGACCCAAATGGTTTAGCCATCTTTTATTTTTTCCATCAACAACGTATGTCTCTAAAAGTTTTAACTTTTTTGACAAAACTTTACACCCATATCATCTAATAATAATAATGATTAATTATTATTATAATAAATAAATAATTTTATCTACCACGTGTCAACTTCTAGTAAAGTCTAGATTTTTGTTTTTCATCTCTCTCTCCTATTAAATAATAATGATTTTAAATAATTAAATATCTGAAATATAACAGAGAGGAAATGAGAAGTGAACAATATTTATTAATTAGGGAGACATCACAAGTATCAGATACATCATATATATATAATATAAGATGAAACCCTAAAGCCCATAATGTTGGGCTAGGCCATAAATAGTCTGCATTTATAACACTTCCCCTCAGACATTTTATATTATACACTATCAACATTATACTACTAGATAATGTTGGCTTAGTTCTACAGGAAATAAATTAATTGATACTGTAGGATCAGTTATGCTGGCTCATTAAAACCTTACTAAGAAAACCCAGTGGGACAAAACTTAGTTAAGGGAAAAAGAGTACAACGTGTATAATACTCCCCCTCGAATTAACATATATCTTCCGGTCTTTGGAGTGCAATCTTCTGTGGTAACCGATTGACTTGATCTTTGTTGTAGTCTTGATTGATTTGAGCGATGCATGCTGCATTGTCTTCATATAGTGTAGTTGAGCTTCTTTTGATCAACTCTGTTCACGATCCGTGATAATGTCTACTTTGTTGATTGCTATAAAATTGTTGTACCTCCATATGCAAATTTAGATCAAGCTAGGTGTGGTCTAATAAGTAACCTGCATCACCATAAACAATTGCTTGGGACTCCATATTTTTCTCGTAAAGCAATCCCTTGTCTCGAGTCCCGCAAAGATATTAACTTATCTTTTAATACGCTTGATGATACTGCCTCGTTAAAAACCTTGCTAGGAAAACCCATTGGGACAAAATCATAGCTAAGGAAAAGGAGTGCAAAGCGTATTAACAACATGCTTCAGGATGATGTTAAATCGGTACTTCGGGACCAAAAAAATAAAATGATGCTACTGGATCAGCTATGTTGCCTCGTTAAAAACTTTACTAAGAAAACTCAACGAGACAAACTTAGTGAAAGGAAAAAGAGTGCAACATGTTAGATCAGAACTATATTTCACTAGCACATATACTTAAACATAATATCATGTCTTGTGATATACACAAGATGCATTAGTGCACCGATCGCGCTTAAGTACGGTACTTCTAGACCAAGTACTTCTTCACTCTCTTATTGGAGGAAGTAATGATATTTGTGTATGTTTAGCGACCAAACAATTATGGGTGTGCTTTGCGGATAAACTTTTTCCATATTAGAATATGCTAATATCTTGTGGATGTAGTTTGATTTATGAACAAATATATACTCGTACATCAGGTCGAGGAATAATTTCGTCGTGTCAAGATCTTACATTCTAAAAATTCCCACTCTTGTAGTTCGACAGAGTCCCTCGATAATGCTTAGATAATCACTGTAAATTGTGATTATAATGAACTTTAAGAGTGAAATTATGATAAATAGACATGGATGATTTATCAAACTTATAACCCTAATTTTAAAAATATACACTGAGTCAATTTTACTATATACGACCAGTATTCTTGAGACTATATAAAAAAAATCTCTTGAGATTTATAAAACACATCTCAGATTACTCGTTATAATGCTTCAAACATTTCTAACCATTTAGGGATTTTTATGTATATGCGACTTTCAAGTTTTCCATACAAATATGTAGTGACAATATTTATAAGTTTTCTGAAGTACTTTTGAGATTGCGATGCCGATTAAGCATTTATAGGTTATTGCATTCACTACAGGGGAACATGTTTCCTCATAATCAACTTCTAGGATTTGGGAAAAACCTTAATGTTACAAGTCGTGCCTACATCGCATAATCTCATAATTTTCGTTTCTTTTTATTTAAAGACACCCATTTATAACCTGCTGGTTTGACGCCTATGTGTGTTTGAACTACAGGTCTGAAAACGTTTCGGTTGTCATGCAAATTTAGTTCAGCCTTTTAGGCGTCTTGCCATTGTAGGCAATCATCTCTGTGTATGTACTCTTATACAATTTTATGTACATAATCTTTTTCATCGATTACATCTATTGCTATAGCATATGCAAATATTTCAAACACGTGTTTCATTTCGGTTCCATATTGTACTATTTTGTACATGATTTATAGAGATCTCATATTATTTAGTATTTGAGTTTCTTCTAGAACTCTATTATCATCTTCTGAGGTTTTATTACTTTCCTATGAAAATGTACTAGTCTCTTCTGGGATATATACCTCTTCTAGGGTTCTATTATTTTCTTCTGGAAATATACTAGTCTCTTCTGGGACATACACCTCTTCTGGGTTAGACCAACTACATTATTCTGCTATTTTCGTTTCATTAGGGTTTTATATTTGGAACCGACTTATCTCCCACATTCTCTTTGTGTGGTAATCTTTCAGTGATTATATTCATTTGAGCAGATAAGTTCGATGCTGGTATCTGTGACTTTGTCAGTCTATTTGTGTGTGAATGTATCAGATAATTCATTTGCTATTCTTTGCAAATGCACGACATATTAGACTTCAGACTCCTATTGACCACTTTGGGGGTGATGATGATGCATTCAATGTTTTTGTTTTCATGTATTACCAGTTTTTACTTTCTTTATCTAATCTCCCCCTAAGACTGAGAATACTGTCTTATTTAAATTAATAAACAACATATTGTGTTGTAAACATGTCCCATTATGGTGCTGTATAATAGATAGATAGCGTATCCAAATACTTTTAGTTGAGACAAACTTGGTTCTCTTCTGGAGAACATTTGTACAGGGGAGTATTTTTTTTCAGCAGTTGATTTTGAATTGATTAGTGCAGCGGTATGCCCTCATGTAGAAGATGGCAATTCACATCTTATCAATAGCTATCTAGCTATTAACTATAATCGTGTAATTAGTAATGTAGCTCAAACTTATGTTTGAACATAATCTGCTGGATGTTCAATATTTATCTCTATAGACATACAATAAGCGGGCAAATGCTACATATAAGGTAGCTAAAAGACTCACACATGACCATATAGAGATGTATCTCTTTAAGATCGTAAAATAATGAAAATGGTCCACATGGAGATTAACATGCCCACATATGTCCTCTTGTTCCCAAATATAAGAGGGATCATTTATAGGAGTTTGTTTTCAGAGAGCTTAAAAATTGATTTGCTGAGAGAACTCACTGCACATGATAAGTATTTTGGTAGCAAAAATTTTAAATTGTTGAGAGGGCGCTGGTTGGAACTTTTGATCATTCATTTCATCAAGATTCATTCATTTCATCAAGATGCTACCTAGATGACCTATTTGGTCATGCTGTATGACAAAAAAAAAATCTTTGCTAGTAACTTCTGGTTACTCGCCATATTTGATTTAGATTATTTTATGCAATATATTTCTAGATTGTAAAACCTCCAGTTTTGCAATATGGTCTTCTGGCCATATTTGACATGTGTAATTGGAGATATCTGGTATTGGTTTCGGTCAAGCATTCGTTGTAATAGCTGTCTAGCCGAATATATTTGAAAACTTAGTAAGTTTCTTCAACATTTACTAGAATATAAGACATATCTTGTACACGTAGGTAAGGTGACACATACTCTTCTGAAGCATTCAATAAAGTTATCAACACCTGGAATACTACCAATAAGTGTCTCTATGGTAGACAACTGATAAAAGTATTTTATGTTTTAGGATAATGTTAATTGTGTCGTTATATGCCAGACATTCATCGTCGATGGTTACAATAACTCCACTAGAGTATTATGACGTAAATTTGGTACCTGGTATGTAAGATAACCATACTCTTCCGGAGCATTCAATAGGTTACAAACACTATTATTTACCAGGTTTTCATCGATGATGGATAAACAATAATGTCCGAAAGAATGTGGGATAACGAGGTTACAAGGGTGCCCACAATGAGGTTTGTTTCAACTCGTTTCTCCTTCTATTTCTTGATTTATGATAGAGCTCAACAAGACGAAAAACGTGGTTGGTCCTTCCATATTTGTAGTGGATGCTTTCTCGCCCCTTGTAAAGTCTCCCCCTCAGTGACAGGCCCATGTTTTATCTGCTAACTACTGATGTAGGGTTTATGATGAACGTCTCACATTCATTAATTTTATTTTTCGTCCATGCATATGGGCCTCTCCTCCATCCACCTTGATAGGTAGACGCATTCGCATCAGGGAATGGGATAACACCAGTTGGTCGCGATTATAAGAGAAGATATAACTCCCAAGTTTCTCATGAATTCGCGTTCTCAGCGTTGCTGCTATAAGAGCAGGTTATGATACATGGAGAAAGTCTTCTCGAATATGTCTCTTCACATAATTTCAATTTTAGACAAAAGAGCGGAATTGTACTTGCTAACCTTCTTAAGATCTTTTAATCACCGATGTAGAAAATTTATAGTGAGATTTTGGAAAGAGGACCAACTTCTGGTGGTCGAATCTATCTTGTGATATTTGGAGAAAAAACGGTTGTGAATGATAATGATCGTATACAATTTGAGTACAATTATAGTGGGACTTGTTTCATCTACTATATGTACCTCCTTAAAACTAACATAAGAAAACATATTCATGAAAAACTGATCAACAAGAAACACGTCTTCTGCTTAGCATGCAATCTTGAGTTATAATAATTTAATATGTAGGTAACTAAATATTTAGAGCCGGATTACCAAACCCAATAAGATTTAAAGTGGTATTTGAATCCAAACTTGAGGCCTATAACATCTAACCATTTAGGTCCTTTCGTGAACTTAGTAAAATGATAGATAAAACATTAAAGTAACGTAATGGTGAATAAAACAAATAAATGAGAAAGCCATATCTATCATCCATACAACATTTCATGCTACATGGTTTATTATTCTTGAAATCAATTCCGCTCAGTTTTGTTTCTAAGTTTGTATCAAGTGTTGTATTTCTAAGGAATAAATTACATACCTTTATGTGTGAATCGGAACTTGTTGAAGCCTTCAAACGTCAACGAAGGTTGTCTGCTACTGTGTAGGAAAAAAAAACGTAGATGTTGCACAGAACCATGCGGCATGTAAAGCGGTCAACGGTTGCTTCACCGTCAAAGGATTTCAATTGTTTATGGCTTGCGGGAGGCGACGAATAGATTAATGGTTTCGGGATTGCTTGAATTCTCCGGAATCTTAGAATCATTGATATATATTCTCCGAGTGAATCTTTTGGATTGTTTTGTTTGGGATCGATTTTTGTGAAAGGAGAAAGGTATTCAGAGAACCAGGTGAGAGAAAATGAGAAGGGAACAATATTTATTCATTAGGGAGACATCACAAGTATCAGATACATCATATCTATACTATATAATAAGACTAGGTTAGAATCCCGTGTATTACACGGGTTAAATGAATATACATTATATAATTAGTAAATAAAAAATTACGTTTTAAAAAACCCGTGTATAAAATATAATGTAATCTTTTAACACATACACTCGTCAAAATATGTGTAGTTTAACGTGACAGTTAAAAATTATATTAAGTTAACTTTTAAAACATTTTTTTTAAGTTGGTATTAATTTTTTTTATGTAATTGATAACTGGTAATCCATATTAAATTCATTTGTTTAATGATATAATAACAATCCATAATTAGATAAAAAGTATCCATAATTATATTGATATTAAATATTTAAAAATATATTCTTTTAATATAGTATTTAATAGGAGAGAGAGGCGGGAAAATTATGCTACGAATGCACCAAAAGGTGACATGTGTCCCATAATTTTACTTCTTTATTAAGTAGTATAGATGAAACCCTAAAGACCATAATGTTGGGCTGGGGCATAAAATAATCTGCATTTATAACAATATCTACATTTTATTATAATATTTTATTAAAACTTATTAAAACATAAAAAAGATTTCAATTATATCTTATCTTAAAATATAATTTTATAGATAAAATTACATATATCTCCCATTTTTTTGTAAAATTAGCCTTTTAGAAATACGACTATTCTTATTTCATCGATCTCAACTCTAACCTTCTGATTCCCGTTTTCGATCGATTTCAACATCCAACGTCGCTTCTAATCGATTCCATCATCTAGTTGGGTATATATGTAATTAATGAAAGAGGATATACGTAAATAAAATTTTGAGCTGGGTATATATGTAACTAATGAAGTTTTTAGGGGGATATACGTAATTACCCCAATTTTATAAACTCTTAAATCTTCATTATTTGTTATTTATAATTCTTAGATCTTGTTATTTTATATTCTTAAATCTTCGTTATTTCTTATTTTATCAATGACTGATAACATCCAACATACAAATTTTTATAAAAACTGTTGATTTACAACAAATTAGATTTATTCAACCCGTATAATACATGAGTTTCTAAGATACTAATAATAATAAACAACGAATTACTTAGTTTGTATCAACTATGCAGTTAATGTGAAAAAATATCGGTTATCGGTCAAGGACCGATATCTGAGATATCGGTTCTCGCGGTGAGATATCGATAATTTTTATATCATGCATAAATCAACTAATGTAACTTGATGTTATCATATCAACATAAACCAACTAATGTAACTGAATTTTATCAACATAAACCAACTAACATACCATATTAACATAAAGATTAATGTAACCGGATGTTATCATATCATGAACAAGCTACTCTAACTGAATATTATCAAAGAAAAGCCCGATCGAGTGAAGGATAAAGTGGGATAACAAGTTGGACCGATATTTGGACCGATATCTCGGTATTTTGACCGATATATCAAACCCTATATCGGCGATATATCGGTAAATATCGCCGATATTATCGCCACCGATATTTAGACCGATATTTGGTGAAACCACCGATATCCGAGATATCACCGAGATATCACCGAGATATCGGTGGTATCGACTGCATAGTGTATCAATCAAACGCGTGACATGATGTTTTGAGGACTTAAATTTTATTGAAAAGAAGTTGTAATGCATCCTAAATGATTACCGAAATAATAATAATAATAAAAAAAGTGTAGAAAATAATAATGAGCTGTAAATAATAATGAAATTGCAAGCTTGATTGCATTTGCTTTGAATATTATATCCGAATTGAGTAATCTAGAGAGAGAAACACACACACACACACACATTCTCTCTCTCTCTCTACAGTCCAACTTTGACAACTAATTATTCCTTGATCGACTTCAAAACCCCAATTTGAGACTCCAGTTGGTGAAAAATCATTTCTTAGCGTTCTCTTTTTGTCACCTTCCTTTCGCTTATCCATCCACGGAACCCTAGATTCTGTCCAATTTCTCTTCTGTTATCTAATTAGATGACTGCCGTCCCTAAAACGGATCAAGTTATGCAAAAGTATGTTTATCAGAATCGAAGGTAATTTGCTTGATTTCTCTGTATTAGCTTCGAATTTGTGTAATTATGATTTGTAACTTGCAGTGCGTGTTTTGCGAGTTTCTGATCTGATTCGATATATAGCGGTACAATGAATTCGTAATTTTCCATTGAAGTTATGAAATTGTGATGTGATGTCACTTAAATCTCAATTGAGTTCATGTGGTTAATTGAGTTTGATTAAGTTTTGCTTAGGTACACCACGTATAGCATATACAAGTTATACCACCCCCACCTTTCCCCCCCTCAATACGGGCGTTTTTGAGACGATACGGGTCATATGCTACACAGTATGGGCCGTATTGGGCTATACGGGACAAAATATGGCCTGTATTATGTCACGTGACTGATGTGACATGTCTAGAAACTATCAGCTTTGGCTTTTGGGATATACGATCAATATAGGGTATACGGGTCGTATGATGTGAGAGGGATTGTGTATGCTTATAAGCACCCTTGTTTTGTCATTGGTGTAGGTGATATGACAATTTATGACTGATATCCGTGCATCCATGAACAGATTTTGAGGTTGAGGGCTTGAGGTGACAACCTTTGTGAAATTTCCACTGAGCTAGTAAAAATTGAAGGTAAATACTAAATACACCTGATTTCGTTTTAATTCACATGTTGATGGATGTGTATATCATATATGTTTATAACTGTTGGAGGTTTTGACTGTCGAGTTGTAGAAGTAAATTTGCTTTCCCTTTTCATTTTGTTTGATTAGATATCTCATTCTGATTAATTAATAGATGCTGAAGACCAACTGTTTGTTAAACAGGTATTGGATTCTGCCAGTCTATGCTATAGTTCTATTTGTTCTGGGTTGTTTTATCTGATGCAATGGGATTCATGAAAATATTAGATATAATGCTAATTTGCAATGTCTGATGCACACCCTCTTCCTATATGCAGACTTCTTATGTCATAAGAATTTCAAGAATTTGTAATGCTTCATGTTCCTACCGAAGGAAAAAAACACAACTTTATTGTCTTTTCACGCGTATTTAAATTAATGTAGTTAGTAAAAGAATAATATTTATAGTGTTCAACAGAAATTTTATGCGAGTAACTATACTATTGAGGGACTAAATAATTGTAATACCAAATAATTGATCTTTATACCCTTCTTATTTGGTTTGGCACATATAGACAATATATATGTAATAATGTAATAGAGTGGGACCGTTTTAATAATGTAGCTAATAGGCCTAGTCTATTATACATTATTAACGCGCAGTTTAAAATGCTTCTGAAATATCCATTTATGAAATAAAATTTTTGGTGCAGTGTAGAAAAGAATCTTAATTTTGGCTGGATTTGAAACTAATGGCTGGAAGCTGGTATAGAAGTCGTGATCTTGGCAGCCAATCTGATGACAGTTTTCAATATGAAAGACAACATATAGAGCCTACTTATGATACCTTCATATGCCCTCTTTCGAAACAAATTATGGAAGACCCTGTAACCCTAGAAAATGGTCAAACGTTTGAAAGAGAAGCAATTGAAAAATGGTTCAATGAATGCAAAGAAAATGGACGAAAGCTGGTTTGCCCTTTGACATTAAGAGAATTAAAGACAATGGATATGAATCCAAGTATTGCTTTGAGGAACACAATTGAAGAATGGAATGCTAGGAATGAAGCTGTTCAGATTGACTTTGTCCGCAAGTCTTTAACTCCTGGTAGTTCTGAAAGTGATGTTTTGCAGGCTTTAAGGTTTATTCAACAACTAGCTACAAAAAATCTTTCAAACAAACACATCATCCGTAATGCTGAGCTTATACCTATGATAGTTGATATGTTGAAGAGCACAAGCCCTAAAGTCAGGTGTAGAACTTTGGAAACTCTTAGAATTGTGGTAGAGGATGACAGTGATAATAAGGTAATTAAATAAGTTTATACATCATGGTTCTAGAGGTGGCAATATGGGTGGGTTGGACGGGTTGGGTAAAAGGTCAAAATGGATTGGGCTTAAAATGGTTCATACTTGTTGAAACGGTTCGGGTTGCCCCACAAACACCTTTTTTTTTCCAATTATTAAAAGATGTTATGGATATTTAATGCGTAAATTATGATTACAAAAACTGAAAAGGTTCATGCTTCATGCTCGTCGATCGGGTGGCCCCATAAACACCTTTTTTTTTTTTTATATTTTATGATTATTCAATGCGGTAATTATAATTACAAAAACTTAGAAAGTCTATTTTTCTTGTTGAAACAGGTCAAGTCAGATTGCCCTGCAAACACCATTTTGTCGTTTTTTAATAAATATTTAATTCATTGACATGATACAAAAACGATGTCATTACAATAATAATCTAAATTTTTTAATAATAATGATTAGGAGGTTGTACACATTAAAATGTAGAATTGGTGTGATTTTTAACCTGTCTCTTTTAGCTTAATTTTTTCACATGACCTGTTTGTGACAAGTTACAATCCAATCAACCCATGTATAAGTAAATGGCAAAATGGGCGGATTGGGAAATAGGTTCAGGTTGAAACGTTTCATTTTTGTACTTGTTAAAACGGGCCGGATCGGGCCAGATTGCCCCACAAACACTTTTTTGTGTATTGTTTTAATTTTTTTTTTTCTATAAATATTTGGTGTGTAAACTATGATGATAAAAACAATAGTGTTATAGTAGTAATGAACCTTTGAATATAAAGATTTAGGAGGTTGTACTCATTAAAATAGATAGTCAGTGACTTGCAACCCATTTAACTTGTTCCCTTTTTAGCTTAGTTGTTTCACCTGACCTGTTTGATACAAGTTACAACCCGGATTAATCCATTTATAAGTAAATGGGTAGAAATTGCAACCTTTAGATGTAATCAAAGCATTTTACATGTGCATTATGTGCTGTTCTTTTCTGTTTTGCAGGAAGTTATGGCAGAAGGGGATAAAGTTCGCACAATTGTTAAGTTTTTGAATCATGAACAGTCTAAAGAAAGGGAAGAAGCTGTCTCATTGCTTTTTGAACTCTCAAAATCTGAATCTTTGTGTGAAAAAATTGGTTCTGTTAATGGAGCAATTCTTATTTTAGTTGGAATGACAAGCAGCAAATCGGAAAATCTTTTGATTGTTGAGAAAGCTGACAAAATTCTTGAAAATTTGGAGAAAAATGAGAATAATGTGAGACAAATGGCTAAAAATGGCAGATTACAACCTCTTTTGACACTTCTTCTTGAAGGTACTTCTATCTATGGTTTCTGCAGTGGTTAAGTTCCTGTAATACCCTTCCATAATGAATTAATGATAAATACCGAAAGAACATTGTAGTTTACAAAAATGAATAGTTCTGTAGGGGGCAAATCGCATAGAAAGGTACATTTTTAGACATTTTCTACTTTATGATTCATACATCATACTTACATAGTTTACATTATTGGGTCCACCCTATCAAAAAGAATCATTTAAGTCAAATGTAATTTAATTGCTGACATGGTAAAAGTAATAAATGAAAGTATGAACACTAAAATTATGTTTATGAAATATGAATCATAAATTGGAAATGGCCTTAAAGTATACACCCTTTTGGACTAGGTGTGGAAATGTTGGTGCAAAAAGAACCATTGTACTTGACACTTTTTGTTTAAAATAACTCGTTCTTGCAAAATGCAGTGTTTACTTCTGCATTTTCACTTGAATGGTTGTTTTTTTTTGCAACTAAAAGCATAGTACGATGGTTTAAATTGTGAATCAAACCCTAAGTTGGAAATTGTTGAATTTTGTGAAAAATTTTGGAGGTGGCAATTTTGACCCGGTTACTTATGAGTGGGTCATTTTGGCATGTTTGATCTCTAATGGGCCAGATAATTTTTTTTTACTGAAGGATGTGGATCAAATGTATCTAAATCTATCACTTATGTGTGCTTTAACTTATAAAACCTCCTGCATCATTTTATTCAAAGAGTTAGCATTAGCCACAATGATTGTTATAAAATGATTATGGACAAAAGGTATTCCAGGTCAACCCCACTCAACCCATTTTGACCGTACAAAAGGGTACACATGTTGACCCGAACCCATTTTGATTGTTACCTGACCCTCCCATTTTGCCACTCTTAATTATATTACAGTGTCATTAACTGAACACCTTTTAACACCCCCATTCTGAAAATAAGTACTTTTCAGGTTCTCCTGAAATCAAAGTATCTATGGCTTCATACCTTGGTGAATTGGCACTTAGCAATGATGTAAAAGTATTTGTGGCAAGAACCATTGGTTCATCATTAATCGACCTAATGAAAGCTAATGACATGCAATCACGAGAAGCCGCCCTAAAAGCCCTAAATCAAGTTTCATCTTGTGAATCAAGTGCAAAAGTCTTGCTTGATGATGGCATACTTTCACCACTAGTCAAAGATCTCTTCTCTGGCCACACCTACCTCCCTATGCGCCTAAAAGAAGTGTCCGCCACAATCCTCGCCAACATAGTCAGCTCGAACTCTGATTTTGACTCAATCCCGGTGGGCCCGAACCACCAAACTCTAGTGTCAGAAGAAATGATTCACAATCTACTCCAGCTAATCAGCAACACTGGCCCGTCTATAGAATGCAAGCTTCTACAAGTTCTTGTTGGGTTGACGAACTCTCCGGAAACTGCGGTCGTGGTGGCTGCCGCCATCAAAAGCTTGGGTGCTACCATAAGTTTGGTTCAGTTTATCGAGGTTCCACAAAAGGATCTACGTATGGCTTCGATAAAACTCTTACGAAACCTCTCGATCCACATGGGTAAAGAGTTAGCAGATTGTTTATGTGGGCCCGCTGGTCAGCTCAGTAGTTTATTTGAAGTAATAGCTGAAAACATTGCAAGCACCGAAGAACAAGCGGCAGCCATAGGGATCGTTGCGGATTTACCCAAAATGGACGCTGAGCTCACTAGACAAATGCTAGACGATGGATATTTTGTAACTGTGGTCTCGAGAATAAAAATGATCAGGGAAGGAGAAACTAGAAGAAGCCGGTTTGTAACACCGTATTTAGAAGGGCTTGTACGGGTCCTATCAAGGATTACATTTGTTTTACCAAACGACTCGAAATACATTTCGTTTTGTCGTGATCATGACCTCGCAGGCATATTCACCGAACTCCTTCAAGCAAACGGGCTCGATAATGTACAAATGGTTTCCGCTCTCGCATTAGAAAACCTCTCTCAAGAATCGAAAAATCTGACGATATTACCTGAAATGCCATCGCCTGGATTTTGCGGGTTAGTTTTTCCTTGTTTAAGTAACCAACCCGTGATGACGGGTTTATGTCGGGTCCACAGTGGGACGTGCACACAACGAGATGCTTTTTGTCTAATAGAAGGACAAGCTTTGGCCCGTTTAGTAGCTTTATTAGACCATACAAACGATAAAGTAGTCGAAGCATCGTTAGCAGCTTTATCCACTCTATTGGATGATAGTGTGAATATAGAAGAAGGGGTGGGTGTTTTATGTGAAATCGAAGGGATAAAACCGATTCTTGATGTTTTACTTGAAAAACAAACCGAAAATCTAAGAAGACAGGCTGTTTGGATGGTGGAAAGACTTTTACGGACCGAAGATATTGCTTATGAAGTTTCTGCAGAACCGAAGGTAACCACTGCACTCGTTGAAGCGTTTCAACACGGTGATTATAGAACCCGACAAATCGCGGAACGGGCCTTGAGACATATAGATAAGATACCAAACTTTTCGGGGATCTTCCCTAACATGGGGTAAGACGGTAAAAGTTCCAACAAGCCAGGCCAGGAAGAATGGAATGCAAAAGTTTTCTGTCATTCAAACGAGCCGGGCCAGAAGGAATATCATGTAAAAGTTTTGGGTCATTCAAATGGGCCAGAAAGGATGAGGACTGGAGGTACATAGCTGTTTTGTGAGTTATAAAAGGTGTTGTACTTTTGTATCTTTATTTGTTTATTTTGGATTTATTTGTGCAGTTTTCCTTTATCTGCAGAATTGTTCAATTCTTTAAAGAGCAATTAAATCTTCATTGAAAACAATAAAGTTATTTTTTTTTTCCTATTTATGTTGAATTCAATCAACCTTTATCCTCGTTTTAAGGCACCGTCTTATTTACTTCTTGGTTAAATCCATAGATATTATGAAAGGTTTACTTAATAAAAAGGTTAATATGATACGACTTCTTAAATAAAACTTATTTCACATTCATTCATGATGCGCCCGCTTCACGCCTCGGCTTTTGATGCCTATACCTCTCAAAGCAATAGTGTTTTCTAAACCACACCCCTTCTTTCAAGTCAAGTCAAGTCAGTGGTCCTTTTGAGTTGCAACTTGGGCTCAATGAAAGAAAATCAAACAATGAATAATCGACCAATATGTCCATACACCAGCAAACAAGTTTACATTTTAACATATATAAATCTAAAAAAAAAAACAAGTCATGTAGAATCAATCTATCTCCAGGAGTTACAAATGCACCACAGCCACTGATTTTGTCAAACACGAACTCGCATCCAACTCATGAGCCACTCGGTTCTTCGAAACATGAACCCAGTTCTTTGTTACATCAGAAACATCAAACATGGTCAAGAAATCCAACACCTGCCCAAAAATCTTGAACATTTCAACCCCGAAAATCATATTTTTATCACCAACAAATGTCGCCTTCCAGTCCATCGGTGCATCGGGATGAGTCGATATTTCTTCCCAGTTAAGATAAACAAGATCGAGCTCCCACATTTTTCTAACTGCTTTGTTTCTTCTCCCGATTTGACCATCGCCTTCACACCATGAAACCGACACCATAAACAGTCGGTTTTCACACGAAATAATCTTCGGGTAGTACTCGTGTACACGCGCGGGTAATGTAGTCGGTTGGATTCTAACCCAATAACCCCGTTCTACATCGTATGCTGCAAGATTATCGGTTTCTGAGTACCCGTAAAACATCCCGTTACAAAAAGTTCCCGAACAAATGACCCCGAAATCACCTGGTAATCTTTGGATTTCGGTCCATTTATTGCATAAAGAATCGTAAATTTCACACGAATTTAACGGCTCGTCCCATGATCCGACACCACCTGCAGCCATAATCAAGAACCTTTTAGAGTCTTTTCCACTCGGGTCCTTGTTTTTTGGTCTATACGAGACCTCACTTTCATCAGCAGGGTATCTTAATTGACGCCTAACCGAAAGCCTATGTGGATCCTCGTAAACATCAGACACACCACCGATCCGTGTCCTGACCAAACGTCGGTCTTGTCGACTGTGTTGACTTTTGATGGTTAAACTATCTGAGTTGACTTCATATACACCTAGAATCGGTTTAGACCTTGCGTGTTTCATGGATGCAACCTTATGCCACGAGTTTGTTAACGGGCTAAACACCAAAACCCCTTTGTGGGTCTTAACCGAACTTCGGTCCAGTTTTCCGAAATTGTTCAAACTTGAACAACCTCCAACAATGTAAACATTTTCTTGGATACTAACAACTGAAAACAAAAACCGACCTTTAATAACTTCTGAATCAATTTTATGCCATTTGTTAAAAGAAACATCATACGCGTGTATTTCCCGCGAACAAAAACCATCTTTAACTGAACCGAAAAGAAACATCCACAGGCTTTGATAAAGCCCGTTACGCCTCAATTGCATAAACCGAGGTGTTGTGGTCAACAATCTCCACTTTTTGCATACTAAACGGGCTTTCATAAGACCGGCCAATGGGAGTTTAACCAAACACATCTCGACAATATCATCCGGGAGGAATACGTGTACGCCTTCAACTTCCGGAACCTTCCGGATACTTCTCTTCCGGAACCTTTCCTTAACTCCATATGAAAAACAATCCACATTCATGTCCTCCGGCCCGCATATGGGTTTGTACCCTTTTCCTTCTTCAACAGAGCTTGAAGAACGCCTTCGACAGCCAGTCTCACAAAATTCTTCACCGGTGGTTGCACCAACTTTGCAACCGCCGCCAAGTGTGTACATAGTTGGACACCTCATCGAAATCCCGCTTGTGTCATCCTCATGATTCTTTCTTTTTAACTTTTGGCTTAGGCTTCTAACGAGACGTTTCGACACGCTTAAAACCTCAAGTTCTTGATGAAGTGATGTTTCACTCGTCAAATTTTCAGTTATCATCTTGGGTTTTTAATATTTAAACATCGATCTCAAACCTGTCATATACTATATACATATTAGATTTCTTCCTCAAGCTAGCTGTACAAACTACAAAATAAATAACGTGTACATGGATACAATCACTAATGTTTGTATCTCTAGTAACCACAATTTTACCATGCTTTCACATTCTTTTAAAATTACTCAAGCAAATAATATTAACCACAAGCATGTGAATTATCATGTCAGGTAATTTGATTAAAATTGGACAAAAATGACATAACCGTTATGATTTGGATATATGATAAGGTCCCACATTGCCCGGGAACACCCCCACAACATAAACAAAACAAACACAACCGTCATTCTCATGATTTCCAAGAAATAGGAGAAAATTTGTTTCTAGGCTTCTCGTCAATACAACTTTTCTCATTAAGATTCAGTTCCTTTCGGGCTTGTAGGTACAGACACTGCTAGCCCAAAAGGAACTGGATATGAATTGTAATACTCAACAATAGAGAGTTGCGGTTATTTTCTCTATCCACACCCCACCCTCCCAAGGCCCAAACCAACGGTTCCATTGTCAGTATGGTTCAAACATTATATGCATAGTTGCAATGCTATAAGAAAGGTATACTTCTTCTTTCCTCTTCAAGCTCTCTCTCATATTATAGAGAATACATTTTCCATCTTATTAACAAATAACAACTTCTTTACGTCTCATTTTTCTGATATAAATATTGTTGTTGTCTCGTTCTAACAGGTAGTTGAGGCTTAAAACATGAAAGTTGCTAGTTTTTTATTTGAACTCTGAACCTAACTACCTTTCTACATGTTGTTCTAGAACTTGCTTTGCAAAATATAAAAATCCAGATTTAGAATTCAAAATTTTAACAACTTTTTTGAGTTCTGTTATATTAGAGGTTATTTCTATGCAAACAAATGAATGCAGGGGAAGAATTATGTACAAGCCATGGTGTAGCAAGGCATTTTCTTAACAAAATTATTACTTTTTTAGCCAAATCAGAACACACCCGCCAAATGTCGACTGACAAAGGCGGACACTTTCTTTGGTTTGAAGAGTAACAGCGAATGTTTAAAAACTGATTCGAACTGCCAAGTTGTTCCTGAGGTCACTTGATCTTCATTTTTGATTGCTTTATTAAAGTAATTGATTTCTGTATAATATATGTTTCATCAAATTTTTGAAAGCAGTTTTCTGTATAATATATGGTGGATCGGGCAAGTCAATATGCTTTCTTTGAGGTCATGGGTTCTACTAAGCAGCGGGAAACATCCTCCCGCACAAAGTGTCCCCTGACCCTGCACAAATGCGGGAGCTAAGTCAAACACCGGTTACCCCTTAGAGTTTGTTGTCATCAAGTTTGAATTTTGCTGGCTTTCTTTTTCTTTTTTTTACCGGATTCCAATTTTACAGATTTCTGGTAGAAAATTTCCTTTGACTTTGTTGTTCTAGGGCTTAAATTCGATCCTAAAATTAACATCTGTTCACAAAAACCTAATTCAAATTGGAGGAAAAAACCCTAATGAAAAACAAATAACTAATACAATCATAGTAATGTGTGAAGTGATGAAATTTAATAATCAGACTGACCTGATGAAACTATTGTGTCTGTGTTTCCGATTCAAGAGTCCTGATCTGCGCATAAAGATCCAACCCTAATGAAGATGGGGAGTAAAGATGAAATGGGAAATGAATAATGATTTTGGTAAAGCTTAAAACTTAGGGGGTGTTTGGGATTACTTTTCAAAACTACTTTTGACTTATTTTTAAATGTAAGAATTTTTAACTTTTGGATTTCAACTTCTCCATCTCATATTTTTTAACTTATTTTGAATTGTCTAAACAAACTTATAACTTATTACCTTTTGAAAGGTAATAAGTCAATAAGTTATTTTGAAAAGTAATCCCAAACACCCCCTTAAAAAGCAAAAAAGCAAAAGAAATTAAAATTCTGTTGTGAGTGAGAGGGATGCATCTGCTTCTCGCTTTTCTTCAAATCAATCATCATTTATTTCTCTCTTTCACCTTTGCTTTCTTTATTTTCCTTCAATTAAATTATTCTTTTTTTATATTAAATATATTTATACTAATAAATAAGAGAACATGTGTCAATTTCTGCTCGGTATCTTTTTCCCGCTCCTCTCTTCTATTATAGATACTTATTATTTAATTATTGATAGTTATTATATCATTAACCAAATGAATTTAATATAAATTAATATTTATCAATTACATAAAAAAATTAATACACAGTTGAAAGGAAAATGTTTTAAAAATTAATAAACAGAATTCATAAACGTGCCATCAAAGTTATGCCTTGGTGGTCAGGGGGTTTTCCTAAAGGGTTTCTCCTCTATGGAGGTCATGAGTTCGAATCTTATAAGGTGCACTTCATAAAAACTATGAACACCCTCTACAGATTCGAATTCCTTGGGGGTTGTATGGGTATAGTGATGTACGAGCCTCCCCTAGTGGGACGTGGCAGTTAAGCCCACGCCATTAAAAAAAAGAATTCATAAACGTCACGTTTGTTAACATATTATATTATATTTTATTAAACTCGAGTAATACAATGATTTTTAAAGAGATAATTTTTTTACTAAGTATATAAGATTACATTTATTCAAACCATGTAATACACGAGATTCTAACATAGTTTCATTAATAAAAGGGAAATTTTATAGACACCGTCTACATTTTTGAAGTATACATGCCCTAACCGTCACGTATAGGGCTAAATGTGGCGTTTAGCGCACCAAATGTCACGTATAGGGCAATCCGTCACTTTTATCCACCAGACTTTGGAATCAGCGCGCCACAGAATGTCGGGATGTGTTGGTGGGTTTTTTTTAGGGTTGAGTTGGGTTTTAAGGTTGTGGTGGTGTATATGTCACATATAGGGCAATCCGTCACCCCTTACTTATTTTTTTTAATTTAGTTTTTTTGTTTTTATCACGTTAAGAGTTTGTAAAAATCGGTAGTTATAGTTTTTAAAATCCGGTCACCTCGATTATCGGTTTGAGATGTAAAAGTGAATAGCGACTTATTTTTTTTAATTTAGTTTTTTGTTTTTATCACGTTAAGAGTTTGTAAAAAAACGATAGTTATAGTTTTTAAAATCCGGTCACCTCGATTATCGGTTTTAGATATAAAAAGTGAATAATGACTTATCTTTTGGTTTTTTTGTTTTTATCACGTTAAGAGTTTGTAAAAATCGATAGTTATAGTTTTTAAAATCCGGTCACGTCTTTTTTATTATAAAACTAGTTTTTGTTTTGATTTTCGGTTTGAGATGTAAAACTATTTCGCGTGTTAAACTACTCGTAAATAAAATCACATATATAAACATCATATACAACCATTACACACAACCAAACAAACACAACAAAACCATATACATCCTTTACAAACAACCAAACAAACACAACCAAATAAAACTGCATAGATAAATACAATGAGTTTGTACATATAAAACAAAACTACAACTCTATCTAAACAATATATCTACCCCTCCATATCGTCATCACCCTCCGCATCGGACCCACCCGCATCGGACGTGCTAGCACCGTCGTGGCCCAATCGCCGGGGTGGTGGTCTCAACAACGGCCTACCGGCGACCCGATACTCCGCGACCGTGAGGTCGATGAGCCACTATAGCATCTCCTTGGTGCGCGTGACTCGGGCCTGCGTATCCCGAATCATATCCAGTGTGGCAGTAGGCAACCGCACGGCATGGTACACGCGCGGAGGATGCTGCGGCGGCACCGGATCGACCGCCGGCTGAATCGGCTCATCCCCCCGCCGGCCAGCTCCTCAACCTGCTCAATCTGGACCTCGTGCGCAGCCAGTGCGTCGGGGTCCACCAACGGCTCGGGCACCCATGCCTCTAACACGTCATATCTCCTCACCAAACGCCACTGCCCGTCCGGGAACCTTTGGGAGATCCTCGGCCCGCCACACGCGGGGAAACCACAGCCATAGGTAGCTATGCCATCGCATGAGCGTATCCCAGGCCTCTGGCGATCTGCGACACGATGTTGCCGCCGACCAACGGCCCTCGTGACTGCCTGTGATAGTAACCGGCAAAGTAATCCGCCAGACCACGAGCGAGGTGGCAGGGTGTGTGTGTGAGCAGACACCGAAGATAGAAGAGGTCTATGGCGGTGACCATATCGGTGCCCTTTCCACGTCCAGCGATGGACGTGGCGATCAGCCGGTGCATGTAACGGTAAAGAGGGTCTCGTATGTGAGAGACCCTGTTATCGGCCCCCAAACGCATGGTCATTAATCGCAGGCCACCAGACCCGGTGTGCGTCATCTGCCCCCATATAAATAGCCGTGGTGTAGATCGGATCCCGAGTCTCCTCCTCGGTATAGAGGTTGCTGACAACAGCAAACCGTCTAAGGGACATATAATGCACAACCCCAAACATGCGGAAACTAACCTCCACGTCCACCCGTCCCTCCGCAATATCAGTCTCGTCCAGCTCTGGCAATCCCGGGTCACGCGGCCGGAACACAAATGTAGAGTACACCAAGCTCTCGGTGTGCGGGCCAGCCCATAGTAAATAGACTATCCCACGGGATATCCTGTGCAATAATCGCTATCGCCCTCGCTAGCTCGCCAACCTCATCAAACCACTCCCGTGACAAAATGGTGTTGGGCTCCACCTTCCTCCCTCTAAGAGCTATAAACCGTCGGTGTGCCGGAGTACCCGCTTCAAACGGAAGGTGCGGGTAGTCGTCAATCCCTAGAATAAATCCCTGCTGCTCATCCTCAGAATTAGACATATCTGCGGATAAATCCGTATTAAAATGTTTGTTAAACTAACGTTTAGAGTTTACGGTTTAAAGTTTAGGTTTAGGTATACGGTTTAAGGTTTAGGTTTATGGTTTAAGCTTAATTAATTAAATTATTATTTTAAGATTATATTATTATTATTATAAGATTATATTATTATTATTATTATTATAATAAGATTATATTATTATTATTATAATTATATTATATTATTATTATTATAATTATTATTATTATTATAAGATTATATTATTATTATTATTACTATTATACACATATACACACACATACACACACACATACATACACATATACAACACATATATACACATACATACACATATACACACACATACATACACATATATACACATATACCACCGTAAACCACCGTAAACCGTCATAACCCGCCATAAACCACCATAATCCTACACTAGATCTAAGGGCAAACCTAAAAAATCTAAGGTATTAATCGGTTGAAAACGATAAAATAGGGTCGTAAAATTACTTACCTGGTTGCGGTAGTCATCTCCGACGATCTTCTTCTCCGGCGGTCCTCGTCTCTGGTGGTGTGTGAGAGAGAGACGGTGGTTGCGGTGGTGTGTGAGAAAGACGGTGAAGGTGGTGGAGGAAGACGGTGGTGTGAGGAAGACGGTGGTGTGAGGAAGACGGTGGTGGCGGTGGTCGTGTGAGGAAGACGGTGGTGGCGGTGGAGATACCGTGACAGTTCTGTGGGTAGTGAGGTCTATATGTAACAGATACGAAGCAACCGTCACATATGGACCTATACGTGACTGCTATCCCTTTATTGGGATTCCCATAACGGTCACGTATGGATCTAAACGTGACCTTTTATCTTTATTGGGATTAACATTTGACAAAGATGTCTGTCACCCAAATAATATCCACAACCGTCACGGTTGGGCCTAAACGTGACGTTTATGGACCAAAGATATCTACAACCGTTACGGTTGGGCCTAACGGTGACGTTTGGGCCAAACCTTCACCATTATTATTTTTATTATTATTATTATTAAGTGCCGTTTACAGGCTAACCGTCACGTATATCCACGATTTTTACATGACATTTAGACCTAACCGTCATCGTTCGGAGCTCACCTTTTGAATTTTAGCTCACCTTTCGACCTATCCGTCACCTTTTGATGTGTACGGGTTGCGTTTCATTACCGTTTATGCGCACCAACATACACATATTGATCACAAATCGTCTTTAAATACGTTCATATATACATACATATAGTCATATTACATACATGCATGCATGCATACATACATACATCCATCCATACATACATGTATACAGCCATCCATCCATCAATCCATACATGCATGCATGCATACCTACATACATCCATACATACATCCATACATGCATACATACATACATACATCCATAGATACATACATGCATACATACATACATCAATCCACGCATGCATGCATACATAAATACATGCATACACACATGCATAGATACATATTGTTATTATTATAAGATTATATTATTATTATTATAGTCATATTACATACATGCATGCATGCATACATACATACATAAATACATGTATGCATGCATACATACATATATACATACATACATGCATACATACATGCATGCATACATCCATGCATACATACATACATACATATATACATACATACATATATACATACGTACATACATACATGCATATATACATTCATCCATGCATGCATACATACATTATTTTTATTATTATAAGTTTATATTATTATTATTATAGTCATATTACATACATACATGCATGCGTACATACATCCATAAATGTATGCATGCATGCATGTAATATGTTCGTATATACATACATGCATGCATGCATGTAACATGTCACGTATAGGGCGATCCGTCACCCTTATTCACCAGACTTTGGAATAAGTGCGCAAGAGAATGTCGGGATGTGTTGGTGGGTAGGGTTGAGTTGGGTTTTAGGGTTTTGGTGTTGTATATGTCACGTATAGGGCAATCCGTCACCCCTTACTTTTATTTTTTTTTTCTTTATTTTTTTTTGATATATGTATGTGTTGACACTTTTGATATATGCATGTGTTCACACTTAAAATATTATACATTGTAAGACTTCATAGCCACTACAAAGATACATGAATACATACGCTATCCTGATATAGTAATACTGGGGACGGGGTCGGGGCCTCGTAGGCGATCCATCATTGTAACGTATTGGTCTACACGATCCTGGTACATAACTTGCCATTCCAGTGCGTCTGTAAATGCATATCTCGACCAATAGAATATCATATTCAGCACTTGGTAATCCCCAACCAATTTTAGGGTGATAAAGTGATCGCCGTTAACATTAGCAAGTGCTACAACTTGATACTCAAACCACGGTTCTGGGCGTGTTCTCACTGGGAAAAAAGACTGGCTGCCAAATAAACCTGTAAGATGAACAACACAATCGAATGTTTGAGCAATTACGAGTCCATGGGCGGGAAAGCTCAGCCAACGATTCTCGGATGCGGGTTCAACCGTGTCAAACCAATCTAAGCTGTTACGAACAATGTCATAGTATCCAGGCATCTCGCGGTTCAAATTGGGCCGCCAATACGAAAGGTTATTGTCCATCTCCGTCAGCATTTTTCGCCTAACCCACACACACTCATTTTGCTCCCTGCCTAAAGCCACAACGATCGCCCGAAAATCGCAGTTACCATCTGGCCGCACATCTTTTATTTTTGAAACGTACTGGTGAATCCATTGGGGGAGGCCATCCTTAAACCGCATAATTTTCAACAGGTGCTTATGTTTCAACATTAAAGGAAACCCTAGGTCAGTTCCTATCTGCTGTACCTTAGAAGCAGCCTTTAACCGATTAGAACGGTTGTTGGGCGTCTTAAACTGTGACTTGAGGGTATAGGAGCTGTGCCTCGCCGGGTCAGGCATAGTTTGTTCTGACGAAGTATACGAGTTGTGTCTCGCGGTGTCAGGCATAGTTTTCTGTGACGTCTTAGCGTCCGCTTTTCTCTGTTGCTGCTTAAGATTTGGACGACCATGAGGGTCCTGACGTACCTCAAGCTCTTTCTTTTTTGTTTTGTCTGTAAACACACTTTCATACATTTTCTTAAACAAACTTCTTTTTACGTGGGGGTTGGGCGACGACATAACCTTTTGTTTCACGTCGTGAAACTTCTTTTCATAGTCGGGTTCTGGCGTTTGGGCGTACGCCGGCTTGAAATCAAGCTTCCTCCAGTGTGCGTCTACCGCTTCAGGTGGAATAGGTGTGACTGGATTAAAATAGTTAGTGAACAATAGGCAATCATATGACAATGGTAAAAAAACGTATTTCAAGTATAGATAACCTTGGTTGATGTGTTCCTCCAAACGACAAGCACATGGCAAGCCCATAGACGTGGAAAACTGGTGTCCACACGTTACTCCTGTATCCAGCATCCTTTCCATTATCGCCATCTCTTTTTCAAGATGTTCAAGACACCTAATAGACACCTTATAATGTAATCCGGAAAACACTTGCAGTCGATGAACCTTTAATATCTTAATGCGGGACTCCTAAAAGTTTTGGAGATTTCAATCTCCTGGCCACGTACAACTTTATCGACATATCCGACAAGTGTGTGCAACGTATTGTTGGTCCCTGTAAGGTAACTCTTAAAGTTGGCGTGTTGGCCCTCGACTCTATTAGTTGTATGTTCACCAAAGTTGAGGCGGTCGTACATCCAACAAGAAACAAAATTTTGTTTGTACGGACCCAACCAACTATTACAAATATATCCCCAAACCTCTGAAACAATTTTTTTTTATGAAATGAACAAATAGATTTTTAGAGAAACATTAAGTATGAAAATCTTACCCTGTTTACCATCTTCATTTAATTTTTCTTCCATCTTCCTGCAATTATAGTCGTACAACACGTCCGTGGGAGACTCACACAGAACCTTCCACCAGTATGAAAAATCTTTCCAAATGTTGACTTTGAAAAGGCCTTTTCACCTTCTGGTGATATTCTCCATGATGTGCCACCTGCATAGGTTTTTAGTAGCACCTGGGAAGACTATGTCACACGACCTCATCAGGGCTAGGTCCCTGTCTGTGACAATGACGCGTGGCTCCACACACCCATCGAGCATATCTTTGATCCGCTCAAGGACCCATGTGAAGTTGTCCTGTCGTTCCCTAGATATAAATGCTTGCGCAATACAAAACGACTTCGATGTCGATGTCACACCAATAAACTGAACAAAAGGAATGTCGTACATGTTGGTTTTGTATGTCGTGTCTACCAACATCAAGTGTGGGAAGGTGTGCCATATTTTATAGGAGGTAGGATGACAAAAGAAAACATTTTCCATGACATTAGTGGAGGGATTCTCCCGGGTGTGATACACGAACTCTTCAGATTGCAGTAAGTTTTCAAGTTCCTGCATTGGTGTCAAGCCTATTTTACTTTCAGCCCTAATCTTCGATGTGGCGTTATACATGTCCTGAACAACACATTTGCTACCGGGAAACTTTTCCCGTACGGCTGCAAGAATGTGACGTGCCCGCACATGCTGTCGGTGTAACCTCTCAACCAGATCAATTTCCCCGGCGGACATCTTCCTAAGCTGCGTGTGGCCCTCCTCAAAGACAACAGGATCGTGGTTGTGTGTCACGTCTGTCACGTCCAACCTCCAACTATTACTCTTTCCGATGTACCTCCCTACGGGCTTAGAGGGACATGATTTTTTATGCTCCCAGTACGCCTGACTGTGCCCCAGCATTTAGGTTCCCCACCACGATTGCATCCGAGTTCCACATCTTTTTTCCTTGACTGACTGACCACAATGACGCACCCATGCTCGCGTCCTCTCTTCTTAGCCCAATCCACCAAATCCTCACGAGGATTAAAATACTGAAAGAGTTACAAGGTAAGACTTAAAACGTAGTGCATAAAACAAATAAATAAACAATTTAAACGAACGAAAGAGATGTTGTCATACTTTGTCTATTTTATATGAAACTGTCGCCTTACGTATGCGATCATCGTCCAATGCATTATCCACATCCCCATCGTTTCCTTTCAAATGAACGGAAGAGTCACTGTCATCTGTGTCATTCCTATGGAAACTATCCGACACGTGTGTAGGTTCTGGTTGTGACCGGTTCGAGAGATGTTCATAATCCGGTTCTGGTTGTGACCGGTACGAGAGATGTCCGCAATCCGGTTCTGGTTGTGACCGGTACTAGAGATGTCACACCCCGACCGATGGCGGAATCATCGAGGCAGACAATGGAATGATTGTTCAAAAGCACATGATAACTAAAAAGTTGCATAATTCATTAATTAAATTTTGAAGACAACAAAGATCCAATTACAATACATTTCAAATAACATAGTCTAGTTCAAAACATTGATTTATTTAACTAGGTCCATAGTTCTTAAGTGGAGAAATCTTCAGCAAGCAATCACATATCCAAACCTGAAACATTAATTAAATCAAGTGTCAACTAAAAAGTTGGTGAGTACATAGGTTTTTGTAGTTCCGATAAGTAGTAGATAAAAACGTTTTGCAACTCATTGTTTATCTTGTTAAACATAGTATATATATGGTGTATCATTTATCTAATCACAATTTAAACCTTGTTTGACGAGCTTGAACATAGCACAACAGCTAAGTCCGGTATGTTTGAATATAGTTACCCACTATATCCGGTATGTTTGAATATAACACGCGGCTATATCCGAGTATGCAGTAATAAACACCCTAACCGGGTGGGCTGGTCAGGCGCAATAGATCTATTAATATTACTGTTGGTTTTCTTGTGTTTAAATGTATGTACACCCAAGATAATAAGCATATAGTCCACATGTATAACACGTATAAACAAAGAGAGTAGCATGTATAATGTTTCACCCCAAAATGCGTAAAAATGTAAAATAGGGGCTATGTAACTCACCTGGCTAGCGGATGTTTTTAATCCACAAGTGCGGGTGATAAGGATGTTGAAAACTAAGCACGATGAAATCCTATGTAGATACCAAACCAAGCGTACCCAGTATAATCCCACACATAGCTAACGCTATTAGTAGGGTCTGGGGAGGGTGTGATGAGGGCAAACCTTACCCCTATCCCAGGGATAGAGAGGCTGCTCCCGTTTAGACCCCCGGCTCCATGGGAAAGAAAAAGATAAAAATATAAATAAAATTAATGAGTAATAAAGTAAAATAAATCTAACAGTAATCTAACAATTAGCAGTGTATCCTATGTAGATAAATATGTATTATTGTATGTTTGTATATGTGTATTGGTATTTAAATGCGTATAGGTTTATAATAACATTTCTTAAAATTATTTGTATAAAATATTGTAGTAAAATAATAATGATCTTTAGTAAAATTTAACACCTAAAAATATACATTTAATCTTGTTAAATGTTTACATTTTTGAATAATTTATTATTATGTTTATTGTATTATATATAATAATAAATAAAAGGAAAAGTTTTTATTTGTTTAATTATTATATATTTTTGTGAGTTAAAATTATTTTAACAAGTTTATAAAATATAGGGTTATTATTTTATAAAAAAATATTGGACGGGTTAAATATGCGAAGAAAAATGTTATTTAATAGTTTTGAAAATAAACGAACGAGTCAACCGACCCGTAATAGTTTTTATTGTATAGGTGTAATATTAAAATATGATAAAATAAATAATAAAATAAAAACAGAAAAAAAAATGGGGTTGGGCCGGAGGCCATAAGAATCGAACCCGCGACCTACAACACAAACACACACACGCATAACCAGCCGGGCTACTGCCCATCGCTGGTTATGTGTGTATTGTTTAATTTATAACATATACTAAAAAGCTGGTCGCTGGTTCTCGGCAACGGGCAAGCCGTGTCCGAGGACACTGGTTTGCCCGGTGATCGATGGTCTGAGGCCGAGATTTCGATTGGGATAGATTGCCCGTTGGTAATAGAAGTTAACAGAACCCATTTGAGGCTCGAACCTGGTCGCGAAGGGTCTGGTCGGCAGGGTCCTATATCCGAGAATGTCAAGAATGGGAATCAAACTTTGGGATGGAATTAGGCTCTGATATCTTGGTCACAGCTTCTCTCAGAGACGACGAACACAATGGTAGCTTCAATTTTGAGTGTGAGTGGGTGAAGGGGGGATGGCGAGCTCGTGCAGGTCCGGTGATGGCTTTTTATAGCCGAGCTTGATTCTGATAATGAGACAAGCAATTGAGCATGTCCCGACACTCGTCTGGACGAGACGAAGCTGTCGAGCCATCTTGCAGGCGTGGAGGTTGACTGTCGGGGCCGAATTTGTGGCGTGGGTTTTCGGCCACAAACACGATCGAACTTTCTGTATGTCGGGGAGACCAATTGGTCGGGGGCTATTGTTCGCGTGGGGACGACGAGGTCGGGGAGACCAAATTCGGCTGTCGAGGTGTAGGGGACAGTCGTGTCGAGGAGTCGTCGGAGAAAAGCTCGGACCGTCGGTCAATGGGGAAGACGGTCGGAAACGCGAATTGGAAGTTGGCAAAACCAGTCCCTGGAGTTTGTTTTTGATTTAAAATAGTCTCTGAGAGTTATTACAAATTGGTCCCTGTGGTTTGATTTGTCCAGAAACAGCCCCTTAACAGATTTTGTCTTAAAGCCTTTTAGTTTCATTATTTTCAAAAACGACCCCTCAACTTTTATAAAAATAATTTCTTTAATTTCTTTTAATTTCAAATATATTTTATAAACTTATTTTATTATTATTATAACTAATTTTTATAAAAGTTATTTATCTTATTTAATTAGGTTATTTTATTAAATATGAAACTTTTAAATTTAGATTTTTTTATATAAAATTTTATATAAGTTTTAAAACTTATAAAATTTTAATTAATTTAAATCCGTAAAATAAAAATACCTATTTGTATAAAACTAAATAAAACACTTGTATTTTATTTAATTTGAGAATGATTACATGATAATTATATTACAAGTGCGCGAATGAAAAATCCGAAACGTCACAGTCTCCCCATGTTAAAGGAATTTCGCCCCGAAAATCAACTAATGGAGACTATGAAAAGAGATGTGGGTATTTGGTCTTCATTTGGTCTTCACTTTCCCAAGTGAACTCGGGTCCACGTTTAGACTCCCAACGGACCTTGACAATGGGGATGCGGCTACGCTTGAGTTTCTTGACTTCACGGTCTATGATTTCCACGAGTTTTTCAACAAAGTGCATTTTCTCGTAAATGCGCACCTCATCAAGAGGAATGTGGATATTCTCGTCGGCTAGGCACTTTTTCAAATTAGATACGTGAAAAGTCGGATGGACGTTGCTGAGCTCTGAAGGAAGATCGAGTTTGTAGGCCACTTTTCCTATCCTTTCAAGTATCTTGAATGGACCCACATATCGAGGTGCGAGTTTTCCTTTCTTTCCAAATCGGACTACGCCTTTCCAAGGTGATACCTTTAGAAGAACCATATCCCCAACTTGGAATTCCAAGGGTTTTCGTCGGTTATCGGCATAGCTCTTTTGCCGACTCCTTGCTACTCGAATGTTGTCACGAATAAGAGAGATTTTATCGGTGGTCTCTTGGATAAGCTCGGGACCGGTGATTTGTGCTTCACCAATTTCGTTCCAACAAATCGGTGAACAACATTTTCGTCCATAAAGAGCTTCAAACGGTGCCATGTTAACACTTGTGTGGTAGCTGTTGTTGTAGGAAAATTCGATCAGTGGTAGGTGAGAATTCCAATTGCCACCAAAGTCAATGACACAAGCTCTAAGCATATCCTCGAGAGTTTGGATTGTTCGCTCGGTTTGTCCATCAGTTTGAGGATGGTAAGCCGTACTTAAGTCCAAACGAGTACCAAGCGCAGATTGTAATGATTGCCAAAATCGGGAAGTAAAACGCGAATCACGATCGGAGATGATGTTCAAAGGGATTCCGTGACGACTCACAATTTCATCAATATAGATCCGGGCCAATTTCTCGATTCGATAGTCCTCACGAATAGGCAAGAAATGAGCAGACTTTGTAAGTCGGTCGATAATAACCCAGATACTATCGTGCCCACTAGAAGTGCGTGGGAGTTTGGTGATGAAGTCCATAGCAAGGTTCTCCCACTTCCACATGGGAATTTCAGGTTGTTCGAGGAGTCCGGAAGGCTTCTGATGTTCGGCCTTTACTTTAGAACAAGTTAAGCATTTTTCCACAAAGAGGGCAATATCCTTTTTCATGCCGGGCCACCAATATTGTTGACGAAGACCCATTTACATCTTTTCAGCTCCGGGATGTACCGAATATCGAGTTTTGTGGGACTCGTTCATCAAAAATATACGAAGGTCGTCGCGATAGGGAACCCAGATACGGTCCAAGTAATACAATAAGCCGTTGGCTTTGGTTTCTAGTAAGAGTTCTACACCACATGCCATCTCTTGATACATGTTTCCTTCGGTAACCGAGGTGTGTTGTGCTTGAAGAATACGGGCTTGGATATCGTTATGAATACAAACACTATGAAGCATGATACGTTCTTTACGACTCAAGGCGTCGGCTACAACATTTGCCTTGCCAGGGTGGTAGCGAATCTCGCAATCGTAGTCGTTAAGAAGTTCAACCCATCGTCGTTGCCTCATATTAAGCTCTTTTTGATTGAAAATATGTTGGAGACTTTTGTGGTCGGTGAAAACCACGCATTCGGTGCCATAAAGATAATGTCTCCAAATTTTCAAGGCGAAAACGACAGCATCAAGCTTGAGATCATGAGTCGTGTAGTTCTTCTCGTGGATTTTGAGCTGACGTGATGCGTATGCAATTACTTGGCCACGTTGCATTAGAACACAACCAAGACCTTGGTTGGATGCATCACAATAAACGACAAAGTCGTCATTACCACTAGGAAGAGTTAGAATAGGAGCATTGCAGAGCTTGTGCTTGAGAGTTTGAAAAGCTTCCTCTTGCTTGGGTCCCCACTCGTAAGGTTTTCCTTTGTGAGTCAAGGCAGTGAGTGGAATCGCAATCTTGGAGAAATTTGAGATGAAGCGACGATAATAACCCGCTAGTCCAAGGAATGAACGAATCTCGGTAGGAGTATTGGGAGTACTCCAATTCTTTACCGCCTCGATCTTTGCCGGGTCCACATGAATTCCCTTATCGTTGACTATGTGTCCCAAAAATTGAACTTCCTTTAGCCAGAATTCACACTTGGAGAACTTGGCGTATAGTTGTTCTTTCTTCAAGAGTTCCAAAATCAAACGAAGATGTTGTTCATGCTCCGCTTTCATTTTAGAATAGATGAGAATGTCGTCAATGAAAACGATCACGAACTTGTCCAAATAAGGTTTGCATACACGGTTCATGAGGTCCATGAAGACTGCAGGTGCATTAGTCAAACCGAAGGGCATGACCATGAACTCGTAGTGACCATATCTAGTCCGAAAGGCAGTCTTCGGAATGTCTTCATCGAGAACACGAAGTTGATGGTACCCGGAACGAAGGTCAATCTTGGAGAAGCATGTTGAACCTTGAAGCTGATCGAAAAGATCGTCGATACGGGGTAAAGGATAACGGTTCTTAATTGTAAGCTTGTTGAGTTCACGATAATCGATGCACATTCGAAACGATCCATCATTTTTCTTTACGAATAGCACGGGAGCACCCCAAGGTGAATGGCTCGGGCGGATGAATCCTTTAGATGAGAGTTCTTGTAATTGACTTGTGAGCTCTTGCATCTCAGAAGGTGCAAGACGATAGGGAGCTTTTGCCACGGGAGTTGCTCCAGGCACAAGGTCAATACAAAACTCCACTTGTCTAGGAGGAGGAAGACCGGGTAAATCCTAGGGAAATACCTTGGGAAAGTCTCGAATGATCGGAATATCTTGCAATTTCTTACCTTTGTCTTTCGTGTCAACTACGTGGGCCAAGAAAGCAACGTACTTTTTCCGCAAGTACTTTTGTGCTAATATGCAATACATGAGTTGAAGACCACGACACGGTTTTTCACCGAAAATAACTAACGTGTCACCCGAAGGGAGAGGTATACGAATGCACTTTTCGTAGAAAATAACCTCGGCATGGTGCTTGGATAACCAGTCCATGCCAATTATAATATCGAAGCTTCCGAATTGCATTGGAAGGAGATCAACGGAGAATTCATGACTATTAAGCTCGAGATTGCAGTCGCGGATAACAGAATTTATGGTAATAGATTTTCCGTTTGCTATCTCCACGGAATAAGAATTGTCAAGTTTCGTTCTTTGTTTAGTAAGTCGAGATTCAAAGTCAAGAGACACAAAACTCCTATCGGCACCGGTATCAAATAAAATGGATGCATAATGATTGTTTACGAGAAACGTACCGTTTATCACGTCGTTGTTTGCTTGAGCCTCATTAGCGTTTATATTAAACGCTTGTCCTTGAGGACCACCTTGATGATGAAGTTTTGGGCATCGGTCACGGAAATGGTTTGGGTCTCCACATTCGTAACATGCCCGACCATTGAGAGGTGCCGGATAGATGGGACGGTTGGCTGGAGCAGCTTGATGGACGGGAGGACGGGTACGGCAAGTAGTGACCACGTGTCCATATCGTCCGCAACTTGAACACAATCGACATGGTAAGTTGGCAGGATGATGGTACTTGCAGGTCTGGCATTGGGGATTCGGGCCTAGATAAGGTTTCAGGTTTTGACCCAAAGGGGCCGCTTGAACTGCAGGTACAGCGGGAGTTACGGCTGCGAAGTTTCGACCCTTTCGTTTCTTGTTGCGGTTAGAAGACTCAGGTTTTACATCCTTGACGGCCGCAAGAGTAGAAACAACCTTCTTGGAACCCTTTCTTGATAAGGTTCCGGCCTTGAAATGGTTGTCGGATAGTGTAGCGGATAGACGGATAGCAGCTTCAAGTGTAGGAGGATTGCTTCCTAACACAGCATCTTGAATTTGCATAGGCAGCCCGCCTATGTATTTTTCAATTCCCCGTGCAAGGGGAGTGATCATATGAGGCACCAACAGACTTAGCTCTTGAAACCGGGTGGTGTAAGCCAGATTATCCCCGCTGTCTTGGGAAAGATCCCAGAACTCAGTCTCGAGCTTCCTCATTTCATTCCGAGGACAGAATTCATCAGTCATGGCTTTCTTCAGATCATCCCAAGATAAAGATGTAGTAACCTCAACACCACGAGTGCGTTTCTCACCGTTCCACCAGGTGAGGGCTCTCTTTTGAAGTACACTTGTGGCATAGCGAACCCGAAGATTATCGGGGCAGTCACTGTTTAGGAATGCGCTTTCCATGCTTTCAAACCATTGCAGTAGGCCGGTAGCACCTTCAGTACCGAAGAATTTTGTAGGATTGCACAAGTTAAAGTGCTTATTGAGGCGGGTTGGTACCACCGTTTCCTTGGATGTTGTGAGACCCGTCACTGTTGTTATTGGCTTGGGTCATTTGCCCCACTAGCTGGGCAAGAAAGGTAGCAAGATCCGGGTTGGAAGTGCTAGAGTTTGCACGTCGAGGAGGCATTCTATCACCATAAGAAAAGACATTGATATTTTAGATAAGATGGATATATATGAGTCATAGTAGGAAATAATGTAAGCAGAAAAGCGGGTTTCATCAAGACGCGTGCCAGTGCATGTGTATTTATTCAAAGTTACTGGGGGATACTATGCCATCTATTCCGGGTAGAACGTGATGTTATAGATCATTATTCGCATAGTAGGAATTGCCGGGACTTGCATGCACTACAATTCGTTATTACGTGTGCACCCGAAATAATGATTTGCTTTGCATGTTCGTCTAGTTCTTCCTATCTTGCTATAATGTCCCCAAATTTTGAGTTTAAGTTCGGATCGTATCCTTGAGAATACATTGACTTATCAACGTTAAATAATTCCTCAAAACTTTCAAGGAGACATGCTTTAGCCTATAGATAAACACTCACTTCAGGAATTCCCAGGAAAGCATACGGGTCCGTTTATTTGGATTTATACGAAATGCTTTCCTAGACAGAAAACCCAATGTACAGGTGTCACCCTTCCAGATTGCACATGTCCTTTACTGGTTTCAAGAAATTAAGTCGTTGACGAGATTTTCAAGATTTTAGTAGACTCGAGATTCTATGAGTATAAAATATGTAGAAATGTTACAAATAGTATGGAAAGAGTATGGATAAGGATGGGTAGTGTATTTGTTTGCATATGTTTATTTGTCAAATGTGTATGTAAAGTATGTATCGTATGTTTAAAGCCTTGTATGTATGTGTATAAGTCTTATGTACCAAACTTGGGGAAATTCAAATAATACCTAACTATAAATAATTCACATAGCAGATAATCATTTAGCATGTAACACATAAAAGGGAGTCCTAGGGTTATAGTCTAGGTCATTGTGTCTAAAAACCTAATTCCCTATAACCTGGCTCTGATACCAATCTGTCACACCCCGACCGATGGCGGAATCATCGAGGCGGACAATGGAATGATTGTTCAAAAGCACTTGATAACTAAAAAGTTGCATAATTCATTAATTAAATTTTGAAGACAACAAAGATCCAATTACAATACATTTCAAATAACCTAGTCTAGTTCAAAACATTGATTTATTTAACTAGGTCCATAGTTCTTAAGTGGAGAAATCTTCAGCAAGCAATCACATATCCAAACCTGAAACATTAATTAAATCAAGTGTCAACTAAAAAGTTGGTGAGTACATAGGTTTTTGTAGTTCCGATAAGTAGTAGATAAAAACGTTTTGCAACTCATTGTTTATCTTGTTAAACATAGTATATATATGGTGTATCATTTATCTAATCACAATTCAAACCTTGTTTGACGCGCTTGAACATAGCACAACAGCTAAGTCCGGTATGTTTGAATATAGTTACCCACTATATCCGGTATGTTTGAATATAACACGCGGCTATATCCGAGTATGCAGTAATAAACACCCTAACCGGGTGGGCTGGTCAGGCGCAATAGATCTATTAATATTACTGTTGGTTTTCTTGTGTTTAAATGTATGTACACCCAAGATAATAAGCATATAGTCCACATGTATAACACGTATAAACAAAGAGAGTAGCATGTATAATGTTTCACCCCAAAATGCGTAAAAATGTAAAATAGGGGCTATGTAACTCACCTGGCTAGCGGATGTTTTTAATCCACAAGTGCGGGTGATAAGGATGTTGAAAACTAAGCACGATGAAATCATATGTAGATAAATATGTATTATTGTATGTTTGTATATGTGTATTGGTATTTATATGCGTATAGGTTTATAATAACATTTCTTAAAATTATTTGTATAAAATATTGTAGTAAAATAATAATGATCTTTAGTAAAATTTAACACCTAAAAATATACATTTAATCTTGTTAAATGTTTACATTTTTGAATAATTTATTATTATGTTTATTGTATTATATATAATAATAAATAAAAGGAAAAGTTTTTATTTGTTTAATTATTATATATTTTTGTGAGTTAAAATTATTTTAACAAGTTTATAAAATATAGGGTTATTATTTTATAAAAAAATATTGGACGGGTTAAATATGCGAAGAAAAATGTTATTTAATAGTTTTGAAAATAAACGAACGAGTCAACCGACCCGTAATAGTTTTTATTGTATAGGTGTAATATTAAAATATGATAAAATAAATAATAAAATAAAAACAGAAAAAAAAATGGGGTTGGGCCGGAGGCCATAAAAATCGAACCCGCGACCTACAACACAAACAAACACACGCATAACCAGCCGGGCTACTGCCCATCGCTGGTTATGTGTGTATTGTTTAATTTATAACATATACTAAAAAGTTGGTCGCTGGTTCTCGGCAACGGGCAAGCCGTGTCCGAGGACACTGGTTTGCCCGGTGATCGATGGTCTGAGGCCGAGATTTCGATTGGGATAGATTGCCCGTTGGTAATAGAAGTTAACAGAACCCATTTGAGGCTCGAACCTGGTCACGAAGGGTCTGGTCGGCAGGGTCCTATATCCGAGAATGTCAAGAATGGGAATCAAACTTTGGGATGGAATTAGGCTCTGATATCTTGGTCACAGCTTCTCTCAGAGACGACGAACACAATGGTAGCTTCAATTTTGAGTGTGAGTGGGTGAAGGGGGGATGGCGAGCTCGTGCAGGTCCGGTAATGGCTTTTTATAGCCGAGCTTGATTCTGATAATGAGACAAGCAATTGAGCATGTCCCGACACTCGTCTGGTCGAGACGAAGCTGTCGAGCCATCTTGCAGGCGTGGAGGTTGACTGTCGGGGCCGAATTTGTGGCGTGGGTTTTCGGCCACAAACACGATCGAACTTTCTGTATGTCGGGGAGACCAATTGGTCAGGGGCTATTGTTCGCGTGGGGACGACGAGGTCGGGGAGACCAAATTCGGCTGTCGAGGTGTAGGGGACAGTCGTGTAGAGGAGTCGCCGGAGAAAAGCTCGGACCGTCGGTCAATGGGGAAGACGGCCGGAAACGCGAATTGGAAGTTGGCAAACCCAGTCCCTGGAGTTTGTTTTTGATTTAAAATAGTCCCTGAGAGTTATTACAAATTGGTCCCTGTGGTTTGATTTGTCCAGAAACAGCCTCTTAACAGATTTTGTCTTAAAGCCTTTTAGTTTCATTATTTTCAAAAACGACCCCTCAACTTTTATAAAAATAATTTCTTTAATTTCTTTTAATTTCAAATATATTTTATAAACTTATTTTATTATTATTATAACTAATTTTTATAAAAGTTATTTATCTTATTTAATTAGGTTATTTTATTAAATATGAAACTTTTAAATTTAGATTTTTTTATATAAAATTTTATATAAGTTTTAAAACTTATAAAATTTTAATTAATTTAAATCCGTAAAATAAAAATACCTATTTGTATAAAACTAAATAAAACACTTGTATTTTATTTAATTTGAGAATGATTACATGATAATTATATTACAAGTGCGCGAATGAAAAATCCGAAACGTCACAAGAGATGTCCGTAATCCAGTTCTGGTTGTGACCGGTACGAGAGATGTACATAATCCGGTTCTGGTTGTGACCGGTACGAGAGATGTACATAATCCGGTTCTGGTTGTGACCGGCATGAGAGATGTAAGTAATCCGGTTCTGGTTGTGACCGGCATGAGAGATGTACGTAATCCGGTTCTGGTTGTGACCGGTATGAGAGATGTCCGTAATCCGGTTCTGGTTGTGGATGGTACGACCCTTGACCGTAATCCGTCGGTCCAAATAGTGACATGTACACCTCTTGATTGTAATTCGGTAATGGTTGCTGTTGAGACGACTCTTGACCGTATGTATTCAACGGGTTGGTCCCCTCCACACGAAGGGTGACTTCCGAATACGAAATACTCCTAAAAACGTAATGGTTAAATATTTTGGATAAACGCGTAACCTGATTAGATATACCCGGTTAGATACCGACATAAAATATGAAATAATGCTTTAGTATATTTTAATTAACCTTTTATGGATATTATTTAAATAGTTAGATATTTGATTATACGTCCTCCCGACTTTGCACACCCCTAAGTTTACCCATCCCAGTAGAACCCTTAATAAAATAAAGACTTGTTAAACCTAGTTCAGATCTTCGAAGGTTGGCTCCTCATTCAAATCTGGAATCTTCGACTTCTCATAAGGATCTCCCGAACTCGACATCGGTGTCAGGTGTGAAACAAAAAAACAGCGGTGTCCCAACAGCAAATAACCACAACCAAGAACTTAAACACACACTTTCGTCTATACTTTATGTTTTTTTTTAATTATGGTGAAGATGGTAGTGTCGGGTTTGTGTAGGATGGTGGGTTTAGTGTGATGAGAGTGAGTGGTGAGAGTTGTGTTAATATATGTTGAATCTGCATACCTAACCGTCACGTATAGGTCCAACCGTGACAATTAGGTTAGGTGCCCGACAACACTGTCAACGTTAACTTTCTGTCAAAACAACCTCGTACTTAATCGTCGCGTATTGGCCTATATGTGACGGGTAGGGTTCCCTTTTTACAGACTGCATAACCTCGTATCAACCACTTATCACCAGTGTCCTTTTTATTCCCGGGACTTACGAGATACATACCGTCACGTTTAGGCCACAACGTGACTTTTGGGTCACAACCATCACTTGTAGACCTATACGTGACGGCTAGGTCAGGTGTGAAAAAAAACACAGCGGTGTCCCCAACACAACCCTAATAAAATAAAAGTCTAACTAAATAATAATCAATAGAGTTAAAGTTATATTATTATAAATCCTTTCAAATGAACGGAAGAGTCACTGTCATCTGTGTCATTCCTATAGAAACTATCTGACACGTGTGTAGGTTTTGGTTGTGATCCGTACGAGAGATGTTCATAATCCGGTTCTGGTTGTGACCGGTACGAGAGATGTCCGTAATCCGGTTCGGGTTATGACCGGTACGAGAGATGTTTGTAATCCGGTTCTGGTTGTGACCGGTACGAGAGATGTACGTAATCCAGTTCTGGTTGTGACCGCCTTGAGAGATGTACGTAATCCGGTTTTGGTTGTGACTGGCATGAGAGATGTACGTAATCCGGTTCTGGTTGTGACCGGCATGAGAGATGTACGTAATTCGGTTCTGGTTGTGACCGAGATGAGAGATGTCCGTAATCCGGTTCTGGTTGTGGACAGTACGACCCTTGACCGTAATCCGTCGGTCCAAATAGTGACATGTACGCCTCTTGACTGTAATTCGGCAATGGTTGCTGTTGAGACGACTCTTGACCGTATGTATTCAACAGGTTGGTTCTCCCCCCCCCATGAAGGGTGACTCTCGAATACGAAGTACTCCTGAAAACGTAATGGTTAGATATTTTGAATAAACGCGTAACCCGATTAGATATACCCGGTTAGATACCTAACATAAAATATGAAATAATGCTTTAGTATATTTTAATTAAACTTTTATGGATATTATTTAAATAGTTAAGTATTTGATTATACGTCCTCCCGACTTTGCACACCCCTATGTTTACCCGTCCCAGTAGAACCCTTAATAAAATAAAGACTTGTTAAACCTGGTTCAGATCTTCGAAGGTTGGCTCCCCATTCAAATCTGGAAGCTTCGACTTCTGATAAGGATCTCCCGAACTCGACATCGGTGTCAGGCGTGAAACAAAAAAACAGCGGTGTCCCAACAGCAAATAACCACAACCAAGAACTTAAACACGCACTTTCGTCTATACTTTATGTTCTTTTTAATTATGGTGAAGATGGTAGTGTCGGGTTTGTGTAGGATGGTGGGTTTAGTGTGATGAGAGTGAGTGGTGAGAGTTGTGTTAATATATGCTGAATCTGCATACCTAACCATCACGTATAGGTCCAACAGTGACAGTTAGGTTAGGTGCCCTACAACACTGTCAACGTTAACTTTCTGTCAAAACAACCTCGTACTTAACCGTCACGTATTGGCCTATACGTGACGGGTAGGGTTCCCATTTTGCAGACTGCACAACCTCGTATCAACCTCGTATCATCTGTGTCCTTTTTATTACCGGGACTCACGAGAGACATACCGTCACGTTTAGGCCACAATGTGACTTTTTGGGTGTAACACCCGTCACGAAAAATGTCCAAGAAATGTCAAGGTTAGAACCTTAAGGGCTTGTTGTATCTAAAGTACATAAGTCTAGGGTTGAAAATGAAAATTTATGAAAATAGCTAGATATCGGACCGAAGTCGTTTTCATATCGGTCCGAAGTGAATAAAGATGTTGATATCGGACCGAGGCGAAGCTCAGTCAGATATCGGACCGATATCCACTCTCATAACGGTCCGTAATGAAAGGATATGTCGTTTATCGGACCGACATCAATCCATATCGGTCCGACAACCTCCTCCTAGCCACAAAATGTGGTGTCGACACATGTCCAATGACTCAGCTCTAATGATAGGACGCGAGTCTAGATGTCGGACTGACATGGTCCGCATAACGGTCCGACATGCACTAAAAACATGTGTGGTCCATAAAGGAATTGACGTTTAGGGCTGACGTGGGCATAGCTAGATGTCGGACCGACATCCCTTTGATAACGGTCCGACTTGGATCCAGATTTCAGTCTATAAATAGTTGAACGATTTCAATCATTTTTCTCATCTCAAACATGATTCCAACTTCCAAAAGTCATTCCAGGTGATCCCTAGCCCACTCCCGACAATCCCGGTTCAACTCCAGCTCGTTGTAGTGCTCAGATTAAGAAGAAAAGCTCATAGAAGTGCGGCTACGCTAGAGAAATCAAGTTAAGAAGCTAGTCTATAAGCTTCAACTTAGAGGCTCATTCCTATAAACTAAGGTGAATAATTTATCTCTCAAAAAAACTTGTGTTAAACATTTTGTTTATGAAAATGGCCAAATAAAGGTTAAAAGAGTAATGCTCAACGTTCACCTACGTGTAAGCATTCGGGCCATAGGTATACGTAAAACTTGCAAGGGATACACGGGTCACGGGTGAAAGTCTCGGATCACGGCTGGTACTTCCATTTTTAACAAATGAGGAGACATGAGTCTCCATTGTGATAAAGACATACTACCAGTATATACAGTGGTGCAATAGTTAGGACATGAGGGCCTGCTGAATGTGTAGATTGAACAATGAAGTTGTGATTATCGAATTAATACTTGTTTGTGCCAAATGCTTTTTATTGTCAAGATAATTGTATTCACTAGCATTCGCGCTGACATTTCATTTTCAAAATGCTTTCAGAAAATCAATAAAATGTGATGGCAAAAGGAATAAGGGCGGGCAGATATGAAATATGACCCATGAAAAGAAAAGGATGGAATGCACGTAAGATTCTCAGGCCTCGTGTAAAAGGAAATCTTAAAAAGTTGAAAGGGATATAGGACCAGGGAGTTGATCAACCCTGGGTTATACTATTTCCAGTGGCTTATATGTATTTGATTTCAAACCTTGTTTTGTAATCAAATCAATGAGGGTATTTAAGACCCTATGTTTATAATGTAAATATAAAACTTTTGTCTTCCAACTAAGTTTTTATATTTACATATACAACCCTTGAGGTTGAAAGAATGTTGAAACGATCCTTTGAGAAAGACTTCCGCTGTATTTACAAAGACTCTGAAATCAAAGCAGGTGATACACGCCCAGGGGGTGCCTGTGGCGGGGTGTGATAGGTTGGTATCAGAGCCACAGGTTTTAGCAAATTAGATACTTGGAAGTAGTATCTAGGCTTCAACAATTAATGCTTTTAAGATAAGAAAACAAGGTAACCTTCTGACCGGTATGTAGTTATTTAACAAACGGAATGTTCTGTCTAAGGAAAGAGCGGTGTATAAATCTCTCCTAGACCCGTTGCTTTTACCTGGGAACATCACTGTTGGAGGTACTACTCTGGGAAGATATCCATCCTTGTAGAGCTTTAGTTAAAATAAGAATATTAACTTTAGTGTCTAAGATAAGTACTAATACTTCAAGATTGCAGATGTCTGAAGATAATTCCGTTCCTATTTATTATGATCCTAATCGTCCGATTAAACAAGGATCCCCGGAATACGATCCACTAGGTTCCCAAATGAATCCTATATCATCACCCTACTATAACGATGATCCCTTTGCCATTCTTCCGGACAACCCTATTCCTGAATCCCATCCCCAGTCCTATGATACTTCGAGTCAATGGATGGATGCTGGATCAGATTTCAGCAATTGGAATACTGCTATAGCTGAATCTAGTCATACTTAGCAGAACATATCAACGGAAGAAGATCCATCTGAAGAATCTCATCATTATGAACCCGCTTCTGAAAATCCCGAAGATTACCCATTCTTTAATAATACTGATCATCAATCTTACAATTCCGAATCTCTTTTCCTATACGATCCCTATATATTTCCTAAACCAGTTTACCATGGTCCTTTCAAAACTTATTTCCAAGCTCCTCCGGGATACCAAAATGCTTATAACGATATTATGGTTGGACTTCGTGAACCTCCACCAAAATACGGTTATGAGCATAGTATGCCTTCTTTCCCTATCGAATGTGTAGACCGTTCGTTGCGCCAAACGGACGAAGTAACAAGGGAGAAGGTAATGGATAAGGCAAGAACCAAGTTCTATGGGCAACAAGTATACGAGTATGGAGAAAGCTTGATGACCCTTGGTGAAGAACTGATGAAAGATTAAATCTTTTGTTATATTTTGTTTCTTAATGTAATATACTTTCTTAATAAATCGTTTTGTGTATTTTCAGAATGGTTGGAAAAGGGAAAGGCCGTAGCTTTCTTCGTAAATTTGCTCCTGCTAATTACTTCGAACGTAAAACAAATGAAACAACTATAGAAAATGATGAGGAAACTGAAAGTTCAACTTTCAGAAGCCTCGGAGAAATAGGAAACCCTTGTGTTTCCTATAATCATTCTGTAAGTTTTCATTCTGCTCCTACCGCTGGAAGTTACAACGTCACTCCAATGTATTCACAAAATTTTCTAGAGGGATACGCTGAAATGCCTTATGAAAATAGATGTGATCCTGAAGAAGAAGAAGAAGAGCGTGCTGACTCTAATATACCTTACGTTCCGTACTATGAAGCGATTCCCATCCCTGCTCCTCATATAAATGAGAGTGCATCCGGGAAATGAGAGGGAACAAATGTTGCTTAACCGAATAGCTCAATTGGAGCAAGAAAAAACTGAAATTGAAACTCGGAATGCTTTGTTAGTTCAAGCTCTTGAAGAAAAGTATTTTAGAAATTTCTAGAAAACAATAATCCTTATATGTACTCTTTTCTTGTATATATATTTCATCAATAAAAAGTTTTGTTTTTGATTCCCATCTTAATTCTGTTATAGCATGTCTAAACAAACCGGACCTTCTTACAATACAAGAGGAAAAAGGAAACAAGCAGTGATTGAAAATGCTGCTGAAATTCCCGATTCTCGTAAAGAACTGCAAAAATTGATCGCAGAACGAATAAAGGATTCCCTCCCGATGATTTTTACTGAAATAGAAAGGAGACAAGCAGATAAGCTATCTGCACAACCCTCAATTCCAAATTCTGTCCATTCTCAACCATTAACACAACATACCCAAACCATAACTCAATCCAAGCCCATTACTTTCAAACCAGAGGGTTCTGCCACTCATCTAACCAGGAAAACTGAAAAGGAGAAATATTACCATAATTCATCTGAAGATGAAGGGATTGGTAATAATTACGGCCATATAGAAAATAAAAGGAAGGTGGTTGGATGTACCTATAAGATGTTCCAAGACTGCAAAGCATATAACTTCTCTAGGAGAGAAGGAGGAATTGCCACATTGAGGTGGATAGAGAAAACTGAATCTGTGCTGCCTATCAGCAAATGTGCTGAGGAAGATAAAGTTTTATATGCCTCCAATTTATTTAAAGATCAAGCTTTAGAATGGTGGAACAACATTGTTGCTGCCAAGAGAAGAAAAGCAGCCTATGCAATAGGCTGGAGTGCTTTTAAAACAAGAATTGAAAAGAAGTACGTTCCCCAAAATGAAAGGGAACAGATTGAAGGGAAATTTCTAAGTCTGAAGATGATTGGAGCCAATCATCAGGAATATTCGACTAAACTCCTTGAGTATGCGCGAATAGTTCCTCATCTAGCAACCCCTGAATCTAATCTAATAAAAAGATATATTTGGGGTTTGATCGGTGAAATCCGCGACATGGTCAAGGTCGTAAATTATGAAAATCTTGATGATGCTATGGATTTAGGAGCATCATTAACCAGTAGCCTACTTATAAACCAGGAGGAAGAAAAGAAAAAGAAGGAATCTAAATGTCCAATAAATCAGCCTTTACTCCCCGAAATAACAACTCTTCTATCTCTAAATGTCCAAGGTGCAATAAAAGGCACTTAGGGCAATGTCGATCTGGACCTTATTGCAGTTTCTGCAAGACGTCTGGACACAAAACTGAAGATTGTTATAGGAAAAGGCCGATTACTTGCTTTGAATGTGGTGAAGTCGGCCACATCAAAACCAATTGTGCTAAGCTGAAGAAACCTGATGGGACAGGTCCCAAACCTGCAGATGGAGTAAAAAGGAATGCACGAGCATTCGTTCTCAACACTCATGAAACAACAGGTATGCCCGATGTTATTACGGGTACATTTCTTGTTGATGATATTTATGCTCGAGTTTTATTTGACTATGGTGCAAACCAAAGTTTTATAGATCATAGATTCTGTAGACTGTTAAATAAAACTCTAGCTAAATTAGACAAGAAATACGTGGTAGAGACTGCCAATGGTGACCTATTCCAAATCTCTGAAATCTTAAATGATTGCTATATTACACTATCAGGACATGTTATACCTGCAAAACTGTTGCCAATAACTTTTGGCAGGTTTTGACATTGTTCTAGGAATGGATTGGTTAGCCTCTAACCAAGCCCAAGTCCTGTGTGATAAGAAAGCAATAGAACTTCGTTTGTCGAAAGGCAACATCCTTACGATCAATGGCGATAAATTATCCAACTCTGTTGGATTAATTTCCATGTTAAAAGCCACAAAATACTTAAGAAAAGGATGCTTAGCATACCTTGTAACGGTAACCACCGACACTAAAAAAAAGATTGAAGATGTGCCGACTGTGGCTGAATTCCTCGATGTTTTTCTTGACGAACTGCCTGGAATTCCACCTAAAAGAGAAGTGGAGTTCAGAATTAATATAGTACCCGGTACGACACCAATTGCCAAAGCCCCGTACAGATTAGCTCCAACTGAGATGGCAGAATTAAAGAAACAGTTGGATGAATTACTCGAAAAAGAATTCATAAGACCAAGCTCGTCGCCTTGGGGAGCTCCGGTCTTGTTTGTCAAAAAGAAAGACGGTTCGATGCGTATGTGTATCGATTATCGTGAACTAAATAAAGTTACGATAAAGAACCGTTATCCACTCCCTAGATTCGATGATATTTTTTATCAACTCCAGGAAGCATGATGTTTCTCAAAAATCGATCTTCGTTCTGGCTATCATCAATTGAAAGTACAGGAAGGAGATGTACCTAAAACTGCTTTCAGAACTCGATATGGTCATTATGAGTTCACGGTAATGCCGTTTGGACTTACTAATGCCCCAGCTGCATTCATGGATATGATGAATCGAGTCTGTAAACCTTACTTGGATAAATTTGTTATCGTATTTATTGACGATATACTTATTTACTCCAAAAGTAAGGGAGAGCATGCAACTCATCTAAGGACTTTGCTTGAAATCCTAAGAAACGAGAAATTGTATGTTAAATTCTCGGAATGTGAATTATGGCTGTCAGAAGTTTAATTCCTTGGACATATCATTAACGCTGATAGCATCCAAGTCGATCCTGCTAAGATCGAAGCGATATCCAAATGGGAAATCCCGAAATCACCAACTGAAATCCGAAGTTTTCTTGGTTTAGCTGGTTATTATCAGAGATTTATCCAAGATTTTTCCCGAATTGTTGTTCCATTAACTTCTCTGACTCGCAAATCATTTAAGTATGAATGGGGACCTAAGCAATCTGAAGCTTTCGAAACTCTGAAACAGAAACTAACTCAAGCACCCATACTGTCTTTGCCAGATGGAAATGAAGGCTTTCTAGTTTACTGTGATGCTTCACACACTGGCTTTGGTTGTGTGTTAATGCAAGGAAGCAAAGTAATTGCTTATTCTTCCCGTCAGTTGAAAACTCATGAAAAAAATTATACGACCCATGATCTTGAATTGGGCGCCATAATTTTCGCTTTGAAAATATGGAGGCACTATCTTTATAGAGTCAAATTCACCGTATTCACTGATCACAAAATCTTGAAGTATATATTCAGCCAGAAAGAACTGAATATGAGGCAAAGACGTTGGTTGGAAATCCTAAATGATTATGATTGTAAAATCTGTTATCATGAAGGAAAGGCCAATGTTGTAGCCGACGCTTTAAGTATAAAAGAACATGAGAAACCTAAACGAGTTCGTGCTTTAAGACTCGATCTTCAAATCGATCTTATTACTCGTATTAAGGAAACTCAACAAATGGATTTAAAAGAATCCAACCTAGAAAAAGAAGGTTTGGAAGGTATGATCGAACAACTGGTCAAAGATGATGATGGAATTCTAAGAATGAATAAGAGAATCTGGATTCCTAACTATGGAAACATACGAGAATAGATTCTCAAAGAAGCTCATAAATCTAAGTATACCATGCATCCTGGAAGCAATAAGATGTATAAAAACCTAAAAGCCAATTATTGGTGGATAGGGATGAAAAAGCATATCGCTATCTATGTTGCAAAATGCTTAACCTGTTCTCAAGTTAAAGTTGAACAACAAAAGCCGTCTGGCTTGTTACAGCAACTTGAAATTCCTGTCTGGAAATGGGAAATGATAACCATGGATTTCATCACGAAACTTCCCTGAACAAGTCGTGGGAATGATACCATCTGGGTTATCATTGACAAGCTTACTAAGTCTGCTCATTTTCTTCCCATGAAAGAGACATTCAATATGGATAAGTTGGCGCAGCTATACGTTAATGAAATTGTAACATTACACGGTGTGCCACTATCTATCAGATAGAGATAGTAGATTTACTTCTCGATTCTGGCAAAGTTTTCAAAAAGCTCTGGGTACAAAATTGAATCTTAGCACTGCCTATCATCCTCAAACGGACGGACAGAGCGAAAGAACAATTCAAACTCTTAAAGATATGTTAAGGGCTTGTGTGATTGATCTTGGAGGAAGTTGGGATGACCACTTACCTCTAATGAAATTCTCCTACAATAACAACTATCATACGAGTATAAAGGCCGCTCCTTTTGAACCCCTATACGGTCGTAAATGTCGAACTCCAATATGTTGGTCTGAAATAGGAGAAAATCAGTTATCCGGACCTGAAATAGTCCTAGAGACAACTGAGAAAGTTATTCAAATAAGAGATAGATTAAAAGCGGCTCGTGATCGTCAAAAGAGTTATGCTGATAAGAGACGAAAGCCGTTGGAATTCAACGTCGGTGATAACGTTCTGTTGAAAGTTTCACCATGGAAAGGCGTTGTAAGATTTGGAAAGAAATGGAAATTAAGTCCTAAATTCGTAGGACCATTCAAAATCCTGAAAAGAGTTGGGCCTGTGGCCTATCAACTCGAACTACCAAAAGAAATAAACGGAGTACACGATGTATTCCACGTATCAAATCTGCGCAAATGTCTGGCAGATGAATCTCTGGTAATACCCCTACACGATGTAGAGGTAGATGAAAAGTTGAAATTTGTAGAACAACCTCTACAAATCGAGTACAGGCAAGAAAAGAGATTGAAAATAAAGAAATTGATAACTGTGAAACTAAAATGGAACTCTAGACGTGTACCTGAGTATACGTGGGAATTGGAATCCGAAATGAAAAAGAAATATCCCCAATTGTTCGAATAATCTCGAGAACGAGATTAAAACAAGGTGAGGAGGATGTAACACCCGTCACAAAAAATATCCAAGAAATGCCAAGGTTAGAACCTTAAGGGCTTGTTGTATCTAAAGTACATAAGTATAGGGTTGAAAATGAAAATTTGTGAAAATAGCTAGATATGGGACCGACATCGTTTTCATATCGGTTCGAAGTGAATAAAGATGTTGATATCGGACCGAGGCGAAGCTCAGTCAGATATCGGACCGATATCCACTCTCATAACGGTCCGTAATGAAAGGATATGTCGGTTATCGGACTGACATCAATACATATCGGTCCGACAACCTCCTCCTAGCCGCAAAATGTGGTGTCGACACGTGTCCAATGACTCAGCTCTAATGATGAGACGTGAGTCTAGATGTCGGACCGACATGGTCCACATAACGGTCCGACATGCACTAAAAACATGTGTGGTCCAATCAGGAGTTGACGTTTAGGGCTGACGTGGGCATAACTGGATGTCGGACCGACATCCCTTTGATAACGGTCCGACTTGGATCCAGATTTCAGCCTATAAATAGCTGAACGATTTCAATCGTTTTTCTCATCTCAAACACGATTCCAACTTCCAAAAGTCATTCCAGGTGATCCCTAGCCCACTCCCGACGATCCCGGTTCAACTCCCGCTCGTTGTAGTGCTCATATTAAGAAGAAAAGCTCATAGAAGTGTGGTTACGCTAGAGAAATTAAGTTAAGAAGCTAGTCTATAAGCTTTCAACTTAGAGGCTCATTCCTATAAACTAAGGTGAATACTTTATCTCTCAAAAAAACTTGTGTTAAACATTTGTTTATGAAAATGGCCAAATAAAGGTTAAGGGAGTAATGCTCAACGTTCACCTACGTGTAAGCATTCGGGCCATAGGTATACGTAAAACTTGCAAGGGATACACGGGTCACGGGTGAAAGTCTCGGATCGCGGCTGGTACTTCCTTTTTAACAAATGAGGAGAAATGAGTTTCCGTTGTTATAAAGACATACTACCAATGTATACAATGGTGCAATAGTCAGGACATGAGGGCCTGCTGAATGTGTAGATTGAACAATGAAGTTATGATTATCGAATTAATACTTGTTTGTGCCAAATGTTTTTTATTGTCAAGATAATTGTATTCACCGGCGTTCGCGCTGATGTTTCATTTTCAAAATATTTTCAGGAAATCAATAAAATGTGATGGAAAAAGGAATAAGGGCAGGCAGATATGAAATCTGACCCATGAAAAGAAAAGGATGGAATGCACGTAGGATTCTCAGGCCTCGTGTAAAGGAAAATCCTGAAAAGATGAAAGGGAGATAGGACCAGGGAATTGATCAACCGTGGGTTATACTATTTCCAGTGGCTTATATGTATTTGATTTCAAACCATGTTTTGTAATCAAATCAATGAGGGTATTTAAGACCCTATGTTTATAAAGTAAATATAAAACTTTTGTCTTCCAACTGAGTTTTTATATTTACATATACAACCCTTGAGGTTGAAAGAATGTTGAAACGATCCTTTTGAGGGGCTCTAAAATGGGGTATTTGTTGTTTAAAAAAAAAGTTAGGCTGGCTATCCATCTAAATAGCTTCAAAAGTATGCATTATAGGTGGAAAAATGGAAGGGCTGGGTTACATGTTCAAATGGGTTATTTTTGGTACGAGTGAAATAGGTTGACCCGAACCACTTTTGTCCAAATTTCTAAATCTTTTTGTAAGAAAATAGCGAGTCTAAATATAGTCACAAAGTTATATTATTCCGGTAATAAAATTATTTAAAAGGTTGTATTTTTTACTAAAATACCCTTGGGTAAATGGGTCCGTAGAGATGAAGCATAAGCTGAATTGAACCATTCATGAGTAAATGGGTCGAAATTGCCATCTTCTATATCATGCAAGATGCTAGTTTTCGTTTTATATTTGCACCACTAATTAACTTTAATACATGTGTTAATACAGATGACATGAAATCGATGAACCTGTATCTGAATCTGCATCCATGCCTACATCATCACATACAAAACAAAAGGAGTGTATCTGAATCAGCATCCATGCCTACTTCATCACATACAAAACAAAAGGAGGAAGCTGATATTTCTAGATCTATGATTTTTTTAATCCTATTGAATATTATATTAGTAATAATAATAATAATAGTATTAATATTAATAGGATTATTGGATTTTAATAATCCCACCTTTTACCAATTGGTCAATAATAATACAAACTGAGAATATTCTTACCACCGGTCTCTACTTTCAAACTATTTTCTTACATTGGACCCCTCGTTAAAGAAACTTAACGCCATTAGATTTTATATGACGTGAACATCTGTCTTGGTTTAAAAAAGCGCCGTGAGGCGCTGCCTTAAGCGCGAGGCGCTGGGCAAAACGCCTCAAATGGGTGAGGCGCCCGAGATACATGAAGAGCTCCGAGGCGCCGCTTCATGTATTTTCACGTTTTTTAGCTTTAAATCAGTTGGGCTTGGCACATCATTTAAACCAATTTGGGCCTAAATCTGTAGTTGAGCTTAACTTGTGAGGCTGTGACCAATTTAAATAACCCTAAATCAGGCCTGTAACCATATTTGGGCTTATCCTGTGAGGCTGTGACCAATTTATGAATGTTTAATTATATTCTAAGCTTTTAACTTCTAAGTATTAAAGTATGTTTTGTGTTTTTATGATTAAGAAGTGAAGTGTGACATGTATAATACATTTTTTTTTATTTTTGTAGTTTTAGCGCATCGCATAAGTGAAGCCCTCGCCTCGTGCCTGAGGCGTGGCGCCTCGTATTTTGGGACCGAAACGCCTCGCCTCGCCACCAAGACATCTGCAAACCGCCGGAAAGTCGAGCCAAGCTAGAAGTGGTCTCGTGGTGGGTTTTGAAATTGGCTCTGGTGGTGTTTAATTGGTCTCGTTAAACACCACCGTTGTCTCTGTTTGGACTTGTCGGACAAACGAGACCAGTTAAACACCACCATAGCCAATTTCAAAAACCCACCACGAGACCACTACTAGCTTGGCTCGACTTTTCGGCGTTTTGCAGATGTCCACGTCATATAAATCTAACAGCGTTAAGTTTTTTTAACGAGGAGTCCAATGTAAGAAAATACTTTGAAAGTAGGGACTAGTGGTAAGAATATTCTCAGTTGAGATTATTATTGAACAATTGGTAAAAGGTGTGATTATTAAAATCCAATAATTCAAATTAATATTATCTTATGACACATGAAAGAGAGCTGACAGAGAAATGTTACTTGTTACGGCGTGAGCATTGAGAGCACACCACCCCCATCATGCGTGAAGGGGGCGTGAGGATGCCGCCGTGAGAAACTTCACGCGAGGAACACACCCATTTAACCGTTGAATATAGCCGTTGGAGCCTATATTTGACCGTTGGAGACCATTTAAAAAAACTACTATATATACAAACACAATCATATACCAAATTTTTATCTCTATTTCACCAATTCAAACACAAATTTAATCAAAATGGCATCATCATCTTCCTCTTCATATTCAAGTGATGAAGCGGCTCAAATAATGTTCCGTGCTTGGACATCCGCAGCGATTACGTGGTGGCACGAAGCTGAATCATCACAACCTTTAACATGAAATGCTCGTCTAAACCGAGAACGGCCGGTTGCTAACGCCCAATTACTACAAGATTACTTTAACGAAAGGTGTACGTATGACGAGGAGCACTTTGCTACCCGGTTTTGAATGAGCCAGAATTTATTTTTAAGGATATTAAATGATGTAGAAAGAGAGGTTCCTTGGTTCCGACAAGGCGTTGATGCGAGAGGTCGGGTTGGTTTCACCCCCGTTCAAAAGTGTACCGTCGCGGTTCGTCAATTGACGTATGGAAGCGCTAGTGATTCGTTCGACGATTACCTAAAGATGTCTGCCCGAACAATCAGGTCATGCATGTATAAATTTTCTAGAGCTATTATTAGATTATATGAAAGTAGATATTTACGTAAACCGTCGGCTAGCGACATTGAGCAGTTACATGCAGCGCATGGCTTTGTCAGCATGCTTGGAAGTATCGATTGTACACATTGGGACTGGAGAAATTGCCCCAACGCATGGCGAGGGCAGTTTGCACCTGGTGATCATCCTAATCCGAGTATTATGCTCGAAACAGTTGCATCAAATGACCTATGGATTTGGTATGCATTTTTTGGTGTTGCCGGTTCTAATAATGACATTAATGTTATTAGACAATCGCCTATATTTGATGATTGGATAAACAGGACCGCAACCGACTCATCTTTTGAACTTAGGGGGACAATTTACCAGCGTGGGTATTATCTTGCCAATGAAATTTACCCCGAATATGCTGTAATTGTCAAGTCGCTTACGGAACCCATACTTATAAAAAAGCTCACGAAGCGGCAAGAAAAGATATCGAACGAGCGTTCGGTATGTTGAAGTGTAAGTGACATATTATCCAACGTCCGGCTAGGTGTTGGTCTCAAAACAAAATTAGGAACATAATGTATGATTGTATTATTCTCCATAATATGATTTTAGAGGACAACGGCTTTGCAATTTGTCATTATAACCCAAATGAAGAGGAGCCTACGTACGAAGAAATTGACGAAGATAAAAAGCGAAGCAACCATCAAGAAATACGAAGTCGAGAAATTCATCACGCTTTGAAAGCGGACTTAATTGAACATATTTTCGAACGTTCGCAAAATTAGTTTTTATGTAATTTTTATTTATGTAATTTTTTTATGTAATTTTTTATTTATGTTTTATGTTTTTTTTTTATTTTATGCAACTTTTATTTATCTCTAAATGAATATTTTATTTAAAAAATGAATATTATATAATATATGCATTTAATGCTCATTTGAGATGAGAGTACCCCTTGCCAAGGGAGAGCCAAGTGAGGAGTATACAAATATGATGTGGCGCCTATGTGACAGAAAAGGTACTCTTACTTGGGAGAGCCAAGTGAGAGTATACCTCATACTCTAATGATGAGCCTAGACTCAGGACATGTGAAGAGATTATTGCTAAATATAGAAAGAATGCGGGGGTAACTAAGTCAGATTTCCTAACATGGCTAAGATATAAGTTCTAAATAAGTTGAAAATCATGTTATGACTATTTCTTTCAGGATGCTTCTTCGGTAGCTGGACAAGCAAGAAACAAGCTTTTAGAGCGCCATGAAAAGCTTGAGGTAGGATTTGTTTTTTCGTCCTAAAGCAGGTTTGGAAGACTAATTTTTCTGTATTTGCATTTTCATGATTTGTCCCAAACCATCAAGTTGTGCCAAAGTCATTCGGAGTATGTTACATCTTTGTAGAACAATTGTTTTTAAAACATGGTTTTATGTTTCGTCTTTCAAGCATTTTCTTAGTGTATATAAGTTAGCTAAGTTATAAAAAGCTCCAAGACAATTTGATTGTTCTAATTTTCTTTAGAATTATGAATGATACTTTTTAATATTCAACCCGTGTAATACACGGGTCTATAACCTAGTTCATATTTATATTACATTACGAGTTATTGATGTCTTCATTTAACTTATATGATAATTATAGTGAGTATAATACATAACTAAATAAATATATAAATATTATTATGGTGAAGAATTCACAAAGATATCATTAATGCAACTTTATTTAGAATTGTTATCAAACAAAACATAAATAAATTTTCTTAGTTCCATTGTCCTCTAAATACCCATGCCGGATCATTTAAATTCTCTTGACAAGTAATACCCATCTTGTTTTAGTAGCCAATAAACATCCGAGTTTTCACTAGGTTGGCCACCAATGATTGATAAAATCTCATCATCGAAAACATGAAAATGTGCTGATCGAGATTTGTAAGAAAAATCTCCTGTGAAAAGAGTACTTCCGAAGACACTATCGCAAAATTTAAATTTATATCCAAGATGAGAGGTGATGTTGTGTAGCCCGAGATCATTATCTGCTGATTTCACATAAACATTGATTATTGAGTCTGGGATTCCGCTGTATAAGAAAATCGTCCACTCTATGGTAAACCAACATGTAACATCCCTAAAATAAATAACATAAGAGAATAAGATGAAAGGCGACGGGAATCGGGCAAAAGGAAAGAATGGAAAGAAATGAATCACGGGCTCGTGGACTCGGGCTTGAGCCAGGCTTGGGGGCGCAATGAAGGGGGGGGGGTAAGAACCCTAGCCTTCCCTCTCACTCTCTCCACTTCATCACTTACACCATCCATCTAGAGAGAGAAAATAGAAAGAGAAAGCTTGACACCCGCATCCAAGGTCTCCATCTGGACTAAAGATCATCAGCGGACGTTTCAGGAGTTGAGGGAAGAAGAAGCAAGCAAATTCCAGGTACAAATCGAGCTCAGATTCTCTGTTTTAGCTTGAGAAAATGTTTTAGGGTTTTGAAATGGGTTTCAATCAAAGACGTAATTTTTACGTGTAAAATGGCTTAAAAAGCATAGATTTAGCTTCATGGAAGCTAAACAAGAGTTTTGGACGTAAAAAGATTCAAACTTGGATAAAAAACGATGATTTTGGCCAAGAACATATGAATCTTCCGAAAACTCTTTGAATGGATCGAAAATTCTGGCCCGTCCGAAAAGTATTTCGGACACAGTGATTTTCGGATAAAATACACCCGATCGAAATAGTTTTCGATCGGAAGGGATTTCGACCGTAAGAGTTTTTGGAAGAAAATGTTTTCAAAGGGAATAGATTTCGGTCGAAAAAGAGTTTGACCGAAATAGTTGTCGGACAGATGTTTTCGAACGAAAAAGCCATGCAATAAGAAAATAGTTTTAATACAAAAGTTTCCGGTCGAAATAGTTTCCGGTCGAAAAAGATTTCGACCGAAATAGATTTCGGTCAAACAAGATTTCGAACATAGAGTTTTTGGACAAAATGACTTAGTGTTAATTTGTCTAGTTCATGAATTTTAACAGATCAGCTAACCTCTACCTCGCTCGAAGTTCTTGCTGAGTGAGTTAATCTTTAAGAAATCAGGTGAGTTCAAGAATCCCTATTTTACTGTTTTAGGATGGTGTGCATACTCAAGAATTAGACGTTTATAATAAACATACTTTATTACTTAAACGTTTGCAAAGAAAGATAAGAACAATAACGGTTTATGTAAATGAACGTTTTGTAAGAAATATACCGTTTATATGACCGAACGTTTTGAAAGAAAGAAAGATAAGAAAGATACGGTTTATATAGCCGAACATTTTATAAACGAAAGATAAGATAAGAGAATGGTTTATTTAACTAAATGCTTTATAAACAAGGAGAAGATAATGGTTTATTTAACTATATGTTTTATAAACAAAGAGAAGAGAATGGTTTATCTAACTATATGTTTTATAAACAAAGAGAACATAATGGTTTGTTTAACTATATGTTTTATAGACAAAGAGAAGATAATGGTTTATCTAACTATATGTTTTATAAACAAAGAGAAGAAAAATAAGTCAAAAACATTGTCTAATCTGTCAGAGTATACGACTCAAAAAAGAAAAGACTTGGGGTAGTAGCGTAGTCCTAGAGGCTAGTGTTACCCTAAGCATAGTAGCAAGTCTTGAGGTAGTAGTATGGTCCTTGAGGCTAGTGCTACCCGAAGCCGATGTTGCGTCATGGACCGAGACCATGACGTACCATGAGAACAATCGGGACAATGCTCGGCAGGGCATTGTAACGAAGATATTGTACAACTGGTAGAAATGGGTGATGATGGTTACCTGAGAAGTCCCTTGTGGACACCATTGTGAGTATCAGCCTTTGGACGATAAACCTTAGAGAACAATACTCGCTAAGAAGTCCTTGTTGGACACCAGAAAGAGAAAGAAACAATTTGTAGACTATAAATGTATGACTTAACAAGAAAGAGAACAGAATAACTAAGTATCAATTTACATGTAGTATTGTAATGTATTTTACTTAGTAGTATAAAGAATGTTTTTCATTAAATGAGTTTTTATATGAGTAACGTGAGAAAGAAATGTTTTATGCTAAATGATGTAAACTTGAATCACCAGCGTTAGCTGATTATTTTAGTATGCACATCAGGTAGCAAAGGAAAGAAAAAGATTTGAAGCCGCGAGGGCTTAGAGAAGAGAATGGCTGGATTGCTGCATCTGACAAGACTGACATCCCCATTTTTAGATTATGAATGAGAACAATGTTATGTTTTAAAAGTTTTTGTTAACTCTGAATTATGTACAAGACTTTCGCTATTGATGTTTAATGTTTTAATTCAACGTGTAAGAACTATGTTTATACTATGTTTGCCAACTATGAGAGGTACCCGGTTTGAGTCCTTTCACAACAACTCTGAGAAGAGGTTATAAGAAAACAAGTGAAATAGGTTAACACAATGTGAAGGGAACAAAGTTTCTTTATAACAAAAATACTCATTTTTTTAAGCTTTAGACAATGAGTATTTGAGTGTTTTACTCTCAAAGCACATACATATATATAGGATACATGTGTACTTACAATAAATATGTATATATATATATAGGGGTATGTTCTTTTGAGAACCAACAATATGTTAAGAACCGTGAGAACCGCATTAACTCTTCCTCTATTTATAATATAAATTGACTAGAATTCATGTACATTTCAATATGTTTAAAGTTTGGTTTTAAAAGACATCGAATTTATAGTCGTTTTTTAAATGCATAGATGCACTCACACTATATGCACAAATGAATGCATATATGCATATTTTTATACTTTTCTTAAAAAAAATTAGGAGAGAGGAGATAAACTCAAACTAAGAGTGGGAAGAGATAAACAAAACATTGTTGTTGAATTTTACTTTTTTCACTAAAGCGATATGTACACGTTTTGCGTTGGATTATACGTCGGGGCGGACGCGGTTGTTCAATAGCACAAGGTTAACTATTAAAGTTTCGATATTTCATTAATGAATAATTTAAGATTCAATACAAGGAAGAATAATACGAATACAATATTTAATTTAAGTAGTCTAGGTCTAAAGCATCCTATGTGATCACGAATAAGTCTCATGATGTAAACCTGAAACATGTGAAAGAATCTGTCAACTACAAAATAGTTGGTGAGATACAAAGGTTTTGACACAGTTTAACAAGTATTTGAGAAGAATTACAATTCACTATGATTCATGCATTCTATAATGTAAGTATGAGAAAACAAGCATGTTAGACATTGTGCATATCAACCCTCCAACCAAGTTTAGGCATAACCCGCAGGTTACCCTTATAAGTCTCAAGTTTAAAGTTTAATTCAGTAACAATCACCAAGGGCTCCCCTCCGAAGGGGTCAATCAATCAAGGTGGATTGGTCAAATACAATAGATCTATCATTGTTACTATAGGCTTGATCAAAGTTAATGAATATGCTAGTTTTAAGTTTAATCTAAGCATACAAGTCTCAAGTTTAACATAAGAATAAACACGTAGTCATAGTTGTACAAAAATTGTATAAGTTTAAGAATTTTGAACATGTTTCACCCCAAAAGCATAGAAAGGAAAAAAGGGGCTAAGTATACTCACTTGGATTGATGAAAGAGTATCCGTCAAGATTTAGTGTAGCAAGACTTTGAAGGAGAATATCCTCACAACGAGCCTAAGAATATAAGTCTAAAGTTTCAAGTTTATTTCTATAAGTCTAAGACAAAAGATCTAGGATTTCGAGATTGACTAGGGTTCCAAATGGGAGACGAGAATGATTATGTTTATAAAGTCAAGTTTAAAGTAAAGGTTTTAAGTGAATGACGCAAGACTTGAATATCGAAGTTTAATAAGTTTATAGATTAGAATAATCATTAATTAAAATAATTATTTAGAAGTCGTATAATTACTCTAGTTAGGTAATAATAATCCAAATAGTTTTCTAAGTATTCGTAAATGAAGTTGAGGTAATTTTTAAATGAAAGACCAAATAATTATTAAAGTTTTAACAATAGTTATACAAGAAATAAATAATTATTAAAGATTTATAATAATTATTTAAAGAATATATAATGATAATTATTATTTTGAATAATAATTAAGGTTTTATTATAATCGTTTCAAGAATGCATAATTATTAAGGATAGATAATTATTAAAAATATTTATCTAATTGAAAAGTATCAATATAAATCATTTACGATTTATTAAAGCATTTAAGTATTAAGTATTTATTAAAATATGTATAGTTAAATAATGTTTAAAATGTTTTCATAAGTTTAAATGAATATCATTTTAAGTTTAGACAACCCACGATAAATGAAACTTATTATAAGATTTATATTTTAAATACAAGTTTATAAAGTTCATAAGTTTATAAGGGTTTTAGATAAAGTTTCTTAAAATAAAGTTTAGTAATAAATACTTAAAGTTTTCATTTAGTTTTATAAATTTTATAAGTTTAAAATTATTTAGGAGCTACATAAAGTATAAATATCTTCCTTGTTTTTGAAATAAATAAATGAGTCTTGATTTAGTTTTAAATAAATCACAAGTTTTTACAAGTTTATGTTTCCTAAGTAGTGTGAAATTTTATAAATTGTTTATAAAATTTATATAGGTTATTTATTTAAAGTTATAAGTTTTAAACAAAAAATAACTAAAGTTTTATGTTAAATTAAGTTTTATAAATTATTTTCTGTTTATTGTATAAGTTTTATAGAGTTTAAAAGTATTTTTATAGTTTTTAAATGTTTACAGCTATTTTTAAAGAATTAGTTTTTTATAAATTTTAACTAAGTTTAATTTAGTTAAAATAGTTGCAGAATACAATAGTGTAGATAAAAGCCATTTCTGGGTTTATATAAGTTTAACAGATTTTATAAAAAAATTTAGAGTTTAAAACTGTTTGGGAAAGGCTAAAAAAAATTAAAATGGACAAAACTCGGCTCCCCGGATTCGAACTCGGGTCTCGCCCGGGTCATCCACACACACATGCACTTAACCATCCCGACTACGGGCTCGTTAGTGTATTACTATGAAATGGAAATCTTTTAAACAAAGACTCAGATCGGCCCCCAAATTGATATGAACCCTAGAAACTAGATCCTTAAATACACCACAATTATCCCTCTGTCTTCGTAAATTGACAGAGGGCTTTCGATTAGATGATGAAAACGAAGAAGATGGCCATCGAAATTACCTGATAAGGTGCCGAGATGAGTGAGAACGAGTTTTAGTCTTGGAGTCGGCCGACGCAACTTCAATTGGCAAAAGCGGGTTCGATCCTGACGAATTGAGGGTTTGAGTAGTTGTGGTGTGGTGTCGCTGAGGTTCTCATACCCCTATTTATAGCCAATATCGACCATAAATGTCAAAACGGTTGGGAGTTTTACGGTTGGGTTCGAACGGCTCGAATTTGAATTCACGCGTGACCCTGGCCGGAATTGGACATTGATGAGCATCGGGGTTGGGTCGCATGCGCGAATGGACCCCCGAGGTTCAATGAACTTAGCATGGAATCGCGATTTTGAATAGTGGGAGTGGAAACCGGTGCTTGGCGGGACTCGAACCCACGACTACTTTCTTGATTCGGGGTTTGGTCTTTGTGCGAAAAAGGCCCTTGAAGTTTTCTAAGTTTATCCTTTTTTTGCTAAAGTTAAAGTTTAGTTTAAAAAAAGTTTCAATAATGACAGTAATGGTCCTTGGACTTTATAAAATAAATAAAATGTTTTATTTTATAAAAATCCAAGTAAGTTTTATAAGTTTTATTATTTTATAAGTTTTTTTTTATGAAACTCAAGTTTATAGGTTTTAGTAATAAAATATATAAGTTTATGATTTATAATATTTATATAATTATAAATTAACAAATTTTCAAGAATTTAATACGTGTCAAGAAGTCGGAAAAATTCGGGATATTACACGTTGGGCTTCATCATAAGCTTGTTCTTCGTCCGAAAGTGGATTCGCCGCCCCTTGTTCTACTTCGAATTCATGTATTTCTTGTTCAATGTCAAGCTCGCCTTCTAGTTTTGCAACATGTTGTACACGTTCGGCGGCATCCAAATGGTCCTTCAAGCAAATACACATCTCCATAGATTCCGGTGTAAGCCTCGTTCTTCGAATAGATAAAACCCTGCCACTAAGAGAAAAAGCGGATTCCGAAGCTACCGTAGAAGCTTGGACGGTTAGTAGGTCACGGGCCATTGCGGCTAGAACGGGATATTGGGATTCCCTTCCTTGCCACCAACTCAAGATATCAAAGTTTTCAAACTCTTCGGATCTTAGAGTTGAAATAAAGTTGGTTGCTTGATATCTCCAAGCTCGCTACTTGGTGTGGTTCCACGAGCTCGTTTAGTATTTTGTTTCTTAAAGTGTTAAATAAATTTAGCATCGGGTTCCTTGAACTACTAGAACTTGAACCCGAACCCATTGATTCACGTATGTTTGATGGATCACCACTTCCACCATATTTGCGTAAATAATAATCAAACATATTATTAAAAGCCGAATTGAAATCCCTTATTGCCTTTGATTCAAAATTTGGGTCTTCCTCGAACATATTTAAATCATCCGATATTGATCCAATTAATGTTTCAACACCGGTTACATTAATCGTTGGGTTTAAGGCGGTCTAACATGTAACAACGACCGGCATTTTCGAAAAATATTTTTTAAATTTAGCTTTCATAGGTTTTACCATTTTTCAAAAATAGTGTCGTGATATTCAAACTTTTTTAATTTATTACATATTAAGTATAATTGTTGAAGTATTAGCGAAGATGTGGGATAATAAACTCCCGATAAACATGTAGTTGCATTTTTAAAAACCTCAAGCAAATTAGTTAGTTTCTCGATCATATCCCAACTTATATTATCAAATTTTTGTGAACAACGTTTCTTTTGTACAAGTTCATCATGGAAATGTTTTAAAGTAACTCTTTGCCTTAAGGCCGATTCAAACATTTTCCATGTCGAGTTCCATCTAGTAGGTACGTCCCAATTCGGACCTAAAAAGATGGAATCCGTTTGTTGGCACAAGTTTCTATAGTTTATATATCTTTTTTTGCTTGTGCTAAAAACTTCACGTAACATCACTTTAAAATTTTCTTTTACGTCTCTTATTTCTTGGACGTTTAGACCGTCTTGCATAACCAAGTTAATGATGTGTTCAACACATCGACTATGAAAAAAAAAACACCGTTACAAGGCGGTTCATATTTTATTTTTAATTTTTCCACCGCGTTTGTGTTATTTGAAGCGTTATCAAAAGATATTGAAAATATTTTTGGTTGAATTTTATAAGTTTGAATTACCGAGTCTAAAATATAAAATAAGTTTTCGCCGGTATGTGGATATCCAAAATAATCAAACGCAATCGTACGCTTCATCATTTGCCACGACTCCGGTTGAACCCAATGTGCGGTAACGCAAAGGTACGATTCGGGTAAACCATGTGGAGCGGACCAAACGTCTGTTGTTAAGTTAATGCCGGTATTTAAATTTTCAAAACCTAAAATTAATTCTTTTTTAGCTCTTTTCCACATTTTTAAACAATCTCTTCTCAAAATAGAACGACTTACATTTGTGTAACTCGGTTGAAGCGTCTCTTGTATCATCCTCGTCAAGCGCGGATTATCAAAGTGATCAAAAGGCAATCCTTCTTGAATGACGAAATGTGTCATTCTCTCACGAACCCTCTCGACATTGTATTGCCAAACTCATCCATCCCTACCAATTTGAGTTTGATCTTCACCTTGAGTGTGTTTTGCGTGACTAGCAATATGTTTCCTCAAAGTGCTATTTCCCGCCGCACCCAAAATTCTACCACAACGTTTGCAACGAGCCTTTTGCGAACCGTTCGACATTTCGCATAAATCGAAATAAGCTCATATCTCTTGGTTTCGGGAGCAAGGAAGTATTGACACCACCGTGACATCGCTAGTAGAACCACCAACCGAATTTTGAGTGCTTGCGGAAGCGGAAGCCATGAGAGCGTTTTTTTTTTGCGTAAAGTGAGCGTTTTTTTGCGTTTTGAGAGCGTTTTTGAGTTTTGAGAGCTAGAATGTTGTGGTGAACTAACCCATACACCCAATACCTATTTATACTAAGTTTCAAGCCTTAAAAACAAAAAAAAAAACAAAAAACGGCCAAAAAAAGGGCTATATAACCGTTTTTTTTCTTCTTCCAACGGCTATAACCGGTTCCGAACCGGTTCCAAATTGTCCGAAAAAAACCGGTTCCATTTTGTCCGATTTTTATCCGGTCCGTCAAAAAAACCAGAACCGGTTCTGGATCCGCCGGTTCTCACAAAATCCGGTCCGGTCCCAAAAAAACCGGTTCTAGACGGATCCGGTTTCGGATAATCCATCGGATCGGATTCGGTTTCGGTTCTTTTGAGCACCTCTACCCCACCCATCCTGCACAAACGTCTGATTCGATCAAATTTCCAACGAAAATTTCCACGAAATCAAAGGTTTGTTTCACCGGAGGAGCCAGAAAGAGATCGAATTTCACTGTGTGTGCTGAGTATTTTGAAGTGGAAGGCAACGAATCCTACATGGCGGTGGTAGAGAAACCGACGGAGATCGATTTTCCGGGACGAATTTTGGATTGAGCGCCACAAGTGAAACGCGGGGGTGGTGTGGTGGTTTTCCGGGACGAATTGTGGAGCTGATCGATTTCGACGAAGATCGATTTTTCGGTGGTAGAGGAACCGACAGAAATCGAATTTCTACGGAGATCGGAGACGAATTGTGGAGCTGATCACGCGGGGGTGGTGTGGTGGTGGTGTGGTGGCAGTGGTTGGGTGGAGATGGAGATAGCGGTGGTGGCCGATAATGGTGGTGGTTGGTGGTGGTGGCGATTAATTACAGAGATGAAGTGGTTGGGTGTTTTATTCAATTTTGATTTTCAGTTGGGATAAATGGAACCAATTGATATGTGTAATTTTTCTGGTGGCGGCAGCCGGAGGCGGTGGTGGTTGTCGCCGGAAATGGCGCCGAAAATGGGAGGAGGAAGCTAGGGTTTGGTGGGAGATGTGGTTTTGATTTGGAGAAGATGGAGTGAGTGGTTTTGGTGGATCCCACTTTTTTTAATGAGTTAATCTTTTTTTTGTTTTTATTATTTTATTATGTAAGGGTATTTTAGTCATTTCACATTTACTTAACTGAAAAACTTAACTGACATCCACTTCAGGGGCCATTTATGTTACAAACGTGCAAACTATTGGTCCAAACCTGTAATTTCTGATTCGTAGGGGCCAAAAGTGAAATCCGGGTAAACCACAGGGGCCATTAATTCTAAATTTAATGTAAAATTTATTATGGATAGTTATAAATTGTAAAGTCGGTGGCAATTGCTATCGACCACATTTAAACCTCACCCTTTGTTATATTTACTAATTAAACCTTCAGTTTTCTAAAATTTTTACCTAGCCCATGTACTATATATAATATATGATTTTAACCCTATTACTTTTTTTACTAAATTTTATTTTCTCCATTAACTTTCGTTCGTTAACTTTTTTTTCTTTTAAATCGTTAAATATATATATTTTAGGAATCGTTAGTTATATCGACTGTTGGTAACATGTTGGTACCTAGCAGAATGAGACCGACACCTACTGAATAACATCGGTACCGTTATATAACTGTCTTTGTTACTAATTTTTTTAACCGGTTTGTCGTGTCAATGTTAAGCCATGTTTACGTCGCAACGTTAATTTTATACATTTCTTTTTATGCTTAGTCACGTTAATGTGACCGCTTCAACCGTTTAAAATTTATCTTTGGACAAAATTCTCAACTCTACTTCTCAAATTTCTAAACTCTCAACTTTACCCCTCAAATTTCATTTCTTTTTTCTTTTACTTTTTTTTATATTCGTTTATAAAAATTATTTTTTTCCTAATTTTATTTTGTTTTTACTTTAATTTCGTAAGTTTATATCGTGCGGGTTTAATTGATAAATTTTCCAAATATACCGTCGAGACGTCGTTTCCCTTTGCTATTTAAGCACGTCTAATACCCTCCGCAACGCGCGGGGTTAACTTACTAGTTTTTATTAAAATCAAACAAATATACGTATTTAACTTTATTATGTTCGTATTCGCCCCTCTCGTCCCCGTCCCCCCAAACACAAAAGAGGTAGCGGATTTGACCTCGGTCCGACCCCTCCTTTTATCTTTTTTTGTTCTTATCTACGATTTTACATGGTTTTGTCTTTTCGTTAAATAGTTTTTTAAAGTTCGCTTCATTTTTCTTAACATTCATTTTTAGAACGATGTGACTTTTTCATGATTAACAAATATACCGTCACGACATATTCTTTTATCTACATTTTGATGTTTAGAACTAAGCCGCCACAACACATGGGAAATACACATCAGTTTACTTTTAATATACATGTGTGTTATCCATGGTGCTCCACAACCTCATTCAATAAATCTTTTTTTTTTTAATTTTTTTTTAATTTAGGACGAGACACAACTCATCTAGCAGTATTACTTTACTACAAAGAACGTCTCTATATTTAACTCCAAACATCATTATCTTCATCTTATACCCATTCACCAACCTGCTTCGTGTAATTAACTTGAAGAGAGAATGAGAAAGTAATAGGGCAAACCATGGAATATTAACAGTCAATAGTCCATACAACAACAATGTACATAATAATAAATTCACAAAATTAATCCCCCAAAAAAAAAATTTAACAAACAACAATAATAATGTTTAGCTCGTGGCAACCACCGTGTTCATGAGTTACCGTCCAATACGCCTTTCAGAAAATTCAGTCCTTCCACCGATATACTCCGCCTCACACGTGTCTGAGGTACTTCAATTCGCGGCGGAGGATCCGCCGAGAAACAGATAACAATCACCGTTAAATTATCACAAGTGTTCCTTTTCAGGGCTTCGCGAACCAGCTCTTTCGAGCATCGTTCTGGATCATTATGAACCATCAACTCCTTTCTCGTGATTGACACCGCACACTGGCTGCTCATCACGTCCCACAGACCATCGCACCCGATGATAAGAAACTCGTCGTCTTCGGTTAATTGGATTTGTTGCAGCTCTGGCTCGGCGCTTAAGGGGCAGGCAGACCCTTTCGGGCCTTTCATGTGCCAATCTCCCAGGGCTCGAGCCACTGATAATTGACCGTTTAGGTAACCGTCGTAGATGGCTCCACCCAGCTGTTCTATTCTTAACCTTTCAGATGGAGAATTCGGTTTGTGGTCTTTTGACAGCTCAATGGCTCTACCTCGTTTCCCTAACACGGCTCGACAATCACCGGCGTTTGCAACTACCATCATTCTGTCAGATACATAGAATGTAAACTAATCACCATTTTCAACAGAAATTTGGATTCCAATTCAAAAAAAATTCTTAGATTAAAATCTTTTGTTCATTACGCCACCCTGGTGCACCATGTGAACATTTTCTCTTGCATTTTGCAAAGAAACTGTCTCCATGAGTATGACTCGGACCTGTGAGGGGAACATCACAAAGGTGTAACCTTACCCATAAAAACAGAACTGGCATAATGGTAAATTTGGGTTGAGTTTTCTGTCAACTAAAAACAGATAAAACACCATAAACGAGCCGAGCTTAAACTAGCTCGAGCGTATATTGTAGCTTGTTTATTGAGCTGAGCTTTACATAAAAGAACCTATTATTTTTATATTTTTATTTAATAGATTAAATATATGTTTACATAATAGTTATTATTATATACAAAATTATGAGAAAAATAAATATATAATATATATTAAGGTTATATTTAAATATTATAATTATAAATATCTAAAAATAAAATAATTAAATAATTAATAAATAAAAAACGAGCACGGGCCGAGCTTTAGAAATAGAGGTCGAAGGGAACCGATCTGGGGGTTCACTCGGCTCGTTTAAACCCTTATTTTAAAGATCAAATCACAAAATTTAGCTAGAAGATAAATGGGTCAAAACAAAAATATAAATCTGAGTGATAATATTGTTTTTTTTACAACATACCAGTGCATTAATTATTTATAAAAAACTAAAAAAATAAGGAAAAAGGTATTTGAGGATCAACACCATGGCCAATTTACCAGTAAAAAGTGACCCGTTTCAAACCGAACCCAATTTAACCGGTTATCCAACATGACACTTCCAGCTAAAGTCCGAAATTTGACCCATTTTAACCCGAACACAATTTGACCAGTTATCCAGCATGTCCATAGACACCTTTAACTAAAGTCAAACCGCGGTGATCCCTAAAAACCACAAACAAGTTCACATACCTTCCAAATACAAGTGCAGTCAACACAGTGGTTCCTGAGGAGATATCAAGAGATGCATTGTCAGCAAAGGCATGATCAGCTTTCACAAATGCATTCTGAATTGCCTTTTCTAAACAAACAGGGAACTGAGAATCCTCAATAATGAACTTTAATATGTTTTTTCTAACATAAGTTGCAGCATCCGTACCACCATGTCCATCAAATACCTGTTAACATAAAATTTTCAAAATTAATGGAACCAATTTTTATAATCTACCTGTCATCAACATAATTTCATGCAAATTGCTAGAAAAGTAACAAACTTTGGTCCAATTTCAAAACTTCTGAATGTTTAGTTTTTTTGTGGGTGAAAATAAGGGTATGTACGGGCTTGCTTGTTCAAACAACTTTTTTCACCTTAAGGGTGAACTCGTACTTTTGAATCCACCAAGAATAATCGGCTTGAAATAAGCAATATCAAACCGCTTGTTTAAAACAACTTATTTCACGCACATAAAACATATGCACTTTTCTTCATCCAAAAACTCAAAAGTGCTTATCTGCTTTAAAAAAATGCAATAAGCAGATAAGCTTTTCAAAATAAGCAAATCCCAAATAGCTCCTAAAGAATATTACCCCAAGGTGGACCAAAGTTGACTGCTTTTTTACACAATCTGGCCTTAAAAAACCAAAATGGACACATACCCCATAAAAAGCTCCAGGGGAAGGGAAACCTTCTTTTCCATCTAAATATTCAAGAAGATTATCTATACATATATGTTCATCTTCCATATATTGTTTCGGTCCTTTTTCTGCACAGCTTCCCGATCGAATCATGGGAAAACATTCAGATTTTCCATCTGTAAGAGATTTAACAGCAATAATCCCAACGCCAAAATCCTAGCAGAATTCAGCCATAAAGTTAAATTAAGAATTTTATATAAGTGTTAAATAGGAAAACCACAAGAGTTGCATTGCTGCATAGAGGTATATGATATCTTAGCTTGTACATAAAGTATATTCGTTACTTTAAACAGAAGTCAGAATTCAGTTATTAAAGGCAAAAAACAAACTAACCATATGAATATGTAATTCAAGATCCACCATTCCCACAAAAGATAACTAGTTTGAACTTTGAAATAAGCAGTCTCACATCGTTTATTGAAAACAACTTATTTCATCCTTAAAAAAGTAAGCAGATAAGCATAACAATATTTTCCTCCAAACAATCAAAAGTGCTTATCGACTTCCAAAACCGCAATAAGCAGATAAGTTGTCTAAATAAGCAATCTCAAACACTAAGCACCTGGTTTTCTAAACTAAACCCTAATACCTATGCAACAAATAACACCATGAATGGACATATATATAATGTACATAACACAACATAACATGATATTCACCGCGGATATAACTTATTATACCGGATCATGAGGCGGTTGCAGCGTTGCAGTGCTCATACTATGTCGAACACCCGATACATGCCGTGGAGGTTTCCTGATCACCATTTGTTTTAAATGATCTGAATTCTGTGATATCACATCTTCTCCAGTTGTGTTAAAACCACTTTCTAGCATTGAATAAGGTGAAAATTCAGTACCTGCAGCCATAATCTTTCTTGGTGCATAAAACCCCCAAAATATCAACCAATCACAAACACAGCTCTCTTCCAAAAAGTGCCAATATTTCGAATTTCGAAACCGGATTTCCCAAAAAGTAATCGCAAAGCAGAATCCACTTCGATTTTCTCTTCAATTTCAACCAAAAGTTTCCGAAAAACACGTGATCGTATCAATTTGAAGATCGCAACACGAAATACGAACGATGAAAACCTAAATCGCTAGTTTGCTACACCTGTGGTCAAAATTAGAACCTAATTTCGGATAATTGACCCTAAAAAGGTGGAAAAAAGAGATGAAATTGTGTACAGCGATTGAGATCGGATTAAAAGTTAAAACCCTAGGATATCTTAACAACGGATCAATTTCAGAAATCGAGATCCTGTTTGTGGTAGAATTTGACGATATAACGAAGATTAAGAGGGTAAGTAAAGAAGAAAGCAAATTGCTCACGGTTGAAGACGTCAATTATGATGCGTTTGTATGCCCTTTTATCACAGTTGTCAGCGTATTTAACCCTAACAGGACTTTCTTTGAAGATGGAGAAAACGTAAACAGGTAATAAAGTCTTGCATTTAGATCCCTTTACATTTTCACAAAACACCATACGACCCATATTGTTTTCAGAAAATTACATGAAGGTCCTTGCATAAAAATTATCCCACTTGAACCCCTTTCAATCCCTTAGTGTCTCATTTGAATATGTTTACTGGCATAAGCCTTACTAAACATTAATACACACATGATTCTTTCTTTTATAAACACACAAATATTGTGTAATGTATTCGTGTTCACTTGATTGTGATCGATAGAATGGTGGGAATGACTTGTAGTCCCTCTAACACTGGTTTATTATGTTTCTTAGATAAGTTACATGCAACTTAAGTAATTAACCCATTATAAAATGGAAGCTTGGTAAGACGAAGAGTGACACACAATGTTGCAAAAATCGCGATTAATCTCTAATCGGCCAATGTCCTAGGAATTTTGAGCTAATCGGTCAAAGATGGTCAAAATCGGCCCTAGGTGGCCCTAATCGGCCAAAAATTGGTGGCTTCCCGTTTTTCCGACGAGATTCTTGTAAATTTTGGCGATTTACAAAAATGTGTGTATATAATTTTAAAAATTACATATAAAAATGTGTGTGTATATATATAATTTTGAAAAGAGTAAATTACAAATTATGTTCTTTAACTATAGTTAAAATTGCAGGTTATGTCCTTTGACTTCAAAAATTACATTGGATGTCCTTTTTTTGAAACCTTTGCACACATTTAGTCATTTTCACTAACTGGGGTTAATTTTTTCTGTTAAATATAGTCATATGCGTTGCACATAAGGGTATAATTGTCTTTTTGCTTAAAAGGACTATTTATGTAAGTTATTCTTAATTTACTATTTTTATAATTTACTCCCCCACCCACCACACCCATCTTCTTCTCTGTGTGTCTACTCCTCATTCACAAAAACAAATAAAAAATTAAATGGGGTGTTGCATCTCCATTCAAACCGATATTGCTGTTGTTTATTTGTTTAATTAATTCACCATGGTTTAACGATTTTTGATTCTTGACCTTTAAAGCCATCAACTGAAATCAAAAAGTAAGATTCGAAGAAACTAAAGAACTTGAGTAGCTTTTAGGAATTAAGGAACGACTTTTACATCAAGTAATCATGTTTTTTTTGTTGGACTAATCTTGCAAAATGAATCCAAATTCTGAACCCAGTATGAAACTTATTCAAAAGGATGCAGAGAAAATCATATGGGGCTGGAATCTGCTCATCTTGCGCCTAATCCAAATGTGTGCAACTTCCCCGAACCACCGAAAATCAGGATTAGGATGCTCGTGATTGTTATTTTTGTATGGTGGTCGACAGAGTAACTGCGGCCGGATGAAGAAGGAGGCGGCAAAGGAACTTGGTCGGACTTGATAGCTTCTTCGTCATAGAGATCGTAGATCTGACGCTTCTGAGGATCGTTAAGTATGTCCTAGGCTTCGGAAATCTGCTTGAATTTGGCCTCTGCCTCGGTTTTGTTTATGTGTTTTTATCGGATGCCAAATCATGGTGAGACGATGGAAAATCAGATTTATGACGGAGTCTTCCCGGGAAATGTAAACCTTGAAATTGAGAGAGGGGGTTCGTATGTGACGAATATGGAGTGTCCTTGAAAATAAAGACGGGGAGGAGTAGAGGGATTCAACAGCGGAGGTGGGTGGGAGGAGCACAGTGTGTATAGATGGGGAAGAACAAATATGGGGCAAGTGGTGGGGTTGGGTTTCCTGAGAGAGAGTAGAAAGAATCGGGTTTTATTAATTTGAATTTTAAATTACACTTTTCGTCCTTAATACGGTAAAATGACTAAATTGCCCTCATGTGCAAGGCACATGGGGGATTTAACAGAAAAAGTTGACCAATGTTAGTGAAAAGGACGAAATGTGTGCAAAGGTTTTAAAAAAAGGACATCCAGTGTAATTATTGAAGCCAAATGACAATATCTGCAAATTGATATATAGTTAAATGACACAATTTGTAATTTACTCTTTTGAAAATTACATATAAAAATGTGTGTATATATATAAATCTGAAAATTACATATAAAATTCCAATCCGACTAATCACTAGTCTACCACACCACCCGACTAACGTCTAACGATTTTTATAACACTGGTGACACATCAACGTCGTCAACGTCATCAAAACATAAGTACTTGTTATCTGTCATACATCTTCTTTTATACTTGAAATTTGGATATTGTATTTTGGTTGTATTTGGTTTGCTTTTATTATAGTAATATAGTATTGTTCACTTCGCAAAAACATTGCATACGAGGTCAACCATTTATGATGATTATTTTATCATTATTTTTTAAAGATAAGTTATGTATATTGTAAGCATTGGTAAAGAGTTAAAAAAAATTCTCAATTACAATAAGTGATAGTGTAGGGGTTCCTTTTGAAAATATAGTAAAGACGGGTGCATAGTTGCAATTAACCTAACAATGTGGTTGGCAACCGGCAACTCCAGGTGATCCAATTGATGGATGTCAGGCGGGAACATGTGTCAAACAATAAGTGGTGGTTGACTTGATCCATGATTACTTTTAATGTATCTAACTGAAAAGGCATCCCATCCGTTAGATTTTCGTATCATTGCTAAACAGCTGTTGGATGTATTTGTTGGTTCTCGGTAGGTTACTTAACGTTTGCAGTTAAGAGACGTTAAAAGCCGTGTGTACGCTGTATTTTCACCAGACACGTGTCGAAAGGTAACTAGTCTTGTTGGGAGTATTGCGGCTAAGACTTATTTTTGAAGATAATATATGATAATCATTATTTTTTTTTGTCCATCATGTTTCTTGTTGTGTGATTAGGAGTTTTCTAATAAAGGGTTTACTCGTAACGAGGTCATGAGTTCGAATCCTGACGAAAGGATTTTACCAGTATTTTACACAAGACTAGAAGTTAGCCGTTCAAAATAAAAAGACATAACATTTTTTTAACTAATTTATTTTTTATATTGCTTATTATATGGGTTTACTAATGATAATCCTAATTATTAATAACTACTAAAATCCTCACATAACCTTTGGATTATTGTTAATATTTAGACATAACCTTTTTATTTTCTCTTACATATTTAAGTTTTTGGGTTTTTTATTGGTTATAAGAAAGATACAATAGAAGATGGTTGTTGTTATGTTAAAATAATTATATTTTTTAATATAAAATACAAAAAAAAAGTTGCTAATAATTATTATGTTGTAACATGTTTTAAACCTAACATCAAGAGATGTTACAAATATATGCTAAATGTAAAATGCATGTTTTATTTTTACTATTAAAAATAAATAAATAAATAAATAAAATAACCCGCTCCCACCCGGTAGGCATAAAAACCGAATAATCTAACCATATTTGAAAGTAACATAAAAGACCGAACCAGTAGAAAAACCTATGGTTCGGTTATGATTTCTTTAATAACCTTCTTTTATTGTTCAGTTATAGTTATATGTGTATGAATAAGTGAGCCGAACTGAGCCGTCATTAAAAATGAGTCTTTATATTTTTACTTTTTATAAATAATAGGTTTTATGTTGGAAAAGCTTTGTTATAATTTTTATAAATAACATCACCCCTTTTTCTTTCCTTAAAATTTATAAACAGTTTCAAAGATTTCAACTCACAAATTGCGGCTGATTCAGTGTTTTTGTTGTTCCCAAAACAAGATTCGATCCAATGGGGGATGAGAATTCTAGCGACCAACATTCAAGCATGTGAATGGGGAGGGGAGAAACCTGATCACCGAAAGGAAGACGGAGGATTGATTCCAAATCACTTTTGCTATGTGTGTTTGGATCAATTTATGCGAACTCAAATCACTTCTCAGCTTAATTCCACGCCCTAGATCTTGCGTAACAAAATTTTGAGCAGGGAATTCAACCTCAAACAGCTTGGGTGGGTTAGGGTTTGGCAGCGCATCTCTCTCTCATGGGGTTTTTTGTTTCTCGTTCTTTTGATTATGAACAGGGAATTCTTGATGAATTTTGACTTGTTTTCGGTTTGGGTGGTAGTACCAAGTGCAAAAGGATTTGAACTTCATAGTTGCTAGGGGGGTTGGAAGTGGTGGTCGGCGGTGGTGTTCTTGGTTGCCCTCAGAAAGGGGTGAGGGTTAGGGTTGGGGTTGGGTTGGGCAGGTGTGTATCTAAGAGAGGAAATTTTATATAATTTGGGGTATTTTGGTCTTTTACTAAAGAGTTAACAGGAAATTTGGATGGGGTTAGTGAGATGGATTGTAATTGATACTAAAATAAAACTATTGGACTAAAAAAGTCAAATTACAACTAATTGACTAAAATGGTTATTTTGATCAAACCACATGGACTAAAACCGTATTTAACTCTTAAAAAATCATGCTAATATTTTATTTGATTCAAGATATAATTAGATTTATTAATTAAAATAAGCTTGAAATCACAGACGTTCAAAGTTGGCAGTTAATGAATGGTGTACCGTACCATCTTTTTCAATAACCGAATTAAACGAACTGTTTATAACTGAAACATATTAATTATGAAAATCTAAAAACCGAAACATCCATTATATGTTCGGTTTTAACCCACAACTCAACGAAACTGAGCGGGACCGAGCACGCCTTTGCTCCTGTTTTCCTCAACAATCGAACACTTTTATTGATATTGGTTCGATCATTGATGTGCATGTAACTTTGAACATAGATACAAACCCACACCGCTGAGCAGTCTGAGAAGGACCGAGACCAAATGTACATATTCCGGGTTGAGTTTTCAATGTTTCGGGTTTAGGTTCCCTCGGTCCGGTCGGGTACGCCCTTGTTGGCTCTCAATAATTGTAATTAATAAATAACAATAGTAACATGTTACCTGTGTTATTCCTACATAAATATCCATTTAAACGTAAATAGAATAATAATTCTAACATTAATCATGGACTTTTTTCACCATGAAACTAAAACTCGAAATACAATTTGATGGTCGTTCGAACATTAATTTTACAAAATAAATAATCATGATGTTACGTAACAACGACATTTTATGATAAGCTCAAAAGAGGAGGAAATATTATGAAAAAAAGAATTAAGCTTCGTAGACTTTGCACTCTTCATCTGAAGGGCTTGTCTTGCAAAAGTCCTCCAATGGATCTCCGCTTCCCGTCGCCATCCCCGGCCATTTGGCCGCCACTAGATGTGCCAAATCGACAACACGTTGACTACAATAAAATGAAACGAGCATGCGTTAGCTTTTTTTAAAGAATAAAAAGACCTCAACGCTTTATTCAATAAACTATATCATTATTGAAATAATAAACTTTTATGTAACACATCTATATCTATACTATCTAATAAATAAAGGTTTTTCCATGCCACGTGTCGCCTCCATATTAATTCTCATCATTTTTTTCCCGCCTCTCTCTCATTTTAAATACACTTCTATCTTTTAATAATAATATATTTTTAAAGAAATACTAATTATACTAATAAAACACATTTATTTTAAATTATCCCTTATTATAAAAAACTTTGGAATCTAATTATATAACTTTTATTTTCAATCAAATAGTAAATGAAAGTCAAATTACATTAAATAGTAATTACCGTATTTTCGAAACCCAATTATATATTGATTTTTCATATTTTGAATTTTGTTTTCTATCCTTAGTATATGTAATACATATTTATACCAATAAAATATATACATAATGATTTAAAAAATTTATGTATTGATATTTTTCACCCGTGTGTATTACACGGGTTCTAAGCTAGTAATTTATATAAAAATGTATTTTTGTTCGACCTGACCCACTTGCATCTGTAGAGCATACCTGTATCCCCATTCATTGTCGTACCAGGCGACAACTTTAACCATATCATCACCCATGACCATGGTCAACGACGAGTCAATAGTGGATGAAACATCAGAGCACCTAAAGTCAACCGACACGAGTGGCTCGTCACAAACTGCCAAGATTCCGCTCAACGGCCTGTCGGCGGCTTTCCGGAAGGCTGCGTTTACATCGTCAGCTGTGATGCCCTTTTTAGCAACATTGACCACAAGGTCAACAACAGAGACGTTAGGGGTGGGGACACGAAGCGCTATGCCGTTGAGTTTGCCCTTAAGTTGGGGTAAGACCAACGACACAGCCTTGGCTGCACCCGTGCTTGTTGGGACTATGTTTAATGCTGCAGCTCTAGCCCTCCTCAAGTCCCTGTGTGAAGCATCTAATAGCCTCTGTACGGCACGACACCAAGGTACAAGTATTAAAGCAGTTAGTACAACTCAATCTAGTTTTTATGAAACATGATCATGCTTAAAAACAATCCGTACTTGGTCACCAGTGTAGGAGTGAGTTGTAGTCATCGTTCCCTTAACGATATCTGTAGATAAATAAAAAATATTCAGTGTTTACGAACTAAAATTATATGTAGATGCATAACCGGTTGTAGGGTACAAGTTATTTCTTATTCGAGTGATAACATATACTTACTGAATTCTTCGTCCATGACCTTCACGAAAGGAGCCAAGCAGTCGGTGGTGCAAGACGCATTACTACATAAACGATAACATTTCAAAAATTTAGATTTTATAAGTGAAATATTCAGGGGCGGAACCAAGGGGGTCAATGGGGTTTGCTGACGAGTCAGTGTTATAAAATCCAAGTATTTATTTTTAAGAGTAAGGGGTATACCCCCCCCCGTTATTTACCTGCATGAGCGGCGTGATACACGTGAAACACCGCTCCATTGATGGCGTGAGGTGGGGGGTGTGAGCCCCCTACGTGAGAAATCTCACGGCTTGTGAGATGTCTCTCTCTCTCTCACACACACACACAACAAGTTTGTCTCTCTCTCTCTCACACACACACACACAACCACACGACTCACACAACTCTCACTCACTTGGGTATACCGCATACCAAGTGAGAGTGGTGTGCAACCCATCCATGTGACATGGCGTCCACACGACAGAAAAAATGCAATCACTTGAGCCTCACTTACTTGGATATACCACATGCCCTAAGATAAGCATTAGCTGAACCCCCTGGTTTTAGTTGGTAATGAAGAGAACTTTGTTATGACCCCAACCCGACCAGTAAGTTATGATTCCGCCACTAAAATATGTGTAAAGCTTGATAAAAAGTTGCATAAAAACACACCTAACAATGTTAGCAACATGATGGTCATAGTCCTGCTCGTTAACACCAACAACATATGTTGGAATGTCGGAACCTTTTGCTGGTGCGGTGATGATGACTTTCTTAGCACCGGCTTGGATGTGCTTGCCCGCTCCTGGCCCGTCCACGAACACCCCCGTTCCCTAGTTGTCACATAGATTTCAGTGGTTGAAAATTGGTCTATTGAACTTCAAACGTAAACATGGTGGTTTCAACTCATGTATATGTAAAAGGGTCGATTTCGGTTGTATTTCATCAATGACCGGTGAATACACCATATAATTAAAGGGTTAAATAGGTGTAACGGTTTAAACGTGACCTATATATTTCAAACTCTTTTTTCCCTAAAACTTTAAAACAATTTTTTAGGTAGTCACGTTGTACCATCTTTAATTTTTATTTTTTAAAAACTAAAAAAAAAAGTAAACATATATACCTCGATAACAATGTCAATACCGAGTTTAGTCCACGGAAGCTTAAGAGGGTCTCGGCTAGAAACGACCTTAATCAGCTTTCCATCAACGCTAATTGTCTCGTTATCGACAATCTTAACATCGGCTTTGAACGTACCCAACATCGAGTCATACTTGAGCAAGTGAGAAGCCTATACACATCTAGCAAATGGTGAAAACTAGTAATCAACCTTTGGAAACTTGTACACTTTGCATTAATTGTAGTACCATTAACTTACATTTTTGACACCACCACTGTCGTTAACAACCACCACTTCGAGTGGTGAGTCTTTCCGGCCGTGCCAGCACCGGAGAAAGTTCCGACCAATTCGTCCGAAACCGTTGATTGCTACCTCCAATTTTGCAACCGTCTCTACCTTAACAGCAACTGATCCGGCAGCCTGGTTTGCAATTTTATAAATTAAAATTTTAAAATCCACATTGTATATTTACATAATGTATACGTATACATACATTGATACACATATATGTGTGTGTATCGGAGAGAATGAAAACCTTGGGGGTAAATTGTGCAGACATGGCATCGAAGAAGGATGAGTCCCTGACATACTTGCCGTAGGTCACACTGCCGCTGGATCGTAGGCCGGAGAATTCCGCTACTTCCGATCTCTGCAAATCACCGAAAACGAAATTCAAAATTGGATCTGCACACACTCAAAAACAGTGAACCTAGAACGAGATTGATTCGATTGATTGATTAATCAATCTCGGCAAATCATCGAAAATCAAATTCAAATCTGAATCTACACACACTCACAAACAGTGAAATTAGAACGAGATTGATGAATCAATCTCTGCAAATCGCTGTAAACCTAAATTTAAAGTTAAATATACACACTCAGAAACAGTGACATTTGAACGAGATTTATTCGATCGATTAATCTGCAAATCACCGAAAATGAAATTCAAAGTTGAATCTACACACGCTCGCAAACAGTGAAATTAGAACGAGATTGATGAATCAATCTCTGCAGATAACCGAAAATCAAATTCAAGCTGAATCTATACACACTCACAAACAATGAAACTAGAACTAAATTGATTCGCCGCAGATCATCGAAAATCAAATTCAAAGCTGAATCTACAGTGAAATTAGAACGAGACTGATACCTTGGTGGAGCATTGGGAAGGGAAAGCGGTCGAGAGAGAGGTTTTGGAGGGAAGCCTAGTGACGGTGGGGATTCTTGTGGAAGCCAGAGCTGCATTGGAAGCCATGGCTGATCGCAACTAACAACTCAGAGATCTGTCGTCTCCCTCACTTTTTTATATACGATTTCTTTGAATTCATAGGGTTTTGTTGTTTTTAGATCATGAGGTTAAAAAGGTGGTGAAGAAATGAGTGGCGGGAGAAATAGATAAGATCATGTGTGTTCGATATCCACCGTCCAAATTCTCAACCACAATATCATATTTTGGAACTAATTCTTTTTGGTAATCATTGAATTGTATTGACCCGAACCAATTGTGACATAAGTCACAAATGACAACACAATCTCTTTAAAATAAGAATGTATTGTGTAGTATCTCATAACATAACATGTACTCGTTTTTCATCTATTATTTATGTATCTGACATTTGATGACACTGATTCAACAAATATTTTAGAAGAGTCACATAAACAAAAGAATTGTATTTTCTTAGTTTGAATCCTTTTATATGTTTATTTAAAACATACTAGAATAATATGTATTAAGCCGGTCAAACCGAACGCCCAACAAGATAAAGTTCTTGTGTTTCTTATTCAGCTATTCTTCTTTCCTGTTGCGTTTAGTAATTATGAGATATGCGTTTTGAAACTGATTATGTTGTATGAAACAATAGAGATTGAATGATTACCTCGGAGTTCGGAAATAGTTTTTTCGTTTCTGGTTTTAATAATTACATGTAAAATAACCCATAAATAATTATATAAACAAAATCAGTTTAATTATAAGTACTATTTAAATTGTCTATAAAATTGATTATTCGACCCGTTAAAAGATAATCACAACTCGTTTCTTAAACTTTAAAAAAATAAAAACCTTATCATTCATGTATAACATGAAAATTCGAAAAGAAGTGAAACTTGTCAATAATGAAAGATGAAATGATTTTTTGCATAGTTGACATTTGACAATTTACCACAAAAATGGCAAGGCATGTATCATGTCCACGTAGCATCCAGTCTATGATGTTTAAAACTCACTCTCCCTAATATCTCAAAACCAATACTTACTCGCACGACTGAGTCGGGTCATAACATAAGACGATATCTCCTCTCACTGTGACTGAGAATAACGTAGTTTCCACCATTTCGAAGCTCTCAGGACCCGTTTGAGAGCTTTTGTAGCAACAACCTCCATTTCATAAGGTACAAGTCACTACAGCACTGTCCAGGACTCTACTAAATAATCTTTTACCATTTCATAAGCTACAAACACTAAAAAAACTACATGTATAACAATATCTAAAAAGGACAATTTGCATCCACAAATTCATATGTTCAAATACATTTTTGAAGTCAAGATCACAAACAGAAAACATAATGAAGTCGAATATTATTTCTTGGAACGAATACTGATATTGAAGATCTGTGATCATAAAAAAAAAATTAATCTTTTGATGATCAAAACACAAACTGTTTTCAAGCAACTGATTGGGACTTTTCAGGAACAATGGCGCCATTCTCGTTTGAATTCTCGTCGTCTGATTTTAACTGAGAAGATACATCATCTATAGCATCATTCAGCTGGGCTATTTTCTCGGTCAATTTTTTGCGTGTTCTCTGAAGATTAAAAAAAAAAGACATTAAATAAGTTAGTTACTTAAAAACAGTTCAAATTCTTAAGAATAAAGATTGGCTACCTCCAAAGCCTTCTCTTCATCATAAATGAAAGCAGGCAGCTTTCTGAGCAATTCCTTTTTGTCAGTTCCAGCTAGTGCCTTGCTAATCTGGTTAAAATCAAAATTATACTTTAATTAAGGCAAACTGCATAAAAAGGTGCTCGGCTAACCTTCAATGGGGTGGCGCAATGGTAAGCACTCGAGTCCCTCTAGAAGAGGTCTAAGTTTTTCTACCTCTGACCCACTTGAAGGCCAACTACCCAGTGCAAGTTGCGTTTTACCTGATCTCATTTTTGGTTAGCAGGGTATTGGTGGAGTCCCGCGAGTTTATCGGTAACAAGTTCTCACGGTAACATGAAAAAAAGTACTTGACTTTTTGCAACTTCCCATTTTAGTTACTCTACTTTTTTGTCAATAAGTCTATCAAAATTTTCTTTTTTCGTTGATTAATGTATCAAATTTTAATTTTTATTGTCAATTTAAAGTTTTTTTACAAAAAATGGCAAAAAAGAAAATTCAGTTAATGGAAAAAGAATAAAAAATAATACTTCAAATGGACAAAAAAGGGTTTAATACCTTAAATATTTAAAAATAAAAAAAAATTGAGTAGCTTAAATGGAAAATTACAGAAAGTTCAATATATTTTGTGCAGTAGAAAAGACAGCAAACGAATCTCTAGAATTAAGATGGTAGAATTGCTAATGTAACCTTAGGTGCATACACACAACCAAGTGTGCCCACAATTAATCCTCCAAGAACAAAGCCACCAACAAATGCACTCCCACCGATTGATCTTTCACTGGAGATGAGTTAAAACAATCCCTTGGGTATTTTAGACATCTCACTAATCGCCAGACATAATATAAATACAATTACAAGTAAAATAACCCCAGCTAAGCCTCGCAAAACGGGTGGGTTGGGTTGGGTAACGGGTCAGGATGGGTTCGGGTCAGGATGGGTTATGACCAAAATGAGTTCGGGTCAAAACGGGTCGTTTTAAAATAAAAGTATCAATTTGTTCGGATCAGAATGGGTTGTAACCAAAACGTGGCTTAGGTTGAAATAAGATGTCTTAGAAAAGAAAAGTACCAAAACCTGCTACCCGTTTGAACCCATTCAAAATTTACATAGTTTTTAGGCGACCTATCTTGACCCAAATTGTTTTAAGATGTTACCCATTTCAACATGTTTTGTGTTAGGTGTTACCCAATTCAACCCAGAATACAAAAAATATTACCCAAACCAACCCAATTCCCCAACTTTGGGTCAAGATTGCCAGGTCTAACCCCAACTATACAAGGCGCGTCTTTTATCTAACAACCCATAGTTAAGTAACGATTACCTGTATCCGGCTTGTATAGAAAATTCCCTTTTAGATTTATGTGATTGTACATTGCCCACAAGACTTTGACCAAACAACAATTTGGTGCTTTGGTCAGACATCATAGAGGAACCTACTATGAGACAGGTGAAATATTAGCTTTCCATCAAATTACATGTTTTTACTTCACACGTCTACGTTCGGCAATCCATTTTTAACATGTACTGCCGCAAATCCGATGATGGTAAAAAATAATACTAATACTTTACCCTAATAATAGGGATGGGTCCAATAAATATTTAGGAACCATTTTATTCAGACTAGTGAATACACTGGAGTTCTAAAAATGAGTTAACTAAAGGGGTGTTTGGATGTGCAGTTAAATTGAATATGTTGATTTGAAGTCACAATAACAAGTTTTACAAAAAGCAAGTAAATCTGAAATTGCCTACTCTTAGCTTTAATCTAATTATGTGTGTTTCTCCAAGTCTGATCGTCTTTATCATAAATTAGAATCAGATCCAAACATCCCCCTTAGTTAGATGATTTAAAGACATAATGAATGTATCTTCCGATTCTAAACAATGCAGATTTAGGGTTTACAGGCTATGAAATCAGATGAATGCACTAAGGAATCAAGAACAATACCATTTGATAATCGAGTTGGTAAGATGAAGGAATTAGATAGCCCGGCCATCGCCTCAGATTTGCAATACAGATGACGGTAGAGAGAGGAGACGGAAGGTGGTGGTGGTGGTGGTGGTGGTGGTATTATTTATTATTTTTCTGTTCGATGATACCAATGCTTAATAGCGTTGGTAATCACGATGACACTCCAAATTTGAGAACTTCAGTAGTTCCTACCACAATAAAGAAATTTACTTTTAAAAAATATATATATAAAAATTCTTTTGTTTTCTATAAAATTTATATTTGTTTTTTTTATAAAACATTATATATTAAAAGTTATAAAAAATAAAAATGTATATTAAGTGATATCACAACCAGTGGTAGACACTTAGACCCATAAAAAAAATTTATGAGTGTCAAAAATTTTCGGTGTTCGGATATCTATTAAAAGAGATTGTCTTTGTCGGGTTGGGTAGTTGAAACTTTTTTGCCGAAAGGTGGGTTATCAAACTTTTTTTGGTGTTTGGATGTCAATAATCTAATATTCTAATAAATAATATTACAAATAATCAAATAATAAAGTAAAATTTCGAGTAAAAGTTCAAAAAATACTTGGTTTATTAAAGAAAAAGGTTAACAAATACCTAAATTGAGGTTGTTTGGTCTTAATTGTTTATAAAACTTATTAATGGGTATGCCAAATTAACTAATTAATTTATAATATGTTTATATTTGTAAAATTTTAAAGTTTCAAATTAGATTTTTTGGGTGTCGTTTTGGTCAAATAAAAATTTCACGGGGGTCGATGTCAAATTTCTTAGGGGTCACTCGAAATTAGATCGTACATATAACAAATAATTTATTTTTCATGTGGGTCGGGCAACCCCCATCATACTTGCGTTATTACTACTCTTGTATGTTTGTTTGCTCTTATTGTCTTAACTATATTTTATTCTACATAGATTAATTTTTTTAGAATATGTTTTACTATACTGTAAAAAATAAATAAGTAAAAGAGGTTCTTGGAGCCGAGGGTCTCAGCAGGAGCAGCCTCTCTATCCCTTGTGATAGAGGCAAAGTTAGCCTTCATCACACTCTCCCCGGACCTTACCAATAGCTTCTGCTATGAATGATATTTATATTAGGTATGTTTGTTTGGTGAAATAAGCAAAAAGTTTGTGTTCGGTTCTCGTACAAAGTGCTCTTATCCTACGAAGTATATAAAGCCACCATGACACAACACATATCCTTGGCGAGGGGTAAATCCGTGCATTATAGATTTAGAGTACTTTCACTTTGACATGCTAGGCGCGTGTATTATAGATTTAGAGAGGATATTTTGCCATCTTCAAACAGACAGTCAAAGTGAAAGTACAATTCAGTCTTTTGAAGACATGCTAAGCGCGTGTATTATAGTTTTAAAGAGGGTATTTACCAGTTGCAAATTCAACTCCTACGATCAGTAGATTCAAGAGACTTCTTATATGGATTTTCAAACCATCATAAGAATTTAGTGCTTTAAGTCCCCACCTTTCATATGTCACATGAATCACATAGGCATATATGTCATGTGTCGGATGGATTATATAGTATTGTTTTGTGGTTCGTTTTAAGTTTCGCGTATATTTTGAATACTCGTATCACGAATGACATTCAAGCTGACTGGTAACAAGGCGTGTTCATTTTAAAAGGTAAAGGCATAAGCTTTGTAAAAGCTAAATAATGTATTCTTTTACTAAGTTAGAAACACATGTATTACACGGGTTAAATAAAATAAAATATTAAATAGTTAGTAATGAAGATTTATGAATTATAAAACGATATTTTGAGATAAGATGTGATTTAAACAAATCACAATTGACAACATTGTTTAAGTTATTAATTAAACGATTAATTAGGTATAGAAGATATATTTAAAAATAAACGAGAAAAAAAATCTATACTATGTGATAAAATATGAAATAGAACTCACCTTGGTTATCAACTGCCTACACCAGCCAACCATTAACACATGGAGATACAAGACTCTAAACAAATATATAGAGATCTTTGAGGGATATATGAACAAACATTCGTTCACATAACTATTTTTCATTATGCCAATAAAAAAGAATATAGAGATCTTTGAGGGATATATATTCGTTGATAATTCATATATGGCATAATCGGGTTTGGGGTTTTATTTTATAAATTCCACTTTAGACAAATCATAACAAGTAGTTCTTTTCTTCATATTTTCATCACTAACAATCCAGTGAAGTGCATCATTGCATAAGATACCGATCCTACTAATAAATGTATACTTCATTTCTCCAATAGCTCTGCACACATTTGATTTCAAACTCAACACATGTTTGATTCTTGCCTAAGATAACCTTGTAATCATCTTTGGACGAATCATAATCAAAACCCAATATAATCGATCCATAGGGGAAGTCTCTGTTTTCTTACATCTCTAGTCCCTACTAAAACTTTGCAACTAGTTAAATAAGAGATGCAAACCAGGCCATTGGAAGAACCACCAAGAAGATGATCACCATAGCAACGAATGGAAAATTCATCTACTAAAATAACTCTTCTATGTCGAGGAGGCTCATTGTTGTAGCAATCTTTGTTATAACTATGGTTCAGATGACGATTAGTGAAACCGGAACTTGTGATTAAAGAATGCTATGACTTACACACACACACACACACTTGCAAACGGATCGACCATTCACATCTAATCCTAATAGTACGTGCTCAACCACATCATCATGAACAATCTCTGCCATTGAAAGTTGAAACCCTAACAGGGTCAGCAAACCAGAATCGGAAAACAGAGTAGGGTCGGCAAACCGGAATCAAGTGCATCACCATTGTACCTTCTTCCAAATAGTTCTTGTTTTCCTTTAGCTGTTTTTTTAACAGTTTAACTGATACGTGCATATGAATAATTATATTTAACATTTTTATAATATATTCATATTTTAATTATTACTAAAATAAGGAGTGGATTTTTATAAAATGTAACCATGTATATACTAACAAACACAATAAATTACAAGCCTTAAACATATACACATGAGTAAATCCTCTTTAACTACTTTGGTTCTAAAGTTATTTTAAAAATTAATCTTGTTACTTACCGATAGTAGATTTACTTGAGACTCGGTTATCTTTTTGGAAGGCTAAAATGCTCTCTTTTGGTGGGTGGATAATTCTAATCAAATCGGTCCTAAATAGCTTACCAATTTATTATCTCTCTTTGTTCAAAGCCCCGGTTCATGTTATTGCAACTCTTGACAAAATAAGGAGAAGATTCTTGTGGTCCAGTTCTTCCTCAGCTAAGAAAATACACTGGGTCTCTTGGAACAAAGTCGTGGCTCCTAAAGATAAAGGTGGTCTTGGGGTTGGTTCTATTCAAGATACGAACCTATCTCTTCTCTCTAAATGGTGGTTCCTCCCTTTGGTTCAAGGTCATTTTTTCAATTCATCATTGCACTCGTCACTTTACTGCTTTTCCTTGGAACATGGAAGAATATTGGTGCTATTGACATTGAGTTTACTAGAAGATCCATACATCTTGATAGCTTAATCGTGGGGAGAGTCGGTAACGGTACTTCACTTCGGTTCTGGTTGGACCGATGGATTGGTGATGGTAGACTTTGTGACCAATTTCCCAACCTCTTCAGTATTGCTAGGTTCAAAGAAGCAAAGGTAGTCGGTTGCTTGGTTGGTTTGGACGCTGTTTCAACTTGGATCTCGGCTTGGAACCTTCAAGCCCTTCCAGTAGTCTTTTTTTTTAATGGTCCAGCCTCATTGTCATGAATGGGCTCGTAACACTTGTGGATAAACCGGATACCTGGTTTTGGAAGCTCACCAACTTGGAACTTTTCTCTATCAATTCTCTCAGGTCATTTATGCAGGTTTATAACGGTCCGATATCTCCTCATAGATGGAATAATTGGGTCCCCATAAAGGTTAACTTCCACGGGTGGAGACTAGCACTTGACCGTTTACCTACACTTGATGCATTGGCAAAGCGCCGGATATCAGTTACCTCTCCTGATTGCCCTTTATGTCTTAGCTCATTGGAATCTATCAATCATTTGGCTCTACATTGTGATTTAGCAAAATTGATTTGGAGCAGAGTGCAACAATGGTGTAGACTTGCGTCTATCCCCTTGAGCTCGGTTCAAGATCTCTTAGACTATCCGGTTATCTCATCTTTATGTGAAAAGAAAAGGAAGCTAATCCACATTATTTTTCTTATTACTCTTTGATGTATATGGAGATCAAGAAATGATAAGGTGTTTCAGGGCAAGGCGGTTCATCCTTAAAAAATTTGTGAAGACATCAAGACTTTATCGTTTTTATGGATAAAAAATAGGGCCACTAAGAATAGAATCATATGGTTTAATTGATGTAATTTTAATATTCTATTATAAGTTGGAGTTATTGGGGTCTTTGGTTGGGATAGTTTCTTGCTAATTACTCCCGTTCTTTGAATAAAAATCTCGCGGTTCCAAAAAAACTTTTTAACTACTTTTCAATATTAATACACACTCATTTTACATCTTTTAAATAAAAAAAAACCCAAATTTATAGTTGTTTCAAGGTATAACCTTACCAATTTTAAATTAAGAAAAAAGACACTTATCAAGAGAAAAAGAACGAAAAAAAAGCAACATTCCGAGAGGAGTCTGTGTGTGTAGACTTGGTCCCACTAAATAATCATGCTCCAACCCAATAGCAGCATCAACTCCCACAAAGAGATTATGAAATCAAATACAAATTAGGCGGTTGTGGATCATACAAGTTTTACTTCATCACACAAACACAACCCCCAATTTCTCTTTCTACCTCCATCCCACATTCCCACAAACCCTAGAATCTCATAAATCCAACTGTTTGCTTCTTTTGAGGTTTTAACATCTGATCAAAGTCCAAATCTTTACCCTTTTCGGGATGAAGAACTTGATTTGATTTAAGGGGTTTTTCTTTCTTGATCATGGCTAGGCGACATGGATGGGAACTTCCTGCTCATACTTTTCAGGTTCTAACTTTGTGTTTAAAATTAAACTGCTTCTTTGATCTGCTAATGTGGGTTGGATGACAAGTAGTTTGATAAAAGTTATGTGTTATTATTCAGCTTTGTATGTAGATAAATCATAAATGTATGAGATTTGACTATTAAGAGTAATAAACTGAGTGTTTAACTATATAAAACATTACAAACCATAGTGTTCTTTTTAGGGGTGTTCTTGCTGGTTTTGATGAAAATTCTGGGCCGAACTGCTAACTATGGTTTCAGGAAATGATAAACCACAATGGCTGGGTTGGGTGAGTCGGCCGGACTGACTAGGTTTGACGGTCTAACGGTTGGTTTTGGCGGTTTGAATCGATTTTTTTTTTAATTTTCTTTTTCTTTCAAAATCATTTGTATTAAAAATTTAACATGACAAAGATGGTTCATGATTATAATGCATATATATAACTACATATTCCAAAAATGATAAAAAGTATAAATAATGAAGGTCAAATAGCCGGCTCCAAGTTTCAAATCGGACCGAACCGTTAAACCACCAAACTGACGAAACCGGCCGACTTGCTTCTTTTTTATTCCAACAATGATAGCTACTTTACAAAAGAAGAAAGAACCAAGTATGATGGTTTGAATAGTATGTAGGACATGGCAAGTAAAAGAACATCACACCTACAAAAAACACACATTACAACAGGCTGCAACTTGCATTCCGGCAACAACCATCACCCATCTGTTCTGTCTATAACTCCCACCATCCTAAAATCATTGTCCAGATTTCTATTTTAATTTTTAACTTTAATTGTGCGCTTATGAAAATTGATAGTTATAATTTACTAATTTCCCGTTTCACCCTTAATTACTCTCTATCACTAAATCTTTCAAAATTTCCAAGTCAATTGGCATCTTAAATGCACTAAGGATAAAATTGGCATTTTGCTAATTAAAATCTACATTAGTTGTACATATCTTTATTGTGTATTAGTTTCTTTATTGTTTGTGGACAGTAATTTTTGGATGGAGGGATTAATAAAACTACATCTTGCATTTGTAGTGATAGTTTTGTTGAAATAAGGTTTAGCTTTTTTCTGTGCATACGAGTATGAATATATGATGTGGTTTATTCTAATGCTTCTTTGTGTAATTTAGCTTCTTTATTTGTCCAAGCTTTTGATGAGCTCACTTTCTGTATGATAAATGTTCAATATTGTAACACAAAGATATTACTTTAACGGGTTTTTTTTAGGTTCATCATAGTTATCAAATATTTGGATCAAAGCAAAATACTTTTTTTTTCCTTCTCAATTTAACATTAAAAAGTATCTCATTTAACACTCACAAATATCCTATCTTTGATGTTGACTTTTTTATGTAACAACCAATTTGTAGGTTGTGGCTATTACAGTATTCTTCTTATTGTCGGTTGCCTTCTATACATTTTTCTCACCTTTTCTTGGAAAGGATATCTATGAACATGTAGCCATTGGTGTCTATTCCTTCTTGGTAAATGACCCTTTTGCCCTTCAACTATTTATCTGCATTTTGAGCATGTTATTCCTAATAGTTATGCTATGTTTCAGGCTCTCGGTGTTTTCATTCTTTATGTAAGATGCACAGCTATTGATCCTGCCGATCCTGGAATTCTAATTGAACCTGCCAGGGCTTCACCTTATAGATCACATAATAGTAAAGAAATTCCTGGTTAGTGATCAAATTTTGGTATCATTTTCTTGTAAATTGTTTGTATACTAACTATATTCCTCCTTTCTTAATGATCAGTGTGGGTTGTATTTGATCTCTAATAGGTCAAACAGGTAAAAACAAAAAAAATTAGCTAAAACTGCTGGCCCGCCCACATTGGTCAGTCACCCAAACTGTAAAATGCTTAGTTGCATACAAATTCCAAATATTGCTTTATAAAAAGAATTGGGTTATTATTCTAATGGTGTAGGTTTTGTAATTATATTTAATACGTTGATTATTCATAAAATTAAAAGCATTGACAAAATAATGTTGGTGGGTCATTAAAAAATGCGAGTTTTGACCTGTTACCCAACGGCCCGGTGTGACCATTTGCCACATCTACTTAAAGTTGCAATTACAAATTTCATCCCGAAGTTTCAAAATATGTATTTGGAGTCCCTAAGTAGTTTCAGTTGTAAATTCTTTTCCAATTTAATTCAACTGCAGAATCAAGTCCAAAATCGTCAATTTGTACTGTTCCGGTTAGTTCTAGGGTTAAATTACATAACAAGCTGTGCACGAGATGGGCTTTTTAATTTTACCCCTTTCTTCTTCAACCTTCTTTTCATATGAGGAACAATATTTAAAAAAAATATAGAAACTTAAACAAAAAGTAAAATCAAATTAGAAACATACTTCAGACCCGAATGAAAACTGTTGACCGTCTCATTCACAAACAAAAAACCCTATCCTTTTAAAACCAAAGTCCTAAAATCTTGAAATCTAAGTATAATGTGTGTTTGGATATCAGGAAATGGATCTTCTGTTGGAGAACCAAGCAAAACAGCCTTTCAAAATGGTGGAATATATGATAATAATAGTTCTGGTTGCTGTTCAAAAATTGGGGGATTATTTTGTGATTGTATTGTTAAAGAGGATTGTAGAAATGATGAAGATATGCAACAAGGATGGGAGGAAGAAGCTTTATTTTGCACGTTATGCAACGCGGAGGTATTTTTTTAACATTTTTATTCTTTTCTTTAACTTATTCCTCCCCCAACGTCTTATTAACTATATTGAACTTCTTATAATATAAATTCTGTATATTTTCCTTTTCTTAAGCCGTCTTTACTTATTGAAATGAATAACCTTGTATTAGTTTTGTGAATAACCTATCAAGTTATTAATAGATTCCATTTTATTTAGGTGCGCAAGTATAGCAAACACTGCAGAAGTTGTGATAAATGCGTTGATGGGTTTGATCATCATTGTCGGGTAAGGTCCAAACATGAAGAAAAACAAAAGTGCAAGGTCTATTTTTGAATTTTTTATCAAATTTATTTCTTATGATTTCATTTCTTGTGTAGTGGTTGAACAATTGTGTGGGGAGGAAAAATTATTTTACATTTGTGTGCCTGATGGCTGTAAGCCTTGTTTGGGTAAGTTATTGAATAATGAACTATTTGTTTGATATTTATAAGTGATTTGTTGTACCTTTTTCTTTTCATTTTGATTTTGTTCGATAATAATTAAACTATTGTATTGTATTTTCATGGCAGCTTACTTTTGAATGTGGGGTCGGGATTGCTGTTCTTGTTCGATGCTTTACTGATAAAAAGGCTACAGAAAATCAGATTGCTGATAGACTTGGAGATGGATTTAGTAGACCACCATTTGCAACTGTGGTGGTATTTGTTTTAACCTTTTTCAAAACTATTATACAGCTATAACTAATGTTCTAATTAATTCCAACGATTGTTTTTGGCCAAACTGTTTAACTATTTATCAAACGTCTAAAATACACTTACAATAATGGCAAATATAAAAGTTTGAACTTGAAATTTGCTAACTGAAAATTTTACAATTTTCATGGGATGTCCCAAAACTAGAGGTGTTTCATTTGTCCTGTTCGACCCAGCTTCCTTTTTATAGCTAACCTTTCTACTCTACACGTTGGAGATAAGAGAAACAAAATCTACCCTTTCATAAGGAAATGGGTCAAGTTGTGCTCAAAATGAAAAAATTGTTCTCTTATTTTCTCCACTTTCTCATTTTGTAAAGTTATTCCTTCTTTCATCACATTATTGCGTGTTCCATTTTACCCTTCTTTCAGGCAATATGTACGGCTGTTTCTCTTCTGGCCACCATTCCACTTGGAGAACTCTTTTTCTTTCACATAATCCTCATACGGAAGGTCTCTCTCTCTCTCTCTCTATATATATATATATATTCGTATTTATTTTATATTTATGTCTATACGTATACGTATACTTCTACTTATATTTACACCAAATGTAACTTAATTTCACCTTTTTATCATTGTATGTATGAAAAATGTTCTTTTTTCTATTTTATGTAGCATATTTTCAATTTTTACCGTTGTATGTAAGTAACCTTCAATAGCAAGTAAAATGATGATGTGGCACCCTACCATGTCATCAAAAAGCTGGTGCCAATTGCCATGTGACTATTTTATATACAATGAACCTACTTAAACATACAATGAAAAAAAAGAACATTTTTTCTTACATGCAATGACAAACAATTGAAAGCAAGTTATTTTATAGTGCAACCCTTGTGTGCAAGAAATTTTTTTTCCCTATCTATGTAACTACTAATTATTTTACCATTGTATGCCAGTAACCTTCTATACAAGGTAATATGGTGACGTGCCAAACCACCACATCATCAAAAGTTGGTGCCACGTCACCATTTTACATGCTAATTGCTATAGAAGGTTACTTTACATACAATGGTTAAAATTTGAAAGTATGTTGCATAAAATAGAAATAACAAAGTTTCTAACATACCAACAGAAAAAGGTTAGATTAACCTTATATATGCAAAATGCATGAAACAATAACAAACTTCACATTTTTTTGTGATCTTATTAACCAACTTCATAATTGGTGCAAAATATAAACCAGTTTATGTTTATTACTGATTTTAGCCCAAGTTACATTTTTGTACCGGTTATATATGGATGACCTGTTCAACCACTAGGATGTCATTTTTTTGCTGATTTTGTCTAAAATCTGTTGAAGTGTCTTAAATGTCAATTTGCTGTATATGTGGATGTCATTGTGGCATTTGTGAGTTGTGACTTGACATGTAATAATTATTTTTAAACATGTTTAAAAAAATATACTTATTTCATAATTATAACTCATTTTTTTTTTCACAAAAAGATTTTTATTTTTAAATATTTTTTTTTTCAGACAAATTATCTATTCATATATTTTTGATGTAGGGGATTACCACATACGAGTATGTAGTTGCAATGAGGACCCAAAGTGAACCACCCGGTCCATCAATAGATGGGCTGGATCAACATAGCCTGCAGTCTTCACCCACAAGCTCTGCTGTGACTGCCATGAGCGGTCGAAGTTCACATGGCCATGGCTTGAGTTTGCAACATAAAGGTGCTTGGTGCACCCCTCCTAGAATCTTTATGGATCAACAGGTATATAAAATAAGTTCAACTTTTTTATTTATTCATTTGTTTTTTCGTTGAGTATCAATCTAAAGTTACCTCTTTGCCAATTAGTAATCATTTTAATAAATTGTTTAAGGGATAATATATGTGAATCCCATCCAAGTATTCGACTTAAATTGTATATATCTTGTTTTATTTATACAAATTTCGCATTTCAAAAAATTTATACCAATTTCGGCAATAAACATGCCGAATGACAAAGATGCCCTTTTTTTTCTTAAAAAAAAGACAACCTTTTAGTCTATAACATGTTGACACATCATCAAAGGTTTTTTTTTCCCTTCCAAAATGCTATAATCATAATTAATGCGTTAACTATTTATAAAAAACTTAGAGGGGGAAAATGTTTTATGGGTAAAACTGGAAGAGCCTGTTTCAACCTATACTAATAATGACCCATTACCCTACCTGCCCAACCCGCCCATCTCACATTTACATTTTGTTATACTTAATTATGAATTCCTTATTACTCCTATATCATATAATCACTTTTAAAACACTATTTATTTCACCTAACATTTTTTAATACCATGACATCAGGATGAGGTCATCCCTCATCTAGAACCCGGGCAGCTACCATCCACAATCGACCCAGATGCAGTCCAACCACCCGACAAGGGTAAAAGATTACCACAACGCCCCGTGAGAATTAGTGCATGGAAGCTCGCAAAACTAGATTCAAACGAAGCAATAAAAGCAGGTGAAAAAGCCAGGGCCTCATCCTCTGTTCTTCGCCCATTGGGCTCAAAATACAACCCGAATGATCCTGACCGTTTATCTAGTAGCAACTTGAGCATAATAAGCAGCACCAATAGTACATCCCATCACAAAAGAAATCACTCCAAAAACTCGTATCCACCTAGTCGGGCCAGCCGGGAAGATACCGAAACTTGCAATCACAGTATTAGTAACATGAGCAGCCCCAGCCCGGGCCCAGGCTCGTTACCGGGTAGAGAACATTTTAACCCCGTGTACCAACCCTTAGTGAATCAACCCCCATGGTCAGGAAACAACGAGCCAATAACAGTCCAACAGGTGGCAGGACTGGGACCAAGGAGAAACAACTTAGGTGTTGGTGAAAGTACAAGATCGTCCTCCGTGTATTGGGATCAAGAAGCGGGTCGGTTTGTATCCGCTTCAACGAGAAGTGTGGGTGGTGGGTCGTCTTCTCAGGCTTCCGGTACGGACTTGACTTACACGGGTCAGTCAATATTCTTTGGTGGGCCCCTTGTGGGTGGTGGTCAAAGGGGGTCAACCAGTATTAGTTATTATCAGCAAGGGAGATCACAGAGAGGTGGGCAGTTACCTGTTTTTGTTCCAAGTGAGCAAAACCAGAATCCTAGATTATGATGAGACTGTTTTATTGAATTTGTTTTCATGAGACTGTAGATTTGTTTTCTTGAATCTATTTTTAGCAAATTTTGTATTGTTTCTGTGCAGCCTGAAGTTTAGATTGTTTCTTTACCTGATTTCATGTTTGGGTTAGTTTTAATTTAGAGTTAATCACACAGATGGTTTACAGCCATTGTAGCGATTTAACCAACTTCGATAAATCACCAAAGAAGACGAAATCAAGGGGGTTGGTTGTTTGAAGTTTTTTATTTACTAACGGTATGGGTAAAAGTAAAACAAAATCTCATACAAAATTTACATAAAATTTAAGGTCAGTTAAGTGTAAAGAATCAAACTTCCTAAGGTTAAATTGAATAATGGAGACTCTAAATCTAACTCAATAAATAACCGGTTAAGCCACGTGGCCCACATGTCATAATTACGTGAGGCTGTGAGCACAAGATTCTTTTTTCTGATTCTTTTTTCTTAATTACCATTGGCGGGCCAGCCGCCCTCCATGAATTTCTTTTTAATGTTATATACGCGTTAAATCTCGATCGCCCCCCATTAAATTTTGCGACCGCCATGAAAAACTTTTAGTGTTATATTTGCGTTATATATCGCTAGTCAACCGATTCAAAAAGTTTTTGACCCCATGAAAAAAATTTCTGCACTGTTAATTACTAACTATTTAATATTTTATTACCGTTAGCCATTTGGTGCAATGATAGCCCCAAGACTTCCCATAGTGGAGGTCTTGGTTCGAATCCTGGCCATAGACTGGGGGGTTTCTCCTTGGGTGGGCTGCCCTGGATGTTGTAGGTGTTGCTCCGGGGAAACCCAATTATCCTACAATATCTAGGTGTTGCCGTTCAAAATTTTTTTTAATATTTTATTTAATAATAAATAATTTTTTTTATTCTACCTGTTGTTTGTTAGTTAAATCGTGAAATTGTTATTCTACCTGTTTTTTGTGTTTCCCAACACGACGAGTCTGGCGATGGAGGGGACGGTTGAATCTTTGCAGGGAGGAAATGAGCAAGATGAGTTTCAAAGGTCTAAGCTCCTACTGCAAGTTGGGTGCTTCCGGTGAAGTTCTGGTGGTGTAAACGACATGAGGGAGGGAGGAAGAAGGGGGAGGGGTGGTTATGGTTGTGAGGGAGGCGGTTGGTGCTATCAATTTAATAGGTTTTAAACTTTTTTATTGAGGGGTAATTTAGTCATTTTACACTCACTTAACAGAGAAATTTAACTGACATCCAACTCAGGGCCATCTCTGTTACAATCGTGCAAACTATTGGGCCAAAGTTGTAGTTTCCCATTCCTAGGGGCCAAAACCATAATTTGATCAAACCACAGGGGCCATCCGTGTAATTAATTATTAAATATATAAAAGAAACGTATGGAGTTACGATGACTCGATTGCGGAGGTCAAAACATAGCTAAAAGACAGTTATGTAACGGTACCGATGTTTTTCAGTCGGTGTCAAATTAAAAGAAATGTATGAAGTTACAGCGAATCGGTTACGGAGATTGAAACATATATAAAAAACACTATTATGACCCGAACGTTGCGGTATAAGAATTTTTAAAAAGTAATGTAAAAGTAAAAAAAAAAAAACGATATCGCATGTCACCTGGATCAAACCGGTTACCATCCAATACAAATAAAAGCTTTCAACCATCTTCACTACACTTTCATTTTTTAATTACGTAGAAACAATAGTTTATAAGATAAAAGAAAATGAATTAAAGAAAATAAGAAGACAATGGAAGTTGTACTCAATGCATTAGGTGTCATCTCTATAGCTTTTGTAAGTAAAAATAAAATATAGTATTCTATTTAAATAAAATACAGTATTCTATGTAAAATAGACAACTGCCTTCTTCCTTCCTGCACCTCGCAAAAGTCAAAAAAGATAGGAAAATAAAGAGATATTTGATGATGTTAAGGTGATGTTAGCAAGGCAATTTTGAAGGTTATCGATATGTCTTTTGAAGTAACTAAAATTTTGCGGCGTCTTAAACTACGAAAGAAATTAACGTCTTTGAAAACTTATAAAATAAAGTCATAGAAAACCGAAACCATAAAAAAAGTTACCGTTTATGAAATAAATAAACGTATTCGCAAGTTTATATAAAAAAAAGTAAAACCTTTACGTAAACCCACACGTTGCAGCGAAACGTTGGTAATGAGTTTTTATTATTTTTAATAGTATAATTAACGAAAATAAAAATAAAATAAGTAGACATATAATCATATATTGGGGTTGGTGGCTCAATGGTAGAGGAAAATTCTCAAGAAACATCAAGAATGAGGAGGTCATGGATTTAAGTCCTATTCTTAACATAAATTAAGAAATTTACCTTTCAAAAAAAAAAAAAAAAAAGACATATAATTTAATTAAAACTTAAAAGGATAAATTATAGAAAACTTTAGAGGATATTATTTCTCATGTGAGACCATTTAGAATTCTCAATTCTTTAAACCATTTTCTATGTTGGGTGGGACAGCCGGGCAGAACATAAACATGCATCAACACTTTCTCATATGCCTTAGTATTGTAATAAAATTTATGCCGAAATTTTATAGGAAATACATGATTTTGATTTAAGTTAAAAACATAACAAAATAAAAAGTCGTTGTAGTATAGTGGTAAGTATTCCCGCCTGTCACGCGGGTGACCCGGGTTCGATCCCCGGCAACGGCGATTTCAATTTTTGTCTTCTTGTTTTTAAACATTTAAATTTCCATTCTTATTGAGAACCCGGAATCTTTTTTGTTTGAAATTCGTATAGAGCAGACGGAATTCAACATTTTCTTCGCTTCACTTTCAGTCACCTATCAACTGTTTGATCAAATGCCACAACCAGAATCCTCGATATACTGTGGCCATATAAGTATTCTATAGTAGATACTTTAGGTTGTTCTATAGTTTCTTTTAGTTACTCTACTTTTATTAACTACGAAGTATGATCTTAGGGAAATATTTGGATGCCAGTTAACTGTTCGATAAAATGCCCCAACCAACTTCTTTCATGAAAATTAGCAAACCATCTTTCTATGACCAAGGTTGCTTATAGAAGTTGTGAAATTTATTAATATGATTGCAATATTATTTATGATCAATGGGTTAATTGCTCTTCAGGTGAACATGTGGCGGTTTTCATATCGAATGAAGGATCATCTGGTTTAGCTGACCGAATATAATCTGCATTTTGAACATTGGATTTCATTGCAAGGTGGTGTTTCCATGTCCATTTTAAGTGATTATTCTAAAGTCTAAACTTTTAAATCGGTAACCGTGACCCTGAGTAATTTGTAAATCAGGATCATAAGCAGTATTTTTTATATAAACAAGTGGCAATAATCAACTTAAACACACATCCAAACACCCTCTAAAATTGTAGACTTTAGAACAAGTCAATAATCTGAACATTCAAATGCCTGCAAATATCAAAGAAAATTGATTCCATTTAACCATTGTGGGTTGCAAGGGGGTGCCATTGTAATTTACAAATATATTAGGGGGTGTCATTGTGATTTGAACATATTTTGTGGCCAAGATTTGTGGTCATGTAACTGAATCTCCTATTAGTTAAACCTTGTAATATGATTGTATTAGAATGTGATTGTGTGATTAGGGTTTACATAAGGAGGTGTTTATATAGAACACCATATTACAAGTCTAGTCCCTATACTATATCACTTAGTCTAATATTCCCCCGCAAACTAAGCTCGGGAGAGATTTAGGTTGAAAATATAAAAACATAAAACTAAAAAGATAGTTGGTCTTCTCCTTCTCCACCATGCTTTCGCCCGTCACACGTTTTTTTTTTCTCAAAGGCCCAATCGAAACTACATTAGGAAAACCCTAATCTTCTTCCGGCCGTCACCACTTCGCCGGAGTTCTTCAACAACTAGGGGTTTGTTCCCCTTTTCTTCTCCCCGATTGTAGATCTGTATTTTTTTTTTTGCAAACCTCGAATAAACGTAACTGAAAGCATTGTGACTTTCGTGAGGTGCACGTCGCTGGAAAAACGGTAACCGTTGTATGGTGGCGGCGACGGCGTCTAGAGCCAAGAAAGCAAGTTGTATTTGCTAACCCTTGACGCGGGGAGGTGCTGCAGTGGCGTACCTGTGGTGGCAGTGGCAGCATGGAGGCGGCGGGCTTGTGGCGTTGTGGAGCCATTGGTTGTGTAGTGGTGGTTGTTGGTTGTGTGGCGGCAGAAGGGTTTTGGATGGTGAAGGTGTGGTGGCGACGGCTAGGGTTTAGGGCGGCGACAACGTTGTCGCCGGTAGGGGGCCGGCGGCTCACCGGTGTGGTTGTCGGTTGTGGTGTAGAATGGTGGTGGCGGCAGGGGGCGCCATCTAGGGTTCCGGCGGCTAGAGGCGGCGGCTAGGTTTCCGCCACATGGTGGTGAGGCTGACGGCAGTGGTGTTGGTGTGGTGGTGGTTATTGGTTGTGTGGCGGCAGAAGGGTTTTGGATGGTGAAGGTGTGGTGGCGGCGGCTAGGGTTCCGCCATAGGTGGAGGCGGCAGTGGTGGTTGACGGCGGCAGTAGGAGTGGATAGAGAAGACTAAGCACGGTTGTTTGGTGGTGGTGGGCAGGGCGGTGGCGGCGGCCGACCGCCCCTCCGGCGATGTCTCCGGTGACTAGCTCTGATACCAAGTTAAACCTTGTAATATGATTGTATTAGAATGTGATTGTGTGATTAGGGTTTACATAAGGAGGTGTTTATATAGAACACCATATTACAAGTCTAGTCCCTATACTATATCACTTAGTCTAATACTATTAACACTCTGGTTAATTGGTTTTTCAGGGGGTTGACATCTTTGAAATAATTATTAAAATATCAATATGGGGAAGTATGCTTCTTTTCAACAATTTGACTCCCAAAATATACATTTTATCCATCCGTACACAATCTGGTCCATTTCTGTCAGGACCAGCAAAAAGAACAAACTTTTCTCATTCTTCTTTCCCCCATAAAGAAAAGAATTCATTTTGGAATATTATGGTTGTGTTCTTGCATAGGATTATATGATGGTTAAGAAAAAACAGCAATTTGTATAAGAAAGATAGATTGCGGTGGTGGGTTTGGGAAATTTAAGGTTTAAATGGCGGGAGGTGGAAGAGGGTTAGATGAAACCGCCACATGGTCGGTGGCTTTGGTTTGTGCAGTCATTGTGGTGCTCTCAATTGTATTGGAGAAGATGCTTCATCATGTTGGACATGTAATTAAACCTCAACATTGTTAGCTTTTAATTTTCTTGATTGTGTGTTGTTCTTGTTTAGAGCTTTAATCTAATGGTTGCATGTCAAAAAGCAATTTATATTCTATTAATTGTTAAACATGATTGATCCTCTGCTGACATACATTTATTTAATATATTTCTTTTCAGTATTTAAAAGAAAGACGTAAAATCGGGCTACTTGAAGCACTTGAGAAGATTAAAACAGGTAAATATAAGCTTGTCAACTTGACTTAGAATTTAGAGGTGGCTATTTCAACCTCTTTATATAGAAAGGGTCAATTTGAGTTGCATCTGACCAAAAAGTGTTGGCCTGTCTGATTTTGACTCCTTGCCCGACCTGCCTGTTCTGCCACCTATAAGTGGGATACATTAAAGATTTTGCATTGATTTGTTTGTTTGATCATATGGTATGCAGAACTTATGATCCTTGGATTCATATCTCTGCTTCTGACATTTTGTCAGAACTACATTGCCGCGGTTTGCGTTTCTAAGGTTCTTACAAAAGATTTCTTGCCTTGCAAGAAACAACCCGAAGGTAAACCACCACTTGATGATGACAATGAGGCAGGTAACCGTCGCAAGCTCTTGTGGTATGATCATAGACGGTTAGCAGGAGATGGGCCACCAAAAGAATGCAAGCCTGTAAGATATTTTTTTTTTTAATTTTTAAATTTTATTCCTTGATAGTAATTAGATTAAGAAGTAAGAACTAAAATCTTATGGTATGATTTTGAAATTGTGCAACTGTGCTTAATTTAATTAGGGATATGAAGCGCTTATAACTGTTACTGGATTGCATCAACTCCACATATTCATTTTCTTCTTGGCCGTTTTTCATGTTATTTATAGTGCCCTCACTATGATTTCCGGTAGAGCAAAGGTGACGTTTTTAACTAATTAGCAAAAAATAATTTAAGAAAAACACATCTCTGCACACACAAAATTGAAACAATAAAGATTACATATTTCTTTGATGCAGATCCGTGAGTGGAAAGTCTGGGAAAAAGATATCTTGCAGCAACAAGAAATTGCACATGGTATGGTAATTTCTCTGATCATAGAGGTGGCAATACGTGCAGGCCGCATAACGTGTCAAAATGGGTATAGGTTGAAACAAGTCTTTTTTAAATGCAGGCTGACAAGAACCAAGTAGGGGCGGGCTGACCCGCTTCACTTTTTCATCCTTTTTTTACAAAAACTAAATGCGCAAATGAATACGAAAACAATGTTCACACAAAAATAATATAAATATCTAAATAGACGTTTCATAAGATTGTATTCATTAAAAATACAACCTATTGAATGTCACTCACAATCTCTCTTTAGTAGGTTGTGTTTTTAATGAAAATAACCTTGTAAATCAGTTTTTTTTTCAAATATAAAAGTTACTATTATAACAGTATTATTTTGGCAATCAGGGTTCGCACATTTATTTTTTAATGAAAAAATAAAAAAACTTGGATAAAAAAGTGATAGCGGGTCAACCCAACCCGGGCCCGTTCGTGTTCGTAGGCCTTTTTTTAGTTTTTAAGAGGGGGTGCAACCAAGGAGACGTTTCAACCTGAACTCATTGCCGGCCATGCCACCTCTACACTAACAATTCTTAAGCTAGTTTTTAGTTTCATTATTTTCATATGCACATAATTTTGATTTTCTGATCATTTTCTTTGTAATGTTTATGTGCAGATCCTTCTTTACCAGAAGTCCTTGTGTTTTTACTAGAAGTGGCAAAATGAGCAAGTCATGTAACTCTCAAAATGGATAAGTTTTGTATGGGCTGGTGGGGTTGATCAGAAACACTTACTATCATAACTTTTTATAAATAACTTGCCAGTGATACCTATAATTACGAAATTATATTATTTCAATAAAATCTAGTTCTTGGAGGAAAACTATTTAGGAGGTTTATGCACTAAATATGGGTTGTCGGTATAGGCTGGGTCATGTTGACCCAAAACTCTTTTCTCCAATATAATTAGTTTATTTGATAGGCAATGTGTGTTACATTAGATTACAAAATTATATTTTCAATAAAATCTAAATTTTTGAAGAGGACTTAGGAGGCTTTATGCATTACAAATACAGTTTTGGCAACTTTCAAGCCATCTAACCCTTTTTGCTTTTTAGCTATTTTTTTTTCTTTTTTTTTCACAAGTAAATGAGTCAAACTTTACACCTCTAGTCAATTACCAATGGATGTACATATTACAAAAAAGACCCCTCACCAATTAGTCATTGTTCATATTGCAGGAACTCATGCTGTGGTTTGGCTATCTCTATTCCCTCCTGTTGTGAGTATTTCTTCATTAATCATCTTTATTTCTTAAGAAAATGGTCAATTGTTTTACATTTTATTTTATTTTTTACTTCATGAGAGAGGGATAACTAACTTGATTTTGGCTGAAGATAATCTTATCGGTTGGAACAAAACTTCAAGGAATTATAACACAAATGGCTATTGAAATTCAAGAAAAGCATGCAGTTGTACAAGGAATACCCCTTGTGCAAGTTACCGATAAACATTTTTGGTTTCAGGACCCCACACTAATTCTTTATTTTATTCAGCTCACGCTCTTCATGGTATGTCCCACTTTTTCCATTAGAAAATATTGGTTTAATAGTTCTAGCATATTATATGCTTATAATTTAAGTTCTATAAAGTTTCAATAAATTTGATTGGATTATTGTATCATTTTAGCATGGTGATATAGTACAACCTTTGTGACCATTTGTATAGTGATTGTTATATGATGTAACTATTTGCTAACTTGTGAATTGTGTGTGTTTTTTTTTTTTTTCCTTCAGAGCTCATTTGAGATAACACACTTCTTCTGGATATGGGTAAAAGTTTCTTCTTCTTTATTTTGTGGCAAATTGCACGGAGTTGAAATGAACTTTACATTATATCCCGCTTTCAGCAACCAACTTTAAATTAGGCACAAAAAAGAAAAAAAACAACTTACAAATTATTACTGATTTAACAATCAAGGTCATTTTAATTGATTTTACTTACAAATTGCCGATGTGGCCAAGGGTTTCCCATGCCAGCTGTCACAACACAACAGATACCAAATATGTAAAAAATGCTTATGTAAAACAAACTATAAGATTAGATTATTTACATGTTTGGAAAAAAAATGATTTTTTAAAAAAAAATTGTATTTAAAAATAACTATTGAATGTCAAATCAAATATCATGTGGCATGTACTTTTACTTTACAATGACAAATAAGATGCCACGCCAGTAAATTTTTAAAGAATCGACAAAAGGTTACCTGCTACAGATTGAACATGTCATTTGTTGCAACAATTGGTAAAAAATATAACTTGGTTGCTCAAAATCGGTAACCAAATGTAAATCACCAAGTTGGTTGTCACAATCGGGAAAAAGTGTAAAATTCAGCATATATTTTGGATCTTCTTTTTCTATTTTACACAAACACATAGACACCATATATTTATAAATTCTATTGATATTGTCGTATTGTCCTTACAGTATGAATTCGGGCTCGAATCTTGCTTTCATGAAAAACCTCTTCTTCAATATGGTAGAGTTATAATTGGGTAAGTTTGGTAGTTGTTTCTTATGTAAAAATAAAAATAAAATTGGACTTTCATGTTTTAAACTAGAGTATGCACCGCCATAACAAAAAAAGGTTAAGATATACTATTATTCTTTTACCCTGCAAATCACCACAAAAAGATTTACAAGACGTGCATACTGCGGCTTGCCTGTGTGTCCACACTCCACCCGTGATTGAGAGTTATTATTGGGCAAGTTTGAAGATTATGATTCGTTTGCTTTTATCAATTGGACAGAATTGTTGTTCAAATATTATGCAGCTACAGCATTCTTCCACTTTTGTTACTCAGGTACTTCGATTCGAACTGCTAATAATTATCTAATTATTAAGGTTATTAAATGGTGGATAAAATCACTAAAATACCCTTTATTTTCGGTTATTCTATATGCTACTTTCTTATATAAGTCAAAGCAAGTTGGTATTTTATACAACAAAAGAATAAGATGTTGTACACACCCTTTTTTATTATTTTAATTTCGGGCCACCTTTGATGCTGCTAGGTTAATTGTGTGATTTATTTTTATCACTTTATTGTGTGTAGATGGGATCTAAGATGAAGAGGTCTATATTTGATGATCAAACTTCAAAAGCTCTCAAGCATTGGCATAAAAATGCATCGAAAAGGAGAGAATCGAAGGGGTCATCTTCCTACTAAGAGTTTAAAACTAAACTCTCCATCTGGAAACTCTCAAGCACATGATGCTCATGCTCCACCAAATACAGATACACCTACTCAATAGGCTCATGTTGTTGCTAGTGTAGACATTCCACAAGATAAACAAAAGTCAACCCCCTAATTTGCTTTGATCTAGCTTACTTTGAACTTGTTGATTATGAATCTATTACTAGAATATGATGCTAGATGTTAACATCAAACAATGGTGTTAGTATGTTTAGACATTGTTCTAACACTACCAAGAAATTGGTTTCTTACTAAATGGTACACATTTTGGTTTTGTACGGCTATGTGGTTATTGAAAATAAGCACCTGAATGGTTGTCTCATAGAATACTCTGTTGATGTGTCAGAATCGAGTCACTAATCAAGATGGTTCTACTTTGATTAGATTGGCGGAAATAATCTTATCAGAAACAATCTCTCACAGTTGATTTTTAAACAACTTTTATATTATTTTGTTCCAATAATGGTCCTAGATTGTTTCTCATTTGTTTTAAATAACAGCGAAAGCATTTCTTAAATCATATATTATTTTCTTCCAACAACTCTATACAAATAAGCTGTAGAAGTGGAATGAGAAGTATTCTCCCCCTTCTTGGTAGCACGGGTAGTAAGAGGCGAGAAGCAGCATTAGTCGATACTCGTGGGAGCTTGCTAGTAGCCTCCCTAGCTTTCATAGAACCAAGTGTTGTGATAATCTAGCGGAGTTCTCGGTAGCTAGGGGTGTTAAAAAAATCTCAATCCGAAATTCTGAACCCGAATTATCTGAAAATTCGGATAGTAATTTTAAAAATTTTGGATATTTTTTTAATTTATTTATATAATTTATCAGGTATATTATACCATGAGTCATAAGAGGCGTCGTCCGCCACTTCCCTAAATCCTCTTTCTAATCCTAAATCCCTATCGCCATTCACCATCTTCAATTCTCCATCGACACTAACTTCTAGATTGAACCCTAATACCGTCATCAACTCGCCATCTCCATTCTCTAACTGAGATTCCTAATTGTCGTCTCCATTCTCTAGTCGCAGATTCCTAATCTCCATCTCCATTCTGTTTGTTTCTGAATTATGAACTCGGTTGACAATGTTTGATATGAATTATAAACTTAATGGAAATTGGATAAGTAAAAAGATTAGGTATTTGTTTAGTTATTATAATTTTACACTTTGAGTTTTACAAATCATTTTTTTTGTTGCAAATTGGCTCGATTCCGAGACATGCAACAAAGAGGGTTAGATCAACGATGTGGTAATTGGCCGCTAGCCAGTGCTTTGCACACTACGCCTTCACCTGCGCGACGCGGGTTCGAGCTCCCCCCTCTCCTTTGCCTTTTCCACGTAACTTAGTAACTTTTTCCTTTTTTTTTTAATCATTTTAATGTTTGTAATTAATTTAGACCTATTTTGTTTTTCTCTTATAACTTTTAAAATATGGTGTTTAATTCCGAATGTACCATTACGACGTGCTTATATGTCAAAACCAAGTTTTCGTGATAATGTATAAGCCATCGAAGCACGAACGTACAAGCCGTCGAATCTGCTTCAATGTTTCACTTTCTATAGTTTTTTTTTGTTTTCCTCTTACAACCTTTAAAATATGACGTTTTATAAAATTACGTGTCATTTGGATGTGTTTATTTTTATAAACGTTTCGACGTGATTTTTTTTTGTTGGTGAATACCAGTGCACAGGTTGTTGAAATTAACCTAGCCGCCATAGCACGCGGGCACCATTGGCGTACCCACTCTATGAAAAGTGTGTCGCCCGACACCCATGAAAAAGAAATTTTGTTTGTTCTATATACAGATTCAATCCTGAGCAACCCCATGAAATTTTAACACCGACCTCATGAATCTTTTTTGACCAAAACAACACCCAAAAAAATAATTTAAAACAAAAGGTTCTATAAATTTAAACTTAGTAATTGCTATAAACTAATTAACATATATAAATCCTTATAAGCTCGTTAGACCACTAACCATTTAATCCAATAGATTTTTACCATAAGCCCATCTGCTATCTTCTAAACAATTAACCTTCCCATCGAACGTATTTAGTGAAACGAAAACAATCGACTGAAAAGTATCGTCCCCCACTGCGCAATAGACAATCACCTGCCACTTCCGCTTGCGAGCGTCAGGTCACCTGTCGGAGTGCTGCCCCTCCACTCTCTCGAATCCGGTTCCAAAAGACCAAACAACCCCAATTTAGTCTATTTCGGTGAACTCAATCCGACAAAAAATGTCAATGACCCGACTCAATCAAGCAAAAAAAATTGAATGACCCAACCCGATAAAAATTCCTTTTCAATAGATATCCAAACACCGAAAATTTCCGACACTCATGAGCTAAAAATCCTTGAGTCCGCCACAAACGGCATACGTTAACTAGTTTTTGTTATTTTTGATGTATGAGCATTTCACATATACATGCTTATTTACGTATCACTATATAAAAATATACTAGATTAGAACCCGTGTACTACACACGTACTGAAAAATATAAATACATAAAATTCATAAATTTTTATATATATATTTTACAGGTGTAAAAAATGTATTACATATACTAAGAATAGAAAACAACATTCAAACTATGTAAAAATTAATATATAATTGAGTTTTGAAAATACATTAATTACCATTTAATGTAATTTGACTTTCATTTATTATTTGATTGAAAATAGAAGTTACATAATTAGATTTCAAAGTTTATTATAATAAGAAATAATTTAAAATAAATGTGTTTTATTAGTATATATAATTAATATTTTTTTAAAAATATATTATTATTAAAATATAGAGATGTATTTAATAAGTGAGAGACATGAAAAAAATGATGAGAATGAATATGGAGGCGACAAAAAAACGTGACATGAAAAAACTTTTATTTATCAGGTACTATAAGATGTAGATTTATTTTCGTGGCTTTCTCTAAATAATACGGTTATGAGCTAAATTACGCAGGCATCGGCGCACTTTAAAACATTAACGATCACGACTTAATGTTAAGCTATAACAATGGTATGAATGCAAAACTGATACTTTATTCGATAATCAAAAGAGCTATAAATAGCCAACAGTTACAACGAAAACAAAATAACGTAATACTGAAAAGTAGGAAACAAACGAAATACTAGGTTATTAGCGATAGACTAGGTAAGCTACTGACTAATTCAAAAACAACCTGAATAAACCAAAAACCATGCAAGTGACCCATGACCCATGTAATATCCGGTATTTTTTCGACCTATCTTTTTCTAAAACCTTTGCACGTATTATTTATTTCAAAACTTGAAATTTTATCAAAACTATTTTCTTGAATAATAAATATTGATTTAATGGATATATATTTAAGAAAAACAATAATACATATATATATATATATATATATATATATATATGAGACTTATTTAAGAGTATATACCTTATAAATAAATTATTAAAAACTTTATGAATTTATAATTATATAAATTTATAAACTTATTCTAAAACACTTAAACTTGTAAATCATAAATCTTAGAAATTATTTTATAAATGTAAAAAATAATAAAAGGAAATAAAACTCATGTAGTGGTTATAAAAATATAACATACTTATTTTTATAAAAAGTCCGGGGACTAAAACTGTCAATTCCCGAAATCTGTTTTAAACTAAAAACTTCACTTGATCATTCAATGCCAAAAACTCCAAACTTCAGGGACCTGTTGTGTAGCTATCCCAAACTCCCAGAACTAGAATCCGGTCCCGAGTTCGAGTCCCGCATCACCCGATCTTCCGTCCCTTCTTCGCGAAATCGGCTATAAATATCGATTAGAATCTTCAGTAACATCACACCACAACTTCCTTCACTCTCAATTTCTCCGATTAACTCCTCACATTGCTCGATTTGAAGCCGCGACTACCGACGCCAAACTCAAACTCGTTCACTCTCCATTCGACTCCGATTCAGGTAATTCTTGTGGCCATCATACTCGCATTCATGTATAGATCAAAAGCCCTCTGTTTAATTTCATTAACAGAGGGCAAATCGAATCGAATATGGGGCTTGAAAAAACTAGGGTTCATACGGGATTGGGGCAAGTTCGTGTTTGTGTTTAAAACAATTCTTTTCCAGATTATAACACAACAGAGTCACTGGTCCGGTGGTTAGGCTTGTGTGTGTTCGTGACCCGGGAAGCGACCCGAGTTCGATCCTGGCGGCCCGTTTTATTTTATTTCATTTTTTTATGCCTATTTAATCAGATTTAAAATTTCTAATAAATTTTATAAAATCTGTTAAACTTGTATAAACCTAGAAATGATTTTTATCTACGGTTTTGTATTCTGAAACATTTTTAATTAAATAAAACTTAAGTAAACTTATAATAATTAATTCTTTAAAAATAGTTTTAAATACTTAAAAAACTATAAAAATATTTTTAACCTCATAAAACTTATGGAAACTATTTTATAAACTCAGAAACTTAAATTATTAATAAGTGAATTTAGTTTAAACTTTGAATAAATTGATAAACTTTTATTTAAACATAAAACTTATAAGAATTTCATAAATCTATAAAACTTAACTATAAATAATTAGACTTATACATTTTTAAAGAAAATTCATATTTACTAGATTTGAAGCTTGTTTATTTATTTTAATTGGAAACATAAGAAATAAATATGCTTTAATTAATTTTCTAGCTTTTGCAAACTTATAAAAGTTAAATAGAAACTTTAACTTAAAAACATTTATAAACTTATAATTTAAAACATAAACCTTATAAGAAATCCTATTTTATAAACTTATGGAAACTTGACATTTATTTAAACTTATAAATATTATTTATTACAAGATAATTTGTAAAATAAATGTTTAATACTTGAAACTTTAGTAAAACCTAAATGATTTATATTGTTTATTCTTATAGATATCTATTTATCCTTAATAATTAATTTCTCTTTAAACACTTATTATTTATCCTTACAATAATTATTAGTAATCTTTAATAATTATCCATACTTTAAATAATTATTTAATAATTATTCAGTCTTCCGTTTAACAATTACTCCAACTTCATTTACGAATACTTAGAAAACTATTCTTATTGTTATCACATAATATATGCAAATTATAGTGTAAGAACTTTTTGAATAATCATTTTAAAACTTTAAACTTATTTAAACCTTGATATACAAGTCTTGTGTCATTCATTCAAAACCTTTATTATAAACTTGATTTAAACTTCATAAACACAAATCATTTCCGTCTCCCATTTGGAACCCTAGTCGAATCTTGAAATCCTAGATCTTTGTCTTAGACGTTTACTTAAATCTTTAGACTTGCATACTTAGGCTTATCGTGAGGATATTCTCCCTCAAGGTCTTGCAAATACTTATCCGTGTCGGATACTCTTCATCAATCCAAGTGAGTATACTTAGCCCCTTTTTCCTTTCTATACTTTTGGGGTGAAACATGTTCAAAACTTTAAACTTATACAATTCTTGTACAACTATGACTAGATGCTTATTCTTATGTTAAACTTGAGACTTGTATGCTTAGATTAAACTTAAAACTAACACATTCATTAACTTTGATCAAGCCTATGGTAACAATGATAGATCTATTGTATTTGACCAATCCACCTTGATTGATTGACCCCTTCGGGGGGAGCCCTTGGTGATTGTTACTGAATTAAACTTTAAACTTGAGACTTATAAGGGTAACCTGCGGGTTATGCCTAAACTTGGTTGGAGGGTTGAAGTGCACAATGTTTAAGATACTTGTTTTCATACTTACATTATAGAATGCATATATCATAGTGAATTGTAATTCTTTCCAAATACTTGTTAAACTGTGTCAAAACCTTTGTATCTCACCAACTATTTTGTAGTTGACAGATTCTTTCACATGTTTCAGGTTCTACATCATGAGACTTGTTTGTGATCACATAGGACGCTTTGGACCTAGACTACTTATTAAATAAATGTTGTATACTTGTTATTTCCTTTGTATTGAACCTTTGAATCTATCTATTAATGAAATATTGAAACTTTAATAGTCAACCTTGTGCTATTGAACAACCGCGTCCGCCCCGACGTATAATCCGCCGTCGGTTAGGGTGTGACAACCCATGCAGATTACCCATGTAGATGACCCATATCCAAATGACCCATGCACGTGTGCTTTTATTCCAACAAACCCTCCCACAAACTAGACTTGAGTCTCAAGATCTAATTTGCTTTTCACAGAGCACACTCCAAGCTTCAACCTTAGTTCTTCAAACAACTCTTTCTTCAATGGTTTAGTCATTATATCAGCCACCCCTATATGCTTACACCTTCCATGAAACACCGTATTTTTTGATAACTTGATAGCTGATGTATTGTCACATTTAATAACTGTGCTATCACCCATCTTTAGCCCAAAATCTTCAAGCACTCCTCTAACCCAAATTACTTGACAAGCACATGTAGATGCCGCTACGTATTCCGCCTCGGTGGAGGATAAAGCCACAATATTATGTTTCTTTGATTGCCAAGCTACAGCTCCGCCATCCCATAACACCGCATACCAGGAGGTACTTTTTCTGTCTTCGATATCACCACCGAAATCGCTATCAGTGTAAACTTCCATCAGGCATTCTCCTCCAAATTTGTACCAAATCCCATAACCTGTGGTCCCTTGCAAATACCTTATTAATTTCTTTGCAGCTTCATAGTGTTGGATTAATCATGAAACGACTTATTAAACTCACTACAATTTGTATGTCGGGTCGGGTTGTAGTGATATACATGAGGCTTCCAATAATTTGCTTGAATATTGTCTCATCTATCTTCTTGCCTTCACCTGATGTTAACTTGCAACCTGGAATAATAGGACAACATACTGAATTGCAGTTTTCCATCTTAAATCTTTTGATTATCTCGAGTGCATACTTCCTTTGTGAGATGTGTATCCCATGAGCAGTCTGCAATACTTCAATGCCTAAGAAAAACCTCATCTTTCCAAGATCTGACATTTCAAATTCCCTCTTCATAGATTGTTTGAATTCCTGCAACATCTTCAAGTCATCACCTGTATAAATTAAATCATCCACATATATATCGACAAACATCATATTCCCCTTCGAGTTCCTCTTGATAAAAAAAGTATGTTCAGCTTTGCTCCTTGCAAAACCTTCCTTGATAAAGTAGCTCTCGATCCGACTGAACCATGCTCGAGGAGCTTGTTTCAGTCCGTACATCGCCTTGCGAAGTTTGTATACTTTCTGCTCCATTCCTTTTACTACATAGCCCTGAGGTTGCTGCACGAATACATCTTCATCCAACGTCCCATGCAAGAAAGCGGACTTAACGTCCATTTGAAGAATAACCCATCCTCTTTGAGCGGCAATAGCTATCATTAGACGTATGGTATCCATTCTGTCCACTGGAGCATATACTTCAGTATAGTCAACGCCATATTCTTGCCCATAACCCTTAGCCACTAATCGGGCCTTGTGTTTCTCTATCTCACCACGTTCAGTGGCGGATCCAGGAATTTTTTTCAGGGGGTTCACTGTTTTTAGATACTCCAATTTTATAGGGCCAGACATAAAAATTTTCGGTTCGGTTCGATTGTTCGGGTTGGGCAGGGGTGGTTCAACCATTTTGGAGGCAGGCCTAAAGCGAAGAAAAAATTTCAAACGTAAATTAAAACTTTCTACAACATTTCCTGCCTATGCTTAGATAAATAAGAGACTACAAAACCAATGATGTGTACCAAAACACCAATATTAAAACACTAATAAGTATGTAATTAAAGCTTCTAATCTTAAAAGGGTCAAATTACTTCAACAAATCCGTTTAAAACATGAGAATTATGCTTTAAATGTTGACAAAATCAACTAATTTGTATTTAAGAGTCATCTACTCATTTGTTTCTATCAATTTTTACCTCTAATCATATGAATGCTCAAGAACACAGATTAAGCTATAACAAATGCAAAACTGATACTCTATTCGATAATCAAAAGAGCTATAAATAGCCACCAGTTACAACGGAAACAAAATAACGTAATACTAAAAAGTAGGAAACAAACGAAATACTAGGTTATTAGCGATAGACTAGGTAAGCTACTGACTAATTCAAAAACAACCTGAATAAACCAAAAACCATGCCAGTGACCAATGACCCATGCAGATTACCCATATCCAAATGACCCATGCACGTGTGCTTTTATTCCAACACTTAAAACTTCAGTTGTCCTAATTCGCTCATTTGATAAACCCTAAATTCAGTACATTTGATACTCGAGAAAGAAGAAAAATCATGAGTAGATTTCGATTTGATCTGCTCCTTTTACTGGTACTCTCCGTACATTTAGCCCTGGCGCTTTCCGATCTGTTCATCGACGGGTAATCTATCCTCTGTTCGTATCAGTTCATTTCATTTCTAATTTCTTAGCTAACTGTTATGTTTCGTAGAACTGTTTGAAACAAATTTTGCTCAGTTTGATTGCATTCGTGTAGTATGTAGAGTTACGATACTCTTAGGTGATTGTTACACTACAGATTCGATAACGGATAACCTAACAGTTTTATTATGAGTTAATAGATAATTTCTGCTGTGAAAAATTGCTGAAAACTGTGTATATTGCTGCAAGTTTGTCATGTTTGTATGGTAAGTACAACCGCAGATTGATCTGACTTCACCGCATGACATTGACCTTGAAGGTGTGTGTTAATAAAAAAGCTTCATCATCTTATGGATGAATTTCTAGCACTACATTTTGATGACTTTTCAGGTGGAGAATACTGGTCCTGATCCTGTTTCGGAGGTATCTTTTAGCTTTCCTGAACACCAAGCAAATAATTTGGCACTTCTGATGGCTGTTAGTACTGAAGGAAAAGGAAAAACAAGAGGTCCGGTTACTAATCTACCAATTGAAGTTAAGCAACCTAATGATTCACCACCGTCATTAATTCTGCATCTCTGCCCAAGGAACTGGGTAAAGGAGAAAGTTTGAATGTTTTGGCGGTTTTCACCCATTCGTTGCGACCAAGAAAATCACTCAAGCTGAACCACAACTCTTTTTATTCCAGGATTATAATGTTAAAATTCAGTCACTTACTGTTCAGTGAAAATGTAGAATCTTGAAAATTCCAAGTTTTCTGGCTCGGAGATCAAGTATGGTCCTTATGTGCTTTATCATATTTACCAGTAATTATTCATTTTCCTAGTAATAAGCCATTTGCGGTTGCAAAAGAGTTGGTGAGAGAAATAGAGATCTCACATTGGGGCAATGTACAAGTGACTGAACATTATAACCTTATCCATGGTCAGTGTCATGCTAGCTGCAATAAACATAAAACTGATCATCAAAGGGTGAAATAAAGTTAACTAATTTGAGACTTTTACTTTCATCTCACAAAAGGTATATTCCTTTTTTTCTTTAGAATTTCAAATATGTCATTTTGTGTGTTATTTTCCAAATACTCCAACAATTGTTTATTTTATTATTACAACTTCAAACAACAAAAGCACATATAGACATTATCTCCTAGAACACATTTTGTGACAACTGATTATGTGATTCTGATTACTCAAAATCACGTAACCACTTTCAAAATGCTCAACCAAAAAATCTGTTTTGGTGACTCGAAGCTTGATGATTTTAATAACATGTTGCTACTATACTCAGGCTGGACTTCCAGGCTAGACCAAATGTGCGAGGCGCATCAGCTTTTAGAAATCTTCTTGCCATGTTACCACCAAGAGCGCATTCTATTCACTACAGGGATGCTATTGGCAATATTTCAACATCTAATATACATAGTGATTCAAGCAAGGTGGGATAGTGTTCAATATAAAAAATTTCCAGCTGTACCCTATTATTTAGAGGTAGAAAATTGGGTACTTTTGATGTGCGTCGTTGAGTTGACCGGAAACACTTTTTCTCCAATATTTTTGAAGTTTTATGTAGTGTGTCAATTATAATTACAAATATTTTTATAGCGTCAGTGAGAATCTAATTTTTTTTTAATAAAATGATTTAGAAGGTTTTATGCATTGAAAATACACTTAGGAGACATTTGACCCATTTGATCCGTTTCCTTTTTAGCGAATATTCTTATTTTTCCCATCTGACCTGTTAGAGATAAATATGATCCATATTGTTTTTACCAATTCATATTGCGATCTCTAATGTTTTGCTCACGAATATTTCTATGAATTTGCAGACACTAGTTGAAATTGAACCTCGATATCCTATGTTTGGTGGTTGGAAGACTTCTTTCACCATTGGTTATGGTTTACCGCTTCAAGACTACTTGTTTCAGTCAGGAGGGACACGCTTCCTTAATATCACTTTTGGTTCACCATGTTATTGTTGAAAACCTTACTTTGAAGGATATAAGAATTTGACTTTAACCCTTCTTCATTTTGTCATAGTTGGTTCATATGTTTTTTTTTTCTTTTTGATTTTGCAGGTTGTTTTGCCTGAAGGATCAAGAGATATATCTGTTTCAGTTCCTTTCCCTGTAAAACAGTCACAAGAGGTAATGCAAAACCAGATATTAATAAATCTGGTGTAATACTTTAATTACTATTCAAAAATGAAAAGAAAACATCCGCCTTCCATTGAAATGCTTATGTTGACATTCTGATGGTTCTTTTTTCAGACAAAATTTTCTCACTTGGATATTGCTGGTAGACCCACGGTTGTAGTGGAAAAGGTTAATGTTGTCCCAGAGCATAACCAGTATTTCCAGGTATTTCTACTGCTGGATTGTAGGTGGGTGTTTGGATGTGCATTTTAAACCTGATTGGTAATTATGTGTTATTAAATAATTAGAATCAGATAATGAGTTACAATAGAAAGTATTGTTGGATATAATGTTTGGATGTGTTTCTGTAGTTTGAAGTTGTGACAATTAGATTTTCAGTTGATTGAGTTTTGGGCAAATTCTAATTATTTAACTGATGTAAAATGACCAAAAAAGACAACTTTCATATATTGTTGAAGTATATCAATTTAAAGCATTACATTTATTGAAATAAAATGTTTTTGTATAATTATTTGTTAATAATTTGAATTTTTTATTTCATGTTATCAAACAGTCATCGACAATAAAAAAATTAGATGAGAAGTACTTAAAATAAGGTAAAAAGTAAAAACAGGGGTAAATAAGTACTTTTAGTTTTCCCTTAAACAGTATAAAACTAATGATTCAAAACTGATTAATTGGCCCCTAAATAATTTGATAATTAATTTATCCAAACACTAAAAACAGATTATTGCATTATTAGTATCTCGCGTCCAAACACCCCCTAAATCTACCTTCCTACTGACATCATAAAAGCCAACTTTTTTTAATTATATCGACATTTTTGTTTCAGGTTCACTACAAGTTCAGCAACATATCATTATTTGATAGGAATCTGATCTTATGCAGTTACAAATCGAAGAAGATAATCAGGAAATTGACAGCAGAATGCAATGTAATAAACTTCAAATGAAACGATTACATGGGTAACAAGATAGATCCAGGGCTATGCCCTCTCTCCAAGCACAATGTGCAAGAGCCCTAACAAACTAACCACTTAATTCCTTCCCCTTCTAACATGCCTTATTCTCTATTATTTATACCACCCCATATTACACTTTAGCCCTTTAAGACTACCTAAAGCTCACTTCCCTCTCTTAGCTCATTCCCATCAGAACCGTTGATGTTAATATTTGGGTTTTTCTCCCTATTTGTTGCTTGCATCATCTATATGCATGCTGACTTCACCATCTCAAAATCTTCTGCTTCATATCTAGCGAAACTACAATGGGATGAGGCATGTGAAACACTAGATTCAGTTACATTTTTGTTGTTGATAGAGGTGGCAAAATGTGTGGGCCGGGCGGGTTACTAATTGGCAAAACGGTACTTTTTGGTATGTGTCAGGTCTAGTTGGAGTAACCCCCAAAACACTTTTTGTCTTAAAAGTTTAAATCTTTTATGAATAGTTATTGTTTCAAATATGACTAAAATTTTAGATTATTGAAAGAATAATCTAAAGTTTAGGATTAATTGGTTTAAGAGGTGGAACATGGGTGGCTGGAGCGTGCTGCTAGACGGTCAAACCGGGCAATTTTTGGTCAGGGTCTGATCGAGCTGGGATGACCCGGGACACTTTTTGCCCTAAATTTAAAGCTTGTTATTAGTGATCAGTGTTTCAAATACGATCGAAAAATATATCATTCATTTTTAATAAATTAGTTTAGGAGGTGGCAAAATGGTCAGATAGGTTGGTAACCCGTCAAAACGAGTAATTTTTGTATGACTCAAGTTGAGTTGGGTTGACCCCAAACAATTGTGTTCTAAATTTAAAACCTTATATCAAATAGTTTTGTTTCAAATATGATTGAAAAAGTTAACATTATTTCATATTTAAATTTAAATTTTTGTAAGGGGTAATTTTTTTGTATGGGTCTGGATTGACCTGAAAATGTTTTTTTGTCTTAACTCCTATATTTTTAACTTAATAAATTACGAGTGTTTTTATGATTAAAAGAAATATATCATTTCAATAATAGTCTAATTTTTTTAATAAAAATAGTTCGAAGGTTTTATGCATTAAATATACATTTTGGGCAACGTTTGACCTGTTCAACCCATTTGACCTGCATCCTTTTTTAGCTAACTTGTTTTTATTATTTACCGGTCTGTCCCGTTATAAGCCAAACATAACCCGAAACCGTTCATTCATCAGTAAATGGTCAAAATTGCCATCTCTGGTTGTGCATATGAAAATCCTTATATCTTGTATTTTTCTTTTCAGGTTCAGGGAACTATTCAGCAGCTTCAAGATATCGTTAATCGATGTCTAGTAATCCATGATAAGTTATTAAGAGAACTTTCTAGAACAGGTGATGTCCAAGCTTGTAAAGCAGTCCGCAAATCAGCTGGTGGCTTATTGAAGGATCTTTCGAAAGAATTGAAACCCCTTTTGGCTCTCTTACAATCTTCTCCACAAGCTGCACATATATTACCCAAGGTTTGTTGCTAATTTTAATATATATATATAATTTTAACACAGTTTACATTCTTTTTACATTTCATGTAGTCATGCACTCATGCCATATACAATTGTCCAATAGTGATATGCTAGTCAAAGCATATTCATATATTTTAAAGGTGGCTAGACGGGTGGGTTGGGTAGCAAGTCAAAATAGGTTTGGGTCAAAGCTGGTATTTTTTAGTACATTGAATTTTTTTACAGACATGCAGTGTGTGATGTGTCAAAATCCAATTATAAAAACAATACTGTTCCTATAACAATCTTTTAGTTTTTGGATTGGGTGATTTTCAACTGGTTTGACCCGTTCCCTTTTTAGCTGAGTTTTTTTATTTACTATGAAATGTGTGAATATGATATTTCTGGTGTTTTAAAAAGGTAAAATTAATATTGCCAGTTTTTCTAAATATATGTAATTAATGTTTTTCTTACTGGTGCACAGGTGGAGGATCTGATTGTGAAGGAGAGAGATTTACAAGAAAAGATTATGCTAAAACACACAACAGTCGTGGACTCTTACGAGAAAAAATCCGCGGGACGTGATACTGAAAACCGTGTGGCTTCAATCCAACAAAAGATTTCAGCTTTGAAGCAGGAAGTTGATGATCTTCTTGAATTTGTTGAAGATATTTAACCGGTAATCAGCTTCCATTTTTTTACTTTGCCTTTTTGTTCAACTTAACTATTTATTTAAGTAGTTTACATGACCTAATTTTTGTGCTTCTTTGAGAGACCTTGCGAATCGAAAAGTTTGATGATGTAGGTTTTGTGTTGTTTGCCATGATATTATGTGCAGCTTTTGTAGAAACTTGATATTTATATAGTGACTAGATGATGCAACAACTTTTAGGGTAAATGTTATTATGTTTACTTATTTCACCTCTATCGTGAAAACCTGTTACTAGAAAACTAACGGAACCCAGTCTCCAACACGGGACCTGCAAGGGGGTTGAAGACTCAAACGTTTACCACTACGCCACCCCTTTGAAAGTTCTCTCTCTCTCTCTTTGTTAATCAAAGTCAACACAGGGATGGTGTGATTTTGAAAATAACCAAGAATGGTTTCAGTTTCATGATGAGATCTTTGGCCCTTTTGTGTGCTCTAAGTGTTGGTATTGACAAACGGGTTATAAAGATTGACCCGATCCATATTGTTTAGTTGCTTCTCTTACTGTTCTTTTGGCTGGGCCTTGTTCCTAAGTAAAGAGAGATGCTAAAGATGTTCTCATTTTGGGCATTTACTCGGGATTGAAATCCGGTACTCATATAGGAGGCTGCTTCAATACTGTAATTCATAAATAAAATACTATTTAATCATTTTTGTTTTAAATAAATTCGTTAAACTTTTACAATATAACTAAAATACAAAATTATTTTTGTTTTTTATGTAACATGAACTTATAAAAAATTTCTTGTGTTACAAAAGAGACTAAATAATTTGAATATTTTTATTAATTAAAACAAATATATAACGAAAAATTAGTTATAGAACTTAATAAAGCGTTTACATAAAAAAAAATTATAACTTCTTAGTGTTATAGTTTAAAAACCTAATTATAGATTTAATTAAGGTCTTAGAAATGTGTTTAAGATATTCCTACTCTTTTTTTTTCCTTTTATCTATCCTTCACATTATGCATAATGACCTCTCCTGTTATTTCCTTTTAGTTTCTCCATCTTTTATGTCTTGTAGAGTTGTAGTCGTAAGGCGGCGGAAGTCGTTCCGTTCTGTTCATTTCAATTCATTTATGGGCTAAAATTAAACTTATATCCAATTCCAGTTTTTAATTTTTAAACACGCTCTCTAACAATTCACTTATTGGCTAAAATTAAACTTATAACCAATTTCAGTTTTTAGATTTTAAACACATTTTCTAAACTAACACATTTTAGGAGATTGAAAAAGAAATGTTTTTTTTCAATAAAGTCACTTATACTTTTTTTTTAACTATATCAAGTTTCATTAATGTTGTGAATTTCTTTATAAATGTTAAAACTTTTTAAATTAAACGACCTAAATGTAACATATATGAATTTTAATTACTATTTAATATTTTTTAAATTGACTAATTGATTATTACTTAGTGAATATTTTTCTTTACAATTACCTCCTAATTCATATTAAACTTGAAAAAAAATCATTAAACAGCAATCAAATTTTATATATGTTCTATTTAGCTTAACTATAAAAAAAATTAATATTTTGTAATAAATTTCATAATAATAAAGCAATATAAATTTAAGTGAATTTTATGGCTAGAAAAAATTATCAAATAACTTCAGTAAAACACACAACAAACTTGGTTACATGAGTGAAATATTATAGTTTTTTTTTTTGTAAAGTGTAGTTTTCGTCCCTGAGGTTTGATGCTATTAACAGGTTCAATCTTCTCTTAACAGTATGAGTCTCTGATATTACATTTTTTTTTGCTGAACGATAAACACAGCCTTTTAAATTATACTCCTAAAATTCACCTGTACTAATTTGGGATTTGAACATCCGCCACTTGGATAAGAAAAAACTCCAAATACCACCGGACAAAGAGGCCATCGACGAGTAAATATTATAGTTAAAAAAAAAAAACTTTTAACAGTTTCAACAAGCCCTTTAAATGCAATCGTTTGAAATTCGTTTCATGGACAACCAAAATCATATTTTTGATCGGTTATATCACGTGGCTACGTAAGGTGGTTAATAAATCCATAATTTTATTTTATTTTTAAAAAGGAAAGAGATAAAAAGTGTTGGCGGTAGGGTTTTACTATCTACTTCGTTCTTCCCTCTCGATAGATAAAATGGAGACTTCGCTCAGATACGGCGGAGATTCCACTGCCCTTAGAGTCAACAAGAGCAAGAAGCCACCTACGGTGAGGTACGCCACCGATGCCTCCGCCCTCAAAATCCGTGCTAAGCAGAAGTTCCGTATCGATTCCACCACTCTACTTCAGGTACTCATGATCCAACACTAGTTAGTGTAATTATTTTGCTGTTCTTGCTTGCTGTGTGTTTCCGAATGATTTTACGTTTTCCGATTGTTTTATTCACAGTTTTTGTAAATATTACAGTAATTTTAGGTTTAATGTGTCGAATTTGGAGCATTTACGTTTAATTTGTCCGATTAGCTCTTGATATCCTGCATTTCGTATTCATTTGGATGGAATGCCCTAAGACTAGTTGGTTCATGATTTGATTTTCAGTCTAGGAACTCATTTAGGCAAAAAAAAAAATGCATTTGTGTTTGTGTTTCCCCGTAGTGTACGTTTTGAAGTTGTTTAAAAGAAGCAGAATCATATAGCTTTCGAAGAAATTGCTTCGGTTTGATGTCTGTAAATTATCTAGGATTAGATGGATACTAACATCCAATGGAAAGATATGGCTTTTGTTCCTATCATATTTCATTTGCAGTGGGAGGTCACATCAAAGTACTAATAAGTCCAAAAGAAATACTTAGATAACCAAGGTACGAAAACAAACCAAACTTCCGCCTTACAAAATCTAAATCCATGAGCCAACATTATCACTAAACTCGAAAGGTTCGAAGCTTAAACGTAATAAAAAAAAATAAAGTGTCTAATGCATAAACCCCAACTCCTAGTAGCTCTCTTTGCATCCCAAGTCAACACTGAGTATTTGCCGCAAATAAAAGAAAATGCGGCTGAGCTAGTTGCTAAGTGTGCGGATTTGGATAACAATACACGGATATTATATCTTGAACAAATGAACAATAAATGATTTAGAATCGTTCTGGTTTTCTTATGAGTAAAATTGTCCAATTTAGAAGTAGAATAAACAGATTTAATAAAATCACATATTTAAAGTAAATTAAATGTAATACAAAAATAAACAGGTTTACTAAATCAAGTCACTGGTTAATTAATTAGCTAACTTAAACAATTCATTTATCAAAGGAAACTTAGTTAATTATATATAATTTCAAAATAAAGCAACTAACCACTCTATGTGGGCTGTTTAAATACCCTGGGTGGCTTTGGGAGGTGTGGCTCAACACAGAATGAAGAGGAACAGAACCATTAGTTGGCGTCCAACATGTTTGTTTTTTCTTTTGATTGTGAAAGTAGGCTTTGGCCTGCCAGGATGAAAAGAAGATTCGAAACCAAAATTTGGGCTGCAGCCCATCAGACAAACAACCCAGCAGCAACAGCAGTCAGCAGCCAAGGGCTGCTGCTTCTTCTCGACCCAATCTCAGCTGCACAACCCAGTTCAAGCAAGGCCCAAAAGTTTTCACGCATTTCAACTCCTTTAATTTTTTTCATAACCAGTTTCTGAACGTCTAAACACTTATCTCCATCATTATAACATGTAATATTAAATTAATTTAACCCAAAACCACCCGTTTTAATCCTTTATGAAACTGAAATTTTGACATTAAGACGCTTAAAACTTAACCAAACAACCTTTCTAATGAGAAACCCATAGTTGATTTTGAACAATGTGGGAACTTACCTTCGTTTGGTTAATGGACTCAAACCCACTTTGCTCTCTTCCTCGTCACAGCTTGTTTCTCTTCCTCTCTTTATGTCTTTTTCTGTGTTGATTTTAATTTGTTAATCGAGATAGGAGGTAGATGTTAATATAGATTTTAGAGGGGTGGGTTATTGCCAGAATGGTTTGACCGAGATGTCTGCAACTTCTCCACTTCTCAAAATAAAATTCCGAGAAATGAAATCCCATAACGCCCCCCTCTTCTTCATCACCTTTACCTAATTACCCCTTTAAGTTCAGTTAATATTTTTATTCAGCTAAAGTATGCTGACTATCATATATTTAATCCCTATCGAATGAGTAAATGAAAAATTAGCTAAAAGAACATAGTCAAAGAGGTAGAACTGGTAAAAGTTACGTAAACACTATCAACATATTAAGATGAAGTATTAAAGAAATTAAATTATTATTTTAACAGTGTCGTTTTTATGATTATCTTTATATTACATTAATCATTTAAAAAAGTGGTTCATTATCAACCAAGGGCAAATTGGTTTATTTTTAGGCATGGGAAGATGACATCGTGTGGTTACAAAATGATACTTTTACTCTTAACATCATGTTGTTTATTTGTTCACTATCAACTTATTAGTAATTCGGATTTCTTCTTGAAAAGTATCTAAAGAGGTAGAACATTTCGAAAGTCACCCAAAGCAGTTGTATTAATGTATTATATGATTTTTTTGATAGTATAGATTTTTGTGATCTAATATTCAAGAGTAATGACTGGAAAGCCTAAAAATCAACCTAACTAGAAAAATGAGACAAATGAGAAAAATTGAAGGTAAATATGAGAGAGAAAATGGTCAAGCCATGGACTTGGTTGATTTTTAGGCCTCTAAATTTGGTCTTTCAATCATTCTCCTATATTTAATACATGTACATCAATCATTTCTATAAAAAAATTGGTTCAGTATCAACTAGTTAATTAGGCTTGTTTTTCTTAGGCTTTGGAAAATGACAGCGTGGTTACAAAATTATTTTTTACTCTAACATCATGCTAGTATTCATTAATCCAGATCCCAGATATTTTTCTTGAAACCTAGCCAAAGAGGCTGGACAGGTCGAAAGTCACCCAATTATATGTGTGTGTGTCTATTTATATGGCGCCTTTTTTGCCTCGGGTGTATGCTTTTTTTGCACCTTGCATCTAGGCGAGATGCGAGTTCTTTGCGCCTTGTACTATCTAGCGATAATCATTTATACAAATTTACAAGTCGGATCATTCAGCTAATTAGGCTTGGGAAAATGACATGTGATTATAGAATAATATTTTACAACATCATCTTGTTTATTGGTTCATCATCAACTACATGGTAATCCAGAAATTTTCTTGAAATGCCTTTTTATGTTTTTTGACACTTGGCAGCTTAATGGAGAACTTGATACAAGGATTGGGGCTCCAACTTTTTTCAGTGCACTCCTGAGATACTTCCCTCCTGAAGTAAGATCTCATTTTTTCCTGCTGAATTTAACTAACTTTTACAGCTAATTGTAACATCATTAACCTTCCAATTTTTATTTTCTTTGACTTTAATAGCTTTCAGCAAAACTTGGAGCCGGATTACAATATGATAGACGTGAAAAACTTCATTATACCATGCATGGGAAAAAATCATTTCCATTGACTCCTGATCGATTTGTCAGCTTTGTTGTTAAGGGGCGTTGTTATCTTGACAAAGAATTTAAACAGGTTGGTGTATAACTTTTAGGAATTTATCATGCTCACTAAAAATATACATTCAAATTTTGTAGGGTATGGCTGCCATAATGATCTTTATTTGATTTAGGAAAGATTGTTGTAATTTTAAGTAGGGCACATAATGCACGAAATAGAAATGAGCTTTTCATATTTACTGATCTTGGCAACCAACTTTAAGATAGGCGTAAAATAGAAACCAGTTTACACTTTATTACTGATTGTAACCATGAATGCTGTTGTCAATTGTAACAGTTTTTTTTGCTGGCTTTTCAAAAGTTAACGAGGGAGCATCTTATTTGCCTTTTTAGTGTATATGTATGTGCCATTTGACACTTGATTTGACATTTAGTAGTTGTTTTTAAATATAATTTGTTTACAAATTACAATATATTTCTATATACAAGTTTTCTAAAGAATTTGTTTTTAAGCTCAACTTTTTTTTTTGAACATTATATTTTTCTTTGAAATTTTAGATAGTTTTTTTTGTAATTTTTTTTCACAGAAGCATTTTTTTTGTTTTTTTGCTTGTGGCATGGCATGGGATCCACCAGTGCCATCAATAGTTTACTAGTAAAATCAGGTTGATTGAAAAAATCAGAAATAAGACGCAACTGGTCTACTTGTAAATAAAGTGTGAAGTTGGTCAGTTGTTGATGTGACATTTATTAGTGATGCTAAAGCTCGTTGCTTAGTAAGATTTGACATTAACAATTTACAACAATATTTTGTGCCTAATTTAAATTTGGTTGCTAAATCAGGAAAAGGTGTTAATTTCTGTTTAATACAGTTTGCCCTTCTAAAAAATGTATCATGGTGTATAGTTTCAAGTATTTTACTTACTATTTAAGGAATTTTTTCTACATACTGTTATGTTTCTCTTATGGTATAATGTATTTCTAACAGCCAACACCAAGTGGAGCAGCTGAATTGGTTTGGAACATTGTTGGTTTTCAGAAAGATCAAGATTTAAGGCTTAAAGTTGGCTATGAAATTTTTGACAAGGTATTTTCATTTAAAAAGGGACAGGTTGTGTACGGGTAATTTCTGAATGCAGGTCGCAGTGAGTTGGGTGAGATCGTGTTCAGCCACCAACAAGTTTTATATAATTAATGTATTAAATATGGTTATAAAAAAACCATGCTATTAAAATGATCTTAAATAGGAAAAAAGAGAGCATTACATATGTACTGATTTACAAACTTTTTGGCTGGTCAGCATCATTTTTTAAACAGGTGGTTATCAAAATTGTTGCATAACTGCCCAAAATGGCGCACCAATGCAACAATGTTATAACAGTGCTACATCAATGTATAAAAGTGATGCACCACATTTATAACATTGATGCAGCTTAAAAAGTTGGTGTATCAATGAATGTTTACACTTTCTACCGCATCCTTACCCCCCCACATAACACACACATAATTAGAGAACTACATAACTACCGGTCCTTAGTGTATTTCAGATTTAGTGGGTAAGAGAAAGATATGCGGTTACGCATTATGTATCACAGTTAAAACAATAGATACAAGCGCCTACTTAAAATTGGTTTTGTATTGAACGAGCCGCTGCAGTATGTTGCATCTTCATGCAATACGGTAACGGGATTTGTAGTTAGATACTGCAAAACTTATGTATTTATTTACTGGTTGGTTAATCTTGGATTTTTGATTGCAGATTCCATATGTACAGGTGAGGGAAAACAACTGGACATTCACTGCTGATGCAAATGGCAAATGGAATGTGAAATATAACCTATGATTCAAAAATCTTGGTATTTGTTTTTACCTGCTTTAATTGCATTAGAAAAATCAAGAGAAAATCAGATAATTCGTGTAGGTTTTGTAGAAAGCCAATACTAAAATATGACTGTTTACAATGTTGTTAAATTTTCTTATTCATCATCGCTTTTATTATATAATTTAGAAATATGAAAATAGGGGAGTCTTTGGGAGTTGACTAATAAACTAATCCAATAACAGATAAATATGAAAACAGATCTTTTTTTTTTAAGACAATAAATAATCCAATAACAAATAAACTAATCATAGGAGTTGACCAAAGAGTTGGTAAACACCGTAAACTACACTATAAAACAACAAATATTGGAAAACACCAAGTTTCATTGAAAAGAGTATGAAACCGATTGTCACAAGTCAAATTTTGACTTCTGACCAGGATCACATAATATTATTATTTAGTTTCCACTTGTAATAAATATATAATATAAAATTATTCTCAATTATATGTTCCGATTTGTAAATTTTGACTTTTTAAGTCGAGTTCAAAAAAGAATTGGTTTGATAAATAAAAAAAAAAAGCATAGTGTATAAGCAACAAACCGCTATCATTATTAAGGGAAACTATCAAATTAGTTTCTTTTTTAAAAGTATAGTTACTTATAAACGGTGTTCTGTTTGATGAAAAGTTAAATTTTGTTCACTTATATGTTTGGGTTTTGTCTGTGGTTAGAATTAAACAAAAAACAAATAAATTTTGTTTACATTCATTCATTTCATCAAAGTTTATAAACTTAAAAAAATAATGTTAAAATATTGATTTTATATTTTTAGATATAAATAATAATATTCATATTTACGCAATTTGGCTAAAAATAATAACCAATAATTTACTTGAAAAAAAGGTCCAAATTCTATTGACTTTCGATCGGGAGACAACTTGGCCAATTTCCATCTTTCTAACATCTTTTTGCTTTTCCTGTTCATTTACCTTTTCCACTTTTCCAACTTTTTATAAATATATGGTTTTTGTTTGTCCCCTTTAGAAAAATTAGTTATAATATTTTAGTTTTCTTTTAATTTATTAATTTTGCCTGTTTATAACGAGATCCAAAATAGTACAATTTTAAGTAGAGAACCCGAAAACCATATAAAGAGGTGTACGTTGTAAATAGAAAATAATCACGTATAGTAAAAGAGAAAGATGCCTGGTCTTATATATCATATCTAAAGCAATATGTATGAGTGTTTATGCTTTATTTTAAAATCGATTTTCTATAAATGAAAAATTTTAAGATTATTTGATACTTTAAAAATTGAGGGGTTGAAGTCGGGATCACTCAATTAATGTTTCGTCTATGCTCTAAAAAGTATTTATTGTTTCACAAAAAGATAGAAACGTGTTGTTCAAGTGAAAGTACATTCTTCGTAAATGTCAATGACTAGCATTTTTGTCGACAAGATATACAAATATATGTTTGAATTTTTATTTTAAGAGTAAATTATAAAAATCATCCATGAGGTTTGAGACTAAAATTTATTAGAGTAAACTGTCATTTTTGTCAGTTTCATTCAAAAAATTATTTTTATTTTTTGTATCTTCGTGGTTTACAAAACTTGTCATTTTAAATAATAATGAACATTTACAAAATTATGACACGTAGCGCAACTTGTTCCTTTTTTTATTAGGTATAGGTTAGAGTTTGATTAAGTTTAGGTTTATGGGTCTATATAAAGGGTCGGTGTTTATGTAATAGGCAGATAAAATTTTGATTATTAAAATCGATCATTATTGGTCAAAAACTGAGTGTGTTTTTCGGGCTTGTGCTATAATTAATAAATATGATATATATATATATATAATATGAAGCAAGTGTAATAAGAAGAAAGAAACAGATTGATATTATAAAACAAAGTGTAATAAGAGGAAAGAAACAGACTGCATTGGTTGTTTACTTTGCTAGGAAGAGTCAATGTTTTGATCATAGCAGCAAATTGTTAGTCTACGTACAGAGAGCAAATTGTTATTATGCATATGAAACATAATATGATTACTATATATATTGTTGATCAATTCTTTAACATGATAATGGAAAAACGAATAGTAAACATATACCTGATAATCCAGTAACAGTAGAAAGGGAAGTCGACATGATCCTGATGATGATCGATCGGGTACACGTTTATGATGTATCGTAAGGATGGTTTAGGTGAGAGAGATCTCACGATTTAGAGAGAGTGGGACGAGGGTGTTAGTGATTTCGTGATTAGTCAGTGCCCTCTAATAAGCTCTCTATTTATACAGGGGAAACCCTATTTATGACAGTAAGAGTAATTACGTCCATCAAATAATTACCAATTAATCCATATGGGTATTTAAGTCAATGATCAATATAATTAAATAAATGATAATAAAGTGAGTCTTACATATATAAACTACATAATATAATGTTTATACTAAATTGGCAACCGCAACAAAGAGCATCTATTGAGATGAACACTAATGATTTCGTTCAACTTCAAAAACCGCTTAATAGTTCGTTAAGTTCAGACAAACAAAAGTTTAGATAATTTGTTCATCTTAGATAGACAAACGTTGTATATTTTGTTTAACTAACATAAAAGTTTGATACCTTCGTCAGCTTAGACAAGATAAGAGTTGTATACTTCATTCCACTCAGACAATATTATACTTCTTTATTTTTAGATAAGAGCTATATAGTGTGTTACAATACCTGAAGAATATGTTCATCTCAGAATTTAGAAATTGGTTCAGAAAAAAACTGTTGTTCAAAGCAAATCCAAAAGGTTTTGCCCCGCCATTTGTGTCCACATGTATCGAGTTCAAAGTTTTTAAGTCATTCAAATGCAAATTGAACCCCAGCGTGTGTGCGTAGATGTTGGAATAAAACACGTGTAAGGAGCTTATCAAACATATTACTTGTAACCCTTTCAAAGTCAAGGATTTTTTTTTTTTTTTTTTTTTTTGAATTGTTTAATTATATATCATCAAGGCAAATTACATAAGGATAGCAGGTAGACGGGCAACAAACTGCGCCGCCATCCCCTTCTGAATGGAAAACCCTAATCTACTAAAAACAAAGCCTCGCCCCTGAGAAGTCGTAAAGTTGCTGTGGACCACACGCTGAACTCTAGCCAAGAACCGAACCGCCTCCGGCGCCAAGGAGCCGAACGTGTCAAACGACAGGGGGACAAAGGCATGCTGATTATCCTCACAAGCTTTCGCGTGCTTTTCCACTTTCTTTGACTCTGCTTTCATAACCGCTTGCCCCGCCACAAACCCATTTTCCCGCAACCCAGCTAGGGGGGATACACCTGTGAGATCGACACAAGCATGTTTCCCGCCCTCCCAACCAAAAACTAGCACGTCCGCCGGGCGTAGGGTGGACCTCCCTTCCGCCGGGTCCGTAAGAAAATTAACCGGTGCCTCTTTCTTTGCCGAGATCCATGCTCGTCTGAGAATATCCATTAACACGTTTCGAACAAAATCATGGCGATACTTAAACCCCGGCAGCTCTCTACAGTGTAACGCATGCTCCCCGTATTTATCCAGGCATGCTTTACGGCAGACTGGGCAAGTTTCATCATTCGGGAACATGGGGATCATCAGACGGTACTTAAGGATTGACCGGTACTCCACCGCTGACATACGTTGACCCAGACCTTCAATAGGAATAACAGTTAAGAAATCCTGGGCGTGAGTCCTCTGTAAGCATTCAATGACGGCTTTCTGGCGAGGGGACAAAAGGAAATCTTCTCCCAAACTTTGTGCGATTCGACAACAAAGGGCATTCGCCAAAGTTTTCTGTGGTTTTTGGGGGCGGTGTCCTTGTTAGAGAAACCGCCGAGATCAAAATCAGGGAGAGATTCATACAATCGATCCAGGGCGCTGGCATAATCCGGGTCAGTGGTAGCAACCCCACTGTTGCGTAAGATGTGGTCCTGCAACTCCCAAGATTGAGACCTGGAAGCCACAAAGGCATAGGCAGCCACGTCCCGGGCCGACAGAAGGCCCAACCCACCTAGCCGCATCGGCAAGGTCGCGATCCATCACCTAGTCAAGGATTGAATTGATAAACAAGACGCAAACACACTCATTTTAGATGAACTCTCGTACTATTATAACCAAGAAACCGACTCAAAACTTAGTTTCAATAATCTCCCATACAATAACCTTAAACATGGTAATGTATTTATAGGAAACCCAAACTTAATCAACAAGTAAACAATAAATCATAATACAACTCATAAGCACATTAACTACACTTAATGAAACTCCACATGTCTATTGGGTCCGGGCCTTCCACTTGCTCGTGTTGGACCCTCCTTTTGAGATCGTAAATAAACCAACACAAAGTTTGTTCACCACATATGTAAAACACCTTTTAATTCGCTTTGAGTATTGATATCTCATTCATCTCATCTCCAATTTAAACACTTCCTATCTTGTTGCGAAACTCTTATATAGGCAAGCACAAACCCATGAATTAATAATTATATGTATACACTTGTCTTTGTATCACATGCATGTTGGATAGGTAGGATCTAATTAAACGTTTTTTGTGTCTTGTATGTAAGACACGATTTAATATGTGGTTCTTATAATCATTTATCTAATTATTAAATGATCAAATATAATTATTTATTTAATAACTTATGACTAGTAATTAGTTGATGAGCCTAATTACTCTTAATGGGTTTCCCCTTGGGTGTACATATAAATAGAGAGTTAATTAAAGAGAATAGACTAATGTTCATTTAATCTCTATCACCACTAAATCGTCCCTCTTTCTCTCCAAACCGTGAGCTCTCACGATCTCACCTAATATCATCCTAATCGTACACCCTAAACGGGAACCCGATCCAGATCAGAGATCATGATGTCTTCCCTATCATCGGTGAACTTAGCAAGTATGATTTATATATTGTTTTCCATTATTTAGTCATAAGAACTGATCAACATGTGGTATCAGAGCAGATGTTGATAAATCAGTTCTTGTTTCTTTCCCTAAACTAGAATTAGAATCGGAGAACAAAGTTCTGTTAAAAACCATAAAGAAAATCGTTTTTATTTAACCTTCACGATTTTCTGTTTTACTAAAATATCACATTTTTTGATCTCCTAAAATTGAGATCCATTAAAATTTTCGAAATCTGTTAAAACTTATGTTTCAAGATTTCGATTCGAGGTTTTTATCTGATATTATTGAAAAACAGTTTATCTGATGTTCATAAACTGTTTTTCGTGTTTATCATTAGTTTTGATGAATATCCCCTATTTTTGGGATAGATTAAAACTTTGATTATGTTTCCTAAAATTGTGTAACTTTATCTCCAAGTTTCACATTAAAATATTAATTTTATTATTTTAAATAATGAAACTTGGATATACTTAACACCTAAGATATTTTTGAAATCTAAAAGATAATCAAATCCCTTAAATATCGCGCATAGCCTAAAAGGATTGGTCATTATTCACGGGTTTAGATTTCACGGCTTTAGACTTTACGATTTTATGCTTTACGGGTAATAAGTTTACAGTTCATAGTTCACGGGTCCCAATGTTCACGGTTTACAGTTCACGGTTTTTACAATTCATGGTTTATAAAATGGAGCCGTGAACCTTAGTAGAGCCGTGAACCCTTTTGCTGAACCGTGAACCTTACCATGAGCCGTGAACCTCATCATGAACCGAGAACCCTTCCTGAACCGTGAAGCCTTATAGAACCGTGAACCCTCACCATGAACCGTGAACCCTCACCTTAGCCGTGAACCTTCACTTGGATGTGAACCTCACCTAACAGGGGGTTTGCTATTAATGAATGCTTTAGTTTTTGGTAAACCTTAAACTTAAATGTTTTCAAAACTTTAAAACTTACTTGAATAACACCTAATAGCTTCACTTCTGCCCAAAGGTGATGCGATGCATGCGTATACTTATTCAAGCTTAAATAAGCATTATAACTTAGTGTTTGTCATGATATTAACTTAGAAAAACATGATAAACTTAAATAACACCTAAATTTTCACTTCTGTCCAAAGGTGATGTGTCACGCTTGTAAAGTTATTTAAGTCTAATTAAGCACTACTTTGTCTAATATAACTAAGTGTTTCTACTTCTCCCCAAAGGTGATGTGTCACATTTAGTTTTTGCAAAGCTAATTATGTGCGTACTAAACAAATGTTTCACTTCTCCCCAAAGGTGATGTGTTACATTCTTACTGCACATACTCAATATTAAATTGTTCCTAATACTAAACAAATGTTTCACTTCTGCCCAAAAGTGATGTGTTACATTGTTTAAGTAGAACCTAATTAATCTATTATTTTGGTGATTATAATATATATTTATCACAGCTTCATTAATATAATGGTCATTATTTCCGCCTGCCTTAGTTTAAGTTACCCCATAGACACTCTAAGTTCTTCTTTAGCAATTAGTATCTTAATTTTCTCGTATAAAATCTACTGTAGCCCCTAACTTGGGAGTCGAAACTTTGAATGGCACGAACTTCTCTGCTTGGAAAGATTCACTGATGCTGTCTCTCGGCATGATGGAATTCGATCATGCACTCGACAAGCCTGCACTTGCTGATCTTACTGACAAAAGCACTCCTCGGGACATTATAAAGCATGAGAAATGGACGAGGTGTAACCGCATGGCTCTTATCCTAATGAAGAACTCCATCAGTCCGGTCATCAGAGGAGCTATACCTGATTCTAAAGATGCCAAGTCTTATCTAGCTTCTGTGGAGGATCAATTCAAGGGAACTTCTAAGGTGCATGCTAGCACTTTTATTCTGAAGCTGGTGACTACAAAGTATGGTGGGATCAGCGGTATTCGTGAGCACATCATGATGATGAATGACATGTCCCTTAAATTCAAGGGCTTAGACATGGAGATCAATGACGGTTTCCTAGTTCACTTTATCATGACCTCTCTTCCTAAGTCTTTTGAAGCTTTCAAGATCAACTATAACACACAGAAAGACAAGTGGACGATGAGTGAGTTGATTGCAATGTGCGTCCAAGAAGAAGAGCGTCTGAAGCTAGAGATACAAGATGTTGCTTATTTCACGACTGTTGATTCAAAGAAGAGGAAGGGTAATGTCACACCCCAACCGACGGCGGATTATACGTCGGGGCGGACGCGGTTGTTCAATAGCACAAGGTTGACTATTAAAGTTTCAATATTTCATTAATAAATAGATTCAAGCTTCAATACAAGGAAATAACAAGTATACAACATTTATTTAATAAGTAGTCTAGGTCCAAAGCGTCCTATGTGATCACAAATAAGTCTCACGATGTAGAACCTGAAACATGTGAAAGAATCTGTCAATTACAAAATAGTTGGTGAGATACAAAGGTTTTGACACAGATTAACAAGTATTTGAAAAGTATTACAATTCACTATGATATATGCATTCTATAGTGTAAGTATGAGAAACAAGTATCTTAAACATTGTGCACATTCAATCCTCAACCAAGTTTAGGCATAACCCGCAGGTTACCCTTATAAGTCTCAAGTTTAAAAGTTTGGTTTAGTAACAAACACCAAGGGCTCCCCCCGAAGGGTCAATCAATCAAGGTGGATTGGTCAAATACAATAGATCTATCATTGTTACCATAGGCTTGATCAAAGTTAATGAATATGCTAGTTTTAAGTTTAATCTAAGCATACAAGTCTCAAGTTTAACATAAGAATAAGCATCTAGTCATAGTTGTACAAGAATTGTATAAGTTTGAAGTTTGAACATGTTTCACCCCAAAAGAATGTAAATGAAAAAGGGGCTAAGTATACTCACTTGGATTTGGATGAAGTGTATCTGACGAGTGTAAGTTTGCAAGACTTTGAGGGAGAATATCCTCACAATAAGCCTAAGAATATAAGTCTAAAGTTTCAAGTTTATTTCTATAAGTCTAAGACAAGGATCTAGGATTCCAGATTTGACTAGGGTTCCAATAGGATGGGATTGATTGCGTTTATAAAGTTTAAAATAAGTTTAAAACAAAAGTTTTGAATGAATGACGTCAAAGTGTAATAAGTTTATTTGTTTAGAACACCTATTAAAAAGTCTCACAAAAATAAGTAATAAAGTTTTCTAGGTATTTATAAATAAACTAAGTGTAAGACTAGATAATTATTAATGATATAATAATTATTTAAAGGATAATTAATTATCAAAGGATAATAATTATCTAGCGGTTAAATAATATTCAAAGGTTAATAATAATCTTTTTAAAGACTAAATAATGGTTACGGGTTAATAACTATTATTTCGAGAATAAAATATTTATCAAGGATAAATAATTATTTAATAACTATAAACCATTTATGATTAAAGTATCCAAGTAATTAGTATTGATTGAATTTACTTGTAGTTAAAAATAATGTAACAAAATGTTTTCATAAGTTTAAGTATAGTTATAAGATTAATAAAATCTCAAATAGCATTTCTTATAAAGTTTTATATTTTAATTTATAAGTCTTTAAAGTGTATAAGTTCACAAAGGTTTAAAGTTTCTTATTAAATCTTTTAAATTTTGAAATCAAATACTAAATTAAGTTTACAAATTTATATATATAATTTCGGTGTAGATATAACTTTTATAAAAGTTTAGAAGCATTTCTATAGTTTTTATGTATTTAAAATTGTTTTTAAAGTATTAAATATTATAAGTTTTAACTAAGTTTAAATTAATTAAAATGGTTCGGGAATATAAAAGTGTAAATAAAAATCCAATTTAAGTTTATACAAGTATTAGAATGTTTATGAAAATTATTAAAAGTATTAAAAACTGATAAAAAGGCTAAAAGAATAAAAAGGGGCGAAAATCGGTTTTACCCGGCTCGAACTCGGGTCTGGGACCGGGTCGCACACCATACACACAACACTAACCAATCCGGCTACGGCTCATTAGTGTTTATACTGAAAAGGAATTGTTTTTAAACAGAAGCTCAAAGCATTTCCCCCTTTTCCCTTATGAACCCTAGAACAAGAATCCGTAAATGCACATCGATTAGCCCTCTGTTAATGAAATTAAACAGAGGGCTTCTGATCTATGCAAGATTTCGAGTTGATTGGCCATCGATTTTACCTGAAACGATGTCGAATTGAGTGAGAACGGGCTGTGGTGGCTCGTCGGCTGTCGCGAGCTTTCAAACGGCAATGTGGGTGATGAACGACTGAATTGAAGGTTTAGGTAGTTTCGGTGTGGTGATGTTGAGATTTTGCAGCCACTATTTATAGCTAATTTGAGCATTTAATGATCGAACGGGTTGCGGGTGGTGGTTGGGCCGGTCGGAATTAATTCCGGCCTCATGCGCGTGATCTTGATCAAACCAAACGTTAATGCTTCTCGGGGATGGGTCGCACGCTCGAGCCGAGACTCGAGGTTCACCGAACCTGGACCGAATCGTGATTTCGAGAAGATAGGGGAGGAAACCGGGGCCTGTGGGAGTCGAAACTGGGACTGCGTCTGAATTCTGGAAGTTTAAGCTATAGGCAGCACAGGTCCCTGATGTTTCAAAGTTTATTATTTTATGCTGAAACTTAGATTTTCAAGTTTAAACCAAGTTTTGGAAATGACAGTTTAGCCCCCAGACTTTATAAAACAAAACAAAATACGTTTTATTATATAAAAACCAACAAGTTTTATAAGTTTGTTTTTCGAAGATTTTATAAATCCTATAAACGATTTATAAGATTTAAATATAAGTTTGAGTTAAAATAAGTTTATATTATTTATATCATTATCAACTTATAAAAGTTTCATCATAATATATACATAGATATATTTACATATATATACATGTATATATATTTCAAGTATTATTTATTTTATATAACAATTCAATCAAAGTTTGTCATTTAAGAAAATAGTTTTAATAAAATCTCAAGTTTTGAATTGGTAACACGTGCAAAGGTTTAGTTGGAAAAATATCGGATATTACAGGTAATTTTCGTAAGAAGGAATCATATAAGGTGCATAAACAAGATACGAGTGGTGCTTCCAGCTCTAAGAACTTCAAAGGTAAGTCTCATTGCAAGTTCTGCCGCAAGGCTGGACATAGGCAGAAAGACTAACCAGATTTTAAGGAGTGGCTGAGCAAGCGAGGTAATAATCTTTACATGATACTTGAGTCCTATAATTTAAATGTTCCAACTAATACATAGTGGTTTGATTCTGGTTCTATGGTTCATGTAACCAACTCACTACAGGGATTCCTTACAATCCAGAAGCTGGAAAGAAACCGAAGAACACTTAAGATGGGGAATGGAGAAGAACTAGTTGTCAAAGCTGTGGGAACCTTAGAATTAATAATGAAAACTGGTTTATGTATTAAACTTTATGATACCTTATATATTCCTGAGATTACTCGAAATCTAGTATGAGGACCAAAGTTAGATATTGACGGTTTTGTTTGTTCTCATGGTCATGGCAAACTTTCTATGATGTTAAATTCTCAAGTGTTTGGGTGTGGTTATTTGGATGATGGTCTATATAGATTAGAACTAGATGATGAATTTTCCAAGTATTTGTTATCATATAATATCAATGAAAACTCAACAAAGACTAAACTAAAGCGAGACTTAGAAGCTTCATCCATGTTGTGGCATCAACGCTTAGGCCACATTTCACGAGATCGCTTATCTCGACTCGTGAAGGATGAAGTGTTACCATCTCTCGGTTTCAATGATTTTGGAACATGTGTCAAATGCCTTAAAGGTAAAATGACATCAACAAATAAGAAAGGTACCACTAGGAGCTCTAATTTATTAGAACTTATTCACACTGATATTAGTGGCCCTTACCCTGTTGCTGGTATAACAGGACATACTTCATTTATCACTTTTATCGATGATTAGTCTCGTTATATGTACTTGTATCTTATTAAAGAAAAATCTAAATCACTTGCGACTTTCAAAGATTATAAAACTGAAGTTGAAAAACAACTTGATCTTCAAATAAAAGTTGTGAGATCAGATAGAGGAGGTGAATATTATGGTAGACATACTGATGTGGGTCAGGCTCCTGGTCCATTTTATGAGTTTTGTAAGGGCGAGGGGATCGTGAACCAGTACACCATGCCCGGTACTCCTCAGCAGAACGGTGTTGCTGAGAGAAGAAACAGAACCCTAATGAACATGGTACGCAGTATGTTAGCCAACTCAGGTTTACCCTCATTCCTCTGGATCGAGGCCTTAAAAGCAGCTGTTCATATACTTAATAGAGTTCCTTCAAAGTCTGTTCCTAAAACTCCTTATGAACTCTGGACAGGAATGAAACCGAGTCTTAGATATATGAAAGTATGGGGTTGTCTTGCCGAAGCTAAACTTTATAATCCTTTCTTAAATAAACTTGACATGAAAACTGTCACTTGTTACTTCATCGGTTGTCCCAATCACTCAAAGGGTTATAGATTCTACTGTCCTTCTCACGTCACTCGTATTGTAGAAACCAAGCATTGCAAATTCCTTGAGGATTTTAAGGTCAGTGGGAGCAGTGAAAATCCTTATCCAGATTTAGAAGAAGTACAAGACGCGGGGGGGGGGAGATTCGTCGCTTATTTTACCTCCGATTACTCCTCTTGTACACCACGATGCGCCGCACGTCACTACACCACCTTCTCCTCAATCAGATCCTAATGCTACTCCTTTTGTACCAGAGAATGAAGGCACGTCAAACGACCGACATGAAGACAATGCTGAACCCGATAATCAACTCAAGAGGTCGTCTAGGTCCAAAAGTCCTACTAACTTTGATGATTATGTCACCTACCTGACTGAAGCTGAAATGGATGCCGGAAAGTTTACATATCCTACTTCTTATCATGAAGTCATTAGCAGTGATCAGTCTTCTAAATGGAACAAAGCTATGATTGATGAGCTTGACTCCATGAAGAAAAATGATGTTTGGGATTTAGTTGAATTACCCAATGGTGCTAAACCCGTAGGATGTAAATGGGTCTTCAAAACTAAACTAGATCCAATTGGAAACATTGAACGCTATAAAGCGAGATTGGTTGCAAAGGGTTTCACTAAGTAAGAAGGAATCGACTATCAAGAGACCTTTTCTCTTATTTCTCGAAAGGATTCATTAAGGATCGTGATGGCCCTAGTAGCTCACTTTGACTTAGAGCTGCATCAGGTGGACTTCAAAACCGCTTTCCTCAACAACGACTTGAATGAAGACGTGTTCATGAAACAACCTGAAGGTTTTCAACCTGAGGGTCAAGAACATCTAGTCTGTAAGTTGAAGAAATCCATATACGGGTTAAAGCAGGCATCACGTCAATGGTACCTAAAGTTTGATGAAGTCATAAAGAAACAAGGTTTCCTTAAGAATAAAGTGCATCAATGCACCTACCTCAAGATGAGTGAGAGAAACTTTACTATACTTGTCCTTTACGTAGATGACATTCTATTGGCAAGTAATAGTTTAGATATGTTGCATGAGTCAAAGCGTTTACTCTCGCATAACTTCGACATGAAGGATCTCGGAGAGGCTTCTTATGTTATAGGCATCGAAATACACCGAGATAGATCTAAGGGCATTTTGGGATTATCTCAGAAAGCCTACATTTAACGGGTCCTCACACGTTACAATATGCAACACTGCTCTCCTTCTGTAGCTCCAGTAGTTAAGGGAGATGTTTTTGGTTCTTTCTAATGTCCAAAAATAGAGGTTGAGAAGGAGCAAATGAGAATGATACCTTATGCATCAGTAGTTGGGAGGGTTATTGTGACAAATGCAAAATTCCAGAATATAAAACCTAGTTGTTGGGCTAAATCCAACTAGGCCCAATAGAAATCCAAGCCCATTTGAGGCCCAATAAGGACTCAAGCCCATTAGAGACTCAATTTATATAATTCATGTTTCTTGATTTGACTTAATTTCATGAATTAGGTCATTAAGTCTAGCAAAAGTCATACGTTAGTTCACTTCATACTTTGATAATTTTAGGAATTACCGAGTCACGTATACGCCTAACCCAACTAATACGAGCGTTGGTGATTAACCTAAATATCCATAATAATGTCAAAGAACCCATAATACATAAACCATATGTTTATACAACCAAATTTAAGGATTTAAAACACATAAAACACGTAATGAGCCGTAACGGCAAAATTCGAAGGTTTTACCGTATACCGTCATCTTTAAACGTCCATACAAGAAATTAATCAAGTCTAAGACTTATACAACATATAAGTAGATGTAGTTTGCAAAAAAAAAAACTAGTTACCCTTAAAAGTAATTAAGAAACCCTAAACCAAGTTAATTTATCATTTCGAACCGTAATCGACATTTAACGCATTAATGACCGGATAACCTATACTCTTAAACCACAAAGCTACCTAACCACCCAACCCACTCCCCTTTACCTCATTTCAGCCGACATTTCACATGTGGGGGCCCCTCACACCTTATTTTCTTCCTACCTTGACTTTTACACTATAACTCTATGCTTTTTTTTTCTTATAAGTCATCGAAGCCCATCACATCCTTCATTCTATCACTCAACGTTCAAGATTCATTTCTCTCTCATATCTCTCTCTTTAGATGGCTCACCCACCTCACACACACCCCACACACATAATTCAAATCTAGCTTCAAATCTTCATCCAAAACTCAAGAAAGTTCAAAGGTCTAAGTGTTCTTCAAGGAGATTTGAAAGGATTCAAGATTGGAACTACCTTCTTAACTCCTTCTCCTTGCTCGCATGTTGTAAGCCTCCTACACATCTCCATATTTTTCATTCTAACTTTCATAAACAAGTATTTTGGTTGTATAAAACTTCACCCAAAAGAAAACTAGTAAAAACATGATTTACACCTTTTTAACAAAAGGTTTCTCTAAAAATTCATGTTCATGCTTTATGAACATACTAGAGATTTTAAACAAGAACTAAAACTTGGTACTCACATGTTTTCATAAGAAAAGTTGGCCTAAAGAAAGCTTGTTGGTGATAATCTTGTGTAAAAAGTTAGATCTACAAGTAAAGAAACCCTAAAAATTTAATCTTGGACATATATGGATGTATGGACATAACAACTATGGAATAAAGTAAATCCTTGGACAAATCTAACTTAGGACTTTTAGAACATGTCACGCATATCATAAAAATCAACTAGTTGGTAAACAAGAGTCAACAAGTACAAAATTTGAATAGTTGATGATGTTGAGTAACTTAGAACCAAAATAGTAAGCTGGCAGATTCTTAGGTCCGACTTTGGAGGGCCATATCTCAACCAAAACCTAACAAAAAAGGACTAGTCCTAGATCTAAAATCAAGTACAAGGATTCAAGAGTCCAATCCAAGTGGTTTCATAAAATTTCGTTGAGTTTTGATGCCCCAAAATGGTCCTACGAGAAAAGGTATCAAGGGTGACTTTTTCGGCAGAATATTTTGTGTCACTTTTGAGGGTCATAACTTGGTCATAACAAATCCAAATAAGTTGATTCCACTTTATAAAGTTAGAATTTGAAGTATAAAGTAAAAATTGTAGGGTCTTGAGTCATAAAAATGAGTCTAGGTCAGTCAATTAAAAGGAATCCCCAAGACACTCCAGAACCAAACACTGCTGCCCTCTTCTGTCCAAATAAATATTTGAAAATACTTAAACATGTCATAAATTGTTGATTAATACATATCTGCAACCCTAATACATGTAGGTATCTTGGTATAAAATTTCATGACTAAACTAGTTCATTTGGTTAATCAAAAGGGAGACACACAGACAACTTAAAAATCTGGAAAATATCTATAGACTAGGGTTACTTTAATATTGTAGTTTGAAGTGAATGACTACCAAAACCCTAACACGATCTATATACGACAAATTATAGATAAGTATTTATTTTTATAACAAAAATAATGTATATAGTTGTGAATAAAAACGAATATGCATCATGAACTTCAAAGACAAGTCACTAACGGTTCGTCGGGTCACACTTTCAAAACGTAACACATGTATCACCGAGTCTAACATTTTGGGTGGATCTTATACATGTTCAACTTGTATGTTGACATCATATTATAAGGTCTTAAGGCAACCGTAACTGTTAGGTCATGGTAAGGACAGTCTTGAATACACATCGGCCTTGCTAGCATTTACACATTGAAAGCTTATCAGGTGAGTTTCACAGCCCCCTTTTAGCTTTTAAACGTTTTAGAAACACTGGGGGGAAAACATACTTGCTTACAAGTTTGAAAACATGAGACATCATTGTTTACTACAGTTGGGAACATCATTGCCTGTTACATTCGGGAAAACATAAAACGTACTTACAAACATTTTCATATGGTAGCAAGAAAACAAGACCCGACCTGTATGTTTGCATAAGTTAACACATATAGAGCGCTGGAAGTCCCCTGACCATCATATTTATAACCATTAGCTATAGGTTAGCCTAGGATTCTATGGATAGTACTATTGGGATTGACACCCCCGGTCATGGTTAGTCGCGCAAACCATGGGTCTCTCTGCCCAAATGACCGCATAGTGTTCAAACATTGCTCGTGAGGTATGAGCGAGGGGCAAAACACATGTGTCATGGTTTGGTTATGCCTCATGTATGTACATATTATTTGTATTCCTAGCTAGTCTACAAATGGGTCAACATTACTTGTTTTGTTTATCATATTCATTGAAACGTTTTCGTGCAGATGGATCTGCCAATCACTTATACACCAATGATTTTGCCATTCGTTTACGTGGAAATGTTTTTATCAATGTTTTCAAGGAAAACAGTTTCATATTATGGCCATGTACACAGTATCAATGTTTTCAGGAAAAACGACTTATTTTATGACTATGACGTTATCACATGTTTTCATTGGGAAAACTACTCGTTTTATGACTATGAAGTCATCACATGTTTTCGAGAAAAACAACCTTACATTAAACCAGTGTACATATTTTCAATGTTTTCAAGGAAAACAGTTTTGTATCATGGCCATGTACACAATATCAATGTTTTCAAGGAAAATCACTTTACATTGCAACAATCAAACCTGTGAACTCGCCAACCTTTGTGTTGACATTTTTAAGTATGTTTTTCAGGTAATTCATAGCCATGGCACGGTTGGAATAGGTTAGCCTTTTGGATTAAACCCTAGAAGCCGAAGGAGTATGATCGTCAAATCTCAAGATGGCTTTCACATATACATGGTTCTAGGACAATGTACAAGTTTATTATAGTTGTTGTAATGGTGTTCAATATTCAGAAGTCTTTACTTTAGCTTCCGCTGTTGTGTAATGTTACCAATCGTTGCAACCTTAATTTATTTATTTATTCATTAAGTAAATAAATTTGAGGGTGTGACAGATTGGTATCAGAGCCAATGGTTTTAGCGAATTAGGTTTCCTTAGCGTCACCTAGGCTCTAACCAGACTCATTTAGGGACCAAGATTTCTAAGACTTACATTACATTAAGAACACCCAAGACTTGAGTATAAAAATTCCAACCGTTGCCGAACGACTTGAGTAGACCATTAGTGTATGTAGTTACACTAGAATATCATTATCTACACTAATACTTAATACAATTACATGTCACACGTAACGAACACTTAACACGTACAACAATGTGGAAATAATAGACACCTACAACGTTTCTCAACAAAGTGCCACTGTTCGGATTACGAATCAAGGATGACGAGTACTCAGAACACTGTAATCCTAGGAGATCGAGTTACGAGTAGAGCTTGGGCGACGACGGTAGCAATCGCCAGTCGTCGATCTTAGCATCACAATAAGCTAAACCCGTACCTGAACCTGTACCTATACCTGCACCACACTTACAACTACTCCAGCCGTGGAGTTAACTTTCTTTCTGATATATGTGCAGTATATATACTCTCCTTCGTGAATCGCTCGATTGGATGACTAGGACTTTCGCCATGAAATATGACAGACGGGACTACCTAAGCAGAAGGGAACCCGAGGTGGATAAGCAGGACTGAACGAGAGAGAACTTTACTGGGCAGGAGACCCATAGACTCATTAGGATCATGTGGATCCACACGTACAAACAAACTTGGAGCATGATTTGCTCGACACAAACTTGAGGATCTCTGCCCTAACATAGTGTCTGACTTCCATCGCACACGTCCTGTTATTAGAAGACACCGGTTGTGTCTCTCTACCATTAACTCCATCCAACAATAGCCTTAGTCGGCTAATTCATGAGTATTGGTACACATGATTGAGAGTAATCCGATAGAGCATACACACTCCTGAGCGAAAGCGCAACACGATCTAATGAACATTTCATATCCCGTTTAACTAGGAGCTTGGGATAGGAGAAACACTATAGGGACCATGCAAAGTAAATTATCATTGCGGGTGCACACGTAATCATAATTTGCAATGCATGAGAACTCTAGTGAGTCTTACTGTCCGAGCTAATGTTCATGATTAACCCATGTCCCTAATCTCAATTCCCAGGCACTCGATTACTGATCGAAATCTCCATAACCATAAGTGTTGAGCCAAAAGGCATCACATGATGCGATAGGATATCACAAGTGATGTGGAAATGTACATCATCTCCTTCATCTTCAATTCTAATGAATCCAAAACTCATAGCGAGACTTCACTCGCAAGACAATTTTAACGAAAACCTTGAAAAGATCTATTCTTGGTGATTTGACCTCGGCTCTAGGACCGAATTTGGAAATTCCTTGTAAAGTACTGTTTCAACTTTTGAGATTGCGCTATAGGTTGTCTCTTTTCGATTTTGTTATTTATCGATCAACGCACTAGACCGACCTTTAGTCTAGCATGAACCCGACTCTTAATGAATCTTGAACCACGAAGATCTCCCTCACCCTTTTGTACTTACATTTCCCTAAGGATCATGTTGTTAGTTGAGTCTCTAATGTCAACCTACAGGAGAGACATGTTCACACCTTTTACTCCAGCCTTCTATAGTTAGAGAGCTCTAGAGCACCTACTGTTAGGAAACGACTTCTTAACACATGCTCAGGGAAAATACAGAACTTTGACATCTAACACTCATTATCGCAATTCTATAGCTTAAACCCTTGGGCAAAGGACTGTAAGGCTATAACCGATATGAGTGGAATACGTAATGGTAAGGCATGAAAATACCATTCGAATGCTAGGGAAGTTTCAGACGTACTGTATTACTGGTTGTTGGCAAATTCTGAAAACTCCTGATCCTTTCCAACCAACTTTAGTGGGAAATTAAAAACCAAGTTGAAAGTTGCGAACTTCATCATTTGAGAGATGCGTCCTACACTCATAGGAATGCAATTTTAAGAATCTATTGCAGTGTTTTACGATGATTAACTGTTTTAAGCTGTACGCTACCAGAAAAAAAAATGAACAAAGGATGAATCATATCTGACCTTGCTCTTTTGGAGGTCTACACATATACATTTCTTTCGACTTCTCAACTTTCCTTCAAATTTCATATTCACCGTTCTCCAAGATCTCTTGGGATGCCAATACGTTATCCTTAAAGAACCTAAGGACATGACGTCCTCACATTTAGCAAAACCCTAAAGTTATACATGATTCTGGTATCATTAGTTTGAAAAATGATATCATATCACAGTCTACCAACTTAATGGGTTGGCAAGCCCATAATCAATTTCAGGGGACGCTATTTCTATGAAACTATTTCCATAGTTCCACCGTTTACTTCCCCACCTAGACGAACTGTAGCTAACCTAAACGAATTTAGAACTCCTTAAGAATTATTTGCCTCATGGACATGATAGTCAAGCCATGAATCTAAAAATCATGACAGTACAACCTAAATACTAAACTGCAGTAGAAGTGTAGTGCAAACAATGGCTAATGATGTATTAAACCCAACCCTCGACAGCGAAAGCGTACAAGAAATCCTGAAATCGTAAATCCATTGTGGCCAATGTTAATGGAAGATTTTACATGACACAAAACCTAATATGAGAGTAAAATTTTTATCCTAGAAAATGCTTCCGAGGAGTATAAGGGAACAACCATAAATTTTTGTTTATGTGTTCCATCATTGCTATCCGATTACAGCAAAATGATGGTAATGTAGTTAGAAAACGAAAAGAAATGGAACTGCGTCACTAACTCCCAGTGACTGGTTAAAAGTTCGCTCTCAATTTCTTTGAACCCTGTGAAGATTCATTTACCTTTAGTAACTGTTGAGCCAAATCATTTCGATGATTTTCAAATACTCTAACATTTCTTCTTTCTTCATCTGGATTTACCCTCATCTATAGAAGAACCATAGTAATCTTGACGATTCAATATTACTGTGAGATTGTTGTCTCGAGTTATGGTTCGACATCTATTTCATAAAGAGATCAATCTACACCATGTTACGAATAAAATTGGTGATAAAATTACCCGTAATGAGGTTTGACAAAACCAAGGTCAATCTTAGGAGATCATATCTCCATAAAAATTTTATTCCATATCATAGCTGTCTATTTCACTACCTAGACAACTACTAACGCTTTCTCTAAACCATTCCGGCTTAGTTAAGAGAAATAACATACGAGGATGCTATTTCCTAGAACTTAATTTAACCAACATACTAAATTGGCAGATGAAATGTCAGTTAGAATCTTTTGCTCCGAAAAGATTGAATGCATCACGGCATTGACCGGTTGCAAGAAACAGTAAGGTACCTGATTTTGAACTAAGGCCGGAACATCTCATGACTATCTTACATATCTTACTGGACTTCCGATGAGATTCTTTTAGATTCTATCATGATTTAGTCTTCGTGCGTTAAAACACGTATATGAATAAAGAGTATGTGCCCACATACATTCAAAATTTCACGTGCACGAATGCACCGTTTCCTTTCATTACCTGTGATAATTATCATACAGTTCCACTCTAATGAGAGTGATCACGTAATGAAATTCTTCGACATCTTATTCGGGATTATTTACCTTGGTGTATGAATTGTCCACTTGGTTTGTAAAAAGTTATTATTTTAATTCACATCAATCAGGGAACCTCTTAATGACTCACTCATTACATGGAGGTGACCTCACTGATTGTAATTCCTTTTGGTCATGGAACTCTAGTGATGACCTTATCACTTAGTGGTAGAGCCAACGAAGTTCACCCGATGACACATTTGAAGAGTTTTCCTAAAGCTACTCATTTGATATAATGTATGCTCAACAGTAACGTACACTGTTACATAATGCAAATCCTTACAAATTCAACATCTTTAGTTGATGTGATATCCACTTTATCTATGTATACTGACTACTATTTGAGATGGGTTAAAATTCTCCCTAAGAATCCAAAAATGGAGTAAGGATACGAAATCCTAATCCAAGTAAATGTAACAAATTTCAAGGACGAAATTTCTTTAAGGATGGGAGAATGTGACAAATGCAAAATTCCAGAATATAAAACCTAGTTGTTGGGCTAAATCCAACTAGGCCCAATAGAAATCCAAGCCCATTTGAGGCCCAATAAGGACTCAAGCCCATTAGAGACTCAATTTATATAATTCATGTTTCTTGATTTGACTTAATTTCATGAATTAGGTCATTAAGTCTAGCAAAAGTCATACGTTAGTTCAATTCATACTTTGATAATTTTAGGAATTACCGAGTCACGTATACGCCTAACCCGACTAATACGAGCATTGGTGATTAACCTAAATATCCATAATAATGTCAAAGAACCCATAATACATAAACCATATGTTTATACAACCAAATTTAAGGATTTAAAACACATAAAACACGTAATGAGCTGTAACGGCAAAATTCGAAGGTTTTACCGTATACCGTCATCTTTAAACGTCCATACAAGAAATTAATCAAGTCTAAGACTTATACAACATATAAGTAGATGTAGTTTTAAAAAAAAACTAGTTAACCTTAAAAGTAATTAAGAAACCCTAAACCAAGTTAATTTATCATTTCGAACCGTAATCGACATTTAACGCGTTAATGACCGGATAACCTATACTCTTAAACCACAAAGCTACCTAACCACCCAACCCACTCCCCTTTACCTCATTTCAGCCGAGATTTCACATGTGGGGCCCCCTCACACCTTATTTTCTTCCTACCTTGACTTTTACACTATAACTCTATGCTTTTTTTTTTCTTATAAGTCATCGAAGCCCATCACATCCTTCATTCTATCACTCAATGTTCAAGATTCATTTATCTCTCATCTCTCTCTCTTTGGATGGCTCACCCACCTCACACACACCCCACACACATAATTCAAATCTAGCTTCAAATCTTCATCCAAAACTCAAGAAAGTTCAAAGATCTAAGTGTTCTTCAAGGAGATTTGAAAGGATTCAAGATTGGAACTACCTTCTTAACTCCTTCTCCTTGCTCGCATGTTGTAAGCCTCCTACACATCTCCATATTTTTCATTCTAACTTTCATAAACAAGTATTTTGGTTGTATAAAACTTCACCCAAAAGAAAACTATTTAAAAACTAGTAAAAACATGATTTACACCTTTTTAACAAAAGGTTTCTCTAAAAATTGATGTTCATGCTTTATGAACATACTAGAGCTTTTAAACAAGAACTAAAACTTGGTACTCACATGTTTTCATAAGAAAAGTTGGCCTAAAGAAAGCTTGTTGGTGATAATCTTGTGTAAAAAGTTAGATCTACAAGTAAAGAAACCCTAAAAATTTAATCTTGGACATATATTGATGTATGGACATAACAACTATGGAATAAAGTAAATCCTTGGAAAAATCTAACTTAGGACTTTTAGAACATGTCACACATATCATAAAAATCAACTAGTTGGTAAACAAGAGTCAACAAGTACAAAATTTGAATAGTTGATGATGTTGAGTAACTTAGAACCAAAATAGTAAGCTGACAGATTCTTAGGTCCGACTTTGGAAGGCCATATCTCAACCAAAACCTAACCAAAAAGGACGAGTCTTAGGTCTAAAATCAAGTACAACGATTCAAGAGTCCAATCCAAGTGGTTTCAAAAAATTTCGTTGAGTTTTGATGCCCCAAAATGGTCCTACGAGAAAAGGTATCAAGGGTGTCTTTTTCGGCAGAATATTTGTGTCACTTTTGAGGGTCATAACTTGGTCATAACAAATCCAAATAAGTTGATTCCACTTTATAAAGTTAGAATTTGAAGTATAAAGAAAAAATTGTAGGGTCTTGAGTCATAAAAATGGGTCTAGATCAGTCAATTAAAAGGAATCCCCAAGACACTCCAGAACCAAACACTGCTGCCCTCTTCTGTCCAAATAAATATTTGAAAATACTTAAACATGTCATAAATTGTTGATTAATACATCTCTGCAACCCTAATACATGTAGGTATCTTGGTATAAAATTTCATGACTAAACTAGTTCATTTGGTTAATCAAAAGGGAGACACACGGACAGCTTAAAAATCTGGAAAATATCTATAGACTAGGGTTACTTTAATATTGTAGTTTGAAGTGAATGACTACCAAAACCCTAACACGATCTATATACGAAAAATTATAGATAAGTATTTATTTTTATAACAAAAATAATGTATATAGTTGTGAATAAATACGAATACGCATCATCAACTTGAAAGACAAGTCACCAACGGTTCGTCGGGTCACACTTTCAAAACGTAACACATGTATCACCGAGTCTAACATTTTGGGTGGATCTTATACATGTTCAACTTGTATGTTGACATCATATTATAAGGTCTTAAGGCAACCGTAACTGTTAGGTCATGGTAAGGACAGTCTTGAATACACATCGGCCTTGCTAGCGTTTATACATTAAAAGCTTATCAGGTGAGTTTCACAGCCCCCTTTTAGCTTTTAAACGTTTTAGAAACACCGGGGGGAAAACATACTTGCTTACAAGTTTGAAAACATGAGACATCATTGTTTACTACAGTTGGGAACATCATTGCCTGATACATTCGGGAAAACATAAAACGTACTTACAAACATTTTCATATGGTTGCAAGAAAACAAGACCCGACCTTTATGTTTGCATGAGTTAACACATATAGAGCGCTGGAAGTCCCCTGACCATCATATTTATAACCATTAGCTATAGGTTAGCCTAGGATTCTATGGATAGTACTATTGGGATTGACACCCCCGGTCAAGGTTAGTCGCGCAAACCATGGGTCCCTCTGCCCAAATGGCCGCATAGTGTTCAAACATTGCTCGTGAGGTATGAGCGAGGGGCAAAACACCTGTGTCATGGTTTGGTTATGCCTCATGTATGTACATATTATTTGTATTTCTAGCTAGTCTACAAATGGGTCAACGTTACTTGTTTTGTTTATCATATTCATTGAAACGTTTTCGTGCAGATGGATCTGCCAATCACTTATACACCAATGGTTTTGCCATTCGTTTACGTGGAAATGTTTTTATCAATGTTTTCAAGGAATACAGTTTCATATTATGGCCATGTACACAGTATCAATGTTTTTAGGAAAAATGACTTATTTTATGACTATGACGTTATCACATGTTTTCATTGTGAAAACTACTCGTTTTATGACTGTATTTTATGACTATGACGTTATCACATGTTTTCATTGGGAAAACCATTCCCGGGTAACCTCACTTGTTGGATTTACTCATAAACATAGTCATAAAATACTGAATTTATATTAAAAACATTCGTCATCCAATTACATAATCATAACAGCGGAAGTCTTTACAATTAAAAACATAACATTGTTCGAAGACATATAAAACAAAAGAGGGATGTCAGTCTCGTGCCGGGTAACCTCAACGCCATCGCACGACCTTATCTTCCTTTACCTGAAATGTATACTAAAAGTCAGCTAACGCCGGTGAGTTCTAGTTTAATGCAATTAGGTATAAACATTCTTTTCTTTATAAGTATGCATAATTATATATATACACTTATATAAGTACACATTGACTTGAATTACTTCTCATTTATCATTATTCGCAAATACATATAGATATATATTCACATCATTGGTCTCATTTATTTTCATAACTTTTGCTTCTCTTTCTTCTTTACTTCGTGATTACATATATATATGCATTCACCTTTTTGTTTTCTTTACTTTACATTCATTGGTAATACTCTTAAGGGTGATCAACCCGTCTTTTGGTTACGAAGGTCACAAAGACAATCGCCGCGGTCCATCGTCATGGCCCACATATACTTACAACCGTCCGGCAACAAGTGCCGTCCGTCATTTTATTCTTACAACCGTCCGGCAACCTTTGTCCGTCCGTCATGACTTACAACCGTCCTACCGTCGTAGGCCGTAATTCGCCCGTCTACCCGAAGGTATCCGTTTCCCATGCGACTATTATTTATACAACCGTTCTACTATAAGATGCCAATTTTTCTTAGACCGTCCGTTAATAACTTTAGTACGTCCTAGCTGATGAAGGAACGCACTTGTGGCATTCGTACGTCCTAGCTGATGAAGGAACGCACTTGTCCCGGTTGTACTATAGTCACGTGGTCGTCCGTCTACCGAAGTAGCCGTTATCATCGAAGCGTCCATAACGTTTTCTTATACTTGGCAAGCAATATATACATGGATATAAAGCAAGATTTCTTCTTTACACATTATGTCATACTTTAGTTCATTCTTTAAAAAACATACGTTTCATTCTTTACACGTTATGGATATAAACGCGGTCTTTGGTACGTCTTCTTCTCTTACTTTCAACTGATGGTAACCCGACCTAAGATCGATCTTTGAGAACCAACTCGCACCTTGCAGTTGATCAAAAAGGTCGTCTATTCTAGGCAGTGGGTATTTGTTCTTTACTGTTCTCTTGTTCAATTCGCGGTAGTCGATGCACATGCGCATGCTGCCGTCCTTCTTCTTCACAAATAGCACCGGAGCGCCCCATGGTGAGATGCTCGGTCTAATAAATCCTTTTTCTGTTAGTTCCTCTAATTGAGACATCAATTCTTTCATTTCTGACGGAGCCAATCGGTAGGGGGCTTTGGCAACGGGCTCAGCTCATGGCAGTAAATCAATCTGAAATTCTATTTCCTGATCGGGTGGCAACCCAGGTAGATCCTCAGGGAATACTTCCGGAAAATTGCACACCACGGGTACGTTCTCGAGTTCTTTCGTTTTCATTCTATCGTCAATAACATATGCCAGATAAGCTTCGCAACCGCGCCTCATGTAACTTTCGGCCTTGATCATCGAGATGATGTTCGGCATTGTGCAATTCCAATCCCCATGAACCGTAATTGGACTGCCGCTAGGACCTTTGAGGTGTATCCTCTTACGTTTACATATGATTTGAGCTTCGTTGGCAGCTAGCCAATCCATACCCAATACTATATCGAATCCTCCTAAGGTGAGAAGGAATAATCTAGAAGGAAACTTATGACCCTCTATTTCTATTATGCAATCCTCTGTTACTTGGAATACTGCCAAATTTTTACCAACGGCAGTTTGTACACTAAAGGCCTTTACTACTGTGTTGATAGTGCAATTCAGTTTTCGACTAAAGGCATTTGATATAAAGCTTTTACTAGCACCCGAGTCAAATAATATAGCCGCATATTCATCATTAACTAGGAACGTACCTGACACAACATCAGGATTTCCCCTTGCTTCCTCCTCAGTCAGGGCGTAATCTCGAGTCCTAGTCTTTGGTTGTTCATGTTCCTTTTCTTTTCCCGAACCAGATTGTCTGGTTTTTCTGCAATCCTTAGTCAGGTGACCAAACAGTCCACATACTTGGCATTTAGTGTCTCTTAAGCAGTCACGAGAATAGTGCCCCGCCTTCCCACACCTGTAACATGTGGTGGAGCCGACCCGGAACTCGCCAAAATGTTGCCTTCCACATTTCTTGCAGGTTTCATATTTATCCGACCTTGGTTTCTTATTTTCAGTAGTTACGTTCCCTCTTCCGGTACCTCTAGACGGGTTCTCCCACTTTCTCTTCTGTGTCTCAGGTGCCGGGTCCTCATTGGCGTAGTCGTCGTAGACGATTCCGCTCAGATTCACTACCGACTCGAAGGTCGAGGGTAGGTTAGCTTTTACGTGAACACGGACCCGTTGTGGCAACCCCTTTACATAGTACTTGATCAAACGGTCTTCAGTTTCTACCAGGTGGGGTACTAGTTGAGCTAACTCATTGAATCTCGAAGTATACAGGCGGTGCGTCTTGTTTCCAGCCTTAAGGTTTAGGAATTCATTTTCCACTCGATCAATTTCGTTCTGTGGACAGAACTTTTGGATGATCAGCTTCTTCAAGTCGTCCCATGTCATTCTGTTTATAGCATTTGGTGACTTAGTTCTCTGAATATTCCTCCACCAACTTAGTGCTTCGTTGGTGAAAAAATGAGCAACGTATTTAACAGCCTGGTCTGGTCGACACTCGTTGATGTTGATTACAGCATTCATCCTCTCAATCCATTCAAGCGTTACCACTGAATCCTTGCTCCCATCGAACTTGGGTGGGTCTCCGTCCTTAAAGCCTTTGTAAGTACACCCACGGTTGCTCGATCCTATCTTTATTTCATCCCCATCACTATCATATACTTTCTCTTCCTTGTCTCCTTCATCCTCCTCTTTACTTTTCTTTATTGCCTCGGATAGTAGATCAGGCAATACCTTCTTCAAAGTGAGCACAACTTCACGGGCAATAGCATCCCTGACTTCAGGTTCCAACTGTATAGGCCCTGGACTGTCGTCCCTAATTGGGGTCACTTCTGTTTCGTGCACACTTTCGGTGTGCTCTGCGTGCACACTCTCTTCTTCTTCTTCAATTCTTCGGTTCAACGGAGGTCTACCTACTCGGCCAGTGCGACCGCCTCGGCGTCCTGTCCTTCCTCCACCAGCCATAGTTCTTAGTTTCCTGATAGTTATAAAGGGAATACATCAATGTCATTTCTTCAGATCATAGTTTGGAACAGTACGAGCAAGGTAAATTTTTAATTACAGTGACCGGTTTGTGATTACTAATTTACATTGCTATTCGGGTTCAAAACTCTTCAAATCGGTTGTGACATTGACATCTATTTGTTCTAAGTTAAGGCATCTATTCTTATCTAAGTGTATTAACTCTAGTACTTACTTACCGTGCTAGCGTTGGCGTTGGTTACCCATACTGACATCCGTTCGTTGGTCCCATAATCAGTTTGAGTCCAGACATTTAGGGATGTCTGAATCTCTCAAACTATTGTTCTGATACCAACTTGTAAGGCCCCATTCCCGGGTAACCTCACTTGTTGGATTTACTCATAAACATAGTCATAAAATACTGAATTTATATTAAAAACATTCGTCATCCAATTACATAATCATAACAGCGGAAGTCTTTACAATTAAAAACATAACATTGTTCGAAGACATATAAAACAAAAGAGGGATGTCAGTCTCGTGCCGGGTAACCTCAACGCCATCGCACGACCTTATCTTCCTTTACCTGAAATGTATACTAAAAGTCAGCTAACGCCGGTGAGTTCTAGTTTAATGCAATTAGGTATAAACATTCTTTTCTTTATAAGTATGCATAATTATATATATACACTTATATAAGTACACATTGACTTGAATTACTTCTCATTTATCATTCTTCGCAAATACATATAGATATATATTCACATCATTGGTCTCATTTATTTTCATAACTTTTGCTTCTCTTTCTTCTTTACTTCGTGATTACATATATATATGCATTCACCTTTTTGTTTTCTTTACTTTACATTCATTGGTAATACTCTTAAGGGTGATCAACCCTTCTTTTGGTTACGAAGGTCACAAAGACAATCGCCGCGGTCCATCGTCATGGCCCACCTATACTTACAACCGTTCGGCAACAAGTGTCGTCCGTCATTTTATTCTTACAACCGTCCGGCAACCTTTGTCCGTCCGTCATGACTTACAACCGTCCTACCGTCGTAGGCCGTAATTCGCCCGTCTACCCGAAGGTATCCGTTTCCCATGCGACTATTATTTATACAACCGTTCTACTATAAGATGCCAATTTTTATTAGACCGTCCGTTAATAACTTTAGTACGTCCTAGCTGATGAAGGAACGCACTTGTGGCATTCGTACGTCCTAGCTGATGAAGGAACGCACTTGTCCCGGTTGTACTATAGTCACGTGGTCGTCCGTCTACCGAAGTAGCCGTTATCATCGAAGCGTCCATAACGTTTTCTTATACTTGGCAAGCAATATATACATTGATATAAAGCAAGATTTCTTCTTTACACGTTATGTCATACTTTAGTTCATTCTTTAAAAATCATACGTTTCATTCTTTATTCATAATTCTATTTCGTGTAAAGATATATATATATATATATATATATATATATTTGTATACCACGTATGATCACATTGACATTCATAACTGTTATTCATTTAGTGTTTACATTTCAGCCCCAAAACATTTATAAATCATTTGCACATAACATAGAAGGGGGCACATAGAACTCACCTGATGAGTAGTTTCTGTAATACACTAAGCTGGCTACTGAGCTTCGCTAATGTCACTCACGATCTGTATAATAAAGTCATACACATAAGGTGGTGCTCCTAGATGACACTAGACATTACTATGCTTGAACATAGTAGTTTCGATTGATTAGCTTATATCGAAACTTGGTAGTTTCGATAGGTTGTTTCTGTCGAAACTTGGTAGTTTCGATAGGTAGTTTCGATAAGTAACTTATGTATTATCTTAGCTTCGGATCGGGGGCTCATATCGAAACTATGGTAGTTTCGATTGGGTCTGCATATATCGAAACTGGGTAGTTTCGATAGGTCTGCACATATCGAAACTAAGTAGTTTCGATGGGTCTGCACTTATCGCCTTCCCCAAAAATCCGAATGTTCTGCATGCGAATCTGATCATGTCGATATCTAAATTTTCTTTGATCAAAACGTTCGTTTTTCATTCTAGATGCTATACCTAAGTTCACTTTCAAGTTTCATCCGCAAAATCGTTATCTTTTAGCCAAAACCCGAAACTTCCCAAAACGAACAAAAACTCATAATGTGATCGAATCGTTACCTGGATTGAAATTCTGATTCGGAGGTTTTGCTCACGGGCTCAGCTGTAACGTGCTCCTCCAATCTCGTGACGATTCGTCGACTTTCTCTCTCTAGACCCGAGCTCTCCTTTCTCTCTCTAGAAGCTGCGTGAGTGTGGAATGAGCAGGGAAGAGGGCTGCCTTGCCTTATATATATACCAGGGCTTCCCTCGGCCCATTGAAGCCGAGCCCAAGCCCGCTCCCTTTTGTTTAAATATTCTGACTAAATCACCGGTCTCGCTATATTTATTCGTTTTATTATTTTTGGGATGTTACAATGTCTATGAAGTCATCACATGTTTTCGAGGAAAACAACCTTACATTAAACCTGTGTACATATTTTCAATGTTTTCAAGGAAAACAGTTTTGTATCATGGCCATGTACACAATATCAATGTTTTCAAGGAAAATCACTTTACATTGCAACAATCAAACCTGTGAACTCACCAACCTTTGTGTTGACATTTTTAAGTATGTTTTTCAGGTAATTCATAGCCATGGCACGGTTGGAATAGGTTAGCCTTTTGGATTAAACCCTAGAAGCCGAAGGAGTATGATCGTCAAATCTCAAGATGGCTTTCACCTATACATGGTTCTAGGACAATGTACAAGTTTATTATAGTTGTTGTAATGGTGTTCAATATTCAGAAGTCTTTACTTTAGCTTCCGCTGTTGTGTAATGTTACCAATCGTTGCAACCTTAATTTATTTATTTATTCATTAAGTAAATAAATTTGGGGGTGTGACAGTTATGTATGCTCAAGTCTATACTCGTCCAGATATCGCTTATATTGCTGGAAAGTTAGGCCGTTATCAGACTAATCCTAGCCTAGATCACTGGAAAGCAGCTAAGAAAGTACTTCGGTATCTGCAAGGGACGAAAGACTATAAACTGAGTTATAGAAGAAATGACAATTTGGAAGTGGTTGGTTATTCTGATTCTGAATTTGCGAAGTGCAAAGATGACAAGAAATCCAATTCGGGGTACATCTTTATGTTAGCCGGCGGACCTATCTCATGGAAGAGTCATAAGCAACAGTGGACCACAACATCCACTATGATGGCAGAATACATAGCTATGTATAACGCGACCTGTCATGGAATGTTGCTAAAGAATCTTATCAATGGACTCAAAATAGTTAATTCCATTTCTAGACCATTGAAGCTTTATTGTGATAACTTAGTTGCCGTTAGTTTCTCGAACAGTAACAGTTCGACTGGAGTTGGATTATATCTTGATACAAAGTACTTTTTCGTACGTGAGTGAGTTGAGGAAAATAACATTTGTATTGAGTATATAAGTACTAAAATTATGCTTGCGGATCCGATGACTAAAGATCTCCCACCTAAAGTTTTCGAAGAACATGTTTCAAAGATGGGTTTTTTTCTAAAGACCTTATTTAGCGACATAATTGTACTTACTTACGTTTATTAATGAAATTTCCTCAGTTATTGAATTTGTTTGTCTCTAAATATGTTATGCATGCCTAATGACATATAGACACTAAGTATACAAATCAACGTTAAAGGGCTTACTTGTAAATTTGATCCTAAAGTTTACTTAAGTTTTAAATTTATGCTATAGTATGATTAATGGGGGTCTTGAGTTGAATACTGATTCAATGATTGTATTTCTCTGCTATAGTTACAGTTTAGAACTAAAATGAGTATTAAATCCTTGTAGTCTTACTAATGCTCATAATAAATTATTACTCAGCCAAGTTGAAGAATGTAAGACACGATTTAATATGTGGCTCTTATAATCATTTATCTAATTATTAAATGGTCAAATATAATTATTTATTTATTTAATAACCTATGGCTAGTAATTACTCTTAATGGGCCATTAATAGGTTTCCCCTTGGGTGTACATATAAATAGAGAGTTAATTAAAGGGAATAGACTAATGTTCATTTAATCTCTATCACCACTAAATCGTCCCTCTCTCTCTCTCCAAACCGTGAGCTCTCACGATCTCACCTAATATCATCCTAATCGTACACCCTAAACGGGAACCCGATCCAGATCAGAGATCATGATGTCTTCCCTATCATCGGTGAACTTAGCAGGTATGATTTATATATTATTTTTCATTATTTAGTCAGAAGAACCGATCAACATTTTACTCTTGTCTTTGTATCACATGCATGTAAGACAAACATGTCAATTCAAATATATAGTGTTTCGAACATCTTTTATGTTTTATACCGATTACAACATCTACATGTTTATTAAATTTTATTTTCTTAATAATATATATATTTAAAAAATTGACAAATTCATACCACATGACACCCCCTAGCCCCCTCATGTATCGCAGATGGTTTGAAATCCTTTTTGTTGTTGCATTTTAAATGTCCCCATGGCAACTCCAGTGTTCACCTAATTTCATTTTCAAGAATTGAATTCCGAAGTTGATTGATTTCTATAGAAATAAAAACCCACATGCAAGTGTTTAATTTATAACATGTTTTAAAATTGTTATAGATGAGATAAGTCACATCTGATATGAGATTACTAATAAGATTAAAGGAGAATTCACAATTTAACACGTAATGTTTTTTTTTTCTTTTTTATATTTTCATTTTTAACCCCTATACTATATATAATATATATATTTTTAGCCCGTTTCATTTTCTATTAATTTCGTTTTCCTTTAATAGGTTTCGTTTGTAAACTTTTTTCCAAAACACGAAGGGTGCGACTGTATTTACTTTTTTTTGTCAACATTCCGATATAATTTTTTTTTAAAACGGAGTTGTATTCAAAATCGAGTTTTTTTTATTGTTGCCTATAGCGAGTGCCGTTACCGTTGTGGTATCGTGACGAGCCGAACCTATTATGAGCTAACAACATCATTGTCGGTATTGCTATTATTGGAACCTGTATCGTTATTCGTTTTTATGATTTTTGACAACCCAAACCGGTAATTTTTTTATTTTGTTTTTTTTTCTTTTTTATTATTTAGTTTTATGTTTCTCTTTTATTAACATTATTTTTACCGTTGCGTCTACGTTTTCATTTAAATTTTATTAACGATGGACCCTACACCAGCTGTGAAGCGCGGGTATAACCATCTAATTGTTATTAAAGAAATAGGTGTTTATTCTAAACTTATATTAAAAAATGAACCATATTACATAATATTATATATATATAAAGAGAATTGAGGGGAATAGTGTCTATTTTATTTTGTAGTGCTTGTTTTTTTTTTAACTTTTGTGTTTTTTCCCTTTTGTTAATGTTTTGGTTTTACGTTTGAATGACGTTCGCTATTACGATGGGTACGCTTTAAAGCTTTACGTGTGAGTAATGGTCATTGCGATGTGTTTTTGTATATTCGTTTGAGTTCGGCTTACTTTGACGCTACGATTTCGGGTTTTACGCCGGAGACGCTCACTTTTACGATGTGGTACATTTTAGGGTTTTTTGACAGAGTGACAGCCGCTGCAACGTGTTTTTATATATGCATTTTGATACGCGAGATCGTGTTGCTGCCGCAGCGGGTGGTTATGCAATAATTAAATAGCATTTAAAGGAGAATGATCGAGGTGAATAATTCTCTCATGCCATTTGGCCGCCATGCCACGTGTCACGTAGTGATTGGGCACAATTACTTTTTTTTGTTTCGATCGCATTTTTGTTTAGATATATATAAATGGAAATAAAAATAAAACAAAAAATATGGTTGGTTGAGATGGTTGTTTGTGCCCACGGCTGTAACCAAGGGACTCGCGTTCTTGTCGCTGGAGAGCCTTTTCTTGTCATTTTTTTAATCAGTCGTATCTTTTATTTTTGTTTTTGTTTTCGTTGTATTTCTATATAGCTAATACAAATACTCTCACATTAAACAGTATCTTTATTATTTTTGTATTTTTCTTTAAAATAATTATATTTATTTTATTTTATTTTTTTATACAGTAAACCGGTAACTTGTTCGGTTCAATAACGGTTTGATTTAGAAAACATTATTCAAAACGTCTACAACATTAGACAAAATATTATTTTTATGCTACAGGTTCTATTAAATTAACATGTTATTTCCAAGTGAAAAATTATTAAATAGAGTAAATTTTGTTTTGAGTCTTCGTACTTTGTTCAAAAAATCGCTTTAAGTACAATGGTTTTAATTAGACTTTTTGAGTCCTCATAATTTGTTAATTGTCTCAATCAACTACCCTTCTTTAACATCATCAATTCTTTCTGTTAAGTTTTTTTAAAAAGATAAAAATACCCTGATATTAAAAAATAAAAAATATATATATATATATATATGTTAAAAACCTTTTCCACAACAAACTCTCTCCATATCTCTACCAAACCCCCACCACATCTAGCTAGACGACACCACCACCCTCTGTTAAATCTTCCACCCGACCACCACCACAGCTAGTCTACCGTCACCACCACCTTAGCCTTGCACCTCCTCCTGTCAAGCCTATCCCTAAGAGACGCCCCCTATGGTGGTCTGGCCGGAAAAACGAGTTGCAGGTTTCCCATGAGTTTAGATCAAGCTCTCTCCCTCTCTCTTTGGTCTGGCCGGAAAAATGGGTTGTCGATTTTTGGGATCTGTTCACAAACAAAGACAACGATGGTGGAAAAACGAGTCAATTTTGGGATCGAGTTCAGATCAAGCTCTCTCCCTCGCTCTGTCATGTGCAGATCTGTTCAAAACCCTTGAGTTCAAAATCAAGGTTGAGTTTGACCCCCTCCATCTCTTATGGGTCGCCGGTGGTGTTGATTAGGTTTTCATCTTCCTCTCTCTAGTCTCGATTAGGTTTTCAAATCGGTGCAAAGGGGGACCAAACCCAGGTGTCGTTCATCTTCCCCTCTCTAATCTCTATGTCTCATCTTCCTCTCTCCAGTGTTATTTAGGGTTTTCAGGTCTGAACTTGTGGTGGTGGTGGTGGTGGTTACTGCAGTTCAGGGGGAGGGGTCACGAAGGTGTTTAAGTGAAGATGAAGGCAGCGATAGTGGTCCACCTATTGGGAGGAGTTAGGTTAGATATATGTAATTGGTCGGAGAAGATGATCGGTGGTGGTCGCCGGTGTGGAGATGGTGTGTGTTTGGGATTAGGGTTTTATATATATTTTTTAATTTTTTGTTTTTATTTATTAACAATGGTATTTTAGTTTTTTCACATACAGATAACAGAATTATCCTAACTTTGTTAGTGGTATGGTTTTAAATGAAACGAAATTGAAACCACAAGGAGTCAAAAATCGAATTTAAACCATTGGAATCAAAGCGATTGTTTAAGCAAATCATAGGGATTCAAAACAAAATTTACTCTGTTAAATAAGGTAACTGAGCAGAACATAGTGATTAAATTATATTATCAATTAAATCAAGAGCAATTATCTAGTATTAAACCATAATCTATTTAATTAGATCATAATAAAGTCGAGCTATTGATTTTAAACAAGATTTGTGAGAGCTTATTTTAAAATTAAGACATGTTTCTTTAGCAAATTTATATTAAAAAAATGAACCATATTACATAATATATTATATAGTACGAATGAATTTCGTTGTTTCCCGTTACATTACATTACATATATATTTAAAGAGCATTGAGGGGAATAGTGTCTGTTTTGTCTTATAGTGGTTTTTTTAAACTTTTGTGTTTTTTTCTTTGGTTTTTTTAATGTTTTGGTTTTACGGCTGAGTGACGTTCGGTTTTACGACGGGGTACGCTTTAGGGTTTTACGTGTGAGTAATGGTCGTTGCGACGTGTTTTTATATTTTCGTTTGCGTTCGGCTTACTTGGCGCTATGCTTTCGGGTTTTACGCTTGACTGACGCTCGCTTTTACGATGGGGTATATTTTAGGGTTTTTTGACAGAGTGACAGCCGCTGTAACATGTTTTGATACTTGCATTTTGATACTCGAGATCGTGCTGCTGCCGCAGCGCGCGGTTGTGCAATAATTAAATAACATTTAAAAGAGAATGAGGTGAATAATTCTTTCATGTCACTTGGCGCCATGCCACGTGTCACGTAGTGACTTGGCACAATTAAATTGTTTTTGGTTTCAATCGCATTTTTGTTTTGATATATATAAATGGAAATGAAAATAAACCAAAAAATAAGGTTGGTTGAAATGGTTGTTTGCACCCACGGTTGAAACCAAGGGACTCGGGTTCAAGTCCCTTTGTCATTTTTTTAATCAGTCATTTCTTTTGTTTTTGTTTTCGTATTATTTAACATTGAGCATATTTAACTGAAAATATAATTATGTTTTCAACTTTAGATTTCTTTTTTTGTATCGTTTGAATGTTATTTTTTCAGTTGGGTCAATAATATTAGACGAATCGTCTACAGTGAACATCACAAATTTTAACTATCCCGTCGCAACGCATGGGGTTTAAATTTTAAAAGCCTAGTTAATTTAATTCATCAACTAGAAATGTTTATGGTTCGATTTAAATAGGGAGATAGGTTGAATGGGAGATAGGAGGTCTAACTATGTATACATTTTCACCTATGACAATATCGGTCTATCCCGCTCTATTCAAGTAGGCGAGGTTTGCTTCTTTTTTTAAGTCAGTCGATCTTGATTTGTTTTCCTCACTTTTTCGGTCGATATAAAATCTAAACTTTATATAAATGTATATCTATTTTATTTCCATAATCGAATTAAATTTATAAATTTATAAAACATAAAAATGAAGGGATAGGCTTTATGGATTTTGACACGTTGGCAATGCTCACAAAGGAAATGAAGGCAACACCGACACAGTAAACTGGGCCCCACACCGCCATGCGGTTTTGCATATTTTTTTTAATATTTATAAGAGTAAAGTGTCATTTTAGTCCCTGTGGTTTGGTTAATTTATCCATTTTCATCCAAAAGTTTTTTTTAGCTTTTCCGTCCCTAACTTTTTAAATTTTAGCCATTTTCATCTAAGTGACTAACTCAGTTAAAAAATTAACGTTAGATCAGGGGCATTTTCGTCCTTTCATAATTCATTTTGTCTGTTAACCCCTTTATTACCCCCTTCTTCACCCTCTCCCTTTCCCACATTTTCAAAACCTAAACACAGTTTAATCCGATTAACCCTAATCACAGTCCGATCAAACCTAATCCTTTTGAGAAGCAACGAAATCCGATCATAGAAATGGTGGGGAGCATCGATTATGGAACGTGGAGCGTTCGTCGACCTAAATCACAGTTCAATCCGTTCAAATCTTACGGTAGGTTCTCATAAACACACATACACTTTCTCATAAACACACATACACTTTCTCTATTGAAAAATAGCTGATTTTCTTTAACTCTTTTATACATATTCCATTCAGGAAATGATGATAGCTTGTTTACAATTCCATTACACCATGGGGGACGTTTTACCGAGTTTCCAGATATCAGATACTTGTTTGGCATGGCTGAGTATATTGACAAGGTTAAGACTGATAGCTTTTCTGTAATTATACTTATTGATATGGTAATTTCACTAGGTTATTGTGAAGAAGATGAAATGAAATACCATTTTAGGGTTCCAGGTGATGATTTGGATCTTGGTCTTAGACCCTTGGCCACTGATACTGATGTATTGAATATGATAAAATATGTTAAAAATCATAGGGTAATTGAGGTTTATGTTGAACATTTGAGCCCAGCGTATACTCAATTTGTTAAGCGAAATGTTTCTAAGCAATGTAATAAGGATGGGGAACAAGTAAGTGATCAGGTAGGTGATAAAGAGGGTACTTATCAGGTAGGTGTTAAATAGGATAATGATCAGGTAGGTGTTAAAGAGGGTAGTGATAAGGTAGGTGATAAAGAGGGTAGTGATAAAGAGGGTAGTGATCATGAAGATGATGAGTCTGATTCTGACTACATAATAGATGATAACATTGTTGAAGATGTGAATGTGGATATGGATGAGTTTAGGGCAGCTGTGGACTTTGTCTATCTAGTTTATGTTATTTTGGTTGTAAACTATCTACTTTATGCTATTTTGGTTGTAACCTGTCTACTTTATGGTATTTTAGTTATAATGGTTATAAAACATTTTGGTATGCAATTGACTGTCTACTTTATGCTATATTGACTTTTTGGTTAGTCAATATGACTTTTGGTATATGGACCTTTTTTTTATCAAATTGACTTTTGACTAATTCTCAAGTCTCAAATGTTTGAGACTAACACAGTTTGACTGTCATTATGTAGTTAAACATGGTATTCTGGTTGAGACTAATCCTCAAGTCTCAAATGTTTAAGACTAATGCAGGTTTATGGTCAATATGCAGTTAAACATGGTATTCTGAACAAATGGTTATCTGGACAAATGTTTGAGACTAAAACATGACTACAATTTCAAATGTCGAACTTGATCCAATAGTACAAATGTTACAACACCCTTTTCATAAACTAGAGTAAAAAAACAAGACCTTTTCATCATCTAAATTAGGTCATTACATTACATAATCTAGGATCAAAACAAAATCTAGACATTTTTAGTCAATTTACAATACAGTACCACATGAAAATCAAAACCCAAGTTATACACAATATGAACTTAAGTCTCCTATTCTCAACTGTCAATGATCTTGCCAACAATTCATGCCTTCTATTTTCCACTACCATTGCTCTTACAATTTCCTCGTGTCTGTTAATTGATCTCAAAAGGCCAGGTATGACTTCTACAGCCCTTTGACACATTGGATAATCAGCCCAACCAACAAACCCACAACTCCTTCTATGTCATTAATAAACCTTGAATTAGGTCAAAAATCAAGAAGTTTAGAAAGGACAACTCTTACCTGTCGATTGCAGCAATAGAAACGTCGACCTGGGTTTGCATTTGTCCACGAAGTGCGAGTGACTGTTGGCGCACCACATGAGCATAGAACCATGGTTGATTTCTGAGAAGACGATGTTCAGGGATGGAGAAGAAGGATTTCGGAGAAGAAGGACTTGTGGGTTTAGGGTTCTGATAAGGGAGAGGGTGAAGAAGGGGGGTAATAAAGGGGTTAACAGACAAAATGAATTATGAAAGGACGAAAATGCCCCTGATCTAACGTTAATTTTTTAACTGAGTTAGTTACTTCGATGAAAATGGCTAAAATTTGTAAAGTCAGGGACGAAAAAACTAAAAAAAAAAAACTTTTTAGATGAAAGTGGATAAATTAACCAAACCACAGGAGCTAAAATGACACTTTACTCTATTTATAATTTTCTCAACGTATGTGCATGTGACCTTCCCATCCCCACATTTAAATCTTTATTATTATGTCATGAAAAATTATATTTAATAATATTTTTAAACTTTCACGGTAATAATTTTTTTGGCTTTTATTGTGACTTGAACGTAATTTTTATACTTATTTTACCATTAATTAAACTCCATATAACTTATGTGAAAACTCATAAGGGAGAAAAAAAAACCCGGATAATTAAAAAAAATAAACAAATTAAGAAAACGAGTAATTTTTTAATCAATTTTATGGCTCTATTATAGTTAAATCATATAAAAAATACCAAAAATAACTGAAATATGACCACCACTAAAACTTAATTTATATATATATATATATATATATTTAAATAATATATTAAAGTCATAAAGAATTTTGTTATGAATTTTTGTAAATAGTATTGCTTTTTATATTTCTTTCCATTTATAAATTAAAAGTTTTGGTGTTTTTTATTTAGCCCAAACCATAATGAATTTATTAAATGAAATAAGTATGAACAGACAAAAATCAAAACTAAGTGACGGTAACCGAATTAACCGAACTATTTTGTTGAGCTATTTGTAATCCTATATCTATACTCTATAATAAATAAAGGTTTTTGTATGACACTTGTAACTCTCTTATGCATCCTTAACTTTTTTCTCACTTCTCTCCTATTAATTATACAAATTTCTTTAATTGTTTTTATAATTTTTTGTTTCCTGCATCTCTCTTCTGTTAAATAATAATGATTTCTATAATTCTTTTTATAAAAAGTTTTTTATTTTAAAAAAATAGGTTTGTTCATAAAATATTTTTATAAATTGAACATTTCTTTCATTATTTTTATAAAACATTTTAAAAAAATAACTATATAACGTTTCTAGAATTTATATTAAAAAACTATATAATATGTCATATGTAAATTTTTATTACAAAGTATATATAATATTACATTTATTCTAACCCGTGTAATACACGAGATTTCTAACCTGGCTTTGTCAATAGAAGAACACACTCTTTACTTGTTCCCTCTAATCAATTTATTTTTGTAGCACTCTGTTTTCAATTCAGGTAACCCTATATTATTACCTTTTTTTTAATTTATGTAACATGTAACACTTAGTTATTGAATAGGGTAAGGTTGAAATTAACAAGAGTAGATTAGACATTGTTAAAAAATTATTATTTAAATTAATTTTGTTAAGTATATTAAACTAGGTTAGAAACATGTGTATTACACGGGTTGAATATTGAAAATGATATATTTCATAAATTTGTATATATGTCTTTTCTGAACTTACATGGGTTGAATAACTGAAAATGATTAAATAAGAACTTGCTTTTCTATAGAGTGCGCAATGTACTCTAATGAATGACTAAGGGATGTCAACAATATAAGTTTGTTGTTATCACGAGTCAACGACTCCTGTAAGTGCTCCTAGTGTGTTATCCATATAACGTTTGTTATAAAGTTTCCGTTTCGTCCAACTGGTAATCGCTCCATTAATTGGTCAGTAGGAGATACAAGGTCTAATACATGTGCTCCTAGTGTGGCCAATATCATGTTTACCCATATTAGCTGAACAACAGTCAGAGGAGTACTTCCTGCATTCATAAAATTAAATTAAAAATAAAAAAAAAATCAACATGAACCCTTTAAGGATCATTGTAAGAGTACCTGTGAATCATTGCATGAGTACTTGTTGTCAGGTAGGTAGAAGAAAAGTTGACAATTAGGACAACAAAATCGCATGTCATCTAAAGCATAATGAATTTTTGTATGTTCAAATAAACCGAGCAACCCACTAAGCCTTCACAGCCAAAATTATAGATATTTTTATAAGCATTTAAAAAAGTGAAACATTGGTATTTTTTTCAAAATAAAAGTAGAAATAGTGATTTTTAAATTAATAAATTAATACCTTCCATATTTATTGGTTAACTTAGAAAATAATGAAATGATATTGAAATTTAAAGCAAATTAAATATACAATAAATCTAATTCCATAATTAGGATACGACTACATTATAATTGATTTTCAAAATTTAAGTTTAAACTTTGAAATCATTTTAGGAAATATTATAAATAAACAAACATTAAATTTGAAAATTCGATATTGAAAATACATATAAAATTAAATTATTATTGTTATTTAAAATATTACCATAATAACTTTTGAAATTTAAAAACAAGTAAATAAAATATATATATATATATATATAATTCATAATTGTCAATGTGGTACTAGCCTACTTGGTAGAGACATTCAAATCAATACCGTAATAAGTTATAATTGATTTTTCAAAATATAAACTTAAATTTTCAAACCATTTTGAGACATTATTTTAGGAAATAATTATAAATTAAAAAAAAAATTTGACTCTGCGAACTTAGAAATGCATATATACTTAAATTATTATTATTTAAATCATTACCCTAATGAGTTTTCAAATTTGTAAGCAATTAAATAAACAATAGATATAACTCATAATTAGTATACGGTAACACTATAATTGATTTTTGAATTTGAAATTTAAATTTTCAAATCATTTTAGGAAATAATGAAATCATTAGAAAATATTGTAATGATATTAAAATTTGAAATAAAGGGTTTAATTATATATCAAAATTGAGTTTGAAATAAATTTATAGTGATATGTATAAATGTTTTGATATGGAAAAGAATAACCTTTAATTATTTATTAAATTAAGCTTAAAATAATTTTTTTGAATAGAGGATTTTATGAGCATTTAAAAAAGTCTGGTAATTTTTTTCAGAAATAAAAGTAGAAATAGTGAATTGCAAATTAATGAAATTAATAACTTTCATATGTATTGATTACGTTAATCTTTAGAAAAAAAAATGAAATGATATTGAAAATTCGAAATTGGAAGTAGGATAGGTTTACATTGTAATTGATTTTAAAATTTTAAATCTAAATTTTGAAATCATTTTAGTAAAGATTATAAATAAATAAACAGTAAATTTGAAAATCAAAAGGGGATATATACATATATATATATATATAATTAAATTATTACTATGTAAATCATTACCATAATAACTTTTAAAGTTTAAAAACAATTAAATAAAAAACAAATATAATTCATAAGTGAAATGAGCATTTAGGCGGTAAAATGTAGTTCCTAATGGATTTAATTAATTGCATGTGGACAAATTTATTTTTATTTATTATATGTAATATATATATATATACTATGTTAGTAACCCGTATACTACACGGGTTGAATAAGAGATACAATGTCAAGTAAAAAAGATGTTCATAATATGATCTAATACACAGGTTGAATAACAGATGCAGTGTCAAGTAAATAAAGATGTTCATAATATGATATAACTGTATGTGATATAAGTAATATGTCAAAGCAAACATGAACCATATGTCACATTAAATCAAACTGTTGGTTGTGCACAAAATAAAAGGTCATTATTAAATAAAAATCAAAAGGTACACATAATTCATTAATCTATAACTACTTCTCATAAATGAAATTACATATAAATAATGAAAAATAAAAAGTTACAACAATTGTTCATAAATCTCCAAATATTTCATTCTATACAACATTTAATATATAAAATCCGTGCATTTTAAGAGATAGAGTGTTGTAATTTAAACACATTTTGTATGGATTGTCAACGTACTTGTATTTTGCAATATTGATTCCCAGGCTTGGCTTTTTAATTAAAAAACATGCATTCTCCTCAAGGTATCTTTCAGACCTGAAAAACCATCTACTCGACACGTTTACCTAGATTTTATTACCCTGTATATTTCATAAATAACAATGAATAAATATAAACATATATAAATAATAAAAAAAAAATAGTATAAAAGACATCTATTTAAATTTTTAATAAAATAATTATATTTATTTTTTAAGTAATCACGAGAAGTAAAATTGCAGACTTTTAAAAGATATTATTAAACTAAAATAGAAAGACATCGGATTTATAATTACATAATGTAACATCCCGAAATCCACATATTAATAGTTCGGGTTAATGGTGGCCCGAATCTCCAGTAGATGGCGCGGTTAGTAAAGGTTTTCACGTAAAACTGGATTTAAAGGAATTAGAGGACCCGGTTAGCCGATTAGGGAACGGTTTGGGAACGATACGCGCGAAGAGGAAACCCAGGGACTAGGATGTAATACTTAAACATTTAAATACCAAGTTTTGGGAAAACACTAGGCCATTCGGCCTAGGTGTGGCTGTGCGCACGACGGAGAAGACACTAGAAAGAGAGAGAGAGACAACGAAGTTCGAAGGAGACCGTCAACGGGGGAGAGTTCAACGTTGGTTTTGAGCGGGGAACTCCACACATCGCCAAGGTAAATCCTTTTTTATGTTTTAATGTGTGATTTACGTTCGTGTTTTGTTTGAGACCCGTTTAGGGTTTGGGGTTCTTGATCATGGTTGACGACAAAAGACGAGGACGGTGTTGATGCCCGGATGTGGTGGTGGTTACGAGTGTAGCAGGCTGCGGCGGCTAGGTGTTGGTGGCGTGTGACGGGGACGACTGGCAAGAAAAGAAACGGGGGACCCGTAGGGTTTGGAGTCCGACGGCCGAGAAGGGAGAAGGAAAGGGAGATGTTAGCTAAGGAGGAGCGACGTGGGGTGGTGGTGCTTGACGATGATGGCGGGGGCTGTTGTGACGGCAGCCGTGGTGGCGTGAGGCGGAGGTGGGCATGGGCGTGAACCGTGTAGGGTGGCAAAACGAGGACGAAGACGAGGTGCATGGCGGTGGTGAATGGTGGAGATCGGTTAGTGGTGCACGATGAAGGAGACGGCATGACGGTATGGTGATGGAGCGTCGAGACGATGATAGGGGTTGTCACACCCCCAATTTCAACTAACGTAGTTTTACCGTTTGGAAGGTGACACACCATGATCTCAGTCAATAGTTACATCAAACGACACTATATGGGACTTGAAATGTCAAAACATAAAAGTTCAGAGTTAATGCGGAAGCGTAAACGTTAATATAAAATCAAAAGTAATTACACGCAATAGGCGTCAATCAATGTAAATAAGTAAACTGTTTCAAATGTTTGAAAGGGATGATATGACAGTAGGACTCCATGCATGTCCTAAGTGTGCAACCTGTGCCTTAGCGACCTGAGAAACATGTAAGAAAAAGTGTCAACACAAGGTTGGTGAGTTCACAGGTTTCAAGTTTGCAATAAGAGAGTGTTTGCCAGATTATGTACATTCAATATGCTTATCTATAGGTAGCTAGCCTATGTTCATGTTTTACTAAAGCGCTCGCAACCGAAGCTGACTGTGTTTGTATGCCTCCTGCCAGATCTATCAACTCTGGCAAATGTGAGTAGGCTAACATTTCACCCGTTAGATATCCAATCGAGTTAGCGCGACTAACGCGGGTGGGGCTTGTCAAACCCAGTAGTACTACTAAACATTACCTCGCTAAGATCCATATTAACGGTCCGATATAAGATGAGGACTTTCTGTGATAGTGTGTTATGCTTAGCCTCAACAGTGATATCATATAAAGTACCATAATCAAATAGTTGCGTCATGTTTTCTCCCCCAACAGGAAAAACATGTAAAATGATATTTGCTTGCGTACCTGTTTCTCCCCCACGGGGAAAACAAGTAAAAGTATGATAGTTGGCGTTCATGTTTGTTTCTTCCTCAACAGGAAAACAAGTAAAATACGTTTGTATGTAAGCATGTTTCTCCCCCAATAGTAAAACAAGTAAAAAGGGGCCGTGAAACTCACCTGGGCCTGAGCAAAGCGTTGGTAAATAGCACCTCGCAAGAATGCAACAATTACCACAAATAGTGTGCTAGCGGACAATCTACAAATGCCCTGATTGCGATTTACAACTGTTAGAGACACATAGGATTTCGTGACGATGACTCGGAAAGCTTAATGTCCTAAAACATATTTAGGATCAACGGATAGACAAACACGTCATCGGAATCAAGGATTTTTAGTTTATTATTTACTGTGAATACGACACGTACAATACGTCACCAAAACAATATAATGTACATTACTGTTTAGTTTGCGTGTTTGAGTTAAGAAATAACTTTAATAAATAATTATAATAATTATATTATTTTAAAACGTGGAAATAATTTATTAGTATGAGTTTTAATTCTAATCCGAATACGAAGCCATTGTTTGCGCGTTTTTACGAACTTAATAATTTGTTTAGGAAATAATATAGTAAATTATATTATTTTTAATTTACACGCAATACTAAAAAAATGTGTTATAATTTCAATCCCCGAGCCTTCGGGTGTTTCCAGGTTTCAAAACACATTTACATGTTATAATAATAATATTGGATTTGATATAGTTTAAAAATACTAGGTATAAAGCTGTCCAAAAATTAAATGTGGCATATGAGACTTGATGGGATGTGGATTTTGTGTGTTTATAGTGTTTTAACCCCGTGATTTTATATGTTTTTCTCTTATTACATATGCATGGATAGCAATTACTACGAGCTTTTGTGTTTGTAGGTAAGAGGGGTTAAAACATAGATGTTAGAGCACGTGGAAATGCAGGTTACGGGAATCGGAACGAAGAAACGAAGAAGTGAAAAAGGGCTGGCCGTAAGTTACGGCCAGGCAAACGTAACTTACGGTGGACAGAAATTTAGATTTTCGAGGCCGTAAAGCAGAAGCTACAAGCCGTAAGTTATAATTTGGAAAAAGCTAACCGTAAGTTACGGCAAAACCACCGTAACTTACGGTGGTCGGGGAAACAGCCGATTTTCAATGGTTAATTAGGGTTCCTTCCCCAAAATCAAGAGCGATCTTTTACACCACACTCCTTGGGCGATTTTGAGAGGATTCACACATCCACTTGAAGATTGAAGATAATCTCCCTCACCATGAGCGGGTGATTCATTTGTGGCTTCCTCCAAGCGGACAGTTCGTATAGGTTTTTGTATTTGATTCAGTTTATTCATGTTTGGATCTTGTTAGTTTCTGACAATAACTTGAGAGATTGATGTATTAGTTGATTTAAACAGTTTATGATTATGCTTTGAGTTTGCTTGCTTTACGATCTTGTTCGGTTGATGACAAAACCTAGTAGCAGGGTTGGGTGACTAAAGGGGGTAACTTGGCATTCATAAATTGGGTGATTGAATTATACTGGTTTGTGACGGAACTGGTTGTATAGGTTGCTGACAACAGCCTGTCTTCAATTACTATTTTAACTGATTTTCCAACACCATGTCTATGTGATGTTCAATTAAATAACCGAGTTTTGCATAAACCTAGAATCTGAAGTTTGGAGGAGGTTGCATCTTTATTTGATCTGTGTTTTTATTCTAATTATCAAACTAAGCAATTCCACTAACCACTGATTCCTCGTGGATACGATACTCTTCTTACCCTTACTAGTTAAGTGTTTAAGGATTGTTTTTGACCGACCTAACGACATCGATCAAAAAATGAGGTTGCATCTTTATTTGATCTGTGTTTTTATTCTAATTATCAAACTAAGCAATTCCACTAACCACTGATTCCTCGTGGATACGATACTCTTCTTACCCTTACTAGTTAAGTGTTTAAGGATTGTTTTTGACCGACCTAACGACATCGATCAAAAAATGGTAAGTATTCCCGCCTGTCACGCGGGTGACCTAACGACATCGATCAAAAAATGGCGCCGTTGCCGGGGATCGAACCCGGGTCACCCGCGTGACAGGCGGGAATACTTACCATTTTTTGATCGATGTCGTTAGGTCGGTAAAAAACAATCCTTAAACACTTAACTAGTAAGGGTAAGAAGAGTATCGTATCCACGAGGAATCAGTGGTTAGTGGAATTGCTTAGTTTGATAATTATAATAAAAACACAGATCAAATAAAGATGCAACCTCATTTTTTGATTGATGTCGTTAGGTCGGTCAAAAACAATCCTTAAACACTTAACTAGTAAGGGTAAGAAGAGTATCGTATCCACGAGGAATCAGTGGTTAGTGGAATTGCTTAGTTTGATAATTAGAATAAAAACACAGATCAAATAAAGATGCAACCTCCTCCAAACTTCAGATTCTAGGTTTATGCAAAACTCAGTTATTTAATTGGACACCACATAGACATGGTGTTGGAAAATCAGTTAAAATAGTAATTGAAGACAGGCTGTTGTCAGCAACCTATACAACCAGTTCCGTCACAAACCAGTATAATTCAATCACCCAATTTATGAATGCCAAGTTACCCCCTTTAGTCACCCAACCCTGCTACTAGGTTTTGTCATCAACCGAACAAGATCGTAAAGCAAGCAAACTCAAAGCATAATCATAAACTGTTTAAATCAACTAATACATCAATCTCTCAAGTTATTGTCAGAAACTAACAAGATCCAAACATGAATAAACTGAATCAGTTACAAAAACCTATACGAACCGTCCGCTTGGAGGAAGCCACAAATGAATCACCCGCTCATGGTGAGGGAAATCATCTTCAATCTTCAAGTGGATGTGTGAATCCTCTCAAAATCGCCCAAGGAGTGTGGTGTAAAAGATCGCTCTTGATTTTGGGGAAGGAACCCTAATTAACCATTGAAAATCGGCTGTTTCCCCGACCACCGTAAGTTACGGTGGTTTTGCCGTAACTTACGGTCAGCTTTTTCCAAATTATAACTTACGGCTTGTAGCTTCTGCTTTACGGCCTCGAAAATCTAAATTTCTGTCCACCGTAAGTTACGTTTGCCTGGCCGTAACTTACGGCCAGCCCTTTTTCATTTCTTCGTTTCTTCGTTCCGATTCCCGTAACCTGCATTTCCACGTGCTCTAACATCTATGTTTTAACCCCTCTTACCTACAAACACAAAAGCTCGTAGTAATTGCTATCCATGCATATGTAATAAGAGAAAAACATATAAAATCGCGGGGTTAAAACACTATAAACACACAAAATCCACATCCCATCACATTCCCACACTTACTCTTTTGCGTCCCAAAAAAGAATTATGCAATGGAATCATAATTGAAACCTGCTCTCATGATCTCATACAATTAAAACATAATCACGCATTGACTGTAACAATTGGTATTTCTATCCGACTAAACCCAACCACCGCTCTATTGAGCCCCCGATTCTGTGATCTACTATCCTATTTATTACCAAGCAACAGTTTCTCTATGGGTCTCCCATTCAGGAAGCTACAACTTAGTCTAATCCCATCTCAAAGTCATGTTTAGGCAGGGTTAAACCATATAGATTTCTCACCATTATAAACACCAATTTATATGTTTTTGAAAATTATGGAATTATGGATCGATGGGTGCATGTTTTTGAGCTTTTATTATTATTTTATGAATGAACCTAACCCAGTGGTGTTTCAATCATGCTGGAACACGATATATGACACGTAGGCTGCAGTTCTTAAGCCATGAAGTACATAAGCTTTGGAGCATGGGTGTATCCTTCAAGTCACCATCCCGAAGGGAAACACGTACTCCTAACTTAGTCATCCAATATTGATCACTTAAGTCCCGCCCATCGGTGTATCCTTCAAGTCACCATCCCGAAGGGAAACACGTAGGCTGAACTCAAGCTCTCAATTTTGTTTAATTAAGCTCATGCAAGATGGATTATGGATTGCGGGCGTCACCAATTTTTGGATTTATTTTCATAAAAAGAAAGTGGTGTGCCAAGTAATTTTAAAAACTTATAAATTTTTGCTTATAGTGGTACCTATCACCCTATGATGACAGTTTCAACCTTACCGAAACCCCTAAGATAAGAACCCACAAGACATCCTGAATTAATTGTCAATTAACCCTAGATACAATATCAGGATATTTAAGCTCTTTAGATCGGTTGGGCCTACCAAAACATTACAAATCAAACGCATTTTCTATTTATTATTCAATTTGATCATACAAGCATAGTTTTCAATTATATCTATCATTTTCCATTTAGTTACAAAAATTCTGATCCAATGACATTTTTAAAAAATTTTAAATTTTTATGGATTTTTCAATTTTTATATATATATTTTTTCTATACAAACTCAGTCTCCCATCCCCACACTTAAACTCTACATTGCCCCCAATGTAGAATGAGAGACGATGAAAATAAATATGCAAAAATAAAACTATATACAGAATTGGAAAGTACTTAGCTGGTTGCCAGCTGTAACTGTCTTCAATCCAAACTCATACGATCGTATAGCATTTTCTTCGCGATCGCCATCAAAATTTGCTATTGGGTTGCCTTTTACATGAAAATCAAACTCGAACCATCACCACCCGAATGGAGACTAAGTACGGGTGGATCAATACAAATCTGGAAAAATTAAACTCGAGACAAACCCAAAAGCATCAAATTGACTCAATGTATAACAACATAAAACTGACTCGATAAAAACAAAAAAAACACACCTCTAAAACTCTACAAACGGGCTAGCATTCATTTGAAAACACGCACACTCACTTGAAAACCCATGAAAATTCCCCACACTTGGCCGGCTCACACACAAAACAAAGAAATAATTTCCTAACTCACTTTCGTAGGAATCACGGATGCATTTAGCATATGCATCTAGCCTTTTAAACCACTCGGTAGCCCGAGTGGACGAGTTTAGTCTCGTAAGGGTTTCTATTGAACACACCCGTAAAGTTCATTTAACTAGACAGAAATTAAAACTTACCTTAGGCTACCTCCTAAGAGTGCTAAGTTTAACGTCTTCAGCCAGACGCAGTGTACCTTAGTTAGGTCATGGTGATCGGGTAGGATGCTTGCAGTCCTCCTTCCCCACACTTAAATTCCTCTCATCATCCACTTTTCTCCAAGCCTTCATAAACAGAGAAAAGAGTTCTTGATCTACATCATGAACTCGCGGTTTCTTCCCTTTCCGCTTTCTCTTTCTGACCCTTTTCTTCCCATTGTCTGGAGTCTCACCATTCTTCATCTCAACTGATCTGTTAAACACAACACAAGCATTCTCGACTGTGTGATTCACCTTTTCAGGTGATCCACATTTGTTAGCTTTCGGGGTTGACAAGTTTGAAAAAAATTTAAGACTCATTTTCTGAGCCCCAAACCTCATCCTTATCATTCCCTCAGCACAATTAATATTTGTCTAAGCAGTGGCCAAGAATGGTCTACCCAAAATGATAGTTGGTTCTGTGTTCTTCACACAATCCAACACCAAGAAATCCACTGGGTAATAAAACTCTCCTAATTTCACAATCACATCCTTTACAATCCCCCGAGAATGTGCGGGAGTCTGATCAGCCAACACCACGGTGGTGTTAACTCTCTGTAATGGACCAAATTCATGCTGAACATACAGACTCCCTGGAATTATGCTCACAGATGCTCCAAGATCTAGTAATGCTCTATTCAATGTAATTTCACCTATTTGAATTGAAATAATAGGTGCCCCTGGATCTTGGAGTTTCGGGGGAAGGGTACCCGTAAACACGGCATTCACACTGACACTCAATTTTACTTGCTCGGGACATTTGTGCCGTCGCTTTCGGGTACTCAAACCTTTTAGACATTCAACATTATCAGGATCTTGTTTAAGCGTATTTAAAAATAACGAGTTAATTTTACGCTTCTCAAACTTTTCCCATCGTTCATCCTGTGTTGGATCTTTTTCTTTTAAAAACGGTTTGATTAGAGCATCTGGAAACGGGATTTTTACAGGTTCATTCACATTTTCAGTTTTCAAATTATTCTGTGAAATAAAATCCTGATTAGGATCAGATTCAGACTCATTATACTCCACCACTCTCTCTACTACCAGTGGTGGAGTATGTTCAACATCAGACAAATCAGATGAGGGTTGAAGACTTACATCATTTAGGTGTGCACTGTTTGTGGTTTGGGAACTTGAGGACTGATGTGCACTGCAAGGCTTACCTACTTCTTTGATGATGCTTGCAACAACCCCAGTTAAGTGGGAAACAAGATCTATCAAAGCTTGACAGGCGGGAATACTTACCATTTTTTGATCGATGTCGTTAGGTCGGTAAAAAACAATCCTTAAACACTTAACTAGTAAGGGTAAGAAGAGTATCGTATCCACGAGGAATCAGTGGTTAGTGGAATTGCTTAGTTTGATAATTAGAATAAAAACACAGATCAAATAAAGATGCAACCTCATTTTTTGATCGATGTCGTTAGGTCGGTCAAAAACAATCCTTAAACACTTAACTAGTAAGGGTAAGAAGAGTATCGTATCCACGAGGAATCAGTGGTTAGTGGAATTGCTTAGTTTGATAATTAGAATAAAAACACAGATCAAATAAAGATGCAACCTCCTCCAAACTTCAGATTTTAGGTTTATGCAAAACTCAGTTATTTAATTGGACACCACATAGACATGGTGTTGGAAAATCAGTTAAAATAGTAATTGAAGACAGGCTGTTGTCAGCAACCTATACAACCAGTTCCGTCACAAACCAGTATAATTCAATCACCCAATTTATGAATGCCAAGTTACCCCCTTTAGTCACCCAACCCTGCTACTAGGTTTTGTCATCAACCGAACAAGATCGTAAAGCAAGCAAACTCAAAGCATAATCATAAACTGTTTAAATCAACTAATACATCAATCTCTCAAGTTATTGTCAGAAACTAACAAGATCCAAACATGAATAAACTGAATCAAATACAAAAACCTATACGAACCGTCCGCTTGGAGGAAGCCACAAATGAATCACCCGCTCATGGTGAGGGAGATCATCTTCAATCTTCAAGTGGATGTGTGAATCCTCTCAAAATCGCCCAAGGAGTGTGGTGTAAAAGATCGCTCTTGATTTTGGGGAAGGAACCCTAATTAACCATTGAAAATCGGCTGTTTCCCCGACCACCGTAAGTTACGGTGGTTTTGCCGTAACTTACGGTTAGCTTTTTCCAAATTATAACTTACGGCTTGTAGCTTCTGCTTTACGGCCTCGAAAATCTAAATTTCTGTCCACCGTAAGTTACGTTTGCCTGGCCGTAACTTACGGCCAGCCCTTTTTCACTTCTTCGTTTCTTCGTTCCGATTCCCGTAACCTGCATTTCCACGTGCTCTAACATCTATGTTTTAACCCCTCTTACCTACAAACACAAAAGCTCGTAGTAATTGCTATCCATGCATATGTAATAAGAGAAAAACATATAAAATCGCGGGGTTAAAACATTATAAACACACAAAATCCACATCCCATCAAGACTCGAACCTGAGTCTCATCCACAACAGCCACTAGCCTTAACCAACTCGGCTCGGTAGGGTTCCGCGACAAGAACCAAATCCGAATGGTTTTAACACACAATTACTGTGATCTCCCCCCTTCCATCGAGGTGGAACAAAAACCACACCCAGAACCCTCCGATTCGATCGAGATTGGCCAAGGAATCATAGGGCTTTTGTTTACCTATGGATTCCGAACATGTGGTTGCGTTTAATGGTAAAATCACAAGTTTAAGAGCGTTTAATTTCGGATTCAAAAAGTCGAAGCCCTAGGTTTTAATACGAAATCGAATTGAATAAATCGGATAATAGAATTAGTTGAATTCATAGGGCTTTCATTAAGTTGGTGATTTCGAAGCTAACCGTACAAATTAATTTGATTTTGATAAGGTCTAGGGTAGTGCTCGACTAAACCGTTTCATACGATGAACCCTAGGATCGGTTCTCAACCAATTCGATGTTATAAGCTCTAAATAGCATAGGGATTTTAATATAAGGATGAAAACGAAGTTGTAGGCGTAATTAGTTACCATAATTGAGTTCCAATTGAGAGAGATCGATTAGATCACAGTCGCGATTCGACGAGTTGGTTCTCGGTGGCTTCCGTCGCTTCTCCGGTGAAATTGATGTTTGCAGAATGATCATAGAGGTGCGATTTGAGTGTTGGGAGTGTTTGATTTCACAAACGCCTTACCAAATGATCGAATTTAGGAGTTCTAGTGATAGGTTCGACGGTTTTGAGTTTAATGAGCATTATTACAATTAATTCTTAATCATAATCAATACAAACGGTTAGAAACTAATGAGGTACGTTCGAGATCATCAATGCCATGAGTATTCGTTACAAACTCTAACCAACTTAGATGTTACAGATTTGATTTGGATTAAAAAGGGTTCAATTTTGACTATAGAAGTCAAAGTGTCGAGTTTTGGCTAATTGCAGCCTTGGTCCCTGTAGTTTCATGTGCACAAGTTCGAGTATTGGCAGATTTGGTCCTTATGGTTTGGGATTGAGTTAAATACTAGATAGTTTGAGTGTCCAAAAGTCAACAAGGATGCGATTTTGACTTTCAAAGTCAATGAAGTGGGTTTTGAGTAATTACACTACTAGTCCCTGAAGTTTTAGGTTTAGATAATGACAAAACTTATCCCTGAGGTTTGAGTTAAGTAACTCGGTTAACTTTAACTGGATTTGTTTAACGGAGTTAAGTTTTTAAGAGGAAATTTAACGAAGTTGTTAACGAGGTTGATCATGAAAAGTCGGGTTGTCACAGGGGTGATGTTAACTAATTCGGGGCTTGATCACAATGAGGAAAACGAAGACGATGTGTATGGTGGAGTACGGTGGTGGACTCGTACGAAGGCAACGGTGGGCTCATCTAGGGTTTTTGCATGGCGTGCATGCATGGGAACCCGACACGAGTTCATATGTTTCGCATGGTTATGGTTTGCATGGCATGGGATGAAACCCATTCCGGGTATACTGGTCTTAAACGGGCCAAGGACGATCCGGATCATATGAGCACGTGAAACTAGGGTTTCGTGGGAATGGAATGACGAGCGGATGAGACTGGGTATCGAGAATTATCTTATATTCGTGTGAGTGGTCGAGTGTAGAGCAAGGATTTGGATTCCTAGTAACTGTTGAGTTTCTAATCCCCTCTTTAATGTTTTTACCGTTTTGGGGCTATAGTACATACTTGCAAAGATATGTTTATTAAGTTAAGCGTGTTACAAGTTTTGGGTTTAACACGATGAGTTTATGAATTTAAATATTCAATAACGGGTCTAAGGGTCTGTGTGTCGTCCTTAGGATGTGTGGGCTAGATGTGGGTATGATAGTTGTGTGTTGTATAATGACCTATTTGGGGAGAGTCGGGGGATGAGTTTACATGTTGTGTGGGTATGGCTAGGAGGTATCATTACGGGTGCACGCACGTGGTGTGTGCTTAATTAATGAGTCATAGTAATTGCATGTGTGCTGCTATGTGTTGCGTGCATGTTGTGTGTGGGCTAAAGTCATTGTCCTTGTGGCATGTCAAATCGATAATTGGAGGACGAGGTCCTTTGGGAAGTCACTTTAAGTGAAAACTGCCTTTCGGGGCAAAGATGAGACCCGGGGGGGTACTGGGAGTAAGATGAATACCCTGACGAGGGTAACCCTAACGAGGGTAGTTGTGATGAAACCGATGAAAACCTTCGAAGGTAATTGTTGTGTGCATTTATGCGTGTTTTAATTGCATGCAAGTGTTAAATGATGTTCATCGTGTTGTGATGTTATTGCCTTAGTGTTGGGCATTAGATTGACCATTGTGTCGGGACGACGTCTTGTTTACAACTGTTGTGTCAGTTGACCCTGTGAGAGTCTTGGTTAAGGCCAGTCAGGTCGGTGTCTAGGGGTTGGTTGTGTTAATTGGACCTTGTGTTGATGTGGATGGTAGGATACAAGTTAGCAGTGTAGTAAGTTCGAACCATGTTGGTGAGACTTACTGGGTTTTGGGTATGGATTTAGTCTTGGGTGGTGGACCCTTATGGGAATGGGTCGGTAACATGGGTTACCTATATGTTAATAAACGACAAACCGTTTTATAAAGGACTGGAATATCCTGAGCTGACATAAATAATAATTGAGACGAGATGGTTTCTACTTAAAATAAACTATTAGAACTCATTCAACATAGCTGACTTTGAATGTACGTTAGACTGTTTTGCAGGTGAGTTCAGGTGATGACAAATCTTGGCTTGGGAGCGAAGCTACTCGGGTTGATGTTTATGCATTCGTGAGGTAAGGTGAATGAAATAATGATTTTATAATACAAATACTGATTTGAGAAAAGTTTTCTGTTGTATCTTTTAAACAAGAATTAAGAGTTTTTAAAAAGGGTGCACTGTGATGAGAATCAACTGTAGAGTGCCCGGTTTGAGGGCCTTACGCATAAGTTAAATAATTGTATAATATATGTTCATCTATTAGAATCATTTTGATGGAGTAGTCCTTATTTGGTTTTTTCCGATCCGGTTGACGTTGCTTTCTGATGATTCGAACCTTTAAAATATAATCATCCTTTAAAATATCTACTTCGTTTAACATAGTTACTCATGTTGCCTCCAATAAACTGGATGTGGGTTGAGGTGGTTTAGTTAATCAAAGTAGTGAATAGACAAATCTGTACTACTTAATAAACAAGTAAAATTATGGGACACGTGTCACCTTCTGCTGCATTCTTATCATAATCTTCCCGCCTCTCTCTCCTATTAAATATTATATTAAAAGAATATTTTTTTAAATATTTAATATCAATCTAATTATGAATACTTTTTATTTAATTATGGATTGTTATTATATCATTAAACAAATTAATTTAATATGGATTACCATTTATCAATTACGCAAAAAAAAAATTAATACCAAGTTAAAGAATTTAAAAATTAACTTAATATAATTTATAACTGTCACGTTAAAGTAGACATATTTTGACGAGTGTATGTGTTAAGAGATTATATTATATTTTATTCAACCCGTGTAAAACATGAGTTTTTAAAAACGTAATTTTTTTATTACTAATTATATAACATTATAATTTATTTAACTCGTGTAATACACGGGATTCTAACCTAGTACACATAAAAGAGATAAATTTATTTTATAAATTAATATTTTTGTATTGGCGAAAAAAATCTCTAACAGTAAAAGATAATATAGGTTTTTAAAAAAACACGTAAAGGATAGAACAAAGATGTCTTTGTAAACAATTAGTCCTAAAGGGTATATGTATTAGTTACAGAATACACGGTTTGAAAATGTTAATTAAAAAAGCATAATTAATAAAAAATTTAATTAAAATACGTATAGAATACACAATTAAAGTATTTTGAAACAAAACTTGAGAACCGGAAACCGGTTGTGTGTGCGCTTTTATGCGATTGTAAGGATGAGAAAAGATGATAGATGAATAGGTTTATACGGTTTATAAATAAAGTCTTAAGGTATTGATAAAGAAGGTTACCAAATATATCCGTATTAATTGATTATTTAAAATTTAAGGAGATTTATAGAAAGAATTAATATAGAAATAATTGAAAACGGTAGTTGATGATTTAAATCTTTATTAGTTCCCTTAAGATAGCGGAAAATTTTGATAATGTATCTATATCTATACTATATAATAAGCAATGATCGTTTATGCCACGTGTCATGTCCACATATCTTCTCATCATTTTTTCTTCGCCCATCTCTCTTATTAAATACATTTTTTAATAATGATTTATATTTAAAAAAATATTAATTATAGTAATAAAACACATTTATTTTAAATTATCTCTTATTTTAAGAAAACTTTGAAATTTAATTATGTAACTTTTGTTTTTAACTAAATAGTGATGTAAGTCAAATTATATTAAATAGAAATTAATGTATTCAAATCGTGTAATATACGGGTTTTTAAAAATTAAACTTTGAGTAAAGTGTAATTTTCGTCCATGTGGTTTGGCCATTTTAGCCACTTTAATTCAAAAACTTTTTTTTATAGCTTTTTCGTCTCTGACTTTTCAAAATCTAGCCATTTTCATCTATCTGACTAACTCCTTCTACATTTTAACGTTAAATCAGGGGTCGGTTTGAAATTCATAGGTTAAAATCTAACCAAATCGCCCCTGATTTAACCAAATTGCCCTTATTTAACGTTAAAATGTAGATAAAGTTAGTCACGTGGATGAAAATGACTAAATTTTGAAAAGTCAGAGACGAAAAAGCTAAAAAAAGTTTTTGGATAAAAATGGTTAAAATGGCCAAACCATAGGGACGGAAATGGCACTTTACTCTTAAACTTTTTATTACTAAGTATATAACATTACATTTTATCAACCCGTATAACACACGAGTTTTTTAAAATACAATTTTTTATTACTAAGTATATAATATTATATTTTATCAACCCGTGTAATACATGGGATTTTAACCTAGTAGTGGAATATTTTAAAATGTAAAGAAATAAATAATATTCAAATAATTTAAAACAGTAATTGATTACTTAAATCTTGATTTGTTTCCTTAAAAATATATAATGAGGTTAAATGCCAATTTATGCCATAGTAATAAATTAAGATGATCGAAATTTTTGATCATTTATTTTTTAGTGTTTAAAAAATGTAAGGGAAGAAATAATAGTCAAATTATTTAAAACATTATAATCAAAAATAAATGTGAAATTTATAATGTTACCAAGTATACATATACATATATATAGGATACGGGTATACTTACAATATATATATATATATATATATATATAGGGTTAGGTTATGGTAAAAAGGGTTTTAAAAATAAGAAGGGTAAGAAGGATTCTAGGCTTAACATGTGTTATTTTATTGTTTTTAAAGGGAAGGCATAATGGTGATTGTGTAATATGTCAGGTCATTGTGTAATATCAGGTCTAGTCATTGTGTAATGTCAGGTCTGGTCTTGTCATTTTGTCAAATATTTTTCATCATTGTGTTATATGTATTAATCATTGTGTTTTATGTTTTAGATAATTTCGTGTTATTTTTGTCACTGTTTTTTATGTATTATATATAAAATAGTGATGGAAAATATTTGACACAATGACCTGACATTAGACACAATGACAAGACCTGACATTACACAATGACCTGGCATATTTGAGCGAATTACACAATAATGAGCAAATTACACAAATGATGAATACATATAACACAATGATGAAAAATATTTGATAAAATGAGCAAATTACACAATGAGTTAGAAAACGTAAAACACAATGATAAATACATATAACACAATGATGAAAAATATTTGACAAAATGAACATATTACATAATAAGCAAATTACACAATAATGTCGTTTTTGTATATAACGACATTATACTCGTTTTTGTAATTTTTTTTTGTTTTTATATATAACGACACTATACTCGTTTTAAAGATAAAAAAATGTTCGTTTTCGTCATTGTGTTTATGTTTTAGATAATTTCGTGTTATTTTTTACATTACACAATAATCAGACCTGACATTATTGTGTAATTTTCTCATTGTGTAATTTGCTCATTTTATCAAATATTTTTCATCATTGTGTTATATGTATTAATCATTGTGTTTTACGTTTCCCAGCTCATTGTGTAATTTGCTCATTTTCTCAAATATTTTTCATCATTGTGTTATATGTATTTACCATTGTGTTTTAAGTTTTGCAGCTCATTGTTTAATTTGCTCATTATTGTGTAATTTGCTCATTTTGTCAAATATTTTTCATCATTGTGTTATATGTATTCATCATTGTGTTTTACGTTTTCCAGCTCATTGTGTAATTTTCTCACTTTGTCAAATATTTTTCATCATTGTATTATATGTATTACACAATGACCAGATCTGACATTACATAATGACCAGACCTGAAATTACACAATGACCAGACCTGAAATTACACAATGACGAGCAAATTACACAATGAGCTGGAAAACATATTTTTTTTTCGTTTTTGTATATAACGAGACTATACTCGTTTTAAAGATAAAAAACGCTCGTTTTTATGGTGTAAGTTAAAAAAAAAATAATGTCATATGTAAAAGTTATGAATGCTTTAAAAAAGGGGGGGACTTGATAAAAAGTCAACAAAAATGGTCATGACTAAAATATCCTTTTAACAACTTTTTCTCCTATAATTTGATCTCAACAATTAAATTTTTTCTACAATTTGATCTAATGGCCCTAAATCCTTCTCACAATTTCTTATTTTAAAAATCTTATTATTTGAACCTAACCCTATATATATATAGAGAGAGAGAGAGAGTGGACCCGGTACAAAATACATTTATCATAAAAAGTGTAGGAACCAACGAGGTGACGACACATGTACATGAATGAAAATTAATAGAAGGGCAAAAGAGGAAATTGACACACTCATTTGACCTTTTCATTAAATACTAGTTTCACTCATTTTTTTAAAGTCAAATAACTTTTTTCATACTTTATTATTTTTTTAAAAAAAATTATATCATAAAATAGAGAATTTTATCGTATATAACAACTCTATATAACAACTTTATTTTTTTTTAATGAAAATCCATATGAGTTGTGAAAACCCATGAAAACTCTATATAACAACTTTATTTATTTTTTTTAAATATGGTGGTTTTTTTACATATTTTCATCACTTTTTATAAAAAAAAAATTACAAAAAGCGCCGAAGGAATTAAAAAAAAAGATGTAACAATTGTAAAAAAAATTACCGTTACAGTGTTGTTATGTATGTAACACGTGCTGTTACATATAAAAACGGAATTTTTTTTACAATTGTTACATCTTTTTTTAAAAGTTTTTCAGCGCTTTTTTGATTTTTTTTATAAAAAGTGACGAAAATATGTAACAAAACTACCATATTTTAAAAAAAAATAAAAATAAAGTTGTTACATAGAGTTTTCATAACTTATATGGGTTTTCTCCGTATAATTACCCTATATATATATATTTATTGTAAGTATACCCGTATCCTATATATATGTATGTGGTTTGAGAGTAAGACACTCAAATGCTTAAAGCTTGAAAATTAAAATGAGTATTTTTGTTACAAAGAAAGTTTGTTCTCTTCTAATTGTGTTAACCTATTTCACTTGTTTTCTTATAACCCCTTCTCAGAGTTGTTGGTTTACTACAGAGTGGACCGTTTACGTATACAACGGAATCCCAGACTCAATAATCGATGTTCATGTGAAATCAGGAGATGATGATCTCGGACATCACAACATCACTTCTTTTCTTGGATATAAATTTAAATTCTGCGATAGTCTCTTTGGAACTCTTTTCACAGGAGATTTTTCCTACAAATCTCGATCAGCACATTTTCATGTTTTTGATGATGAGATTTTATCAATCATTGGTGGCATGCCTGGTGAAAGCTCGGATGTTTTTTGGCTACTAAAACAAGATGGGTATTACTTGTCAAGAAAATTTAAATCATCTATTAATGATCCGGCATGGGAGTTTAGAGGAAAATGGAACTAATTAAGAAATTTATTTATGTTTTGTTTGATAACAATTCTAATAAAGTTGCATTAATCATATGTTTGTGAATTCTTCACCATGTTAATATTTATATGTTTATTTAGTTATGTATTATACTCACTATTAGGCCAGTAAATGAACCGACGTTCAGCGAACCGTTCGGCGGGAAATTCGTTTATGTTCGTTCGTTTAATAAATGAATGAACATGAACAAGAAATTCCGTCCGATTAACTACATGAACGAACATGAACAGAGGTCTCGTTCGTTCAATTGTGTTCGTGAACGTTCGTTTATTTACGTTCGCTCGTTTACGTTCGTGTTCATTCATGTTCATTTGTTTATATTGTTCATTAAATTTTTTTGTATATTTCTATTTTATTTTATCTAAACTTTTTAAATTCTTTAATTTTTATTCTATTTTTTACCATAACAATTAACTAACTAAAATAAGTTCGATACATGTACATAAAACTTGATATTAAAATAATCTTATTAAATGTTCATTTCGAAAAACATTAGGGTTGACATCAAAAGTACCAAACAAGGCTTCGTTCGATTCTGTTCGTGAACCGTTCGTGAACAAATCCACTTCCTTAATGGACGAACATGAAATTTCGTTCGGTTAGTGTTCGTGAACCGTTCAAGAACAAGTTAAATGGTAAACGAACGAACACCAACAAGGCTTCGTTCGGTTCGTTTACAGCCATACTCACTATAATTATCATATAAATTAAATGAAGACATCAATAACTCTTAATGTAATATAAAGTTTGGTGTCACATAATTTATAAATATGAATTTATAATAATATAACTTTAACTCTATTGATTATTATTTAGTTAGACTTTTTTTATTAATGAAACTAGGTTAGAATCTCGTGTATTACACGGGTTGAATAAATGTAATATCATATACTTAGTAAAAAAACTTATCTCTTTAAAAAACAGTGTATTATTCGGCTTGAATAAAATATAATGTAGTATGTTAACAAATACATGTCACACCCCAACCGACGGCGGATTATACGTCGGGGCGGACGCGGTTGTTCAATAGCACAAGGTTGACTATTAAAGTTTCAATATTTCATTAATAATAGATTCAAAGGTTCAATACAAGGAAATAACAAGTATACAACATTTATTTAATAAGTAGTCTAGGTCCAAAGCGTCCTATGTGATCACAAACAAATCTAATGATGTAGAACCTGAAACATGTGAAAAAATCTGTCAACTACAAAATAGTTGGTGAGATACAAAGGTTTTGACACAGTTTAACAAGTATTTGAAAGTATTACAATTCACTATGATACATGCATTCTTTAATGTAAGTATGAGAAAACAAGTATCTTAAACATTGTGCACATTCAATCCTCAACCAAGTTTAGGCATAACCCGCAGGTTACCCTTATAAGTCTCAAGTCTCAAAGTTTTGGTTTAGTAACAAACACCAAGGGCTCCCCCCGAAGGGTCAATCAATCAAGGTGGATTGGTCAAATACAATAGATCTATCATTGTTACCATAGGCTCGATCAAAGTTAATGAATATGCTAGTTTTAAGTTTAATCTAAGCATACAAGTCTCAAGTTTAACATAAGAATAAGCATCTAGTCATAGTTGTACAAGAATTGTATAAGTTTAAAGTTTGAACATGTTTCACCCCAAAAGAATGTAAATGAAAAAGGAGCTAAGTATACTCACTTGGATTTGGATGAAGTGTATCCGACGAGAGTAAGTTTGCAAGACTTTGAGGGAGAAAATCCTCACAATAAGCCTAAGTATGCAAGTTTAAAGATTTAAGTATGATCCTATAAGTCTATGGTAAGGATCTAGGATTTCGAGATTCGACTAGGGTTACAACGGGAGCTGGGAACGATTTGTGTTTATAAAATCAAGTTTATAGTAAAGGTTTTAAATGAATGACGCAAGATTTAAATATCGAAGTTTAATAAGTTTATAGTTTAGAATAATTAAAATAATTATTCAAAAGTTTTACTGCCATATGTTAGGTAATAATCAAAATAGTTTTATAAGTATTCGCAAATGGAGTTGAACTATTTGTTAAATGAAAGACTAAATAATTATTAAAGTTCAACAATAATTATTCAAGAAATAAATAATTATTAAAGATTTATAATAATTATTTAAAGGATATATAATGATAATTATAATTAAGGTTTTATAATAATCATTTCAAGAATGCATAATTATTAAGGATAGATACTTATTTAAAATATTTATCTAAACAATATAAATCATTTACGATTTATTAAAGCATTTAAGTATTAAGTATTTATTAAATTAGCTTATAGTTACATAATGTTTAAAATGCGGTTTTAAGTTTGAATAGATAGTAAGCATTGATAAGTTTTAAAATGTTAAATAAGATTTCTTGTAAAATTTATAAATTGGTTATAAGTTTTTAAAGTTTAAATAAAGTTGTAAGTTTGTAATTATTTAGAAATGAGTAAGCATATTTATTTTCTCATATTTTAAAGAAATTAACAAATGGATTTTTGTTTAAGTAAAATATAAAGTGTAGAAGTTTACACTTTATTTAAATTGAATTCTTTGATTTCATAAAGTCTATAACTTTATAAAAGTATATTTGTTTCAAATAAATACATAATTCTTGAATTGAATATGTATATATATTTGTAAGGTTTTATAAGTTTCTGAAGCAGAAAACGTATTCTATTGTATGTATAAGTTTTATAAAGTTTAAGAATTCTTTTATAGCTTTTAAAGGTTTAAACAAATTTCAAAGTTTAAACATTTATGGGTTTTCATCTAAGTTTAATTAAATAAAAATAGTTCCTGTATACAAAATTGTAATAAAAATTCAATTTTATAATTATAGCAGTTTAATATATTTTATAAAAATTATTAGATATTTTATCATTGAGTAAAAAGCATAAAAGAAAATGAAAAACAAAACTGGGGGTGCGCCCGGGTCGAACCCGGGTCTGTGACCGGGTCACCCATCACACGCGCAGACCGCTGGACCAGTGGACATGTTTGATATAATATCCGGAGGTGTAATTTTTTAAACATCATTCCCAAACGCCCCCAATTTCCTATTAGAACCCTAGAAATGAAATCATCCTAATGCGGATTGATTAACCCGCTGTTTACGAAATTAAACATAGGGCTTTTAATCCTCTCGTGAAATCGATCAAGATGAATATAAAATTTACCTGATTTGGTATCGAAATGAGTGAGAACGGGTTGGGCCTCGTCGTCGACGGTCGCGGCTCCAAATCGGCAATTTGCAGGCGTTAATCGGAGAAATTGAGAGTGAAGGGAGTTGTGGTGTGTTGTTACTGAAGATTTGGCTCGATATTTATAGCCGATTTCGCGAGTTAAAGTCGGATTAGGTGGGAAGATTTCGGGCGGCCGAGCGATTTAAATTTCGAATTTATGCGTGTCTCGGGCCGTGTCCGGGCATTGATGACATTGGGGTTGGGTCGCACGCGGGAGGCGATGATCGAGGTTCAGTGAATGTGGACGGAAATCGCGATTTTGATGAAAAGGGTTCAAAACCGGCCTCTGCGGGACTCGAACCCGTGATTTGATTCTGGGTTTGGGAGTTTGGTGGAAGGGCAAAACAGACCCCTTATGTTTTCAGTTGTATCAGTTTGTGTTTAAAAGTAAATTCCTAGTTTAAAACAAGTTTCAAAAATGACAGATAAGTCCCCGAACTTTATAAACAATTAAGTACGTTTTATTTTTTTATAAACTTAAATAAGTTTGATAAAATCTTTATAAAGCTCAAGTTTATAGGTTTTAGTATATAAATATAAGTTTATTAATTATAATATCTATATAATTATAAACTCATAATGTTTTAAGAATTTGATAATCTTTTATTTATAAAACACACACACACACACATATATATATATATATATATATGTACAAGTGTAATTTGTTTTTCCTTGAAACTCATATCAATAAATTAATAACTATTATTTAAGAAAATAGTTTTAATAAAATTTCAAGTTTTGAATTAAAAATACGTGCAAAGGTTTAGGGAAATACAGGTCGGAAAAATACTGGATATACAATACACTCGACAAAATATGACTTTAAAAACTGTACTTTGATGTGACAGTTATAAATTTTATTTATTTAATTTTTAAAACAATTTTTTTTCAATTAAGTATTAATTTTTTTATGTAATTGATAAATATTAATTTATATTAAACTCATTTGGCTAATGATAGAATAAATATCAATAATTAAGTAATAAGTATCCACAATTAGATTTATATTAAAAGGTGTTGCTATTTGCACCCTAATTTATAAGAACCTACTCTACAATATCATTAGTTACTACCTAAGCATTAAAACTCCTAATCATTTATTAATTACTATCTAGGCATTACAAACTCCTCTAAATATTCTTTAACTTTTACTCATTTATTATTTTCTATATATATATATATAAACTTTTAGTTTCCTCTTTATAAATTATAAATTACATCTTTATCTTGTTTTAAATTAATTTTGCAAATTAAAATATACACATCATTATTATGTATTTAAATTCATTAATAACGGTAGCTAATGGTATGTTTCTTTTATTTTGTTTTGTCGAAAGAATATGTTTTTAATATTAAGAAACATAGCTTTTAAAAGATCAGTTTTTTTAACCTTCCATTCTGTCACCTACTTTATTGGTTATTTATGTTTTAATATTAATAAATTTTTGTTGCTGTTAAAAAACAAAAGAAAAGATAAGTTTTTTTTTAACAACAAAGAAAAGATAGAAAAAATAAATAAAAGTAATTGATTTGATGTCTGAAAATAAGTAAAAGTAATTGATTTGATGTCTAACATTACAGAGTTAAAGAATAGTGATTTAATTTTATATTTTACACTGAAATTCGTATGCTTTTCTAGTTTTTGTTTTGAACGGCAAATTCCTTTTATTTAGTGAGACTTGAACACAATGGCGTATGCTCTTCTGGTAAATGATTGTATTTAATAACACTTTTTAGTTAAATGAAACTTTACTATGATTGGTTTAAATATAGTCAAACATAATTAATATATTAGATTATGGTGTAATTGAAAAATAGATATGGTGTGATCAGAAAAACTTATATTAAATATTTAAAAATAAATTCTTATAATATCATTGTTTTTATTTAAAGTGTCATTTTCGTCCATGTGGTTTAGCCATTTTAGCCAGTTTCATTCAAAAACTTTATTTTTAGCTTTTCGTCCCTGACTTTTTAAAATTGAGCTATTTTCATCCACATGACTAACTCCGTCTACATTTTAACGTTAAATCAGGACCAATTTGATCTTTTTAACTGCCTTCTACCCTCTATGGCATTCAAGAAGGATTTTTAAAAAGATCAAATTGTCTCTGATTTAACGTTAAAATGTAGACGAAGTTAGTCATGTAGATGAAAATGGCTAGATTTTGAAAAGTTAGGGACGAAAAGGCTAAAAAGTAAGTTTTTGAATGAAAGTGGCTAAAATGATCAAACCATAAGGACGAAAATGTCACTTTACTCTGTAAATTATTTTAAATTAAAGTTTATATTTAACAAATGTGTTCTTTTAGTTAAATAAATACATGTTATGGTATATAATTTTTTTTAACTTAATAAGGCCTTTTGTGTACATTATAAAATCGATTAAATGATGCATACTTGAATAGTAGTACTTCTGCTGAAATGTGGCCACATCATACTTTAATTTTTTTTCTTTAATTTTAAATAACGGGTTTTTCTCATAGCTTATAATCGGTTGTCATTACCGTTATGGTAATGTGACAAACATAACTTATTATGAGCAAATTAGACGACTTGTCCCTCCTCGAAGCACGAGGGTATTAATTTTGGGGGCAATTTCATATATACCCCTACAAACCTGAAAAATATCATATATATTCGACGAAAACTAAAAATATCATATATACCCTTACAAACATGTAATAATATCATATATAACTATTTTATTAAAAATAATTTAAAAGATGATCATTTTACACTTATTTCTTTAAAACTTTAAAATTTTATATTTATCAAATTGAAATTTCTTATTTACTCATTTTTAACTTTAGAATTTTATATTTAACCATAAACAATATTTTTCTCCAAATACTATTTTGTATTTTCTCATTTTTTTAAATAATTTTACCAATTTTCTTTTATAACATTAGCATTTTGTAACTTTCTTGCAATCATTCCTTCTCAATCGATGCCTTCTGAATGGGTTTGGAGAATCGCGATAGTCGCCATCAAGAATAGGAAAACGAGTGATCTTTTATTTATTGGATAAAACTAAAAAAAACATGTTATAAAAAAGCATATAGTGGATAGGGGTAGAATGGTCATAAATGAACAAATTATTTAAATTGGGTATATATGATATTTTTAATTTTGTTTGGGTATATATATGATATTTATACATGTTCGTAGGGATATATATATATACTAGGTTAGAATCCCGTGTATTACACGGGTTGTATATTGAAAACGATATAACTTATAAACTTGTAAATACGTCATAACTTGTCAGACTATTATGATCGTCTAACTTATCAGACTTTTATGACCGCCTCGAAATATATCAAGTGGAAAGGTGCATATAACAAATTAATATTTTTCTTTAATTAGTTATATTTTGATTTCCTATTATATATATATATATATATATATATATATTCTTATTTAACATAATTAGTATTTTTCTTTAATAATATATTTATAATATCATTATTATTTAATAAGATACATGTGTATTAATTAGAAGAGAGAGGCGGGAAAACCAATTTGAGAATGCATGAGGAAGTGACAAGTGTCCAACTTAAACCTTTATTTATTAGTATAAATAAATATATATATATATATATAAAATGATTGGTTATCAAGAGTTTTTAAAATATTTGCAAGTTCTCAAATGATCCTAACCCTATATATATATATATATATATATATATATCTATACTACTATATAATACATATTGAAAGGATGTGTATGGAATTTCCTAAAAAAATTAAGACACCTTTTACATTTTTTATTGCATGGTGTACATATTGACAATGCCACATAGTACAATTACCTTCTAACTCTTCTTCATAAATAAACCCTACTAATTACCATTTCATCCATACACTTAAATGTTAGATAAAAAATATTTAGTAGGTACATATGTCTTTTTACCACTTTTTTAACCCTCTCTCGTGAACTTAATGTTAATGTTAATAATCATATAATAATACACTTAAACGCTGACTCTTCCCGGTTTTAAGACGCCGACACCATTTAACCCTAAAACCCCATGATACACCCCCTTTCAAATGACCATTCGATTACCTTCGCCGTTGTTCTTCCCCATCATGCTCACGGCGATTCAACTAGCCGACTTTTCATCCTCCATGGCGATTAAATGTCATCTATTGAAAGAGATTAAAGTTGTGACAAAGAGAGAGATCGACGGTCGTTCCATTTGATGCACCAGATGAGTGAATTGCTTTCAAATGCGCACGCAGTGGAAGACGAGATGGCATTTAACGGCGGCCACCGCTGTGGACGGTGAACGCTATCGCCAATGATTGCTGTTGGGAGGCTTTGCCTGTGATCCGGAGAAATTGAAGGTATTTTTAGTTATAATTTCGTTCTTCTGGTTCATGTAAATATTAACCACAAATCACCAATTTGACTCAATAAAGCCACAAATAATCTGTGCTTGAAACAAGAACCGTAATCAACTAGGTTATTGTTTGTCATTTAAGCCAACCCTAACATGTTTGTGAGAAAAATTATGTTGTTATACAGAGAAGGATATTAATCATTATGTATAAGGAAAACGTCATGTACCTTATGAATTCTTTGATTTAGGAGCCTATACAACAACTAATTAGAATGTGGCAACAAAGTAAATGAGTTATAGATTGGAAACCATATATTTAGGTGCTTGAGGGAAGTGATTTGTAGATTTGTAAATGAGGGAAAAAGGTTATGTGGCAAAGATTAAGGTTAACATTAATCCTTTCTTTTTCATTTCTCTACAAGAACCTATTATTTATAATGTAGTATCATTATTATTATTATCCCTTTATTGGATGCCAAGAAGTTGAGGTGGCTAATCAGGTTGTTCAAAGAAGTTGGGTGATGGGTCAAATGGTGCTTCCATAACATTGGTTGAAACAAATCAGGCATGCTTTATTTGACCTGCAAATACACTTTCTCATTTTCAAGTTCTTACATCAAATCCTTTTAATATGTGTATGAAAGCTTTATTGTCACAATAAAGATCAAAATTTTAAACTAGCAAAACAATATCAAAAGTTTTGTCGACATCTAACATATAAATCTTTAGACCTTTTGATCTCTTTTGTATTCTATTTCTTTAAACCATTTGACCCGTTAGTGACAAGAAATATCATGAATCGACTCATATTTTTCACTCATTACCTTACTAACACTAAGTTAAAAACTTTCTACACTACTAACTAATATATATACATCAAGTTGTAACCTTAAATGGTGTCGCATAATGTTCCACTGTTTTCCATTTTACTGATTTTATTAGATGTTTTTACTATCGTTAACTTGGTATTATTTCATATTTTTTTTAATCTTGCAGAAGGCGGAAGTCGTTAGGCAAGAGCTAGCGAGGCAAAAGCAGGAGACTACTTAATTTGTATGGATGTTCAGTGTTTGTTGCATTTTATTTGAATTATTGTCGAGTAGACCCGTGCTGGTTCTTAGGTGTTTATGCTTTGAAGGGTTAGAATTGCTCTCAAACTGAATTCTTGAATATGAATTCTGTTAGTTACAACTGTAAACTTTATACATATCAATAATTTATAAATTGTTTATGTATTATATGCTTTATCTTAGGTACTTGGCAGCGCTTCTCGTATATGCAGCTACAGGGTTTTGGATTTTCTTATATTTGGTAAATGATTTTGACAAATTTTATCATATTTTCTTCTGTTTGATGAATTAATAATGTTATTTCAGGGAGATGATTGTTGTGCTCTAAAGATACTTAAGCTTACAAACGAATCTTATACAAGTGTTAAAAATATTACATCTCTTGGTCTTGTACATGGATAAAGTAACCAAAATCCAATCTTATACAAATCGCTAAAATACACAAAAAAATCGCCGCCTCAACGCGCGGGTCGTTTTGATTTTTTTTGTACATATTTAGATTTTTTTTCTTGATTATCATGATTATATTGTTGGGGCTTTAAATCTTCCAATTCTATTATTAAAACAATAAGATTACTTTGTAATTATACTTTCTGGACAAGAAGTTCTATTATTAAAACAATAAGATTACTCTTGGTCTTCTGAATTTAGAGACCAACAAATAATGTATTGAACTTTGCAAACTTGGTACAACCATCCAACGTGTACATAACTACTCGGTATGAATTATTTAGTTCGCTTTGTTTATGTTCTCTAAAATGTTGTCTTATTTATTGTTGTTATCATCATCGTGTGTTGTGTAGGTTGACAAACTCTCAAGAGGATTGATGGAGATTGTGATATTGAAAGATAATCGACTTCACAGCTACCACCAGTTGAATCCAACTAGCATAGGTCATTTATTCTTTTACGTATACTGTATTTATACACTCATTTTTTCTAACGGTTTCTTGATTTTAATTGCCGTTTGTTTGACCAAACTTGTTTTACATGATTAGATATGAAATTGAATGAGAAGAAGAAAAATGGAACGAATTTTTTTAGCGTTAAAGGATTATATAATTGTATGCAGATAAGGTGGTAGAGTTGAGTGTCGCGCCCATACTTTTCGGCTACACAAGTACTGCCCCGCCCATGAACACGATGGGACTCTTACATGTTGCTGATGTGAAAGAATGAAAGCTAGGGACACGATATTATGGGTAGATGATGGTCAAAAGCTATGCATGTAGTGTCTTCACTCAGCCATAATGGATACTCATGCTTGTCAACCTCTTTATCTTGACATTCCGGATCTTTATGAACGATCAATAATTTGCACACTCCACCACAACGTGTGGGTTCCCCACTAGTATATATATGTGTATATATATATATATATATATAGAGAGAGAGAGAGAGAGGAAGGTTCAAGTACAAAGTGTGTTTTGCCTAAAAAGTGTAGGAAGTAATTTAGATCTTTGATCAAACTAATCTAATGGCTAAGATTGATTTAGAAGTCAATTAATCGATAGAGAGGTAAAATAGAGATTTTGTCATAGGTTGACTTTCCTTTTGCATTAAATATTAGTTCCATCATCTTTTTTAAACTCAAATAACTTTTTATACATTATTTTTTTTTAAAGTTACATCATAAAATCGAGCATTTTCTTCTCTCTAATTTGAGTATGATATTGTTATATTTTTTATATAAAAAAATGAGAATTTTTTTAAAAAATATAATGATGCTCAAAATCAGTACTGGTTACCATTATCAGCACAATTATATCGTATAACAGTACAGTTATAAATGTTAAAGTAGCACAACATATATCATATAAACGTGCTGTTTTTCTGCGCGCTTAAATGACGCTGATACCTTTCACCCATGGAATCAGTATCGTACACATGACGCATTCTACTTGCTTCCTACACTTTTTAGGCAAAACATATATATATATATATATATATATATATATATGATATTTTCCCTAATTGTAAAGAGAGAGAGTAAAAAGGTTTAACCTGAAGAAAGGGTTTTTAAGATTCGATGCTTTCAATCCATGTACCAAGTTTCAGACGCTTAAACTTTTGGAATTTACCATTTGAAAATTCTAGGGTTTATCTGATCTGGTGGAGCCTCCATGATTTCACGTCGGTGTAAAGTGTGAAATCGAACGTACTCTCTCTCTCTCTCTACATGTAAATCTATTATCCTCTTTCTATATATAAATGTATCCATTGACCGGCAATTCCGTAGGCAGATCTACTCATTGACGGTGGTGGTCCTTCGAGGTAAAATTCATTAAACTGATCCCAAACTCATCCTTCCTCTTTTAATTCAATATTCTACTATGTGTTTCTGTGTGTGTGAAATTTATGAAGTTAATTTTCGATTAAACAATTGATTAATTTAATTAATTCGAGTTGCATCTCCATTGATTGAATTAGCGCGTTAACGTTGACATTAATCCATCACGCATCTAGTCTACTTTGGTCATCAATGTGTGCATAAAATATGATTATTATTATTATTATTATTTTATCTCTCGCTCTCTCTCTCTCTCTGTTAGTCGCTATCTCTCATCTTATATAGAGTCCAAGTGACCGGTGTCTTGTGTGATTGGATACATTTGCAAGATCAATTACACGCCCCTGTTTCTGATCTTGTAATTTGTACCAAAATTCTGTGAAGGAATGAAGGGATATTGCCAATTATTTGGCTGAATGTATTGATTTGGGCTGAATTGTGAGTACCTTGTATCTAATTAAGGTAAACAAGTTGTTATTTTCCATTATGCTAAGTTTTATGTTGTTTTTAATTGAATTTCTGTAAATTGTTTGAAAAAGTGTATGATATTGATTTAGGTTTATTGGATCTAGTGGAGTAGTTCTATGAACAGATCTTGTACTAACTTTTTTGCAATGAATATATTGTTGGTTTTTTTTTTTTTTTTTTTTTGGTTTAAATGCAGGAAATGTCCCGGCCACTCCATCGAGGTGTTTCGGGTGGGGGAAGGCTGTCAGGAAATATTCAAGATTATTTTGAAGACTCTCAAATGAAGATTAAAAGTGATAAAGAAGATTTGGATAAAAGTTCAAAAACATCATCTGGTCATGTATCTTTATCTCTAAGAAATCCATTCCAGTTCTTATTTTCAGATAACTCATCATCCAAACAAGACTCCATTGAAAATGGATTTGTACTTTCTGATCTATTTACTCCCTCAACCTTAAGAAACCGCCATATGCTGGCTCTACTTCTTCTTAAGTTAAGTTTAGTTGTGATTGTGATCCTTGGTCTTACTATGTCGTTTTTGTGGACAATTTCACTCACTCCGGCTTCTAGAAGTCCTGTGATTCGTGGTTATAGACGGCTGCAAGAGCAACTTGTGTCAGATTTATGGGACATTGGTGAGCTGTCACTTGGTGTGACTAGGTTTAAAGATTCCGAGTTTTGTTCTCTAGAATATGAACACTTTGTACCTTGTTTCAATGTTACTGAAAATCTAGAGTTGGGTTTGACCGAAGGGAAAGAGTTTGACCGTCGATGTGGGCCCATGTCAAAACAGAATTGTTTAATTCTTGCTCCACCTAAATATAAAATTCCTCATAGATGGCCTACTGGAAGAGATGTTATCTGGATTGATAATGTTAAAATTACTGCACAGGAGGTGCTTTCATCTGGAAGCTTGACAAAGAGGTTGGTACAATTTGTAATTAAATTTGAGGTAGTGTTGGATTTGTGTTTTATAACTGAATATTTGATTATTCCGACTTACGGTCTTAATAATCAGATTTAGTGTTTTTAAGGTTTATATAACTAGTTTCGGGTAATTAGTTTCATAATTAGTTGCAAGTAAACTATAGTCAAAGGGTAGGATAGTGTCACCTAATTATCCCTTACGTTCAACCTAATTTGAGAGACTTTTCCTCACATCTTGCAAGACGTATTGTAGCTCCTTTATGCACAAGGAATGTCCTTTTTGGTTATTTTATGTATTCATTTCTTTAATAATCCTATATCCTAATTTGTTCTGATTATAACAAATTCAAAAACAAAAGCATTTCCTGACGCTATCTTATACACCCCGTTTTATTATAGCTGATTATCTTATTCTTATTGTTATATGCAATTTCAAAGGCACATCCAAACACCCCTAGCTAAATATGTATAAACTTGTCCATTATCTTACTTTTCTATTATTAAAAACTTACAGGATGATGATGTTAGATGAAGACCAAATATCATTTAGTTTTGCATCTTCTATGGTAGATGATAATATAGAAGATTACTCTCATCAAATTGCAGAAATGATTGGTTTAAGAAACGAATCATATCTTGTGCAAGCTGGAGTAAGTGAAACTGTAAAAGTCACTCAGAATCCATTATTCATGTCATTATGATGAAAATGTATAGTTTTATAACGGTTTTCATCCATTCTTTTTTCAGGTGAGAACTGTATTGGATATAGGTTGTGGTTATGGTAGTTTAGGAGCACATTTGTTTCCTAAACAACTTTTAACAATGTGTATTGCAAATTATGAATCTTCGGGTAGTCAAGTCGAAATAGCACTTGAACGTGGTCTCCCTGCAATTGTTGGTTCTTTTGCTTCAAAACAGCTGCCATTTCCATCACTTTCATTTGACATGATACATAGTGCATGGGATGGTGTTGAATGGGATAAAAAAGGTATATTTTTATGGTCTTGTTAGGGCAAATTGCACAGAATAGAAAGGATTTCTCACCTTTTCCTGATGATTTGGCTACCAACTTTTGATTTGATGCAAAATTGAAATGAGCTTACATTTTATTACCTAATTTAGCAACCAAGTTACATTTCGTTACCGATTGTAGCATATCACTTGTTGCTTATTTTTTAAAAGTTGATGACGTGCCATCTCATTTGTCACTTTATTGTGCATGTGACATTTATTAATTATTTTTGAATATGAAGTTCAAAAACTTTTTTTTCCAGTTCTGTTAATAAATTGTTTTTAATTTTTTTTTTCACGTAATGTATTTTTATTCATATGTGGCATCTGATGCGGTGACTTGCATGGCATTGACCACTGCAGCATTAACCATAGTACAAGTAAAGTCAGTTAAAGTAAGGCTTGGCTGCTAAAATCGATAATAGATTGTAGGTTGGTTTCTATTTGGCATCTAATTTAAAGTTGATTGCTAAAACGGGAAAAATTGTTAAGCCTGTTACTATTTAGTGCAGTTTGCCCTTTGTCATATTTGCATTTATTTGTTGATTTCATGAAGATTTGAGTTTGAATTTAAGCTTCAATTGTATTTTCTGTTTCGTTACAGATGGCATATATTTTATAGAGGTTGACCGAGTTTTGAGGCCCGGTGGATACTTTGTCTGGACTTCGGCGTTTGCTAACATGCCAGCATCTGTTCGTGATAAAGAAAATTTAAAAAACTGGGATTTTGTCCGGAATTTTGCTAAAGATCTGTGTTGGGAGTTATTATCACAACAAGATAAAACAGTAGCGTGGAAAAAACCTAGCAAGAAAAATTGTTATGCTTCTAGGTATATCAATCTCTATTTGAAACTTTAATATGCATTACACTCTCCTCTTTATAGATTTATTACAAGTGACAGTATGGGCAGGTTGTTGGACGGGTTGGGTAATGGGTAAAAATGAGCTTAGGTTGAAACATGTCATTTTTGAATGGTTGAAACGGGCCACTCCAGGTTGAATCTGTCTATTTTTCAAATTTTTTTATAAATTATTAATGCGCTAAATATGATTTACAAAACAAACAGTATAATTACAACAATAGACAAAATATTTGAAAGGAAGTATGAAACGATTAAGGAGGTCATATGTATTAAAATTAGACTTTTGACGACTTTCAACCCGCTTGACCTCTTTGAGAAAGAACAAAATCCAAATCAATCCATTTGACACCTTTATTGTACAAACTTTTGTTGCTTTCAATTTTCAAAGTTTAAATGCTATGTATCTAGACATATCCGTATTTATTGAATGTGTGTAATATTTGCATAACTAATCCACAAATTATAAAAGTTACAACTTGTGAGTTATCTTAATCCTGTCCTTGAACTACTGTAATTAATAGGAGACACAGGTCAGGCCCTTTAATTTGCAAAGAGGGTCGTGATGTTGAATCTCCATATTACCATCCACTTGAGGCGTGCATAGGTGGGACACGTAGCCGGAGATGGATTCCTATCGAGGAAAGGAACAACTGGCCTTCTAGAGCTACCTTGAGCTCCAAGGAACTTGCAGCTTATGGTAATCTTTTATTATATTTGTAAGTTCATATTAAAACTATGGGCAAAGGTCACTAAATAGTAACCAAGTTTTACCATTGCACCACCTAGGTCACTTAAACTTTTTTCTTAATAGGTTTAACAACTCTAGCTTCAATTTTGTCTCAATGTTGTGAAATTCTTTGAAAAATTGACCTACAGCCTATAATGCGCTGTTTGGTATGCTGACATGGCGTGCCAATGGTGTGAAATAGCTGTCATGTCAACATATAGGTCAAATTTTCAAAACAATTCAACATTGAAACCCGAGTGGTTAAACTTCTTAAAGAAATAGTTTGAGTGACGGAGGTGGAAAAATGGGGATGACATTTGCCCTAAAACCATTATATGGATATATCTCCGATGCTTATACTAATATGGGCAGCCTTTACAAATTTTTTTTCTGATTTTAGCAATTGAGTTTAAACTAGGCGCAAATAAACCAACCTACAATTTATTACTGATTTTAATAAGAAATCCCATTTTGCTGAACTTACCTTTACATTGCTGAAGTGGCACTGGTTGATGCCCATGCCACGCACCACATCAGATGCCACATACTAAAAGATACTTATGATATTTATTTACAAGTTTCAAAAAATGATCTTACTAAAAAGAATATTTTATTATAATTATTAAATGTTACATCAAATGCTACATGGCGTATACATATACACTAAAGTGATAAATAAGGTGCCACATAGAAATCAGCAAAAAATGACGAGTCATTTGTGACTACAGTTGTTAAGAAACTGCAAGTTGGTTTCTGTTTTGCGCTAATATAAAGTTATGCTAAAAGTTAAAATTTGGAAAAATTGTATAGTTGGTATAGATTTAGTGCCATCTTCGGTCTTCCCTAGTAATAAATAAAGAAAAGATCTCACATATTTTTATATGGTTTTATCAGGTGTACTTCCAGATGATTTTATGGAAGACAATATTAACTGGAAGTCAACAGTTGGAGATTACTGGTCTCTACTATCCCCACTAATATTTTCAGATCACCCGAAGAGACCTGGTGATGAGGACCCTATTCCACCTGATTATATGGTCAGAAATGTGTTGGACATGAATGCACGTTTTGGTGGTTTTAATTCTGCATTATTGGATGCCAGAAAGTCTGTATGGGTGATGAATGTGGTCCCCACCAGTGGAGTCAACCACCTTCCACTTATCCTGGACAGGGGATTTGTCGGCGTGTTACATGATTGGTATGTTATATTGTTTTACTAAATAGAGGTGGTAATATAGGCGGGTTGGGTAATTGTGTCATAACAAGGTTTTTTAAGTGTGGGCTAAATGGTTCCAATCGACCCGCTAACACTTTCTTTGTCCATTTTTGGATTTTTGGGATAATGTATGTGGAGGACACCTAAAACTTCAGTTTTTCTCATTGAGTTCACTCATTTATTTAAACTACTTTACACCAATCTTTGCCAAAAGCACGTCAAGATGACGAAAATGGCCTTTAATTTCCTGTAGAGGCAAAGAATATCTTTGATGAGGTGTTGACATGTTATTGGTCAAAAGTTTTGTTTTTACAATATAAGTTTAAAGACATTTTTTTATCATTTGGCATGTTTTTGGTCAAAATTAGGAACTAGTCAAAACAGCCCGCGTTGGGTTAACTGACAACAATTATTTTTTTAGGGCTAGTTACATGAAAAGGTAATAAACTTTGGTCAGATTTTTGTTTTGGGTAACCTACTTAATTTAGCCCAAAGTAAAAACCATCAGAGTTTTGGAAAACGTTTATAGTAATTACCTAGCATAATTGGTTTTCTAGGGTCACATCGGAAAAAATCAACATGGTCATAAGTTACAACACAGTTACTGATTTAGTTACCTTAAGAAGGATAAATCAAATATTTTGAAACTTTGATGGTTTTTTTTGGCCTAAAAAGGTTGGTTACCTAAAATAAATATTGGACGGAAGTTGGTTACCTTTATATCCGGTTGGCCCTTTTTCATATATAAACATGCGTTAAATTATTTATAGGTTAAATTTGTTTAGAAATAAACTATACTATTTCAATAATAATCTAAATCTCTAAATAAAGCTATTTAGGAAGTTGTATGCATTATGAATACACTTTGGGCAACTTTCAACCCATTTGACTTGTACTAGCTACATTCTTTGACTTGACCCATTAGGTCCGTTTGAGATAATACAAAATCTAATTTGACTCATTTATAAGTAAATGGGTCCAAATTGCCACCTCTATATGAAATCATTTTCACAGAAGTGCTAAATTGCATAATAATTACTTATTTTCATTTCTTGTGAATGTTTTGTTAGGTGTGAAGCATTTCCAACTTACCCTAGAACTTATGATATGGTGCATGCTGATGGGCTTTTATCCCTTCAAACTGTAAAGCAGTCTCATTGCAGCATGCTTGATCTTTTTTATGAAATTGATCGGTTACTCCGTCCCGAGGTATGTATCTTGATTACTTATGTTAATATATCACGCATTTAAATTTTATCAGATTTTACAAGCAAAATGTTATAGATGAAGAAGCTAGTTGATGCAAGGGTATGGGTGCATGGATACAAGATTTATGTGTTTAGTTGTGTGCTTTTGAAACTGATCATGTGATATTAAGTAATTAGAATGAGATAGTCATCTTTAATAAAACGGTCTATAGAATAAGGTGTTTGGATGTGCATTTGTTGTTTGTGGTTGTTATGATCAGTTGTTCCAGTGTTTGTCAAAATTTGTTCATAAAAGAACCTATAGATAAATTAACAAAAAGAACATCTCATTAAGATAACAGGAGGAGGGTAACTTGGTCATTTTCTACTTTTAAATAATAGAAAATTTCAAATAGTTTAGAAAATGACACGTCACCATCTTAACACAGTATATCTAAACACTAATGTTATTGCAATTTAGGTTAGCAATTAAGCATACATTTATAGTCTTATCTGTGATCTTATTATAATTTGCGAATTTGCTAATCATTATTATGAAAATTAAACACAGGGTTGGGTGATACTACGCGACACAACTTCTCTCATCGAATCAGCAAGAGCCATTGCGCATAGATTAAAATGGGAAGCGCGAGTCGTGGAAATTGAGAGTAACAATGACGAGAAACTCCTTGTGTGCCAAAAACCGTTGATAAGAAGCCAAACAAATTCATTATGATAATACTATTCAAAATATTCATTTTTCGTTCGTGTTCGAGCAGTTTATCATTCACCAAACCGAAAGAACTTTTGGGCAGAAAAAGAAAGCCGAAGGGAACTTAAAGTTATTGGTGACATTAAAGAGAAAAAAAGGCCTCTGCTGACGTGGACGTAGGGCCTGGTGTAATAAACAGTAAAGGTGTGGGATTCTTATACTTGAAGCTAGCTTATTGTCGTAAGCATACAACTATATGATTTATGAATTTAATGGTTATAAGAATAAGGTGATGTTGGTATATATATATAAGAGGCTTTGATTTAAGCAAATATTGTTGTTTCTTATTCTTTTGATTCATAATTCTTGAATTCTATTCTTTCAGTATTTTGTTATAAAAAATCACTGGTTTTGAGCTTATATGTCCTTTGGACATTACATCTTTTAATCATTGGCTGTAGAGGTCAACTTGACCAGCTTTGTCTGTCCATCAGACCTTGGTAGGACTGACCTGGTTCTGGTTCGGGTTCGGTCTGGTCGGGTCTTGTGCTTCTGAGGAAGCCCCCAAATAATGGGTCATGTTTCGTGGTCATCAAACTTAAAGTGATATATAGAGAGGGTCTAATGCACAAAACCACAAAGCTAATAATTTTTAATGTATTTTATTTTAACATTTCTTTTAATCACAGGAACAATTTGATAATTGACTTGTATTTTATTTTTGTAAATTACCAAATATTCAAATGCTAGTTGGTTACCAAATAAATGACTGATTTAAGAGATTAATTGATTATATCTTTCATGATTTGTAGAGGTTCTTGGTAATATTTCAGGAAGATAGAATTTGTAGAGATTCTCCATGAAGCTTTTTATTATTATATATTTAATGCCTTATATTTTATGAAAGTATTTGGTGATCTCGATTAAAATGGGAGAAGTTCAATGATTTCTACTATACTTTAGATGAGCATTGTTGATGGATACTAAAGGAGTAGACGTAAGATGTATACTATAAATCTTTATGTTGATATTTAATATTATTTATTCTACTTTATACTTGCTTATATATCTTTTTTCCAACATATAATTTCTTTATAGGAAATATATTATTAACAAGCTTTTTTTTTTAAAGTGGTAATGCAGTTTAAAATAATTAATTCACCTCTTTAGGTTTTTACAATTACGTTGACCGATGTCACTTTACAACCTTGATTACATAAAGATACCGTCAATTATCCATTGTTACTTCAAAACTGTAATCATTGTTGGGAGATATGATGCTTTATCATCGTCATCAAAAACATCTCTATCAAACCTTATGATTCTAGCACTTTATCCATTCAACAATATTACGTTTACACGTTTTTTTAATGACCAAACAATCATACTATAATGTTAAGTTAATAGCGTGTGCATGATGTTATAACGTTAATATCTTAAACAAGTTTTAACAACATGATTCAATCATGGCAACACATTGTAGCTTGGTTGGAATCTTTTTTTTTGGTCTAAAAAAGGCATATCTCAAGAGAAAATGGGAAAGTATCATTTTGTTAGGTGTGAAGAACCTATTTTGACAGAGTATATACCCATTGTAGAGTGATTTTTTCATGTCACTATCTAAATTATTAAGGGTACAAAAACATGTAGACGATATGAACATTTTGAAACACGAGCTCATAGTAATGTTGAGAAATAGCATACCATAATAAATGTATGTTGGTTGGATTGAAGGCATATTAATTTAAGAGCATACATACACAGTGGAATTTGAGGTTAAACACACCGTCACAAAAATCATGCGGCTGGTAACAAGTCTTTTGTGTGGGTAAGATGACACAATTCTTCTTAATAGGACACCGGACAAAACAAAATTGCAAGGTAATGTGTGTGTTTTTTCTCTCTCTTTCCGTATACATATATATATATATATATACACACACATGCATACACACATATATATGTTTGTGTGTGTTCTCTCTATATGAGTTTAAACAAACATATTGTTTTAGGTACACAACTGCTCATATTCATGTTTGATATCCTGAAAACATCGAGTTGTTAAAACAGATACGAATACCTGAAATATGGATGATATATAAGTCAAAGTCACATAGATACTGAATATTTATAAGTTAATTACAACTAAATAGACGATTTATGATGCTACGTGAGTGAAAGGGTTATAGCCATGTATAAGATGCTTCTAAGTATGTATTAATGGACATAAAGTGTGATAAGCAGGCAAAAGTAAATATACAACAATGGAGTCGCGTATTACACTCGCTTTTTATCTTACATGATTACATATAGATATACAATATCCCAAGAAAATGACTAATCTAATGATTTTCTCTTAATAACAAGATCTACCCGATGTGTTTTTTGTAAGTGTGATATTGAATGCACCCGAGAATCTTAAATCCACCCTACAAATCAACCTTGTTTTATTATTATTATTATTAAAACACTTAAATATTTATTTTTTATTATATTTGGTATGAAATCATTTTTTTTCTTTAATTATTTATTAAAAATGGTTTTCTTTATTTTTATATGATAGCTTTTTTCTTTCAAGTAATTTGATTTACATTAAAATTAAAAAATATCATCCTTTTTTTTTGTAAAATAACAAACTCAAGGGTTAACCCAAACCAATTTAACTCGACTAGTTAGTTACATCTAACTTTTTGACTTCTTCCCTTGGAGTTTAAATACGTGCCCTTCTATCCCACCCGTAAAATCCCCAATTATGGCCACCATGCCTCCCGCCACCACCACCGTTGATCCCGACCGCTCTCCGCCTCTCCGTCTCCCCGCCATCGATCTTCGCCTTCTCTCACAATCAGACCTCCATTCTCTCTCCAAGTGCTCCAATTCGTCGTCCAATCTCGACCGCTATGACGACGTCGTTAATCCTAAAATCGACCGCTCGGTTTTCAATGAATCCGCTGGTAGCCGTAAACAAACGTACTCACGTCTCCGCCTTGCCCCCGCGGAGTCCTCCAAAACCACCATCCACCGCCGCACTCGCCTCCGCGGGGCGCATACAACCGCTTCCAACGTTATCAATGACCCCGAACAAGCGGATAACTCTCAGATCGTTCGTGTGTTGAAGGAACTCTTTAAATCGGATTCTATATTCGAGGATTTAGCTCCGGTTGAAGTCGAAAACGACCGCATTGTCGTGGCGCCGGAATTGATAAACGCTGAAGCTCCTGAATTGTCAAACCCTAAAGCACCTGAATTGTTAAACACGGAAGCGTCTGGATTGTTAAACCCTAAATCGCCTGAATTGTTAAACACTGAAGCGCCTGAGTTGTTAGACACTGAAGCGCCTGAATTGTTGGACACTGAAGCCCCTGGATTATTAGACACTGAAGCCCCTGGATTATTAGACACTGAAGCCCCTGAATTGTTAAACCCTAAAGCGCCTGAGTTGTTAGACACTGAAGCCCCTGAATTGTTAGACACTGAAGCCCCTGAATTGTTATACACTGAAGCCCCTGAATTGCTAGACACCGAAGCCCTTGAATTGCTAGACATCAAAAATACTGAATTGTTAAACACTGAAGCGCCTGAATTGTTAAACACTGAAACGAAGCGAAAACGAGGGAGGCCACGAAAACTCGAGAATGTGGGTTCCATTCGCCCTCCAGTTGAGAAGAGAATGCGTAACAGTACGGTTAAGAAAGTAGTTGTTTATGATGATGATAAATATAGAGAAATTGTGAATAGCAGAGGCGTGGAAGTAAACCTGAGGGATCTAGGCAGGTTGGAGGATCCGTACGGACCGGAAATTAGGAGGAGGACTGAGGGTTTGTCGACCTCGGATGAGTTATTAGGGTTCTTGAGAGGGTTGAATGGACAGTGGGGGACTACGAGAAAGAAGCGAAGGGTTGTGGATGCAAGTGATTTTGGGGATGCTTTGCCTAAAGGTTGGAGGTTGAGCCTTTGTATCAAGAAGAAAGATGGCCATGTTTGGATATTTTGTCGTCGTTACATAAGGTTTCTTCTTCTATCTCATCATCATACTAGCACAGCCTTTTCTTTTGTATTGTTAGTTGATCATGCATTATACTATTGGGTTACTTTACTGTCATCCTAAAGTGGACGATGCTCTTGTTTTTAGTGGAATCAGTCATTTAAATATTTTCTCCTGTCATATGTGTGATATGTTGCTAAATATTATTAGTTTAATAGAAATTCTATGTTTAAGGCAACTTCTGGCTAAGAAACCCAAGAATAGGAGATATTTTTTTATTTCCTATATAAGATACAAGAACACAAGAGGTATAATAAATATTGCAAGCTCAGCAAGGTGAAGAGAAAAGACAAACCAAGGGCCTAAATCATATTGGGTTCAGTACAACAAAAAATAAACAGTGAAAAATTTCGAAAATGTAGGAGGTTAGAGAGAATACTTAGTCATTATTTAAACTGTAGCCAGGAATCTATGAAGTTTGAAGGCCCATGAAACGATTACATGTGAAATCTTGTGTTTTGTAATGAGAGTAATAATCATATATGATATCTTAAAGCATCGGCAAACATACTTCTATGATTCTTCCAGGTGGCATTTCATTGCTAAAATTGACGATAATGTTGTTCTCATAACTCTTTTGGAGAAATTATAAGTATTATCTATAACCTTCGGGGGTCTGTGATGGAAAAAGGGATAATTTTTCTAAATCGTGTGAAGGCGAGTTTTCATATGGGAAAACCTGGAGATGGAAGTTATAATTAATCCTGAAATTTCATAGCTGATTATATTAGAAGTTTAGAGGTACCCTTGTCAGTGTGGATTTCTATTTCTAAAAGGGTCAACTATTAATATCCATACATTATATGGATGTAATGGGCTAATGGCCGCAATTTATTACGTGAACTATAACTTAGGTATACTTTTCTATATAGATATTTATGTTATAATTGTGAATCTGATAGTTTTATGGTTTTTAAATGTACTTTTATGATAAACAGTCCTAGTGGACGGCAGTTTGAGTCATGCAAGGATATATCTGTGTACTTGCTTTCCATTCTCGGAGAAGAAAACATGGATAAACCAAATCACACTCACAGCAACAATTATGATGACTACTCTGCCTTGAAAGGACCTTCTGGAAATGTAAGTTGCTATTTGCGGTTACTTTCGCTTCCATTGTTAACTTTTAGTATTATTATTACTATTATTGTTATTGTTAATTTGTTATTGTTATTGGTATTGTTATTTACGGGATAATGTATGTGGAGGCCACCTAAGTATTCAACTTTTTTCATTAAGGCCCCCAAATATTAAAACTACTTTTTAGGTCACTCAAGGATGTATTTTATTTCATTTATACCAATTTTGACCAAAATGCCCTTGAGTTTTTTTTTTAAAGAAACAATATCTTTAACCTATAATGTGTCAACACCTCATCATACATATTTATGTGTTCTTAAGATTTTTACGGGCATTCTGTCATCCCACATGTTTCTGTCCAAAATTAGTATGAATGAAACTAGATACATACTTGGGTGGTCTATAGAGTAGTTTCAACATACGCTTGCCCTTGATGAAAAAAGTTGAATACTTGGGTGGTTTCCGCCATTATCATTATGTATTTGTCAGTAACTTTTATCAATCGGTTATTTTTTCCTTAAACTGTATAGCAGGCTGCAAATCTTTATGTTCAAGAAGACCTAAAAAGAAACAGCACCGTTCATAACCCATCAACACCACCAATTTCTTTGCCTACTGACTGTGAGAAGCGATTGACATATGGCATTGTGGGCCCTGTTGTTGTACACACAAATGATGTTTTTAGGTGCCTGAAATGCTTCTTGATCTTTGAAAGAAAAAACGATTTATTGGATCACCAGTCTTTGTCTCACAAAGATGAAAAATCTCAACTTTCCATTCCTGATTGGAGTATAGTAATAGGTGGAATATTTGAGTGTAAGTTCTGCCACAATACATTTTATGAAATAAACCAGTATAATGGACATATTGGGACCCATGTAGCAAATGAAAACAAAACTGCAGAAATAACTGTTGACCCTGTATCGAGTTCAGCTGAAATCAATCATAAGATGAGTTTCATCATAGAATCTAAAAAAATTGATGAGGTTGTTCATGATCTTGATATGAATGAAGATGTTTTAGTTGAAGAATCTGGTGATGAGATTGGAAACAAATTTGTAAATGACAATGTTTTCCCCAAAACGGATGAAGCCACTGATGTTTCTGTTTCCGTTTCCGTTTCCAAATCGGCATGTGATCTTGATCAAGATATAATTAGTAGATCTAATGGTCAAGATCCAGGTTCTGAAACTAGGGTTCAGAGTTCAAGCATCTTTGAAGAAAAAGGTTTTCAAGCAAACATCAATGATACAGGTGTATGCAGTTCTTTTGATAAGTTGACAACTGAAAAAGGTAAAGTTGTATATAGCGAGTCATCATCAGGTTTTTTCCATGGTATATCTAATGGTCAAGATGCAGTTTCTGAAACCAGGGTTCATACTTCAAGCTTTTGTGAAGAAAAGGGATTTCGGGAAAACATCAATGATATGCATATCTCTAGTTCTTTTGACGAGTTGATGTCTGAAAAGGGTAAAGTTGTAAATAACAAGTCATTATCAGGGGTTTTCCATGGTATATCTGATGGTCAAGATGCAGTTTCTGAAACTAGGGTTCAGACTTTAAGCATCTGTGAAGAAAAAGGCTTTCGGGAAAACATCGATGATACGCGCACCTTTAGTCCATTCCCTGAGTTGACTTCTGAAAAGGGAAAAGTTGTAAATAAAGACTCATCATCAGGGGTTTTCCATAATCGCCTTGGCCTGGATGAGGGTCGTTTGGCTGAAACAAAGAAGCTTTCTGAGTCGGAAAGCCTTTCCCTTTTTCCAAATAAGTTTAAAATAGCTGTTGATAATCCAAGTTTGATATCTTCCAAAAAACAAGTTTCTTTTCAAAAATTAGGTTTTGCATCCGTTGATCAGGTTGCTCATGGGTGTGGTGAAAATAGATTTTCATATAACATTTCAAGTTCCAAAATTGATGAACAATACGAAGCCAGGAACAGTGAATTTGACAGATATGAGGAAAAAGAACATGTGAATAAGGGATATTTTCACATTGAGAATGATAAATCTGGTGAAGCCAATTTGAATGAATTCCATGTTTTTAGGAACAATGAATCAATCAACAATGAGGTCGTTTCTTTGGGCAGCAGCAGCCAGAATGGCTTAAATGCAAATATTATGGATTTTAATACAGGAAAGAACATTGAGTTTTGTTCACTTGTTCCCCCGGGGAATAATCAAACATTTGGCTTCCAAGATGGACTTAAATTTGATGATATTTTTGGGGATAAATTTGATGAAAATATCCATGAATTAAGTCTTGCTTTTGGGAACCCTAATTCTTTATATGAAGATACAGTTAGTGTTAACGAGCAGAAAAAAGACGGTTTAAATTGTTCTTCGGTGGTTTCATCCAAGATTAGTAACACTTTCGATGTCCAAACCGATTTGAGCATGGTTAATAATAGTATGGTCCAAGATCTCAAAAGGGGAAATGAAACTAGGCGTTTTCAAAGTAATGATAATTCGGTTTATTCAGGTAAAACGTGGGGTGAGTATAAACCAGATGAATTCAGAAATTCTGAAGATAATAAGTTTATGATGGGTTCTGGTAGCAATCAAATGTGGAAAACGGCTCAAGGAAATCATCTGCAAAGTGGTTTAGTGAATTCTCATGCACAGATTCAGTCTCCAAACTTCCATTCCTTTGACATAATGTCCCAAAAGGTATTGAGTTTAGGCTATCTTAAGCATATTTTATAGATGTGGCAAATGGGCAGGTCAAAATGGCTAGGCTGGGGTTGGGTTGGCCCGATACACTTTGTCTAAGAAATTTACATTTTTATATCCACTTAGTGTGTCAAATATGATTATAGAAGCTATGCTATTTTTAATAGTTAACTATATTTTTGAATGAAATGATTTATGGAGGTTTCAGGCATTACCGTTTTCCATAAAAAGATAACCTGAAGGGTTAATACCATAATGATCAACATACTTTCTTATTTTGCAAGAAAAAGTCCCTCAATCGAATGCTGACATTAATGTCCCAGAACTTATAAAGTTTTATATAAATCTGTTAAATTAATGGGTTAATTTCATTTATTAGCAGTCTGTAGATAAGTGAACGCCACTTGGGCTTTTTTTTGCTAATGTGAATGCCACGTAGACTCTTTTGTAACTCTAGCAAACTAACATTTCTTAGAACCTTGACATAAAAAAAATATCCATGTCAGTAAATAAATCTACTTGGCATCTGCACCTGCACCTGCACCAGCAAAAGATTGCCCACATGGCATCTAAGTGAGTGTTTGTCGTTAATTTCACAGGGTAGTATAAAACAAATATATGGACTTTAATATGTCAAAATTCAGTAGAGGGACTTTTTCGTGCAAATGAGAAATTATTATGATTTTTTATGGTATTCACCGTAACATCTATCATCCCATCCATAATTAAAATGGTCGAAATTGCCACCTCTATTGTTTTCTTCTGAACGTAAATCTCTTAATAACAAATAAATATTGCATTGTATCATTTAATGATTTAGAATGTTTATGAGAGCACTTAATATCTTAAATTACTACTATTTACAGGCTCAAGATGGACTTTTTAGACATAAAGAAAGATATAATCCAAGTAGATCTGAACCTGTGGAATTCAGATTTCTAACAGATAGATCTGAACATAATCCACATGTTCTTCAATCGGGTTCAAGGGTATTTCCACACATTTACAACCCAGGAATCGAGCAAGGGTTTGACTCCACTTTTTGGATGGGAAAAAATGCTATGATGCCAAATGTGAGTGGCAGAAATGTAATTACTAGTGTATGTACATGGTGTAGAAATGAATTTCATCTTCCTGCTATGGCTATCCATCAACAAATACAAGCTGGAGTTGGTTCTTTATGCCCAAATTGCAGTGCAGGAATTTCTGGGCAAGTTAACATGTTGTAGCATAGTCGATCATTTTGACTTAACTTTTCAGGGCAGGTCAACGTGTTGCCACATAGTCAACAAGATTTCTAGCATAAGGTAACTTCTAGACCAACTTTTTTTAATTGTATCTACTTTGATATAACTGATTTTGTGTTGTTAAGCTTCAAATGATGGGTTTGACCATACTTTCTGTGTGGGATTTACTGGGTTTGTTTGTTTGTTTGTAAGTCTCAAATGATGCAATGTAGCTACAGAGTCGATGTTTTTTCATTTCAACATAATATTTCATTTTTCTTGGATTACTTTCTTATATATATTTTTCTTGGATTACTTTCATATATATATATATATATATATATTCTTGGATTACTTTCATATATATATTCTTCTAGAAGTTTTAAAATTTCATATATATCCTTCTAAATGTCATAATATCATGTTTACCCTTTCAGAACACTACAAATATCATTTTATCCAGTCCATAGTAAATATAATAAATTTCGTTACTTATACTAGTTTGTTTCACTAAATAATTGTATAGAAAAACATTACTATTTTGGATAATCTCAGCGTATAATGTTCTCTTGGTTTATTCAGTGAAACAAGCTGTTTTAGTAACTTATTTTTTATTTACTATGTAATGAATAAATATGATATTTTTTCGTTTTGGTAGAGTATTTTATATACTATGAAATTTAGAAGGATACATACGGCATTTTAAACTTGTAGAAGGATATATTTGACATAGCTTCTTGTTTCAGAGGTGATGAAATGGGCCAGTTGGATAACGGGCTGACCCAGAATACTTTTTGTACAAATTCTTTTATAAACTTGAGTCAGAAATGATCAAGTAGATTATACTTGGTACGTCCCAAAGTGTTATTGTCCACCTTTCTTTGTAATGTTTCCATTTTACCCTTAATTATTGTTATCATTTAGTCTTGGTAGTTTTTGAAGTTAATTGGTATCTTAGATGAATTAAGGGTAAAACTGGCCTTTTGCTAATTGAAAACTGCATTAAAGTTCTTATCTTAAATTGTGTATTTCTTTCATGTGGTCCTTGGACAATTATATTTGGACAGAGGAATATTAATTTACTAATAATCAAAATTTTGAATAAAATGATTTAGGAGGTTTTTTTTTTGCTAAGACACTTAAGATATCTATTTTTTTTATCCTACCAGTTTGTGACCTGTTAGGTAAAACATTACCAAATCAACTCATTCATATGAAATGCATATTGTCAGTTAATTACCCATATCAACTAGTTTCCTTTTAAGCTATAATTTTTAGTCTATAAAACCCGGGATACTAATTATACTATCTATTTAATTTCCACAGGCAAAGAAGATAGGGAGACCTGAGCTTGGTCATATCTGTTTTGATTAATGCCACCTATAGTCATGAATATTGTTCAATGCTGGTATGCTTTTTTGAAATATCATGGTTTATTAGACATTAGTTTATCTCAAACATTATATTTCTGTAATCTCTCGATATCAGAATGGTTAAGGAGAAGCTTAAAATGGAATCTTTATTTGTGTTGGATTTTAACTTTAACATTAAATACAAGAAGTTGATTAGGCTGCTTAAAAATGGGTTACTATTGGCCCATTGCTAAACAATCTCTGTAATAGTGAAAAAGTAGAGGATTTTGTAGATCTAAATATTTGTTATGCTAATAATTGGCAGATAGGTAATTATAGCTTAAAGATTTTTATTTTAAAGAAAAGAAATGTTGCAGTTTATACTTAAAATCCCTCATGAAACTTTTACTATTAAAACTTCTTTCAAGCCCTTTGCTTTTTCTGCACCTGTTTTGTATCTAGTTTTTATGTTTATGAAGTTTTTGATGAGCATAAATTGCTTTACTTGCAAGGGGGGGTGTTGTAAATTTTATAGTTGCTTCATCTTCACTAATTCCTTCTGAAACCATTATTGTTGGTTTTTTAGCTTATGTTTTAGGTTATTTGTGTTCATTTGCAAATTTTCTTGATTTCTGATTCATATTTGATCTTGAGATTGGGTTGTAGAAAATTATGTTATGTTCACTAATTCTTTTTGAAATCATGATTATTCTTCTGCTTTAGATTATTTGTGTTCATCTGCAAATTTTCTTGATGTCAGATTCATGTTTGATCATGAGATTGGATTTGTAGAAAATTATGTTTTGTTTGCTTATTCATTCTGAAATCACATTCCAAGTTGTTGATCTGGAAATGTTTGTTGGATTTTAGCTTCTGTTTTAGAGTTTTTTTTTGTGTGTTGATCTACAAATTTTCATTGATGAGATTGGATTTTGAAAATTATGTTTGGTTCACTTTTAGGTGTTGTAAGAGAAGTATTTATTTGATTTTGTTATAAATAAAAATGATAAGAATTTGCATATAACATATGTGCAGCTCATATATAGACATCCTGTAGATTTATTTGGTCTATAAAAGTTCACTTTTAAATCTTAACCAAAATTCTTTGTCGAAATTTGCGTATTAAAAGGAGGGTTAACTTCATTAAAAAAAAACGTTTTTGTTAATTATAGTCAGAAATGTTTTCAACTTCCAACGTCTTTTCTAACCTTAAGGGGTGGCACGGTGATAACTGATAACTCTCTCTAGGGGATCTGTTTTACTCAAGTATTATTCGCCTAATCCAGTAGAATAAGGTAGAGTCTCTGAGTTATAATGATTATAAGGAAAAAATTTCTATTCATGAACAAACAACTGGTAAACAAAGTCTTTATTAGAGAATGAGCTAGTTAATTGATCGATAATTGAAAAGAAATGTTGATATGAAGAAATTTTTGATGAGGTGATGAATTACCAAATTAACCTTAAAAGTACTATTTGAAACATAAATAAAGATGTAATTATCAAAACAGATGTCTTACATATAACCATGTCCTATTATAGATATAAATGTGTTTTGGGTTTTCTTTTAATCAAATTTTAAACGTCTTCTTTTATAGTTGTTTTAACTTTATTTTTAAATCTATTCCGTGTCTACAAATATTAAAGAAGCATCTTTTAATATTGTTTTCTCTATTGTGTCTGACACACAATCATATTGAAAAACATCATTGTTTATTCAAACTCATGTGAATTTAAGTTCACGATAAATTATTTTTCACCCAGTGAAATTACAACTTTCTTAAACAAAACTAGGTTTTCCTCTCCGCGTGTTGCGCCAGAAATTCCACCATGATCTCAGATACCAAAACGCGGACACCAAAACATGTCGCAACAACGATCATTCCGACGTAAAACCTTAGGGCGTCAAGAAGCCCAATTGCAAACTCAGGTCACAAAAACGACCACACCCTTAAAAAACCTAAAACAACGGAAAAAAACAAAAAGACAAAAAAAAAAACCAAAAATCTGGGCTAGGCGCAACATCAAACCCAAGCCGTCGGTGGCGGCACGATCCTGAATATCAAAATGCAAATTAAAAAACACGTCACAACGGTTGTCACTCCGCCATAAAACCCTAAAGTGTACTCAGTTGTAAAAGTGAGCGTCACTCCGCCGTAAAACCGAATGTGTACTCCGTCATAAAAGCCGTACTCCGTTGTAAGTGATCGTTACTCCGCTGTAAAACCCGAAAGCGTACTCCGTTGTAAAAGCGAGCGTCGAAAAAGCCGAATACAAACTGTCACACCCCAACCGACGGCGGATTATACGTCGGGGCGGACGCGGTTGTTCAATAGCACAAGGTTGACTATTAAAGTTTAAATAGTTTTATTAAATAACTTCAAGGTTCAAATACAAGGAATAAATCAAATACATAGCAAGAATACAAGTCTAATTGATTAAGCATTCTAGGTCCAAGCATCCTATGTGATCACGATAAAGTCTCATGTTGTAGAACCTGAAACATGTGAAAGAATCTGTCAACTACAAAATAGTTGATGAGATACAAAGGTTTTGACACAGTTTAACAAGGATTTGAAAAGAATTACAATTCACTATGATATATGTTTTCTATAATGTAAGTATGAGAAAACAAGCATGTTAGACATTGTGCATATCAAACCTCCAACCAAGTTTAGGCATAACCCGCAGGTTACCCTTATAAGTCTCAAGTTTAAAGTTTAATTCAGTAGCAATCACCAAGGGCTCCCCCCGAAGGGTCAATCAATCAAGGTGGATTGGTCAAATGCAATAGATCTATCATTGTTACCATAGGCTTGATCAAAGTTAATGAATATGCTAGTTTTAAGTTTAATCTAAGCATACAAGTCTCAAGTTTAACATAAGAATAAGCATCTAGTCATAGTTATACAAGAATTGTATAAGTTTAAAGTTTTGAACATGTTTCACCCCAAAAGTATAGAAAGGAAAAATGGGCTAAGTATACTCACTTGGATTTGGATGAAGAGTATCCGACAAGAGTTTGCAAGAATTGGAGAGGGAGAATATCCTCATAATAAGCCTAAGAATGTAAGTCTAAAGTTTTAAGTAAAAAGTCTAAGACAAAGGATCTAGGATTTCAAGATTGACTAGGGTTCCAAATGGGAGACGAGAACGACTTGTGTTTATAAAGTTTATGTAAGTTTCTAAATAGGGTTTCATAAAGTTTGAAAATCAAAGTTTAATAGATTCGTGGTTTAGAATAATAACATTTTAAAAGTTTTACAACGATTGATTTCACAAGTCATGTGTTAATAGTTTAAAGTAGTTTTCTAAGTATTATAAATAAGGTTGCACCAAAGAATCAAGATTAATAACATTATTTAAAGAATAAATAATTATTAGAAATCTATGATAATCATCTTTAATAAGTAGTTAAAGACTAAGAATAAACAAATAATTACTAAGTGTTTTAATAATTATTAATTATTAAAGAATAACAATTATTTGACAAGGATAAATAATTATTTAAAAATGGTAATTACTTTATCCAATTAAATAATTTATATTAAGTATTTAAGACTTTATTAGGTATTCATTTTACACATTGTTTTGTAATATATAATGTTTATAAGTTTAAATAAGTAATATGTAATTATAAGTTAATAAAAGATTTAGACAGAGTTTCTTATTTTATAACTCTTTTTATAGCTTATAAGTTTACAATATAAGGTTTATTTCTTATTTCTCAAGGTTTATTATAAAAATAAGATAAAGTATATCTATGCCTTTTGTTTTAAATTTATATAAACAAATAAATTTATGATTATATAAATTATAAGTAAAATGCTTTTATAGTTTTTATGAATTTTAAAACCATAATTAAAGTTTTTAAAATATATTTATAGTCCTTAAGCTTTTAAAACTATTTCAAAGAATTAGTTATTATAAGTTTTTAACTAAGTTTAATTTAATTAACATACTTTCGAAATATAAAAGTGTAAATAAAAATACAATTCACGTTTATATAAGTATCACAGAATTTATAAAAATTATTAAAAGTGTTAAAACTGTTTTAAAAGGCTAAAGAATTAAAATGGGTGACAATCGGTTTTTACCCGGCTCGAACTCGGGTCTGGGACCGGGTCGCAAACCATACACACAACACTAACCATTCCGACTACGGCTCGTTAGTGTATAAACTGAAAAGGAAAAACTCTTAAACAGGATCTCGAATCGACCCCAAATCCTTATGAACCCTAGTTTCCAAATACCGAAATACACATCGAATTGCCCTCTGTTAATGGAATTAAACAGAGGGCTTTCGATCTATGAACTGTGGCGAACAAAACGGGCACAAGAATTACCTTAAACGATGTCGAAACGAGTGAGAACGACTCGAGTTTCGCGTTCGGCTGACCAAGGATCGGATCGAGTAATGCAGGTACCAATCGGGGAAATTGAGAGTATGAGGAAGAATGGGGTGATGTCGTTAGGCTGTGACAACATGTATTTATACCCAAATTTGCCATTAAATGGAGGATTAGGTGGGGAGTTCACGGATGCGATAAAAGTGGATCGAATCCGGCTTCACGCGTGGTTACCATTGCAATGTCGAGTTAATGTACCTTGGGAAGAGGTCTCATGCGCAACTGGAAACTCGAGAAGTAATCAATTCGGCCGAAATCGTGATTTCGCGCGAATAGGGGTGGGAACCGGTGCTTGGCGGGACTCGAACCCACGACTGCTTTCTTGATTCAGGGTTTGGTCTTTGTGCGAAACAGGTCCTTGAAGTTTTCTAAGTTTACCCTTTTATGTTAAAGTTAAAGTTTAGTTTAAAACAAGTTTCAATAATGACAGTTTCGGTCCCCGAGGTTTCTATAAAATAATATGTTTAATTTTTTTTTATAAAATGAGTAAATAATCAAAATGAGTTTACAAACTTATTAAAATTTCAAGAGTATATATATATATATATTTGTATTATTTTCATAATTATACATATATTTAAGTTTCAAGTATAAAAGATTTATATTTATTAAATAAATATCTATGAACTGGGTCGGAAAATCCAGGATATTACACAAACGCAGATGCAACGAGAAACATAATGTTAATAAAAGAAAAAACTAAAACTGAAATATTAAAAAACAAAACAAAAAAGAAACAAAAGTTAAAAGAGGAAATTTTGTGGCTAAAATGAGAAAACCTAAACTTTTATGGCCAAAATGTGAAAATCAATAAGTATACTACTCCCCTCCTTCAACTTGGCCAAAATAAAAAAAAAAACCTAAACTTTTATGGCCAAAATAAAAAAAAACCAATAAGTATATTATTCTTTTCCTTCAACTTTAAATATATATAATACTACGAGTTCTTGTCATAAATAAGTTTAGTTTGATGATAAGACTCATCTATTTAATTTATTTACCGTTAGTCATTTGGTGTAATGGTAGCCTCAAGACTTCCTATAGTGGAGGTCTTGGGTTCGAATCCTGGCCACAGCAAAAAAGGGGTATGTGGCCAGGTCAGAGGGTTTACCTAGTTGGGAGGTTCCTCCTGGGGTGGGCTGCCCTAGATGTTCTAGGTGTTGCCCGGGAAAACCCAATTATCCTAAAATATCTAGGTGTTTCCGTTAAAAAAAATTACTTTATGTTGGTTCTTTTAATAAAAAACATTCGTTTTTATACCGTCATGATACATGTGGATTTCTGACACACCAAGAAACTAACATTAATTTACGGGTTTAGGTTTATCTTAAACATGTTTATGTTAGTTTCGGGACAAACCCACAAACATGTTTATTTTTGTAATCGTCTTAAAAGACATTTTACATAAAAAAAATTATATACACATGTGTTTTTTTAATTTTTTTATAAATTTATAAATTTAGAGTATGTAATGTAAAAAAGTCAAAAAGTTTTCTACGATTCCATAATGTATGGCTACCAAAGAAAAATAAAAGAGTAAATTACTATTTGAGTACATATTGCAGCGGGCTTCTTCTTCTTGGAGGGTAAGTGGGCTTCTAGTTTATTATTAATGAGCTTTAGACCCAATAGTTTAGATTTAGATCACAAGAGGTGGTGACATTATACGTGTGAGTCTAAGGGTGCATGAAAAGCTAAGTGTGTATAAGTGTGTGTTAAAACTTATGATAGCACTTAAATGAATTAAATAGATAGCATGTAGATAACAATGAACATAAGCACAAAAGTTAGTGAGTAGTGTGACACATACACTATTAAGTACTGTATCATATGATGTAATTATTTAGTATAACATGTAAAATTATTTACATAAGAAATAATCATATAGTATGTAGTAGCATGACATAATATGGGTGTCATAAGGTTATAGTCTAGGTCAAGAGTGTCTAATAACCTAATTCCCTATAACCAAGGCTCTGATACCAATCTGTCACACCCCAACCGACGGCGAAAACGTCGGGGCGGGTCATGTAGACTGTTCATGAGCTCAAGGTCGACTAAATTGTAATATATTAAATCCATTTCCATTCAAACAAACATGAATCAATTCCAAAGTAAATAAATGAAATACAAATTGTTTTTGAATTAAAATTAACTAAGTCCAAAGCCTATGTGTATCATGTCTTGATCAAAATCATATGATAGCACCTGAAACATGAATAAAATAAGGTCAACTAAAAAGTTGGTGAGCATACACAGGTTTGTACATAGATAGCGTATAGATTGTGAATAAACAAATCCTTACATAACATGATAAAATAAGACATTTATGGAGAGCAGCTATTGTGTAACCAAGTACAATCAAACCTTTGTAACTAGCATTTAAAATTGTGTTGTCTGTAACAATCACCCCAATCTGGGTGGGTCTGTCAGACTCAATAGATCTATCATTGTTTACCGTCGGCTTGAATAGTTAATGATTGCACATAAATCGCACACAAAAGTTAGCACAACTAGCACTCAGGCATAAAGCTCAAATTGCACACATGAATGTAAAGAGGATTTGTATTTGTGTAGTTTGTGTAAATGTAAGCAATAGTTTGTATAGTGTTCATGTTCCACCCCAAAAAGTGTAAAAGAGTAAAAGAGGCTATGAAATACTCACTTGATTCAAAAGGCGTAGCTAACACGAGAGACTAGATAATAACGAGATCCTTGTAATGCACAACGTTAACCTAGAGTGTAATATGTATTGAATTAATAGTGTGCACAATAGCCTATGTCTAAGTCGAGGGTTGAATTGGATGTGTGTTCAAAGAGTTGGAGTTGTAGGCGTTAAGTTTTGTTAAGTATAACCTAAATAAACAATCTTTGTTTAAATATAGATTAAATAAATAATTGATACTTTATTAATTTATTTATTTATCAAAATATGTACTTAGTCATTTAGTGATAAAAATGTATCGAGCATTTTATATTAAATACAAATTTAGTAAATAACTTTTGTTAATCTATTTTTATAAATATGTGTAAATGGGTTGTATAATTAATATCTAGTTGTAGGGTTTAATAATAAGTATAAATTTAATTTTGAAGGTTTAAATAAATAACTTCTATTTATTTTAGAATAGGAATTTGATATTTTTAAATCTTTATAAAATCAATTATTTTTATTTGAAAATTCATTTGAAATGCTTATTGTTTTTAAAATATAGAATTTAGTATTCTGCCAAGATTTTCTCACACACACGACAGTGCCTGGGACAAGGCACGATCGTGCTCAGACCACGGGCGCGACCGTGCTATTCAGGGCGCGACCGTGTTGATCAAACAGAAAACATAACTAAGCTGCTCACTAGGCACGACCGTGTCTTAGCCAGGCACGACCGTGTCTAGGGTTCTGAGGCACGACCAAGTCTAGCCAAGGGGCACGACCGGGTCTGAGTGTGTGAGGCACGACCGCGCTGGTATTGGCACGACCGTGTCTCATGAAGCACGACCGTGTCTGTTTCAAAACAGGAACGAATTGACTAATTCTTATAATGTTAATGTTGGAAATCATAGGGCTTTCATCCATTAGATTATTACGAGTCTATTGGTATAGATTGATTGTATTTAAAACATGTCAAGAACCGGATTTGATTAAACCATTTTTGAATGAAACATAGATTCGGGTTCGTGTTAATTTCCATATTGTAAGCCCCAATTGAGTTGGGGCTTTTGATCTATAGACTAAATCGAAAGTGTAGGAGGTTTCAATTACCAGGATAGATGACAGATTGATAGTGCTCGACTGTGATGTCTTCCGGCTTGAATTCCGGCGACTCCGACTTCGTCTCCGGACAAAATGGAATACACGAGAGCTTGACAGAGGTTTGTACGAGGTGTGGGAGTAGTTTGTTTGCGCAGAAACAATTCCAAATGATCGGATTCGAGTGGTATGATAATGAGGTCGGCGGTTTTGAAATGAATACCCATAATGGAGTTTAATTCGATATAATGCGGGTGTTTAAGACCTCAATAATGGTCGTTAATAGTTGAGACGTGTAGAACGGTTACGGAATCGAACGAATTTAGAATTAAAGACTGTTCTTACGTTTCAACTGACAAGAGGCGCGACCATGCCAATAAGAGGCGCGACCGTGCCAAGGCACTTGGCGCGACCGTGCCTATTAGGGTTTCTGGTTATTTACAAAATCAGCCCTTGCAACTTCAGCTTTGACAGAATTAGCTTGGTTAGGATTTAACAGAACACCTAACGAGATTACTAACTGAGTTAACTCTAGGAGGTGTTACCACGTGATTATGAGTTCTAAAACTTTGAATTAAAATACGTTCAGCTAACAATTAATGAGGCACATGTTTGAACAAGTATAAGATTTAATGTAGTGTTGTTATTTTATTAATTAAAATAAATTAAAATAGAGTCGAAAAATCAGAGATGTTATAACCGGGCTATCCTCAAGTATCGGCTAATGATCCCCTTGTTTCCGACTGATGAGCCATGCCCAGTTTGCCGCAAGGCTTGTTTGGATTATTTTGGAGAGCATGCGGTCCATTGCAAAGAGTTCCCGAGTTTAAATACAGGCATGATTTGGTTAGGGATGTTCTCAAACGGGCATGAATTTCTGCTAAAAAAGAGACCCCCGTGAACTTTTTGACAGATCCACTTGAAGGGAGGTCTATTCTACGGCCGGCTGATATTCTTGTGTTTGGTTGGGCAGGGGGGAAACACGCTTGTGTGGACCTTACAAGAGTGTCCCCTCTTGTGGGGCTAAGGGACAATTGGGTTGTGGCGGGCCATGCTGCTTTAAAGGAGGAATCATGCAAAGTTGTTAAACACGAGAAAACTTGTTTAGCGAACCAACACGTGTTTATCCCTTTTGCTTTTGATACTTTTGGGTTCCTAGCACCGGAGGCAGTGGAATTCCTAAACAGGGTTCAACGAGTCGTGCATAGTAATATTTCAGCCTCTAAGACCCAAAGCTTTGTTTTTAGTAAGATCGGTTTTGCTATTCAAAAGGGGGTTGAAGCGTAACTTGTTGCCCGTTTACCTGCCACTTTATTGTAATCGTCCTTCTTTTCAAATGGAATAGTCATATTAGTGTGTAAAAAAAAATCCGTATTTTGGCTTGGCAATCCGGTCGGTATGTGTTTGTTTCTAGAGAAAATAAACTCTTTGTGTTTGCTTATAGTTGGTCCAAATAAACTCTTGGCAATCCGGTCGGTGGTGGTGGTGGTCGGAGATGATGGTGGTCGCCGGAGTTGGTGGTGGTGGTGAAGACAAAGGTTGAAGATAGTGGGTTGATAAATATAAAAATATTTTTAACACTTCGAGTCCCTGAGGGTATTTTGGTTATTTCAGAAAAAGTTAACTGTTAAATTTAACGACGTTAGCTATTTGGACTCAAAGCAAAAATAAAAACGCCAGGGTTAAAAGAGGGATTTAAATATAAGGGACTCAAATAGTTAAAATGATTAAAGATGAAAACTCAATAGGAATTTACTCAAAATAAAAATATTGAATGAACGGGTAACAAAAAAACGACGACGACGACGACGACGATAATAATAATAATAATATATTATCTTTCTCCTCTGGAATCTGAAATGCAAAAAACCTTCCGTTGATTCAACATCACAACGCATTTACCTTTTCAACCAAAACTTCAATTCATACCCTAATTTCACGTTCTCTGCTTTTAATTTCAACCTTCTTTGTTTGCAGTTGATCCCAATTCTATCTATATATACATCCATATCTTCCAAAATCATGAGTCCCACGAGGATTTCGCGTTTTAGGTTCGTGCTATTGGCGATTTTTGTTACGCTAACATGCGCAGATGAGATCCCTAGGGTTTCTGATTCTGTTTGTCCCCCCAAATCAATCAAGGATTCAATCTTCACTTCTCAGTCTCCGGTTTGTCCCTTGAATGGGATTGATGATTCTTTCGGTGCCCTAGGTGTTATTGAGGTATGATTCAGCTTCTCCTTAATGTTGGATGATGAAATTGGGGGTTTTATTTATCTTTATGAATTAAAATTGTTTGTTATGTTTGCTTATTGTTATATACTTTTAACCCATAAGATTTCCCCATACTTTTGCCATCCTGTTTAATGTGGCAATTATTTTGGGATGGAGGGAGTGCATTCTTAGCTTCAGGGGTATTATGGTCAAACATTTCGTTATCAAGTCGAACTTTTAGCTTGAAGGATGTTGAAGACATTTGACTATAGTCAAACAAGTTGCTATTATGTCGAAAAGCAAAACTGTGAATGATAATGAGCTTTTAGTTATATTGTTATTTTAGTAGTTGTTGTTTGTAATGATAGTATGATACCTAGAATTAGTTAAAGATGGTTGTATGAGAGTTGGATTTTGGTTACTAACTCTGTTTTGCAAATCTTTGATTTTAGGGAGATGAGGCGTCATTGCAAAAGGCGTTAAATATGGTTAACAAGAACGCTCAAAGTTACGCTGTTTTCCTATTCTATGCATCTTGGTGCCCCTTCTCATTAACATTTAGACCAACTTTATCAGTTATGGCTTCCTTGTATCCTTCAATCTCTCATTTTGCAATTGAAGAATCCGTTATAAGACCAAGGTTGGAGAATTTTATATTCACACTTATTTTCCTTTGAATGTGGTTTAGATAATTTCTAAAGTAGACTCAAAATCCATGAATTAGCATTGCACACAAGTTATAGATTAATTCCATTTTGTGATAATAAAATTTGATTTCTTAGTAAATTTATTAATCTACTATAACATTAACTAGTTTAAATTCAATTTAACATGGACAGGTGTTTTGGATATTGCTTGTTGAAACCGATAATTGATTATTTCGACTTCAAGTATTGTTATATGTTTGTGTAATCAAGTTATGCTTTTCATTATCAGATAATTAGTTTCATACCAATTACAACAAAATTGATCACCCAAGGATGAAAATAGAATGACCTATTTACCCATTCTTTTATCCTAATTTGAGAGATTGTTTCTCCTATGTCACAAGACATTTCTCCTTTTTCACTATGATGTCCTTTTTTGTCAATTTATTATTATTTAAAAATTTAGAATTTTCTAAATGCTAAATGACTTATTATCTGATTATTACAACTTCAAACAGAAAAAAAAAACACTATACCTATAGTCTGTTTTGTTACAATTTATTATGATTATTCAACGGGTTGTCCTTGCACCACTATAGGCGATAGCCACATGTCTAAATAACATGAGGGTTTTCCCCCCTGATGTGTAACATGAGGACTTTGTGTGCAGCATACTCTCAAAATATGGAGTTCATGGTTTTCCTACTCTCTTTGTCTTGAACTCAACAATGCGCGTGCGCTACCAGGGATCCCGAACTCTTGATTCTCTTATGGATTTTTACACTAATGTTACAGGTATATTTACTCGTCTTTTTTCCTTGGATTCCCCTAATTTGATCTTTTCATAAAGGAGGTTTTTATAACTTACAAGGCTAAAAATGGCAGTGATAATTATGAGATTGACCGTAACAGGTACCCCCAAAGTTATTGTCTTAACATAATAACATTCTTGCTACTTAGTGGATGTGCTAGGTGATATCTTTCTTAAGCACCATTTACTATATAGGATGCCTAAAATAATGTCATTTGTGATTTTATGGGCCCCACATGCTATGTATAATACTCTATTAGGTTTATTCTAAAAGTATTATTAGTTGTGGTTGTTTGTAGGTTGATTTGGGTTATTTCTATCTCCAATGAGTTAAGGGTGAAGTTTATGAAAGCTAAGTTAGAAATGAGACAGGTTCGACTGTTTGAGAGTCATCCAAAGTGTATTCATATGCTCACAACATCCTAAATTGCCTTAATAAAAAAGAATTTGATTATCATGTTAAGAATATAGTTTTTGTAGTTAGGGCTAGTATAAGAAAATGGTAACTAACTTTCCTTGGATTTTTAATTTAGGTAATATAATATTTTCTCTCTCTTAAATAAATGCAAACTTTCAAAAGTAATTTATTCAAGGCAAGGAACTAGAAGCTTGTTTTATTTTGGTAACAAACTTCACATGTTTTCTAGTTTAAGGTAACCAACTTCAACTGTTTTTATTGTGGATAGGTCTTACACGTGTGTGGAAGCATGTTTCAAACATGTCTTTTTAAGTTAATTTAGCTGAACTTCTTACAAGATTCAAGTTATTTTATGGCTTAACATATAATGAGACTCGTAAAATAAGAATTATAATTTATAAATGACCAAACGTATTATTTTTAAGGGGCAATTTCATAATATGTATTACCCTTTTCCAAAACACTAAAAAATATCATCTCATCACATACAGTTCTCTTCGTTAATGACTTAATTCAGGGCTGTTATAACTCATAAGTAATTGATGTTATTTACTTATTTTATTTAATATGAAATGTATAACTATGATATCTTTTAGTATTCTGAAAAAGAGTAATATGATAATATCAAAATTTATCTATTCTTTATTGTGATTTACATAAAATGATTGTATGTGTAGGTATTAAACCTGAATCTATCAATGAAACATCTCTCAAGGAAACCGTACACGAGCATGAGAAGAGAAACATCAGCGGATCCGAAAACTGCCCATTTTCGTGGGCCCAGTCTCCTGTAAACATGCTTCAACATGAAACTTACTTGGCATTAGCCACAATTTTTGTGGTTTTAAGGTTGGTTTACCTGAGTTATCCATATATCTTGACATGTGCTCGAGTTTCTTGGCGAAGAAGGATCCTAAACATACGGTTTAAGAGCTTGTGGGAACATCCTTTAATGTACATGAATCGTGCAATACAATTGTTCACTTCACTCACTGAGCCTTGCAAAAGAAGCAATCTGCATGGAGCCATGAACGCCAAGTCTAAGGCTGCATGGGCTTCGAAATCATTAGCTTCAGTTTCTTTTGGGGAGACGAGCACGAGTCGTGATGGAATTTGACTTGTTGACCAATGTAATTTGTCGTTTAGGTATTTACTTTTCTTTTGGGATTTAATGTGTGGTTTCTTGATAGGGAAGTTTTTGTTAATTGGCTCTGTGTAATGTAGATTTTACAATTTGTTTCATAGTAAAGAGTTTTATGTCTTCTCTTTATTTAGCCTTTTTCTACTTGGTTGTAGATGTCACACCACCAAACCAAATCTGCCGCTTGCTTTGCCATGGATGAAGGCAAAGCCATCATAAGCGAGCACCGTGGTTGAGTTGAGAGAATTATTTTTTTGTAAATGCACTGTTCTTTCTTCAATAATGCTGCTGCTGTTCCATCTTACTGTCAAAAAGTAGTCAACTTTTCTATAACTCTGCTAAGGATCTTGAAAGGTAGATGTGGAGTGAGTATCAACCGGTAAATTATACCTTTTATAGCCCACCTTCACCACAGGCACTAAAGAGCAAATGCCATGTCATCTAAAGATATTTTCAGTGAAAATCAACTAGATATCAAAAACCTCTGCATTTTCATCATCACCAGAAACATAAAATCAGAATCGAGATTCACACTCAATTGTATAAAAACCACACTATTTATCATTCATGGCGCCAAGTAGTTAGAACAAGTTTGTTATTCGATCGATCATCATACGCAAATGCATTGGTATCCAAGTACAACAACAATGACATGAACACAAACAGTCAAAATTCTGGGTTGGAGGAATCCAGAATTATCTTATGTCTAAAACACTGTTTTAACTTTACTATAAAGCATCATAAGAATATCAACACGAGAACTAATGACGGATTATAGAACAATTATGTTTCAAGTTACAAATCTGAACTAGATATCCTCGGAAATTGAGAACCGTTGATCAAAATATGTACTGCTGGAGTTCGTGATCCCGATTAAGCCAATATCTTTGAGCTTCTACATTCTCAAATTACAGATTTTACCTGTTTCAAAAATTCAGTATAAAATAATAAATAATGTATGATGGTCTTAAATCATGATTTGGGTATATATGATATTTTGGAGTTTCAGATGTGATATATGAAATTGCCCCTTTCTGAAAATAAACGCAAAAGATGTCGATTTTCAAGATCCCACGGTACCAACATAGCCAAAGAAATTCCTGACTTTTAATCAGATTATAATTTTGATTTGACGGATTCTTTCGCGGGTTAATTTGATACATTCACCTCTAAATATCATACATACCCAAATCATGCTTTAAGACCATTGTACATAAAACTTGTATTTTGGGTATTTATATGATACTTTCCAAGTTTAGTGGGGGATTTATGAAATTCCCCATTTCACTAAAATTAGAGATTTGGGGTTTTATTGAAGAGAGAATTTCAGGGAAGCTAGAAAATATACAAAAGTGTGGATGCAAACTTTTCAAGGCATTCTGAATCTTGAAATACTGACATTTAGCAAATAGATTGAGGTGAAGTAGATCATGTGAGGGCAAGAATTCTTGAAATAACACATCTTTCGTGTAAGATTGTATTAAAATGGTCATTCAGAGTCGGTAGATGAGAATAGCTTACGAGAATGCTAGGCAAATGTGTAAAAGTTGCATACTTTCTCTTGAATTTTGAAAATTAACAAAGGGATTGAAAAGAACTAGATTGTATGAGGGCAAAAAACCTCAAAATTCTATATCATTCACAAGAAAGATTAGATCAAACTAACAAGATGTAATTTTTTTAAAATCCCATATGAGAGCAACCGGATGTGTTTTCTTAGGAAACACTATTCAATCGAGGATCAACAGGGACCATCCGCGTAAGTGTAGTAATGATATAGTCTACATTTTGAAAGTGATTATGTGATATTGAATAACTAGTTCATTTTTTTTAGTTCCCATGTAATACATGAGTCTATTTCAGTATAAATCATACATTACTACTATACCCATTTATTAAATTTAAATTTTGAACAGATATGAATGATGCTGATAATACAATTGCCTTATATTAAAATAATCTTTAAATATAAAACTACAAAAAAATATTTGTTCTTAAAGTAATGTGTTGCTTTCTTGGTAAGATTATAAAAAATCAAACACTAATAATATGTCAATATAGAGATCATTTTGAAGGTACTGAAAAATCTTTTAAATGATGAACTTGTTAGAAGAAACAAAAATATATTTTGTTGTATATATTCATCATTGCATGTAAATATATTTAAAAGTTATTAGTTCTACAGTGATAAATGAAAATAGATTTGAGGATAATTAGTAACTTTTTGTTAAATACTTTTATAGTATGAGGATTATATATCAGAATTAATTAAGACAATACATCAATAAAAATCAATTTTCAATTGGAATCAATTAACCAATATGATTGTTTCATCTATTTGATTTTATAAAAAGATCATGTCCTGTTGATTCTGCTTTATTAAGGTAAGAGACTAGAATGAGATAATCAGTTGTAATAACACAGATTGCAAGAAGTATTTGGATGTGTTTTTGTTGCTTTAAGTTGTAATAATCACTTTTGATGGTGTTAAGTGTTTAAAAGCTTCAAGTTATTTAAGGAAGTAAAGGATAAAATGTCCAAAGGTAAATGTTTTGAAAACTGGAACCGGGCACAAATGAATCGGCTGGTTTTGAGCGAACAAGACAAACGGTGGAAAACCATTTTGAAAACCAGTCTACTGCTGGTATAGATGATCCAAAACTGGTTATTTAGTCTACAAAATCAAATAACTATAAGCAAAATCTCTTGATCCAAACACCAGAAATTGATTATTATGACTTCAAGCAGTGAATCACAACCATATCTTATCCAAACACTAGAAATTGATTATTACCCGGTTTGAGAAAGCTGCCTCCAGTTGATCTGTGGATGCCTTTGCAAATACGAATTATCTTCAGAATAACTAGAATTCACCGGCGACCACACAGGCACCACATCGCCGTCACGCTCCCTTCTAGAAGTCGGACCACTAGAAGATTCCGCCGGAGAATCGTCACTATTCCTCAGGGCAATCTGGATATTAAATTGGGGCAAAACCAACTGTGCACCAAAATCTTCTCGGCGAACTGGTTCTCGTAACAATTCCCGATTCAAAACATCATTAGGTACTTCAGCTCTATCATTATCGCGTGCTAAGTTTCTATTATCTGAAGATGATTCTTCTTCATCCTCTTCTGCTCGGAACAACGAAGTGGTCAAACTTGGAACCATCTGGTCTTCATAGTGGCGGATTGTACGGTTTCTTACGGTTTCGTGATCTAATTCCATTTGTATATCTTGCGGGAAAGCAATCGGGGCGTCTTCAGATGAATCACCGAGCCCTTCTTCGGTCCCGTTTTCAATAATTGCCCGAGAATTCGCTTCTTGTTGCCACATGTGAGTTAGGGCTTCCTGTAATCGGGCTTTTGCTGCGTTGATTGTTACGATTGGGAGGGGGTAATTGGAGCCGAGTTCGATTCCGGCAGCTTGGAGCACGTATTCGGGTGCATCCCATGGGTGGTGTATCCATTCGGTTGGTAGTCTAGCGAGTTCAGGAAGCCATCTTCTTACGTATTCGCCGTTTGGGTCGAAACTATAGCCATCAATCTGTTGAAAAAGTTGAAAATTAGACACAAAAGTTTCTTCATTGTCATTAATCTCTAACTGGTTACAGTGGTAAATTTCAGAAATCATTTCAAAGATTAAATGGGTCAAAAGTCACTCAAATAGTCCAATCAGCCCGTTTTACCAATTTCCAGGATAACTTCAAATCAATGAAAAAAACCATTTTTTGACATGGATGAAGTTTAGGTCAGACACCAATGGTCATACGATCCAAAAGATATGGCGAAAATGCTCATACGGCTGTGTTTGACGGGCATTGAAATGAGTGATGTGGCCACTGACAAAGTCATACGGCCCGTATGACCATTTTTCGCCTTATCATATGAGCCGTATGATGACAGTCGTATTGGTTTACAGATTTGGGGATGGGGAGGGGGAGGGGGGGGGGGATTCCGATAGCAGGCCCTGAAATTTATTGACAGGCTCATCTAAAGATCTTGCAAGACCGACCTCTGAGGTCAAACTCATCACTTCTAAGTTCTAACTTCCAAAATATCATTAATGTAACCATAAAAAAATCAAACCACACAAAAAGTTCCAAAATTTAAGTCAACCACGAAGTCAAACAACAATGGTTTGACCATGGAAGTCAAAATACGGTCAAACCTGAGGATTATCAATTCGGTCAAGCTCACGGCTATCAGGTAAAGTACCCGATATATACTGCCAACCAAGCGCATCACTTTCAAGATCTGCATCTAACAAAGTATCCCAAAAATATTTCATTCCCCATCTCCAGGGTAACTGTAAAACTTTCACAAAAAAACTTGAAACCACGACCCGTATCCGATCATGTAACCAACCAGTGGCCCAAAGTTCTCTCATACCCGCATCAACCAACGGGTAACCCGTTCTACCTTGCCTCCATGCCTTGAAATAGTTCTCATCAACAACCCATGGGAAAAACTTCAAGTGGCCCAGAAGAGGCCTTTCGTGGCTATACGGGTGATTAAAACTCATATATCTTGAATATTCACGAAGACCAATTGATTTTAGGAAGAGATTAACACTTTCTTCACCTGCTTTATTCCCTTCATTGGCCCATAAAATTTGTTTGGTTCGGGCTTGGTGGAAGACTTTTCTCACACTAACTTCACCAAAGTGTAGGTGTGGAGAGAGAAATGATGTTGTGGCACTATCGGCTTTTTTACGGTTTGTGGAGTAGTCCAGTAATGGCCCGTTAATGAAAGTTGTTAGGGCCTTGTTGGCGTTGCTCCATCCCGGTGACCAGGCCCGGGCTAAAAGCGCATTGCTTCCTCTTTCGGAATCATTTTCAAAAACTAGTGTGTCTGAAGGGCATCTAGATAAGTCACCTGAACATAAAAACAAATAATTACCGAGTATTTATTGCAAAACATAATGGTAGTTATTGAATATGTGATAGTACATTAAGGAAGATTGAGGACTTATGGATCAGAAGATTAATTAATTACATATTTAGGGGGTGTTTGGATGTACATTCTTGAAGTGATTATGCAGTAGTGAATAATTAGAATTATATAACCAGATATAATAAAATTGGTTGCAGAAAAGTGTGTTTGGAAACCAAATAATCAGTTGTTTGAGCATTTGAAAAATTTTGATTAATTTAGGACTTAATACATAAAATGACCAAAAAAGACAATCTTGTGAAAAAAGATAAGATGATTTGTGATATGTGAGTAAAAGTGTCTAAAATTACGTCTTAAAAAACGGGTAAACAAGACAATTTATGCCGCGTTCTGATAATCTTTGACAATCATTATTTGTGCTCTGAAACTGATTATGTGACCCTTAAATAATTAGATAATCACAAGCAGAATATGTTTATCCAAACGCTAAAAAACTAAATCAAAGAACTGGTTATAAAATGCAAATCCAAACACTCCTTCTAGTGCTTAACCTTATGGATAGTTAGGTAACATAACATTTATCTTAACAATTTATACATTATTTTAACCCAGAATAAACAAAGAAACTATTAATAAAAAAAAGCAAGAAATTAAACAAATATATATAGCCCAAATTATGAAGAAATTAACCTGAAATTATTCTTTTTGGTGGAAGTTGTGGGGGCTGGGGGTCATATGGCATTCTAAGACATCGATCCCAAAATGATGAAAATGTAATGAACGGTCGACCTTCATCATCAAGAACTTCCCATGGTTCATATAATAAATCTGCATTAAATGATCGTACTGCTATCCCATTTTCAGTTAAAACCTCCTTTGCTCGGTGATCCCTCACGAGAGAAAAAGGATCTACAATAAATGGAAAAAAATAACATTATTCATAAGTTCAACATAAATTTATATAAACTAAGACATCTAGTAACATAAGAATATCAAAGGGAGGTGATTTGTACACCATGTCTTCTATCTGTACACTACAAAATTAATGGTTTTGACCATTTAACCCTTTCGCCTATTTGATCTAGTAAAATAAAGAGTTTATTGGTGAAGGGTAAAATAGTCAAAACCACTTAGTTTACTGGTTTATGGGTAAAATCCTAAAAGAGGTGGTGTACAATGCCTCCCATATCGAAATAGCAAAAGAGGGATATGCTTTATACTTGAAAAAGCTAATTGCTTATTTAAACAACTTATCTGCTTATTTTGGGATGAAATAAGTTGTTCCTTATAGGCAGTTTGAGATTGCTTATTTCAAACTGATTATTCTTGGTGGGATCAAAATTACAAGTTTAGCCTTAGAGTGAAATAAGTTGTTTTCAATGAGCGGGTTATCTGCTTCTGCTTATAAGACGTTTAAACAAGCAATAGCAAACACCTCCTTATAGTGCATTCATATAAACCAATCAAATGCTAATTTATCATCTCACTAGACTTGTTTATATGCTGAAAGAAAATGTAACCAAAATTTTGACAGAAGTGTTTGGATGTGCATTTTCGGAGTGAGTATTGTGATTCAGAGAATCAAAATTAGGCAACTGCTTTTAAAACTAGGGATAGTCAGGTATTTTTACTTTTATCTCAATACCGCTTTCCATTACATCAAGTCATCAACTTCTTAATTGATCATCAAAATATGATTATTTCACCCTAAATAATCAGAAAATCATAAGCATAGTCATTTTATCCAGACACTAAAGGGGTATTTGGGATTACTTATCAAACAACTTATGATCATGCTTATAAGCAGAAGCAGATAATTGACTTATCGGCTCATCCAAACACTCAAAGTGTTCTAAAAAAAAAGCAAGCACATAAGTTTTTTAAATACGCAAACCCAAACACCTCCTATATTATCCACACACCTCCTATATTATCCAAAATCTCAAAACTTATAACAAAAAGGGAAAGAAACTAATGAAGAAATTCATAATCATAATATTCAAGAAAAAAAATACATAAACATAAAGTTAGGGACTAACCATATAAGTGATTAAAAAAGAGCTGAGTAGCACCAGTTGATTTGATGACATCAAGAAGAGATGAAACACTATCAGTAGATCTTTTTGTGATTAAAGTTGTTCCAAGATTTTGCAAAGATGAATTAAGCAAAGATAAACTTTGTTTTAACCACCATCTTGATACCCTTCCAGGGTAATAATGACCTTCTTCTTCAGGTGCCCATATAAAAACTGCCAAAACTTTACCTGATCTTACACCAGCAGCTAAAGCAGGGTTATCTTCTACCCTTAAATCTCTTCTAAACCACACTATACTACACCCACTTGTCATATTTCAAGAACCCTAATTTCTATGGAATTATGCTGTTTCTTTCTAGAAAAAGAAAAAAAAAAAATTCCAATTTGCTAAACTATGGAGTTCTGATGCTTAATGTATCAAGAAACCTAAACCCCATATCAACTAATCAACTTTTTCAAGATACCCAAATTTCAATTCTGAAGCTTCAATTAACAACCTTTTCAAGAAACCCTAATCCTTTTTCCCTTAGGAACCCTAAATCCCAATTCTAAGGAACTCTGAAGCTTTGTTCACTCAAGAAACCTAAAACCCACTTGGATTAACAGCTATTTAAAGAAACCCAGATTCCAATTTCTCAAGAAACCTAAATCACATCCCAATTAAAAACTTTTTCAAGAAATCCGGATTCCGATTCGCTTAACTATGGCCTTCTCAGTACCCAAATCTGAAATCTTGTCAAAAACACATGGACAGGTGGTTTGATTTGTTTGGAGAACAAAAGGGTTCACTAGTTACTCTTATCCCTAAATTCTGTTTTGTCACTCAGTGATCACTCATTTGATGAAGAATCATTTTTAGAATTTTAGGGGCAATAAAAAGCACTAAAAAGTGGGAAACTTTGCTTCCAATTTGACAGGTATACAAGAATCTTGATAATTAATAGATTAATAATTCGTTTGGATATAAAAAGAATAACGGTAATTTTATAATAATTTATTTAACCGTCTTTTAGGTTTATTTTTATATCTAAAAATTTTTTCTTATTTTTATATCCTTTAAATGTGTGAAAATGTTTTTTTAGTTGTTTTCTTTCATAATGATTTTTATTTCCTTTTTTCTCATATACAAACTTATTTTTTAATAGAACTTGAGAACAAAATTTTAATAAAGAGGTGTTTGGAATTTCCTTATTTAAACATATTATGATTAATGCGTTAAAAATACTTTATATCATTTTAAAAGTAGATTTATAACTTTAAAAATACTTGGTTTAAAATAAGCAATTTGAAATTATTTATCAGGAAGAACTAATTTAATCATAAAATAAACACATAAACATAATTATTTTATTTATTTAAAGATATTTTTATTAATGGGATAGACAGTTAGGCCCTGTTTGGTAGCCTCTTAATTCTTATTAAGAGACTACCTCTTAATAATTAAGAGTTAACCTTAAATCTAAATAGTTAAGAGCTAACATCTTAATGGTAAATGCTTACAATTTACATGATCTCTTATCATTTAATTATTAAAATGTTTTAAACAGGTAATGCTACCAAACAGCCCCTGTTGGAGTATTTTGACTCGTGATTTGAATGAAATACCATGATGGGTAAGAAAGGGAAAGGGTTTGGGGTCAACAATTTGCAGCCACAAAGCTTGGGCCCTCTATTTTTTTTTTCTTTATGTATTTTTCTTCATGATTCTTCTTATCTTTAAATAATAGAACAAAACCTCCTTTTCCTTGCGAGGGTGGAATATCTTTTTATATAAATCCATTATTCACATTTTTTTAATACGAAACTATTTCATTAAAAGAAACCAAAGTAAATTTGAGAAAACCTATCAGTAAAATAATTAATTCAAAAAATTAAGTATAAATTGACATCATATTTAAGCTTAAAGCGAATAATTTTTAAAATATCAAGATATAAAACCAAGACGAATTTAATCAATATGATATGTTGGAAAACCTGAATTAGATATTTTAAATATAGTAGATTGAAGAAGAAAAGTTTACGTTGATCAAGATTTCATCCCACAGCTACTTTAGTCACCATTCAATGATACAGTGAGTCACTGACACATCATTTGAACCCTAAAGGTTGAGGGTGCCATCTTTTGAACCCACACGTACTCTAGCAATTTTATATATATTCAAATAAATAATAACACAATTTCATTCATTAAAAATAAAATACATAACTAAACTTAAAATAAATAAAAAAACCCTAAAAATTACAAGGCCAACCCCACTTCTCGGCTATTTCACGTTTATGTTGAAGAACTATCGGGCACACCTTCATGAGACTCCATAAACGTCTTGATATCACGGTCTTTTTGTTCTTCCCACATCATAGTCATTTTGGCTAGAACCAACCTTCGGTTTAGTTGGTTTTCGCCTTTAAGGAGGTGGGTTTGTTCTTTGAATCCATTTGAGTAGAATAGAGACTAATTTTTTGGGTGTGAAAAAATTGAAATATGTGTGTTAATTTATAGTGTAAAAAGTAGGGGTTAATTTTTTTTTCTTTTAATACTTCCAACGGATTATAGCCATTATCAACTGTCAAAAGACAAGCGGGTTCACGAACCCAATATCCAACCCGCAAGACGAAACCTAGGGGTTGCAGTGGTGTTCCCACACTACCCTAGGGAACCCGGACATGTGAACGGCCCCGTCGACCCTCACTATAATTAAATGCATTATTATAGCAAATATTATTGTACCAACATAAACTTCACCTAAAAACAAAGGGTATACCCAAGTGATGGAAGTTTCAAGTGATAGAAAAGTGCACGCCACGTTACGCCAAGTCAAACCCTTCAATTATCACAACATCCATCACTTGGCAAGGGAAATACCCAAGTGATTGAGGTGATGTGTTCATTAAATGTTTTTTTTAATATGCATTTAAATAATAAAATTAAACCTAAATAATATTTCATTAATAAAAATAAAAATACATTAATCCAATTACTAAAAAAATACATTACTAAAAAAAATTGAAAATAATAAATAAAACTACGGTATACCATGACGTTCCTTATCTCCTTTTGTTTTTTTTTTTCGATTAAAAATCGTTACGGGCCGGAGAGTGAATCAAGATCGATGTCTAGAATTCCTATCTTCTCTTTTGTTATCTTCCAATCCATCCTCTCTTGTTGTGCCTTGTTAAATAGTTTCAATTGTTCGATGTTGGCCGATTTCGATGTGACTTGGAACCGAACCCGATCCCGAGCCCGATGCTTGGGCTTTTGCTTTTTTCTTTCCGATTGGGCGGGTATTTCTTCCACTTCATCCGGTGCATCTACGTTGAGATCGTAGAAAGATCTTCCATTGGACGCGCCCAGATTAGCGTCGATGTCGGTTGATGTTCGTTTCTTTAACGAGCCGGTTCGGGTTGGGACAACGTTAACTGATTGTCACTTTGGTGATTTCCTCAATAGTTCCCAAAACACTATTGGTGCGTCGCCTCTTACATCGTCTTGAAACCGGCCGGTTGCTTTCACCAAAACATCGGTTTCCCGGTTTCAGTCTCACCGCTTCTTCGGTCCCACAAACATTTTTGGTATATCATGTGGAACTTTACGACCTTTCCGTTTATATGAGTCCATTTTGAACTCAATTGATCTAAAGTTCGGTAACTTGGCGGTACGCCCATGAAAGCTTCAAATTTTTCACTAACACGAGGCCATAACGCCTTTTTGTTTTGCGCGTTGCCTACAAAAGTTAGAATAAATATAATTTAAATTATTAAACACAAATAATTATAATAAATATTAATAAACACAAAAACTAAAAATTACCGATTATGGGATCCTCCGAGACGTCGATAAACGCCTTAACCAACTCTAACGGTTCGTCTTTCTCCCACTTCTTTTTGGTATTGGTTTTGCTTGTTGTCTCTTGTGACGCCTTCTTTTTTCCTTTTTTTGTGACGGTTTGAGTATCACCAACGACTTCTTGTGGCATTTCTTGTGTTTCCGGTACAAAATCTAGTGATGTACTCAGTTGGGACATGGGTGATTGATAGTTGTACATTTGAAAGTTTGAGTTAAGTTGAAAGTTTGGGTTCATTTGTGTGGCCATGAATGCGTTATCCTGAGCCGCGTATTGAGCCCAAAAATTCGGATCGTTACTCATGATTTTTTTTAAGAATTGAAAGTAGAAGTATAAAAATGTTGAGAATTGAAAGTAGATAGTGGGTAAAAAATAGAGTGTGAAAGATGAGTATTTATAGTGGGTAAAAAATTTAAAAAATTTATTTATTTATTTATTTTAATTCCCAACTGCTACAAAATGATCAAAAGCTCCCGTGAAAACTTTGACGCCTCCGAATCATGCCAAGAGGGGGCGGTGTTCCCATGGCCATCACGCCGTGATTCTTGATTCACATCGGATCACGCGGTGATTTGGGTTGGTATACCCCTCGCTCGAAGTATCATTTTCCCTTTTTGGATATTTTTAATCTTTCTAATTACTCAAATATTTTCTATTGAGACATTGACGTCATTTTAGATAAGAATTTGTTTCTTTTTTAAAAAGCCTACTTCACTTTTATACCTTAGGTATTTTGGTTTGATACTTTTAGGCGGACTCATTCTATAGCAAATATGCATAAATATGCAATCCTTTGAATTCTTCATACACTATATATTAAAAAAACTAATTAATTAACAGGGTATTTAATTTATGACCGTGATTTCTTCATCAATTCTTACTTGCTTTTAATCATATTAATAATGTTTCAAACATGACACACTAATTAAATTAAGCACTTACTAATTAATGTGAAATATGAATGAATAATTTAGTATTCGGTCCATGGATGCATGCATGTATGTATGTTGTAAAGTGAAATTATGAAGTGTAAGAACTTGATTCCGCCTGCCAAGATCAATCTTTTATCTCTTTTGGATACGGTCGCATATTATTCGACTAAGTTGGCCCATTTTCTCTCCATTATTCATTTATTTATTTAATATTAATATATATGTTTTCTTTCAACTCTTGTTCCTGTTCACTGTACTACGTGCCCTTCATTTTCTTGACATGCCTATCTTTTAACAGATATTTTAGCCCATGCTCTTGTAATATATACATGCAACACTACTAGAAAACTGGGCTTTAATGACACGCGAACTATGACACACACTATTTTATGACGTGCAAAAGTGTGTGTCATCGTTTAGGTGTCATAATAATAATAAAAAAAACCCAAAGTACACCATAAAAATATGCGTGCCATCTTGTTTTAAAGGAAGAGGTCAGAATGCTAATCCCTAAAACCCCCAATTCTCACTCTCTTATCTGATAAGCCCCCATTCAATCTGCAACATGGCCATGCCATTGGGGTTTTTCTCCACCTGCTTTGCCGCCAAGTCTCCGTAGTCGTCTGTGATGTTTGTTCAACCGGCTTCCCTCAGAATCTCCGCACCGAGGTTCTGAAGGTGACTTGGGCTCACATAAAAGAAAATGGCCTGCAGGTAACAGCTTATACACATCTCTTCCATTTCAGATTCTCATAGTTTGTATTATTATTATAAACTGTTGTTATGAAACCCTAGCTTGCTTGTACTCGGTGACTATGGTTAGATTTTTCTCATATTTGACATCGTGAATGTCACCCCTCCCAAATTCCACTAACGGAGTTTTACCGTTTGGAAGGTGACACATCATGATCTCAGTCATTAGTTACATCAAACGACATTATATGAGACTTAAAATGTCGTAACATAAAAGTTCAGAGTTAATGCGGAAGTGTTTAAACAAGAAAGTGAATGCGCAAACAAACGCGCCCAAGTTTAGTTAATAAAAGTAAGTGAAATGTTTAAGATGTTGAAATGAATGACGTGACAGTAGGACTCCATGCATGTCCTAAGCGTGCAACCTGTGTCAAAGCGACCTGAGAAACATGTAAGAAAACGGGTCAACACTAGGTTGGTGAGTTTACAGGTTTCAATATCATAGTAAAGCGTTGGCAGATTATGTACATTCCAATATGCATATTTATAGGTAGCTAACCTACATTCCTGTCTTGCTAAAGCGTTTGTAACCGAAGCTGACATGTGTTTGTTTGTTTGCCTCCAGCCAGGTCTATCATGTGACATCCCTGATTTTTATGCCTGATCCTATAATCCTACCTTGTAACCTTGATTGATTTATTATACAATGAACATTTTTATGCTTCATATCACTTATGATATCACTTCATTTCAAATTTCCAAGTCTAGTCTAAAGCGAGTATTCTATTGCGCATAGAACGGCTTGCGCATTATATTTTGATTCTATATCTGATTTTGGTATTCATTCTTAATCTTGCTACTTATAATAGCTTTGGATGCCTTAGACTCTAATCTAATAAAAACAGTTCAAGTTTCTAACTTCGTTTGACTAAAATATAATTTCAAGGGTAAAAGTTACACATACGTAAATTTCAGGGTTTCTTTTGTAACGTCTTCGAAATCTGGTTAATTTTTGTAAATTCAATCATATATCATTATTATTAATATAATTTTCGAAATTTTAACTTTATATATTATTATTTATTATTTAAGTTAATAAAATCAATTAATTCCTTTAAACTTATCCAAAATGAATTAAAACCATTATTTTTATTCTTAAATCCTATTCTAATCCATTCCATCAATTAACTAACTAATTTTGAACTCAATCCTATCATCCATATCCTCAAAATTTCGTGAACTAACCCCTATATCCATTATTCAAAAGTTTTATAAAAAATTCTAAGATTTATAAACCTATGTTTATCACCTTTGTTATCCTAATAAAAAAACCTAACCAACTTTTCTCCTTTTTCCTCTTAAACCCACCCTATAAATAGAGCCTTAAACCTCATTCATTCTTCACACCTCAACAATCCTCTAGGGCTCTCTAGCAACTAAAGGTTGTTCTTCTCATCTTTTGGAAGATTCTAGCTTAAATCCTTCCATTTTAAGTAAGTTCTTCTTATGTTCTTGCTTGTTCATACTTTTTTTTTCAAAAATTCCTCATAACTAGCTATATCTATGATTCCCTAGCATGTTTATATTATAATCATAGAGCTATCGAAGATCAAATGCCCTATTTTAATTAAACTTGTTCAAACTTTTATTTAAAAACTTGGTTTTGATCTTTCTTGTTCCTTTCAATTTCAAAAATCATGTTTTTACTAAAACTCCTTATCTTCAAATTAAACCCCTCTAATAATTAACTTATTTCATTTCTATCTTTACTAAACTTATATTTTCACTTTAGCCCTTATACTTTCCAAACTTACCAAACAAACCCTAAACTTGGTCAAGTATACAAATAGGGTAACTTTCAAACCAGTATGTAGTTATCTGACAAACATTAAAGTTCTGGCTAGGAAAAGACGGGGTTCCGATCCAACCAACTCTTTCCTGGAAACTTTTATGTTGGATGTACTACTCTAGAATGATAACCACTCTAGTGTACAACAACCACTTTCAACTAATTACATTGTCAACCCCTCGACTATCCTTAACTTGTTTCTAACGTAACAAACTTAACTTAGGGAGTCGTTAAGGCATTCGATCCAAGTTACTACAAGTTCAAGTTCAACCCTTTCATTTGCAAGGTGAGATACATAGCCCCTTTTACTTTTTATCTTTGGGGTGGAAAACATGCTCGTATATCAAAGGTTATTCAAACTATATAAAACTCAAATACTACTTCTGTATTTTCAATAACAACTTTCTATACTTGTAAACTTAAACGGTTTTATACACACTCTACAACCATTAACTTGTGATAAGCCAACGGGAGTAAGTCATAGATCTATGGGCCTGACATGCCGATCTAGTTCTTGAGTTGACGAGATACGATATCAACTTAAGACTAGATATACAGAAACTGCAAAAAACTTGTTATTCATGCTATATCAATTCTATGGGAACCCAATCTTGTCATTAGGTTTGGTTGAATCGATGTATAAAAGTTTGTTTACTTGTTATTGAATCTTGTTTATGAATTGCAAAAATCTTCATTATCTATACTATGTAATTACTTAAACCTATCTTCTCACCGGCTTTATAGCTGACATATTTTAGCATGTTCTTCAGGTACTAATAACTAGGTTGTTGTTACAATCACGCTAGGACTTCGAGACTTGGCTCTAGGAGATTTAGTTATTTATAAAGACTATTTGTTTATCTATTTTGTTTGGTTGTGTGTTTTTAAAACAATGTAATGCAATTATTCGGTTAATTTAATAGTATTTCTTTTAATCATTGTGATGATTTCAATTCGTCACCCCTCGCGTAAATTCCGCCATCGGTGGGGGTGTGACATATCAACTCTGACTAATGTGATTAGGCTAATATTTCACCCGTTCGACCTCCAATCAAGTTAGCGCGACTAACGCGGGTGGGGCTTGTCAAACCCAGTAGTACTACTAAACATTACCACGCTAAGATCCATATTAATGGTACAATGTGAGTGTGAGGACTTTCAATGATAGTTGCAATACGCTTATCCCCAACAGTGATATCATATGAAGTACCATAATCAAAATAGTTTGCGTCATGTTTTCTCCCCCAACGGGAAAAACATGTAAAATAATGTTTGTCTGCGTACCTGTTTCTCCCCCACGGGGAAACAAGTAAAAGTATGATAGTTTGTGTACATGTTTCTCCCCCAACAGGAAAACGAGTAAAAAGGGGCCGTGAAACTCACTTGAGTTGTGTACGCGTAGAAGATGGCACCACAAAAGGATGCAAGTAGGAAACACAAGAGTTTGCCTGTGAACTGCTTGCGTATGCCCTAAAATTATAAGCATAATAGTTAGGGATACTATGGGGTTTTGTGACGACACGAAAGATTTGAACATCATAGACATTCTAAGGATCAACGAGTAAACAAACGTGTCCACGAGAATAAGGGTTTTCTTAATGTAATTATTAAGATAAATACGTTTTCGTGTCGAACACCTCTAATTACAAATAACCTTTATATGAAAATATATTCGTACATTTGTACCATTTAATAATGGTCTAAGAAAATAATATAATTTATTATATTATTTTTAAGTTCGGAGAAAAAGCACAATAACTAATTACGTGGCAAAAATAATAAATATATTATTTTTATTCGATAATAATAAGCATGGGTAAATAATATAGATAATTATATTAGTTACTAGTTTGAAACGTTACATGAAGTTTATAAATGAGGTGAAAATAATATATAAAATGTATTATTTTTAATTGGAGTTTCAAGGTTGAAAATAATATAAATATATTATTTTTAAAAGTGGGAAATAATATTAAAACGGGTTATAAAACAAAGCCGAGCTTACGGGTGATTTACGGGGTTAAAACCCTTTAATATATTAATATTATTAGTGGGATGAATTTTATAATAAAAATAGTAATTAAAAATTGATTTAAAAATAATTGGGGGTGGAGGGAATCGAATCCAGGTCTCCTCCCCCACACCCAAACGTCATAACCTAACTGAGCCCACTAGGGTATCGCGATATCGACCAGTCCGGAATTTTTAAAACATACAAGTTCAGTGGTTTCCCTCCCCATACACACATACGTTTGAATCAAGACCCAAAACCATCGATTTCGACACTGGAATTGGAATCAAGGGTTAGGGGTTTGTAAATCGGATGATTTCGAACCTGCATGCATGTTTAATTTCAAAAACATCACTTAATTTTTGTTTTAATTCACAGAATTTGGATCGAAAACCCTGGATATGAACATAGAATCAATTGTCCCAAATCTGATATTAAAATTCATTGGAATCATATGGCTTTGACCAATTAGATCATTACGAATGTGTTGGTGTAGTTTAATTGCATTGAGATAGTGTTTAGAATCAAAATCCCCAAAACAGACTAAGAATAAACCCTATATTCCGGATCGAGATCAATTCGATAATAAAATGTTGAATTAACAGAGGGCTTTCAAAGAGGGCGGAATTGCGAATCAAATGGTATAAATTAATTGAATTTAAAACGAGTGTAGATTGGAATTCGATTAAACCGTCTTCGCATGAACCCTAAGATCTGGTTCATGTTTGATTTGGTAATGTAAGCCCCAATTAACATAGGGCTTTCATTCTATAGATAAAAACGAAATTGTGGATGTAATTAGTTACCTAAAATGTTATCGAATCGATGGCGATCGACTAAAAGCAGGTCCGACGACGTGCACTTGTTCTTCGATGACTCTTGCTGGATCTCCGGCCGGAATATAGCGTGAAACAAGTTCAATGGGGCTCGATTAAAGTGCGTAGAGGTTCAATTCATGAATTGGTGTATCAAATTGACGAATTTGATGTTGTTTAACCATTATGTCGACGGTTAGTCTTAATTGTACATAATTAGAGTTTAATTCGCGTATAATGGTGATGTTAAATGCTCAATCATGGTCGTTTATGGCAGGGACGTGTGTATCAGTTACATATTCGAACGAATTTCAAGTGTGAAGTTCAAAATTGGGATCAAACCGCGAGTTTGACTTCTAAATTCAAACAGAAATCAAGTTTGGGTTAATTGCAGATTTAGCCCCTTTGTTTTTTGTGTTGGAGTTTGTAAAAAGGCAGGAATAGTCCCTATGGTTTGAATTTGGTTTACAAAGTTATGGTTGGTTAGTTTGACCAATAAAAGTCAAAAGGAACTAGATTTTGACTTTGCAAAGTCAAGAGAATGGCTTAGGGAGAAGTTTAAGTTTAGAATATTGGCAGAATTAGTCCCTGGAGTTATAGATAGGGTTAACTAGGTTAGGATTTAACTGGATTTGTTAAATGAGTTAATCTTGAAATGTCCGGATGTCACATCATCCCCTAGTTGAAAGAATTTTCATCCCGAAAATTAAAATAAATAATTTTTTTTTCTGGGTGTCACATCATCCCCTAGTTGAAAGAATTTTTGTCCCGAAAATTAGAATAGTACCTTTAGTTTTTGACGTAGAGTGCTTGAACATATGAGGATACTTGCACATCATTTGATCCTCGTGCTCCCATGTGAATACCGGTCCGCGTTTCGAGTTCCAACGAACTCTGACGATAGGGATTTTACTGTGTTTAAGCATTTTATCTTCCCTATCCATGATTTCAACCGGTTCTTCAATGAAGCGTAGTTGTTCATCGATATATAGTTCTTCAAGAGGAACCGTGAGTGTCTCGTCTGCTAGACATTTCTTCAAGTTCGAGACATGAAGAACATCGTGTACACCACTCTGTCCTTCAGGTAGGGCCAGTTGATACGCTACTGGGCCAATTCTCTTCACTATCTTGAACGGTCCAACATAACAAGGATTCAGTTTGCCTCGTTTCCCGAAGCGAATCACACCTTTCCAAGGTGAAAATTTCAGTAGAACCATATCACCTACTTGAAACTCCAACGATTTACGATGCTTGTCGGCATAGCTCTTTTGACGATCACGAGCTGCCGCCATACGGTTTCGGATTTGAACGATCTTTTCAGAAGTTTCGAATACAAGTTCGGGACCTGTAAGTTGGCTATCCCCAACTTCAGCTCAACAGATAGGAGATAGGCATTTACGTCTGTACAATGCCTCGAATGGTGCTGCCTTGATGCTAGTGTGATAAATGTTGTTGTAGGAGAACTCCACTAAAGGTAAGTGAGACTCCCACATGTTACCGAAATCGATCACACAAGCTCGTAGCATGTCCTCTAAGGTTTGAACGGTACGTTCTGTTTGACCATTTGTCTGAGGATGGTATGCTATGCTCATATCCAGGCGCGTGCCTAGAGCTTTTTACAAGGATTGCCAGAAACGTGATGTGAATTGAGCGTCTCGATCCGAAATAATAGGAATTGGCACTCCGTGCCGGGAGACCACTTCCTTCAAGTAATCACGAGTAAGTTTCTCCATTTGTCGGTTTCTTTGATTGCTAGGAAGTGAGCGGATTTTGTCAAACAATCTACGATCGCCCAGATGGTGTCGCATCTGATAGGAGTTCGAGGTAGTATAGAGATAAAGTTCATGGAATTTTGTTCTCATTTACACATTGGAATCTTTGGTTGTTAGGGTAGACCAGAAGGCTTTTGGCATTAACAGTCGTAACCTTCGGTTTAATCATCATTATCGAATTCAAACTCAATTATGGGCATTCAATCCATAACCGTCGAACTCGTCCCTCTTCATCACCAATACGCGTCAACTCATTCTGTTACATTGAAATCGATCGTCTGCGCATCTCTATCTCTCATCACAGAAGCTCTTACGCACACCAATTTGGTAGGAGGAGTGGCCGGAATCATCGGGGAACAAGCTCGCGCAAGTCGGACCTGCTTTACTCGATCTCCATCATTTTGAATCGCATTCTGGTAATTGCCTTCATGTTTACTTTCGTTTTTGTGCCTAGATCAAAAGCCCTATAACAATTAGGGCTTAAACTATCGAATTCCTTGCATTCGAATTCTAGGGTTCTTGCTTGGCCGGATTTAGTCGAACCCTATCCCCAACTCTGTTTAAATCAAATTAAAACGTATTAGTAGATTCGAAATCATTCGTTTAACGATAACCCCATGTTAATTGAATCAATAAATATCGAATTTTTCATAACCCAGATTCTAGGGTTTGTTCATATGGCAAATTGGGGGGTTTTGATCCTAACACCTATCTCAATCAAATTAAACCGCAGGGTTGAATTCGCAACCCTCCGATTGTTAAAAACCCAATGAATCCATCAGTTATTATCATCAGAATTGATCAATTCGATTTTACATCCATATCTAGGGTTTCGGCTCGTTTTTCTTTAATCAAACGATCTTAAACTCGTTAATTTTGCAATTAAAGCTAACTACAGAATCACATATACTCGTTTTGTAGAAACCCTATGTCCTTTGTTTCAATCTTAGTCGAATTTGGGGATTGAGATCGATCGGATTTGGGTATTGGGCAGGAACTCTATGGGCAGGTATGTTAAAACCAATCCAATCCAATCCAATCGGGTAATTGTTCCGATTGTCCTAGCAGATCGATTGGTTAAGGCACTGTGTTGTTGGGGAGGAGACCCGGGTTTGAGCCCTCCTCCCCTGTTTTCTTTTTAATTACATTTTTGGTTAATATTTTAATTATAAAAACCCTTCCACTATTATTATAATATTATATTAAAATGTTTAAACCGAAAAAACCACCCGTGGGCTCGGGTTTGATTTTATAAACCATCTTTTTATTTTATGTAGTTCATACTTTTATAATAATATGTATATATTATTATTTAACCTATAACTCCGAGTAAAATAATATATTCATATTATTTTCAAACCGCAACTTAAAATAATAATATATTTAGTATTATTTTCGCCACGGTTATGAACGTCGTATAACGTTTCAAACTAATAAAATAATATAATTAATTATATTACTTCTCACGTTATTGTAATTCGAATAAAATAATAGTATTATTATTTTGTCACAAAATTTATTGATCTTGTTAATCTCTAAGTTTAAAGAAAAAATAATATATTAAATTATATTATTTACCTAAGTCATAATTTGATGTTTCAAATGTACGGTTATGTTTATTATATATTATTTTGTCATTCGTCGCGTAACGTATATATTTTAACTATCAATTAAAGAATTCTTATTACCGTGGACACGTTCGTCTACTCTTGATTATTAGAGTTTTTTTAGGACGTTTCTCATTTCGTGTCATTGTCAAAATTCCCATTTTATCCCTAATTATTATGTGCATAATTCTAGGGCATATGTAAGCCGTTGCTGGCTAGCACTCGTGGTTCCAATCGTACTCTAGTGTGAACTACCTACGCCGTTCAGGTGAGTTTTTCACGGCCCCTTTTACTATTATATCTTGGGGGAGAAAACATGTCGCAAACTATTTTTGGAATATTGTATTCATATGTTATCAATGTTAAAGCTAAACATAACACGCTATCACTGAAAGTGCTCAACACACATTGGACCGTTAATATGGATCTTAGCGAGGTAATGTTTAGTAGTACTACTGGGTTTGACAAGCCCCACCCGCATTAGTCGCGATAACTCGATTGGAGGTCGAACGGGTGAAATGTTAGCCTACTCACATCGCCAGGGTTGATAGACATGGCAGGAGGCAAATAAACAAACAGTCAGCTTCGGTTGCGAGCGCTTAAGTTAAACATGAACATAGGTTAGCTACCTATATATACATATTGAATGATCAATAATCTGGTAAACGTTTATTTATATACTGAAACCTGTGAACTCACCAACCACGTGTTGACATCTTTTCTTACATGTTTTCTCAGGTCGTTAAGATAAGGCACAAGTGCACATATAGGACATGCATGGGATTCTCATATTGATTGATGTTTCATTAAATTGTTTGGACTTTGTTTTGAATTATGTTTGGTTTGGACTTTTGGACTTTTTGGGCGCGTGTGTTTTGCGCATTTACTTTTCTTTACGCTTCCGCATTAAACTCTGATTAATATGATATTTTCATTTGAGTCCCATGTAGAGTCGTTCAATGTAACTAATGACTGAGATCCTGGTTTGTCACTTCCCAAAACGGTAAAACTCCGTTAGTGGAATTTGGGGGGTGTGACACAAGGTACGGTTTACACACACGGTTCATGAGATCCATGAACACCGCGGGTGTGTTGGTCAGTCCAAATGGCATGACCATGAACTCGTAATGGCCGTACCTAGTCCTGAATGCCGTCTTTGAGATGTCTTCGTCTCAGACTCTCAGTTGATGGTAACCTAACCTAAGATAGATCTTAGAATAGTAATTTGATCCTTGGAGCTGATCGAACAGGTCATCAATGCGAGGTAGAGGATAACGGTTCTTTATCGTCACCTTGTTGAGCTCACGATAGTCGATGCACATGCGGAAAGTTCCTTCCTTCTTCTTGACAACCAGGACTGGAGCTCCCCATGGTGATGAGCTAGGTCGTAAGAAACCTTTCTCTAACAGCTCTTGTAGTTGGGTAGACAACTCTTGCAGTTCACTAGGTGCAAGTCAGTACGGTGCCCGAGCAATAGGTGATGTTCCGGGTGCCAAATCAATTTGGAATTCTACTTGTCGATGAGGTGGGAGACCATGCAGATCTTCTGGAAATACCTCAGGATAGTCTCGTACAATCGGGATGTCTTCAACCTTATTTTCTTCAGATGGCTGCTCAGCGACGAGTTCCAGAATGGCAGTATGACTCTTTACGCAAGCACTTCTGCGCTCTCATGAAGGATATGATGCCTATGACTGCACCACTCCTTATTCCTTGGGCAGAAAGGGTTTCTCCACTCGGGAGAAGAAGGCGAACAATTTTCTCATGACAAATAATTTCGGCTTGATTCTTGGATAACTAATCCATACCGACAATTACGTCGAAATTGCCAAGCGTGACTGACATGAGGTCAATGTCAAGCTTATGACCAGCCAATCCCAGTTTACATCCTCTAAGAATGTGAGTTGCTTCGATTATTTGACCGTCTACTATTTATATAGTGTACTTAGTTTCTAATAGAGTTGGAGTACGACAACACCAACATGAGGTTCGTGAAGTCACGCTGAGACTTCTAGTGAGACCTGCGCTTATAAGGTAAGCGTCGGTCAACACAAAGGCTGAGGGAAGAGGTTCACATGTAGGAAAAGAAATTTAATGAGATAAAGATTCAGTAACATAAGGGATATGATGTCTGTTTAAGTAGTCGCGTTCAACTGATGGTTGGTTAGATCAAATCCCCATTTCCTAATGTCATTGAAATATCTGGATATGCTGGGGTACAAATCAAGTTAGACTCAGGATTAGTCACAAGATAAAGCAATAGCGTCAAATGGAACGTATTAGTTTAGAAAGAATTCCTCAGATTACGCTTACATAGTTGGAGTCGGTGGGTTTACCATGAGGTTCTACTAGAGTTTCGATCGAGATGGTTTCATTGATCAAGTCTGGATGAGAGTCTTAGGTTCACTAAGGCTCTTACATGAGTGGAATCAAATGATGGATCCTATGGATGATAGTTCAGTGTGTTCGTAAATACCTTCAACATGATAGTCGCGTCTATCAACTGTTAAACAAGTTTAACGATACCAACTAGTCGTTGAGTGGTTTACGAGAATTTCTATTGATAGTGGAAACTTAAGTCTGTAAATCACTTATTAGGACCATTTATCCACACACTAGGTTTCACCAGGACTTACATGCACCTCAAATTACTATTATGTGTGCACCCGTAATGATAATTTGCTTTGCATGCTCACCCTAGCTTCTCCATGTCCTGTGTCAAAATGTCCTTTAGTTTGTATTGCCGAGTACAGAGTGTTATCAGATACGATAGTCATCGAGAAGCTTAGTCATCAACCATAAATTGATCAACTAGAACTCATATCAGGATGAGTAGTCGGGAATCGTTTGATCCAAGTATTCACTCGAGTTGGAACATAATACGAGAGTCCAATCCAGTGGATTGTAGATGAGAACATACACATGAAACAAATATGTACATGAAATGTGGCTTCGATGAGCGAAACTAGTTCATGAATGTCACACCCCCAAATTCCACTAACGGAGTTTTACCGTTTAGGACGTGACAAACCAGGATCTCAGACATTAGCTACTTCAAACGACTCTATATGAGACTCAAAATAACATTTCATAAAATTATCAGGTTCAGAGTAAATATGCGGAAGCGTTAAACGAAAGTAAATGCGTAAAACACCGCGCCCAAATCCAAATACAAATAAAACATAAAGATTGTTTAATAGATAGATAATTTGAATGTAATCCAAGACACATGCATGACTTAACGTGATCCTGAGTGCCAACCTGAGAAACACATGTAAGAAAACGAGTCAACACTAGGTTGGTGAGTTCACAGGTTTCAATAACATAGTAAAGCCCTTGCAGATTATGTACATTCCAATATGCATATCTATAGGTAGCTAACCTACGTTCCTGTTTTGCTAAAGCGTTCATAACCGAAGCTGACATGTGTTTGATTGTTTGCCTCCAGCCAGGTCTATCAACTCTGACTAATGTGATTAGGCTAATATTTCACTCGTTCGACCTCCAATCGAGTTAGCGCGACTAACGCAGGTGGGGCTTGTCAAGCACCAGTAGTACTACTAAACATTACCACTCTAAGATCCATATTAACGGTACGATGTGAGTGTGAGGACTTTCAATGATAGTTGTAATACGCTTAGCCCCAACAGTGATATCATATGACGTAGCATAATCAAAAATAGTTTGCATGTTTTCTTCCCCAAATTAAAACAGTAAAAAGGGGCCGTGAAACTTACCTGAGTTTGAGTAGTGGTTGGATTACATAGGAAATAAGTTGGAACCACAAGTGTAAGCCTCAGACGACTTACGTATGCCCTAGAATTATAAACACATAAATCAGGGTCATATGGGGTTTGTGACGACGACACGGAAGATTGAACGTCTTAACGCCTTCTAAGGATTAATGAGTAGACGATCGTGTCTACGAGAATATAGACTCTTTAATATAAACTATTAAGATCAATGCGTTACGTGTCGAACGTTAAAAACGAATAATATTAAATAAATAAATAAATTCATACGCTTGAGTCGTTTACAAAAGTTAGGAAAATAATATAATTTAATATATTATTTTTAGGTTCGTAGGATTAACCAAATAATCATTTGTGTGGAAAAATAATAAATATATTATTTTTAATCGAGTATATAAACGTGGGTAAATAATATAACAATTATATTATTAATTGGTTTAAAACGTCACACGAGGTAATTAAACGAGGTGAAATAATATAAATTATATATTATTTTATAACATGAGTCACGGGTTGAAAATAATATAAATATATTATTTTATACGAAGTTATGGTTTGAAAACAATATAAATATATTATTTTTAAAAGTGGGAATAATAATAAAATAGGTTATAAAACCAAACCCGAGCCTACGGGTTGTTTTCTGGGCTAAAACACTTTAATATAATATTATAATAATATAACAATTGATTTTTATATTAAAATAATAATTAAAAATGAATTTAAAAAGAAATGGGTGTGGGGAGACTTGAACCCGGGCCTCTCCCACACAAGCACACTGATATAACCACTCCACCCGCTAGGGCTATTGCAAACAAAATCGGATCAGAAAGCTTTTAATCAAAAGCTTTCCTGTGTTCTTCCCCCACTCGTGACCGATCCCAAACCAGTCCCATAACCACTGAATTCGATCGTGTTTGAGTTAAAGGATAAGGGGGTTTTGTTAATCGGGGTATAGCGAAACTGAGGTGGTTTTTAATTTGAAAAACAACAAGGTTTGGGTCGTTTAATTCCGGATTGAAATGCCGAGAACCCTAGGTATGATCATAACTCGATTAGGTTTAATCTAATGATGTTAGGTATTAGAATCATAGGGCTTTTGTTATGTTGATGGTTGCGAATCTACCCATAACATTTAATTGGATTAACAAAGTTGTTAAGGTTGAAATCCTCAAAATGTTTTTATGAACAAACCCTAGATACAAGATTATGAATAATTCGATGTTATCAGGTTAAATTAAGATGGGGCATTCACTTAACAAAGGTTTGCGAAACTGATGGTATGATTTATTTGAGTAGAAATCAGGTCTAGGGTAGAGTCTGATCAAAACGTGAACGTATGAAACCTAGATTCGGGTTCATGTTAAAATCGTTGCTGTAAGCCCAGCATAGGGCTTTCAGTATGTGAGTAAAAACGAAAGTGGTGACGTAAGAGATTACCAGATTAGATGATGAATTGATGGAGTTCAGTTAGATTGGGCTCCAAGTTCGTGCGTTCTGATCTCCGACGACACAGGCTTCAACTCCGGTGAAATTGACGTGGGTAACAGCTTCAGTAGGAATCGTTTAAGGTACGCAGGGGTTCAATTTCAGTGTGTAAGATCAAATCGTTGTGAATTGGTGAGTAACAGAGGTGAATTCGACGGTTATGGTTTTGATTACCCATTATTCGGTTTAATTCGACAATGATTGTGCTTTATTCGATAGTTATGACAATTAATGTCATTAATCAAGCAATTTCACTTATAAAATCGAACAGAAAACGACCGTGGCTTGCGAATTGGATTGAATGTGGTTATAGGTTTGACTCCAAAAGTTAACAGGAACAAAACAGGCGATTTTGACTTTCCCAGAGTCAACAGAATGAGTTTTGGATTATTACAAGATCAGTCCCTGTAGTTTTATGTTCTTAAGTTTAGAGTTTGACAGAATTAGTCCTTGTAGTTAGAATTGAGTTAATTAAATTATATTTAGGTTAGTTTGACTTTATAAAGTCAACATGAATTAACTATATACTAATTACAGGTTTAGTCCCTCAATTTCTATGTATACAAGTTTAGATATAGGCAAGATTAGTCCCTAGAGTTTGAGTTTGGTTAACTATGTTAACTTTAACTGAAAATAGTTAACGGGGTTAACCCTAAATTGCCGGATGTCACAATGAATGTCTTACTGGAAGAGGCAAAGTAGCCGTCCTTCCAACTGAGTCAGGATAGGGTTTGGGTATGCAATGAGCAAGGCGTTCTCAACCTTGTGGTCAATCTTTCTTCAACAGAATATCGACCAAAGTGCGAGCCCACGACTCGGGAAAGTGTTGACATCTATGTGTCAATGGATTCTGCAATGATGCGTGCAACAGTATGCCTTCACACGGCGTATTGTTGCAAGTGGGTACAGTAGGGACTCGCCTCCGACGATCCCAACTCCCAAAGAGACGCTATTGCTGAGTGTCGTCCATAACATGGACCTGAGAAAGCCCACCATACCCGACATATGGTGGTGGTGTGAGAGACTCCTCCGAAGGCTCCGTCTTGCTGCCCTCGGACGGGAGTAGATGTTGTTTTGGTGATTTCCCGAGTGTCTCCACCGGGAATGATGATGCAATGCGAATGACGTGTTCCTCGACAGCAGAGGGTAATATTGATGATGTCAACATGCCTGCAATGCAATGCATGTGTAGATGCTACGTGTGGCATGTATGAGTGTCTGTGTCGTGTAACTAATGTGTGTGGGTTATAGTCTAGTATGCAATTCCTAGTTCGCTATAACCAATGGCTCTGATACCAATCTGTCACACCCCCAAATTCCACTAATGGAGTTTTACCGTTTGGAAGGTGACACACCAGGATCTCAGTCATTAGTTACATCAAACGACACTATATGGGACTTAAAATGTCGAAACATAAAAGTTTAGAGTTAATGCAGAAGTGTTTAAACAAGAAATTGAATGTGCAAACAAACGCGCCCAAGTTTAGTTAATAAAAGTAAGTGAAATGTTTAAGATGTTGAAATGAATGACGTGACAGTAGGACTCCATGCATGTCCTAAGCGTGCAATCTGTGTCAAAGCGACCTGAGAAACATGTAAGAAAACGGGTCAACACTAGGTTGGTGAGTTCACAGGTTTCAATATCATAGTAAAGCGTTTGTAGATTATGTACATTCCAATATGCATATCTATAGGTAGCTAACCTACGTTCCTGTCTTGCTAAAGCGTCCGTAACCGAAGCTGACATGTGTTTGTTTGTTTGCCTCCAGCCAGGTCTATCAACTCTGACTAATGTGATTAGGCTAATATTTCACCCGTTCGACCTCCAATCGAGTTAGCGCGACTAACACGGGTGGGGCTTGTCAAACCCAGTAGTACTACTAAACATTACCACGCTAAGATCCATATTAACGGTACGATGTGAGTGTGAGGACTTTCAATGATAGTTGCAATACGCTTAGCCCCAACAGTGATATCATATGAAGTACCATATTCAAAATAATTTGCGTCATGTTTTCTCCCCCAACGGGAAAAACATGTAAAATAATGTTTGTCTGCGTACCTGTTTCTCCCCCAAGGGGAAAACAAGTAAAAGTATGATAGTTTTTGTACATGTTTCTCCCCTAACAGGAAAACGAGTAAAAAGGGGCCGTGAAACTCACCTGAGTTGTGTACGAGTAGAAGATAGCACCACACAAGGATGCAAGTAGGAAACACAAGAGTTTGCCAGTGAACTGCTTATGTATACCCTAAAATTATAAGCATAATAGTTAGGGATACTATAGGGTTTGTGACGACATGGAATATTTGAACGTCATAGACATTCTAAGGATCAACGAGTAGACGAACGTGTCCACGGGAATAAGGGTTTCTTAATGTAATTATTAAGATAATACGAATAACCTTTATATGAAAATATATTCGTACATTTGTACCATTAATGGTCTAAGAAAATAACATATTTTATTATATTATTTTTAAGTTCGGAGAAAAAGCACAATAACTAATTACGTGGCAAAAATAATAAATATATTATTTTTATTCGAGAATAATAAGCGTGGGTAAATAATATAGATAATTATATTTGTCACACCGTCAAATTCCACTAATGGAGTTTTACCATTTGGAAGGTGACACACCAGGATCTCAGTCATTGGTTACATCAAACGACACTATATGAGACTTAAAAAGCCAAAACATAAATGTTCAGAGTTAAATACGGAAGCGTAAACGTTATAATGAAATCAAAAGTAATTACACGCAACAAGCGTCATTTAATGTAAATAAGTAAAACTGTTTAAAATGTTTGAAATGAATGATATGACAGTAGGACTCCATGCATATCCTAAGTGTGCAACGTGTGCCTTAGCGACGTGAGAAACATGTAAGAAAAAATGTCAACACAAGGTTGGTGAGTTCACAGGTTTACAAGTAAATAAATTGTTTGAGTGTTTGCAGGATCCACATATGTAAGTCACACCTATTAATAGCTAGACAATGTACAAGTTACTCTAAGTTTTCGCAACCGAAGCTAACTGTTTATGTTTGAGATGCCTTCCGCCATTGCTAACACCAACAATGGCAAGTGTTTAGGACAATCTACACCCGTTCGACCTCCAATCGTGCTAGCATGACTAGCCCGGGTGGGGTTTGTCAAACCCAGTAGTACTACTCAAATTTCCTCGCTATACTCGATATATTAACGGTCCGAGTGTGTAAGGACTTTGCATGTTATGTTTGCACTTAGGTACACAAGTGGTAATGAAATACTATGTGATCCATGTCCGTATGTATGTCTCTCCCTGGCTGGGAGACAAGTAACGGATGCATGTTCGTATGCATGTTTCTCCCCAACAAGAAAACAAGTAAGATGTTGTTTGTTTGTACGCATGTTTCTCCCCAACGGGAAAACAAGTAAAATGATATTCGTTTGTATGCATGTTCCTTCCTAACGGGAAAACAAGTAAAATATTGTGAGTGTGTGTATGCATGTTTCTCCCCAACGGGAAAACAAGTAAAATAATGTTTGTGAGTATGCATGTTTCTCCTAAACAGGAAAACAAGTAAAATAATATTTGTGTGTAAGCATGTTTCTCCCCCAATAGTAAAACAAGTAAAAAGGGGACGTGATACTCACCTGAGTCTGAGTAGAGCGTGTAAATAACACCGCTAAAGGATGCAACAGAGGCATAATACTTTGCCTGTACGAATTCCCTAGAATTACAAGTACAATAGTTAGGGACACCATGAGATTTGTGACGACGACACGGAAGATTTGAACGTCTTAGAACATTTTAAGGATTTACGAATAAACGAGCGTGTCCACGGGAATAAGGGTTTCTTAATATACTTATTAAGATAAATATGTTTCGTGACAAACGTCTCTAATTATGAATAATAATATCTCATAAATATTTATGCGTTTGTACCATTTAATAATGGTTTATGAAAATAATATAACTAATATATAATTTTTGAACTCGTTGAAAATATACGATAATCGCCGAAGTGACAAAAATAATAAATATATTATTTTTATTCGAGGATATAAACGTGAGTAATTAATATAAATATGATTATATTATTAATTAGTTTGAAACGCTACACGTGGTTTATAAACGAGGCGAAATAATATATTATTTTGTAATAGGGTCACGTGTTAAAATAATATAAACATATTATTTTATACGAAGTCGGGGTTTGAAAATAATATAAATATATTATTTTAAAAGTGGGTATTTTTAAATGAAAGAGGGTTACAAACCAAACCCGAGCGTACGGACGTTCTGCGAGCCTAAAACATATTAATATATTAATATAATAATATAGGGAAATGTTTTTATATAAAAATAATACAAAGAAAATGATTTAAAAATAAAAACTGGTGGAGAGACTCGAACCCGGGTCTTTCCCACACAAGCCCAACACCTTAACCAATCCACCCGCTAGGGTATCGCATTAGGAAACCGGATCCAAAAGGTTTTAACAAGGAACTCCAGTGAGCCCCTCCCCCATACTCACCCATGATTGATCCCAGCTCCAAAACCCTCGAATCTGATCGCGATAGGCCACGAATTCACAGGGATTTTGTTAATCGGGTTGTGACGAATCTGTATTCGTGATTAATTGCAAAAACAACCAGTTTAAAGTCGTTAAATTTCGGATTTGAGTATCGAAACCCTAGTTTATGAAGTCAAAATCAAATTAAAGGATTTCGATGTTAGAACTTGTTAGAATCATAGGGCTTTTAACAAAAATGGAATTACGAACCTGTTGAAGTAATTTAATTTAATTGAAACGGTGTTTAGGATCAAAAACCCCAAACTGATTATGGACAAACCCTAGCTTTAGAGATCATGAAAAATTTGATGATATTAGATTGAATTAGTAAAGGGCTTTCATTAAGCGAAGGATTACGAGTAATGGTTTAATTCAATCGGATTTAAAACAGGTCTGGAGTGGGGTTCGATTAAACTGGAATAGTATGAACACTAGCATATGGATTTCGATTAAAACGGTGATAAGAGACAGAATTAACATGGTGCGTATGATCAATACATTGAAACGAGTCTAAAGGAGAGTTTGATTACCTTCTTGAGTATCGAATTGATAAAGGACGACTAGAACGTGTTCCGACTGTCAGTGGTTTGATCCCCTGCAGCTCTGCCTCCTCCTCCGGTCAACTTGGGTGGTGTAAGAGCTTCAGTGGGTCTCGTTTGAGGTGTGCAGTGTATTGGATTGCGAATTGGTAACCAGATTTAGTCGAATTCGATCGTATAAGACCATGGTGTCGACGGTTATAGCTTAAATGCCCATTACCGAGTTTAATTGCACGTAATGTCGATGATTAAAGCTATGATGATGATCGTTAATGATACTAACGTGCATTTCAGTTACAAAATCGAGCTCAAATCGGTTATTGAATACGAATTTTGGCTCAAGAACTCATGGTTTGACTTTTGAAAGTCAACCAAATCGAAATTGGGTAATTTACAGAACTAGTCCCTGTGGTTTCATGTATTTCGGTTTGGAACTTGGCAGAAATAGACCTTGAGGTTCTAATTGAGTTAAATACATGGTTAGTTGACTTTTACAAGTCAATAGGACTTAAATGTTGGATTTTGAATTTACAAAGTCAAATAGAGTTAGGTTTAGGCTAATTACATAATTAGTCCTTGAAGTTTGAGTTGGAATAATGACTAGGTTAATTAGGTTAAACTTTAACTGGATTTGGTTAACGGAGTTAACCTGGAAAGTCCGGATTGTCACAATATTATTTACTAGTTTGAAACGTTACACAAGTTTATAAATGAGGTGAAAATAATATATAAAATGTACTATTTTTAATTGGAGTCACAGGGTTGAAAATAATGTAAATATATTATTTTTAAAAGTGGGAAATAATATTAAAACGGGTTATAAAACAAACCCGAGTCTATGGGTGATTTACGGGGTTAAAACCCTTTAGTATATTAATATAATATTAGTAGGATGATTTTTATAATAAAAATAGTAATTAAAAATTGATTTAAAAATAATTGGGGGTGGAGGGACTCGAACCCGGGTCTCATCCCCCACACTTAAACGTCCTAACCAAACTGAGCCCGCTAGGGTATCGCGATATCAACCAGTCCGGAATGTTTAAAACATACAAGTTCAGTGGTTTCCATGCCCATACACACATACGTTTGAATCAAGACCCAAAACCATCGATTTCGACACTGGAATTGAAATCAAGGGTTAGGGGTTTGTAAACCGGATGACTTCGAACATGTATGAATGTTTAATTTCAAAAACATTAGTTAATTTTTGTTTTAATTCACAGAATTTAGATCGAAAACCATAGATATGAACATAAATCAATTTTCCCAAATCTCCCTGGATATGAACATAGAATCAATTTTCCCAAATCTGATATTAAAATTTGTTGGAATCATAGGGCTTTGACTAATTAGATCATTACGAATCTGTTGGTGTAGTTTAATTGCATTGAGATAGTGTTTAGAATCAAAATCCCCAAAACAGACTAAGAACAAACCCTAGATTCTGGATCGAGATCAATTCGATAATAAAATGTTGAATTAACAAAGGGCTTTCAAAGAGGGCGGAATTGCGAATCAAATGGTATAAATTAATTGAATTTAAAACGGATGTAGATTGGAATTCGATTAAACCGTCTTCGCATGAACCCTAGGATCTGGTTCATGTTTGATTTGGTAATGTAAGCCCTAATTAACATAGGGCTTTCATTCTATAGATAAAAACGAAACTGTGGATGTAATTAGTTACCTAAAATGTTAATCAATTGGTGGCGAACGACTAAAAGCAGGTCCGACGACGTGCACTTGTTCTCCGGTGACTCTTGCTGCAACTCCGGCCGGAATATAGCGTGAAACAGGTTCAATGGCCTCGATTAAAGTGCGCATAGGTTCAATTCATGAATTGGTGTATCAAATTGACGAATTTGATGTTGTTTAACCATTATGTCGATGGTTAGTCTTAATTGTACATAATTAGAGTTTAATTCGCGTATAATGGTGATGTTAAATGCTCAATCATGGTCGTTTATGGCAGGGACGTGTGTATCAGTTACATATTCGAACGAATTTCAAGTGTGAAGTTCAAAATTGGGATCAAACCGCGAGTTTGACTTCTAAATTCAAATAGAAATCAAGTTTGGGTTAATTGCAGATTTAGTCCCTTTGTTTTCTGTGTTAGAGTTTGGAAAAAGGCAGGAATAGTCCCTATGGTTTACAAAGTTATGGTTGGTTAGTTTGACCAATAAAAGTCAAAAGGAACTAGATTTTGACTTTGCAAAGTCAATAGAATTTCTTAGGGATATGGCATAACTAGTCCCTGAAGTTTAAGTTTAGAATATTGGCAGAATTAGTCCCTGGAGTTATAGATAGGGTTAACTAGGTTAGGATTTAACTGAATTTGTTAATTGAGTTAATCTTGAAATGTCCGGATGTCACAGTGAAGTCTAGATTCAGTATTACTTGATGTATTCTGAAGTTTAGCGTGGAATTACATTATGTTTTCAAGTTTTTGAAATGTTGATATGAAACCCTAGCTTGTTTGATTTGTTTTTTCTCAGAATTGACAATGGTAAGTTCTAGGTTCCGTAATAATTGATGTATTTTGAACTTAAGCTTGGAATAATTACAGTCTGTTTTTCGAGTTTTTGAATTGTTCATATGAAACCCTAGCATGCCGATACTACTCATGAACTACGGTTAGATTTTTCCACCAATCGACGATAATAAGTTGTAATTTGAGTAACAGTCGATGAATTCTGAAATTTTGATTTTGTATAAGTTAAGATGTTAAAGTTCATGTTGTGTGTGTATTTATAATCCAGCAAACAAGAGGGTGATTGTATGTGATGACAATGTAAGTATAGCATCCTTGTGTCTTCATTTCTTTGGCAAGTTTTCCTTTTTGGTTGATGTTGTGTTCTGGGGCCTAATATTATATAGTTTTGGGATGTTGTTCTTGATTAACAATGTAAGTATAGCATCCTTGTGTCTTCACCACTTATTCCCTATCGAAAAACTTATATGAAACACAAACTCATCAAACGAATTAAGGATGTTGTTCATGATTAACTTGTGTTAATGGTGTTTGGGATTTGACTTTATGTTCCTCATTAACTTGTTTACAAATTTTTTCTCGGGTTGGGAGAAGTAAAGATGAATACACAGATGCTGATATTGATGAAATTCGTGAAAAATTGTCGAATTTTGTGGCAACCTTTATTTTCCGGTGAAATTTTGTATCGACATTAATTAAATATTGTTAACTTTGAAATGTTTGTTAGTATTTTATGAAATGGATTGTTTTGCTATATATATATATATATTTTATTTTTTATTATGAGATATGGATTGTCATTTAATGTGAAAATTAGTAATTCTACAAAAAAATATATTTTTTTTAAAAACACCTAAAACCATGGCACACAAATGCGTGTCAAAAAGGCATGTAAAAAATGTGTCATAAACAAATGACATACAAATGCGTGACAACTTCCTTTATGGTAGGGCCTTCCTTGACGCGCTCAGGCGTGTAATCTACCCCCTTTTATGACACACATTGCGCGTTATTAAAGGTCTATTTTGTAGTAGTGCAAGGTCCGCGAGGATTAGGCTAGAAAGGAAGAAAACCTTAAAAAGTGTAGGAAGAAATCAGGGAGCAACACGTGTGAAAGGAGAGAATGGTATACCTGTCGAACCCTAAACTCTGAACTAAACCCTAAAGCTAAATCCTAAAGTTAAAACCTAAAAATTAAACCCTAAAATAGATTGGATATACAATTACCAAAAGACCCTTTAAAAAAAATAAAAATAAATAAACTTTAAATTTTGTGATTGGCTGAATCTGGTATTCTTGGTTTTTGTCTAACTTTGTGGTTTTTTTTTTATCCCTCCCATATAAGGTAAAGATCAAGAGGAAACCATAAATTAGGCGAAAACTAAAAAAACCAGTCTCAGCCAATAAAAAAGTTTAGATTTTAATTATTTATTTTTTATATAAAAAGGTATTTAAGTAATGTCAAACCAACTATTTTAGGAAGTTGTAACATCCAAGAAATTTACCTTTTATAATCTTCATGAAATAAAGGAAATAAAGAGTTAGAGGACTGAGTTGGAGGACTAAGTTGGTAATTTACCAAATAAGGACCCCCCCTCCCCTTTAACCTAAGCCGCCACCCTCCCCTCATTATCCTATTTTCCATTTGCGCATACTAACAAGTAGAGAGAGAGAGAGATCGCAGGCTTGAGAGGGAAAGAAAGAGGAAACATATTTCAAGCATTCACCTTGCTTCATTCGCTTGATGATCGACAAAGGAAGAAGTATACAGAGATCTACATGCATTTGAGGTAAAACCGACTTCTAAATCTCTTGTTTTGGTTCAAAAATGGGTTTTTAAGATAAAGAAGGTTCGGAAATGGGGTTTTAAGATACATAAATCTATACGTCATTCGGCCACGTGTCAGGCAGAAATCAGGGAGCAACACGTGTAGAAGATGTGTAAGAGGAGAGAATGGTATACTCTTCGAACCCTAAACTCTGAACTAAACTATAAAGCTAAACCCTAAAGTTAATACCTAAAAGTTAAACCCTAAAATAGATTGGATATACAATTACCAAAAGACCCTTTTAAAAAAATAAAAATAAATAAACTTTAAATTTTGTGAGTGGCTGAATCTGGTTTTCTTGGTTTTTGCCTAACTTTGTGATTCTCTTGATATCTCCCCTATATATATAGGAGAAAGATCAAGAGAAAACCATAAATTAAGCGAAAACCAAAAAAACCAGTCTCAGCCAATAAAAAAGTTTAGATTTTAATTATTTCTTTTTTATATAAAAGGGTATTTAAGTAATGTCAAACCAACTATTTTAGGAAGTTGTAACATCCAAGAAATTTACTTTTTATAATCTTCATGAAATAAAGGAAATAAAGAGTTGGAGGACTAAGTTGGTTATTCACCAAATAAGGAACCCCCCTAACCTAAGCTGCCACCCTCCCCTCATTATCCTATTTGCCATTTGCGCATACTAACAAGTAGAGAGAGATCGCCGGCTTGAGAGGGAAAGAAAGAGAAACATATTTCAAGCCTTCACCTTGCTTCATTCGCTTGATGATCGACAAAGGAAGACGTATACAGAGATCTACACGCATTTGAGGTAAAACCGACTTCTAAATCTCTTGTTTTGGTTCGAAAATGGGTTTTTAAGATAAAGAAGGTTCGGAAATGGTCAGGCAGAGCCATCCGTATCAGTAGTTTGTTACATTAGTTATTCTCATGGTTCCCACCTGATTCGTTATGGTTCCGAGACGCTTATCATCATGTTTCCAGGATGTTTATGCGTTTTGCTTTTGGGTCTACTGTAGTTCTCATTTAAACTCTGGACCAGTGCTTTTGACCTAATCTGAAGCATAGGTGCGGGAGTTCTTATATAAGATCCGGACCGGTGCCCTTGACCTAATCCAGAGCATTGGTGCGGGTTTGTGTGGAGGGGGGGGGGTGATACTCCTTCAGTTAAAATCATTTGTTAGTTTTTCCATAAGAGCTATATTTATCAAAACTCTTTATCAACCTATCTCGAATGAGTTGTTGGAGTTGATATAAAGTTAAGGTTGCAGGCAAATAAAGATAGGTCGGATACGAGAAGCATGCTAGATAGAAACGAGTCACTCTGCCCAATGTCCATTGTTTCTTTAGATCTTATCCGACTTTTCGATGAAAAAGAGAAATTATTTAAACTTAAAGGAAAAAATACAACCGAGACAGATCATCCAACAATTGCTACTTAGATATGAACAAGACAGACCACTTAACAACCGCTACTTAGATATAAATGAATGTTAAAAGGTGGCGGAACCAAAACTTTTCAAAGGAGGTGACACAATAGAACTATTTTTACATTTGATTCAACTACTATACTAATGACAGTCTTGAAAGTCAAATTAAAAAAAAAAATTGATATTGCTATTAGTTGGCATAAAATCTTTACTATTTACAATAATTTATTTCTTAGAGGATAAAAACTAAAATACTAAGTATATCTCAAAAATCAAAGATTAAAAATTCAAATAAATTTTTATGGTTCATTTTATGTTTTGATGTCAGTGGTACACAAGAAGCTCAACTTTAGAATTAGAACGAAGCTACCAATAATGAAATAAATGAAGCTCAAATTAGAATTATGCTAAAAATAGTGTTTATTCATCATAGCCCATGTTATAAGCCTGTTGGTCCATGTGAGTTGTGACTTTTGGATTTTTTTAAAAAAATATTAATATTCACCAATATAATTTATAAGAGGACTGACAAAAGTAGATATTGTTGGATAGAAGTTTATTTGGTTCGGGGTATCATATGGAACTAAAATTTTAATTTTATTTTTAATTAATAGAATTTATTGAATATGAATTTACGGAAAATATATTTACTTGAGAAATAAATAAAATCAAAATAAGTATAATACATTAATATTATACGAGCGTGGTATTTCTTCCACGTATGAAGCTTGATGTTTTCCTTTTTTCTTGTGAAGCTTGTTGTTTTCTTTTTTCTTTCTAATTAGACGTGGTATTTCTTTCACGTCTTTCAGTGCATCAAGGTTTAAATCATAGAAAGTTTTTCGTCGGATGTGACCGGACTTTCTAACATCTCGGCCGATGATCGTTTCCTTGACGATCCACCACTAGGATCCGACAATGCTTGCCATTTCGGCGAATGCCTCAAAATTTCCAAAATCGCTATTGGAGCCACTCCGCCACGATCGTCTTGGTAACGGGTTGTTGCGATCCGCAAAACATCAGTATTGTTACAACCGTTTCGCCGGCTCCTCTTAGCACCTTGATAAATCCGGTGAAACTTTTGTGCCTTTCTGTTAATATCCCGCCATTTAGAACTAAGTTGGGAGTCAGTACGGTACTCGGGTTCTTCCATTAGGCTGTAAAATTTTTTACCTACACGTTCCCATGGGGCAGTGCTTGATTGAACGTTACCTGCAATTTTTATAAAGCGTAAATAATAAACTAATAAATTAAATGTAAATTAAATTATAAAATAAAAGTAAATAATAAACTAATAAATTAAACGTAAATTAACTTATAAAATTAAATACCAATCACGGGATCTTCCGACACATTGACAAACGCCTTTGCCGAGTTCAACTCATCGGTCGTCAACCATTTCCTTATGGTCTGCCCGGATGACCCACTTCCTTGTGTCTTTTTCTTCTTATGTTTTCTTTGTCTTGGTCTTGCTTGTGTCTCCTCAACATATTCGGGCATTTCTTTTGTTTTGGGAACAAATTCAGGGTCGGAGTTGTTTTGTTGGGACTGAGGAAATAACATTGGGTCCATATATGGTGTGTATCTTAGAACGGGTGGATGGATATACGGGTTTTGTTGAATAAACACGTTTTGTTGTTGAGGAACTTGGTTGAACGCGTTTTGTTGTTGATTGACTTGGTTGAACGCGTTTTGTTGTTAAGCGTAACGCAACCAATTCAAAACGTTGATTGGATCGTTGGGACTCATTTTGATAGAGGGAAAAATATAAAAATAGAATAGAGTAGAGATAGTTTATAATGTCGTGTGTAAAAATAAAAGTAAAAATGGGATATTTATAGTGTAAATTTGAAAAAAAAAAAAAAATTTTAGTCATTGAACATATATAAACAGTAACTTTTTGGTGTGTCTCCCGTGAGAATTCTCACGCCTCCTCCCTCACGACCCACTCAAGCCCATAGGGGGCCGGTGTTTCACCCTCTTCATGCCCCCCTCACGCCCTATCACATTGGTATACCGGATACCCTAAGTAAAGTATTGAAAAGTTAAAATAGACCATTGCATCCAGAAAGAGTTATGAATTATTTATAACATCAAGAAAAAGCTCATTTTCTTGGAATTTACGAGTCGTTGATAACCACATGAAGAAGAAGAAGAAGAAAAGGAGAAGTAGAAACAATTAATGGCTATATTAAACAAATATGTTACAGATAAATGGCCTAATGCTCGATCGATTGTTTCTTTATAGATCATTTGTTGGCTAACATTCTGATATCATATAATCAGAGCCGGTCCCGAGGATTCGAATATTTTACACGAGCAAAAAAAAGGCCCATAACGAAATATATAATTTTATAAACTATTTTTTTTAACGACAATTAACGTTATAGTATAGACATAACAAAATCAGAGTATCAGAATGACATACCGTAATATCTAACCGATGATTCGTGAAGCTCGCCTAGCATTCTTCGCTGCAAATTCTTTAATCACCTCTTCGCAGTTTATACTCTCTAACACTTCGTTATCGATAGCAATTATCGCCAATTCGTTAAGCCTTTCTTGGGACATAGTGAACCGCAAGTAAGATTTCAATAACTTTAATTTAGAAAAACTCATTTCTGCAGATGCCACTGTGACTGGAATAGTCAACAATATTCTATATGCAACGCATGCAGTTGGGTAATGAGGGAAGTCTCTCAAATGGTTCAAAACATCTATAGGGTTGCTAAATTCAGTTGTTCGTGATGTCTCAAATAGTTCGAATAAACTAGCCATGGGCGATCAACCTTCTCCATATTTGATAAAGTTCTTGTATATAAATCTGCGGAAAATCGTCTATTATCGGTATTGTAGGGACCAAATTGTACGTTATTATCTCTTTCCGGACCTTTCTCGACCAAAACTTTAATCTCATTCACATTAAAGCCTCGAAAATTTTATACATATATATATAAAAAAAAATTTTGGCCCCCTCGAAATGTTAGGCCCACTACGAGTGTGTTGCCCGCAGGCCCAATGGGCCGGCCCTGCATATAACCCTGTGAATGTTCAGGTGCTTTATATCTTCAAGTTAATTTCCAAAAGGGTTAATCGATCGATCCAAGCTAGGTTTTGATTTTATATATGCTACTTCACTTCTGTAGACATTGAGTGAAACTTATAGATCTTGGTTGCTAGAATCTCATGTGATATTTGTGTAAACGGTTTTTTATGTTATAAATACAAATTAGTGAGTAGTCTCTAGGTTTTTGGTTTCACATGAATCACAAAATCGCTACTTGACAATTTGCTCATCAGCTTGCTTTAAATTTTATCTGATTGTTTATATTTAACAGTTTATATTGATTATTGATACTTATATATTTGTTATAAGTATGTGCCTCATCATGAAAGTAAATAATAAAATAGAGACCACAGTATCTATAACAAACGATATGCATGTGTAACTTTAAAATAATCATATGAATGACTATTTAGCTTAATTACTTTTTTTTTAAATAATCATATGACAACTAAACATCAATAACACTCTTTGTTATAAGTTATATTATTTATAGTAATTAATGATTTTCTCAATTAAGTGATTAAAGAAGAAGAACAAGACATTAATAATAAATATTAGTTAATTATGATATTTATTATATTTGTCACTATAGAAGGCGTTAGTAAAAGTTGCAATCAAGGAGTTGTTACAAATAATGATCCCTTTTCCAACAAGTGATTGACTCTTGTTCACTTAACTCAAACGATTAGTTATTCTATTTTCCCTAGAAAATATCTACTCAACCTTTTTACCAATCCAGGTTGGCCAGAGAGTTTTCTCACCTATGGTGGGTTTCCTCATCAGGTAGGTGGAGATGATCGGGTGAGTCAGTGACCCTTCAGTGATCCAAATTGTCGTTCAATATATATATATATATATATATATATGTATATATATAGGGGTATGTTCTTTTGAGAACCAACAATATGTTAAGAACCGTGAGAACCGCATTAACTCTTCCTCTATTTATAATATAAATTGACTAGAATTCATGTACATTTCAATATGTTTAAGGTTTGGTTTTAAAAGACCTCGAATTTATAGTCGTTTTTTTAAATGCATATATGCACTCACACTATATGCACAAATGAATGCATATATGCATATTTTTATACTTTTCTTAAAAAAATTCAGGAGAGAGGAGATAAACTCAAACTAAGAGTGGGAAGAGATAAATAAAACATTGTTGTTGAATTTTACTTTTTTCACTAAAGCGATATGTACACGTTTTGTGCGGTTTTTTCGGTTCTCAACATATAGTTGGTTCTTAAAAGAACATGCCCATATATATATATATATATATAAATTTTACTATATGTGATTCTTTTACCTTTTTAAAGAAAGTAGAATGTATATATATAAACTAAGTGGTTAACTATATTAATATGTCATCAACTTGCTACTAATATATAATGTTAATATATAATAAAATCGGGAAAAACTCATGTTGTATATCATGTATTTGTGGTAATTACAATAACGACCTTTTATTAATACATTTTAATGTGAGGAGTTTTTTCAAGTTGGATATGCAGAATTACAATTGTTGTCAATTTTCATACAAATTCTAAATTAATATAGCGTCCTTTATCTTTTTTTCTTTTCATATTAATACTTATATTCATTTGTTGATGTTATTTGTTTACTTTTCATGTCTTTTATTCTTTTTATCTTATACCAACTAAATCATACACCATATATAACTTTATTAACATTATAAAAAAGGAAAACTTCATATAATAGTAACGAAGTTTTTATATTATTCAAATTAAGTCACTCAAATTTTTTTTTGTCACAATTAAGTCACTTAAGTTTCAAGTGATGTGATAATTTTAGGTTTTTTTTACCTATTTAACAGCTTATCATGCTGATGTGATGATTCTATTTTTTTACCTATTGAGGAAATAATTAATCGGTTTTACAATTATCCAAGCCACTAGGGCTCATTAATTAATGTTGCAGATGAAACTGACCTACTTCTTGTTCTCATTTGATTATCGTAACAACAAGCGAACGCTCGCTACTTCTTGTTCGTGTCGTTCGATTCTTGTTCGTGTTTTGATTACGAATGTTCGTTGTCACTTCTTGTTCTGCTTCGATTACGACTGTAAAGCTTGTTCTGCCGTCGCTTCTTCTTGTTCGCTGCCACTTGTTCGCGCTTCAATTCTTCTCGTTTGATTATGGTTGCTTTTCAAAAAATAATGTTTAAGAATTTGATCGGATGCTTTGAAAAGATTAATTTTTATTAACTAATTAATAAAGAATAGTTATTATATTGTTAAAAAAGATTAATTTTTATTATTTAATTATTAATAGAATAGTTATTGTATTGCTAATATCCATGTCAGCATATTTAAAAAAAAAATGTCACGTCAACATGACAACTTGTTAAATATGTAAAAAACTTAGGATCATTTGAAACTTGAGTGACTTAATTGAGATAAAAAAAAAAGTTTAAGTAATTTAATTAGAACAATATAAAAACTTGGTAACTATTGTATAAAGTTTTCACTTATAATAAAAAAACTAAAAAGATTATTAATTAATTCAATCTCGATAATCAATATTATAAGATCAGAGAGAGAGTGTGTGGAAACTACACTCTCCCATTGTTTTTTTTGAAACTTTTTAAGAACGATTTGGAAGGGATTTGATTAAAAAAATTGCATAAAAATATGTAATTAAAAAGTCAAAGTTGTTTAGTCACAAACGGCCAATTTCAAAGCAAGTTTGAATTCACTAAAATATGCGTAGTTGGTTGCTTGTGGGAAGAAGTTCTTAACTACCTCATTGCTTAGATACTCCTATAAGTTTCTTATGTCACCCCTTTTCCCACTTTAGACATTTGCTTCTTCTAACTCTCTTTGCAAAAAAAAAGGTGATATGCTCGTTTCAATAAACGTAATACGAATTATTGGATTTATAGTTATCATCACTTGTTTTGATTAAGGACATAACTAACTACATGGACATTTGTTTAGAGTTTTGATCGTGACATATCGTATTGTAATGGTTTGTTATGACTTGAATTCATATCTTGTTTCACCTATGATCAATACCCGAGCAAGCCTCTTAAGGAGCCATTTAGGGTGTGACTTCAGTTAAATTTACAAGCTTTTCATAATAGATACTTTACTAAACACGTTAAAACAAGATACAATTCTTACAATATTCAAAATTTCATAATATAGATAACTTGTAGAAGCGAACCCACGTGTTGTGGCAAGGTGTTGATAATTGTCACATAAACCCGCGCGTTACAGTGAGAGCGTTGATAATATTCAGAACTTTATATTAAAAAAAGAAACCACTAAAAAAATTCACGTCAAAACGTAGATGAAATTAAGAGTTAAGTACACTGATGGTCCCTGTGGCATGTAACTTATACAAAATCAACCACAAACGGAATTATTTCAAAACCTGCTTTAACAAATCAACCACAAATTCATGCACATTACATGTTTCCGACGCAACTTATATTATTATTAATAGTTTTAGCTATGTCGCTATTTTGTCGTAAGTCTCGACAAAAAAATAGGTTTTACTTTTCGTCTCAAATGTGTCGCAAATAGTGACGCAAAATTTTACATCACAAATTCTCGTAGCAAACCTAGCTATTTTCTAGTAGTGGAAAGCAACGAGATGGCGACACTTATACATGAGTGGGTTTAATGTGTGACGTATATTTACGTCTATTTATGTACATGAGCTTATATCACTCATAGCCAGTGTTGTAAAAATTCCTAGGCGCTAGCTAGGCGGTGGGTACCGACTAAGGATTAATCGGATTGGAATTTTTACATGTCATTTTTCAAACTTATATATATATATATATATTATACACACACACACAAATACAAACATTAACATATTATCATATTAGTTCAAAATCTAAAATACTTCAAAGATCGGAGCAGGTTGGTGGTCAACACTTGCTGACTGAAATAAGAACAACTCACAGAAGCAAGCATGTAGTGATTAGGTCGGAGCAGGTTGGTGACTGAAAAAGAAGCATATAGCGATTAGGTTAGATAAAAACCCATGGATCCATGTACCAAGTGTTTATTTGGGCTTATTTTCTATTTAAAACTCATTTTTCAAACTGGGGCGCCTAGGTCCGCCTAGTCCCGTCTAGCCCCGATTAATCCTGATTTCCGATTAATGGTCCGACTAGGCCAAAATTACATAGGAATCCACCGATTTCCGATTAATCTTCCGATTAATCTCGATTTTTACAACACTGCTCATAACAACACCGTGCAAATTGAAATAACCGCACTGTGTAATGGTTTAACCGCACAATGCATTACACCATTTTTAAAAAACCGTGAAATCGCTGGAGAGAACAATTTGGGGGAGTTTTGGAGGATTTTGGGTAGAAATGAAGGTATGCCGTCTGTTTTCCCTATTTGTTCGCGCTGCACCCTATGGCGACGACATGTCATCGGTATAGGCCCACATGTCTTTGGCACAGGTACCCTATGCCGACGACATGTCGTTGGTATAGGGTTTGTAGAATGTTGACCAGTCAATAAAGGTAAAAACCCTATCCCGACGACATGTCGTCGCCATAGGGTTTTCCAGAATTTTTTTTAATTTAAAAAAAAATTGACCCACGGAAATTTATTTAATAAAAAACAAAAAGAAAATCAAAATTAATCTATAGCGACGACATGTCGTCACTATAGGTTTTCCCCATAAATTCATTTGGCGCCAGTTTTCCCTCCAATCTGCCTCAACCCTATAGCGACGACATGTAGTCGCTATAGGGTGCTCCCGCATCATACTCCCTGTCTTAACAAAACTCGTCCTCGAGTTTTGTCTTCGGATTAAAGCCACCTGGGTCGAAAGGACCCACACGTTGACTTTATAGAAATGTTAATAAGCTTACTTTGAACAACACCATCATTTTTTAGGTGAAGCCCACGTGGAGAGTTTTCGTGCATGGCATCCATGGATTCCTTTTTACCCACATTTATATGGCTATTGACATCATCACTAACTAATGGGTATTTGTTCACCACCAATCCAATATTTAGAATATGTCTTGGGCAACTGAGCCAATCTATTTTATCTCGATTTAATTCTTTATACCCACATGTAGTATACTCTTGCATGACACGTGTATATGCCGACCTATTCTCAAACATGGTAATATCAATCTTGTTTTGAAGTTGAATAGGAGATTTCATAGACTCTGCATTCAAATCCAACGCATCCTCATGCATGAAATTCGGGCTTTCCAAACAAACCGGAAGACCACTGACTGTAACATGATCGTCATGAACCATCGATGTACCACTAGTTTCCAGGACCAGATCATCACTTCCAGCAAAAGCTACGCTACCATTAGCCACCGTGTAACCACCCTTAGCCTCCGCATCGCAACTAGTAGCTACGAAATCATCACCGACAATAGTTTTTTCACCCAAACTATCGCTTACCCATATAATCTCTTTCTCATCCCCGTATACATCATACATGGGTGGAGAATCATAATTAAAATCCCCACGTGAAGGATACTCCTCCTCCCCAAAGTACCCGCACCAGGCGGGTTGCTCTGGTTCAGTTTCCTTCAGTGTCGTTGATGCCATAAGATCTCGAATCCTTTGCTTGAGTCGCCTGATCTCGTGTTGTAACTCGAGGTCTCAGACTCGTCACCGGAGTCGTTTGATCTTAAGATCCCGTGGGTCGGGATCAACTCCGTCGTTACCTCTGTCGGCGGTTCTACGAACAGTGCGTCCATCTTCTCCACGAGCCATTTGAAACAACCAAAGCTATGATACCAAATGATGTGGGAACGAAAGCAATCAAATGGCTAGAAACTTAAAGATTAAACAAAAGCTTCAAGAAACCCAAAAGGTGTTCTTACAATATAAAATAATCATAAACTCAAAACTGAAAACAAAATAGCATTTAACCCTAACTTATACTAAACAAATATCTTAGTAAACAAGAAAGATAAAAATTAGGAAACTTGAATTTTAAACAAATAATAAAAGATATTAAAATCTGATTTCAAATTAGGAGATAATCCTGTATTATACTCTCCCTCTTCGAAAAAAACTCGTCCTCGAGTTCTGCTTTTGGATCAAACCCGCCTGGATCAAAAGGAACATCCCGCTTTTCTTTGACTGTTACTAAGACCCGCTTAGCTATTTCACTTGTAAGGCTTGGGTCTACACTATCTTCTTTATTGATGAAAATTTCCTTGACCAAAATATATTATGCCTTTTCAAACAAATCTACATTTTGAAAAATATAATCATGACCCTTTATTCCACCTGATTGGATTTTGGAATGTGTTAGTTTCTCAAAAAACGTGATTTAATTTCTAAAATATTAACTTGACTACTAAATTTAGGACCATTTTCACGGTCCAAATTCCGGGCACATGTAGCCACCATGGCCACCTTTAAATCCACAACAAACATACCCAACGAACCCATTGAATTTTCATGCTCATTGTCAGCCTTTTCTTCTTATTCTTCTTGACTGACGACTTGATTAAGAACCTTTTGCACAAATAAACATTCTTCTTCATCGAAATCAATCCCGTCTTCATCGAATATGGGTTTGTCTTCCGATAAGCACTCCTGAACAGATTCATTATTATAGATCGGTTCGAGGAACCGAGGGTGGGGGTGGCCGAAAGGATGCTCCTCTTCCTCGTTCACATCGTCTCGGATGGTGGTTCTCGATTCGGTTTTATTAATGCGCCTCTCCTGTTGTAACTCAAGATCTCGGACTCGTTGGCGAAGCCATTTGATCTCTAATTGTATTTCAAGATCTTGGACTCGTTGTCGAAGCCGTTTGATCTTAAGATCCCGTGGGTCGGGATAGACTTCATCGCTGCCTCGGTCAGCGGTTCTGTGAGTAGGGCGTCGATCATCTCCACGGGCAGCCATTTGATAACCAAAAGCTCTGATACCAAATGATGCGGATACGGAAGCAATCAAATGGCTCAAGAACGATTAGTTAATCAAAGTCTCAAAAGAAACCAAAAGATTCAAGAACAAAGTTCTTATAAATTCAAATCAATCATAATCTGTAAAACTAAATAACCAAAACCTACTTATACTAAACAAGCAAAGGAGATAAACATGAAAACAAGATCAACATATAATAATATAAAGTAAACTAATAAAATAAAAGATAACGTACTGATTTTCTCTAAATAAAATATCACCTTCTAATCAACTTCAACAAGTCTCCAAATTCAGGTTCCATAAGGTCCAATTACATCGAGCATCATGTGGTAATCTAAATATGCACTAAGGCAAGTATTGCATTAAAGCATGTAAGTACTAATGCATCATGTAGTAATGTGTATATGTGATAATGCACCTATGTAGTTATGCATTTCTACACTTATGCACATTCACCTATGCACTTATGCATAATGCAATTTCTCACGTATCTAATCAATTCTAGTATGTGGTAATGTATGTACACACTCGTCATTGATTTCAAAGTCCCATTCCAATGTTCTCAGAGTACCGAATTTAAAATAGACAAAAGCAAAATATATACATAAAGATTCAAAAGATAACATCTCACGTACGACTATTATGTATTACATACAACTTCGAATATATACAATAGCCATTGTTTTCGATTCATTATGTTGACTAGTTTGCATTCTTGTTGCTGTCTTGCCTCACTTTCTTAACCTTCTTCCATATTTCAATTTCCTTGGATATTTCATTGCTTTCACATATAATCTTTTCTTTGTGTAGCTTGATGTCTGACAGCAGCATAAGCTTTATAGCATACTTGTAGAGTAACCTTCGAATATATTTCTCTTAGGTATCATAACATTAGTTGGCACTCTGTTGAGGTTGCATTCTTGTTACCGTGTGTTGGTCTACAACTTTTTCTGGCACTCTCTATTTGTTTAGCAACCTCTTTAGCTACAAATGACAAATATATTTTTCTTAGGTTCATATGTGCATTGTGCCATATGGTGACTAAATATCAAGCCTATTTTAACAATGAAGGTATGATCGACATTCAAAATATAACAATGAAAAATTATTAAAGAGTTGTACCTATTGTCCGAGTATTAGAAGACATGAAATCACCATTCCATTGCCTTAATTAGTACACATACGAATTACACTTGATTGCAAAATACACATCATATCATTAAGGTTTAACAAGCTGTTAATTACCAGTTAAGAAATATTGTTAATGATAATTGTTAAAGTTTAAGCTAATTCTTTTATACATTATATTAGCTCATGATGCGTATATAAATTACATACCATGATGAAAATTGGAAAGGATAACAATTGAATTTTAATTAATGCGCCACTAAGATAAAATTTGAATCTCAGACAAGTTAATAACGGTTATTGGAAAACCCATGTATATTAAAAAAAACTGACATTGAAATCAATAACATTAATGCCTCTCTTTATTATAATTATTGGAAATTACCGATTAAAGCAAATTGGTGGACATTAATGGTTCTTATACTTCTTTACTAAATAGGTTCTTATATTTCTCTTTCTATTTATATATAGGGAATGGTTCAGATACTAACCAACTTTTTATGTGATAACCGTGCTAACTACTATCAAACAATTACATAATTTATAAATTATTTTTCTTTTAATTCTTAAAAGAGTATTTAAGTATCGTGAACATATATTTTCAACATAAATACAGAAATGATAAGTCTTACATATACGTACCAAATAATGTTACATATACGTGACACATAGTGTTTACGTATGTGTAACATTATTTGGTACGTATACGTAACACTATGTTTGAGAGTGGTTATCATGGTTATCACATAAATATTGGTTAGCATTTGAACTTCACTCTATATACATACATATATATATATAGGGAGGATCAAATAATAAGTAATTTTTCGCTAATAAATGACAAAAACCTTAAGAAACGATATCAAACAACTCCGATTGAGCTAATTTCAGCGGCGTTGGAACCGTCTCGTCGAACTCTACCATCTTAGCATTTAGGGTTTAGCTTTTAAAGTTTATATTTTACGTTTGAATTATAGGTTTTAGCCTTATGGTTTAGCTTTTAGAGTTTAGATTTTATGGTATAGGTTTTTTTAGGGTTAGGGGTGGGGGTTTAGGTTTTTGGGGGTGGGTTTAGGTTTAGGGGGGTGGGTGGGTGGGGGGTTTTAGATTTTTGGGGGGTGGGGGTGGTGGTTTTAGGCTTTTCGGGTAGGGTTGGAGGGGGGTTAGGTTTTTAGGGGTGCGGGTGGAGGGGGGTTTAGGTTTTTGGGTCTGGGTTAGGGTTCGATGAGATGGTTAAAACGTCGCTGGAATGAACTCAATCGGAGTTCGTTTGACCCACTTCTTAGGATTTCTTAATGAAAAACCACTTCTTAGTGGAACCGTCCCCTATATATATATATATATATATATGGGTTCAAATAATAAGTAGTTTTTCGCTTAAAAATATGAGAAATGACAAAAATAAAAAACCTTAACAAACGATATCAAACGAACTCCGATTGAGCTAATTTCAGCGGCGTTGGAACCGTCTCGTCGAACTCTACCATATTAGCTTTTAGGGTTTAGATTTTACGTTTGAATTTTAGGGTTTTAACCTTATGGTTTAGGCTTAGGGTTTAGATTTTATGGTTTAGGTTTTTTTTGGGTGAGGGTGGGGAGTTTAGGTTTTTGGGGTTGGGTTTAGGTTTTTGGGCGGTGGGGTGGGGGGGTTTAGCTTTTGGGGGGGGGGGGGTGAGGGTGATGGTTTTAGGCTTTTCGATGTGGGGTTGGAGGGGGTTTAGGTTTTTGGGGGTGTGGGTGGAGGGGGTTTAGGTTTTTGGGTCTGGGTTATGGTTCGATGAGATTCCAACGCCGCTGGAATGAGCTCAATCGGAGTTCGTTTGACCCACTTCTTAGGATTTGTTAGTGAAAAATCACTTATTAGTAGAACCGTGCCATATATATATATATATATATATATATATATATATATATATATATTACGTATATTAAAGTTCTGGATTTTACAGTATAAATTTTTTTAAAAAGTACTGAAACATTTAAAAATTATTTAAGTTAAAAAAATGATGAAACTAATATTTAGTGAAAAAAGTCAACACAATAATCGAATTACCTTTTACCCCTCAGAGTCATTACTAACTTTCAATTAGTTATGAAACTATTATTGTTTTAATCTTAGGTATTAAATTAGTGTGAAGAAGAAAAAATACATTTTGTATTTGATGCGTCTCTCCCTGTAGATGATCAGGTGAGTAGTTGGTCAATGGTCAAGGTTAGACAGCCGTCCGAGATATGTCAACACAATTTTATTTATCAGTGCTCCATTAAAAGAATTTTTAATAAATGAAAATATGATGGGGATCTCGCCGGATTTGTGAAAAATATTTTAAGTAATCGTTCAATATGATCTTAAAATTTGTGGTTAGTTGGTGGCAGCAATTTGGAAAACGATAGTGTTGTGGTGGCTAATCAAGAAAATAATTGATTATTACAATGATTTTTATAACCTCACTTTCATATACAAAACAACGTACCAAATTAATTAGAACAACTCAACTTAATAATCAACAAATTAATATTATTGTATAAAATGTTAATTAAAAGTTGACATGAAGATACTTAATTAAAAAAACACTTGAAATACATTAATTTGTAAAAATATTATTTAAACTGTGTGTTAGACTAATTAAAGTCGATCAAATAAAATTGTATTCATTTAAATATATAATGTATTTGAATGATCATATACATGATTGAAAATACATATGAATTTGGAGACAAATATCATATTTTATTATTTTAACTATATATTAAGGAGACAAATATCATATTTTATTATTTTAATTATATATTAATAATGTGATTATGCGTAATATACATGTCGTTGATTTATTCTCAAACATAAGGGGTTTATATTGAAATTATAATGTGAAATACTTGTTTAACAACATTGAAGAAAGACCCTATAGAGATGACATCTTGTCGCTAAAACCCACCTGTGCTGACAACTTTATGTCGTCGTTATAGGATCGTCGTCTCAGAGAAGTTTTCTTGTAGTGTCGTAGTGAATAACATAATAATTAATTCAATATTAGGTTCAATAACGTATATATAGAGTAGGTAGTTTTGTTTATGTAAAATTTTAAAGTTACCTTATTATTTATGTGTCATGTATTTATAAATTAAGATAATATAGTTAAAATAATAATAAAAAAAAGGATATAAGTGTAAATAGTAAATATGTTTTTAAGTAGTTTTGGGTGTATATGAAAATTAATTCTAAATATTAGACCATGATTAAAAAACGATGACATCACTAATTTCAATAGATATTCAAATTGAGTGAAATCGAAGGAACCTCATGTCTAATTCAGTGACACGTGTCCTGGTATAGTTGTGACATCAACGCTATTTTGTTTGTATATATCTTACCGTATGATATAATATCTATATACGACTTAAAAAGAGATTAGTTTTGGCAAATGAATGATGAAAACCAATGTGTCTATCTTTTAAATCTTGAATTAATTAAGTTAATTTTGAGGATGTATATATATAGTCTATTATCTATCAACCTTTTAGAGCATGTATATCAGTGGTTTTATATTCATCTTTATCTCTATTATTTAAAGATTTCTTATATTTTACACCTCCATCAGTATCTTTATCTCCATCTTTAATTTTTAGAGTTTAGTAAATAAAGATTTTTTAAATAGAGAGAACTATTTTCATTAATCTCTATATTTTTTGTGGGTGTATAGAAAAGAAAAAAAATAATAAAATAAATGTTTGTGAGTGAGATAGAGATATAGATAGAGAATAAGATGTAAAAGGTTAAAACAAATTTAAAGAAAACTTTGAAAATATATGACATTTAGTTAAATTATAGAGATAGAGATTAAAATGATGATGTGAATGCTTTTAACTTATAAATCCTATTTGTCATTTTTTTAATTTTAAATTAATTAATATCAATGTTTCTTTTTCATCAAACACTTGAATTTGAATTCAAAATAATGTTTAAAATTTGTCATTAGTGACTCCTAAAGTTATTCATGTATAACTTTATTAATAAAAAGTGCGGTTAAAATGAAACCAAAATTTTAACGTACATTTTGATCTTAACAATGTATCCACTCAAAAATAAAATAATTTTATCTGATAATTATTATTTAATTATAAAATGTCTATATTCTACTATCTAAATTAAATAATCTTTTAGAAAATATTATTTTCAGTTTTATTATACATCATAATTAGTTATAAAAACTGGTAACCATTAATAGTAAAATATATATATATATATATATAGGGAGAGATTCAAATAAGAAGTGATATTTCGCTAAAAAGCCTAAGAAATGATAAAAACTTTAAGAAACAATATCAAACGAACTCCGATTGAGCTCATTCCAGCGGCGTTGGAACCTTTTTGTCAAACTCTACCATCTTAGCTTTTAGTGTTTAAATTTTAGCATTGAGTTTAATAGTTTTAGCATTAGGGTTTAGGTTTTTTTTTGAGGTGGGGGTGGGGTGTTTAGGTTTTTGGGGGTGGGTTTAGGTTTTTTGAGCGGTGGGGTGGGGGTTTAGGTTTTTGTGGGGTGGGGTGGGGGTTTTATATATATATATATATATATATTTGTGAAAATATTATTTGCAATTTTAATTATGCATATAATTATTAGTAAAAAAATGTTAACAATTATTAGTAAATTATACATGTCCTGAGAATCAATACAATGATCCACAACTTTTGTAAAGCTAACGTACAAAAGAATTAATAATGAAAAGAATAATATGTAAAAAAAATAGAAATCGTAAAAAGGAAATTATAATATTATATAACACATATATATGTACACAGGATGAAAATTGGAAAAGAACAAAAAGAAACAAACTAATGGAGTTCATGCATGGCCATGCATGCAGCTTCACATATATATACTTATTACATATATCAATCCATGCAACGAAAGTTGTACCGTACAACCTTGAAATGCAGTTTCATGATGCAGTAATATATTCAACAAATTTCTCGTAAATTCTGATCCAAGAAAGAGTCTTCAAACAGAAACTCCGGCCAGTTAAATGAAGAAGAAGCTCCAACATCTCCGGCGTAGCTAATGGTGCTGCCACTGTCAAGTGAACCGCTTTTATTAATGTTGATGGTGTCCATCAATGGCGGAATTGGACTCCACGTGAGTGGTGATGATGATGAAGAATTGACAGTACTTGTGAATCTTGATTGGCCATGTGTTTGTAAATTCATGATTGAGACATGATGGAGTGGTTGGGTAAGATTAGAATTTCCCAAAAGAAATTGTTTGATGTCTTCATTTTCTTGATTTAATTCTACTGGAATTTCATTAACAAAATCATGGTTTTCTTGTTGCGAATTCGTTCGGTTTAACAAGGTTGATAAGCCTGTGTTTGTTTGGTGCAAAAGGTTAAAGATTTGAAGGTTTTGAGCTAGCTGATTTTGTTCAAGCATCTCTTTGATGTAAGCAAGGGATATTAGTTGAGGCAAGCAAGAAAACACATCGGTTCTTGGTTGATGGGTCATCGGGTCAATACCCATATGGATTAGCTTCTTCTTCATATGGGTATTCCAGTAATTCTTGATTTCGATATCGGTACGTCCTGGTAAACGTGTTGCGATCGCCGACCATCTTTATATGAAAAAGACCAAAAAATGAGACTTTTTTAAGTCAAGAACTGACAAGAAAATCATGTAAGGTTGTTCACATTATTAAACATTTAAACCAATATGCATTTATAAAGTTAATATAATTCCAAGAAACTTTTGATGGAGGGTTATCACAAATTCTTTTTATCTTTTGACTATAACAAATGAGTTAAACTTGTGTTTTAATAAAAGCGTAGATTTTATAACAAATCTTCTGATGAAGGGGTTAGTGGACCCTCTTGACCTTTTCTGATGTATCCCTGATTGTTTCGATGCATGAACACACACACTTTGAGGGATCCTCGTCTTTCTTTCTATTTTAAGAGAGGGCACTTAATTAGGATTTAGATGATTACTTGTTTCCGAGAATGGAATGAAAGTGAAGAATAGTGTTCTCTTCTTCTTGGGAGAATTTTCCTCGCTTGATATTAGGTCGAAGATAATTTGTCCATCTTAATCGGCAACTCTTTCCACATCTTTTAAGACCTGATAGACAATTAGTACATTTATGAATATCAAATATATACATTGAAAGCACTGAGAACTAACACACACACACACACACACACACACACATATATATATATATATATATATATATATAGGGACATGTTCAATTAAGAACCATTATTTTGGCGAGAACCAAAAGAACCATGTATTTCTACACAAATATAAGGATGCATATATGCATTTGTGCATATATAAAGTAAGGATGCATGTATGCATTTGTATAAAAATGTATGGTTCTTTTGGTTCTCGCCAGAATGATGGTTCTCAATTGAATATGTCCCTATATATATATATTATTTATTTATAGATATATATAGAGAGAGAGAGAGATCAAGGATCATGACCAGCATGTTTAGGGAGGGATCTCCAGCTTCCATGGCCATGAGTTTGTATGTAATTGATAAGCTGTTGATCTTCTTCAGGAGTCCATGCTCCTTTCTTGATGTTATTATCATCCTCACCTGTTGGAGCAGGAGACCTTCCCATTTCTTTATTTTTGTGATTGTCTTTCTTGTGATAATGGAAACCAATAAATCCTTGGGGTACACACACATATATATATATACCCTCACCTTTGCTTCTAATAACAAAAACAAATATATATATATATATATATATGTATATAGGGGTGGGTTCCAGAAAAAATCAATAGTTAGGCAAAAACCGAGAAAACCACTAAAAAACCAATTTTAACTAATAAAATAATAATATTTATTTTATTTTTATTTTTTTACAAGAATATCAATGTAATATTACAAATTTTTACCAAAAAATCATTTAAATATTGGCTTACGTATACGTAACCCATAGTATTACGTATACGTAAACAGAAAACAAAAAAATTCAAAAAAATTACGGTTACGTATACGTAATCCATAGTATTACACATTGTTTTAGTGGTTTTCTCGGTTTTCGCCTAACTTTGTGGTTTTCTCTTGATCCCTCCCTATATATATATATATATGTATATATATTTATGTATATATATATATATATATAGGGGTGAGTTCACAAGAAAACTCATTTTCATGAGAAAACAAAAAAACTCCTCATTAAAGGTGCTGCATATGTGTAGTACACTAAAAAACCTAACCCCTACCCAAAAACCTAAAACCCCCCACCCACCCCCAAAAACCTAAACCTCCCACCCCCCCTCCCCAAAACAACCTAACCTAAAAGCTAAACTAAACCCAGCCGCTGGAATGAGCTCAATCGGAGTTCGTTTGACTCACTTCTTAGTATTTCTTAGCGAAAACCCAATTTTTAGTGAAACCGTCCCCTATATATAAAAGCCATCCATCATCTTATTAAAATATAGAAATTAGAAACATTGAACGTCAAAAATACATGTTTTAAGCTTAACACACCATTTTAATAATATAGAAATAAGCATGTTAATGTTATATGTTATATATGAGATCGTAAAACTAAAGGCTTCTTGATTATTTTTGTTTTTGTGTTACGTAAAATTAAATTGGTTTCGAAATAAAGGAAGGGGAGTCTGTTAATTGTTTCCGTTGTGATGTCTTAATTAAAATAAATGCAATAATATATGTAATATTAATCATTAATTAATGTCACCGAAGTTTCAATGCTTCACTCAACTATATAAATGTCAAAAGAGTCACCAACCGGCGTTATTTACAAAGATTTAACAAAAATGACAAAATTCTTTTGTTATTTAGTTGTCAAAGTATATTATATAAAGCGATGGTAAAAGAAAATAATAATGTAAATATCTAGTTAGTAAAAATAACAAAAAAGAATTAACCAACCTCGGTGGGAGGGGAGGGGAGGGGAGGGGAGGAGGATGCGCTACTACGAAAACACAAATGTTCCTTCTAATATAATATTTTTTTCCTAAAAATATAGTTATATAACATTTTCCAGCGATAAAAATGAAATAGCATATGCTTTAAAAAAAATTGGTTCCTTCTCGGATTTGTTTTCCTTTCTTCATTTGAAAATAATGGTATCTTCTCAACTTCATTTTTCAATTACCACGGCATACCGCGTATGTATGTGTATATATATATATATATATATATGATTTGGTGGTAAAAAAGATTTTAATTGTAAGAAGGGTGAGAACGATTTAGGTTCATTAGATCAAATTATAGAAAAGATTTAATGGTTGAGATTAAATTGTAAGAGAAAAAATTGTTGGAAGGGTATTTTAGTCTTGACCACTTTTGTTGACTTTTTATCAAGTTCCCCCATCGTTTTTAAACGTTCATAACTTTTACATACGACATTATTTTTTCAAAAAAATTACACCTTAAAAACGAGCGTTTTTTTATCTTTAAAACGAGTATAGTGTCGTTATAAACAAAAACGAATTTTTTTTTACGTTTTCCAGCTCATTGTGTAATTTGTCAGGTCAATGTGTAATACAAGTTCATTGTGTAATACAAGTTCAATGTGTAATACAAGTTCATTGTGTAATATAAGTTCATTGTGTAATACCACGTCTGGTCATTGTGTAATACAAGTTCATTGTGTTATATGTATTTATCATTGTGTTTTACGTTTTCCAGCTCATTGTGTAGTTAGTCAGGTCATTGTGTAATACAAGTTCATTGTGTAATACCATGTCTGGTCATTGTGTAATACAAGTTCATTGTGTAATTAGTCAGGTCATTGTGTAATTAGTCAGGTCACTTTGTAATACAAGTTCATTGTGTAATACAAGTTCATTGTGTTATACAAGTTCAATGTGTAATACAAGTTCATTGTGTTATATGTATTTATCATTGTGTTTTACGTTTTCCAGCTCATTGTGTAGTTAGTCAGGTCATTGTGTATTACAAGTTCATCGTGTAATACAAATTCATTGTGTAATACAAGATCATTGTGTAATACAAGTTCATTGTGTAATACAAGTTCATTGTGTAATACCACGTCTGGTCATTGTGTAATACAAGTTTATTGTGTAATACAAGTTCATTGTGTAATTAGTCAAGTCATTGTGTAATACAAGTTCATTGTGTAATTAGTCAGGTCATTGTGTAATACAAGTTCATTGTGTTATGTAAGTTCAATGTGTAATACAAGTTCATTACCACGTCTAATCATTGTGTAATATCTGGTCATTGTGTAATACAAGTTTATTGTGTAATTAATCAGGTCATTGTGTAATACAAGTTCATTGTGTAATTAGTAAGGTCATTGTGTAATACAAGTTCATTGTGTCAAATATTTTTCAACATTGTGTTATTTGTTTTCATCATTGTGTTTTACATTTTCCATCTCATTGTGTAATTCGCTCATTATTGTGTAATTCGCTCATATATGTCAGGTTATTGTGTAATATGCTCATTGTGTAATATCAGTTTATTATGTAATATCAGGTCTGATAATTGTGTAATATCAGACCTTGTATTACACATTGACTTGGTGTATTACACACTGACTTGGTGTATTACACATTGACCTGGTATATTACATATTGACCTGGTATATTACACATTGACCATTATACCCTCCCTTTAAAACAATAAAATGACACATGTCAAGCTTAAAATCCTTCTTATTTTTAAAACACTTTTTACTATAACTTAACCCTATATATATAAATATATATATATATGGGAAGTATCATAAGAAAACTCATTGTTTATGAGAAAACCAAAAAACTATTTATTAATAATAATAAAAAATAATAATAAAATCATAACTCAAAATATAAATCAAAAACTAAAAAACTGCTTCGGAGACCTTGTTCCTCACGTCGTCCAATTTCAAAAAAAAAAAATATATATATATATATATATATATATATAATCAAAAACCATTTTTGAGAACTCGCGAGAACTCCTAAATATTTTGAGAACTCGTCAAAAATCCAATAAAAACCATTTTTTTTGTTTTTACTATTTTTATTGTTAGAATACAACATAAAAAAATGAATTTATATGTGCAAATTTACATGTCTTCATATATTAAAAAAAATATACACTTATGTAAGTTTACCACATACACATGTGTAAGTGTTTACCATTTACACATGTATATAAATTTTTTTAAGGATAATTTAGAGAGAAGAGTTGAATTAATTGAAGAAATAAATTATTTTTTATGTTATATTTTAATAATAAAGATAGTGAAAACAAAAAAAATGGTTTTAATTGGTTTTTTGACGAGTTCTCAAGTATTTATAAGTTCTCATTTGAACCTAACCCTATATATATATATATATATATATATATATATATATATATATATATATATATATATATATATATATAGGGAAGGGTTCAAATACTAACCAACTTTTTATGTGATAACCATGCTAACCACTATAAAACAATCACATAATTTATAAATTATTTTTTCTTTTAATTGTTAAAATAATATTTTAGTATCTTGAATAAATATTTTGAACATAAATACTGAAATGATGAGTATTACGTATACGTACCAAATAATGTTACATATACGTGACACATAGTGTTTACATATATGTAACATTATCATAATGATAATTGTTACATATACGTAACACTATGTTTGAGAGTGGTTATCATGGTTATCACATAAATATTGGTTAACATTTGAACCTCACCCTATATATATATATATATATATATATCCCATGTTTGATGTGTGCTTTTTTGTTCTTTGTTCCGACTTATAATATATAAGTGTTGAAAAATAGTGAAAATGAGTTTTTTACTTGGTGAAAAATATGTTTATTCACTAACTTTGGACACAAATAATTATAGGTAACTTTTATTAATATAACTGTTATTTACTGGGTTTGTGTTATATTATTAGAGAGCAACGACACGAACCAAATTGTGTCCAAAACAAAGTTTAGATAAATGAGATGTCGATTCTCAAAGTTGTGTGTTTGAAATAGTTGAAGCTACAAAAATATGGAAGAAAAGTGTGGGAATTTGCCCACATAGGAGGAGATATAAATGATAGCCTTCTAAGGTTGTTGTTTCCTTAAAGACAAGCATAAGTGGAAGTTTGTGGTTGTTTTTTTAAGGCAATAAGCATCAATATGGGTTCAAATAGGTCTCTTTTTCTCTTTCGAGATTGTTTCTTAAACAAGTTTCTTAGCTATAAAGGAATTCGAGCTTGCATCAAGAAGCAATTTCGAAAGAAAAAAAAGAGCTACTTGAACCCGATGGTAATACTTAATGTCCTTGAGAAACAAGCTAGGTAACATACTGTTTAACATTTGGCTTGATTAATCTCGGTTTCCCCTTCTTCATGAACCCTTTTTCAATTTTGATGTCCCTCCCTTTTTTTTACCAAATAGAACAATTGCAAGTGGTTAAGAAAGTCAAAACGAAGCTCTAACTAGTAAGGAACAAGATCCTTTGTAATTTGCTATACAACTATCTTATGCGGTTCTCAAAATTTTTAATGAGGTATACGTTCGTCTAACAAAGGCACCAGACAGTTCAAGTTTCCCGTTTCAAACAACTCCATGATGACAGCCCGCGAGCTCCTCTTCAATGGTCGTTTGTTACCTTTCAAAGATGCATCCCTTACTGGACCTTAAGCTAAATTTTAAAAAGATAAACAATTTGTCTTGCAAGTAACATTATCAAAACTTGTATTCCATATTAGGAACATCAATTTTGGAATGCAAACATATTATAACCAACGAGTATTTAAACACAAAATGTTTAAAGTCAACACATTTATTTTGACTTGGAAGACTGCTAAAACTAATGTTAATAAAGCAATAGTGATCTTTAAATCAATCAACAATCTTTCTTGGAGCTATAAAATACAATCAATGTGGTAACATTTTGTAATAAACTTACTCCACCTTTAGAATGATCTTCACGAACTCGTAAACAATGTAACTTATTGCAGCCCAAGGTAACACCTGAGAATTTAAACAAGTCAAACTTTTAATCTATATCTGCAAAAGAATTGGTCAAATTCTGTAATTTAATTGACAATTGAAAACAAAGTTCATAGAATGAGTTGACAAAGTATGTTTTCATGTAATTTACTAAGATTGTTCATATGTACAAACGTTAATGCGTGGATTTGGGGACCAAAGAGTTTGACCTCAAAAGTCAAAGCTGAAATCTACTCATGCTAGCAGCTCCAAAGATCGAAAAGAGAGCAGCACCCCCATGCACTTGTATTTTCTAATGTAAAATCCTGGTATGATTTATGTATAAATATCAAGAAAAAAACCTCTCGCACCCGTTTTATTACAACTAAATATCTGATTTGATAGGTCAATATCATTAATCACTTCCAAAACTCACATCAGAACGCCCCCTAAATACATTCGGTGCAAAATTATGCACAAAGGCTCGCAAAAAAGAAACATATGGTTCCTCTCCTTTGTTATTATTGAATGGAATTTTAGACATTTGACTAATATATAGTTAAAACTCATTCAACTCATGAAGGGAACATGTAAGCATTGTAAGATTAGATCATGCCTAGCTATAATATAAACATCCATGCATATATTTGAAAAGTTGACCATTTGACTTTAAAAGTCAAAATTTACCTATTATGAAAGCTGTAAAAAACATTTATACCCAAGTTTATGTATTTACCACAAAGATGCAATGTTTGCTTTGACACGGTTTAATAAAGATGTTTAACCTTTTTTTTTGAACGGCAAATTTTATAACGAAACAAACCGGCACTGGCAAGACACTAGGCCAAATACAACAGAACAGTTACATGATATTATCAAAATTAAAATTACACCAATTATACCACTCCAATGTTTTGAGGTTGGATCTATTCCTAGCCCATAAGAACCCAGTTGTCTTAATGTCTTCCACGATCTTTGTGACGGATATTGGTTTGTTAGAAAATACTTTCTCATTCCGAGCTTTCCATATAATCCAACATGTAGTAAAGTTGACTAATTGTAAAATTTTCCTCACCATATCACCTTTCTTGAGCCCCTTGTGTAGTTATAGTAAGTCTCTAACGGTGAATGCGAAGATTGGAGGGGTGCGACACCAATTAGAGATGTGATTCCAAACTAGTGTAGCAATAATACAAGATGTGAATATGTGCTCCTCAGTTTCCAAACCATCTTCGCATAGCGGACATGTGTAAGACTCCAAGACCATCTTCCTATTCGATAAGGCTACTCGGGTCCCCATTTCTGCCTTCCAAATAAACAAGTTAACCTTTATGGGAAGCCATTTGTTCCATTCAAGGATAAAGTTATCGGTTAGGCCAGCATCGAACCGTAGAAGTAGTTTCACTGATTTAACCGAGAAAATCCCATCTTTATCCGCTTTCCATACCCAAAATGCTCCTTAATACTTGTGGACCTAAATAACGAGAAAAAGGTGGCTTAGCATTAAAAACTTCTAGGCCGGGCTAGTTGCGTAACAGGTTTGTGTCTGACTGAACCAAAAACAAGTATTTGTCCATTTTTTAAAATTTAATATATAATTAATGCATTAAACATGATTAAAAAACAATAGTATTATAATAATAACATAAAATCTTTGAATAAAGCGATTTAGTAGGCGGTAAGTTAAAAATGCACTTTAGTGATTTTCAACCCATGCAGCCCCTTTAATTTGAGTGCTTCCCTTTTTAGTTGATGTTTATATTTAACCTCTTTGGGACTAAAAATAAACCAAATTGACGTATTCATAAATAATTAGCTTGAAACTGCCACCTAAAAACTTTCATGATATCAACGATATCAAATAGAAAATGTTGTAATTTTCTAGGCAAACGTTGAGAAAAACCTAAGAACTTCATCTGAATTCGCATATAAGTTCCTGCACATTATTTTTGCACGGTTAAGTCTCTGAACTTATAAAAACTCAATAGAAAGGTACCTTACATAAAGTTTAGCGACTTGAAATTAAAAAAAAAAGACCTAATTTGTTGAGTGATAGGTTTAGGCCTTAATTACACAAATAAGAACATATGTCTTAAAAGTACAATCCAACTGTTGGCCATTTGGTGCAATGGTAGCCCCAAGACTTTCCATAGTGGAGGTCTTGGGTTCGAATCCGGGCCACAGCAAAAAAGGGGGTCTGTGGCCAGGTCAGGGGGTTTACCCAGTTGGGGGGTTCCTCCTGGGGTGGGCTGCCCTGGATATTATAGATGTTGCCCCGGAGAAACCCAATTATCCTAGAATATCCAGGTGTTGCCGTTCAAAAAAAAATCCACAACTTTTTCATTGAGTTTTTCGTAGGGGTTTAATCAAGTAAAAATGAAGTCTAGGGACTTATTTGTGAATTCAGCAAAAGATCATAGGGTTTAACTGACATTTTTGCTTTTTATGGACCCAAATTTACATTAACACCACCCAAGTATTCAAAAGATCTCATTAAGCCCACCTAACTATAAAAACTAGTTCTAGAGGCTACCCAAGAAAAAGTATAATTCCGTTTACATCGATTTAAGCAAAAAGATCCCAGGAAAATTGTAGTGGTTATTAGGAATTTTCGGATTCTTGAAGAGAAACCATTTTTGAATTGTAGTGTTTAGCTTGAATTGATCAGTATAATTGATGATTTTTTTGGAAGAATTTGGTGAATGATTTTAAGAAGAGTGTGGTTGATTAGTGAGACACACACTAATAGAGACTGGTAAAAATAAAAAAATTTTTTAACCATTTGAGTCCTTGAGGATGTTTTGGTCTTTTCAGAAAAAAAATTAACAGTTAGCCATCTGGACTCAAATATACGTGAAGGTGAAGCCAAAGAGTTTTCTGGCATTTATTCCCCTAAAGACCAATAATCCCATTTATTAACTACTTCTTGGCTCCAGTTGGTCCGACCCATTGGATGGGATCCGAAACTGGGTTTGTATCAGCACATGAGTTCCCGCACATTATTTTTGTACGGTTAAGTCTATAAACTTATAAAAACTCAACAGAAAGGTACCTTACATAACGTTTAGCGACTTGATATTCAAAAATTAAAAGAGCTATTTGTTGAGTGATAGGTTTAGGCCTTAATCACACAAATAAGAACATATGTGTTAAAAATAAAATCCACAACTTTTTCATTGAGTTTTTGGTAGGGGTTTAATTAAGTAAAAATGAAGTCTAGGGACTTATTTGTGAATTCAGCAAAGATCATAGGGTTTAACTGACATTTTCGCTTTTTTATGGACCCAAATTTTCAATAACACCACCCAAGTATTCAAAAGATCTCATTAAGCCCACCTAACTATAAAAACTAATTCTAGAGCTACCCAAGAAAAAGTATAATTCCGTTTACATGGATTTCAGCAAAAAGATCCCAGGAAAATTGTAGAATGACAAAATCTCTTTAAATTTAAAGCTTATCTCCTTAAATTTAAGCTTCTGCGGCATCTAGAGTTATATAAATGAGAAAATGCCCCTGAATCTACTCAAAAGAATCAACTCTAGATGCATTGTCAAAACATATTCGAGTAAATTCAAGAGTACTTTTGTCATTTTACAACTCTAGAATTACAACTATTATCGGCCAACAAAAAGCATTAAAAGTTAATAACAAACATACCTGTAATAAACTAGGAATAAGTCCTCCATAAGAGCCAAAACACCTCCACTATCAACAATTTTAGAACGCATTGCTAATGCACTCATTTTATTTGCTTTAACTTGCAACTGTAACCGTCTTTTAACAACTTCAAACGGGTTTGGATGATGCACCTAACATACCTCCCAAGGATTCACCATCAACTTTGTTTGTATCTAAACGATGATTGAAATTGATTTGGTAATCTGTTCATATTCACAGTCAGGATTCTTATTATATCATCAAAAAGCAAGAAAGTTTGGCTCTTTAATAATAGGAAATTAGGAATAGAGATTCAAAAAATAAGGATATGATTTGTGGTTTTTGGAGCTAAATCAATCTGTCCCTATTAAGTTGAGTTTAAATTGATTTATCTAATTTTAAAATCATTTATTTACTAAAATAAGTTCCATTCAATTATTATAAAATAAAATCTAATTTTCCTAATAAAGATATATAATTCATGCTTAATCTATCATAATATTGCGTTTTTGAATATTAAGGGGGTGATTGGATATTGGATGTGAAGTGATTATGTGATAGTGAATAAGATAATTGTAAATAAAATTTGTTTACCCAAATATTAAAAGTTGATAATCATGACATGAAATAATCATTTTCAAAATGCAAATCCAAACACCCCATAGTTAATCTATCTTGTATTTTAGATGTTAATAATAACAAAAGAAATTAAAGAAAGATTAACCTGTTCAGGATGCTATATATTTTTAGAACGTTGATTTCTGTGAATACACAAATAGGATTAGTTTCATATATACACTTGTTGTGTATTTCCCCCTTCAAGATTCTTAATATCATATTTACCCTTTCAAAACACCAAAACTCTCATTTTTACCCATTCTATAGTAAAAAACAACAAAATCACTTACTTAAAACATCTTTTTTCACTGAAGAAACAAACAGGAAAAATACGTTTTCGCTGTAGTGTTCTCTTCATCTATTCAATGAATCGGAGTATAAGTAACTGGTTTTATTTTACTATGGAACGGATATAAATGAGGATTGTAGTGCTTTTATAGGACAAACAATAAATTCTAAGTTTTAGAAGGATATATATGAAATTAGCCATGTATATCAAATTTTGGGTTCTTGTTTGACCAAAAAAGTCAAATGCATCAGGCATGTCTTGTTCACAGGCAGCAAAAAGAAAATGATAATAACTATACTAGTAGGGAATCCGCACGATGTGCGGCCCCGACAAACTAATTCTGTGCAAATATTTGCTTAATTAAACTAATGTTTTAAATAAATTACACCTCATTTGCAACCGCAAATTCAAGTCGCTTATATAATATTTATATGAGGTACGACCACACGTAACCGTGCGTTGCCGTGTATGCCATTGTCCTGATTAGGAAAAAACAAAATCGAATGTAACATTTTCTTATCATCATGCTTACATTTTATTACAACAAACCATTGTTTAGAAAGAACCTTTAAACACTTAAAGAATGATGAATTTAAATGAACTCTAAAGAATGATGATTTTTTCTTGCATTTACATCTACAAAATAGTCCATTCTTGCAAAAGAATAAAATAATGTTTGATCCACCTATGTTGGGAAACTCACTCCAATCCCGCAGCGTGTACTCTGCAAAGAGTTGGCAAAATGGTCGGGGCGGGCGATGAAACGGGTAGGGTTGGCCCTTAAAGACTCTTTAGTCCACTTTCCTTAATTTATAAATGATGAATGCATTAAAGTATAAAAGAAATATATATAATGTTATAATAGCAATCTAATGTTTGATCCACTAGAATTTTAATAATCCACAACCAAATCCGGCAAGCCAAGTTAGAAATGTACAGGAAAATGTTCCCAGATGTTACAATCATACATGCAGATTCTTGGAAAACTTGCTACATGATTGTAAACGACCCGCAAAAATACTAAGTTGAAGAAACTCAAAAAACTTGTTGGAGACGACTTGAATTTCAATCTTCAGTCGTTATGGGGGTCCTCGGGTACTTCAATATGCAGTGATCCAAGCCTATATATCAGTTGGGATGGAATTCATTCCACACAATCTATGAATTTTCACATGACAGATCAACTCATAAATAAAGGGTTGTGTCATCCATCATCTGATGAGCTCATGAAAAACAGAAAAAGCCCATTGTAGCGTAGCCCGGCCCGACCCGAATAGTTGCCCTGAATTCTAAAATTCAGCGGGCTAAGATTGCACAGTACAAAGATAAAGAGTAGAAGAGCAATAAACAAGTTTGTATTTATTTCATGTTAACAATTTGAAAGAAATATACTTACAATTACAACCTATCTCTGTTTACATTTTTAAGGGTCGGCTTTTTTGTTTTTGTTTTTCAACTTTTTGCCATCTATATATCAAACTCTCTAGTTTGTTTATATTATATTAGATACTCATAAAACATGATGAAAAACGTGTCTGGAGAATCTTTAGGGAGGTTAGTGATGTATAAATAGAAACGAACTAAATCCTCTTTTGAAACAAGATCAGCATCTCTGACTTCATCATTGCATGTAAGAACCCTTAAATCTCATGACTTTACTCTCTTTATATTACCCCGACAAAACGGGCATGATGCTGATCTAGAGTTCCTACAAACGGGTCACTTTTTGTACAGCCCGGGTCAGGCAGGTTAAAACGGGTCACTTTCTTTTGTTTAAATTTCTAAAAGATATAAATATTTAATGTGTTAAATATGACCAAAAGACTATTATTATTACAACATTAATCCAAATTTTTGAACAAAATATAGGAAGTTATTTGCTTTACAAATCGACTCATGTTTGACCAATTCAAACCGTTCCCCATTTAGCAAAATTTTGTATTTGACACATTCAACCCTTTTGAGGTAGAACACAACCAAATCAACCTATGCATAAGTAAATGGCAACCTCTAGTAGAGATAGAATGACTAACCACAAAAGTCATTCACGGTTGCATTCCTTCCATGTCTAGAAATGTTTGGTCTCCCATTGTATATACCTATAAGGAAATACATTTACTTATATAACAAACTATTTATGAATACAATAATAAAGTCAATATATGGTAACTTGTTCTGTGAGTATAACATCCCTCTTTTTAATCCACATTCAACTACAGTGCTACCTTTTTTAATTAAGAAATAAAAAATTAAAAGTAGTTTAAATATGTACCTAACAGGGCAGTAGTGAGGAAGTTTATCATACATCTCGAACTCTTCAAGTGTTATCTGATACATTTTGTTAACCACATAGATGCAAGGCGTATATATCCTACTCCCTTCAATAACATCTATGAGATCATCAGCAGTTGCGTCCAACCTAAGGGTGACATCAACATTATGTATTTTTATATTCACTGCATATTGCCTTCATTGTTTCAAGGTCCAGGCGTGTATTAGCGACCGTTGATGTAAAATTAATTCCACCCTTCTCTTTTTTCCTGAATGTTAGATTTGGAGGCTCCTTATTTAACCTGCAACCGCATGAAATCATATGCATTTCCTCAAGTAAATTTAACAAGGAAAAATTACACAAAAGATGTTCCATTTTACCATATAGAAGGCCCAAAAACCACAATCATTTCAATGCTCTTTCCGGCAACAGCATCACCACCATGCTCCTCAGTGGCTGCATGACCACACATGACTTTAAGTTTGCCAAAACACACAATTATATCACATGACATTAAAATACAAACTCAACTATAAGGATTCGTTCTAATAGTATAACATCTTCAAAGATCAATCTAAGCAAGTGGCAAGTTTATAGCAAGAAAATTCAGCTAGTTTAGCAAGTTCAACAAGGTAATCAGCAAATTTTAAGAAAGAAAGCAAGGAAAAATCAGCAAGTTTTGGCAAGAACAAAGCAAGCAAGAAAGAAAGAAAGAAAGCAAGCATGATAAACAAGAAAGCAACAAGCAAGAAACAAGAAGCAAAGGCAAGATAGTAAGCAAGAAAAATTCAGCAAGAAACCAACAAGAAGACAGCAAGATCAGCAAGAATAAAGCAAGAGAACGCAACAAGAAAGTTAGAACAAAGCAAGTTTAAAAGCAAGACAAGCAAGAAGCAAGATGAAAGCAAGTCCGACAACTAGTGCTGAAAAAAATATAAAAACACACTCAGAGTTCAATATCGAAAACAAAACATATGATTGAGGAGAATTCATCACAATAATTCATAACACTATCAGGCAACATAGGCTTTGAGCATCTTACCTTGTCATCAACATCAGAGAAGTTCCGCACGTATTTAACTTCATAGCAGGGGCGGCTTATCGATTTTGGTGGCCCAAAGCGAACTCGAAAATTGAGGTCCTTTTGCAAAAAGAAAATTAATAATTTTGCTAATGATACTAATAAATCGAGATAATGTAGTTGTTTTGATGCATATACACAATTATTACACTCTTTAAATACTTTAAATGAATGTTGATGGTTAGATACAGAAGAACATACCGCAATTGATATCGATAGATGAATGAATATGGAAACTGGCAATATATTTGATCATTTTGCAGCCCTGCAACTCTGCAATAATCAACAAGAAATTAGGGTTTCAAAAACATATGACATTTCATGATGTTTTAATTGTGTCAAGAAATTGTATATCATTAAATCACAGACAATCCAAGTGTTTGAAGAACAACTACATTACAGTTTATAAAGAGGATAAATTGTCAATTCTTTAATAACAAAATATATAATTGTTTACTGAATATGAATATGAATTTATTTTTAATACTTGTTTATAATTATGATTGATAATGGCAAAGATCATACCATCAAAAGCCCATGCAATACTATGAATATCCTAAGTGCCATATTTAACATAGTGATGTACAAGAACAAGAAAATGGCCATGAACTCAGCAATGCTAGCTCTGCAAAAAGATCATGAAGACAACTAACCAGGCTAAAATTTTGTAATCTTTATCAGTTTGAGCTATTCTCAATCTGCATAGAAGTGAACCAGCCTTCACCTGTTACGGACCAGTAGTTGTACTCCCTTGATCCAAGTGACTGCAACATAATGGTTAATGATACAGAAAAAGTTTGTTCACACATTAATATTAAAATCAGATTACTACTTTCAACCCATAAATTCAAACATCTAAAAAGTTTATAATGATAACATGTAATTTGATGAAACACTCTAATTTGAAGAAACACTATAGCAAATCGAAAAAAAAAATAAGTCAAATTAATGGGAAAATATAATCTTTTTAAACATATATATTATCTACCATCCTCCATCGGAAGAAACATTGACTTCCAGAGCAGTTAAAACCTAAACAAACACATATGTAGAATTCATCAATAATTGGCTATTAATCTCAAAAGAAACACAAAAATCGTAATATCTTGAAGTGAATTGTTCACAAATAGAATAAAAAGCAGCAAATTTACCCAATCATGAGCAAGATGATTCATAAACAAAAACCGTGTTCAGGAATCTAATGATTCAGATGGAAAATTGAAAGAATTTACATTGATATGTAATGAAACAACAATGAATCCCTAAAATTTACTTACGTGGATGCATACCATTAACAAGCTTCTCAAAATCGCCGTCCCTGCAGTTCATAGCCCAAATGCTTCAGACGGTCAGGCGTCTTAAAATGAACGGAAAAAAGCGTCTTAACTTTTTTGGACAATTACCTTTCTATCCCATCCCTTGAATATGTATCATAAAGGAGTACAGATAGATATAAGTTACAGTGTCAAGTGGTAGGCAACAGTCATGCCAGCACCAGCAATGAGAAAAAAACAATGAATTTAATTAATTAAGATTGTTCAATATATAGTCTCTCAAGTGGCGCAACATAACCACTAACATACAATTGTATTCAATATTGGTTTTCATATTAGTGACATACAATTGTTTGCATTGCCACATGACTAAAACTCACTCCATTGGTACTAGAATTCACAGCTAGTATACAAATTTGACTTGAAAGGTCAAAATTTAGTAATCAGCATTATGTTAGATCAATGTTTATCATACACGAACAATCTTATCAAATTAGACTTTAACCATAAAATTTAAAAGATATACAAACCTTGGCCCCAACCCAAAGCACCCTAACTCTTTTTTCACTCCCACTACCACATTCAACCATTCTAGTTGTTCACGGGTACTTATACCCGATTTACATATTTTATTTTCCTCTTATAACTTTTAAAATATAATGTTTTATAAAATTTCGAACACACCTTTGCGACGTGCTTATTTTTATCTACATTTCGATATAAATTTTATTCAAAACCGAATCCGGTCAAATATAATATATTTTTATTTTTCAATTCAAATTGGTTTTCTTTTTTGATATATAACGTTTTATAAAATTATGAATATATCGTTGCGACGTGCTTATTTCTAGCTATGTTTCGGTATAAAGTTTATACAAAACCACGTCGTGTCAAATATTACGTTTCGATGTAAAAAAATTTTAAAACCGAGTAGTGTCAAATATATTTTATATTTAAAGAATAATTATCCTCATCATAAACCAAGATTTTAAGATCACCAATAGCAATATCATCACATCTAAAACAACACATGCCCTAACCTCAAAAGCAACATACATCACAACAACAAAAAGACAGCTACAATGCTCACCCGGTACATATTCAACATCTACATAAAAAAAAACTTTCTAATGTCGTGTCACACCCCAACCAACGGCGGAATATGTCGGGGTGGGACATGGAGACTGTTCATAAGCACATGATCAAACTAGATTTCATATAACTATTAAATCAAGGTTTCATGACATAAGTTCAAACAAACATCCAAAACAAAATACATCAAATTGTTCAATTCATTATTCAATCTAGGTCTAAATCCTTAGTTGAGCATCTTGCATATGATCTCAAACATTTGCACATGAAACATGATGAAAACAAGGTCAACTAAAAATAGTTGGCGAGCATACATAGGTTTTGACTCTACAAATAGTTTCAAATTTGTTGTGTACAATTCACATGTAACATGGTATAAATAGCCAGTTATGGAGAACCACTATAGTAAACTGGGTGCACAATCAAACCTTGTGACATGTTAGGCATAACACTCATGTTACCCTTGTGTTTGTCGGTAAGCAATCACCCTACCTTGGTGGATTTTTCAAATGCAATAGATCTATCATTGTTACCGTTGACTTGTACGGAGTTAATGATTGTATTTGTTATAAATGTAGTTTAACTCATAGGTAGCGTTTGGTATGCAAGAATGAAAGGTGGAATGAAATGGACGATTACGAGGGAATGAAAAAATGGTGTTTGGTTGGACAATGGAATGGAATCACCCATTCCGTAAGGAATGTCATTCCCTCTAAATCCCTAAAATTTATTCCATCCACCCCCTTGTTTTTTTTTCATTCCATCCCCTCTTTCACCCTTCATCACCACCACCCCTTCCTACCACCACCTCCCACCACCGCCTCCACCACCAATCACCGCCGCCTCCTCCACCACCCACCGTCATCTCTCGCCGCCGCCGCCGCCACCCACAACCACACCACCGCTACCCACCGCCACCACCCACCCCCACCTCCCACCGCCGCCGCTACCCACCGCCACCTCCACCTCCACCACCACCACCATTGTCGCTCCTCCACCACCCACCACCACCACCTCCTACCACCGCCACCCCCCACCCACAACCACCGCCACCCCCACCCACAACCACCCACCACCGCCCACGGTCGCCTCCATCACCCACCGCCACCCACCCCCACCCAATACCGCCACCCACCACCACCACCGATTTTATTTTCCTTCGTCTTTTCTAGCCTATCAAACAACATAAAGTAATGATTTATTTCATTCCCTTGTGGTAACCAAAAGGACAATGGAATGGAATGGTCCATTTCATTCCTTTGTCCATTTCATTACCTCGTTCTTTCCATTCCCTCGTCCATTCCATTACCCCATACCAAACAGACCCATAATGTTCAATCATAAGACACAAAAATACACACATGTACATGATGTTTGAATTGTATAAATTGCAAATAGTTCAATGTAATCATGGTTCACCCAAAAAATATAAAAATGTAAAATGTGGGGCTATGTAACTCACCTTGAAATGAGTAGCTTGAATGTCACACAAGTATTTGTTGTTGCACAAATGTTCTAGCTAATCACAAGATTAACCTATGTTTGATGGAATATGTGTATCAATGATTTGTACAAAATGAAATAGGAAATCCTAATGCGCAAAAGGATTGATGTGGGTGTCCTTATTTTAATGATAAAATAATTATTTGAGTTGCAAATAATATTTATGTAAATCTTTGATAAATAATTGTATAAGTGAAAGAATAAATAAAGGATTTCATTTGTTTAAAAATAAATAAATAAGTGTATAAATATTTAGTGTTTTTTTGTTTGTAAATAAATGAGTGAATAAATAAATACATGGTTTTCTTTTGTTTGTAAATGCATAAATTAATAAATGAATAAATAAATAACTTCTTTATTTATTTATAATATGAATTTCAAGAGTAATTAGTGTAAAAGTTATTACTTAATTAATTAATAATCTAGTCATAATTATTTATTAATTAACGGAATACAATTTGTTTTAAATGATTATAAAAATAAATTAAATATGTAGTTGTATAACTAAATAGATAACATAATAATTAATTCAATATTAGGTTCAATAACGGATATATAGAGTAGGTAGTTTTGTTTATGTAAAATTTTAAAGTTACCTTATTATTTATGTGTCATGTATTTATAAATTAAGATAATATAGTTAAAATAAAATAAAAAAATAGATATAAGTGTAAATAGTAAATATGTTTTTAAGTAGCTTTGGGTGTATATGAAAATTAATTCTAAATATTAGACCATGATTAAAAAACGATGACATCACTAATTTCAATAGATATTCAATTGAGTGAAATCGAAGGAACCTCATGTCTAATTCAGTGACACGTGTCCTGGTATAGTTGTGACATCAACGCTATTTTGTTTGTATATATCTTACCGTATGATATAATATCTATATACGACTTAAAAAGAGATTAGTTTTGGCAAATGAATGATGAAAACCAATGTGTCTATCTTTTAAATCTTGAATTAATTAAGTTAATTTTGAGGATGTATATATATAGTCTATTATCTATCAACCTTTTAGAGCATGTACATCATTGGTTTTATATTAATCTTTATCTCTATTATTTAGAGATTTCTCATATTTTATATCACTATCTTTATCTTCATCTTCATCTTTAATTTTTAGAGTTTAGTAAATAAAAATTTTTTAAATAGAGAGAACTATTTTCATTAATCTCTATATTTTTTATGAGTGTATAGAAAAGAAAAAAAATAATAAAATAAATGTTTGTGAGTGAGATAGAGAATAAGATGTAAAAGGTTAAAACAAATTTAAAGAAAACTTTGAAAAGATATGACATTTAGTTAAATTATAGAGATAGAGATTAAAATGCTGATGTGAGTGCTTTTAACTTATAAATCCTATTTGTCATTTTTTTAATTTTAAATTAATTAATATCAATGTTTCTTTTTCATCAAACACTTGAATTTGAATTCAAAATAATGTTTAAAATTTGTCATTAGTGACTCCTAAAGTTATTCATGAATAACTTTATTAATAAAAAGTGCGGTTAAAATGAAACCAAAATTTTAACGTACATTTTGATCTTAACAATGTATCCACTCAAAAATAAAATAATTTTATCTGATAATTATTATTTAATTATAAAATGTCTATATTCTACTATCTAAATTAAATTATCTTTTAGAAAATATTATTTTAAGTTTTATTATACATCATAATTAGTTATAAAAACTGGTAACCATTATTAGTAAAATATATATATATATATATATATATATATATATAGGGATAGATTCAAATAAGAAAGTGATATTTCGATAAAAATCCTAACAAATGATAAAAACTTTTAGAAACAATACCAAACGAACTCCGATTGAGCTCATTCCAGCGGCGTTGGAACCGTCTTATCAAACTCTACCATCTTATCTTTTAGGGTTTAAATTTTAGCGTTAAATTTAATGGTTTTAGCATTAGGGTTTAGGTTTTTTTTTTGGGGTGGGGGTGGGGTGTTTAGGTTTTTGGGGGTGGGTTTAGGTTTTTTGGGCGGTGGGGTGGGGGTTTAGGTTTTTGTGGGGTGGGGTGGGGGTTTTATATATATATATATATATTTGTGAAAATATTATTTGCAATTTTAATTATGCATATAATTATTAGTAAAAAAATGTTAACAATTATTAGTAAATTATACATGTCCTGAGAATCAATACAATGATCCACAACTTTTGTAAAGCTAACGTACAAAAGAATTAATAATGAAAAGAATAATATGTAAAAAAAATAGAAATCGTAAAAAGGAAATTATAATATTATATAACACATATATATGTACACAGGATGAAAATTGGAAAAGAACAAAAAGAAACAAACTAATGGAGTTCATGCATGGCCATGCATGCAGCTTCACATATATATACTTATTACATATATCAATCCATGCAACGAAAGTTGTACCGTACAACCTTGAAATGCTGTTTCATGATGCAGTAATATATTCAACAAATTTCTCGTAAATTCTGATCCAAGAAAGAGTCTTCAAACAGTAAATGCATATTGGTTTTGAGCTAGCTGATTTTGTTCAAGCATCTCTTTGATGTAAGCAAGGGATATTAGTTGAGGCAAGCAAGAAAACACATCGGTTCTTGGTTGATGGGTCATCGGGTCAATACCCATATGGATTAGCTTCTTCTTCATATGGGTATTCCAGTAATTCTTGATTTCGATATCGGTACGTCCTGGTAAACGTGTTGCGATCGCCGACCATCTTTATATGAAAAAGACCAAAAAATGAGACTTTTTTAAGTCAAGAACTGACAAGAAAATCATGTAAGGTTGTTCACATTATTAAACATTTAAACCAATATGCATTTATAAAGTTAATATAATTCCAAGAAACTTTTGATGGAGGGTTATCACAAATTCTTTTTATCTTTTGACTATAACAAATGAGTTAAACTTGTGTTTTAAAAAAAGCGTAGATTTTATAACAAATCTTCTGATGAAGGGGTTAGTGCACCCTCTTGACCCTTTCTGATGTATCCCTGATTGTTTCGATGCATGAACACACACACTTTGAGGGATCCTCGTCTTTCTTTCTATTTTAAGAGAGGGCACTTAATTAGGATTTAGATGATTACTTGTTTCTGAGAATGGAATGAAAGTGAAGAATAGTGTTCTTTTCTTCTTTGGAGAATTTTCCTCGCTTGATATTAGGTCGAAGATAATTTGTCCATCTTAATCTGCAACTCTATCCACATCTTTTAAGACCTGATAGACAATTAGTACATTTATGAATATCAAATATATACATGAATTGAAAGCACTGAGAACTAACACACACACACACACATACATATACATATATATATATATATATATATATATATATATTTATTTATAGATATAGAGAGAGAGAGATCAAGGATCATGACCAGCATGTTTAGGGAGGGATCTCCAGCTTCCATGGCCATGAGTTTGTATGTAATTGATAAGCTGTTGATCTTCTTCAGGAGTCCATGCTCCTTTCTTGATGTTATTATCATCCTCACCTGTTGGAGCAGGAGACCTTCCCATTTCTTTATTTTTGTGATTGTCTTTCTTGTGATAATGGAAACCAATAAATCCTTGGGGTACACACATATATATATACCCTCACCTTTGCTTCAATAACAAAAACAAATATATATATATATATATATATATATATATATATATATATATATATATTTATATATATGTATATAGGGGTGGGTTCCAGAAAAAATCAATAGTTAGGCGAAAACCGAGAAAACCACTAAAAACCAATTTTAACCAATAAAATAATAATATTTATTTTTATTTTATTTTTATTTTTTTATAAGAATATCAATGTAATATTACAAATTTTTACCAAAAAATCATTTAAATATTGGCTTACGTATACGTAACCCATAGTATTACGTATACGTAAACAGAAAACAAAAAAATTCAAAAAATTACGGTTACGTATACGTAATCCATAGTATTACACATTGTTTTAGTGGTTTTCTCGGTTTTCGCCTAACTTTGTGGTTTCCTCTTGATCCCTCCCCTATATATATACATAGGGGTGAGTTCACTAGAAAACTCATTTTCATGAGAAAAGCAAAAAACTCCTCATTAAAGGTGCTGCATATGTGTAGTACACTAAAAAACCTAACCCCTACCCAAAAACCTAAACCCCCCACCCCACCCCCACCTAAAAACCTAAACCCCCACCCACCCACCCAAAAACCTAAACCCCCCACCCCCCCCAAAAAACAACCTAACCTAAAAGCTAAACTAAAACTAAAAGCTAACCCTACTACACATATGTAGTAGGGCGCTGATTTTTTTTTTGAAAGAGGACGACGTGGGGAACAAGGTCTCCGAAGCGGTTTTTTAGTTTTTGATTTATATTTTGAGTTGTGATTTTTTTTATATCGTTAATAAATAGTTTTTTGGTTTTCTCATGAACAATGAGTTTTCTTATGATACTTCCCCTATATAGAGAATCAAATAAAAAGTAGTTTTTCGCTAAGAAATCTAAGAAATGACAAAAACCTTAAGAAACGATATCAAACGAACTCCGATTGAGCTAATTTCCACGGCGTTGAAATCGTCTCGTCGAACTCTACCATCTTACCTTTTAGGGTTTAGCTTTTAAGGTTTAGATTTTACGTTTGAATTTTAGGGTTTTAGTCTTGGGGTTTAGCTTTTAGGGTTTAGATTTTATGGTTTAAGTTTTTTTTTGGGATTGGGGTGGGGGGTTTAGGTTTTTAGGGGTGGGTTTAGGTTTTGGGGCGGGGGGGGGGGGGGTGGGGGTTTAGGTTTTTGGGAGGTGGGGGGTAGGGGTTTAGGCTTTTTGGGGTAGGGTTGGAGGGGGGTTAGGTTTTTGGGGGTGCGGGTGGAGGGGGGTTTAGGTTTTTGGGTCCGGGTTAGGGTTCGATGAGACGGTTCCAACGCCGCTGGAATGAGCTCAATCGGAGTTCGTTTGACTCACATCTTAGTATTTTTTAGCGAAAAACCAATTTTTAGTGAAACCGTCCCCTATATATAAAAGCCATCCATCATCTTATTAAAATATAGAAATTAGAAACATTGAACGTCAAAAATACATGTTTTAAGCTTAACACACCATTTTAATAATATAGAAATAAGCATGTTAATGTTATATGTTATATATGAGATCGTAAAACTAAAGGCTTCTTGATTATTTTTGTTTTTGTGTTACGTAAAATTAAATTGGTTTCGAAATAAAGGAAGGGGAGTCTGTTAATTGTTTCCGTTGTGATGTCTTAATTAAAATAAATGCAATAATATATGTAATATTAATCATTAATTAATGTCACCGAAGTTTCAATGCTTCACTCAACTATATAAATGTCAAAAGAGTCACCAACCGGCGTTATTTACAAAGATTTAACAAAAATGACAAAATTCTTTTGTTATTTAGTTGTCAAAGTATATTATATAAAGCGATGGTAAAAGAAAATAATAATGTAAATATCTAGTTAGTAAAAATAACAAAAAAGAATTAACCAACCTCGGTGGGAGGGGAGGGGAGGGGAGGAGGATGCGCTACTACGAAAACACAAATGTTCCTTCTAATATAATATTTTTTTCCTAAAAATATAGTTATATAACATTTTCCAGCGATAAAAATGAAATAGCATATGCTTTAAAAAAAATTGGTTCCTTCTCGGATTTGTTTTCCTTTCTTCATTTGAAAATAATGGTATCTTCTCAACTTCATTTTTCAATTACCACGGCATACCCCTCGCATAAGAAAACAATATATATATATATATATATATGAAAACAATGTGTACCCCACAAATATGAAAACAATATATATATATATATATATATGGGAAGTATCATAAGAAAACTCATTGTTTATAAGAAAACCAAAAAACTATTTATTAATAATAAAAAAAATAAAAAAAATCATAACTCAAAATATAAATCAAAAACTAAAAAACCGTTTTGGAGACCTTGTTCCTCACGTCGTCCAATTTCAAAAAAAAAATATATATAATCAAAAACCATTTTTGAGAACTCGCGAGAACTCATAAATATTTTGAGAACTCGCGAGAACTCGTTAAAAATTCAATCAAAACCATTTTTTTTGTTTTTACTATTTTTATTGTAGTAGAGGCAAGGGGCAAGAGTAGAGGCATCATGCATGCTATCTTACATCCTTTGATGGGCTGTCATTAGAATAGTTATGTTGTACTTTCTTTAGAATGTATATTAAGACCAGTTTTATGAAATAAATGTAGTATTTTTAAAGTCTTCCGCTGTGTATGATCTCTGTTTACTATATGTTCATGAGTAAATCCGACAAGTGGCTGGCATCTTTGGTGATCCGGGATGTCAGTGTCACAAAACTTAAAATTAGAACCATGTGGAAACCGTAATCCTAATCTCGGTTTCCCTTTCAGGTACCGGAAAATACGTTTGACTGTAATCAGATGTGATTCCTTTGGTTTTGTTTGAAATCTAGAACAGATACACACAACAAACATTATATATGGCCTTGATGCAGTTAAATACATGAGAGAACCAATCATTGCCTTGTATAGTCGGCAGTCAATATCCTTTCCTTCCGGATCTGGATTCAACTTGTGATTAACAGGTACTGGAGTGTCGTATGAGGTACAACCTTCCATCTTGAACAGGCTCAAGATGTCTTTCACATATTTAGACTGATGTATAAAGAATCCACCCTTTTGATTAACTTGTAATCCTAAAAAGAACGACAACTCTCCCATAGCAGACATTTCAAACTTTAACTTCATGACGTTCTCAAACTCATTGCATAATTCTTCGTTTGTTGAGCCAAAAATAATGTCGTCCGCATAGATCTGAACCATCAGGTAATCTCCTTTTTGTAACATAAAATGGTTTCATTTATATAAAAATACGGTTCCTCTCCTTTGTTATTATTGAATGGAATTTTAGACATTTGACTAATATATAGTTAAAACTCATTCAACTCATGAAGGGAACATGTAAGCATTGTAAGACTAGATCATGCCTAGCTATAATATAAATATCCATGCATATATTTGAAAAGTTGACCATTTGACTTTAAAAGTCAAAATTTACCTATTATGAAAGATGTAAAAAACATTTATACCCAAGTTTATGTATTTACCACAAAGATGCAATGTTTGCTTTGACACGGTTTAATAAAGATGTTTAACCTTTTTTTTGAACGGCAAATTTTATAACGAAACAAACCGGCACTAGCAAGACGCTAGGCCAAATACAACAGAACAGTTACATGATATTATCAAAATCAAAATTACACCAATTATACCACTCCAATGTTTTGAGGTTGGATCTATTCCTAGCCCATAAGAACCTAGTTGTCTTAATGTCTTTCACGATCTTTGTGACGGATATTGGTTTGCTAGAAAATACTTTCTCATTCCGAGCTTTCCAAATAACCCAATATGTAGTAAAGTTAACTAATTGTAAAATTTTCCTCACCATATCACCTTTCTTGAGCCCCTTGTGTAGTTCTAGTAAGTCTCTAACGTTGAATGCGAAGATTAGAGGGGTGCGACACCAATTAGAGATGTGATTCCAAACTAGTGTAGCAATAATATAAGATGTGAATATATGCTCCTCAATTTCCAAACCATCTTCGCATAGCGGACATGTGTAAGACTCCAAGACCATCTTCCTATTCGATAAGGCTACTCGGGTCCCCATTTCTGCCTTCCAAATAAACAAGTTAACCTTTATGGGAAGCCATTTGTTCCATTCAAGGATAAAGTTATCAGTTAGGCCAGCATCGAACCGTAGAAGTAGTTTCACTGATTTAACCGAGAAATCCCATCTTTATCGCTTTCCATACTCAAAATGCTCCTTAATACTTGTGGACCTAAATAACGAGAAAAAGGTGGCTTAGCATTAAAAACTTCTAGGCCGGGCCAGTTGCATAACAGGTTTGTGTCTGACTGAACCAAAAACAAGTATTTGTCCATTTTTTAAAATTTAATATATAATTAATGCATTAAACATGATTAAAAAACAATAGTATTATAATAATAACATAAAATCTTTGAATAAAGCGATTTAGTAGGCGGTAAGTTAAAAATGCACTTTAGTGATTTTCAACCCATGCAGCCCCTTTAATTTGAGTGCTTCCCTTTTTAGTTGATGTTTATATTTAACCTCTTTGGGACTAAAAATAAACCAAATTGACGTATTCATAAATAATTGGCTTGAAACTGCCACCTAAAAACTTTCATGATATGAACGAGATCAAATAGAAAATGTTGTAATTTTCTGGGCAAACGTTGAGAAAAACCTAAGAACTTCATCTGAATTCACATATAAGTTCCCGCACATTATTTTTGTACGGTTAAGTCTATAAACTTATAAAAACTCAACAGAAAGGTACCTTACATAACGTTTAGCGACTTGATATTCAAAAATTAAAAGAGCTATTTGTTGAGTGATAGGTTTAGGCCTTAATCACACAAATAAGAACATATGTGTTAAAAGTACAATCCACAACTTTTTCATTGAGTTTTTGGTAGGGGTTTAATTAAGTAAAAATGAAGTCTAGGGACTTATTTGTGAATTCAGCAAAGATCATAGGGTTTAACTGACATTTTCGCTTTTTTATGGACCCAAATTTTCAATAACACCACCCAAGTATTCAAAAGATCTCATTAAGCCCACCTAACTATAAAAACTAATTCTAGAGCTACCCAAGAAAAAGTATAATTCCGTTTACATGGATTTCAGCAAAAAGATCCCAGGAAAATTGTAGAATGACAAAATCTCTTTAAATTTAAAGCTTATCTCCTTAAATTTAAGCTTCTGCGGCATCTAGAGTTATATAAATGAGAAAATGCCCCTGAATCTACTCAAAAGAATCAACTCTAGATGCATTGTCAAAACATATTCGAGTAAATTCAAGAGTACTTTTGTCATTTTACAACTCTAGAATTACAACTATTATCGGCCAACAAAAAGCATTAAAAGTTAATAACAAACATACCTGTAATAAACTAGGAATAAGTCCTCCATAAGAGCCAAAACACCTCCACTATCAACAATTTTAGAACGCATTGCTAATGCACTCATTTTATTTGCTTTAACTTGCAACTGTAACCGTCTTTTAACAACTTCAAACGGGTTTGGATGATGCACCTAACATACCTCCCAAGGATTCACCATCAACTTTGTTTGTATCTAAACGATGATTGAAATTGATTTGGTAATCTGTTCATATTCACAGTCAGGATTCTTATTATATCATCAAAAAGCAAGAAAGTTTGGCTCTTTAATAATAGGAAATTAGGAATAGAGATTCAAAAAATAAGGATATGATTTGTGGTTTTTGGAGCTAAATCAATCTGTCCCTATTAAGTTGAGTTTAAATTGATTTATCTAATTTTAAAATCATTTATTTACTAAAATAAGTTCCATTCAATTATTATAAAATAAAATCTAATTTTCCTAATAAAGATATATAATTCATGCTTAATCTATCATAATATTGCGTTTTTGAATATTAAGGGGGTGATTGGATATTGGATGTGAAGTGATTATGTGATAGTGAATAAGATAATTGTAAATAAAATTTGTTTACCCAAATATTAAAAGTTGATAATCATGACATGAAATAATCATTTTCAAAATGCAAATCCAAACACCCCATAGTTAATCTATCTTGTATTTTAGATGTTAATAATAACAAAAGAAATTAAAGAAAGATTAACCTGTTCAGGATGCTATATATTTTTAGAACGTTGATTTCTGTGAATACACAAATAGGATTAGTTTCATATATACACTTGTTGTGTATTTCCCCCTTCAAGATTCTTAATATCATATTTACCCTTTCAAAACATCAAAACTCTCATTTTTACCCATTCTATAGTAAAAAACAACAAAATCACTTACTTAAAACATCTTTTTTCACTGAAGAAACAAACAGGAAAAATACGTTTTCGCTGTAGTGTTCTTTTCATCTATTCAATGAATCGGAGTATAAGTAACTGGTTTTATTTTACTATGGAACGGATATAAATGAGGATTGTAGTGCTTTTATAGGACGAACAACAAATTCTAAGTTTTAATGCATATACTCTAGGTATCTAGGCAACTTTTTGTTGTTTCTTTATCACTTAAAAGTTAGATTTTTAACATATGCAAACTTGCTTTTTGCAGAGATGAAAGAAAGGAAGACGGACAAAGCTTGAAGATTACTTCAAGTTGTTGATTACACCATTTGATGATTTAATTTAATTTTTGTCTAGAATAAATTTAAATTCCGGATTTAATTTCTTTTGAATATTGCTTGATTATTTTGTAACATCCCGAATAAATGGAAAACGAATAAAAGAAAAGCAAGGTGGGCTTGGCCAAGGTTCGGCCCATGGGCCCAAAATATGAGGGGGAAAAACCTTTACTAATAAGCGCCCTCACCTCAGCCTCTTCTCATTTCCCTCATTTGCGCCAGGCTAGAGAGAGAAAGAGAGAGCTTGGGTCTAGAGAGAGAAAGCTCGGGATCAAGCTCAAAGTCTTGAGGATTGTAGCTCATCACCTATGGATCGTTTAGCATCGAAAAGGGAATGAAAACAGGTAACCATCCGGCCCAAATCTGAGTTTTATAACTTTTGGGTTTCGGGTTAAAAACGAGTAAAGATGTAATTTTTACGTATGATATTCAAAACAAACCACATATTAATAATCATGGATGAAAATGGAACGTTTTGAACGTAAAAAGTTCGAGGTTTAAACAACTTGAAATCATAAGGTCAGATCTAGGGTTCTGATCAGGGAAGAAAACTGATGCATCGAAACTACTAGTTTCGATATAGGCAAATCCCTCGAAAGTACCTAGTTTCGATATATGCAGACCTCTCGAAACTACATAGTTTTGATATAGACCCTTGACCCAAAACTACTAAGATTTTACATATGTTACTTATCGAAACTACTGAGTTTTGATATAAGCAGACCCATCGAAACTACCTAGTTTTGATAGAAACCCATGACCCAAAACTACCATAGTTTCGATGTGATTTACCCACCGAAACTACTGGGTTCAAGCATAGTAATGTCTAGTTTCATTTAGGAGCACTACCCTATGTGTATGACTTCATTATACAGATTGTGAGTGACCTTAGTGACGCTCAGTAACCAGCAAAGTGTATTTCAGAAACCACTCGTCATGTGAGTTCTATGTGCCCCCTATGTGTTATGTGCAAATGATTTTAAATGTTTTGGGGCTGAAGTGTATACATGATTTGAATATATGTTATGTTATGTGCTATATGACAATACATGTTGAATATAAGTATGACAAGTATGTTTTTAAATAAAGAAATGAAAGCATGACATAGCATATGAAAAATGAAATCTTGCTTTATATCTATGTATATATATTGCTTGCCAAGTATGAAAAGAATAACATAACGTGTAAGAATGAAATCTTGCTTTATATCCATGTATATATTTCTTGCTAAGTATAAGTAAACGTTATGGACACTTCGATAATAATGGCTACTTCAGTAGATGGACGACCACGTGACTATTTTGCAGTCGGGACATATATGTACCTTCATCAGCTAGGACGTTTGTAAGGCAATGGTGGATGGCCACATTTGATCCGGACGGTTGCAATAATAAGTAGAGCGGTTGCATAAAGAATAGTTCGCTTGGGAAACAGATGCCTTAGGGCAGACGGGCGAATATGACGGACTACGACGGTAGGACGGTAAAGACGAATGGCCGAAGGTTTGCCGGACGGTTTAAGATATGACGGACGGTTTCTAGTGCCGGATGGTTAAGTAAATGGGCTACGACGGTAGTTCAAGAACGTTTGTCTTTGTGACTTACGTAAGCAAATGACGGGTTGATCACTCATATGTGTATGACCAATGAATGTTCACCAATGAAATAAGCATGTATGTATTTATATACGTACCAACTATGAATGTTATATGAAAGTAGTAAAGTAAAGAATGTACAAATAAGTATATACATATATATATATATATATATATATATATTTATTCTTATAAAATAATGTTAATATCTGATTGCTTTTAAACTAGAACTCACTAGCGTTAGCTGACTTTTAGTATGCAATTCAGGTAGAAAGAAGAAGTGGCGTGCTAAGGCGTGACGGCTACTCGGCACAACTGACATCCCAATTACTTGAGTTTATGTTAAGACAATATTTATGTTTAAATGTTAAGACTTCAGCTGCTATGTTATGTATTTGAGTTATTGTACGCTTCCGCAATGATGAATGATTTTAATTAAAAAGTTCAGTATGGATGACTATGTTTATGAGTAAATCCAATGAGTGAGGTCTCCCGAGAAAGGGGCCTTAACATATTTTAAATTATGACTTATTTAAATCTTTTATGCATTATGATTTTTGCATGATTATGAATTGTGAATTCAATACCAATCTATTTTGACATGAAATATCAAAGACATGTTATTCAAGTCCATTAGATACTTCATTAGATCGGATCTAATAGATATCATGAAACATATTAAGTCCTGTAAAAGATATATATGAGATATAATGTTTACATTTGACTGAAATGGTTTCAATAAAATTTCTCTAAAAACGATCTTATAAGATAAGATATAAAAGAGCGATAAAAGTTATCACTTCTCTAAGACTAAGTAGTTAGTCATATGAAAGCAGCTGCACAAAATCCAAATCACTAAGCCTTGAACCATAAGGTTCATCCAGAACAGGTGTAATAATTCATATGGGATATGAATATGAAGGAAATTAAGAATCCAATGAACAATTAAGGATAGGACGTTATGAACTCCTATACGAAAGAGTTTCGTGTGCCACCTTAATAAGCCTTTAAGCTTAATCATGAGATTGAAAATGTTCATGACTAAGATATACCTGGTTCTTGAACAATAAACAATTGTTGTTTAAAGTTATGAATAAATGGTATTATTCAATTGCATAAACACAAATTTCATATATACACACAAAGATGAGATCTTTAATAATATATGAAAGTTTATCATAAGCAAAAGATGAGATCTTTTACAATAGACATTTGAGATCATGTGATGAAAGAATGAGATTCTTTAGTAAATCATTTTGTGATGATCCAGACACACAATCCATTTTATGACTAATAAAGATTTGATCAAATCTGCACATGAATGAGATTCATTAAGATATAGAAGTTGTTTTTGGAAACAACAAATATGGATTATTAATACTAGAAGACTAACATATTATCAAAAGTTGATAAAATAGGAATTGGATTTCGAGTATCCTTAACAGGAAAGATATTACAAGTTTTTGAACAACTGAACAAACTAATCAAAATAAACATGTGTTATAAATACTAAAATGTTCTTGTAATAAAGTGGATTCAAGAAGAGTATGAATGTCTGAATATGTCTAAAGCTATTGAATCATTAATTTGATAAGATCATTTCAAAAAAGGATTCAATATGATTGATGCAAAGGCCAGTGGGAGTAAGTACCTACGACAGAGAAATGTGTAAAGACACATTATCAAAAGGAATGTATAGTGATACATGAAACACCACAGAAGGGGATGATAAGTGTTATCATAGAATGTATAGTGATACATTGCTAAAATTAAGAGTTTAAACATATCATTGAAAGATAGAGTATCTTTAGAGATTAATTTCAAAGCTTGCATTGATTCAACCGTATATGATATATATGAAAGAAAGATTCTAAAGTAAGAATCAAAGCAATTCATTGACGATGGTAAAATTGTCTTAAATGTTTTTGTGTGACAAATCAATAAAGACAAATCGTTAACACTATCTTTTAACATTATCTGTGATCCTTAATTATATTAGGATAGGATGAAAGTGAAAAGGTTCATGTAGTTTCATCTAAGAGATAATGAGTAATGTCAATACTTTCATGTGATGAAAGAGCTTTGAAAATTAATTATGACAAAAGGATTATGCTTGAGAAGCACAAAATGGTGATGATCATAAAGTGTTATGATGTGATAATGCTATCTTATTGGATAAGATGCCAACAGTACCAGCTTTGACTATCAAGAAGGGTTCTTGAAACCAGAATCATAACTAGTATGACAACTTGTCAGTCAAAGCACTAATGTCTTAAAAGTTAAGATATATACACCAAAAGGACGATCATTGAGAATGATTAGATGAATACACCATAAGATACATAAGCGTTATCTAATGAAAGAGTTTCATCAATAACAGTTATACAAACATGAGATGTTGTGACTTGGAAACATTAGAAGATAGTATTCTAAAAAGAATTAAGATAACTTATAATAGTTTGGATAGAAGTTCCGAAAGAGATTTTCCACCATAAGTTTTCATAAATGGGATCATGAAACTTGGAGACATCATGCTAAAACAAAATTCACACAAATCAATATCTAGCTGACCCATTCGCTAAACCTATACCTCAATCTGTATATGAGGAGCATGTTAATAGGTGTTAGACATGCTAGACTTGAGTTTGATTTGTTAGTATTGGGTGCTTTCGAACAATATATATATAAACATTAGTGTTTTATATTGATTTAATGGTTAAATGCATTATAATTGGATGTTTCTATGATTCGATATTTTGTACGTTTTAGCAATCCTTGAATATTATATTATATTATATTCTAAATGTCCGTAGTCGATAAGATTCATGGGAATCAATCTGAACGAAAGACTATTGTGAATTGGATGATTGGTTTATTAGGAATTAAAGTCCAAACAGTTGGACATCATGTTCACATATATTCATTAGGGAATGATTATTGAACGTAACTCGCTTCAAAACTATCTTCATAGATAAAGGTCTTGAGAAGTTTTGAATATGGTAAAATCTATTGATCCTTCGACCCGAGGCACGCACTAGAACTAACTCTGACTGAAGTTTGTTATTTGATCTTATCTAACATTGTACCTTAACATGCAGCAATAAGGATATGATCAAGAGTAATCTGAAGTTATCCTTTGATTAGGATCTGGACATTCTGGCGCCCTCGTTGATTCAAACTGGTATAAATCGCATGGCCACGCACAAACTAAGGAGTGTTTGTTTAGACCATTATTGAATTGGAGAACGAGAACAAGAATAGTTGAACCACATATGAGAAGTGACTTGTATCCATGTCTTATGTTCAACGGATGACCTAAACAGAAAGGACACATAGATATGTTTGTCGTGGCTATTGTACTTGGTTAAGTAAAGGTTACTTGAACACAAGGAATTAGTTGACGATTGTAAATACGTCATACCTTGTTAGAGGCAGTGAGATGCAGCTAGGCGTCAACCGCTGTCTACGTTGACCCGATTAATCGATGAATCGACCAATTGGGAGATTGTTGGATATTAGATGTCCGATTATCGATAATATCAACGTTGCTATCGAGGTACGATTCGAAGAGTTACACTTTGGGCAAAGAACAAATTATATCGTTTAATTTGTTAAACATTATTACACGAAACAAGAATTTAGAATTCGGTGGATTAAATATCTAGAGAGATATTTATTATTTATATTGTGTTTAATTATTTATAATAATTAAATATAATGGTAGACGGAATAAGGTTTCATATATATATTAATGAATATATATATAGTCGGGATTTTATATTTAACTGTTAAATATAAAGTGATCGGATTTTACGCAAGTATCATTTATAATTAAAGTAATTATAAACTGAAGGGACTGGAACTGAATAAAGGTTAATTAGTTAGTAATTAAATGTTAATTACACAAGGGGTTGACTTGTAAATTAGTTTACTATAAATACATATTTAAGTCAAAACCCTAATGATTATTTTTTTTGCCTCCCTTTTCCCCTTTACGAAACCGAAGTCGGCCCCACCCCTTTGCGGGTTTCCTTCTGACGCCGCAGGGAGCCACCACCGCCGTGAACCGCTGCCGGCCAACACAGCCGGACCCACCCCTGCCCTTGTTGCGCAGCCCACCGAAGCTGGCCACCCCATCGCCGTGTCCCTTTCTCCGCAAGCCGAACCGAAAATGAGTTACAAACCGGGTTTGCGAGTAAGAGTGTCACACCCCCAAAAATCCACTAACAGAGTCTTACCGTTAGGCGTGTGACAACCCAGGATCTCAGTCATTAGTTACGTCAAACGACATTATATGAGTTTAAACAAAATCATTAAATGTTCAGAGTTAAATGCGCAAGCGGTTTATGTCAAGAAGTTACTGCGCAAAACAAACGCGCCCAAGTTTATTTTATTAGAAGCAGGTGAATTGTTTTAAATGTTTGCATAAGAATGCAATGACAATAGGACTCCATGCATGTCCTAGGTGTGCAACATGTGCCTTAGCGACCTGAGAAACATGTAAGAAAAAGTGTTAACATGAGGTTGGTGAGTCCACATGTTTGTAAGTAAATAAACTGTTTGAGTGTTTGCAGGATCCACATACGTAAGTCACACCTATTGCTAGCTAGACAATGTACAAGTTAGTCTAAGCATTCACAACTGTAACATCCCAAAAATAAAAAATAAAAAATAACGACGAAAATAATAAGCGGAATGAAAATAAATAATGGGGTGAGAATAGGGAGGGGGCTCGTGGGCCGTCTTCCATGGGCCGATAAGGGGTGGGAGGTGGGGGTTTAAACCCTAGCCTCCACACACACATATTCTCCATATCATTGTTCAAGCTCCACCCCATTTGTAGAGAGAGAAAGCTTCTGATTTAGCTAACGATCGATCCTCAACCTTGCTACATCACTCGAGTAAAGATTTGCTGAAGGAAGGAATTGATTTGAGGTAAGACACTCTCATTTTGCTATGCTTTTTCTCGAAATGTGTTCTTACGGATTTTGGCTAAAAAAGATTGGGTTTTTATGGGTCAAACGATGTCATACTTCAGATCTGGATTCACGACGGGAAAATACACCTTTTGAACGTAAAAAGTTCCAAACTTGACGAATCACTCAATCCAGACCTGAAACCATGCAAAACTAGGGTTTTGTGGTATGGACTGAAGGTTCACGGCTGGGGACACTCGGGTAGGGTTTCACGGCTGGTGACACTCGGTTAAGGTTTCACGGCTGGGATTCTCTGGTGAGGTTCACGGCTGAGGGTTCAAGGGCCTAAGGGTTCACGGGTAAGCCCCTGAGAACTTTCCTTGAACCGTGAACCACCTAAATTCACAGGAAAGAGCCGTATGCACCTAAGGAGCCGTGAACTCCTAAGTTCACGGGAAAGAGCCGTGTACACCTACGGAGCCGTGTACTTATGGGTTCACGGGAATGAGCCGAGTACGTTTAAAGTTCCTATGAAGGAATTAATGTAATGAGTTGAATGTGAAACTAAGATTAGGTTGTGTACGTACAGGTTTAAATATCCTTTAAAGACCTTTGACCATGTTCATCTCATGTGAGTTCTAGAAGCCCTCTTTTAAATGTTTTTAATAATATTTTTGGGCTGGTGTGCATACATCCGAAATGATGTTTACGAAATGATATTTACGAAATGATATTTACGAATTGATGTTTGCGAAATGATGTTTATAAAGTGATGTTTACGAAACGATGTTTTATCATATGATGTTATTGAAAGACGTTTTAAAAGTGAAGTTTTGAAAGGTGATTACGAAATGTTTTGCCAAAGAAGTTTATGAATGGTTTAATAAGTGTTTACGAACGAAATGTTATTTAATAAAACGTATGATGCTTTAACTGAAGTAAAGTGAAGGTTTTTATGAAAGTCACTAAAATGAACGAATCTGTCATGGTTCCTTAGGAAATTGAAGTATGTAAGTTATGTAAATGCCTTACCTTTATAGGGGCCTTTGTGGCTGGCCAACGGTTGTACAACTAGGTGGAAAATGGGTGACGACGGTCATCAAGGGGATTACCGTGATCCTTGAACTGGGTATCGTTCTCTGCGAGGGAACGGTGCTTGAAGTTTGGTACGTGCTATCCTTTGGGACGCCGTGTTTGAAGGGAATTGACGTTTATGTATGGTTACGAATGGTAAAGGTTACGATGGTTTACGTTGGTGCGTGTACTCTATTGAGCGCCGTACTTGAAGTTGGAATTGACGGTTACGAGAAGGCGCAGATTCGGTTTATTATTGACTTATGTTTTATTTTTATGTTACTGCATTATTTACGTACGCTTTTATTAAATGAAGTTTAAAGTTATGTTTTTGGCAAAATGTTTAAAGTTAATGTTTTACGTAAAGCTAGAACTCACCAGCGTAGCTGACTTTTAGTATGCACATTCAGGTTAAGGACAGGTATGAAGCTTGAATGGATGATGCTTGGCTGGCGAAAGGAGTTACCTGGTTGTTCATGAAGACAAGCATCCCGTTATGAGTTATTTCTATTACGTTTATATTTAGACAATGTTTACGCTTCCGCATATTTGATTATGTTGATGTTATGTTTGAATGAAGCTTTTCCGCTGCGTTATTTGATATTCAAGTTTAAGAACTGTTTGTGAATGAGTAAATCCAACGAGTGAGGCCTCCCAGGTTTATGGCCTTACAAGTTGGTATCAGAGCAATAGTTTGTGAGATTCGGACACTCCCAATGTCTGAACTTAAACTGTGAATGGGACCGAAAGCGGATGCCAATACGGGTAACTCGAGCCACAACATCAGGTGTGAAGGTAGTATATATTTACATATATATAGTATGCCTTAGAAAGTGTTAAGGCTGGGACTTATGTTCTAATGGAATCACAAAGGTGGTCAAATAGAAATCGAAGGGTAGTGTAATGGTTAATTGCAGATGGCCAGTGTATATTAATATTTACAATACTTGTTGAATTCTATTTGTTAACTGGCGTGATGTCATTGGATTCCTTGTCCTATAGAACGAAATGGCAAGGAGAGGAAAGGAAAGGCGTGGTGGGGGCCATACCGATGGTCGTAACGGTGGGCGCGGCAGGACCCCTGCGCGCCAAGAGTACATCGAAGAAGGAAGTGTTCACACCGAGCCAGAAGTTAGTGTGCATGCAACGGAGCGGACACCCATGGATGAACAACAGTTTACTTTCGTGCCGGAAGTGAAGGTAGCCCTGGCATGTGAAATTACTGAGATAATGAAGACTTCGTTGCCAGAATTACTGGCTGAAGCGATGAGGAAAGCCAATGAGACAGGCGGGTCTAGCCCGGCAACTGATGCCTCGATCATCGAGGCAGCTAACGCGTCGCTCGCTCGCGGTTGTGACTATAAGTCCTTCAAGGCATGTGACCCACCGATTCTGACTGGAAAGAAAGACGCGGTGGCTACTTTTGATTGGGTAATCCGAATGGAAGCCACCATTCTCCTGAGCGAATGCCGAGTGGATCAAGTGGTGAAATTTGTTGCTAATTCACCGAGGGAAGAAGCATCCCATTGGTGGGAAGGAGTGCAACAGGCCAAGGGGGATACCGTTGTTGACTCTATGCTATGGAATGATTTGAAAACCTTGGTTATCAGGATTTTTTGCCCAAGGAACGAGATTGAGAATGTGGAGAGGGATTTTCTGAAGTTGAAGGCTGGGAACATGACTTACCGTCAGTACACCACTCGGTATAACAAGTTGGCACGTCTGGTGCCACATCTGATCACCACTGAATAAAGGAGGATCGCATGCTATATCCAGGGATTGCCAGACAAAGTTCGCACGTTTGTTAAGGCAAACACCCCTAGCACCTTTGACTCAGTAGTGGAACTCAGTGGTGTAGTGAGCGAACCGGTGGGAAACTACTGGGATCTCAGGGTAAGAAAGCTAGAGGGAATGAGTCGGCGATCTGTGGGAAATGCGGAAAGGAACATGCAGGTGAATGAAGGCTAGGGTCAAATATATGCTATAAGTGTGGCAAGCCCGGGCACTACTCTCGAGAATGCCCACAAGGCTTTAAATGCTATAATTGTGGAGAGGGCGGTCATATGAGCCGAGAATGTACTAAACCGAGAATGGGGGGAAGTGGAAAGGGGAAAGGCCTAGAGAAGAAGGAAGAAAGGCCCCGAGCAAGGACCCGAGCGTATGCACTGACGCAAGAACAGGCAAGGGTAGACCCCGATGTGGCGTCAGGTACGTTCATCCTCGAAAACACTTTTGTATCTGTGTTATTTGATTCGGGCGCTAGTAAAAGTTTTATATCTGCCACTTTTTGTAAACGGGTAAAATACTCAGTCAATAAACTAGAAAGGGCCTTTAGTGTAGAAACCGCTAAGGGTAGAACCGCAAGGGTAACCGAAGTAGTTGACAATTCCACGATAAAAATAGAAGGCCATAGATTCCCCGTCAGGTTGTTCGTTATGGTTTTGGGAGGGTTAGATGTCGTGTTGGGTATGGATTGACTAACTGCCAACGAAGCGCAAATTATATGCAAACGAAAGACAATCCGACTCAAGGCTCCGGATGGTACCGAAGTCGAGGTTTTTGGAGATCGTGACACCCCGATGCCCAACGTCATTTCGATGATTAAGGCAACAGAATACTTGATGCATGGATGTGAGGCTTATCTGGTGTACGTGATTGACAAGTGTAAGGAAGTGAAGGAACTAGACGATGTACCCGTGGTGCGCGAGTACCCGGAGGTGTTTCCAGAGGATTTTCCTGGGATACCACCTGACAGAGAGATTGAGTTCCGAATCAACTTAGTACCAGATGCCCAGCCCGTGGCTAAGGCTCCATATCGACTAGCACCGGTAGAGATGAAAGAACTAATGGCAAAATTAGACGAATTACTTGAGAAAGGATTTATCCAACCTAGCATCTCACATTGGGGTGCCCCGGTGTTGTTTGTAAAGAAGAAGGATGGTTCGGTGAGAATGTGTATTGATTATCGCGAGTTGAAAAAACGTACCATGAAGAACAAGTACCCTCTACCAAGGATCGACGACCTGTTCGATCAATTACAGGGCGCCAGTTGGTTCTCAAAGATCGACCTTTGATCCGGGTACCATCAATTGAAGGTAAGGGAAGAAGACATACCAAAAACCGCGTTTCGCACGCGCTATGGACATTTCGAGTTCCGCGTAGTGTCCTTCGGATTGACGAATGCCCTCGCAGCATTCATAGATTTGATGAATAGGGTGTGTCGACCGATGCTAGACCGATCGGTGATTGTGTTCATCGATGATATCCTCAACTACTCCAAGAATGAGGGTGATCCCGCATGTCACTTGAAGGAAGTGTTAGAAGCCTTGAAGAAGGAGAAGTTGTATACTAAGTTCTCCAAATGCGCGTTCTGGCTTAGGTAAGTCCAATTCCTATGTCACGTCATTAACCCGAACGACATTATGGTTGACCCAGCAAAGATAATGATGGTAAGAGATTGGGATATTCCCAAGACGCCAACTGAGATCCGCAGTTTCTTGGGACTGGCAGGCTACTATCGGAGATTCATCCAGGATTTCTCAAAAATAGCTTTGCCGTTGACAAAATTGACACGGAAGGAGGTAAAGTACAAATGGGGTGCGACCCAGGAAGAAGTGTTCAAGGCACAGAAAAAGAAGTTAACCCAAGCTCCAGTCTTAGCCATTCCCGAGGGCAATGAAGACTTAGTGGTATACTCTGACGCTTCGGGTCAGGGGTTGGGGTGCATGCTGATGCAACGCGGAAGAGTGATCGCGTATGCATCACGACAGTTGAAAGTTCACGAAGTCATTTATCCGACTCACGATTTGGAACTTGCTGCTGTCATATCCGCATTGAAGATCTGGAGGCACTACCTTTATGGGGTCAAGTTTACTATTACTCCGACCACAAAAGTTTGAAGTACTTCTTCGAACAAAGGGAGCTTAATATGAGGCATAGACGATGGTTGGAACTCTTGAAAGATTATGATTGTGAAATCATATACCATCCTGGAAAGGCAAACATGGTGGCTGACGCTCTAAGCCGAAAGGATGTACCTACTCCTATTAGAGTGAAAGCTTGCTAGTTGGTGGTAACATCGGATGTGATGAAGGAAATTGAAAAGGCTCAAGATGAGGCACTTAAAGAGGAAAACATAAAGAAGGAAAGGATGGTCGGCCAACAGGACAAGATGGAATATAACACCCTTGGTGTTAGGACACGTTTTGGATGGGTATGGATACCTATGAGTGGCGAGCTTAGAACCAAGATCCTAGATGAGGCTCATAAGTCTCGTTACTCTATCCACCCTGGTACCAATAAAATGTACCAAGATCTGAGGGAGGAATACTGGTAGCCTGGAATGAAACATGAGGTGACGAAGTATGTAAGCAAGTGCTTGACTTGCTCGCAAGTAAAGGCCGAACACCAGAAACCGTATGAAAATATTCAACCACTTGATATATTGGAATGGAAGTGGGAACACATTACCATGGACTTCATAACCAAGCTACCTCGCACAGCTAAAGGTCATGATACCATTTGGGTAATTGTGGACCGTTTAACGAAGAGTGCTCATTTCCTACCTATTCGTGAGACGTTCTCGTCAGAAAGGTTAGCGGATGTATTTATTAACGAAGTAGTAGCACGGCATGGGATGCCTTTAACAATTGTAACTAACCGAGACACGCGCTTCACATCGAGGTTCTGGAAAATATTTCACAAAGCAATGGGCACGAGGCTTAATATCAGCACGGCATACCACCCGCAAACGGATGGTCAGTCCGAAAGGACCATTCAAACTTTGGAGGACATTCTCTGTGCTTGTATTATAGACTTCGGTGGCAGTTGGGATAGTCACCTGCCGTTAGCCGAATTCTCATACAACAACAGTTATCACACGACGATAGGCATGCCACCTTACGAAATGTTGTATGGGAGAAGATGCAGGACCCTCGATTGTTAGGGTGAGATTAGACAGAATGAATAAGGAAGTCTTGAAGTCGTAAGAGAAACGTCAGAAAGATTTGATCAGGTCAAGGCACGAATGAAGGCCGCCCAAGATCGTCAGAAATCCTACGCGGATAAACTACGAAGGCCTATTGAGTTCAATGTCGGTGATCGAGTAATGTTGAAATTATCACCCTCGAAAGGGATCATACGATTCAGGAAAAAGGGAAAACTAAGTCTGAGGTTTGTCGGACCATTCAAGATATTGGCACGGGTCGATGAAGTCGCCTATCGGTTGGAGTTGCCTGACGAGTTAAGTGGGATTCATCCTACCTTCCACGTATCACACTTGCGAAAGTGTTTGGCGGATGAATCGGCTCACGTACCACTCACTGACATCGAGGTTGATAACAGCCTTAACTACATCGAGGAACCCGTGGCCATCTTAGACAGGAAGGAGAAGCGTTTACGTAATAAGGTTATACAATTGGTTAAATTCCAATGGAAGCACCAGAAGGGATCGGAATCTACTTGGGAAACGAAGACGGAGATGAGGGAGTCGTACCCTCAGCTATTTGACTTCTGATAGGTTTCGGGGACGAAACCTTTCGTAAGGCGGGTAGACTTGTAACAACCAAAACAAAAATAACGTCGAAAATAATAAGAGGAATGAAAATAAATAATGGGGCGCGAAGAGGGAGGGGGCTCGTGGGCCGTCTTCCATGGGCCGAGAAGGGGTGGGAGGTGGGGGTTTAATCCCTAGCCTCCACACACACATATTCTCCATATCATTGTTCAAGCTCCACCCCATTTGTAGAGAGAGAAAACTTTGGATTAAGCTAACGATCGATCCTCTACCCTGCTACATCACTCAAGTAAAGATTTGTTGAAGGAAGGAGTTGATTTGAGGTAAGAAACTCTCATTTTGCTATGTTTTTTTCTCGAAATGGGTTCTTACGGGCTTTGGCAAAAAAAAACCGGGTTTTTATGGGTCAAACGATGTCATACTTCAGATCTGGATTCACGAGGGGAAAATACACCTTTTGAACGTAAAAAGTTTCAAACTTGACGAATCACTCGATCCAGATCTGAAACCATGCAAAACTAGGGTTTTGTGGTATGGACTGAAGGTTCACGGCTGGGGACACTCGGGTAGGGTTTCACGGCTGGGAAACATATTAAGTCCTGTAAAAGATATATATGAGATATAATGTTTACATTTGACTGAAATGGTTTCAATAAAATTTCTCTAAAAACGATCTTATAAGATAAGATATAAAAGAGCGATAAAAGTTATACTTCTCTAAGACCAGGTAGTTAGTCATATGAAAGCAGCTACACAAAATCCAAATCACTATGCCTTGAACCATAAGGTTCATCCAGAACAGGTGTAATAATTCATATGGGATATGAATATGAAGAAAATTAAGAATCCAATGAACAATTAAGGATAGGACGTTATGAACTCCTATACGAAAGAGTTTCGTGTGCCACCTTAATAAGCCTTTAAGCTTAATCATGAGATTGAAAATGTTCATGACTAAGATATACCTGATTCTTGAACAATAAACAATTTTTGTTTAAAGTTCTGAATAAATGGTATTATTCAATTGCATAAACACAAAGTTCATATATACACACAAAGATGAGATCTTTAATAATATATGAAAGTTTATCATAAGCAAAAGATGAGATCTTTTACAATAGACATTTGAGATCATGTGATGAAAGAATGAGATTCTTTAGTAAATCATTTTGTGATGATCCAGACACACAATCCATTTTATGACTAATAAAGATTTGATCAAATCTGCACATGAATGAGATTCATTAAGATATAGAAGTTGTTTTTGGAAACAACAAATATGGATTATTAATACTAGAAGACTAACATATTATCAAAAGTTGATAAAATAGGAATTGGATTTCGAGTATCCTTAACAGGAAAGATATTACAAGTTTTTGAACAACTGAACAAACTAATCAAAATAAACATGTGTTATAAATACTAAAATGTTCTTGTAATAAAGTGGCTTCAAGAAGAGTATGAATGTCTGAATATGTCTAAAACTATTGAATCATTAATTTGATAAGATCATTTCAAAAAAGGATTCAATATGATTGATGCAAAGGCCAGTGGGAGTAAGTACCTACGACAGAGAAATGTGTAAAGACACATTATCAAAAGGAATGTATAGTGATACATGAAACACCACAGAAGGGAATGATAAGTGTTATCATAGAATGTATAGTGATACATTGCTAAAATTAAAAGTTTAAACATATCATTGAAAGATAGAGTATCTTTAGAGATTAATTTCAAAGCTTGCATTGATTCAACCGTATATGATATATATGAAAGAAAGATTCTAAAGTAAGAATCAAAGCAATTCATTGACGATGGTAAAATTGTCTTAAATGTTTTTGTGTGACAAATCAATAAAGACAAATCGTTAACACTATCTTTTAACATTATCTGTGATCCTTAATTATATTAGGATAGGATGAAAGTGAAAAGGTTCATGTAGTTTCATCTAAGAGATAATGAGTAATGTCAATACTTTCATGTGATGAAAGAGCTTTGAAAATTAATTATGACAAAAGGATTATGCTTGAGAAGCACAAAATGGTGATGATCATAAAGTGTTATGATGTGATAATGCTATCTTATTGGATAAGATGCCAACAGTACCAGCTTTGACTATCAAGAAGGGTTCTTGAAACCAGAATCATAACTAGTATGACAACTTGTCAGTCAAAGCACTAATGTCTTAAAAGTTAAGATATATACACCAAAAGGACGATCATTGAGAATGATTAGATGAATACACCATAAGATACATAAGCTTTATCTAATGAAAGAGTTTCATCAATAACAGTTATACAAACATGAGATGTTGTGACTTGGAAACATTAGAAGATAGTATTCTAAAAAGAATTAAGATAACTTATAATAGTTTGGATAGAAGTTCCGAAAGAGATTTTCCACCATAAGTTTTCATAAATGGGATCATGAAACTTGGAGACATCATGCTAAAACAAAATTCACACAAATCAATATCTAGCTGACCCATTCGCTAAACCTATACCTCAATCTGTATATGAGGAGCATGTTAATAGGTGTTAGACATGCTAGACTTGAGTTTGATTTGTTAGTATTGGGTGCTTTCGAACAATATATATATAAACATTAGTGTTTTATATTGATTTAATGGTTAAATGCATTATAATTGGATGTTTCTATGATTCGATATTTTGTACGTTTTAGCAATCCTTGAATATTATATTATATTATATTCTAAATGTCTGTAGTCGATAAGATTCATGGGAATCAATCTGAACGAAAGACTATTGTGAATTGGATGATTGGTTTATTAGGAATTAAAGTCCAAACAGTTGGACATCATGTTCACATATATTCATTAGGGAATGATTATTGAACGTAACTCGCTTCAAAACTATCTTCATAGATCAAGGTCTTGAGAAGTTTTGAATATGGTAAAATCTATTGATCCTTCGACCCGAGGCACGCACTAGAACTAACTCTGACTGAAGTTTGTTATTTGATCTTATCTAACGTTGTACCTTAACATGCAGCAATAAGGATATGATCAAGAGTAATCTGAAGTTATCCTTTAATTAGGATCTGGACATTCTGGCGCCCTCGTTGATTCAAACTGGTATAAATCGCGTGGCCACGCACAAACTAAGGAGTGTTTGTTTAGACCATTATTGAATTGGAGAACGAGAACAAGAATAGTTGAACCACATATGAGAAGTGACTTGTATCCATGTCTTATGTTCAACGGATGACCTAAACAGAAAGGACACATAGATATGTTTGTCGTGGCTATTGTACTTGGTTAAGTAAAGGTTACTTGAACACAAGGAATTAGTTGACGATTGTAAATACGTCATACCTTGTTAGAGGCAGTGAGATGCAGCTAGGCGTCAACCGCTGTCTACGTTGACCCGATTAATCGATGAATCGACCAATTGGGAGATTGTTGGATATTAGATGTCCGATTATCGATAATATCAACGTTGCTATCGAGGTACGATTCGAAGAGTTACACTTTGGGCAAAGAACAAATTATATCGTTTAATTTGTTAAACGTTATTACACGAAACAAGAATTTAGAATTCGGTGGATTAAATATCTAGAGAGATATTTATTATTTATGTTGTGTTTAATTATTTATAATAATTAAATATAATGGTAGACGGAATAAGGTTTCATATATATATTAATGAATATATATATAGTCGGGATTTTATATTTAACTGTTAAATATAAAGTGATCGGATTTTACGCAAGTATCATTTATAATTAAAGTAATTATAAACTGAAGGGACTGGAACTGATTAAAGGTTAATTAGTTAGTAATTAAATGTTAATTACACAAGGGGTTGACTTGTAAATTAGTTTACTATAAATACATATTTAAGTCAAAACCCTAATGATTATTTTTTTTGCCTCCCTTTTCCCCTTTACGAAACCGAAGTCGGCCCCACCCCTTTGCGGGTTTCCTTCTGACGCCGCAGGGAGCCACCACCGCCGTGAACCGCTGCCGGCCAACACAGCCGGACGCACCCCTGCCCTTGTTGCGTAGCCCACCGAAGCCGGCCACCCCATCGCCGTGTCCCTTTCTCCGCAAGCCGAACCGGAAATGAGTTACAAACCGGGTTTGCGAGTAAGAGTGTCACACCCCCAAAAATCCACTAACAGAGTCTTACCGTTAGGCGTGTGACAACCCAGGATCTCAGTAATTAGTTACGTCAAACGACATTATATGAGTTTAAACAAAATCATTAAATGTTCAGAGTTAAATGCGCAAGCGGTTTATGTCAAGAAGTTACTGCGCAAAACAAACGCGCCCAAGTTTATTTTAATAGAAGTAGGTGAATTGTTTTAAATGTTTGCATAAGAATGCAATGATAGTAGGACTCCATACATGTCCTAGGTGTGCAACATGTGCCTTAGCGACCTGAGAAACATGTAAGAAAAAGTGTTAACATGAGGTTGGTGAGTCCACATGTTTGTAAGTAAATAAACTGTTTGAGTGTTTGCAGGATCCACATACGTAAGTCACACCTATTGCTAGCTAGAAAATGTACAAGTTACTCTAAGCGTTCGCAACTGTAACATCCCAAAAATAAAAAATAAAAAATAACGACGAAAATAATAAGCGGAATGAAAATAAATAATGGGGTGCGAATAGGGAGGGGGCTCGTGGGCCGTCTTCCATGGGCCGATAAGGGGTGGGAGGTGGGGGTTTAAACCCTAGCCTCCACACACACATATTCTCCATATCATTGTTCAAGCTCCACCCCATTTGTAGAGATAGAAAGCTTCTGATTTAGCTAACGATCGATCCTCTACCTTTCTACATCACTCAAGTAAAGATTTGCTGAAGGAAGGAATTGATTTGAGGTAAGACACACTCATTTTGCTATGTTTTTTCTCAAAATGTGTTCTTATGGATTTTGGCTAAAAAAGATCGGGTTTTTATGGGTCAAACGATGTCATACTTCATATCTGGATTCACGAGGGGAAAATACACCTTTTGAACGTAAAAAGTTCCAAACTTGACAAATCACTCAATCCAGACCTGAAACCATGCAAAACTAGGGTTTTGTGGTATGGACTAAAGGTTCACGGCTGGGGATACTCGGGTAGGGTTTCACGGCTGGTGACACTCGGTTAGGGTTTCACGGCTGGGATTCTCTGGTGAGGTTCACGGCTGAGGGTTCAAGGGCCTAAGGGTTCACGGGTAAGCCCCTGAGAACTTTCCTTGAACCGTGAAACACCTAAATTCACGGGAAAGAGCCGTGTGCACCTAAGGAGCCATGAACTCCTAAGTTCATGGGAAAGAGCCGTGTACACCTACGGAGCCGTGTACTTATGGGTTCACGGGAATGAGCCGAGTACGTTTAAAGTTCCTATGAAGGAATTAACGTAATGAATTGAATGTGAAATTAAGATTAGGTTGTGTACGTACAGGTTAAAATATCCTTTAGAGACCTTTGACCATGTTCATCTCATGTGAGTTCTAAAGCCCTCTTTTAAATGTTTTTAATAATATTTTTGGGCTGGTGTGCATACATACGAAATGATGTTTACGAAATGATATTTACGAAATGATGTTTACGAAATGATATTTACGAATTGATGTTTGCGAAATGATGTTTATGAAGTGATGTTTACGAAATGATGTTTACGAAATGATATTTACGAATTGATGTTTGCGAAATGATGTTTATGAAGTGATGTTTACGAAACGATGTTTTATCATATGATGTTATTGAAAGACGTTTTAAAAGTGAAGTTTTGAAAGGTGATTACGAAATGTTTTGCCAAAGAAGTTTATGAATGGTTTAAGAAGTGTTTACGAACGAAATGTTATTTAATAAAACGTATGATGCTTTAACTGAAGTAAAGTGAAGGTTTTTATGAAAGTCACTAAAATGAATGAATATGTCATGGTTCCTTAAGAAATTGAAGTATGTAAGTTATGTAAATGCCTTACCTTTATAGGGGCCTTTGTGGTTGGCCAACGGTTGTACAACTAGGTGGTAAATGGGTGACGACGGTCATCAAGGGGATTACCGTGATCCTTGAACTGGGTATCGTTCTCTGCGAGGGAACGGTGCTTGAAGTTTGGTACGTGCTATCCTTTGGGACGCCGTGTTTGAAGGGAATTGACGTTTATGTATGGTTACGAATGGTAAAGGTTACGATGGTTTACGTTGGTGCGTGTACTCTATTGAGCGCCGTACTTGAAGTCGGAATTGACGGTTACGAGAAGGCGCAGATTCGGTTTATTATTGACTTATGTTTTATGTTTATGTTACTGCATTATTTACGTACGCTTTTATTAAATGAATTTTAAAGTTATGTTTTTGGCAAAATGTTTAAAGTTAATGTTTTACGTAAAGCTAGAACTCACCAGCGTAGTTGAATATTAGTATGCACATTTAGGTTAAGGACAGGTATGAAGCTTGAACGGATGATGCTTGGCTGGCGAAAGGAGTTACCTGGTTGTTCATGAAGACAAGCATCCCGTTATGAGTTGTTTCTGTTACGTTTATATTTAGACAATGTTTACGCTTCCGCATATTTGATTATGTTGATGTTATGTTTGAATGAAGCTTTTCCGCTGCGTTATTTGATATTCAAGTTTAAGAACTGTTTGTGAATGAGTAAATACAACGAGTGAGGCCTCCCGGGTTTAGGGCCTTACAAGGAACATGCAGGTGAATGAAGGCTAGGGTCAAATATATGCTATAAGTGTGGCAAGCCCGGGCACTACTCTCGAGAATCCCCACAAGGCTTTAAATGCTATAATTGTGGAGAGGGCGGTCATATGAGCCGAGAATGTACTAAACCGAGAATGGAGGGTAGTGGAAAGGGGAAAGGCCTAGAGAAGAAGGAAGAAAGGCCCTGAGCAAGGATCCGAGCGTATGCACTGACGCAAGAACAGGCAAGGGTAGACCCCGATGTGGCGTCAGGTACGTTCATCCTCGACAACACTTTTGTATCTGTGTTATTTGATCCGGGCGCTAGTAAAAGTTTTATATCTGCCACTTTTTGTAAACGGGTAAAATACTCAGTCAATAAACTAGAAAGGGCCTTTAGTGTAGAAACCGCTGAGGGTAGAACCGCAAGGGTAACCGAAGTAGTTGACAATTCCACGATAAAAATAGAAGGCCATAGATTCCCCGTCAGGTTGTTCGTTATGGTTTTGGGAGGGTTAGATGTCGTGTTGGGTATAAAAATAGAATCCGACTCAAGGCTCCGGATGGTACCGAAGTCGAGGTTTTTGGAGATCGTGACACCCCGATGCCCAACGTCATTTTGATGATTAAGGAAACAGAATACTTGATGCGTGGATGTGAGGCTTATCTGATGTACGTGATTGACAAGTGTAAGGAAGTGAAGGAACTAGACGATGTACCCGTGGTGCGCGAGTACCCGGAGGTGTTTCCAGAGGATTTTCCTGGGATACCACCTGACAGAGAGATTGAGTTCCGAATCAACTTAGTACCAGATGCCCAGCCCGAGGCTAAGGCTCCATATCTACTAGCACCGGTAGAGATGAAAGAACTAATGGCACAATTAGACGAATTACTTGATAAAGGATTTATCCAACCTTGCATCTCACATTGGGGTGCCCCGGTGTTGTTTGTAAAGAAGAAGGATGGTTCGGTGAGAATGTGTATTGATTATCGCGAGTTGAAAAAACGTACCATGAAGAACAAGTACCCTCTACCAAGGATCGACGACCTGTTCGATCAATTACAGGGCGCCAGTTGGTTCTCAAAGATCGACCTTTGATCCGGGTACCATCAATTGAAGGTAAGGGAAGAAGACATACCAAAAACCGCGTTTCGCACGCGCTATGGACATTTCGAGTTCCACGTAGTGTCCTTCGGATTGACGAATGCCCTCGCAGCATTCATGGATTTGATGAATAGGGTGTGTCGACCGATGCTAGACCGATCGGTGATTGTGTTCATCGATGATATCCTTAACTACTCCAAGAATGAGGGTGATCGCGCATGTCACTTGAAGGAAGTGTTAGAAGCCTTGAAGAAGGAGAAGTTGTATACTAAGTTCTCCAAATGCGCATTCTGGCTTAGGTAAGTCCAATTACTAGGTCACGTCATTAACCCGAACGACATTATGGTTGACCTGGCAAAGATAATGATGGTAAGAGATTGGGATATTCCCAAGACGCCAACTGAGATCCGCAGTTTCTTGGGACTGGCAGGCTACTATCGGAGATTCATCCAGGATTTCTCAAAAATAGCTTTGCCGTTGACAAAATTGACATGGAAGGAGGTAAAGTACAAATGGGGTGCAACCCAGGAAGAAGCGTTCAAGGCACCGAAAGAGAAGTTAACCCAAGCTCCAGTCTTAGCCCTTCCCGAGGGCAATGAAGACTTAGTGGTATACTCGGACGCTTCGGGTCAGGGGTTGGGGTGCATGCTGATGCAACGCGGAAGAGTGATCGCGTATGCATCACGACAGTTGAAAGTTCACGAAGTTATTTATCCGACTCATGATTTGGAACTTGCTGCTGTCATTTATCTGACTCAAGTTTACTATTTACGAAGGTTTACGTTGGTGTGTGTACTCTATTGAGCGCCATACTTGAAGTTGGAATTGACGGTTACGAGAAGGCGCAGATTCGGTTTATTATTGACTTATGTTTTATGTTTATGTTATTGCATTATTTACGTACGCTTTTATTAAATGAATTTTAAAGTTATGTTTTTGGCAAAATGTTTAAAGTTAATGTTTTACGTAAAGCTAGAACTCACCAGCGTAGCTGACTTTTAGTGTGCACATTCAGGTTAAGGACAGGTATGAAGCTTGAACGGATGATGCTTGGCCGGCGAAAGGAGTTACCCGTTTGTTCATGAAGACAAGCATCCCGTTATGAGTTGTTTCTGTTACGTTTATATTTAGACAATGTTTACGCTTCCGCATATTTGACTATGTTGATGTTTGAAGTTTTTCCGCTGCGTTATTTGATATTCAAGTTTAAGAACTGTTTGTTAATGAGTAAATCTAATGAGTGAGGCCTCCCGGGTTTGGGGCCTTACAGCAACCGAAGCTGACTGTTTGTGTTTGAATGCCTTCCGCCATTGCTAACATCAACAATGGCAAGTGTTTAGGATAATTTACACCCGTTCGACCTCCAATCGAGCTAGCGCGACTAGCCCGGGTGGGGTTTGTCAAACCCAGTAGTACTACTCAAATTTCCTCGCTATATACCTTATATTAACGGTTCGAGTGTGTAAGGACTTTGCATATTATGTTTACGCTTAAGTCAACAAGTGGTAGTGAGATGCTATGTGATCCATGTTTGTTTGCGTGTATGTTTCTCCCCATTGGGAAAACAAGTAAAATGATGTTTGTTTGTATGCATGTTTCTCCCCAACGGGAAAACAAGTGAAATGATGTTCGTTTGTAAGCATGTTTCTCCCCCAACAGGAAAACAAGTAAAAAGGGGCCGTGAAACTCACCTGAGTTGTGTACGAGTAGATAGCACCACACAAGGATGCAATTGGGACCACAAGTGTTTGTCTGTGAACGTCTTACGTATGCCCTAGAATTATAAGCATAATTTTAACACCCCAAATTCTAAGAAAAATACAATTTTAAGGACTGAAGTGGTCATTGGATGAAACCCTAGGGGTTAAAATAACCTTTTATTAAAGTAGAAGGGTTAGAATACGTTGGAATTAAAGTACAGGGACTGAAAATGAAAATTCTAAAAATATCATCCTTCCCAACGGTCCGAAGTGAACCAAGGGTCAAATATCGAACCGACATCAGTTGGATAACGGTCTGATGGCCGTTATTGCGCCGCAATTCCTGGTAATGACACGTGTTGGATGACTCATTGTTGAGATCTGACGCGTGTAAAAGAGATATTGGACCGACATGAAAGCATAACGGTCCGCTATGTCCATAACGGACCGATATCATATACATAACGGTCCGCTATGTGCTCGCCAAGCCAATAAGCCGCCTCACTTGGATGTCGGACCGACATCGCTAGGGATAACGGTCCGATGTAGGTCCCAACTCAGCCTATAAATAGATGGTGTTGGTTGTTCATTTGAAAACACAAAACCATCATCACCACACACACACGCATACTAAGGATATCGGAGTAACGGTTGCAAGTACGGTGGTTACGAGTGCGGTACGTTGCGAGTGTGGTTCAAGTTCGGAGAAGAGTTTAAAGCAAAGAACGAACTTAGGAACTACCCGAGGATAATGTAAGTACACTGGACCCATACCTTAAACACGATTATGTGAATTACGTGTTTAAATGATATGTGTTTTGTGATATGTATATGATGAGGGTACGGGGTAATGACGGATTAGTCTAAACACTAAACGGGAACAACGTAATAGTCACGACGTATCCAAAGGGTGGTGGATACGCCGCTGGTACTTCCTATACATAAACCTCTTGGTACTTTGTGGTGAAACCATTATGAATGTTTAGGGGTATAAACTAATAGATAATAATGAAATATAGTGAACGTACGGGAGAACATCCAACCGGTATGTAGTTGTCTAACAAACGGAATGTTCTGTCTAAGGAAAGAGTAGTGTATAAATCTCTTCTAGACCGTCACTCTTTCCTGGGAACATCTTTGTTGGAGGTACTGCTCCGGAAGGAAAATCACCCCAGTTTACAATATATGGCGAATATAAATATACGATGGAAATATACCATGCATAATGAACATGATTACGTGATGAATATGAATACGCGAAATCATGATGAATACGTGAATGCATGATGATACATGCAAACATAAATGAGTATGACAGAACGAGTCTAAACCCTAAAATGGAATAACGGAGTACTCACGAGATGTTAAAGAGGTGGTGGATACGCCGTTGGTACTTCCTATATATAAATCCTTTTAATACATCGTGGAGAAACCGTTACGAAGTTTTAAGATGAGGACTGGTTGGGAAGTAAATCAAGCATATACGTGAAATGAAAATAAATGCTTGATACATTTGAGAGGCTTGGTGGTGGATACGTTGTTGGTACTTCCTATATATAAACCCTTTTAATACATCGTGGAGAAACCGTTACGAAGTTTTAAGATGAGGACAGGTTGGGAAGTAAACCAAGCATTTACGTGAAATGAAAATAAATGCTTGATACATTTGAGAGGCTTTGAGTCAAACATACTCAAGGTCCCAAATGAAATGAGATACCCGGCCTGTAAGGTGGATCTCAAATAAATAATAAAGAAGAGAACTAAAAAGATTCCAAGCCTATGGGGCTGAGGAAATGAAAAGAAAACTCTAGGCCTATGGGGCTGAAAGAGTAAAGGATTCCAAGCCTACGGGGATGAGGAATGAATAAGTCTTCGTGACAAATGCGAGTGGTCTATACTGACGAGTATAAGAACCTTGCCAATACTCGGACCGGAGGTACGGCCTAAGATGGTTGCGAGGGGGTTTGCACACCCATAAAATATACAAATACTGTGATCGGAGGTACGTCCGAAGATGGTCACAGGGGCGCCGAGAGCCCGAGAAAACATGAATAATAATAAGAGCCCAAAAGGGTTCATAATGAAATGAAAAGATGCGGTGTACTTACTTAGCGAAAGCTAATTCAAAAACATTTTCTAAACACTACAGAAAAGAAGCGCGTGGAATAGAGCTTCCTGTGAATGGGGCCGGACGGAAATGAAGAATCCCTAGATTATTTAATAAAATATTGTACATGTAAAACAATATTTATAAATGAAAAATATACCTTAGTCAGTTAATGGCAATGTTTTGATAAGCTGGGACCATTTTTCGCAAAGTAAACTCTGATAAAATAACAAAATAAGTAGGGTGTTTCAGGTTGGTATCAGAGCACGGTTTGAGGGATTTAAGTATCAAAAGAGGATACTTAAACTCAAACCATAAGTGCTCATGATATAAATAGGGATTCAATCCGAGGCCGTCCAAGGAAGCTGGTATGTTTAAATTCCAGTGCTAAAACATAAATGTTTGAATATTCGTGGGCAGAAATTTGTATGATATAAGCTCCATGTGATAGTTGGGAGTATCATGATACGTAACATACATTGCCTTATTCCTGACCAGTATTGGAGCTAATGTATTGGACAATCATGATTTCGCAAACATCATATGATAACTTATTTCAACAGATAGTAAGCCGGGAATGAGAAAATGCTTGATTAAAATGCATGAATGAATGTGCATATGTGTAAAATGCATAGATGGGGCCTTATGTGAAACCCTAGAATACTTGAATAGGGTTAAACTAATAAAAGGCATGTAGTATAAAAACCCTAGACTATGATTAGGGTAAAACAAATGAGAGATTAAACAACATCATGTTTCAGCAAATGGCTGAACATCAAAATGACGAAGTACGTGACGAGGGAAGCCACATGAGAGCTGAATCTCCACATCATGATGAGCAGGAGAATATCCGGAAACAAATCGCAATAGAAGTAGGAAAGGCAACTGATGCAAACTTCCCGATCTTACAAGCAGAACTACAGAATTCATTAAAAAGCTAGTTTGAAAACCTTAAAGAAGTTACTCATAATGGAGAATGAGGAAATCCAAAAGCTGATATGAAATCTACTCATTGCACATACAAAGATTTTATGACGTGTAAACCGTTAGAGTTTAAGGGAGCTGTTAATCCTTTAGAAAGTCAGAGGTGGGTCGCCTCAATAGAAATGGCATTCGATACATGCCACTGTGAGAAAGAAGATGAAGTTACCTTCGCTACCAACCAATTAAAAGAGCGAGCAGATGATTGGTGGGGAGTAGTGAAAAGAGAAAAATGTAGAGACAAAGGTAAGGAAATGAGATGGGAAGATTTCAAAGATCTCTTCTTAAAACATTATTTCCCTCGAGCGGCAATTGAAAGAACTACTGAGGAGTTTCTTCAACTCCGTCAGACAACAGAGACGGTAGATGAAATCATTGGGATTTTCTTTGACAAGGCTAGGTTATGTCCAGCTTTATTGACAACTCCGGAGATGTGGATGACAAGATACCATCTCGTTTTGAAAATAGAAACTAGAGAGTTTATCCATCCATCCAAGTGTGTGAACTTGGAGGAGATGATTGATTGGGCTCAAGAACGCGAAACAGAGCTCAAGAGACAAGCTGAGTGAGACGGAAGAGGAAAGGAGAAAGTTATCCTTCTCATATGCCTCTTAAGAGGTTTAAGTTTAGTAAACCAGGAGGTGGTTCCTCCCAAAGGAAAAGTATCCAAAATTGCAAACTTGTGGAAGGAAGCACCCGGGGGAGTGCCGATTCAAGTCCACAACTTGCAACAAATGTGGGAAGGCAGGACGCACTACATTGCAGTGTATGAGTGGAACCAGATTATGCTACAACTATTATAAACCAGGACACTTCAGCAGAGAATGTCCTGAGTTAAAATTTCAGACAGAAAAGACCGGAGAAGGGTCAAGAGTGGCAGAAAATGAAGTTAAAAGGATCGAGGCTCCGAAGCCAAAGGGAAGGGCTTTTCAGATCACTACAGAGGAAGCGAAAGATGTTCCTGATGTTGTATCAGGTACATTCCTCTTGAATTCCCTACCTGCTTGTGTTTTATTCGATACAGGAGCTAGTCGGTCGTTTATTTCTTTAAAATATGCGAACTTTAGAAACTTCAATAAAAGTAGATTGTCTAAGGCAATAAAAGTCGAAATCGCGAGTGATCGAAACTGCGAAGTAACTGAAATATGCCGAAATTACCGACTACTGATAGAAGATGAAGAATATCGTGTCGACTTAATTCCAATGCCGATGCAAGAATTCGACGTAATCATTGGAATGGACTGGTTGTCGTCACATGCTGCAACGATTATATGTAATCTGAAGATTGTACGATTCATGACGCCTACAGGAAAAGAAGTTGATGTCATTGGTGAACGACGGAAACAGATCATGATATGTACAGTGGCCAAAATAAGTAACTATGTGAGACAAGGCCATCAAGCCTTCTTAGCCTACGTAGCTGATGAAAAGATGAAAGGAAAAGAACTGGACCAAGTTCTAGTAGTAAAAGAATTCCCAGAAGTATTCTCAGACGATCTTCCAGGTGCTCCACCTGAGAGAGAGAGATCGAATTTAAAATCGATTTGATTCCTGAAGCTAAACCGGTAGCTAAGGCTCCATACCGGTTAGCACCAACAGAGATGAAGGAATTAATGCCACAACTGCAAGTGTTGTTAGACAAGGGATTTATACATCCAAGTGTATCCCCTTGGGGTGCACCAATTCGGTTCATGAAGAAGAAAAACGGTAGTATGAGGATGTGTATAGACTACCGTGAATTGAATAAGCTAACTATCAAGGTATCCCTTACCTAGAATTGATGATCTGTTTGATCAATTACAAGGATCAAGTTGGTTTTCCAAGATTCACTTAAGATCAGGTTATCATCAGGTCAAGGTACGAGAAGAAGATGTACCTAAGACAACATTCAGAACTCGTTATGGACACTATGACTTTGTAGTGATGCCATTCGGAGTGACAAATGCTCCAGCAGTTTTCATGGATCTCATGAATAGAATATGCCGGCCAATGTTAGACAAGTTTGTTATTGTCTTCATTGATGACATCTTGATATATTCTAGGAATGAAGGAGAACATGCACAACATCTTCATGAAGTACTTAGTACTTTACGGAAAGAGAAATTGTACGCCAAATTCTCAAAATGTGCATTTTGGTTAAGGGAAGTTCAATTTCTGGGTCATGTTGTAAACGAGAAGGTATCTCAGTAGACTCAGCAAAGGTAGAGGCCATAATAAAATGGTCTCCACCTAAGAATCCATCAGGAGTTAGAAGTTTCTTGGGATTGGCTGGCTATTATAGAAGGTTCATCCAGAACTTTTCTAAGATAGCCACCCCATTAACTAAGCTAACTCGAAAGAACTCGAAATACGAATGGAACGTGGCACAAGAGAAGACATTCCAGATATTGAAAGAAATATTAACACAAGCTCCAGTTCTGGCATTGCCAGAAGGAGTAGAAGACTTTGTGGTATATTCTGATGCTTCTAAGCTTGGATTGGGATGTGTTCTAATGCAAAGAGGAAAGGTGATAGCTTATGCCTCTCGATAGCTAAAGACACATGAAGCAAACTATCCCACCCATGATCAGGAATTAGCTGCGGTGGTGTTCGCACTAAAGATCTGGAGGCATTACTAGTACGAAACAAAGTGTACGATTTACACTGACCACAAAAGTCTTAAGTATTTCTTTGACCAGAAAGACTTAAACATGAGGCAACGTCGATGGTTAGAACTAGTCAAGGATTATGATTGTGAGATCTTATATCATCCCGGAAAAGCTAACGTGGTAGCCGATGCTCTAAGTCGTAAGGAAGAGCATCATCCTATTCGGGTGAAGGCATATAAGTTAGTGATAACTCCTGATTTCATGAGCCAACTTCAAGACGCACAAATCGAAGCATTAAAATGTGAGAATGTTAAGAAAGAAAGAATGGCTGGTCAGGAGAAGTTTTTATAGGAGAATGAATATAAAGTCAAGACTTGATTTGGCCGGATGTGGATACCACGATCAGGTGAGTTTAGACTTAAGATTCTTGATGAAGCTCAAAAATCACGATATTCTATTCATCCAGGTACTACAAAAAGTACCAAGATATGCGTAGAGATTATTGGTGGCCCGGAATGAAATTTGATGTCATGAAATATGTAGCAAAATGCTTAACTTGTTTACAAGTTAAAGCAGAACATTAGAAACCATACGGAAGATTACAACCATTAGAAATCCCAGAATGGAAGTGGGAACATCTCACTATGGACTTCGTAACCAAGCTGCCAAAGATAGCTAGGGGTTATGATACCATTTAGGTGTTTGTGGATCGGTTGTCTAAGAGTGCTCATTTCTTAGCAATACGTGAAACATACTCTTTAGAAAAGTTAGCCGGTTTATTCATCAAAGAGATTATTTCCAGACATGGAGTGACAATCTCGATTGTCTCTGATCGAGACACTCGTTTCACTTCACGTTTTTTGGAAAAAGTTCCATGAAGAGATGGGAACTAAATTATTATTGATCAGCACGACATTTCATCCTCAGACTGATGGTCAAATTGAAAGGATGATACAAACTCTCGAAGATATGTTGCGTGCTTGTATAATTGATTTCGGAGGAATTTGGGATAGTCATCTGCCATTAGCAGAATTCTCATACAATAATAGCTACCATTCCAGTATTGGTATGCCACCATATGAGATGCTATATGGTAGAAGATGTAGGACTCCCATATGTTGGGGAGAAATTGGTCAGAAAGAATTGGGCAGCAAGGAAATAGTTCAAGCCACGTCAAAAAAGCTTGACTTAATCATGGCACGTTTGAAAGCTACACAAGATAGACAAAATTCATATGCAGACATGAGACGTAGACCAATAGAATTCCAAGAAAGAGATTATGTCTTGTTGAAGGTATCTCCTTGGAAAGGTCTAATCCGATTCAAGAAACGTGGAAAGTTAAGTCCACGATTCATTGGTCCTTTCAGAATCAGTAAAAGAGTAGGAAAGGTAGCCTATCAGCTAAAACTACCTGAAGAATTGAATAAGATACACAATACGTTCTATGTATCATATTTAAGGAAATGTTTGACAGATGAAGCTGAACATGTTCCTCGACAAGAAATAGAGGTTGATGATAAACTAACTTACGTTGAGGAACCTATCAAGATTCTAGATACGAAAGAAAAGAAATTACGTCATAAAACAATCAAACAAGTATTAGTGCAGTGGAAGCACAGAAAAAGGGTCGGAGATGACCTGGGAAAGTGAGGATGAAATGAAAAAGAGTTATCCTCAACTCTTTAAAGATTAACAGGTTTCGAGGACGAAACCTAATGTAGGGGGAGAGTTGTAACACCCCAAATTCAAAGAAAAATACAGTTTTAAGGACTGAAGTGGTCATTGGATGAAACCCTAGGGGTTAAAATGACCTTTTATTAAAGTAGAAGGGTTAGAATACGTTGGAATTAAAGTTCAGGGTCTGAAAATGAAAATTCTGAAATCTGGATGGACGTCGGACCGACATCATCCTTCCCAACGGTCCGAAGTGAACCAAGGGTCAGATATTGGACCGACATCAATTGGATAACTGTCCGATGGCCGCTATAGCGCCGCAATTCCCGGTAATGACACATGTTGGATGACTCACCGTTGAGATCTGACGCGTGTAAAAGAGATATTGGACCGACATGAAAGCATAACGGTCCGCTATGTCCATAACGGACCGATATCATATACATAACGGTCCGCTATGTGCTCGCCAAGCCAATAAGCCGCCTCTCTTAGATGTCGGACATACATCGCCAGGGATAACGGTCCGACATGGGTCCCAACTCAGCCTATAAATAGATGGTATTGGTTGTTCATTTGAAAACACAAAACCATCATCACCACACACATACCAAGGAGATCGGAGTAACAGTTACGAGTACGGTGGTTACGAGTGTGGTACGTTACGAGTGCGGTTCAAGTTCGGAGAAGCGTTTAAAGCAAGGAACGAACTTAGGAACTACCAGAGGATAATGTAATTACACTAGACCCGTAACCTAGACACGATTATGTGAATTACGTGTTTAAATGATATGTGTTATGTGATATGTATATGATGAGGGTACGGGGTAATGACGGATTAGTCTAAACACTAAACGGGAACAATGGAATAGTCACGACGTATCCAAGGGGTGGTGGATACGCCGCTGGTACTTCCTATACATAAACCTCTTGGTACTTTGTGGTGAAACCATTATGAATGTTTAGGGGTAAATATAGTGAACGTACGGGAGAACATCCAACCGGTATGTAGTTATCTGACAAACGGAATGTTCTATCTAAGGAAAGAGTGGTGTATAAATCTCTTCTAGACCCGTCACTCTTTCCTGGGAACATCTCTGTTGGAGGTACTGATCCGGAATGAAAATCACCCCAGTTTATAATATATGGCGAATATAAATATACGATGGAAATATACCATGCATAATGAACATGAATACGTGATGAATATGAATACGCGAAATGCATGATGAATACGTGAATGTATGATGATACATGCAAACATAAATGAGTATGACGGAACGAGTCTAAACCCTAAAATGGAATAACGGAGTACTCACGAGATGTTAAAGGGGTGGTGGATACGCCGCTGGTACTTTATATATATAAACCCTTTTAATACATCATGGAGAAACCGTTACGAAGTTTTAAGATGAGGAATGGTTGGGAAGTAAATCAAGCATATACGTGAAATGAAAATAAATGCTTGATACATTTGGGAGGCTTTGAGTCAACTCAAGGTCCCAAATGAAATGAGATACCCGACCTGTAAGGTGGATTTCAATAAATAATAAAGAATAGAACTAAAAAGATTCCAAGCCTACGGGGCTGAGGAAAAGAAAAGGAAACTCTAGGCCTACAAGGCTGAAAGAGTAAAGGATTCTAAGCCTACGGGGCTGAGGAATGAATAATTCTTCGTGACAAATGCGAGGGGTCTATACTGACGAGTATAAGAATCTTGCCAATACTCGAACCAGAGGTACGGCCTAAGATTGTTGCGAGGGGGTTTGCACACCCATAAAATATACAAATACTGTGATCAGAGGTACGTCCGAAGATGGTCACCGGGGCGCCGAGAGCCCGGGAAAACGTGATAATAATAAGAGCCCAAAAGGGTTCACAACGAAATGAAAAGATGCAGTGTACTTACTTAGCGAAAGCTAATTCAAAAACGTTTTCTAACCACTGCGGGAAAGAAGCGCGTGGAGTAAAGCTTCCTGTGGATGGGGCCGGACGGAAATGAAGAATCCCTAGATTATGTAATAAAATATTGTACATGTAAAACAATATTTATAAATGAAAAATATACCTTAGTCAGTTAATAGCAAGGTTTTGATAAGCTGGGACCATTTTTCGTAAAGTAAACTCTGATAAAATAATAAAAAAATTAGGGTGTTTCAATAATAGTTAGGGATACATGGGGTTTTGTGACGACGACACGAAAGTTTGAACGTCTTAAAACATACTTAGGATCAATGCGTTGACAAACTTGTTCACGGGAATAAGGGATTTCTTAATTTATCAATTAAGATAGGCACGTTACGAATCGAGAGTTTTCTTACTACGAATAATATTATATAAATAAATATTCGTGGGTTTGTACCATTAAATAATGGTCTAGGAAAATAATATAACTCTTTATATTATTATTAAGTTTGAAGAACGAATACGATAATCATTTATGTGACAAAAACTAATAAATACATTATTTTTATTCAAGAATATAAATGTTGATAAATAATATAAATAATTATATTATTTATAAGTTTGAAGAATGACACGATAAATATTATTGCGGTGAAGATAATATATATATATATATATATATATATATATATATTATTTTTATTCGGATTCATGTGTTGAATAATAATATAACTATATTATTTTAGAGTGGGGAAAATGTTATCAAAACGGGTTATAAAATCAAACCCGACCCTACGGGTGGTTTCCGAGGTTAAAACATATCAATATACCAATAAAATAATATGGGGAGTGATTTTATAATTAAATTAATAATAAAACTAGTTTAAAAATAAAATAGGGGTGGAGGGACTCGAACCCGGGTCTCCTCCCCCACACATCAACACTTTAACCAGTCCACCCGCTAGGGTCATCGCAACAGAACCCGGCTCCAATAGTTTTTAACATACAAGCACCCAGGGTTCTTCCCCCCCCCCCCTCGATGTCGGACCACAAATCCATCCCAAATCCGTCGATTTCGATATCAATTTAACTCTAAAGCATAGGGGCTTTGTTCGTTAACATCAATCGAGTCTGTAGTGGGTTTTAATTGCAAAAACAACAGGTTTAGGATCGTTTAATTTCAGATTGAAAAGCCGAAAACCCTATATTAGAACCTAGAATCAAATATGGTCGAATTCGATAATGTTTTGGATTGAAATCATAGGGCTTTTAGTAAACAAGGGATTGCGAATCTATTCATGTAGTTTAATTAGATTGAAATTGAGTTTAAGATTAAAACCCCCAAATCGATTATGAACAAACCCTAGATTATAGGCCACGATTAATCCGATGATAATTGATTAAATTGACATAGGTTTTTCACTAAACAGAGGATTGCGAAGCTATTGATGTAATTTAATTGGATTTAAACAGAGTCTAGGGTAGAGTTCGATTAAACCAAGATTATATAAACCCTAGATTCTGGATTTTGATCAAATCGATGATATGAGGTTAAATTAACATAGGGTTTTCAATTAACAGACTAAAACGAACCTAAGAGTAGGTTTAATTACCATAATAGTGCTCGAATTGATGGTGTACGAGTAAAACAGGTGCCGACTGTGAATGGCTTGGTCTCTGGCGATCCTAATTGCTTCTCCAGTCGAATTGGTGTGTGGGGTTGCTTCTGAGATGTTCGTCTAGTGTGCGCAGGGACAGAATTGAGAGAATAATACATGAATTTGTCGAATTCGTTGATATTAGGTAATGAGGTCGACGGTTATGGTTTAATTGGTCATTAGTTGGTTTAATTCGACAATGATGATGATTAACACCGTAGTGATGACCGTTAATGTCATAAATCGTGCAAATTCAGTTACAATTTCGAACAACAATCGATTACGGAGTTTGGATTGGATCAAATGCCACTAGTTTGACTTCCAAAAGTCAACATCACTTAAAAATACTTGATTTTGACTTTCAAAGTCAATCAGAATTGGGTTTGAGTTAATTATAGATTTAGTCCTTGTGGTTTCATGTATTTAGAGTTTGGATATTGACAGAATAAGTCCTTGGGTTTGAAATTAAGTTAATTAGGTTAGGATTTAACTGGGTTTGGTTAACGAAGTTAACCCTAATTTGCCGGATGCCACAAAGAGTGTTTCATGTGACGAGTTCGTTGTAGTCATCTAGCGTGACGTTCTTTCTACCCGATTGTTACAATCCGGTTGTTCGTCAAAGGTATAAAGCCTAAACACCCTATGGTTGTGTTTATTTAATTTTATTATTGTCTAAACGCTGTGTAATCGGATCACTGTCGGATAAAGATCGGATCTTTATTATCGTGTACTTTTGTAAACGCTTCCGCTATTGTAAATCTGATTTTATAAAGTTTCGTTTTAAATGTTAAAACCGGTGCACGATAACCCAACAAAAGCAACATTCAAAATCATTAAATACAATTATATCAACATGGTATGAATATGAAGATTACACGAAAGGCAAAGTCATGAAGAAAGAAAATGACACCACATAAATTCATTATATTGGAAAATATACATACCATGACTATGTATATGGACCCCTACCCCTACCTTTGCACACACGTATCGTGGATTATTTCAATGCAAGGAACAAAAAGAAGTAGTAATGTGTAATGAGAAGGTCATGCCATTTAATATTCATTATGAAAAAACACTATTCAAGTATGTTTAATCATGTGTTTTTATTATGTACGTGCATATTAATTAATGTATGTAAACATGTTTATATGGAGGTTGGATCAACCTTTTGCAAGACATAAAACGAATTTAAAATTTTAGTAATGTTTTTCTTAAAGAAAGTTTTAAGCAATCGTCTATGGAGGCTGGATCAACCTTTTATAAGACATAAAACGAACTTAAAAATTTAGTATTTTTTTTTCTTAAAGAAAGTTTTAAGCAACCGTCTTGCAATTTTAATTTGGAAATTAAAGAATTGAAGATTTATAACAGAAATCAAACTAGAAAAGAGACGAGACATGAAAACTTGTATAGCAGGAGGGCCAAGTTCGCCCAAGTTCTCTAGCAAGTGACCTCATTTTCTTGCTACATTGGATAGCAGAAGGACAATCTCTAAACGTAATCACTAAGGTTTGTAATGGTTTCACTATCCATATATATACATACACATAACACACACAAAAACACTTGCCCCACGCCCATGATTTGAATCCCCTCCCTCCCTATTCACACCCCCGATAACGCCTAAAAGGCTGTTGGGATTCAGTGGTGATCAGTTTGACTTTTGTAAAAATGGGTTTTGACAGAAAAATTAATTAATTCAGTTAATTAATAAATACGCATCGAAAAATAAAATCATAACCTATTTAACAGCACTGACAAACCGAACAGGATCTTGTTATGAACACACAAACACAAAAAAAAAACAATTAATCTACTCATGAGATTAATTCTACCTTAGTGGTTAATTATTAACCGGTTGAGACACCTAGGTACAACGAAACGTAGCTAGACACGAACCAAACGCGAGCACGGGTGGTGCCGGGGATCGCCGGACAAGGCGGCGGACGGTGGCAGCTTTGGTGGCTGAAGTCGCGAAGGCCGAAGCCTTTTTCTTGTCGCTAGCAACTTGGTATTGAAAGAAAAGTTGCCGAGAAGTCAACGTATTCTCTATTTTACGGCTTACCAAATTGTTAGGGTTTTTATCTTTTAAACAAATAATAGGATTATTATATATATATATATAATAATTATAAACTCTATTAATTGTTTCTGGGCCCAAAGTCCAATACGAGATAAAAAGCTTGTACCCATTTAATTATTTTAATGAAAGATTAAAATAATATATATATAATTATTATTTATAGACTAGTACAAATAATAATTCCCGTCTAACGAATATATATAAAATATATCGTCTCGCTAACAGTTCGTAATTACCAGTTAAGCAGGTTAAGTGGATTTAACGTTCGTTGCCTTAGGTGTAACTCTTACGGGTCATAGCTCGGTCAGCCGCGTTGTCCATCGGGTTGGTCCATAAGAATCCAACAATCTCCCACTTGGACGATCCACGATAAATCAACGCAAACAGTCAGCGGCGCTCTAGCTGCACATGGCTGTCCCTAACAAGGTATGACGCTTTAAAGTCATTAACCAAATATCTCGGTGTTAGTAACAGCTAACTAAAGCAAGACAATAGACTTATGGCAATAGTTTTCATTCGTCCGTTCTGTATAAAACATCAATTGAATCAATGAGACATGGATTTAGTTCATTCTCATATGGCGTTCAATTATTATTGTTCTCGATCAAGAATCAAAGTGGTCCAATCAAACACACAGTAAGTTTGGGTAAGGCCTTACACTTCACCAGTTTGAATCAACGAGGGCGCCACGATGCTTATCTGTTACATATAATGCAAGAGTATAGAATTCCTTATTGACTACATACAACTCCCACTGAACTTCAGAACTATTCCTAATCAAAGCCTTTATGACTGGCAGTTACGCGACAGCTTTTGACAGTGATTAAAGAATGGTTCTTGGTAAATGATCGATGTCGTTAGGTCGGTCAAAAACAATCCTTAAACACTTAACTAGTAAGGGTAAGAAGAGTATCGTATCCACGAGGAATCAGTGGTTAGTGGAATTGCTTAGTTTGATAATTAGAATAAAAACACAGATCAAATAAAGATGCAACCTCCTCCAAACTTCAGATTCTAGGTTTATGCAAAACTCAGTTATTTAATTGGACACCACATAGACATGGTGTTGGAAAATCAGTTAAAATAGTAATTGAAGACAGGCTGTTGTCAGCAACCTATACAACCAATTCCGTCACAAACCAGTATAATTCAATCACCCAATTTATGAATGCCAAGTTACCCCCTTTAGTCACCCAACCCTGCTACTAGGTTTTGTCATCAACCGAACAAGATCGTAAAGCAAGCAAACTCAAAGCATAATCATAAACTGTTTAAATCAACTAATACATCAATCTCTCAAGTTATTGTCAGAAACTAACAAGATCCAAACATGAATAAACTGAATCAAATACAAAAACCTATACGAACCGTCCGCTTGGAGGAAGCCACAAATGAATCACCCGCTCATGGTGAGGGAGATCATCTTCAATCTTCAAGTGGATGTGTGAATCTTCTCAAAATCGCCCAAGGAGTGTGGTGTAAAAGATCGCCTTTGATTTTTGGGGAAGGAACCCTAATTAACCATTGAAAATCGGTTGTTTCCCCGACCACCGTAAGTTACGGTGGTTTTGCCGTAACTTACGGTCAGCTTTTTCCAAATTATAACTTACGGCTTGTAGCTTCTGCTTTACGGCCTCGAAAATCTAATTTTCTGTCCACCGTAAGTTACGTTTGCCTGGCCGTAACTTACGGCCAGCCCTTTTTCATTTCTTCGTATCTTCGTTCCGATTCCCGTAACCTGCATTTCCACGTGCTCTAACATCTATGTTTTAACCCCTCTTACCTACAAACACAAAAGCTCGTAGTAATTGCTATCCATGCATATGTAATAAGAGAAAAACATATAAAATCGCGGGGTTAAAACACTATAAACACACAAAATCCACATCCTATCAGTAAACGGCAGTTCTAATACGTATCTCAGGTCAAAGGATACTAATGAGTATACCAATAGCAAAACATCTTATGACAAAGATCCATGAAGATGATTTGATGCGAGTTACATCCAACGTCATTCAAAATGGGGCCTGTGAAGTTCGGAGTCAACTCCTTGAGCCGAAGTTCAGAAAAGTCTTAATTCAGAGACGTTCCCACGAGTCTGACTGACTACGGATAATTAAGAATACAAGATTCATGGATTAAATGTATTAAAATCAAACACAGTTATAAGAATTCAGAATTGCATTTAAATCAGTAAACCAAAAAGAATTCAAAAGTACAATTTTTTAAATGTTCGCACATTCAAAATACTAAATCAAAACATATCACTAGCAAATCTAAGACCAATAGCATTGTCCTAAGTCATGGGCTTAGTAAACGGGTCCGCTAGGTTTTGATCTGTGTCTACTTTGCTTATCATGACGTCTCCACGTTCCATAATTTCCCGTATATAGTGGAACTTCCTTTGAATGTGCTTGGCTTTGTGATGAGATCTGGGCTCTTTGGCTTGAGCTATAGCACATGTGTTATCACAAAGTATCTTGATTGGTTGGCGAATACTCGAAACCACATCGAGGTCAGTAATGAATTTCTTCATCCAAGCAGCTTTCTTAGCAGCATCTGATGCGGCTATATACTCAGATTCGGTGGTTGAATCCGCCACTACACTCTTCTTGGAGCTTTTCCATGAGACAGCTCCTCCATTAAGAGTGAATACGAAACCCGACTGTGAGCAAGAGTCATCTCGGTCAGTTTGAAAGCTAGCATCAGTGTAACACCGTACAGTGAGCTCCTCTTTCACTCCTCCAAATATTAAAAACATGTCTTTGGTCCTTCTTAAGTACCTCAGGATGTTCTTGACTGCAGTCCAATGGGCAATGCCAGGACTTTGCTGGAAACGGCTGGTCATGCTTAAAGCATACGAGACATCAGGTCTAGTGCACAACATAGCATACATGATAGAACCAATCGCTTAGGCATATGGAATTGCTTCCATTTCCTTAATTTCAATGTCCGTGGAAGGAGATTGTGATTTGTTCAACACAGTGCCTTTAGTCATCAGAACACCTCCTTTCTTGGAGTTTTCCATCCTAAAGCGTGTCATCATTTTACTATGTAAGTACTCTGACTTAGCCCTATAAGCTGCTTAGATCTATCCCTGTAGGTCTTGATTCCTAGAATGTAAGCAGCTTCTCCAAGATCCTTCATTGCAAAACAAGATCCTAACCATTGTTTGACTTTGTCAAGCACAGGGATGTTGTTTCCAATGATCAGTATATCATCCACATACAAGATGAGAAATGATATAGTGCTCCCACTAGCCTTTCTGTAAACACAAAGCTCATCTTCATTCTTGACAAAACCAAATTCTTTGATTTTCTGATCAAAATGAAGATTCCAGCTTCGAGATGCCTGTTTAAGTTCATAAATGGACTTGTTCAGTTTGCAGACCCTACTAGGATACTTTGGATCAACAAAACCGTCAGGCTGAACCATATAGACATCTTCAGAGAGATGTCCATTAAGAAAAGAGGTTTTGACATCCATTTTCCATATCTCGTAATCATGATATGCAGCTATGGCAAGCAGTATCCTGATCGATTTGATCATAGCAACGGGTGAGAAAGTTTCATCATAGTCAATACCTTGAGTTTGAGTGAAACCCTTTGCAACTAGCCGTGCTTTATAGGTTTGTACATTACCATGCATGTCAGTTTTTCTTTTGAAAATCCATTTGCTCCCTATTGCCCAAGAATGGGGGGTAGCTCAATCAAGTCCCAGACCTGATTATCACGCATAGATTGCATCTCGGCGTTCATGGCTTCAAGCCATTTCTCGGATTCAGGATCTGAGATAGCAGATTTGTAGTTTGTAGGTTCGTCATTTGACTCAGCTACTAACAGGACTTTAGAAGCTTCAAGATGCCATAGGTATCTATTAGGTTCTTTACGAGACCTGCTACTTTTGCGAACGCTTGTGTTTATGTCTGATTCATCAGCAACAACTTCTTGTTGATCAGACGCTCCGACTTCCTCAGCGGTTGTTTGTGTTTCTCGAATTTCTTCAAGATCCATAATATTATTTTCGGTTCCTCGATTTAGAAGATCTTCCTCAAGAAAGCGTCCTTTCCTTTTGATGGAAACAATGTTTGCATCAGGATGATAGAAATAATATCCGCTTTTGTTGTAGTAACCGACGAAAACAACTTTTTCGCTTCTGGGATCGAGCTTGTCATCAGAATCGCTGGTGACATATGCATCACATCCCCATACTCTAAGGTAAGACAAATTGGGTTTAGACCCGTGCCATATCTCATATGGGGTTTTATCCACCTTCTTAGTCGGTGCCAGATTTACAAAGCGGGCGGCGATCATAAGAGCATAACTCCAGAAGGAGTGAGGCAAGTTAGTTCTACACATCATCGATCGAACCATATTAAGTAGGGTTCGATTTCTCCTCTCTCTTACGCCATTAAGTTGGGGTGTGCCAGGAGGAGTGGGCAGAGAAATAATTTCGTGCTCTTTCAAATGATTAAGAAATTCTAAGCTGAGATACTCGCCACCTCGATCTGATCAAAGTGTCTTGATAGATTTATCGAGTTGTTTCTCTACTTCGTTTTGAAACTCTTTGAACTTTTCAAATATTTCATGCTTATGTTTCATAATTTAGACATAAGCATATCGACTATAATCGTCAATAACTGAAACGAAGTATCTTTCATGATTTCTAGACATGGTTCTGAAAGGGCCACACACATCAGTGTCTATAAGGCCTAGCAGATCCTTGGCTCGTTCACCAACATGAGTGAAGGGGTCCTTTGTGAGTTTGCCAGCTAAACAAGACTCGCAATTATCAAATGAGTCATGTCCGGTAGGTTCAAGAATTCCCTCGGATTGGAGTCTTTTAATACGTGCCTTGCTTATGTGGCCAAGTCGACAATGCCATAGAAAAGTATCATTAATGCCAGATTTGATACGTTTAGAAAGATTATATATGTTATTGTCAGTTTGAACGTCAATCTCATAAATACCGTTTTAAGGTTTAGCCTCAAAATAAAAGATATCATTTAAGTAGGCAGAAATAGCAATACCATTAAAAACGTACTTAAATCCTTGTTCAAACAATAAAGAAACTGAAATAATGTTTCTGGTTAAACCAGGTGCAAACAAACAATTGTTCAAAACAACCACAAGGCCAGAAGGACATGAGAGATGATATGTTCCAGTTGCAAGAACTGGTACTCTTTTCCCATCACCAACGATGAGCTCCATGTCGCATTGTTTCAGCTTCCTCCAACTTTTAGGCTCCTACAAGACATTAATGATGTGGTATCCACATCCAGTATCAAATACCCATGTGTTGCTAGAAACAGTAAAAATTTCAATAACATAAATGAGAATACCTGAAGAGGTGCCCTCACCACTGGCCCTCTGCAGCTTCAGCTTGGCTAGATATTCAGGACAGTTACGTTTTCAGTGCCCCATTTTGTTGCATTCAAAGCATTGGCGCTCCTCAGGAGGGGGTGCTTTTGAAGCTTTCTTGTTATTGTTGGTGGCAGGCTTGGCAGCAACATTAACCTTCTTCTTGCCTTTGCTATTATAACCTCTTTTCTTAGGGTTAGGTCTTTTAACACTAGCAGATCTGACCATCATAACTTGATTTTTCTTTCCTTGGATATTCATCTCGGCCGTTTTGAGCATACCATGTAGCTCGGCCGCTGTCTTCTCCAAGCCATTCATGTTGAAATTCATTACGAATTGAGCATAGGAGCTTGGGAGAGAGTTTAAGATGAAATCAGTAGCCATGTCATCCTTCATGGGATATCCAAGTTTGGTCATCTGGTCGATGTACCCTTTCATCTTAAGTACATGAGCACTAACAGGCGTGCCCTCTTGCATCGTGCAACGAATGAGCTGAGACATGGTTTCATAGCGTTCTTGTCGGGCTTGTTTCAGGAACATGCCCTTAAGTTGCTCAATCATGTCAAAGGCACTCAGGTCCTCCATGCTCTTTTGGAGCTCACGGGACATGCAGGCTAGAATAAGGCAGGCCACCTCAGTGGCATCATCTCTTTGTTTTTCCCAGACCTTACGAGCGACAGCCGTGTTACCATCAGGTGCATCAGGGACTGGTGTATCGAGAACATAGAGCTTCTTGGCCATCTTGAGAACTATTCTCAGATTGCACTGCCACGAGAGAAAGTTGGTGTTATCCAGCTTTTCATTCTCAAGGATAGACTTGAGAGCGAAGGAGTTATTAGTATTATTATTTTCAGTAGACATCTGTCAAGATAAGCAAAGAAAATAAATTAGTATAAAGAAAGTGAAAAATCCTTATTAATTTATGACCCAATTACAGAAATTAGAATAAGGAGTGAGAATCTAGCTAAATCAGTCACTAATGGTAGCTGTGGCATACAACATTAGTAAGTGGGTAACTAGACTGACAATTAGTGTCAATTGTGGAAAGATGCACAACTCTCGTGTATGAGGCTGCTAAGACAAGACATGTCTATGCATTGATACGTTTAGCCTCATCTATACCCACTTTTAATCTCTTGACAGCTGGGGCATGTAACAAGAGAGAAAAGTAATAGTCGTCCTAAAACAGGTACTTGCGGAAGGGCCGGATGTGTCAACGAAACCCTTGCGCCTTGGAAGGATAAACTACGCACCCAGTGCGGTGCTGTGGCTCCAAACACCGATGTTTCGTTTTATGCTCCAATTGTTCCTTATAATAGGATGACATAGACCATTGGTTTTAAATATGGGTTCCAATTTTAGTGTTTACCGAATAGGGTCAAACACAACGAATGATTAAATCATACGTGTGATGTAAAAGCCAGTTTTACTATTTAAAGTCATGACAAATTTGATGAACCCTTTCATCTCTCAGGACACTTAATTTTAAATAACCTATTAAAACTAAGTTTGTCGCGACTTGAATAACCAGTTAAAGTTAATAGTTGAAAACTATTAAGTTATAAGTTTTGAAATTAAATTTAGTTTAAATTGCAAAACTTTAGCGGTTATTATGGGTTCCAATTTTAGTGTTTACCGAATAGGGTCAAACACAACGAATGATTAAATCATACGTGTGATGTAAAAGCCAGTTTTACTATTTAAAGTCATGACAAATTTGATGAACCCTTTCATCTCTCAGAACACTTAATTTTAAATAACCTATTAAAACTAAGTTTGTCGCGACTTGAATAACCAGTTAATGTTAAATAGTTGAAAACAATTAAGTTATAAGTTTTGAAATTAAATTTAGTTTAAATTGCAAAACTTTAGCGATTGTTTATTTTATAAAAACAAGCCAGTTGTTATTTTTATAAAATTCTACAAGTTGTAAAATTAGAACTTGTGATGACAGATTGTGACATTTTAAAACTCCTTTTAAAACTTTTGGTGTTTGGTTGGTTTATAATAAATTTAAGTTATAAAAATTAAAAGCAACCATAAAGCAAATAAATATGTATATCTTTTAGGGCCAAGTTTGTTTGATCTTGCTAGAGCCGGTTAGCAAAACCAAACGGGTCACGGGGTCCACAAAATTAAAACAACCACAAGGATGGACTTCCGTGCATCTAGTCGTCTCGGATGACTCCCACTGACTCCATGATTCCTGTTGCGTCTTCAGATTTGTCTTCGGATTTTTATTACATTACATAAAATTAAAAAAAAAACAATTCTATTACAACTTTGAGCCATCAAAAGTGGGCCAAAACCATAAAACCAAAAACTGAATAATAAACACAAACAACTCAATCACATGGGTCGGGCCAGATTTACATATTCAACACAATCACATACGGGCAATATATTTGGTCAAATAAAATAAAAATCGACCAAATTAATAAATAAAAAATTGCCCCAAAAAACAGATCAGATCAGAAACTTCAAGATAGTTAAAGTTTGTGATTAATCTAACCGGTGAAACCAGACCGTTTCTGATTTGCGTGTTATAACCCAGGCTCTGATACCACTGTTGGGATTCAGTGGTGATCAGTTTGACTTTTGTAAAAACGGGTTTTGACTGAGAAATTAATTAATTCGGTTAATTAATAAATACGCAGCGGAAAATAAAATCATAACATATTTAACAGCACTGACAAACCGAACAGGATCTGGTTATGAACACGCAAACATAAAAAAACAATTAATTTACTGATTAGATTAATTATACCTTAGTGGTTAATGATTAACCGGTTGAGACACCTAGGTACAACGAAACGTAGCTAGACACGAACCAAACGCGAGCACGGGTGGTGTCGGGGATCGCCGGACAAGGCGGCGGATGGTGGCAGCTTTGGTGGCTGGAAGTCGCGAAGGCCGAAGCCTTTTTTCTTGTCGCTAGCAACTTGGTATTGAAAGAAAAGTTGCCGAGAAGTCAACGTATTCTCTATTTTACAGCTTACCAAATTATTTGGGTTTTTATCTTTTAAACAAATAATAGGATTATTATATATATATAATAATTATAAACTCTATTAACTGTTTCTGGGCCCAAAGTCCAATACGAGATAAAAAGTCTGTACCCATTTAATTGTTTTAATGAAAGATTAAAACAATATATATATATATATAATTATTATTTATAGACTAGTACAAATAATAATTCCCGTCTAACGAATATATATAAAATATATCGTCTCGCTAACAGTTCGTAATTACCAGTTAAGCAGGTTAAGTGGATTTAATGTTCGTTGCCCTAGGTGTAACTCTTGCGGGTCATAGCTCGGTCAGCCGCGTTGTCCATCGGGTCGGTCCATAAAAATCCAACAGGGGCGGTGTTCCACGCCCTTTCACGGCCAGGTGAATCACGCCACCCCCTTTCACACCCGTTACACTCACCACTGATGTTGTTGAAACTGCGTATGATTCTGGGTTGATAAGCTACTTTTAAAGTGATTTTCTTTTGCACAACATTTCCCCTTTAGCAACGTGAGATCGGTACTAGTTTTATGAATATTTTCTTATTCGTCATTTTTTTTCTCCCTTTAGCAACATGAGATCGGTGCTAGTTTTATGAATATTTTCTTATTCGTCATTTTTTTTCTCCCATCAAAGCAGGATAGCGAATCTTTATTTGAATTCTTTGAAGTTTACATTTTTCCTTACTCACCAATGTAGGATAACAATTTATATATTTATTAAAATACATTGATAACAAAAAGAAAATTTTGATAAATGCTTGAAATTAAAATTTCTTTTGACCTCGAAATAAGTTAAGTTGCCCTTGTGGTGAACTAATAAGTAGTGATGGAGGATTCGATATTTGTCGTGGAGGAGGGGATGGTGGGTGAACTTAATCCAATCATATCTACTGTCTATTAAATGTTGGATGAGCAATGGTTGCAAACGAGTTTAGGGGGTGTTTGGGTTACTTATTGAAACTACTTATTAACTTTTAAAAGTTAAAAAAATGTTTCAGGAATGTAACTTTTACTACTTTTTTTTAACTTTTTAAAAGTGAGAAAAAGAGTTTTTGAGAAGTAAGGCGGAAGTTAGGGGGTGTTTGGGATTACTTATTGAAACTAGTATTAACTTATTAACTTTTATAAGTTAAAAAAGTGTTAGGGGAAGGTGACTTTTGCTATTACTTTTAACTTTTTAAAAGGGAGAAAAGGAGTTTTCAAAACTTCTTATAAATTTTTACAAAAGTCAATAAATAGCTTAAAATAAGTAATCCCAAATATGCCCTTACTTTTCAAAACTCCTTGTACCTTTTTGCAAAAGTAAATAAAAAGTTTAAAATAAGTAATCCCAAACATGCCCTAATAGACAAATATATATATATATATATATCCACCTTCCACAGCGACGTCTTCGAATGAACTGATAACATTCTTCTTTGCAATGTCGAGTAGCCTACAAATCATTCCATGCATATTCCTGTTGGGCAAACCACATAGACAAAATACAGAAAACCTTTTCGACATTCCCCAAAAGGAGATATCATTTCTACGGGTGTTCATCATTCGAATCGAGCTCGAAAAATCCGAAATTCAAACCAAATTGAATTAAAATTCGGGTTTTGAATATTTGAATCAGATTCTTATCCGAACAGAATTTAGAATTCGGTTTTCGAATCGAATTTGAACCGAACCGACGCAATTATTCAAGTTCCAATTATATATAGTTTAATTTTATAATATATATATTTTTTTCTCATAATTTGGGTTATTCAAATCAACCCAAAATTGATTTTTTTAATTTGAATTGGTTTTTCGACTTCGGATTCAGTTTTAAGGTTTTGTTTTTTTATAGTTTTTTTTTCATTTTACCACTTTTAAAATATGATACTTTATAAAATTTCGGATTTGCCGTTGCGACGTTCTTATTTTTATCAACGTTTCGACGTGAATTTTTTTCACAGAGTGAATACTAATGTATAAATCGTCGAAATCGAGCCTACAAACTTTAACACCCCCCATTAAAGCACGCGGGTTTCGTCTCACTAGTTTATTTTACTAGTTATAGCCAGGTCGTCCCTGAGATTTCGACTGCCCTATGCGAATAGTAAAATGAGCCCCTAAAATATAAACTTATATTTATATATATATATATATATATATATATAAATTCATCAAAACGACCATAATTGTTATAACAATAAACAAAACAAAATTGTTGTAGCAAAATGGTATGTTTATATAGTTAAACGAATCGTGAGCCTTTCCTAACATTTTTTAAAGCAAAATTGTTGATTAACTCTTCATAATCCATTATTCTATAAGTAATCATTCTCAACAACTATCATATCAACGTATTAAGTTTTTCGTGAGACATTGTGGAGCGTAAGCATATTTCAACAACTTCAATTAAAGCTTCATTTTGCAAATACCACTATTCTTGAAATTGTTAATAAGACACCATATGCAATGAATGCATTAAAAAGCATTTGTCTTGTTTTAAATTTTAAAACATGAGTGAGGTTTTCTTTATTTATCGAACAACCTTCAATTGCAAATCGCAGTCCGCCTAGATTTTTTTTTCATTTATCAACAATCGACTATAATGGTTTGCTTGATGTATCGAGTATCGACTATCGCCAGACGCCAATCACGTAGTCTATCTCTTTTTTTGTTTTTTTTAAATAAATATTAAAGAATAAATATATTTAAGAGTAAAGTGTCATTTTCGTCCCTGTGGTTTGGCCATTTTAGCCACTTTCATCCAAAAACTTTTTTTTTAACTTTTTCGTCCTTAACATTTCAAAAACTAGCCATTTTCATCCAATTGACTAACTCTGTTAACTTTTTAACGTTAACTCAAGGGTAATTTGGTCTTTTTATAAATCCTTTTTCATTCCCGTGAACAGCAGTGATCAATACCGGACTAGCAAATTCAAGCCTCTATCACCATCATCAAACCCAGACAAGAAGACCCAAATCGAGTCATTCGTTGGAAAACAAAATCACAGAAATAAATAATTCTTAAGAAACCAAATTGAACAACGAGACTACACCATCATCACCAAATTGAACCCGACCACCCACAACCTCCCCTGAAAATCCTTCGACCTTCGCCTGAAAAACGACTCGCCGCCACCCAACTCGAGAAACAAAGAGATGGACGATATATATAAAGAGATACAAACAGCAACATCATCGTCATCACCAAACCCTAGATTTCTGGTTCTGATTCCGGCCACCCAACTCGGCCTCTCTCTGTTTTCACTTCGGTCAAGTTGCAGGTCTCCCTCGCTTCCTCTTTGTCATCAATACATGGTAGAACTGGGTGATTATTAAACCCAGGAGACGACGGGGAAGAATGGGTAGCCGGAAGGGGTGTTTTCGATGGCCGGCGATAGGGATGAATGGGTAGCCGACAGAAAGGGGGATTTAGGGTTGTCGAATAGCCGATCTTACCAGTGACTTTCTTCGAATAGGTGGCGAGGTAGTTCTCCGGCGGAAGGATGAGGCGGCAAGGGCGTCCTAGGTCGACGGAGAACTCGCCGGAAGTACGGTTGAGGTCGGTAGGGAGCAGGCCGATGGGGAAGCCGTGCTGGGTGAGTACAGAATGAACGGTGGTGAGTGTGGTAGGGTTTGAAGAAGATGTGGATATGAAGAGAGTGAGAGCGGAAGAAGAACATGGATTTGGCCATGGTGGTCTGTAATTTGAGAGAGGGGTTGGATATTATTTGAGAGAGAGAGAGAGGGAATAAAAAAAGGGAATGAAAAAGGATTTATAAAAAGACCAAATTACCTTTGAGTTAACGTTAAAAAGTTAACAGAGTTAGTCAATTGGATGAAAATGGCTAGTTTTTGAAATGTCAAGGACGAAAAAGTTAAAAAAAAAAGTTTTTGGATGAAAATGGCTAAAATGGCCAAACCACAGGGACTAAAATGGCACTTTACTCTATATTTAACCTAATTGGCAAACAACTTGACTTATTGAGTTTCTCTAGAATACACTTTCAGCAAAAAAAACCTAGACTTATTGGCCCCTGTCATGTGATTTCTAATAAGTTTATAATTTTTTTATATATGTTAATCGATCTATAGTATCTAAACGAGAAAAAAAATTAGGCCCCTCTAGAACGTGGGCTCTGTACGGTCGCCCATCTTGCACACCATCAAAGACCCCTGGTATAACATTTAAAATATTTACAACTTGATGAAAACCTAGTTTCTTTTAAGAAATATAAATCAGAATATTCAACATTTTGTCTTGCGATTCTACTAGAAAACAGAAAACTAACTTTTTATAGTAATTAAAATTTTATGCATCCTTAACTAATTAAAAGATATAAAAGAGAAGTAGGGCATTTAATAATTAAACCTTAATTAATTAACACAAGAGGCTTAATTCTCTGTCATGGAGGCTTTTATTGGGTGGGTGGGTGAATTTACAGTTGGGGCATGTAGGTGAAATCTTGAACATCATCACCAACATATGACACTTTTTACACACTGCTGTCATCATCTCTTGTTGTTGATCTCCTCCTTCCAAAGCCAACCATCCATCACCAGTACTATGCTTGTTGAACGTGAAGTTGTCAGCAACATGGTGTTTCTTTGGTGTATCAGCCGATCCACATGGTAGGTTGAGCTCAAGATCAAGACTCATGTTCTTGGGTGGCTCGCCGGGATCCATTGAAGTCTTTTTACGAGTTCTTGTGTTGTAATAGTATATTTGACCAGACTGCATTCATTAGCAATTACTAAAAAAATAATTGACAATAAATTTATACTTTTGTATGACTATAAGTTTTCTCATATATAACCAAAGATGATTAATCCCTGCCGACTTCAAAAGATTAAATCTTTATCACTTGTGTAATAACATATATGTAATTCACTAAAAAATTTAAAGATGGGATCCTAAAAATAACTTGTGTTTAAAATTAGTTTTTTTCCATACCAAAGAATACCCCCATTAAATTAAACCATGAAAGATTGAAAGTACACTTTTCCCAAAATGATGAAATTTCTGTCATGTCCATGTAATCCATTCAAGAACTTAAAAGAAACCCTAATTTTTGTTCTAAACGTTGGTTTTTATAACAAATACTAAGATCTTGAAATCTTTATAAAAGATGAAGTTATCTTTCTGGAAGAAGTATTCTTGTAGTGAGGTAGTTGTTCGTTTAATTACCTTGATATCGAGGCATCGTTGCCACTCCAAAGGCATGGGACTCACAAGATGAAGCTCGGTGTCAAGTACCGATCTTTTCGACGAAGGGGGATTATCCAAGAAATCTTGTGGTTGTAAGGATCCATCACGTTTCCTCTTTTTTGAAGAATCTTCACAATCTTGAATCATTTTTGACGTAGGCATGAGAGATGCATGAAAAGAAACCATAGCAAACTTCTCTCCTTTTGATCCTCCTGATGAGTGTGTGTTTATAAGGTGGCGTGTGTGTGTTTTTGTGTGAGAGAGAGGGAGAGAGAGTTCAAGATTTTGTAATTGTGATGAGATTTATATAGAAGGGAGAGGTAAATGTTGTAGCATAAATAAAACAAGCACGTAACTGCAAGGGAGAATCTAAAAGGGGCAAAATATTAAATGTGAAACTAGTAAGGCCCATCAAACCCCCCCTCCCAATGTGCACTTGAAGTGAAGCTTGAGTTTTTGCAATTACTACTACAAAGCTGTGTAGTTCTACCAAACGATTAACTAATAAGAGCATGCGGTATGGGGGCATGAAGGCAGCTGTGAGTCGTGTGATCACCGTGAAACACCGCCCCCTCGGCGACATGAGGGGGCATGAGCCTCCCGCGTGAAAAATCTCATTGCTCACTTGCGCCTCTCTCTCTCTCACACACACACACACACACACTACAATCACACTACTCACACTCACTTGGGTATACCACATACCAAGTGAGAGTGGTGCGACCAACCCAACCAGGTGATGAGATGGCGTCCACATGGCAGAAAAAATGCCCTCACTTGAGTCTCACTCATTTGGATATACCTCATGCCCTAATAAACATATTTTTCTGTCATATATGTAAGGTCAAATAGAATTCATACACATGATTATATATAATTAGAGCTCTATTTATGTGAAAGACAAACCAAAATAGTTGGTATTTTTGGTTGTAATTCATGATCCATCAAGCAATTGCTATTGTTGTTGATCCCACTCCTTAATTTTGATTGCACAACTCATGTTCTTAAGTCAATTTTAAGTTATAAAGTTAGCATGCGTACCGGCCACCGCACTTGTTATTTAATGCATGGTCTTTGAATACATGAACTCAATTGAATGTATACACACTTGTCCTTAATAATTCATATAAATTGGTCATCATACGCAATGTGGACCAGTTGAACGTCATAATCATCAAACAACTTTATATAAATTTTATTACAAGAGGCGTATCTTTATATTTTCATATAACTCATTCCAACTTTGAGATGTGATCGGGAAAACGTTACGTTTAAAAACAAACACATCTAACATATATGGTTGAGGATATCATATTATAATGGAACTACAAAGGTTTATAAGTTATAACAATATATCTTTTTTGAGACTAGAAATGGTGAAGTATTCTTTGTTCAAGTACTTAGGTATGGACTGCCATTAGGCCTTTGGTCTGGTGGTCAAGAGGTTTTGCCATAAGACATTCCTTCAGGTTCAATCATCACAAAGTGCACTTCATAATTTCAGAAACACCCTCTGTGGCAGGACTTAAACTCTGGGTTAGGTGGGGTTAGCGACATCTTAACCGACATACCATTCTAAAAAACACTTAGGTATGGACTATAAAGTGTTATTAGAAAGATGAAGGAGGTGAAGTGTAATATATCATTAAATAAGGGGCAAGTAAGAGAGGTGTATAGATCGATACAGTTGAAGGAAGCCATGAATGCAGAGAGATCGAAGGAGCTTTTAATGGGGTTTCATTAAAAACCAACTTCCACGATTGGGTGACTGGAAAGAACTACAAAAGTTTTAAATAATTAAAAACTCCCAACACCCCCTCGGCTATTAAATTTGCCATGTCCCCTTGTATTTAAAACATTAGTCATCTTCCCCCTTTGAACTACTAAAACTTTTAAAGCTTCCTACAACCCCCTCTACACACTTTAAGTTTATTCATCTACTCCTATGAATTTATGTCATCGCTCTCGGTTTTAAACAACCATATTAAATCATCTCTCTCTCCATTTTATAAATTGTTTGGGATATATAAAAATTGTCTTCATGTTATTTATGTTTTAGATCATCCCTAGTGGTTTCACGTCCCCCTCTTTCACGCCTTGCCATGTCAGCGCCACATCAGCATAGGGGCAATCACTTGACAGAATCACTAAGGTGCGTAGTGGTTTCACGCCCCGCATTTAATTTTAAATAATTAAATGTTAAACTTAATATTTAATTAAAAAGAAAAAAAAAGAATAATGAGTAGTAAAGTTTTGATTGGCTAATATTTTGGTTAGATAGCCCCTTCCCCCGTGATTCCCCCCCCCCCCCCCCCCAACTCATGCCACTTTTCACGCCCACGGGAGCGGTGTTCCACGCCCATAAAAGGGCCATGTGGACCACGCCCCCCTTCCACGCTCCTACTGCACATACCCTTAGGATATTAAAACTACGAGTATGTGGTATACCCTCACGGATGGGAACCGTGAGGGGCTTCACGGCGTGAGTGGGGTCACGAACACCGCCCTCCTATGGCGTGAGGGGGTTTGTGTGAGGGGATTCACGGAAGAAACACTTGGGTGAGTGGAAGAAGGTGATGTGGCAGTGTGTGATTGGTTGAAAGGTAGCGTGAGGGGGCTCACTTGCGTGAGGGGGCTCAGTTGGGACCACCATGAGGGTAAACCTCATACCCTATGAGGTAATGAAAGCAAAGATTTCGTATTGATTATATTGTGTGTCCAAAAAGATCGGCCATGTGGAAATCTAGAGATCATGATTTATAAGGGTGTATACTAACATGCAGTTAAAAACCGATAAATTTCAAATCCAAACAACCCCTTAATCTCTTTTTATCGATTTTGATTAGACGCATGAGTGTTTTTTTTCATTTGAACCACACGTAGTTTTATTCACTTTCATTGTTTAAATCAACTTTATTCACTTTCATTGTTTAAATCCGCTAGTTCAACTAACAAATCACCACCTACACTTAGGGCTGACATAACATGTCAGACACGACACGATAAGACACGATGACCTGTTGTGTTCAACACGAACACGACACGATAAATAATCGTGTCATTTTCTCCAAACACGAACAAGACATGTTTAGAAACATGTCACCCGTTAAGGGATATGTTTAGAAACCTGTTTAGAGAGGCATTAAATATCACACATGTAATGAAAGAAAAAATGCCAAAAACTTCATTAAAATTATAAAATTCGAATCATAACATCCATTAACATAATAAATCCTAAACATTTTTAAAACAATAATCCATAAAAGTCAAATCAAAATATCCATGAAAGACAATTCCAAGTTTCGATGAGACATGTTAAGTGTTAACATGTCACTAACGGGTCTAAATAGGTTAACATATTTTTAGCCTGTTTAGATATGAATTTAACCGTGTCTTAACATGTCGACCTGTTCAAGACACGAAACATGTTAAGGTCAAACACGAGACATGTTAATTACGTGTCGTGTCGTGTTAACAGGTTCGTGTCAAAAACTGTCAGCCCTACCTGCACTATTCACATTCGTAAGTTCAACTAACGGGATCACCTAGAAATAATTAAACCTTCAAAACCCACCTAGAAACCATGTCTGATCGTCAAAATTGCTTATTTCTAAAAAAAATTTAAAGATTTTGTTAAGAAGAAAGCATACTACCAGCAAAAAACTATAAGTATGCAAACAAAACCCTTACATCAGGAAGTTTTGAAAATTGAAATTACACCATGTTGACCACTCTAATGAGGGATTTCCTCTATTTTTATCCATAAATATGCATTTGTTTTAATCTCGTCCAGAACCTTTGAAGAAGATGTTGGCTTGTTATTGAATACTTTGTCATTACGAGCTTTTCATATAAACCATACGGTTGTCATAAATATGCTAAGTACTACCATCTTATTGAAGTCGGGTTTTTGTATACTTTTTGGATTAAGGGAGGGAGCTTGCATCATGCACAAATATGACTCCAAATCCGACTTGCAAATGGGTAGTAGATGAATGGATTGACCGACTCAGGCAGGGGAACTGATAGGAACACCTCGCCAAAGCAATTAGTCACATGTAGGACTTATGTTTAAATCCGACCTCCACCCAAAGCAATTGATCTTTAACGGTGCACATTTAATCCAATATTAAGAATAAAGTTGTTGATTAAATGAGCCTTTCTCAGTCATACGACAAAGAGAGTTGGTTGTGAATATACGTAAATCGTCACCCAACCACACACATCTATCATTGTAGTCCTTCATGATCGGATTGTTGAGAAGAGAAGAACATTGTTGAGTTCCTACGGACTGCAGTGCTTCCTCGCTAAACAGTTTGTGCTTCCATCACCAATTCTAAACGAGGGCGTTTGGTTCTTTATGGACCCTATCGACCACCTTACATTTTTTTCTCTAATTCAAGAGCAGATAATAGCAAGAAACAATCTTTTAACTTACCTTCATCACACTAGTTATGAATTCGCAAGGTAATTGATTCTACACTTCCTACCTTCCCTTTCAAGAAAGCATCGATATCAATATCCACTTTATGTAATCCTTGCAATGTTTTTCCAAACACCTATGATACCAATTTTATCAAGTTGGAACTTCATGCTTTCTTGTTGTTGTGATTGAGTTGATAACCTTTGCCCAAAGACTTGTAGAGTCTATTTTGTATCACCACCACCACTTGATTAGAAGGGTAACGTTAGATCTTTGAGAATACCAACCCAAGCCCTCCTAATTCTTCTGAAGCAACAACTTTTTTCCCACGCCACCCATCACACTTTCGAGTTGTTGTAATTCCCTTCCCATAAAAAAATTCTTCTTATATGTTCTAGTTCCTCAATGACATGTGATGCGTGTGAAGTATATATATATATATATAAGATTAAGTCAATTCACACAACAGTTTTAAAAAGGAATTACCAATCCTAAAACACACAAATGGCAAGTGTACCGGTCGGAATGTAATAAGCGCAGGTAAGACCGGATATCAATCTGTGGACACCTATGGCGGCTCTCAATACTAAACCTCTATCGATTCCTAACCTAGAAATTAAATATAAATGAATGATTCAAACTACGGAGAACGAAACACAAGACGACTCTGAACTCTAGCAAACAACTAAGAAGACGGCGTAAAGATAAAATCGGATAGAAAGTAGCTACCTAGGTAAGAATCCTACTAACATGCAATGTCAAAGAGAATTTATACGTACGACCGTCTCTAAAGGTACGAATCTAGGGTCGACTAGGCGTGTCACCGACTTCCCAAGAAGACACTAAACTCGTGTAAAGAACAGGACGGGTGATGACAAAATGTCTAATGGAGGATCACCTCTCGGTCTCACCTTCACAATGTTGTTAAAGGTTGTGGTCCATAACCTAAGAGAAAAGGACAATCTCTAACTAGACCCCAAGAAAACCCTAAGAACACTAATCCACTAATGAAAGGTAAATCTCGCTCCGCGCAGGCTCGACCTAACACACAACGGGTAGGAGGTTCTAGGCTTATCTATCACCTCTCGGTCTCAAGACAAGGTAGGAAACTAAAATAATACTCAAACCAAGGACAAGATACTAACCGCTATCTCTAGTCAGTTATATAATCGGACAAAACACAAAGTAATCGTCCTAGAATGTAAGAATAAATCTAGAAGACACAAAATCAACCAAACATCATTCAAACATGGTCATGGAAACAACAGTCACATCAAATTAGTATTCATATCCATTCACAAGCAGTAGAGATAGAGATTCTAAGATCAACACAGCAAATCATACGATAAAAACCCATAAAAGCGTCAAAACACGAAAGCAATCATCAAACCTAGGTAGCTAACTGTCACACCCCCAAATTTATTTACTTAATAAATAAATACAGGTTGCAACGATTGGTTCATTACGCGATAGCGGAAGCTGTAATAGTGATTTCTAAGACTTGATTACATATACGATTACTAAGACTAAATAAATACAATGATCTAAGTCCCTCTAGTTCAATGGTCGACTTGAGACTTGATAATCTATGTCCGTCCGGTTACTAGGAATTGTTCCAACATAGCTAGCCTGTTCCAACATAGCTAGCATATTCCAACCGCTCTATGGCTAAAGGTTACCTGAGAAACATACTTGAAAGTGTCAACACAAAGGTTGATGAGTTCACAGAGTTTGTTAATTTAGTACAGTTAGTTTTCCCCGAAAAACTAGACATGACTTAACCGTCATAAAATAAGTAGTTTTCCTTTGAAAACATATACATGACTTAACCGTCGTCAAATAAGTAGTTTTCCTTTGAAAACATGCCCATGACTTAACCGTCATAAAATATGTAGTTTTCCTTTGAAAACATATACATGACTTAACCGTCATAAAATAAGTAGTTTTTCTTTGAAAACATGCCCATGAATTAACTGTCATAAAATATGTAGTTTTTCTTTAAAAACATATACATGATTTAACCATCATAAAATAAGTAGTTTTTCTTTGAAAACATATACATGACTTAACGGTCATCAAATAAGTAGTTTTCCTTTGAAAAATGCCCATAACTTTACGTCATAAAATAAGTAGAAATAATTCTAAACCCATATGATAACAAATGTTATTGTTCCATTCGTAAGCTAGCTAGTCTTACAAATACCTATGTCCATACATGAAACCGTAACCAAACCCCAACAATTTAATGCCCCGCCTCGCCTTTCTGCGAGTAAGATAATATGCGGTCATTCGGCCATTTGGACCCCTGGTTAGCGCGACTAACCATGACCGGGGGCGTCACCCCCAATAGTACTATTCATAGGACCCTAGGCTACAGTTAATGGTTACTAAATTGTTCTAGGGGACTTTAGCGAGATCTTTGTTCGTAAACTCATTTAAACATAAGGTCGGGTCGTGTTCTCTTGTTACCATATGAAAATGTTTATAAATGTGTTTCATGTTTTCTCAAATGTATCAAACATTTATTTTTCATGCTTTAAAATACGTAAGAAAATGTGTTGTATAAGTATGTTTCTCCCCCGGTGTTTACAAAACATTAAAAGCTAAAAGGGGGTCGTGAACTCACCTTGTGTCCGATGAAATCCTAGCAAATAACCTTGTGCTAATAGTTCCTGTCTATCCGTACCCTAATCACACAAGGGTACTAATGTGTTAAGACTACCCGTCTTATACGTAAGTTGTTCATCCGACTTAACGAATCCCGTTAAGTACGCCTTTGTTTAGTAAAAATAGTGTTTTTATTTACGACTCATTGGTGATTATTATTCCAGTCTAGACGCTTACATATTTTTCGAGAAAATAATATGTTTCCCTATTGGTGACTTATTAAGTGTACCGAAAATAAATATTATTTTTGTAACAACTTAAAATATATTCACTTACGTTTCACAATGTCATGTGATTATTTATTTTTAACCGAATCTCTTCATATGATCCATGTACATATATCAAATGTTCATATTAGGATACTAATCTTTAATTCCTAGAACATTTCCATGATTTAACCAAAACCGTACACCAACACATATATATCACAAATTTTATCCATAAACATATATTTTTAGTAACACCTTTCACGTTCATATGTTGATGATAATCGTTCGTATGTCTTCTTGAATCATAGGACACTACCTCAGGTCTTGCCAGGTAAGTCACACATGATCATATAACGTCACGAACATGTATCCTTCAACATAACACATGAATGGAATGAAGGGTTTATGAAGAACAACATCATCCAAGTGTTATTTTATGTGATAGTATATATATATGTAGTTTATATTTGATGTGTCCTTGTCTTTTCCATGGTCCTTCTAGTTTGGTATTTTATGTATGAACATGTACGTGTATAAATATATGTATTCAAACATGACTCATGAAGAAATAAAGCCAAAACTCATCAAGACTTTTATGTTTTATTTTGTTCTTGAAAACTCAGATTTTTAGGCGTACTTCGAATAGACTTTTAGATGGTTTTAGAAGACCAAATGACTTGTGATTTTCTTCTAAAATCAAGTTTATTGAAACCAAAGGAGATGTGAAAAAGTATTACTAGATTTGGAGTTGTGTAGGTACCTCAAAACAGGAAAATGAAAAGAGGTGTCCAGATTCGACCTGCACTGAGCGGCCTTCTTGCGCCGGCTGTTTGGAGGTCGAATACTACATGGATTCAAGTGATTCCACTTGGGTTCGTCCTTATTAACATGGAGATTCATTCTAGAATAATAATGGACCGATTTGGCCAAGTAACGAAGGAGATATGGTCTTGCAAAGTTGGCCAAAAATTTGGCAGAAACTGAGTTACGGGATTTTTGGGTATTCTTTTGGTTTTGGGGCTGGTTAAAACCGAGAGAAAGAGGGGGATAGAGGGTAATTTCTTATTGAAGTACTAGGGCTTGGCACTTGAATTTGTGGGTATGTGTGTGTGTTATTTGAGCCGAGAAAGGGAGAAAGGAGCAAGAGTTCTTGCTTTGAGTTGGACACTCCCTTTTATACTACATAGTTGGAGTGTAATTCCTTCCATCATCATTGCAAATCATATTAGATGAGACTTGATTTGATCCTTGCTTGATTTCTTGGATGAAAGGGTATGGCTTCATGACAACACATATGAAGGAAAGTTGGTGAAGCCTAATTGGGTTAGGGGTAGGGATGGCAGAAATACCCAAACCCGATGGGAAAACCTGGTACCCGGAACATCCGGGGCGGGTAACGGGCCGGGTATTCGGGTAACGGGCCGGGTATGGGATTGATTTTTTAAAAATTTTCGGGTTCGGGTACGAGTATGGTATTAAATGAAACCCGACCCGATTACCCGAAACATATATACCCGATTACCCGATTGGATACCCGTAATATTTTATTTATTTTCCTTTTATTTAAAATACATAAATAATTAATTAAATTTATGTTTCCAATAACCTTTCATTTCCTAATTGGATACCTACCTGCAAATCAGCTCTACTGCTTTAATTATCTTGAAAAAATTTATGTTTCCAATAACCTTTCATTTCCAATTAAATTTATGTTTCCAATAACCTTTCATTTCCAATATTGCTATCGTCCCTCCAACTCTCCAAATGGATATCCGATAATCTGATCGCAACTCGCAAGAACAATCTGTTCTCCAATAATCAGCATTGATGTTACAAACCTTTTCTGTTCATATATAAATATATTCGTATATGGAAGAAATCTGTTCATATCTGTTCTGTATACATTGTAAATAAAGTATATACGTTTATATACCATTCTATTTTTCAGGTAATGTGGACGAGGAAGGAGAAGGAATTATAGGTTGTGATAGTTCTAATACACAAACATATGCCGATAGTAATCAAAATGCTCAAGAAGATCAACAAACAAATACAAATCAATCTCATGATGATCTGGTTGATAAAAAAAGGAAATTTACTTCACCTGCATGGGAGCATTTTACAAAGTTAAAGGTAAATGGTGAGGAAAAGGCAGAGTGCATCTATTGTAAGACCAAATTAGGAGCAAAGTCCAAAAATGGGACAAAACATTTGCTTTCTCATATGAATAATTGTAAGAAACGAAAAAATAAAGATATACGGCAACAAGTGTTATCGATGAATCAGATAAAGACACCAGGACAATCAGATCTATCTTGTTATAATTTTGATGCTGATAAGTCAAGACATGATCTTGCTGAGATGGTTATTGTGCATGAGTATCCACTTTCTATGGTCGAGCATCATGGGTTTAGAAAGTTTGTGGGGAGCCTTCAACCTTTTTTTAAGGTTCCATCTCGAAATACACTCAAAAGTGACATATTGAAGATTTTTGAATATGAGAAACAAAAGACAATGAGGTATATCTAATTATTATTTTATATTAAGTCTTTGATATGCTACATTCATACTAAGATTAGTTTATTAAGGATTTTGGAGAAGAATTCGAGTAGAATCGCAATTACCACTGACATGTGGACATCAAGCAACCAGAAAAAAGGATTTATGGCGATTACTACTCATTTCATCGATGATAACTGGGAGATGCAAAGTCGAATAATGAGGTAGAACTAGGTTTATTTATGTTATTAATAGTATTTAAATTGTTCAATATAACTGTCGAACTAATGTTTTAAAATTTACACTAGGTTTATTTATGTTCCTTGTCCTCATACTGCTGAAGTTCTTGCCAATGTTTTGTATGAGTCATTATGTGATTGGAATATAGATAGGAAAGTATCCACAGTAACCGTTGATAATTGCACAACAAATGATTTATTGATTCACTTATTACTAGACAAACTATCCTTGGGTGATCTTATTTTGGGGGGTAGGTTATTTCATATGCGTTGTTGTGCGCACATTTTAAATCTAATTGTCCAAGATGGGTTGTCAGTTATTGCTGAAGGGATAGAGAGAATTAGGGATAGTGTAGGGTTTTGGACAGCAACACCAAAAAGGTATGAAAAGTTTGAAGAAGCATCTCGCCATTTAGCAATTCCATCTTCAAAGAAGTTGTTCCTTGATTGCAAAACCCGTTGGAATTCAACATACCTGATGTTGAACGTTGCTATTATCTATAAAGAAGCTTTCAAACGTCTTAAGCAACGAGATGCTCAATATAAGAGTTTGCCAACAGAGAAAGACTGGGAGTTGGCTTTTAATATTTGTCAAAAGTTAAAGGTATTTCATGATGTGACCGAGTTGTTTTCTGGATCAAAATATCCCACAGCAAATATATTTTTCAAATCCGTATATGAAATAAAGTTTGTGTTGGACAAGTGGAGTCAAGATAAGGAGGAAGTGATCAAGGAGATGGCCAATAAGATGATTATCAAGTATGATAAATATTGGTCAATTATTCATGGGTTTATGGGAGTAGCAGCCATTTTAGATCCCCGATACAAGTTGTCAATTATGAAGTTTTCTTTTCCGAAACTTTATGGTTCTAAAGATGATGCAGATGCTGAAATTGAGAACCATAGAAAGTTTATGTATGAATTATTTGAAGACTATAAAACAAACGCAAATGAAAATGCAAGGAACCATGATTTTGGTAGGTCGCGTTCAAATAATGATAAAAGTGAAAGTGGATTGTTTGATGACTACTCGTCATATGTCGCCGAGGAGAATACATCATCAGGTATGATTTGTTTTACCATATATTTTTATATTAATATTCAATTAGCATAGTTAGACATAAAAACTTTGTTTATTGTTATAGGATGTATTAGATTGGAGCTTGATCATTATCTTGAAGAGAAAGTTTGTTCGCCAAACATAGATCTTGATATACTAGCTTGGTGGAAAACAAATGGTATGAAGTACCCGATACTCCAGAGGATAGCCAGAGATGTATTAGCAATTCCTATAACAACCGTTGCCTCCGAGTCTTCTTTTAGCACAAGTGGTAGATTGGTAAGTCCTCATCGTAGCCGCCTTCATCCAAGTACATTAGAAGCGTTGATGTGTGCTCAAAGTTGGTTGATAAATGAAATAAGAGGTAAGTTAATTTGATTACATTTATAAATGATTTTAACTTTACATATTAATTGTATGTGCTTTTTTGATAAACATAGCAACTTGTTCGAGAGAAACCGAAGCATATTGTAAAACAATCGAGTATGACTATGATGATGGTGACGAGGTAAATATATATTTCAAGTTTCAAATTATTGAATTTATGTTATTTTCTTGTCATGGGGTGATCTATTTAATGATGTATTCTTTTATTTTCTTTACAATTGTAGGAAAATGCTTTCAAAGAATGATGGTGACATGGTAGTTGATAAAAACAGGAAAATGCTTTCAAGGAATGATGGATTAGCCTTATTTTTGGATATGGGAATGAAACAATGATACTGCAGCAGTTTTCTCTTATTGGATATGTTTTATGGATCAGTTTGTTTTTTTGGATATTGTAGTAACTTTTGGATATGTATCTGAAAGCAAAATGAGCTTATGTTACAATAGCTTTTTTTCAAATATATGTTGTATGGTGGTAGTTGTTAAACAAAATATGTTGTAGTCTCTTTTTTCAATTATATGTTGTCGGTATTAAAAATATAAAAAAGAGTAGCTGAAATGTACCCGACAAATACCCGATGGGTAATGGAGATACCCGCTGGTATGCCCGATACCTGATACTAACGGGTATACCCGATACCCGCGGGTATGCCCGATACCCGACAGGTAAATACCCGAAACATACCCGACGGGTATCGGGGCGGGTATGGGACAAGACTTTACAACCGGGCATGGGTTTGGGATTACCAATACCCGGCCCGAACCCGACCCATTGCCATCCCTAGTTAGGGGTGGGGGGTTGGGTGTTGTCCAATCACTAGCTACCTCTCAGTTGCTAGTTAGTTCGGTCTAAGGTAGTGTACACCCGGTAGGTGCTCCCGTAATATAATACCCGGTTCAAGAATTTTTAGTGATTTAGACTTTATATCTATATACCTAGATATTTTTATATGTATATGTATACATATATATATACAATTATTAGATGAAACGGGGGGGGGGGGGGTTGAGTGTAGATCTCACAAGTCATCATCGTTACGACTTGATGTTGGACTGGAGTATAAGCGAAGATATAATGATGGTGATGTGATCTTTAAGTTGCTTGCATTTTTTGTCATAATCATGATGATTATAACGCTTGAGTGTTGTGTAAGCAAAGCAATCATGATGATTATGTGATTGATTTAGACGCGGTATATTACCCGAAATTAATATCCGCTTTAATATCTTTGATTATTAAGACGTTCTACATTTTGTGTAGTTTGACTAGCTTTAATAATCTGCTAGTGAATTCCCGACATAGTTATTACTTTAACTATAGTATACATGTATACACATAAAATAACTCAAGGTCATGCAACCAACATTTTTATGTCCATGTTTTAAGGTTTAGTCACCAATATATACGTTTTTATATTTAAACGTGTCCCTAGACTTTTACCGGAATAAAATCTCGTTAATCACCAACGAACGTTCAATGCGGGTTATTATCGTTTATTTCCTAGTAATTTTTAAAAATTACTAAATATGACACTTGTCCCTTTGCTAGACTCCTGACAATACTATGTCAAAGATAATATTCCAAGAAATATAAAATAGGAATGTGCAAATATGACTATGGGTATTGACCTGGACTACTGGGTGTCACACTAACAGGTTTAGCTACTCATACAACTCTAAAACATCATTAAGTATGAATCATAAAGAAACATAATCAACAATAGTTCCAGAAATCAAAAGAAATACGCAAACCGAATGTTCCCGAACCGAAAATAAACTTCACTCTTCAATCCGAGGATTATAGGAAGCTCCAAATACCAATTCCTATTGCTCCTTATTGTCTCCTATCGTCCCTAGGCTGCCTCCAGTCGAACTCCCCTCAAAAAGCCGTCAAAAAACGTTTTTATAACCTAATTCCCGTAATCTGCCCGTAGAGAAGGTTAGCGGACCGCTAAAAAGCTCCATAATGGTCCGCTATGGTTGAAATTTCGGGATTTTATTCGCGTTGGGCTTAGGGAATTTCCGAGACACCCAAGATTCATATATTATGGGCCCGGTAACTCATTTTTTTGCCCGAGATAAGCCCATCTGAAGTTCGGACTTTTTTTTCCTATCGATTCCATTTATTCCTTCATTCCCGCAACTCGTTTTCTCGCTTATTCTTCTCGTTTCTCGTACAATTCCATCATATATAGACATAAGTATCATAATCCAATGAATTCACAATCAAACCCTATTTAAATGTGGTGAAATACGCTTTATTAACATGTGTGTTTTGCACCACATCAACATGCACTACTAAGAACCACTTTCAATAAGGTGAGCCCCCCGACAAATAATAAATATTTCTCTTTCCAAACGGAAAGCTTTGATTTAAGATTTTCAGTAACTGGATACCAGTTCCTTGTGAGGTTCATATTTACGCCAACTAGGAGGCCTAAATACATGAATGGACATGAAGCCATTTGACAACTAAGAACTTCTGCCATGTTTACAATTTGGGGCGGTTTCACACCAACACTGAATACCTTGCGACCTTTAGCCCCTATGTTATATAAAAACATCTGAGCATTCTAGCTAAGTTTGGAAGTTTGAAATCGACCATTCATCATGAAATAGTCTCATCTGCATAAAGTAAGTGTGATATCATTGGGCCATTGTTTGGTGTGGGTATACCACGAAAGATCCCCAAATGACATGCGCTTTTTAGGGTTACATTAATTGCTTCCATAACTGTTATAAATAAAAAAAGGGGAGAGAGGATATCTCCTTAACTAACCCCTCTTGATGCTTGGAGTTCCTCCTTAGGCAATTGGTTAACCAATATAGATGTTCTAACTGAGGATAGACAACTTGCCATCCATTGTCTTCACACGTTGGGAAAACCCATATATCCCAAAATTGAATCAAGAAAGTTTCAATTGATTGTATTGAATGCCTAAAGTCGACCTTAAAAAACATCGTCTCCCTTTTGTGTCTTTAGCCGAGAGTAGATTTTTTAAAAGTCAATGGACCTTCCAAGTTATTCGTTCCGGCAATAAAAGTTGATTGCTCCTTACTAACCCACCAAGTTATAAACTTTTTTAGCCAAGATCTTTTAGATCACTCTGTAGACACACCCAATAAGGCTAATAGGTCAATAATCCGATAAGAAGAGAGGGCCATGTACATATGGAGCGAGTGTAATAAAAGAACCATTACATCCTCGACTAATCGTGCATGTAGTGAAGAAATGATCTATAATACTTCTGAATTCAACTTCGAATGATCCCCATAACTTTTTGATATATTTGAAATTAAAATTGGCTGGGTCGGGGCTCTCTCATTACCAAGGCTCCATATCGCCTCCTTGATTTCTTATGTAGTGAATGGGCTTACAAGGGATTTTGCGTACCCAGTTGGCAGCGATTTGTAACCCACATTCAGTAATAGTGGCCTCACTGGAAGAGGGTCTTCGAACTTGCACTTAAAAAACCAAAGGACCTAGAGTTTAATTTTCCTCAGTTCAGAAATTCAGATACTAGCCCATTTATTCACCCCTTCCTAGTGTTGTTTTTATAATACCGTGAAAAAATTAGTTACTCGACCCTTTTGTTTTAGATCCTGTTTTTTTTTTCTTTTTCCAACTCCAATAGGGCTTTCTTTTTAGCCAATCTCTCATGTTTTTATTCGTTTGACGATAATCTTGTTTCATTCGAAAATAATGTTTGAAGTTAATTAATAATAACAAAAGGTTATTATTTGATATGATTATCACTTGCATGATAACTTTTATGTACATTCATGAAGGTTTATGTAACGAATTGCCCCCAGGTTCTCACCTAGTTGGTTCATTTATTAATTTTTAGTGGTTACGTATGTACTATTATTGTAACTAGGTTCTTTTATGGAACGTTTTACAGATACGTATGTATTTATAGACAAAGCCTATAAATAAGTAAATAAATATTTATATATTTGCATATACTCTGATGTGCAATTAAGCATGCTAGCAATCCGGTAATTTAAGTTTTAACTATTTAACATACTTCCTTTCTATAAAATGACTAATTGGTTTTTCAACTAAAGTGAAAACTCGACCTAAAGAGGTGGTAAATTTGTTGGTAGAATTTATTTAGACTTGACATTGAAATTGTTTAAAACAACACGTCATGTCTCTATGTTTGATTCACAAAATAATTGGATTTCAAATACTATGGAAATTAAGACTTTGTTGTTTAAGATCAAATATAAAATAAGTTCATTTCATCGATAATCACTTGACAGGTTACCGATGGTTGGATCGGGTTTGTAGTAACTCGATCTGTTGGAACTAATTAAAGGTTGACTTTGGTTAAAACGAACTCAGTTCTTACCGACGACATGTTTCCCGATATCATTGGCTTGGGTCCGTAGGAACTCAGTTGCTACCGAAGGTTTACTTGAGTCGGCACTAACTTAGTTCCCACCAACAACACTCTTACCAACATAACTTAATGATAAGATTTTGTCCAATACTTTTCAGTATTGTCGATGAGAATCTATTTGCAACATATATTCGGTCGGTCGAGGGATTATCAACGGATTCCTCTGTTTATAGGGTATTGGATTATAGATAACAAGTCTAAAATATGTTTTTTTTTCTGTTTGATAATATAGTATACAGAATAGCAATGATAATAGTTATGGGCAAATGACATGAAAATGAAATTGTACGTTCGGTTATTTATCTTTGGATATTTTAGATAAATGTTTTCCAGTACGATGAAAGAAAATCCAACATTTAAAATCCGTTTTACAAATATAGAAGGAAGTAGTTAAATATATATACATTTTTTTTAAATATAGATTAAATAAATAAAGGCTACTTGCCATCATTACAAGATGGTTGAACCGAAATAAATGAAATGAAGGAGCATTCAAACCCCTCACTTTCTACAAACACCTCTCCTTCGTCACTCTCACTACCGGTTTTGTTTAATGCCATCAACCCACCTCCCCTTCTCTTCATTTATGGCCTCCCCCCCCCCCCCCGTTTGGGTGGAGGGGCATCCAAACCACGAAGCCACACATCCATCAATGAGACTGTAACACGTCATTTGAAGACACAAGAAGCCTCAAAGGTGGGGCACCCAAGCCATGAAGCCATACACCCACTATGGGCTCTAACGGTCCAATAAACGGTCGGATTGCACACCTAAACCATGGCATTGGGAAGCCGTAAAATGAAGTCGTGCGTCGTCGTCGTAGGGGTGGCGGCAGTGTTTCCGTGGTAGCAGCACGGCGCCGCAGTGGCAAGCCGTGGGCGCCCCCACCACCTTGCATTTGCATGTGTATATGTAGATATGTACAGAGGTAGCCAGGTAGGTCATTGTATATAGTGTTAGTTTAACTTCTGAAGTGTTGAAATATATCAGTAAGTGAAATGTGTATTTTAGCGAAGGTATACACGTCCATTTAATTATGCATTATAATTACATAACATATGTATTAATTACGCATTGTTATGTATATAATTACGCAACTTTATAATCAATTGTATATCTACTTTTTTTACGTGTCATTTTAATATATATATATATATATATATATATATATATATAATCAAAATTTAATTAGAGACATGTTATCAAAACATAAACTATCCCAATGTTTTCATCTGAGCGGGTTCTCTAAAAAGAAAATATGAGGTATGTGCTATTCATGTTACCCCAAAAACTAGAGCCTGTCTCAGCCTTTTAAACACAAGAAGTGTTCTTGCCCTGATACCATTATTGGTCGGTATAAGAGAAGGAGTAAAAATAAAACATAAAAAGATACCAAGAGGACTAACGGTACATAGATTTCTCGAAACGATGATTATGAACAATGGATGGAGCAAGAGAGGTTTGTTCAAGTCACAACGGAAGTTTTTTTTTATGGGTAAGGGATATAATATGAAGAACGAGGGAAAGATATAAAATTTATGAAGTTTGAACTAAAGAAAGCGAAAGAGAAATTTAGAAGGCCATGAAAGCAAAAGATTTATTGCAAATATTATTATTTCTTCGTGTGTTTACAACAAAGGAATTGTCTTCTATATATAGGCATAAATCAAACTTTTATACAAGCATTACTGGAGGTAAAAAGTCCAAAAGAATACACAAAATGATTACAGATATTGAAATCTAAAATTACATAATTACAAACTACAAATTCTTGACATAAAGTTGTTGGCCACAATGTCTTCCTAAATTGATGGCATTTGAAATTATTGAGCCATGAGAATTATCGTCTAGAAATCTTTGTATGTACTGTCTATCGACGGTGGTGAAGCTGGGCATGTGCCTACGTCTTCTGTGTTTTCTTCATTAATAATATGTTTGAGTTCTAAATCATGCCCATCTTGTTCTATTAATCTTCTTACTTTGATCATTCTTTATAAATCTAACTATGGCTTCAGAGTCCGTTCTAACTGTAAATTCTTTATGTAAAAAGATTTTGAATTTTTCTAAGGAGTTAATTAATGCATGTATTTAAAAATCTAAACTCAAACATGTTTTTTTTATTTTATTTTATTTATAAGAGTATCAATGTAATATTACAAATTTTTACCAAAAAAACATTTTAAGTATTGGCTTACGAATACGTACACATAGTGTTACGTATGTGTTACGTATACGTAAACAAAAATAAAAAAATTGTAGTTACGTATACGTAAAACATAATACGTAAAATGATTTTTTTGGAAAAATATTTAATATTACATTAATACCCTTTGAAATAAATTAAAAAAATAAAAGATCTATAATATTATTTGATTGGCTCTTGGCTGTTTTCACGGGTAGGGATGACAATGAGTCGGGTTTGGGACTGGTTTAGGTAATCCCAACCCCATACCCGGTTATAAAATCTTGTCCCATACCCGGCCCAAAACCCGTCGGGTTTCTATCGGGTAATTACCCGTCGGGTATCGGGTATACCCGCGTGTTTCGGGTAAACCCGTTAGTTTGTGAAAAATACCCGTTGGGTATACTCGACCCAAAACTTGTCGGGTATATATAAAGTTGTAATTAAAATAAAAAAGAAAGAAAATAAAATCACGTTTGGTATATACATTTAAAATAAATACGATATATATACACTTAAAATAAATGTGATATATACACTTAAATTAAATAAAAAAGAAAGAAAGATATGTCGGGTATATAATCGAGTAAACGGGTATATGTTATCAGGTAATCGGGGCGGGTAAACGGGTATATCACCATATCCCATACCCGTCCCAAACCCGCGAAAAAATTCAAATGTAATCCCATACCCGATTACCCGGCCCATACCTGTCCCGAATTCTTCGGGTTTCGGGTTTTCTCATCGGGTTCGGGTTTCACTGCCATCCATATTCACGTGTTTCGTATAACTGTGGTTTTCTCATCCCTCCCCTATATATACACACACATGTCAAACCCCGCCAAGGCGGAAGTACGGGATGTAACCGGTATATCGCATTGAACACAAGTACAAGAGAAAACTAAAAGAAAATTGTGCATTACATTGAGCCATACTACAAGCCTATATCGAAAGGACAAATACATGGAAACCCCCGAATCAATATATAGTGTCTAAAATGTCTGATTACAACCAAAGGTACCCAATAATAATTCTTCACAAAAGCAAGCCCTTTAGAGCCCGTTATCCTCATAATTGTTTGCCTGAAAAGCATGTTTCGAAAACGGGTCAACTATAAAAATAGTTGGTGAGTACGCAGGTTTTGCGAATCGATAAGAAAAAGTAAGTAATTTCAAAATTTAATTGTAACCATTCGCAAATGATCAAGTACACGTGTTAAGATTTTAATTACCCTTAGCCACAATCAAAACCGTCAGACTAGTTGTTGCCCTTGTATCCAGGTGTCAAATGCGAACACCTACTATGGCTAATTATGCGCCCAAATGACCCTATAATGTACGTTTTCTTAATTCTAGTCTTAAATAAATAAGGAAAGCTAATTAAGAGTTCAGATAAAGAGGGAAGAAAAGTGAAAATGAAACCGAAATGACTTAGTTATTTTAGTTTCACGAAATATGAAAGGAAGATGAACCAGCATGGGGTTCAAAGAAAATTGAAATTGATCTTCAAGTTAAGTTTTGTATATTTATTATTTTGCTATAATCGAATAGTAATGATAGGTTAAAGGAACAAATTTTATGAAAATTTCAAGTAGGTGTAAAATTGAATTATTAGGAATATTTATCATGAGTATAGTAAGAATGGAAAACACCGAAATGAGGATTTATACGAACGATCGTATAAAAAAGTTGTATTGCCCAAGAAAAATAATCTTAAAATGCTTTAAGGAATTTCTCCATTCTATTGTTACTTCATCGATGTTAGAGTGTGCATTTGGATTATAAGAAAAAATCCAAGATTATGCCGGGACCTCCGATGATAGTCATACACTTACTGCAAGTGTCGAGCGTTGTAAAGACCCATATTGAATTTACTTGGCCAGTAAAATCTCAAAGGATACGATTTAGCAAAAAAATGAATGAGAGAAAATCTTCGTTGCCCAAGATCCATTAAGAAGTTGATTAAATCAAATTTGAATTTCTCTTGTTCCTTCAGAACTGCGAGAACGTTACATGAAGATTTATTAGGGGAGTCAGAAATATTGAGGTCTGATTCACGCTAAACCGAGGGTCGGTCACATGCGTCGATAGACAAGTAACGAAATCGAAAACAAAAACAATTCTTCAGCTGTATCTCCAAGGTGTATCAACACTTTACAAGAATTTCCAAATTTGGTTCAAGTATCGAGGTTAAATCAACTAAGAACAGATCTCTTCAGTGTCTCGGTCTAACTTGTCATTCAAAAGGAATCTCAATAAGAGTTTTGAATCCATTAGGATTCAAAGATGAAAAAGACGATATAAATTCCCATGTCTCCTGAGGTAGCCCATCGCATCATTTGATGTCTTTGGCTCAACCCTTAAGGTTACGATAGTTTCGATCAATATTCGAATGACTGGGAATCGGGACTAGAAATACAGATTAATCATGAACATTAACTCGGACAACAAGACTCACTAGAGTTCTCATGCATTGCATATTATGATTACGTGTGCACCCGTAAAGATAATTTACTTTGCATGGTCCCTATAGTGTTTAGCCTATCCCAAGCTCTCAATTAAAAGGAATCTGAAATGTTCATTAGATCGTGTCATCGTGTTGCACTTTCGCGTAAAAGTGTGAATGTTCTATCTGATCACTCTTAATTATTTGTACCAATACTCATGGATCTGTCGACTAAGGCTGTTGCTGGATGCAGGTAATAGTAGAGGGGCACAATTGGCGTCCTCTAATAAAATAAAAAAGTGTGTAGTGGAAGTCAGGCTCTGATAATAGGGCAGAGATCCTCAAATCAGTGTCGAGCAAATCATGCTACAAATTTATACGTATCCATGGATCTAATGATCCAACAAAAAAAAAAGTCTATGGGTCTCCTGACCCATAGAGTTCTCTCCCGTTTAGTCTTGTTTCTTCACCTCGAGTTCCCTTTAGATCGAGCAATTATGTCTGCCATATCTAATGGCGAAAGTTCTAGCCATCCAATCCAGCAGATCACGAAAGAAAATATATACCGCACCAAGTGAAAACAATAAATGTCAAATAAGAAAGTCGACTCCACAACTGGAGTAAATGCAGGTGCGGGGTAGGTACAACTCGTGGTAACACCCAGACTGGTGACTGGTGATTACTACCGTCATCAATCGAGTTCAACTCATAACTCGATCCTCTAGGCTTAATGTGCAGAATCTCCATCATCCTCGACTCGTAATCAGATTTGTGATATTCTGCGGGTCCCATGACCAAAAGCGACGGATATGGACTACCGCAAACATAACCAGAATCATCAAAAGAGTACGCGTAGTGCCGTGACGACGACATAATTATGACGAAGCAATGTGTAATAGATAAGCAAAAGGTAGTATGCAATGCACACATAATTCCTAAGGTTCAATGCAATAAACTTAGAGTTATAGAGGTCTAGTCTCGAGTAAACCTAATTCTCTATAACCAGTGCTCTGATACCAAGTCTGTCACACCCCGCCAAGGCGGAAGTACGGGATGTAACCGGTATATCGCATTAAACACAAGTACAAGAGAAAACTAAAAGAAAAAAATGTGCATTACATTGAGCCATACTACAAGCCTCTATCGAAAGGACAAATACATGGAAAATCCCGAATCAATACATAGTGTCTAAAATGTCCGACTACAACCAAAGGTACCCAATAATAATTCTTCACAAAAGCAAGCCCTTTAGAGCTCGTTATCCCCATAACTGTTTACCTGAAGATCATGTTTTGAAAACGGGTCAACTATAAAAATAGTTGGTGAGTACGCAGGTTTTGCTAATTGATAAGAAAAAGTAAGTAATTTCAAAATTTAATTGTAACCATTCGCAAATGATCAAGTACACGTGTTAAGACTTTAATTACCCTGAGCCACAATCAAAACCGTCAGATTAGTTGTTGCCTCTGTATCCAGGTGTCAAATGCGAACACCTACTATGACTAATTATGCGCCCAAATGACCTACAATTCTGGTTGGCGCGACCAACCCTGGGCGGGGGTGTCAACCCAAATAGTACTATACATAATTCCCATCGCCTATCCAAGCTAATTGATTGCGTTAAAGTGGGGACTTAATGCATCTAAAAGTAAACCCAGGTAATCCTAATCCCAAGTAACAACGTGCAGTATGGAACAGCTTTTCCCCCGTAAAACAGTAAAAATGTAAAGTCGGGCCGCGAAACTCACCTCGAAATCAAGCTAATAAAGTCTCAAGCTCAACTGACATCAAGTGGGCTCAACGATCCTAAACAGTTCCTATAAACCGGTGTATCAACATCAACAACAATATAACTAGGATCATGCCCTAACCATATGAGTTCTAATCTAACCCAGTTCACCATCTAAGGTTCTAGATATGCAAATTGCAATTGATGCAATTAATGCAAATGATGGTGACAAATGATTAGGTTTAAAGTATTTTGTTCACAAACAAAGTTCTATTAATTACACATATTCCTGTTCAATAATCAGTTAAGTTTTTTAAACTTGACAGTTTTAGTCCCTCGAGTTTCCACTCTAATAAAAAAGGTAGATGGATTCCTAAACAGATCCTATATAACAGAAACGTGTTAACAAAACAGTACAATTAAGTCCATAATCAAGTAATCGAGTTTTAATCTAAAATTCGGTTATTAAACTTACTTGTGACAAAGTTTGGCTTCCCTAATAATGAATAATAATTATTAATTAATAATAAATAATAATTAATTATATTAATAAAACTATTTTAATCCAAAATGATTAAATAAATAATAATTAAATAAAACTTTAATAATAAATTATTAAAGTTTAATATTTTAAAACATTAATCTTTTATAAATAAGATATATTATTTAAAATTATAATATTATATTAATAATATTAGTGGGATTCATTAAATATCCACTATATTGTTATAATATAAAAACTTTATTAATATTAAAGTTTTATAAAAATCTTTTTAATAAAATATTTAATAGTTAAAACTTATTTTAATAAACTGGAAATAAGATTCCATAACTTAATTTATTAGTTTAACTCAAATCACTAAAATAAGCTTTCAATAGAAAATTTTATAAAAACTCTTTAGATTTATAAAATTCTACTTCCAATAGTTAATATCTACTGTTAAATTGACAAAAAGTATTTTTCCTGATTTTTCCAATATATAGATTATTTTTAATAAATAAATTACTCAGTTTTAGAATTATATTCATAGATAATTATAGAATATTCAAAAATTCACAAGATTATAATTATAACTTGTACACACTATATCCAGGTTTCAATGTCAATTACAAGCAGATTTGACAAGTAAAAACCTATTTTCTAATTTATATCTTATTTAACTATTTAATTATCAAAAATATAACAATTAAATTCGAAAATCCACAAAATCTCGTTTTTAACAGTTTTACATCATATACAAACCGAACAGTAACTTTTTATAATTTTTCTGTGTCCGAAATATTTATTTTAATATTTATCTATTAATATCAATATTAATTATAATAAATCACATAATTTTTTTTTTTTTTTGAACATCCAAATCAGTTTTACAAACTTCAGAGCAATATACTACTGTTTTATATACTTTCATATGAACTTCATACCAATTAACACAAGTTTTTACAATTAAACATTCTAATGATCATAAAAATGCTAGTTTTAGGGTTTTGATCCATACCTTGGTTTTAGACTAAGATTTTGGATATAACACTTGATGATTTCCAGCAACTATATGTCCACAAAATCCTTCAATCATATATACATATACCATATATAGCAAAAAGAGAGTCAAAAATCAAGAATACCACGTGTGTGTTTTTAAAACTAGTTTGTGTTTGAGTATGATTTTAGGTGCTTTCAATTACTCAAATAATTTGGGGCTTCTACCAAAATTAAGAGTGTTTAAATACCAATAGATAGGAAAAAGAATCATAAAAATTAGAGTTGTTTTGGTACCTCAATCGAAAGAAAAGAATTAAGACATCACAGGTGACGTTCGTCCAGCGCAGTCGTCTTGTGGAGGCTATTTGAAGGTCGAAATCTCCACGAAATCGAGCAAGACGAATTGGGCTCTTTAAATAACTCATAGAACTAAATTCCAGAAAAAGAATCAGGTCATTTGGTTAAGAAATAAGGGAGATATGGTCGTTTGAAGTCAGGTCTGGTTTTCTAACAGAATGTTACGAAATTTGGTGTAGGAATAAGGAAACTAATTTGGATGATGATATTTTGTTGATAATCAGCCTTCAAACTTTCAAAGGAAGTTAAAAGACTTCTAAGAACATAAGAACACCAAGACTTTTGCTTTGTATGTGTAAGAGGTTAGAGAAAGAGATGAGAGGTATGTGAAATGAATTGTTTGAGTGTGTGTGGGTTGTTTGTGGTTTACGGCCAAGCAAAACAGGAGGAAAGCAAGAGTGGTTTTTGAGATTGTAATGATTACAATCAACTGAGTAATAGCTTGAGGTGTAGCAATATTAGAAAGAGTAGGAATTAGTTAGGCTAGGTGTCAACAATCTAGATAATTAGGATTATTAATTTACGTAGATGATTAAGACTAGATTATGCTTAAGTAAAACTAGTTAGATAACTAAACTTAGTTTAGTGTTTAAGTTAATATAAATCATGTCTAAGTTAGTTAAGATGATATATAATCCATAGAAATAAATTTTTGCAAATGATTATGGTGTAATACCATAATTTACGAGCTTATACAACACGAAAGTTTTCATAAACTTTATGAACTAAAAATGAGTTTTTCATATGAACCAATTTTCAATGAGTGAACTTGTGGCTTGACTCTTGCTATAAAATGGCAATATATATGATCATACATATACTACTAAGGTTCTACTAACTCACAAATACAAAGATCACATAAAATCATGAAATCCAATCACATAGACAATTAAGCAAAACAAGGTTTTTATGCCAAATAATGCATGATACCCACTATAAATATGTTCTAAGGTACTATGTAACCTTAATTGTGTCTACTTAAACCACTCCAAATAATAATTCAAGTAATGGCTAATAAAAATTGGCCTTGATTTTGAGGGTTATCACAACACACACACACACACATATATATATATATATATATATATATATATATATATTATCATATGGAGAGAGAGACAGAGAGAGAGAAAGGGAGGAAGGGAGGGGGAAAGATTATGAGAAAACTATAAAGTTATGTCAAAACTAAGAAAACCATTCTTAACCAATCATTTTTTTTTCTTTTTAATTTTTATGTTTTTAATTAAAATGTTAATTTTAACACAATTTAATTTGGGTATTTGTCACACCCGTAACACATGACGGTTATCTAATCAGAACAGTACCTCCAACAGATGTGTTCCCAGGTAAGAGCGACGGGTCTAGGAGAGATTTCTACACCGCTCTTTCCTAGACAGAACATTTCGTTCGTCAGATAACTACATACTACTCAGAAGGTCGCCTTCTAGTTACAGTGACGTTGATACCAAAAACACACAGCGGAAGACTAAAGCATAACTTCTATTAACATCAAAACAGTGTTTACATTATGTCAAACAAAAGTTACATCATTTGTTCCTAACTAGGAACATATCATTCGGGACTTATAAGCATGCCTATCATCTGGATCGTTCATCTTTTTCATTCTAGTCTTGGAAATGCCATGTCTAATGACTACCTGTGATGCGTTCAAAAACATTTGATAAAACATGGGTCAACATAAAGCTGGTGAATTCATAAACTAAAATAGTTTATTAAAATGACCCGCTAAAGTATCTTGAACACATTCATGGGTTTTCACACCCAAATTCATACATAACTATGAACAATCATTCAGTATATATATATATATATATATATATATATATATATATATATAACCAAAGACCGTTTCATGGGTCCTGTCCAACATGTCGTTCCACGGGCAAGTGAAATACAATAAGCGCTTAGAATACGTTATATATAAACAATCAGTACAATTGTTTCAAGATACATAAAATGTTTCATAAATCAATCATGCCAGACAAGGTCATGACTGGGTTCATGCATCACAGTTTAGGAACTCACCCGGACAGTATTTCGGCTTATTAATCAATAATGTGGTAAACACCTCGGGCAGAGCTCCTAGATAATCATAACATTACTTAATTACATAATCCTAGCTTAATGGTTCATAACCAAAGTTTAATGGGGTTGGAACCTTACCTCAGCACTATCTATGGCAAATTTGGAGTCGGAATGCTGGAAACCGAACTCTCGTACGTGAATCGGGGCTCGGGATTGGACCTTTAGAGAGAGTGTGTGTTTGGGAAGGTGTATTTGTGTGTGTAAAAGTGTTGAAATCGATCATTTATTTATAGGGTGAAAATGGGCTCATGTCTGACCGACATATATCGGTCTGACCGACATATATCGGTCTGGCATCCCTTATATCGGTTTATTTGCCTTCGAGCCTACATAACGGACCGTTATGGTCTGGATGTCGGTCTGCTATCGATCCCTGCGTCTGATGAGTCACATGCCACGTGTCGCCACCCGGTTCATTACTTGCTTGTGTAACACCCAAAAAATTAAACCGATTAAAACTTTTTAAAACGACGCGGAAGCGGTCCCAAATACAACATTTAACGTATCCACACGTTTTCATTTTACAAACACGAATTAACTACTCTAATTCCACAAAAGTAGTTTTAACAAAACTTAATCACAACAAGTTATCCACAACTTTTAATGACTCCAAAATATTTGTAAAGACTCCCCACAAGAAGGTTAACAAATACAATCACGAAACACGTCCACGAGAATCCAATCCACATGATGCGAGACCCGAAAATCACTCCGGAGCTTTCCTACATACAAAACATCAATTTGTATATGGTTAGTAAAGATAAGCAGCCCTGGGGACTTCCCCACAAGTCCCTACAACAACGTCATGTCAAAACAACAAAATTCAACATTTGGGCGTAGGGTGGGCGTACGACAGAGGTTTTTGGGTGTACTGTACTCTGCCCCCAGACCTGCACATTTTTGAGCGTAAGGTAGGCGTACGAAAGAAGGCTTTGGGCGTACTGTACTCTACCCTCAGACCTGCACATTTACTTTTTGGTTTTTGGTCTAGCTTTCCCACAAGCTTGCGACCCGACTCGTTTTACTTCCAAAAAACACCACATTACATACATAACCACCTATGTATGCATATTTTGGTTAGTTATCCACCCCAAACCCGAGCATCACTACTCGTTTTTTCACTCATTAAGAGTTTAACAACCATTTATATCAATTTGGTTAGTTTAGGTATATATATCAACCTACAACTTTAAACATATAACGACCCATTCACGTCTTATGTTTTACCATTCTTTCAACTTGACATATCCACATGTCTAACAAGAGATCCACCTCTCGCTTTCTCACATGGAGTATTTGACTCCATGCCGACCCATGAAGTATCCACACTTCATGTCATCCGTGAAGTACTTGACTTCACTTTTACCCGTGAGGTACTTGACCTCACTACCCGTGAGGTACTTGACCTCACTACCACCCGTGAAGTATTTGACTTCACGTAAACACCTCCATGAAGTATCCACACTTCATGTAATCAATTAATTTAACGTTTTACTACCAACGGTTGACTTTTACCATATTAAGTCAATTTTAGTGTAATATTACCACATTTAACATTTTAGTTGACTCTTGACCATATTGAGTCATTTACACCATTTAACCACATTTGCACATTCAAGTTTGACTATTAACCACATAGTTTAAATACATCTATTTACCACATTTGCGCATTCAAGTTTGACTATTAACCACATAGTCTAATTACACCATTTTACCACATTTGCACATTAAAGTTTGACTATTAACCACATAGTCTAATTACACCCTTTTACCACATTTGCACATTCAAGTTTGACTATTAACCACATAGTCTAATTACTCCTATTTCAACATGATAGTTTGACCCTATACCACTAAAGTCAAAATACACCAATTTCATCATTATCCACAATGGTTTGACTTATACCACATTAAGTCAATTTTATATCAATTTCATCATTATCCACAATGGTTTGACTTATACCACATTAAGTCAATTTAATTCAATTTCACCACATTCTACATTTTTAGTTGACTCTAACCTCATTGAGTCATTTACACCATTTAATTACATTCAATTATTTAGTTGGGTTAATTTTCCACATTAAGCCAACTACACCAATTTTTACCACATCTCACCCATTAGTTTGACTAATTGCCATATTAAGTCAACTACATCAATTCTACCACACACCTTATTCAAGTTTGACTAATAACCACATAGTCAAAATCAACATGTAACATGTAAATAGAATTTAACACATAATCTACTTGCATGTAACTACTTATCTACTACTAAGTAAGTGCAAAGCACTTACCTTTGCCAATGAAGATTCCAATTAGTCTTCAAAACTAACATCTTTAACACCTTGATCACTTAAACATTCCACATGTTTTAGTAATCTTATTTGCCTCAATACATTCACCAATTGAAGTTTAACTCCCACCCAAGATCTTATGATCTTCACTATCATCTAAATTGGTTTAATTAGCTTCATACAAGCTTTCAACCTTTCTAGATAACATCCAACCCACTTTGACCCGTTAAGGTTTTAACCACTTTTCACCTAATTCTCCAAGGTTCTTGATTCAACAAATTGATTGAGGGTTTCTACTAAGAATTATGTTTATTAACACCATAAACACTTATCAACCACCAATTCATCATTTAACTTCATCAATTTGAAAACCACCAATTTTCACCTCAAGAACCCTAATTTTGAAACCATCAAATTGGATGTTATTAACCCCTAATCAACATTAGATAAGCTAGATAATAAGTTATTCCAAGTTATCTTTCATCAAATCCACCCAATGCAGCCCCAATTCAGTTTTTTCTTCAAAAACTTCAAGAACGCTGACAATGTTGGAATTAGGAATTGAAACATAACTTACTTGATGATTGAAAGGAGATGTGCTCACCAAATCTTTCAATCCAAGCATGCAAATTTTCAGATTTTGTTCTTGATCAAGATCCACCTGTAACGAACCAAAATCCGGGTTTCGTTTTCAAATAAATAAATATTCTAATAAATATTATGGTGGAAATAATATTTTAGAAATAAGTTGAAACAAGTGGGTTTCAAGTTTGTAATGGGGTTATGTTAGTTTTGTGAAGTTTTGGATTGAAATGGGTGAAATGGAAGTTGAAGGACTAAATGTGTAAAATGGCCAAAAATCTGCCATTTGACTTGGTGAAGTCAAAATTGGCTTCATTTGCACATTTTGAGTCGTTCTTGAGCAAGAGAGGAAAAAGAGAAAAGTGTGTTGAAGCCATTTTCGTGCAATTGAAGCTTGATTAGTGAAGGTTTTGGCTCACACAACACCTTCCTAACATCAAGTAAGTGATTCTCTTCCTCTTGATTTCACCATGTATGTGTTCTTGGTGGGTTTTGGGTGAAATCCGAAATTATGTATGCATGTGGTAAAATGGTGTTAGATTATTGATAATCTAGCTAAACTAAAGGTGAAGGAAGGTGAATATCACCATGGAACCCTTTGATTTTGATTTTTGAAAGTTAGGGTTCATACGGAGGAAATTGAGGGTTTTGGGGTTTTGATGAATTACTTGGTAATTGATGATGAATAAGTGTTTTAAGGTGTTAGACACTTAAACAAACCCCAAATTAACTTAAAGAAACTAATTTGTTGAAAAGTTAGTGTCAAGGTTTTGGAAAGAGAATTCAAGTGGTTGAGTTCTTGATTAAAAGAGGGTGTTTGGTTATGAGGATAACCCAAACGGGTCAATTTGGGTTGGAAATGGGGAATTGAGTTGTGAACTCAATTGTAATGGAATTTTGGTGTTTGTTAGATTACTAAACTAGGTGAATGTGTTTAGGTAATCAAATTGCAAAGCTAGAAGGTGGTGCGGGATCTTCTAACTCAAAAGGTAAGTGCTTTGCACTTACTTAGTAATGATAGGTGGTGGAAATTGAACATGTTTGAACTACATGTTGGTTGTTCAAATATCTTATATGTGTTTATTTGTATGTTGATGAATTAAGTTATTAAACTTATATGGTGCAAAATTGACTTGTGTGGTAAAAGTCAAGCTTGTATGCATAATGTAGTTGAAGTTGGTGTAGTTGATTATTGGGTACATGGTCAAACTAAAATGTGGAATATGTTAAATTGGTGTAGTTGACTATGTGGTATATGGTCAAACTAAAATGTAGAATATGTTAAATTGGTGTAGTTGACTATGTGGAATATAGTCAAACTAAAATGTAGAATATGTTAAATTGGTGTAGTTGACTATGTGGTATAGGTCAAACTAAAATGTAGAATATGTTAAATTGGTGTAGTTGACTATGTGGAATATGGTCAAACTAAAATGTAGAATATGTTAAATTGGTGTAGTTGACTATGTGGAATATGGTCAAACTAAAATGTGGAATATGTTAAATTGGTGTAGTTGACTATGTGGTATATGGTCAAACTAAAATGTAGAATATGTTAAATTGGTGTAGTTGACTATGTGGAATATGGTCAAACTAAAATGTAGAATATGTTAAATTGGTGTAGTTGACTATGTGGTATATGGTCAAACTAAAATGTGGAATGTGTTAAATTGGTGTAGTTGACTATGTGGTATATGGTCAAACTAAAATGTGGAATATGTTAAATTGGTGTAGTTGACTATGTGGTATATGGTCAAACTAAAATGTAGAATATGTTAAATTGGTGTAGTTGACTACGTGGTATATGGTCAAACTAAAATGTAGAATATGTTGAATTGGTGTAGTTAACTATGTGGTATATAGTTAAACTAAAAGGTGGAATGTGATAAATTAGTGTAATTGACTTTTGTGGTGTAAAGTCAAACAAAATGTGGTAATTCGGAGAAATTGACTTATGTGGAATATAAGTCAAACCATTGTGGAAAAATGGTGAAATTGGTGTAAATTGACATATGTGGAATATAAGTCAAACCATTGTGGAAAAATGGTGAAATTGGTGTAAATTGACTTATGTGGAATATAAGTCAAACCATTGTGGAATAATGGTGGAATTGGTGTAAATTGACTTATGTGGAATATAAGTCAAACCATTGTGGAATAATGGCGGAATTGGTGTAAATTGACTTATGTGGAATATAAGTCAAACCATTGTGGAAAAATGGTGAAATTGGTGTAAATGGACTTATGTGGTATATAAGTCAAACCATTGTGGAATAATGATGAAATTGGTGAAAAATCTACTTATGTGGTATATAAGTCAAGTGTAAGGAACCTTAGTTGACCAAATAGATGAACGGGTCAAATGGGTCAAATGGGTGAAATAGGTGAAAAGGGTGAAAACAAGTTGTAAATACTTGTTTGATATGTTTATATCATTACTAATGGTGAAATATTATTGTGGTTATGCAGGGAAAGCTCCGAGGTAGGTCTATGTCAATGTTCAAGGGTGAAGGATTCTCGTATGCAATTTTTGTGTTTTTAAGGATTTATGTAAAATCCTTGTAAAGTGGTGTGTTTGACACTTGATTTATGTTTTGGTGAATATGTAATGTCATATGTTTGTTTTTGGTAAAAACCCATGTGTTGGGAAGGTTTGGTGTCAAACATTTTAGAAAAAGTTGGAAAAATGGCTAAGTATGAACTGCAGAAAAAGCTGGAAACTTTCTGTGAAAAAGGCCTTCTCGCTGGCCGCGACGGGTGTGGTCTACGTTTCTCGCGGGACGCGAGAAGTAAAAAAAAAAAAAATTCTGGGATTTAGACTTCCGCGCGTTAAAGCTTTGTTTTTAAAAAGTGGTATGTTTCAACTTGCACCAAAATCCGGGTCTCGTTATAAATAATTAATATTTCTAAATAAATATTATGTTGAAAATAATATTTTGAAATAAATTGAAACAAGCGGGTTTCAAGTTGGTAACGGGAGTTACACTAGTTTTTAACTAGTTATGGAAGGATATGGGTGAATTGGAAGTGGAAGGACTAATGTTGTAATTATGCAAATCTGCCATATTTGACTCCTTAGAGTCAAAATTAGGCTCATTTGGCAAATTGGGTCGTTCATCTCAAGAGAGCTAAAAGGAGAAAACGAGTTTGAAGCCAATTTCGTGCATTTGAGCTTGATTTGAGAAGGTTTTGGCTTACTCATCACCTTCCTAACATCAAGTAAGTGCTAATCTTCCTCTTTGATTCACCAATGTTGTGTTCTTGGTGGGTTTTGGGTGAAACCCGAAATTTATGTTGCATGTGGTAAAATGGTGTTAGATTATTGATAATCTAGCTAAACTAAAGGTGTAGGAAGGTGAATAACACCATGGAACCCTTTGATTTTGATTTTTGAAAGTTAGGGTTCATATGGAAGATATTGGGGGTTTTGGGGTTTTGATGAAAAATTTATAAATTGATGATGATTAAGTGTTATAGAGGTGTTAGACACTTAAACAAACCCCAAATGAACTTAAAGAAACTAGTTTGATGAAAAATTAGTGTCAAGGTATTGGAAAGAGAATTCAAGTGGTTGAGTTCTTGATTAAAGGGGGTGTTTGGTTATGGGGATAACCCAAACGGGTCAATTTGGGTTGAATTGTGGGAATTGGGTTGTAAGCTCAATTAAATTGTAAAATGGAGAAATGAATGGATTACTAAACTAGATGAATGTGTTTAGGTAATCTAATTGCAAAGCTTGAAAGCGGTGCGGGGTCTTCTAACCCGAAAGGTAAGTGCCTATGCACTTACTTAGTATTGATGATAAATGGTGAATTTTGTGGATTATGTGTTATGTGATTTTGTGCATACTTGTGATATGATAAATTGTGAATGATTTAGTATGTACAAGGAATGAATGTAGTTATGGTGATAATCTATAATGGAAATGGATCATGTGTTGACCATAAACGAAACGGAGTTATGGCCTTGTGCCATAATGGAAATGGATCATGTGTTGATCATAAACGAAACGGAGTTATGGCCTAGTGCCATAATGGAAATGGATCATGTGTTGATCATAAATGAAACGGAGTTATGGTCTTTGTGCCATAATGGAAATGGATTATGTGTTGATCATAATTGAAACTTGTAGTAAGGGTGCAAGAATATATAGCCTAAATGATAATTTGGGTGGAAACGGGTCAAATGGGTGAATGGGTGAAACAAGTAGGAATTTACTTGTTTGTTATGAATTTATCTTCATTACTAATGGTGTTATATGTGGTGAATGTAGGAAAAACTCCGAAGTAGTCAAAGTCAAGTCCAAGGCGTTGGCGGATTCTCGTATGCAAAATTTATGTTTTTGATGAATTAGTAGAATTCCCCCTTTTTGCTTGTAAATTGATAAACAAAACTTGTTTTTGGTGTGTGACCATGTTGATAAAGGTTTTGTGTCAATTTTTATGTTGTGGGAAAGTTGTTGTTAAGTGATATTGGTAAAAGATGGAAATTTTGGCTAAGTAGAAAAGCTGCTGAGAAAACTGAAACTTTCTGGAAATCTGGTCCCTCGCGGTACGCGAAGAACCTGAGAGGTTTCTCTCGCGGTACGCGAGAGACAAGTCTCTCGGATTGCTTTCCTGACGCCCCCTCGCGGTACGCGAGAGTTGTGGGTCTGGTCCCTCGCGGTACGCGAGGACGTAAAAAAAAAAAAAAAAAAAAAAAAAAAAAAATTTCCTGGGTTTTTACTTATGCTTCCGCGTGTTTAAGAATGGTGTGTTATAAAATTGTAACACCCTAGGCGAATCCCACATCGGCCGTGCACAAGAGAGATCCTTGGTTCATAAGAAATGTCATGCCTCTTAAATCAACAACGCGTTTTGGGGCTTAATGTAGTGGATGAGAGGAGAACTCCACAGTTAAGCGTGCTCGTGTGGGAGTAATCCAGGGATGGGTGACCCCCTGGGAAGTTTTCACCCGGGGAACCAAAAACAAATCCGTGAGCTCTTAGTGTGCAAAGCGGACAATATTGTTGGTACGAGAGGCCGGATGTTACAAATGGTATCAGAGACACTCTTGTGTCATTCGGGATGGTGGGGCAAACCTCAGCGATCACGGTTGAGTCCCTGGGGTGTTCAGAAGGACACCTTAGGCGAATCCCACATCCCTGAATTGGATGGTGGGGCAAACCTCATCGAGGACGATGAGTCCAAAAGGGGGGGTGATTGTAACACCCTAGGCGAATCCCACATCGGCCGTGCACAAGAGAGATCCTTGGTTCATAAGAAATGTCATGCCTCTTAAATCAACAACGCGTTTTGGGGCTTAATGTAGTGGATGAGAGGAGAACTCCACAGTTAAGCGTGCTCGTGTGGGAGTAATCCAGGGATGGGTGACCCCCTGGGAAGTTTTCACCCGGGGAACCAAAAACAAATCCGTGAGCTCTTAGTGTGCAAAGCGGACAATATTGTTGGTACGAGAGGCCGGATGTTACACCACCTCTCTCTCTTTCTTTCCTCTAAATTTCGCCTGCGATTCCCTCTTCAAAACCCCAAGGGAGTTAACCATTTTTCACTATTGGTCCTCCCACTTTCAGCCCTTGACCCCTTCTTCCACAAGTTAGTCAAAAACTCACCAACTGCATCTAAAACCCCCAACTTTCCTTTTATTTATTTACATCCATAAATGTAATAAAACATAATATTTTATTAACCCGAAAGTTGGTTCGTTACAGCTTGCTACATAATGGACCGTTATGATATGGATAGCGGTCCGCTATCCCTTAATTTTTTAGATTTTTCATTTTTTTAGTCCCTAGACTTTGTTTATTCTTACATATACCCTTCAACTTTGAAATTAGGCAACTTTAGTCCTTTATTCCTTAGGAAATTTTCAAGGTGTTACAAATCTCCCCTCCTTTAAGGAATTTCGTCCTCGAAATTAAGATGTGAATAAATGAGGATATATGGCTCTCATTTGTTCCTCTACTTCCCAAGTCTTGTCGGCTCCGATCTGACCTTGCCATTGAACTAATACCATTGGTATAATTCTCTTCCTTAATTTCCGCTCCTGGGTATCTAAAATCTTGATGGGTTGCTCGGTGAAATGAAGTTTTTCGTCTACGTGCACATCGTCTAATGCAATAACCTGAGTTGGATTAGCTAAACACTTGCGTAGGCAAGATACATGAAACGTGTTGTGAATCCCTTGTAAAGCTTCAGGTAGATCTAACCTGTAGGCCGCTGCTCCGATTCTTTCGATAATCTTGTAAGGTTCGATGTATCTTGGTCCTAACTTTCCTCGTTTCCTGAACCTTACAATACCTTTCTAATGCGAAACTTTTAACATAACAAAATCTCCAACTTGGTGATGTTGGCTCTTAAATCCTTTCTTTAAGGTGAGTACATGTTTAGTGTAATCCTTTCTACATTGTGTAACCGCTTCTGAAATTCTTTGTAAGTTGAGTTATTGTTTAGTGAGAATCCATCTAAGCAATAACGTTGTGTTCCCGAGTTTCATTTAAGGAGAGAAGAGAAAGGATTAGGAAGGAAGTAAGGAAAATTGGTGTTCCAGAGTTTTTTTTATAGAGAGAAATGAAGAGAAGAGAAAAGAAAGGGAGGGGTTTTAAGGCTAAAATCCATCATTCCAAATTGGAAAGAAATGGAGAGAATGGAAAGGAAAGGACGAGAAAAGAAAAGAAAAGAAAGGGATGGATTACCTTCTTTTCTTTCCTTAAGTTAACTCGGGAACACAACGTAAATCCATGATATTTGTGAGCTATATTTCTTGCCATGTGATGATTCCGATATGTTTGTTATGTGTTTTCTCAAGTGCAATCGGTAGTGAGGATTGGGTTGGAAATTTTGTTTAGTTTAGTTGTGTTACAACATTTATGTTTGATTTATTGTGTGAAATTGTAGTTGTTGAAGTCAAATTCAGTAGTTTTCTGATTTTTTTTTAAGGCTTGTGAATTTATAATTGTTGGACCACTCATCAATTTTGTTTATACATATACCATAATATTGACTTCTAGGAACTTGAAGCATTATCAAACCATTATACACCGTTGTTTATTCGAAGAAAAGCAAAGCTATCAACAGAAGAAAAAACTGCATATTATGTAAAACCGCATATTATGTAAAGCTTAAAGAGGTCCAACAACTAATCATTTCTTTATGCAACAACTTCGGGACCACTTAGAGGTATGATTTGATCATTAATCTTTATTTTATAGTTTTTATGTTACATAGCCCAAACCATGAAACCAAACCCGTTAGTAACGGCTCAATTTGGTTCGGTTTTAATTTTTAACGGTTCAGTTTCGGTTTTCAATGATAAAAAACCGTTACTAACGGTTTGACCTAAAAACCGTTAAAACCGGACCGTGAACACCCATAATATGATATGTTTTAAAATCTTCCGCCGTGTAAAAATCGGTTTTAAGTTATTATGTGAAGTTCTTATATTGTAAATGCGCAAACTTCAAAGGGGTTTGTATAAATATTCCGAGTTATCCCTTCTTTTCTAGAACGAACCATTTATCCATTCGATCGCAGACTATTATACACAAACCCTAACATCGCCCGCCTGAAGAACAGTTGATCATGTCGCACTTTGGAAGAGCGGGCCCGCCGGACATCAGAGACACCTATTCGCTCCTCGTTCTCAACATCACCTTCCGTAAGTTTACAATTTCATTAGTTTATTCATAAAATCCCCAATTTGTGTAACCGATCTCGTCTTTCCAGGTACAACTGCTGATGATTTGTTTCCCCTTTTTGATAAGTATGGAAAGGTTGTTGATGTATTCATCCCAAGAGATCGCAGGTACAATTCCATTTGTGTTGCAGTTGAATTGTTATATTTATGTGTGATTTTGTAAGTGTTTTTTTGGTATGTATTACTTGTTATGATTCTTCATTTAGCGAGAAGGTTTGTTTTAGAGATTAGAACATTGAATCAGAAAAAAGGTAAAATGTATCACATCTGAAGCCAAATTGATTTTGAAATGGAAGAAGTAATGTTTCAAACTGTTCTGTTTGTGTTATTCAACATAAAAGTTTATAATTGAAGTCTTCAATTTGGTAGAATGGAAGTAATACTCTTTTTGGTGGTTGTAGGACTGGGGATTCTCGGGGGTTTGCCTTTGTTAGGTATAAGTATGCAGATGAGGCTCAGAAGGCAGTGGAGAAACTTGATGGTGACTACTGGATTTATGTTCTTTTTTAATGATACGTCTTATGATTCAAAGCAATCTGTGTTTATGTTTATGCGATTTTTCAGGAAGAGTTGTTGATGGCAGAGAGATAATGGTACAATTTGCCAAATACGGGCCTGATGCTGAAAGAATGTTAGTTGCTTATGTTACTGACAGGATGCTTATAGTCTTATGTTGATGCACTGACTTATGATTGTCTTGGCAAAAGTTCGATCTTAATTAGGAGGAGGATTTTTTGATATATTTTTTATACCAAATTACCAGCATCTTTTTATACACTTCCCTTATCTTATTCTTTTGATGATGATTGTGGTTTGAATGTATAATCTTACCCTTATTTCTTTTCATCCAACTCTTTGTTACTTGAATGTGTATTAATTTATATTTTGTTCTTTTTTTTAGTCACAAGGGAAGGATAGTGGAACCGGTAGAAAAGTTGAAGGGGAGGTCAAGGAGCCGAAGCCCCAGGCCAAGGTAAGATCCTTTTATGCAAGCATAGGCTTGTTCGACAGGTATTGGAAAACTCTTAGTTTCTTCTATTGAGTTGAACAGGTTCTCTGTATCATTTTTAAAGCAATTCTAAAGCAATGCTTATTTATAGTTTTGCCTGCTGATCATGGTTTTATTCTTTAGACAATTTATACATGGAAAATATGCTACTAGGGAATGTCTCTCTAGGAGAATTTTTTCAAAGTCGTATGCGTTGAAACTCTACCTTTCTTGTCTTTTAGCTGTTTTAATCGAGTTCCTTCTTTGCTATTGAACTTGCACGGTTTTACCTCTTTAGTCTTTTAGTATTACCTATAATGTTTTTTTAAGTTCTTGTTTGCAAAGAGCAAACAAGTTTCGACTTTATGAGAGTACCCGTTGATGTATTAACCTTAAAGCTTTATATGTGGACCTTAAAGCTTCAATCTTTTGAAATTTTCATGATAATTAACTAAATTTTACCATGGAGTATTTCTAGCTCTACTAATCATGCTTTCTTTTAATTATTTAAAGTTCTAGGTATAGAGATGACTATAGGCGGAGAAACCGTAGCAGAAGTCGAGACCGATCTGATTATGAGAGGCAGCGAGGTAGGGACAGAGATCGTTACAGAAGCAGAAGTCGCAGCAGAAGTCCTGATTATCGCAGAGAACGTAGAAGAGGGAGATACGATGATGATGATAAGGGTCGAAGTCGGTCTCCTATCAGGTACACCCACACACACATATACATGTGTTCATATTTCTATGCATGTTTGTTGCACTTATAATCTTGAGATTTGGCTCAATTTGGGTATGCAAATTTCATTGTTTTCTTTAAGGCTTGATTTATTTGGTTGAGTTGTCTTAATCTATGGTCTTTATTTGGTTAAGTTTCAATATTGTTGATTTGTTTCTTTTGGCAGTTAGAAAAGCTCCGTAGGCTTTGGCTAAATTCACACTCAAGTCTCCGGACTGTATTTTTGCATGATTAAAATCCTTGTGGCTTTAGACGCCAATGAGAAAGCCCTTTTAATAAAGTTTACTGACTTAATTATGCAAAAAACGTATCTGTTTTTTTTTTGTTAAATTTGGAACGCCTAGTGATTTACCCTGTAAAGAGGACTTCTGTGTTGATAGTTAAGTTGAGGGGCTTTATCGTTAATGTTTACAAGTCGAGGGAATTTTATAGGTAAAAATAGTTCAGCGACAAAAGTGTGAATTCAGAACAAGCTCATAGAGGTTTTTGACAATTGCTCGTTTTGTTTGGTCAAGCTTTTAATTAGTCTCAGCTGATGTAGTTTACCTTTGAAAATTTGAGCATAGCTTTCTATTACATGTTTATGTGTTCACACTTATGTGTCCTAACAGAAGGTGTACATTCTTCCAATATGAGTGCAACATAATTATTACAACTATTGTACCAAATCTAAGTAACTGCAATAACAGTTTTAAGAAATGAATACAAGAAACATTTATCTTTTAGCCGGTTTGGGACCCCCACACCCCATCTTTTTCATTAATTGTCAAGAATCTGATGGGTACTAAATTGAATTGTATAGGAGTGCCTCTCCTCCTGCCCGCGGCAGTGTTAGCCCGCGTAGGAGCCTGTCTCCACGCAGGACGCCTTCTAGAAGCAGAAGTCATGTAGCCCGTGCTGAAAAGGAACGCTCACCTACTCCAAAAAGTGTCTCACCTCGTGGCAGGTCTGACTCTCGAAGCCCATCACCACAACGATCCGATGCTGATGTGAGTATCATATATTTATTTATTTATTCTTGATATTTTTCAAAACATAGTTGGTTAGGGCTTATATTAACGGGGTGCTGTTTATTTGAATATTGTTTTACAGGAGTGAGACTAAACTGTTGAAGACTACATGTATTGGCTTGAACTGAAAGCAATGTTCTTTTTTGTGATGAGCTGGATGAATTCTTGAACTCGTATGCGTATTTTTAAGGTTAAACTTTTTTTCTGTTGTACTCTTTGCATATGTAGTGTTTTGTGTTTTGCACTATGAATTTCTTGCTTGGTTTGTGTCAAAAGAGTTCTCCTTTTGGATTTTATGAGCGCCTGGTTTCATATATGCATGCATGTTATTATTAATATGTTAATTTTGGAAAACTGAAGCTTTTTGAAATGGACTATAGAGTTTATGTTGCTGTATGCTGTTGGTGAGAACCGGTGCAGCAGCCGTTAAGATGTTGGTTGATGTCTTTTCTTGGTGGTTGAACAATATATTACGGTTGTGATGATGATGGTGTTGTCATTTTGGGCGGTAAGAGACCAACACCTTAATGCTGAAGTCAAGTTAGGATTTTGACTCTTAGCATGATCAATCGTTATTCTTACAATTGCTTTGTTTTTGGGCCATAAAAGGGGTCTGTGGTAGCTGGATGATATTAAAAGATGGTTGAAGTTGATACGATGCAGTTATGTGCAGCACCTGATTTTTGTTATTTGCAGCTGTCGATTATCCAAAACCAATGACCCGTGGCAGGTGGTCGTTTTAATAAGTCCTAGGATGGTTCGGGACAACATGGTAACAAAATTTTTCTGTGAGAGTAAACTTATTTCTTTGGCCAATTTCTTTAGGTTGCTTTAGAGAACAGTCTAAAAAATAATTAGCGCCTGGGTTGGTAAATATGTTGGTGTGCCAATTTGACACTGGTCATTCATTTTAGATGTAAAAGTAATTTGTATTTGTAGCATGGTATGTTTGTTGGTTTTTGTTTCATGTTGTATGCATCTTTTATGAAACTGAATATTAGATCATTAATTTTTTTTTAAGAGCTCTACATACGCATGAGCTTTTTATAACCTGATTGATTTGTAAAAGTTATCTTTTTCATGTTTTTCAACCACCCTAACCGACTTTTGGCATATAAGTGGTAGATTGAGCTCATCTAGGATGTTAAACCAATCAACTATTGCATCTTTTATATTGATTCTGTTTTTTCTTAGTATGTGTTTAAGCAGCTAAGTTTGTCATCGGTTAGGTTTGTTAATAAAAATAAAATATATATGGCAACTTATAACTGTATATTTTTAGACTGAATTGATCTTTTAGCTTTATTTAATATAAATTGTTTTATGAGTTATTCATAATTTTTTTTTTAAACCTTAGTAAATAAGAAAAAAAATATATGTTCAGGTGGGTTAAAGATTTTTTACATTGGACTTTTGGGTGGTGGTTTTCTTTAAATGGTGGACGGGCCAGGTCACCAGCGCTGTCTGTATTCACGTGAATGACTTTTTGTCAATGGATTTACTCGAGTGACCGTTGGCTTTAAAAAAAAAAGTTACAAGTATTATACACTATTATAATTTGTAACATGAATATGAAAATGCGGCAAGTTTGTTTAAAACGCGGATCCCGAGCAAGCGTGGAAAAAATAAAAAGATAAAAGTGAATGATTAGTTTTTTTTTTAATAAAGGGAGGCTCGTACATCAGTCTATTCAAACAACCCCCAATGAATTCGAAATTTACAGATGATGTTTTCAGTTTTTATGAAGTGCACCTTATAAGATTCGAACCCATGACCTGCACAAAGGGAAAATCCTTTTGAAAAACTGTCTTTATCACTAAGCCAGAATCTTGATGCCAAGTGAATGATTAGTTAACTACTGGGCTTTGGTCTAGTGGTTATGGCGATGAAGACTCAACCTGCCCACGCAGGTTCGAGTCCGAGCCAACCCGGGTTTTAGTCCGGAGTGCGTTTCGCTAGCGGGGTTTGGCCCGTGTAGCGGCGCAACTGTTGTCAAGTGGTAACAGGCTCTATGGTTTCCCGGTGATAGCCTAAGCCTCTCGTTCTGAACCCGCGGGCCCGGTTCAGACAACGTAGTGGTCAGGTTGAGAGGTACGGATCTCCGATTTAGAGATGTGACTGCCACTTAAAAATAAAAGTTACCTATAAAAAAAAAGTTAATGATTAGTTAGCGGCCAGTCGGTCACCCACACCACATCCTTCCAAAAATAATAATATATGTCTAATCAGATTTCTGAGACGTGGCGAAATCAATGGAATATTTATTCCAAGCAATCACATTTAATATTTGGATAAACATATATTCAATCCTTTTTATTTGTTTTTATACAAAATAAAAATTAAAAATTAAAATATTGTTAAAGATATTTAAGTTAGGACCACGTTTCAACACTCATTGACATGAACACGCATACAATAAATATGAATACCATATCAAATTATATGTTAAAATAAAATACTTTTAGATTTTTATATCGTATGTGATATTTTATTATGATGTATGAAATAATTTTCTGATGTTTAAGACTTTACAAGTAACTTACATTTCTCTTTTTAGACATCATTCTCTCTCCTCTAGTAAGATCTTACTAGACATGAGTCATGCCAGAGGTTCATAAAAAATTCGGTTTGAGATCTTAAACCTGTTTAAAAACTGACCCGGCCTGAAATTGATACCGGTTTGAGTGAAACTGGTTTTAAACCTATTGAAACTGCCGGTTTGAAACCTATAAACTGAAACTGGTTTAACCCGAACCGAACAAGTCAAAACCCCCTTAAAAACTGGTTTCAAACCGGTCAAACTCCCCCTCTTAAACTGGTTTGAACCCGAACCAGTTTGAATGGTTCAACTGGTTTTGACTTTTATTGATCAAACCGGTTCAGTTTGAAAAACCGATTTGTACACCTCTAAGTCATACTATGATATTTCATAAGTTTGCAAACTAGTTTTATTTAAAATAAATGTTGATAGAAACCGATATTTTATTAATTTTTAGGAAACCACAAGGACCATTCTAATATAGATTTAAGAGGACTCAAGCTGAATAATATCACATCCGCTAACTTTTGGTCATGTCATGTTTTAATTTTTTTTTCTTTTTTCGTTTTCATCCTTTGTACTATATATAATATGTCATTTGAACACGTTTAATTTTCTATTAATTTCGTTTTTCTTTAACAACTTTTGCTCGTTAACTTTTTTCAAAAAACGAATTACGCGGCTGTCTTTATTTTATTTTTCTTTGTCAACGCTCCGATATAAATTTATTTGAAAACAGAGTTGTATTCACAATCAAGTTTTTTATTGTATCGTAGCCTATATCGAGTGTTTTTGCCAACGTTCCGATATAAATTTATTTGAAAACGGAGTTGTATTCAAAATCGAGTTTTTTTTGTACCATTGCATGTATCGAGTGAAGTTACCGTTGTGATACTGAAACTATTATAAGCGAATTAGACGAGCTAACACCCGCCGTGAAACAACTAGTTTTCATAAATAAAAGTAGGTTACATTTTATAATGAATTATAATTATATTAATAACTGTGATCCATTTAAAGCTTAGCAGAAGGCAGGAAGCAAAAACCAGTGAACAAAATGTCGACGATCACTGTTCCGGCACATGCTATTTCCGTCTCAGACGATGTGGAACAGCTCCGTAAAGCCTTCTCAGGTCTCTCTCTCTCTCACTCTTTGTGGTGATCCGATCTTATAAACAATATCCACTCAAGTTTATTACATTTCATGTGCGTTGAAAATTGAAATACATCTCCGATCTTGTAGATGATATCTGATCAAGTTTTACTCTTGATTTCATCCGATTTGTTTAATTTTCATGTGCGTTACTTGATTGTTCAGTGTTCCGTTTCATTTTAATCTGATCGTTGAAATAAGTCTGAGATCTTGTAATGATATCCGATAAATCCGTAATCGCACTTTTCATCCGATTTTGCTGTGTTTCGGTTGTGTTACTTGATCGTATCGTGTGTATCATCTGTCCTATCTGAAGAACAAGGTCAAACTGTGACGTTGAAATAGGTCTGATTTAGTCTTCGGAAAAGTATGATGATGAATCTGATCTTGCAATTTTCTAAAACGCAATCATAACGTGTGATCCGATCATTTTAACTCTAACTTTTGATGTTGAATCATTTTGAACCAAATAACACTCTTATGTGGATTGAAATATGTTTTAAGGACTTGATCCGGTATGAGATATGTGTCAATTTTATAATATTTGAATCGATTATCTTCTTACATCCTTTGTTTCAAGGTTTGTTTGAGAAGGTAGAAGTGTAGAACAACTGTTTGTTAAAATGTCAACTCCATCTCTGTTGTTACTCCCCTGTTTTCGTGATCTGTATTTAGTTCTCCAATAAAGAAATTAGAAGAGGAATTTTTCGAAAATGTTTCTTTTGCTTATTAGATTAAGGTTTGATTATCTGATTATGTATGCATAGTTTTTGAACCAATATATGATTGTTTTATGATCAATCTTGAAGGATGGGGAACAAATGAGGGTTTAATCATTTCAATTTTATCCCACCGGAATGCTGAACAAAGGAAACAAATTCGCGAAACTTATGCTTCGACATACAATGAAGATCTCCTTAAATCACTAGATAAGGAGCTCTCAAATGATTTTGAGGTTAATCTCAATCTTTAATAGTTTAATCTAAAACAAACGAGATGTCAAGATCAAATTTTCTAATTTGTTTATTGATTTTTAGAGGGTTGTTCATCTTTGGACACTTGATCCATCTGAACGTGATGCGTATTTGGCTAACGAAGCTACAAAAAGATGGACCAAAAGTAATCAGGTTCTTGTGGAAATTGCTTGCACGAGATCTGCACATGATTTGCTTCTTGCAAAACAAGCTTATCATGCTTGCTATAAGAAATCCATTGAAGAAGATGTTGCATATCACACAACTGGAGACTTCCGGAAGGTATACATACATTCTTTATAAAACCATAATACCCGGATTCAAAAATCCATAATAACTGTAAAAACCATACAAATTGTAGCTGTTGCTGCCTTTAGTGGGAACCTACCGTTATGAAGGAAATGAAGTGAACATGACACTTGCAAAAACTGAAGCTAAGTTGCTCCATGAGAAAATATGTGATAAATGTTACAATGATGATGACCTTATCAGAATCCTTGCTACCAGGAGCAAAGTACAGATCAATGCCACTCTGAATCAATACAAGAACCAGTTTGGAAAAGATATCAATAAGGTACATTATCTCTAAAAAGCTCGGTTATCTAATTCGGATCATTCAGTATTACATAATCACTTTAAACTGATGATCCAAAACCGGATCTTGAAATGTAACTGAAAACAGTTTGTTATATAGGATTTGAAAGAAGACCCAAAGGACGAGTACCTTTCATTACTGAGAGCAACCATAAAGTGCTTAACATACCCTGAGAAGTACTTCGAGAAGGTATTAAGGTTAGCGATTAACAAAACAGGAACAGACGAAGGCGCACTGACACGCGTTGTTGCAACACGAGCTGAAGTTGACATGAAAACCATAAAAGAAGAATATCAAAGGAGGAACAGTGTCCCTCTAGAGAAGGCCATTGCTAAGGACACTAGAGGAGATTATGAAGACATGCTCTTGGCTCTCATCGGATGTGGAGATGCTTAGAAGTGAAATTCTGAGGGCGGGCACTGGTGTTCGGTATGTACTAATTTGAGGTTGTTTGCGATTTGTATGAGATCGTTATGTGGTTGCAAGTGTCGGGTGTTTTTTCTTGCGTTATGTGAACTTTTGTGATAATAAACTCGATCATAGTCTTTGTGTATCGAGTATGTGTACCCATATATGATATATGATAGTGTTGTTTGAATTGGCAACCATATTTGCTAACTTTGTCACAATTCATCAACTCGTTTACAACTTTGTTACAATTTGTTAACCCTCTTATGACCCGTTAACTTGTTTACAACCTGAAAACCCCGTTTCAGATGATAATAGATGGCTGAGGTCGTTCATATAGTGCAACGGACGATGGTTGATACAGTGACAAATTGGTTTGACGTGTTAACGTTTCGGTGACTTTTTGAAACGATTTTTAGTTTTTTTAAACAATTAGTTTGTATTAAAATAATAAAGATAGTTGATGATTATAATTCATATACATAAAAAAAAAAAGAGTATATAAATAAAAAAAGCTTGTTCTAAATTTCAAACTTTATCAAGCCTCGAAAACCGAACCCTTCAATCTAAAACAGGATGTCTTACTTCAATGTGAATCATTTATAAAGACCCCTAGATAACGGTAACCTTATGTTAAAAGTTAATGACATGATTTAGATATTGTATTTGTATCTTAACTAGAACCACCTCAAATCAAAGTGATTGATGATAAATAGTTAACATATATTCTTTAACCACATATCTTAGGGTTACTGGTAAATACAAGGGTGGTTAAAATGATTTTTTGGAACTTGAATGAAATAAAATCTACTTTTGGTAAAAAAAAAAAAAAAAAAACACCCAAACATAACTACCAACTTAAATTCAAATCAGAAGAAACACATAATTATGAACATAAACGCACCTAATCAGCCAAACGGGTCCATACGCTATCATATACCCTAAAAGGACATATATTAAAGAGACACAAAACCACAGTCAAATCCATATGAATGTCATTAGGGAGTACCAAAGCGAAACAATGATGTTGAATATATATATGAGTTAGAACCTAGACCAAAGCAATGCTACTCTCACCACCAGGCGGCTTGCGGGCACCTAGATAGTCTCTAGATTCCGCTTTCCCGTCAGCAAATATGTTACTTCCACTCATTTCTCTAAGCTTTGCTGAGCTCAGAGGCTTTTCTGCTGATGCTGAAGCCTCATCACCTTTGAAAATATTGTTTCCGGAAAGCTCTGTGAATTTCTGGCTCGGGATCTTTTTTGCTGTCTTCCAAGGGCGGAGGATATAAGGGGCCCGAGGGGGCCCCGCCCCCCCCCCCCCCCCCCCCCCCCCGATTTTTCGCACAGAAGTGTTAATATATACGTATTCGGTCGATTTTTCGCTCAGTAGTGTTAATTTATATGTATTCGGCTGAAAATTTTATAGTTCCGGCCCCCCCTATATGAAAAAAATTCCCGGCCCCCCCTGCGAAAATTTTCAAGCTCCGCCACTGCTGTCTTCACGGGTTCTTCAGCATTTGTCTGAGAAAACAAAGGGTGATATTGTCATTTAACAACAATCCCACTTAGAGCTGGGCATTTCGACTCATTTGCTTATAAAAGTTAAAAAGGACCCATTAAACAAAAAAGAAAATAAGAGAAAATGGTTGGAAATTGAAGTGCTATAAACCAACTAATTGCAGAGTTTCAATGTCTAATAGCAAAACATAAAAATGTGGTGAATGGATGTTAAAGAAATAGTCCATCCTTTTCAATATATTAGAAGTAAAGAAGTGGTTGCTGTGTAAGGCTGCAAAAAGCATGACAGTTGATTTTAAGCTTTTTAAATCAATTAAGTAATGCTGGTAGCTATCTCTCACAGAAGTAAAGGGCAAGAGAAGTGACAGTTGTCTCCATGGTGATTAAAACTTATATTAAGGAGTTTAAATGGTCTTCATGTCCAGGGGTCATATCACATTACACTTCATTTACATTAAAGATATGACGTGGTACCCATTTACTTATGAATGAATCGATTATGGTTGTATTTTGTGAGAACAAATCAAATCAAATAAAAAAAATTACCAAAAGGGGTTGATGGGGGGCAGCTCAAAGCTGTTATTTTCACTGTATGCAGCATACTAAATCGTTTATTTTTTAGATAGCGTATGCGAAGGTCACCCAAGTATTTATCCAATTTAATTTATACCAAATTCGACTTAAAGCATGCCTAATGACAAATATTCTCTTAATTTTGGATACGGCAGGTATTTCACTGTAGCAAGCTATCAATAAACAATGATATATGTAAATAACAAAATAAAGGCGTTTTAGTCAATTTTTCAATATTTTGGCAAGTTTTTGGCTGTTTGTTGGTATAAATGAAACTCAGTGAATACTTAGGTGGCCTATAAAATATAAAGTAATCCCAATGTATGTGTGGCCTTAATGAAAAAGGTTTCCTGGTTATTTATAAAGATGTAAAACCTGGACAAAGGAAGTGTTGTTGCGGGTCAACCAGACACGGCCTGTACTAAAAAACAACGTGTTCCAACCCGAACCCGTTTTGATTTGTTAACCAACCGGTCCAACCTGCTCAACTTGCCACCTCTACTCCAGATGCTTAAAGTGAAACTTCAAATCAATGAAACATGGTGCCAATGTAGTCTGCTATTTGTGTATGCATTATATGATTAATGAACCAGTGTTTTCAACCCGACCTGGCACGCACTAAAAAAGAGGTGGTTCAACCTAAAGCTATTTTCTTACTCAACCCGTCTGACCCTGCTCATCTTGCCACCTCGATTCCAGTTATCAAAAGTGAAACTTAAAATTAATGTGCCAATGTAATCTGAGCTATTTGTGTGTGCTTTATATGATAATAAGTCTAAGCATGTAAGTAAATATGAAAGAACAGTGTACATTATTTGGAGCAGATTCGCCGATGCTTATGCTTTCTCTCAACGCCAATGCAAGGGCAGCCAATGGTCGAGGTTGAATTTCAGGAGGTGGAGCAAATATGTCATGTCCACTGAGCTCCTTGTTCTTTGCATTTGAAAACTGTTTTTTCAATTTTGAATCTGAATCGTTATCTAATGTACCACTTAACTCCCGCTGCTTAGCTTCAGAAAGTGCCCTTTTAGGAGACACTGGTTCTTCTCCACCAAATGAAATGTGACTGATCCCAGCTACCGTTTGCTGATAAAAATAAAGCTTGTAAGAACATAATATAATTCCAGATATAATACAAGTTTTATTTCCGAAAAACATGATTGTTTTAGATCTTCCAACCAAAAGAATGATGATTGTGTCTACACATACAGGTAATCTCATATATTTGTAACAAAATTATATTTGTATATTTAAAGGTTGGTTATAGAAACTGAAAGGTGATGGAATAATTTCCACATTGAGAGGATAAAAATAGTTGCCTGATACATTCGTAATCCAGTTTTATTGGTTGGGGTGGGGTTTGCAGCATCTGCTTCTTCTTCATTATTCTCTCCACCTGCTGCAAATATGCCACTGCCCGTGATCTCCATTCACATCTCTGCATTTTTGTTTGATGATTGATTTTAGATGTGATTTGTAGGATGATAGTAATTCGGCATCTTCATTTGCGATCTGTAATTTTATATGTAGCGATAGATGATAAATTGATTTGTTTAATTCGACACTGAATAGTTATGTGCTGAATCGGAGTTTAATTTGAGTTTCATGCGTTAATTTAGTGAATTGTTCAATTGCTTTTGGTTTTGATTCCAACTGTAAGTTAGGTCTATTTGCTAGGTCTTACAAAATATCTGTTGATTACTTGCAGCAAAAACAGTAAGGTTAGTCTAACCATTTGGAAGTTATTGACCTTTAGTATCATTCCTGTATGAGAGAGGCTGGCGACAGGCTTTTTCAATATGGGGTGGTTTCCCGGGCCCAGAGAGAGAGGTAAAATAAATGGTCGGTTAAAATACATTTACTTATGAATGGGCCTATTTGGGTTATGTTTCATCTCCAATGGGTAATAACAAATTAGCTTAAATTTGAAACATGTCAAGCATAATGAACCTGCCAAGCAGCCCAACCAAACATATCAAGCAGGGTGAAATGCCTTTCTAATGCATAATACCTCCTAAATTTTTTTATATTAGAAGTGATGTTATTGTTGAAATAATATAATTTTGCAATAATATTTGGCACGCTATTAATTTTCAATATAAAGACAGACAAAGTATTTCGGTTCAACCCAATCCGTACAAAAATTACCCCTTTATATTTGAACCCACATCCAATCTGCCTTTTCACTCCTTCTAAAGTTTACTGTTGGAGAAAAACTTAAATAAATGGCCAGCATTTGTTATGGGGTGGAAATATAAAGCATAATCTAATTTTTGCTATTGTGTGCTTACAGTTTGAAATGATGAAAGATTATCTTAAGCCAGTCATTGGAGGAAGCATTATTGATGCTAGTGGACTGTTCTCGAGGATTTTTGCAAAAAGTTGCCTATTTTCTCTTGTTGTTGCAGTTGATTTTTCAGAGTCAATGTTAAAGCAGTGTTATGACTACATCAAGCAGGAGGAGTACATAGCTTTAAATCTTACTGTGAAGTTTTATATTGTCTGTTAATTTTCATATCTTGAGAACAATTTCTTATGGAAACATGGTCTTTTAGGAACTTAATCTTGGTTAGAGCTGATATTGCACGACTTCCATTTGCTTCAAGTTCTATTGATGCTGTACACCGTCTGCTATTCTGCATGTGTGTGTATTTTCCCTTGGTTAAACGGCCCGAGATTTCCTTACATGGATGCAATATTTGTGCGATTTTTGTTAATTGACTTCATATGGTGCTCATTCTCACCTCAACACTATGTTACTCCTTAGCTTTCTTTAGGACTAATTGCATAAAAGGGTAACTAACTTTGGTCTTACATCTTATTTGCTTAACCAATTTAGGCCGGGAAAAACCATCCAATTTAAAAAATAAAGTAGGTTTAAGGTAGTTACATAAGATAACTTGTTTTCAGGCATGTCAACGCCTAAAGTTACCGACGTCTAAATCGAAAATTGGTTACTGTAATTCAAAGTTTTCAAACTTTGATGGTTTTTCTGGCCTAAAAAGTTGTTTACCTGCAATGGAAACTGGACCATTTTTTTATTTTTTTTTGAATGGCAAAATTGGACCAAAGTTGATCAAATTTTTTATTGAATTAGCCCTTTTCTTTATAAGATAGAAAATCACTTCTCAAAATATCAAGGGATACATACATGTCTAAAATAACAGTTTTGGGAATTTTTCAACTTACATACATTGAAATAGTTAGAGAAATCAATAACAAGATTCTCTTGTTCATCTTTATATTGAAGATTCGAAGGGTACTTTAGAAATCCCATAATTAGTCTTCTAAAGTGCACGTTGAGCCAAATGTTACAATTTTTTGGATAGTGAGATTACTTTCTTGCCAATTCGGACCTTAAGAACTATAGGTTGGGTGAGTCAGGGAAAGAGTCGAAACATATAACTTTTGTATAGAGGTCAAGTGAGGTTGGGTTGACCGGAAATACTTTTTGTCCATTTTTCAATTAATGCATATTACAGAAATTGTGTTATTTTAATAATTTAATCAAATTTTGTATGTTCATAGTACAAATGAAGCGTTGCACCTGATTTGTCTTAAGCTAGTTTTCATTTACCCCTTGAATCCTTTGAGTAAATAAAATTCAAAGTCCTTATTTTCTACAATTTATATCCTTTTTTGCATACGATTTAGTCCCTAAACTTATAAAAAAAGAATATGGCATTCTTTTTTAAGGTGATCAAGTTCCTTAACTTTATACAAAAGGACCTTTTAGTTGAGTTTTTATAAGTTTATCCACGGACTTTGCAAATTCAACAAAAGTCTGTTCGGTTTCTTTGAAATTTGTCCAATATTTATTTATTTATTAGGAGTTTTTAGAAAAAGGAAAAATTAATGTTTCCAGGTCGCCCCAATCCGATCTGACCCGTTTCAAAACACACCAAAATTATATGTTTTGACCCATTACCGACACATATCTTGCCACCTCTAATTGCAGAGCTAGAAATTGTAAAGTAATGAACTTGAGTTATTAATTGTGAGAATTTTTGGTTCTGTAATTTCAGAATATCGGGCAGATATCAGGGAGCCACATTTACCTATCTGAGAGTGAATTAAAAGACCTTTGCGGACTGGTGGATTACACTTGTGTTAGAAACAGACGATTCGTTATGATCTCTGCCCGAAAGCCCAACTGAAGATGCCTGATTGAATCCTCATAAAAACTGTATATCATTTGTATATTAATAATTCGCAAAACAAAATGATTTATGTAAAATGCAAGAAAACTTCCATTTGTATATTTGAACCAGTATGTATGCTATATGTTATTCTGTGGGTCGAATTTCGTTATAATTTCAACCCGTTTAGTTATTTAATATTTATTTATTAATAAAACATAACCTTATTTATTAGAAAATGAGATGAAATAACATCAGTTGTAAAAACAAAACACATCAAATTAAACTTGAATCACTTAAAAACCAAATGTTTCAGCCAAAATCTGGCTAGTGGCTTACATGTGGGAGAAGATGTATACCAAAACTGTGATATGGGACCAAAAAAGAAAAGTTGTTCTCTTTTCTATACAACTAACCGTTTAAGCATTTTCTATAACACGGGTTCGAGCCACATAAACAAACATCGTACGCACCAACATTTACACCACCATATTTGCAAAGGTCAACCGTCTATAAAGCAGCATCTTCTCGTCGCTTTCATCTAACCCCTCGTTAATATCACCATCAAACGCCATCCTCGGCCTTCCATCCATGGGGCCCGAGCCCATTGTTTCCATCTCGGCTTCAATAAGAGCTTCCATCTGTGCCTGTTCCCTATCTCTCGAGTAGGTTCGATACAAAAACGAGTAAATGAAACAGCATAATGCCATTGGAACCCCGATTGAAACATAGAGTGCTTTAGCTAATGATGTGGCATTATCTCGGTCTGTTGCAATATTTTCAGAACCTTTTTCAATGGGTATGTAACCGTAAACGTGTTGGGCTAATGTCCCAACTATAGGAGGAGCAAATGATGATAATATCGACTCGAATGACCGATCTAACGCATAGACACTTGTTCGTGATTTCTCAGGTACAATTTCTGCAAAAATAGGACTATGTAGACACTAGTTTAAAAAAAATTACAAGTCCAAACAGATTCAAGTTACGAGTTGATCAGAAAATAGAGGTGGCAAGACGGTTGGTCGGGTAGCAGGTAAAAGCACGTCTGCGCTGGGTTGACCCGAAAAATATAATTATCCATTGTTTAAATTTTTTCGATAAATGATTAATGCATTATATGAGTACAAAAAATATGATTAAACAACAATAATCTAAATCTTTATATTAAAAATACACTTTAGGAAAATGTAATTGACCAGCTTCATATTACAAATAACCCAAATCGACCCATTTACAAGTAAACAGGTGTTTAATGGGTAAATTTTTACTATGGACTAAAACAGATCGGTTTGATTAATCACCAATGTTTTATGTCCATTTCATTAAAATTTTATAAATAGTTAATATTTTAGATATGCTAAAAAAACTATATTATTGAAATAATAATCTAAACTTTTTATAAAGTGTTTTAGGAGGTTGTAAGTGTTTAAACACACTTTAGGCAAATTTTGATCGTTCAACCCATTTGGCACAACCTAGTGGATTTTCTTATTTTACCTATTTAGCCAATTAGAGATAAAGATGACCTAAATCGACCCATTTTTCAGAAAATGGGTCGAAATTCCGACTTCCACCTATAAGTAAACACAACTGACAAGAGAATGGATGAAGAATTTTACTTGTTTGTAGCCGGACCGTTCCACGAAATGAAAAAGCCCATAATAAACAGCACAATAGCATGGGAAACCAAAGTGGATGGATCATCTTTTAGGGCCAACAAAAGCAACAACCCTAAAGGAATAGCTGATGCCGAGCTTGGAAACCGTTTTGACAACACATCACCGGCCCGCCCACTAAACAACCCGCCAACCGAATTCCCGATCACAAATAAAAAGATCAAGAAAGCAGTATTCTTATGAGAGAAACCAACCACATTGGTGCAAATGACAACGCAGACCACGGGAACGAGCCCATGACCCCCTGGGCAACAATAATTTGGAAAGATTGAATCTTTACAACTGATTTTGCTTCCAGCATCAAATCTTTGACCATAATGTTTGACTTTTTATGACGTTGTCTGGTTCTAAACGTTGTGAGAAACGTGGATCGTCAGCAAAAAAGCGAACCAAGATCCCGACAATTACACTAATGATTCCAACAAGATGAAAGGCGACCCGCCACCCTCATAAATGTGGTGGATGCTATTAGTAGTGAAAGAAGTCCACCAATGATTGAGCCAGCCAAGGTTACTAGTTAGTTAGTTGTAACCACCCGAAAGCCATACCACGGTCTTCATCATTGGTTGAATCGGCTACTAAAGATTGGATGTCTGGCCCTACTATTGCAAGGCCGATACTATTTAAACCTCGAGATATTGAAACCTGAAGAAAAGGCATTAGACTAAAATTCTGCTTTATGTTTTTGTTTTTATTTTTTGTCATTTTTTTTGGATTTTTGTCAACTTATTTAAGAAATATTAAAGATTCCCTCCCAGATTCGCCACAGTCAACTTAAATGCGTGACACAGGCAGGGTGAATAATAGGTAAAAACGTCAGGTTGGGTTCGCTTGCGTAGACCAGGACATTCTTGGTCTTTTTTAATTATTTAATAAGTAATTGATGTGTTAAGTATGATTACAGAAGCAATAATATTACAACAATAATCAAAATCTTTTAATAAAATGGTTTAGGAGGTTTTATACAACAAAATTAACTTAAATTGAACAACTTTCAACCCATTTGAGGCTTTGGGCTGTTCCCATTTTAGCTAAATTTATAGAATTCACGTATTTAACCTACCTGAGATAAAACACAACCAAAATTTACCCATTCATAAGTAAACGAGTCGAAAATTTCACCTCTATTTCGCACGATTTATCTTAACAGAGTCCCTCGATTGCCCTTAAACCAAAAAATGTTAAGTTACATACTGTGTAGCCAGTCAAACATGCTTTCGAACACACGAAGAATGTTTGGCAGGAGCACAAAACCTTGCATTACTTGAATCCATTTAACACACATTTTCTTGTGCACGAGTGTTTATAACTGTTTTCTACTCAATATAATCCCAAACGGGCCACTAAACTCAAAAGTTTTCATCTACAAAAACCTTACATATTAAACTCAAACATGTTAACAGACACTAAAAGTAGCCCAAATATGTAATCAAAATACTCGATAAACAAGCCTTTAAAGTATAAAATAAAAATGTGTAAAAATCTTGAAACTATATAACACATGTATTTCTTAGTCATGTTTAAATCCCTTAACTTTGATAATTATGTAATTACAAAGAAAGATTAGGGTCTATTTCATAAAGTTGTATGAATACATTTACAAAATCATATGAAATTACAATAAACTAGTGCTACATCCTCAAACAAGCACATTAAATCCAAATATTATGAAAATTCTGCTATCAATTGTTTAATTCTTTTTTTTAATCACATATCCAGATTAAAATTAGGGTTAAAAGAAAATAAACAATTTAGGGGAGATGTTATTTGATATACCTGAAGAAATTAAGAAGAGAAAGCGACGAGGAAGTTTTATATATATATATATATAGGTTATGAAGTTTTATCATGTAAAAAAATACATATCTATGAAGTTTTTTCAACCAAATATAGCCTCATTTCGCGCTCTCCAAATGAACCACCAAGTAGTAAACACAATTGCCTTGACCACATCTTTTTTTATTTTTCAACCATCTAGGCGAATCCAACTAATTAGTAATACTTTTAGGCCCTTTATTAGAAGGGAACGCCACTTACATCCAACGACCAATCGAGTTCCAAATCTTAACAGATTGAAGATATCCTCCGGAAACATGATCTATAACTTCCATCGACATCGAACAAACCAGACATAAAATGGAAGGAATATCTAAACCTTTACAACTTAGATTATATCTAGTTGTCATCTATAAGCAAACGCCAAGTCAGAATGTTAACTTTCTTTGGCACGTAATTGTTCGGTCTCGTAGAATAAGGAACACCCGTCAACTCCCGCGAATTGAGATACGATCAAATTCCTATAACCCAAAAGGTATCATCAAACTTCAAATTGAAGATTAAAAACCGAGCAAGTTAAGCTCGTATTGTTACAAGTTTAAACCCAAAATTAATATCGATTCAACTTTTCAAAATCGTTTAATTCTATCACTTCGCTATATATTATCTCTAGCGGTACCTTCTATTTGGCTTTTTAACACTACTGTTAAACAAAAACTTTATGTTTCACTTTCCTTTGAACAACATTTTTTTACTTTTAAATACCACGCAATCTGTATTTACAGGATTTGAGCCCATACTATATTTGTGAGGGCAATCACCATTACCAATGTCTCTAGGCCATAAGGTCATGTACTTCTTGTGTTTCACTTGGATCCATTCTTCAATAAAAAAAAACATTTTAGCAAACTACAAGTCATTTTTTTTTTGTTGACGAATCTCAAACTTTAGCAACAAATTATTAAATTGAAGGACGTTATAACTTGTAAACTTCTTTTTGTTTCATTTAATTTAAAACAATTAATAGAAGCCCAGACAGTTGTAGCAAGGGTCCATTTAAGATGTGAGGCCCGTTACACTGCTCTCTAGTCTCTTTGATAATATGGCCCATCTAACTTGGCTTCCAGATATATTTTTTTCTTTCAATATTATATGATAACTAAAACCAAAAGTAACAATAAATTAAGAAAACAAAAAATAACATTTCCGGGTAAAAACATTAACATTTTGCCGAAACATGTTTTGTGGCAGAAATAAATGAAAGTAACTTAAAAATCCATGCCTTTTTTTAAAAGTTTATTTCTTTTATAGAGAGGAGAATTAGTTAAATCTCGTCGCTAATTCGAACCAAAAGAATTAAGTTTTTTTAGACCCACAACTCACACACTCATCTAATCTATTCCGAATTCTTCTTTACATTCCAAAAGAATTAAGTGATGTGATAAGAAACAACGAGTCCATGTTGCCCCTGTTTTAAGGGAAAATGGTAATAAGTCGACACAATTCTTGATGTGTGATTTTTGTGGTAACATTTTTGATATGGAGTCCGATAATTATCAGAGATACTTGTGACAACAACAAAATCTGAGGAAGTTGTAGATTAGCTCGAGCTTGAAAAAGAACTCAATCTAGTATTTATTTATAAATACTAACTCTATGTAAATTGAAACTATAAATATGTAACAAAACAATAATTTATGAGATATCTTAGTTTGGTTGTAGACGTAGCTCGAGCACATTAAACCATGTACATGTTTTCTTCGTATTTATTTATACTATTTATTCGTATAAACATTTGAGCAATCATGTATCAATATACAAGTGAAGTGTGTACACGAGTTTCTAACACTAATGTTAGCAAAAATAAAGCATTTGGTTTTATAGTAACAAATGTTATAAAACTCTACCCTCGTGATTCAAAGTTCAACATATTTTAAAGTTACATATGAAAAAAAGAAAAAAAGGTCACGGCTAAATAATATATCGGATATTAAAAAAAGGAAATAGTTAAATATTAAATAAAAGGTTGGTTTTTTAGAAGGAAAAAAAAAATATGGGATATTAAAATAATAATTAATTTTGAAAACAATTTAATATAAAATCACATGATGACATAGGGATAATATTTTGTCATGATTCCAATGTTTAAAGATGTCAAGATGAGCATTATAATGTCCATACACCATCATGACAAACTCGCATCAACACTAGAGAACTCAAAATGGACAGTTGTGTCATTGTTTTTATATATTATAAAAATTATTTATCTGACTTTCTACTTTAAGTATCAAAAGGACACTTATCTCGTATATTTTTATTTTTCACTGCATGTAAAAGTATTCATTTTTTTAAACATGCAAAATATTATTTAGAATTGAAACATTTATAGACAAACTTCCTTTTTATCAAGGAAATGTTACATATTTTAACAGGAAGTCAACTCCTTATTTTTCCACACACATACATGTCGGGACATTGTCTCACACATAATATAATTTATATATTATTTTCATTCTTATTAATCGACTATGTAACTTATAGGACAATAATGTAGTGTTTATATACTTATAAAGTTAATTACTTAAAAAAAAACTATTAAACTAATTTGTTTTCGGTGTTCAGTAGTAACTAAACTACTAATGACAGACAAATCATCAATAGTAACTTAATTACAGTCGATGGAGTTTTCGGTGATATTTTTCCAATTGATAAACTGCCCAACTATCGACGGTTATAACCGTCAAATGTCATAGTACCCTTTCATAAAGAGTTGCAATGATCCGTTAGGTTAGTTTTATTTCTATATAAAGACGGTATTTGATATAGTTTTGGTACACTTTTTATAACAAAAATTGCATACTCGTTCTCATTAATTTATTTTTGAATTGTCTTATTGATAATTTGTAATTACCAACGAAATATTTCAATCTAAGAATGTCTAACACGATTCATCAACATATCCAAGCATACACAAATTACAAAATTGTGCCTTCTATAGACATAGAAAGTAATTATTTTATAAAATAAAAAAATATAAGTGTAAATAATAGGTTCTATGTAATCGAAAGGTAAAATTGAAACATAAATGATAACTGAATAGCCCGTATTAATCGAACCGATGAACACCTTAGGAATAGACATAGACATAGACATATGGGAGGGGGAAATAACTTTCTTGTATGCCATTCATGAAATCAAAATTTTAGATCGTTGACTTATAGCTTTCTTTCTATAACTTTCAAACTTCAATAATACAATTAATTTTGTGGCCCAAATATGATAATCACATTCAGAGCGTGTACGGGGTTAAATTTAGTAGGTCCACTTAATATGATCCAATCTCAAGGTTTATCCAAAGGCTTCATATTGTGTTAGGTTACAAAAATTTATAAAATCTATTGTTATATCAAGTTAATTACGCCCTAGTGTTTTTATTGATAAAAAGGGGTGCATGAATTATGATGTCGACTTGTATCCTGATTCTTTTTTCACACTTTGATATGTATCATTTATTTTCAAATTGATAAATCAACTCTAACCAAGATCTTCACCCCTTTTTGATAAATCAAGATCTTCATAATATTACCTAAAATTAACATTTCGTTTTCTTTTATAATTTTCTCTCTAAGATAATCAACTACGAAACGAAATATATTCGATTTTCGTAATTAACACTTTATATAATGAATTTTGTGGTAATTTTTTCCTTAACTGGTATTTTTATATGTATATATACTAGGTTAGAAAGCCGTGTATTACACGGACTGAATAAATAAATAGTTTGTAATGAAGTTGTTTATTAGATATTTATTAGGTGTTTATTATGTATTTAATAGGAAATATAAAGGAATCTTGGCTCACATAATTGTGGCACGTAGCGCCACTAGTAGGAAAACCAGATGGTTCAACATCTGGCACCGATGAAACTCCATCCACATGAAAACCTTTTTAAAGTTCGATAAGTATTCAATAGATGTAGCGATAAAATGGGCGGCTCATTTGTGTAACGGGTCAAAACATGTAACCATTTTGGCATGGTTGAAACTGGCAGGTTGAGTTGGCCCCAAAGGCCTTTTTCTAATTAAATAATACAAAAGTTAATATCAGTCAAAATTGCAAAAGGCGCGCACCTAGGCGACACACAAGACTTTTGCGCCTTGAGTGCACCTTTTAACTACCTAGAATATTTAATAAATAAACTAATTTTTTGAATCATACAGTTTAGAAGGTTTTATATACTGTAAATACATTTTAGGCGGCTTTTGACTTGGTCAATCCGATTCTTCTTTAAGCTAACTTTTCTATTTTACTATCTGACCCGTCAGAGATTAAACGTAATCATAATCAACCCATTCAATAGTAAACTGGTTGGAATTGCCACCTCTAGATACAAGAAATTGATAGTAAACATCCTCTCTTGATAATCTGAAGGATTCTCCTCATCTCCATTAGGTCCCTTAAAGGGTAGCAGTTTTGCCTATCATTTTTCAAAGAGAACTACAGGAATGCCACCTTCGATGCCATGATCTCTCCTTAAACATTGTCTAACCTGCAAAATAAAGATATATTGAAACCATATTGATTGACATCAAGATCGACAATTAATTTTAAAAGGGAAGTTGTTTACCATTTGGACATGTCAAATGCAAATTGCCAGATGTAGAGGTGGCAAAGGGGCAGAATGAGCAACGGGTCGAAACATGTATTTTGGAATGGTAAGAAAGTTTGGTTGAATCACAATAACTTTTTTCTTTTCTTTTCTTCAAGTTTACAAACAATTTAAGTTTAAAGTATGATGTGAAACTCTGTTATCACAATGAAAATCTACTTTTTGAAACAAAACGACTTAGGAGGTTTTATGCATTTTTTGGACAAAGAGTGTTTGCGGGTCGACCCGGCCCGTTTAATTACCTCTAGCCTGAAGTATTTCACTTTCCTGTTGAGGTCGACTTTCCTAGATACCCCGACTGATTCAACAACCTCCAAGATTTTCTTTTGTGAATTTAAGCGTCGTGCTGCAGCCTTCTTACATAGAACAGAACAAAAACATTTAAACTAAATATGCAAAGTGATTTTTCTAATATATACAAACTTAAAAGCTTTAAATGAACTACTAACTGCTGCAGATGCATCTCGACCTAGCTGTGAAAATTGCAAACCCATGCCTGGTTGATTGGCAAAGCGTGTAGTTGAAGCGTTCCTGTTGGCTGCAATTGCTTGCCAAATTGGTTTGGATCTCCATAAACTCTGTTTGACCAGTCACAGATAATGAGTGAACAAATATCTACAAAGAAATAATTTCATGGTAACTGTAATAGAATTTCATAACCAAACTAAAGTATTATACTGTAATTACAAAAATCTTGACTGAAGAAATATTCATAAAAATTAGAAAAAAAAAAATAGAATCAGATCCAGGATGATATGCACTACCATAACAAATATATTTCATATGATATACTACAATAACAAATGCTATATTTTTTTTAAAACAATTCCAGAGTCCAAGCACTTTTTGTATTGTATAATGCATAATCAATATCTCCAAGAACCATATGGCATATAAAAAACCTAAATTTAGGGCCAACAACATCCAGGAATCCAAAACACTAAATTCTTACAGCAGTGCAAAATCTAAGAAAAAATCAACTCAAGAAGAATTGCATAACCATATTCAAAGAATCCGAAAATGATATACGGATTTAGTATATAATCAAGTATAGTCATAGAGCAAATAACTTCAATTCTTTGTCATAGAGCCCATCATAAATTAGTTTTCAATAATTTTTTTATTTTCTGATTTGTCTATCAAAATTCTCAAACAGGATACAATTAGAAATAAAAACAAACATTTGTCTATCAAGATTTCTTAAAGAAGATTAAACATGGCATACATCATAGATTTATTCAACAAATACAAACTAAGATCTATGTAAGGCCTCAAACCCGGGAGGCCTCACGTATTGGATTTACTCATCAACACATAGCTCTTAAACATAAAACATATATCACTAACATCGGAAACGAATTAAAATCTCAACATGCGCAGTGGAAACATAACATGTCTAAACATAACTTGTCTGAAACTGCATGAACTTTAAGCAACATCAAACTAAAACATAACATAAACGGGATGCCAGATGCTGATCTTCGGGTAAGTCTTCTCGCCAAGCCAAGCCAAGCATCCACTTCCATCTACTGCCACCTACACTTAACTGATGTGCATACTAAATATCAGCAACGCTGAGTGAGTTCTAACGTTTACTTTAAATCAATCATACAAAAGATTTACTAATACATATATACTGCCAATAAGCAAAAACTTTACATACTTTACTTTTCAAAAACAGTTTAAAACATATAATAAACCGCCAATTCCTCTTTACTGTATTGCCCTCATGGCTTACATCCATGAACCGACAAGTACCTGGTCAATGCCCCCATGGCTTACACCATGAACCGACACTACCGCTTATCCGCCAATTCCCTTGTCACTATTGTACCGCCTCCATGGTCAACGACCATGAACAGATGAGTACCTAGTCAATGCCCCCATGATCAACGACCATGAACCGACAATACCCTGGTCAATGCCCCCACGATCAACGACCATGAACCGACAATACTGCTTAATACTACGGGGAGGTTGCGTGGACCTCCCGAGCAACCGCCGTCACTCATCACAGTTGTACAACCGTTAGCGAACCCAAAGGTTCTTACTAATGGGTAGAACCCATATCTGACATCTTGTACAAGTAACATCTGTCCCAATGACCTTTATAGCTAGTACACATTCCCGTAGGAAATCTATTCACTTTCTATTCATAAAATTTATCTGCCTTGTTCATAACTTAACATGTATTATGCATTTGTTTATGTATATGAAATATAGTAAACGCTTGCCATAAATACCTTTGCTTTTACTGAAATATATCTTAACACATATATCATGTCTTTGTTTATGTATATGAAAATATAGTAAACGCTTGCCAAAATATATATCTTGCTTTACTTGAAAATACTAACACATATATTATGCATTTGTTTATGTATATGGAAATATAGTAAACGTTTGCCAATAATATAGGTATACTTTGCTCAAAACGTACATTTGCCTGTTTTAAACTTTACACTAAACATAGCTTTTCACTTTGTTTATTAATATAAAATATGTAATAAACACTTTACACTAAGTATGCACACCACCCCTAATGCAGGCAAAAAGGGGATTAGAACTCACCTGGTATCTTAGCTGCAATGGTCTACTGGATCTCACACAATCTGAACAATCATAACAATTTGACACGAATCAGACTTAACTTGATGGTAAATGGTTTCACCATTTCTGGCTAGGCGAACTTAAGGCTAAGTTCGCCTCTTTCTATCCTGGTTAACATACTGACTTCACTATCTAGCTATATATACCCATAGACCTGATGCCTGCGCACTTAGCAAGTGCGCAGGGCCTTGTTCTTGCGTACTTAACAAGTACGCATGGCCTTGATTTTGCGTACTTAACAAGTATGCAGGGCTTTATTCTTGCGTACTTAACAAGTACGCAGGGCTTGCGTGTGGGCAGTCTTCTTCCCCACAAAACCCTAACTTTTGCATACAGATCCGACCTCATCAAGATCCGAACTTTTTATGTTCAAAACTTGTGTTTTCTAACCGAGAGTCTAGATCTATACTTTGTTTCCATTTTTAAACGTAAAAACCCAACCTTTACTCGATTTTTCTTCAAAACCTAACATAACATAAAAACTCAGATCTGGAACGAATGGTTACCTGAAATCACTTCCTTTTCGTTGCTAACACTCAAGAGACTCTTGCTAACGATCCTTGAAGCTCTAATCCGAAAACCGAGACTTTCTCTCTCAAGGCTCTCTCTCTCACTTTCTCTCTCTAGAAATCCGAAAATGGTGAAGTTAATGAGGCTTTGGGTCTGGTCTTGAGGCTTATAAGGGTGTCACACCCTGAAATTCCACTGCGGGTTACCCGCGGGTTGTGACTATCAAGGATCATCAGTCCCGGTCATTTTGAACGACCTCTAAATGGTTTTCGAAAAGGCATTCCGTTTGAACATCATACACAAAAATTAAGTAATACAGAGTTTGAAAATGTGGAATGTAAAGTGCGGAAGCAATAATAATGTAGCAAAATACGGAAGCATAACAAATTAGGTTCCCATAAACCTAGCTTCTAATGAAAACATGATATGCGACTCCAGACATGCAGTCCTAGTCCGTGCGTGAATGCTTAGCGACCTGAGATAAACATGCTTAAAGTGTCAACACAAGGTTGGTGAGTTCACAGGTTTAAGTAACAGAAACAGAAATGAAAACAGTGTAACAGTACGCATGTATACTATTGATTCGATTGTTGATCAGACAATAAACATTAACTATATAAGCAACACCGAAACCGAAGCTCAACGAAGGAATGCAGAAACTAGCATTTTGCCTCTTACGTGCCCAGCACGCAATGGATTAGGTCAATTATGCACCCGTTTGACTCCCAGTCAGAGTTAGCGCGACTAACCCGGGTGGGGGTTGTTAAACCCAATAGTACTATTCATGAATCACCTCGCTTTGTGTAATAATTAACGGTTCGAATATGAGAGGACTTTATGTGCGGGAAATGCACCCACTTATATAAATTAAAGCGAAATCAAAGTAATTGCCATACGACTAAGTAAGAAAATGGTTTAGCATGTATCTCCCCCAATTGGAAAAGTAAGTAAAATGGGGCCGTGAAAACTCACCTGGAATGCGGTGAATGAGAAATGAAAGCAACAAGAGAAATCGAGTAACTCCGGGTAACCGACCTAACCGAGCCCTAAGAATTAATAAGGCTATAAGGTCTATGAAAGTAAACATGGTTTATGTAACCACATTCATCCAAACGACTCAACGTTGAAAGGTTACATTGACGTTTTGAAAAGGTTTGACCAAAGTTGACCGAGGTTTGACCAACTTTGACCAAGTTTGACTAATGTTGACTAATGTTGACCAATGTTGACTAGTGTTGACCAATGTTGACTCATATTGAAGTCATGTATAGACAACACACAAGTAACATATAAGTTGTAAACATGTAACACATAAGCATCATACAAGTTGTACATGTGTAACACCTAAGTAGCACATAAGTTATACATGTGTGACACATAAGGAACATACAAGTTGTACCTAAGTAATGTATAAGTAATACCTTGTGACATAACATGCTTGTTTCAATTAGTTGCATAAGAAATTAACATGTGACAAGTAATATAACATTTGCACATCTTTATGGCACATTTCATATATGTCAACCATTCCTACACATAACTCATGTCATCATATTAATAACCTATTAGTATCAATTCAACACTTTTAAACAAGTAGCATAACATGTCATAGAAATTCCATAACTCTTATCATAACAAAGTTTCCATTTTTTGACAATTAGGGTTTTAGTGTACTTTAAGTGTCATGGCTCAACTAAATAAGTTACACATGAATTTATACTAGTGACATACCATAAACATGATTCTACACACAAACTTTCTATTCTAAGCAAAGTTGAAGTTCACAAATTAATAAAGTTTCCTTATTTAGCAAGGTTCACCAAAACACGTCATAACACAACTCCAGATTACATATTCATGCATAAGTCATCTATTCATATGATAATGAAGCTATATAATCCATTTTAAACATTTATAACCTACACATACAAAATATGAACAAATAAAGTTTCCTTTTTAGGAAAGTGGTCCAAACGACCCTATTGCACATGTGTAACCTCAAATAACTCTTTTTACTACTTTAATATACATTATAGAACAATAATATCAAGTTTTTATCCATGAGAAACTCATAACACAAAATATGCAAAATTAAAGTTTCCTTAAATAGTAAGTCACCATAACCAAGTGAAAAACGACATTTCAACCAAAAAAATTATATTTCCTATCTATTCTAACATTACTAAAGTCATACAAACCATCAAACATGTTATTCATACATTTCTACAAAAACTCAAACAATAAAGTTTCTATAAATAGAAACGAGCAATACCTAGCATAAACAAGTATTTCAAACCATAAAAAGTGCATATATGCATCAACAACTCATTATTATGAAAACATTTGATTAAAACATGGATTTAGACACTATTAACATGGAAAATCGTTTGGATACATGGGTTTGCCATTTTGGCCGAAAAAATAAAGAAAAGATGGATGGATTTGTACCAAAATCAAGTATGATGGAAGGATGGATGTGTTGTTTGCTTGTTTCACCTTGAATCACCTTGAATGCACCTTGTAATCACTTGGAATGGATGAAGAAAATTTTGAAGGGTGGTGGCTAGGTGGGGATGGGGGCGGCCGAGAGAAAGAGAGGAGAGGGAGAGAGGAGTGTGTAGGTTTAGGGTTTTCAAATGAGGGTTAAGGGATTAAGGGTGGGATTAAGCAAATGGGTTTTGGGCTTTTGAAGTCTTTTAAGGCTTTTTAAACCAAATGGGCTCCTAATATGAATTAAAATAGGAAATGGCTGAATTATCAAGCCCAAATTTATAAACCATTGTTTTTATAAAATTAAATCTAGTGTTGTTGACACATATCGCGTATCCGCTTAAAAGCGTTAAAATAAAAGATGCTCAATAAATTCCGGAAAAATTCACATAAGCATAAAATATTAAATCACAGTATTACATATAATTTTTACACACCAAGTATATGTCTAAATATTATTTCTAATATTCGTTAATGTTCGTGTGACAGGACGCGTGTGTGACCCGGTAATCCGCCCGATTACCGATGCATGAAATGAAATGAACCGAATGGACTTGCTATATGAAATATGTACTTAATTACTACATAATTAAGCATGATGCAAGTGTAATCACGTGAATTCAGGTAATAGTCGGGTATGGATATTAACCTGAATTTGCCGGGTGTCACATACTCCCCCTGTTAAAAGGAATTTCGTCCCGAAATTCAGTTCGCGTCACTGATAGACGGTGTAGTTTTGAACAAGTGAGGGTATTTACGCTTGAATTGATCCTCGCGCTCCCAAGTGAACTCTGGTCCACGTCTAGAATTCCAACGAACCTTAACTATGGGAATGCGGCTTTGTTTTAACTGTTTGACCTCGCGGTCCATGATCTCGACTGGTTCTTCGACGAAGTGAAGCTGATCGTCTATTTGAATTTCCTCCAATGGTATGACTAGTGTCTCGTCTGACAAGCACTTCTTCAGATTTGACACGTGAAACACGTCATGAACGCCACTGAGGGTTTCTGGTAGGTTGAGTTTGTAAGCAACAGGACCAATCCTTTTCAGAATCTCGAAAGGTCCAATGTAACGAGGATTGAGCTTTCCACGCTTGCCGAAACGTATCACTCCTTTCCATGGCGAGACTTTCAGTAGTACTTTGTCTCCCACTTGAAATTCTAATGGTTTGCGTCTCACGTCAGCGTAACTCTTTTAACGATCACGCGCGGCCTTGATACGTTCGCGTATCTGTACAATCTTCTCTGTAGTTTCATGAATAATTTCTGGACCTGTGAGTTGGCTATCTCCCACTTCTGTCCAGCAAATCGGCGATCTACACTTTCGTCCGTAAAGTGCTTCGAATGGTGCAGCCTTAATGCTAGTGTGGTAGCTGTTGTTGTATGAAAATTCGACCAACGGTAGATGGGCATCCCATCCGTTCCCAAAGTCAACCACACAAGCTCTGAGCATGTCCTCCAGGGTCTGGATGGTCCTTTCACTTTGACCGTCCGTCTGGGGGTGGTATGCAGTACTCATATCTAGTCGAGTACCCAAGGCTTTCTGTAAGGATTGCCAGAATCGGGATGTAAATCGACTATCCCTATCTGAAATGATGGAGATTGGCACTCCATGTCTTGTGACTACTTCCTTTAAGTAAGTTCTGGTTAGTTTATCCATTTTGTCCGTTTCTTTAATGGGAAGGAAGTGCGCAGATTTGGTTAGTCTGTCGACGATTACCCAGATTGTGTCACAGCCATTAGAGGCCTTGGGCAATTTCGTGATGAAGTCCATTGAAATCTGTTCCCACTTCCACTATGGGATCTCTGGTTGTTGGAGTAACCCTGATGGCTTCTGATACTCTACCTTGACCTTAGCACAGGTCAAGCATTTACTGACGTAGGTAGCAATTTCGGCTTTCATGTTAGGCCACCAATAATGTTCCTTGAGGTCATGGTACATCTTGTCAGCACCGGGGTGGATCGAGTACCTGGACTTGTGTGCCTCGTCCATCACCAGATCCCTTAGATCCCCAAAGCTTGGTACCCAAATCCGATCCATGAAATAACGGATGTCATCGGATTTGACCTCAAATTGCTTGTCCATACCACGTAAGGACTCATGGCATAGGTTTACCTCCTTGATTGCTTCGAGTTGGGCGTCACGGATTTGCATGGGTAAGTTCGTGTGGATGGTCAACTGTAACGCCCGCACTCGTCGCGGTTTGGGTTGATCCTTCCTGCTCAAGGCATCAGCCACGACGTTTGCCTTTCCAGGATGGTAACGGATAGCGCAGTCGTAGTCGTTTAGCAATTCGACCCATCGACGTTGCCTCATGTTAAGTTCCTTCTGATCGAAGATGTGTTGAAGGCTTTTGTGATCGGTGAAAATTGTGCACTTCGTGCCATACAAGTAGTGCCTCCAGATTTTGAGAGCGAATACTACCGCTCCCAGCTCCAAATCATGGGTAGTGTAGTTTTTCTCGTGCACTTTCAGTTGTCGAGAAGCATAAGCTATGACCTTCTCTCTTTGCATTAACACGCACCCGAGCCCTTGATGTGACGCATCGCAGTACACCACGAAATCATCCGTTCCCTCTGGTAATGATAGGATTGGTGCGCTGCAAAGTTTCTGTTTGAGTAATTGAAAAGCGGTTTCTGCCTTGTCATTCCATTCGTATTTCTTATCTTTGTGTGTCAGTGTGGTGAGGGGTTGGGCTATCTTAGAGAAATTTTCGATGAATCGTCGATAGTAGCCCGCAAGACCTAAGAACTGTCGCACCTCAGTCGGAGTCTTAGGTGCTTCCCAATTCTTAATCGCCTCGATTTTGGATGGGTCAACATGTATGCCTTTCTCGTTGACCACGTGTCCAAGGAACTGTACTTCGCGAATCCAGAAGTCGCATTTCGAGAACTTGGCGTACAATTTCTCGGCTTTCAGCAACTCCATAATTAACTTCAAATGCTCGGTATGCTCCTCTTTGTTCTGTGAGTATATCAGGATATCGTCTATGAACACAATCACAAACTTGTCCAAGTAGGGCTTGCACACTCGGTTCATGAGGTCCATGAATACCGCTGGTGCATTGGTTAACCCAAATGGCATGACCATGAACTCGTAGTGACCGTAACGAGTTCGGAAGGCGGTCTTTGGAATATCGTCTTCCTGAATCCTTAGCTGGTGGTATCCCGACCGTAGATCGATCTTTGAGTAATAGCTCGACCCTTGCAATTGATCGAACAGGTCATCGATCCTTGGTAGTGGATATCGGTTCTTGATAGTTACCTTGTTCAGTTCTCTGTAGTCGATACACATACGGAACGATCCGTCTTTCTTCTTAACGAACAAGACTGGTGCTCCCCAAGGCGAGAAGCTTGGTCTGATGAAGCCTTTGTCTAACAGTTCCTGTAATTGGTTAGACAACTCCTGCATTTCCGATGGCGCCAGTCGGTAAGGTGACCTCGCTATCGGAGCAGCTCCGGGTGTGAGATCAATCCGGAACTCGACTTGTCGCTGCGGTGGAAGTCCGGGCAAGTCATCGGGAAATACTTCCGGATAGTCTCGGACGATCGGTATGTCTTTAATCTTCCTTTCTTCTTCTTTCTTTTCCGTCACGTGTGCTAGGATCGCGTGATAGCCCTTCCGCAAGTACTTTCGGGCTTTCATGCAGGTAATGATCCTTAACGTAGCACCACTCCGTTCTCCTTGAATGGTCAGTGTTCCTCCGTCCGACAGTGGGATGCGGACTATTTTCTCGTGACAAACGATTTCGGCTCGGTTCTTGGACAACCAGTCCATACCGACAACTATGTCGAAGCTTCCCAATGTTACTGGCAATAGGTCTATAGTGAAAGGATGGTCGGCTAATGTTAAGACACAACCGGGAATCACTTGTTCTGTTTCTATCAGCTTACCGTCTGCTAGTTCTACCGTGTATAAGTAATCTAGGGCGATGGGAGTAACACCAAGTAATGAGCTAAACTCAGTGGACACAAAACTTTTATCGGCACCCGTGTCAAATAAGATAGAGGCATAGCAGTTGTTTACGAGAAACGTACCAGTAACAATGTTGGGGTCTTGTCTAGCCTCGCCGGCTCCAATCACGAATGCTCTGCCCCGAGCATTTGTATTTCCAGGCTTCCGATTCTTTGGGCAGTCCTTGCGGAAATGTCCGGGATCACCGCACCCGAAACATCCGCGGTTTCCCCCGCCAGCCGGGGTTTGTTCGACTGATCGGCAGCTCTGGGCAGTGTGTCCAAAACGTTTACACTTCTGGCACCGAGAATCTTCACAAGTACCATTGTGGTGAAACTGGCACTTGTTGCACTTAGGTAGGGTTCCAGTGTATGTCCCTCTTGGCCTTTTATCCGGTCGGTTAGCCATAAACATCCGGGCCGGTTCCTGCTTCTTCTGGTTACTAGGCACATAGGACTTGGCAGGAGCATTTTCCCACTTTCTCTTGTTGTCAAAGGTTTTCACAAAACTTTCTTTCTTGTTGAACAGTCCCTGACGGACTGCCTGATCCGTGAGATTATGAGCCAGCCTCACTGTGTTGTGGATAATTGTGGGCTCTGCAGAAGTAACCATGCTTTGTATTTGAGGTGCCAAACCCCAAATGTACCGCTCAATTCGTTTGTACTCCGGTGTAACCATGTGCGGTAGTAGTCTTGCTAAATCGTGGAACCTTGCGGTGTATCCCGCGATGTCAGCACCCTCCATTCTTATGTTCCAAAACTCCTGTTCCAACTTTTGGAGTTCGTTACGAGGACAGTACTCCTCTTTCAACATTTCCTTGAATTCCTCCCAAGGAATGGCGTTCGCATTATCCAGGCCCAGAGTCTGGATATAAGAGTTCCACCAGGAGAGGGCTTGGCCCTCGAAAGTTCCAGCTCCGTACATGACCCTGTTCTCCATCGTGCATTGGCTCATGCTGAAGACCGATTCGATCTTCTCTATCCATCGTAGCAGTCCCACTGCTCCTTCCGTCCCGGTAAATGTGTGCGGCTTACAATCCATAAAGGATTTGTAGGTGCAAGCCTTTGTTCCATGCCCAGTTCCTGTGTGTCAATGATAGAGCGTAATTAGGTTAAATTTTCCCGAGGTAGGGCTATGTTACTTGCAGTATATACTATTTCCGGTTTGTACTATACCTCTGCTCTCGACGTGGCCTCCCGATCCTCCACTGGATCGATTGGCTTCGTGGTTAGCGAGTGCATCTGCCACGCGTTGGGCGATAAGGGCTTCAATTTGGGCAGTGGTCATGGAACTGGTGCCTTCTCCTGGATTGCGGGGTGTCCTCCTTGGCGGCATGTTTCTTTATAATCATAATGATAATAAAGGTTAGATATTGCGTAATAAATAACAATCAACACACGTGCATAAGATAACACACAACAATCAACAATAAATCAACCATGCAATATAATCAAAAGACAACCACTTGATAAATAAGTTGTACCAAATACAAAGTATTTTCAGGAGTAAACACTCCTCCAAAACAAGTAATATTTCAAAAATATTGCGTGAGCACAGCCCGCTCACGATAGGCTAATCAATTGGGTGGTGTAACAGTACCACTCTGCAAGAAGGTAAAAAGTAACAAGGCACAGAGAATCATCAGAACCCTGGCGGGTTCCAACTCCTCTCTGACCGTGTTAGCCGTAAGCTCTGCCGCTAAGGCTGTAGAGTCAGCAAGTGAGGCTCGATGCTCGGCTACTGCTGCTCGCTGGTGTGCCATCCCCAACTGCTCCTCAGTCAGCTGGAGGCGGCTGGATAGTGCAGTGATCCTATCCGTCTCTCTCTGGCGATCCTCAAGTAGTCCTGCTACCTGCCCCTGTAATGCCTGTACTGCAGTCTCAGTAGCTGTGGCCCTCTGTTCTGCCTCCCGAGCCTTTTCTTCCGCGGCCTCGATCCGGTCTCGTACTATCAGTAGTGCCTGGTCTGTCAGTGCCAACTCATCCTGGAGGGATGATATGTCAGCGTCATGTAACCTGCTGCGCGTCGCAAGTATCGGTAGTACCTCCCTCGTAGGCCGGAGCCAATAGGGTGGTGGGTAGGATGGTCCAGATGACTCTCCTGTAGATGAGGTGTCTGATGATGCAATCCGGGCCCTTTTGGCCGATGGTCCAGTAATGTCAGGGGAGTGGGCTGGTCGCTTTCCTCTACGAATGTTCTTCTTCCGAGCTGTGAGTTTGGTCTTTGCTCCCACCGGTGCAAGTAATGGTGATGGCGGCGTCGGGTCCGCCAGACGAGGTGGTGAAGGTAGTATGGAGCCGTCGTCGGACGATGAGTCCCCGTGTAGTACGGAGTAGGGCATCGTCTCGCCCGAGTCGCTCCCCTCGCCGGCGTCTCCGTCACCTCCGGGGGCTGGTGCGTCGTCTTCCTCCTCCTCTAGATCCTCCTCAGGATCCTCCTCCGGGTCCTCCTCAGGATCCTCCTCAGGGTCCTCCTCAGGATCCTCCTCAGGATCCTCCTCAGGATCCTCTTCAGAATCCAACTCTACAAGATCCACTGAATCATGTGTCTGTTCCTCATCCGTGGATGAGTGGGGTGATGAGGGTGGGGTGAATGGCTCCACTGATGATGATGGGGTAGCCGGTGTGTACTCCTCAGAGTCCGAGATCACAATGGGGTCCGATGAGGTCGACATCCTGTAACAAGTCAATATCCAGTAATCCATTGTATTCATGAATGAAAATGCATGTATGATGTGATGTAACTATGTGAGCCTACAGTTATAGTCTAAGTATACTAAATGCAACTTAGTTCTCTATAACCAGGGCTCTGATACCAATCTGTCACACCCTGAAATTCCACTGCGGGTTACCCGCGGGTTGTGACTATCAAGGATCATCAGTCCCGGTCATTTTGAACGACCTCTAAATGGTTTTCGAAAAGGCATTCCGTTTGAACATCATACACAAAAATTAAGTAATACAGAGTTTGAAAATGTGGAATGTAAAGTGCGGAAGCAATAATAATGTAGCAAAATACGGAAGCATAACAAATTAGGTTCCCATAAACCTAGCTTCTAATGAAAACATGATATGCGACTCCAGACATGCAGTCCTAGTCCGTGCGTGAATGCTTAGCGACCTGAGATAAACATGCTTAAAGTGTCAACACAAGGTTGGTGAGTTCACAGGTTTAAGTAACAGAAACAGAAATGAAAACAGTGTAACAGTACGCATGTATACTATTGATTCGATTGTTGATCAGACAATAAACATTAACTATATAAGCAACACCGAAACCGAAGCTCAACGAAGGAATGCAGAAACTAGCATTTTGCCTCTTACGTGCCCAGCACGCAATGGATTAGGTCAATTATGCACCCGTTTGACTCCCAGTCAGAGTTAGCGCGACTAACCCGGGTGGGGGTTGTTAAACCCAATAGTACTATTCATGAATCACCTCGCTTTGTGTAATAATTAACGGTTCGAATAAGAGAGGACTTTATGTGCGGGAAATGCACCCACTTATATAAATTAAAGCGAAATCAAAGTAATTGCCATACGACTAAGTAAGAAAATGGTTTAGCATGTATCTCCCCCAATTGGAAAAGTAAGTAAAATGGGGCCGTGAAAACTCACCTGGAATGCGGTGAATGAGAAATGAAAGCAACAAGAGAAATCGAGTAACTCCGGGTAACCGACCTAACCGAGCCCTAAGAATTAATAAGGCTATAAGGTCTATGAAAGTAAACATGGTTTATGTAACCACATTCATCCAAACGACTCAACGTTGAAAGGTTACATTGACGTTTTGAAAAGGTTTGACCAAAGTTGACCGAGGTTTGACCAACTTTGACCAAGTTTGACTAATGTTGACTAATGTTGACCAATGTTGACTAGTGTTGACCAATGTTGACCAATGTTGACTCATATTGAAGTCATGTATAGACAACACACAAGTAACATATAAGTTGTAAACATGTAACACATAAGCATCATACAAGTTGTACATGTGTAACACCTAAGTAGCACATAAGTTATACATGTGTGACACATAAGGAACATACAAGTTGTACCTAAGTAATGTATAAGTAATACCTTGTGACATAACATGCTTGTTTCAATTAGTTGCATAAGAAATTAACATGTGACAAGTAATATAACATTTGCACATCTTTATGGCACATTTCATATATGTCAACCATTCCTACACATAACTCATGTCATCATATTAATAACCTATTAGTATCAATTCAACACTTTTAAACAAGTAGCATAACATGTCATAGAAATTCCATAACTCTTATCATAACAAAGTTTCCATTTTTTGACAATTAGGGTTTTAGTGTACTTTAAGTGTCATGGCTCAACTAAATAAGTTACACATGAATTTATACTAGTGACATACCATAAACATGATTCTACACACAAACTTTCTATTCTAAGCAAAGTTGAAGTTCACAAATTAATAAAGTTTCCTTATTTAGCAAGGTTCACCAAAACACGTCATAACACAACTCCAGATTACATATTCATGCATAAGTCATCTATTCATATGATAATGAAGCTATATAATCCATTTTAAACATTTATAACCTACACATACAAAATATGAACAAATAAAGTTTCCTTTTTAGGAAAGTGGTCCAAACGACCCTATTGCACATGTGTAACCTCAAATAACTCTTTTTACTACTTTAATATACATTATAGAACAATAATATCAAGTTTTTATCCATGAGAAACTCATAACACAAAATATGCAAAATTAAAGTTTCCTTAAATAGTAAGTCACCATAACCAAGTGAAAAACGACATTTCAACCAAAAAAATTATATTTCCTATCTATTCTAACATTACTAAAGTCATACAAACCATCAAACATGTTATTCATACATTTCTACAAAAACTCAAACAATAAAGTTTCTATAAATAGAAACGAGCAATACCTAGCATAAACAAGTATTTCAAACCATAAAAAGTGCATATATGCATCAACAACTCATTATTATGAAAACATTTGATTAAAACATGGATTTAGACACTATTAACATGGAAAATCGTTTGGATACATGGGTTTGCCATTTTGGCCGAAAAAATAAAGAAAAGATGGATGGATTTGTACCAAAATCAAGTATGATGGAAGGATGGATGTGTTGTTTGCTTGTTTCACCTTGAATCACCTTGAATGCACCTTGTAATCACTTGGAATGGATGAAGAAAATTTTGAAGGGTGGTGGCTAGGTGGGGATGGGGGCGGCCGAGAGAAAGAGAGGAGAGGGAGAGAGGAGTGTGTAGGTTTAGGGTTTTCAAATGAGGGTTAAGGGATTAAGGGTGGGATTAAGCAAATGGGTTTTGGGCTTTTGAAGTCTTTTAAGGCTTTTTAAACCAAATGGGCTCCTAATATGAATTAAAATAGGAAATGGCTGAATTATCAAGCCCAAATTTATAAACCATTGTTTTTATAAAATTAAATCTAGTGTTGTTGACACATATCGCGTATCCGCTTAAAAGCGTTAAAATAAAAGATGCTCAATAAATTCCGGAAAAATTCACATAAGCATAAAATATTAAATCACAGTATTACATATAATTTTTACACACCAAGTATATGTCTAAATATTATTTCTAATATTCGTTAATGTTCGTGTGACAGGACGCGTGTGTGACCCGGTAATCCGCCCGATTACCGATGCATGAAATGAAATGAACCGAATGGACTTGCTATATGAAATATGTACTTAATTACTACATAATTAAGCATGATGCAAGTGTAATCACGTGAATTCAGGTAATAGTCGGGTATGGATATTAACCTGAATTTGCCGGGTGTCACATACTCCCCCTGTTAAAAGGAATTTCGTCCCGAAATTCAGTTCGCGTCACTGATAGACGGTGTAGTTTTGAACAAGTGAGGGTATTTACGCTTGAATTGATCCTCGCGCTCCCAAGTGAACTCTGGTCCACGTCTAGAATTCCAACGAACCTTAACTATGGGAATGCGGCTTTGTTTTAACTGTTTGACCTCGCGGTCCATGATCTCGACTGGTTCTTCGACGAAGTGAAGCTGATCGTCTATTTGAATTTCCTCCAATGGTATGACTAGTGTCTCGTCTGACAAGCACTTCTTCAGATTTGACACGTGAAACACGTCATGAACGCCACTGAGGGTTTCTGGTAGGTTGAGTTTGTAAGCAACAGGACCAATCCTTTTCAGAATCTCGAAAGGTCCAATGTAACGAGGATTGAGCTTTCCACGCTTGCCGAAACGTATCACTCCTTTCCATGGCGAGACTTTCAGTAGTACTTTGTCTCCCACTTGAAATTCTAATGGTTTGCGTCTCACGTCAGCGTAACTCTTTTAACGATCACGCGCGGCCTTGATACGTTCGCGTATCTGTACAATCTTCTCTGTAGTTTCATGAATAATTTCTGGACCTGTGAGTTGGCTATCTCCCACTTCTGTTCAGCAAATCGGCGATCTACACTTTCGTCCGTAAAGTGCTTCGAATGGTGCAGCCTTAATGCTAGTGTGGTAGCTGTTGTTGTATGAAAATTCGACCAACGGTAGATGGGCATCCCATCCGTTCCCAAAGTCAACCACACAAGCTCTGAGCATGTCCTCCAGGGTCTGGATGGTCCTTTCACTTTGACCGTCCGTCTGGGGGTGGTATGCAGTACTCATATCTAGTCGAGTACCCAAGGCTTTCTGTAAGGATTGCCAGAATCGGGATGTAAATCGACTATCCCTATCTGAAATGATGGAGATTGGCACTCCATGTCTTGTGACTACTTCCTTTAAGTAAGTTCTGGTTAGTTTATCCATTTTGTCCGTTTCTTTAATGGGAAGGAAGTGCGCAGATTTGGTTAGTCTGTCGACGATTACCCAGATTGTGTCACAGCCATTAGAGGCCTTGGGCAATTTCGTGATGAAGTCCATTGAAATCTGTTCCCACTTCCACTATGGGATCTCTGGTTGTTGGAGTAACCCTGATGGCTTCTGATACTCTACCTTGACCTTAGCACAGGTCAAGCATTTACTGACGTAGGTAGCAATTTCGGCTTTCATGTTAGGCCACCAATAATGTTCCTTGAGGTCATGGTACATCTTGTCAGCACCGGGGTGGATCGAGTACCTGGACTTGTGTGCCTCGTCCATCACCAGATCCCTTAGATCCCCAAAGCTTGGTACCCAAATCCGATCCATGAAATAACGGATGTCATCGGATTTGACCTCAAATTGCTTGTCCATACCACGTAAGGACTCATGGCATAGGTTTACCTCCTTGATTGCTTCGAGTTGGGCGTCACGGATTTGCATGGGTAAGTTCGTGTGGATGGTCAACTGTAACGCCCGCACTCGTCGCGGTTTGGGTTGATCCTTCCTGCTCAAGGCATCAGCCACGACGTTTGCCTTTCCAGGATGGTAACGGATAGCGCAGTCGTAGTCGTTTAGCAATTCGACCCATCGACGTTGCCTCATGTTAAGTTCCTTCTGATCGAAGATGTGTTGAAGGCTTTTGTGATCGGTGAAAATTGTGCACTTCGTGCCATACAAGTAGTGCCTCCAGATTTTGAGAGCGAATACTACCGCTCCCAGCTCCAAATCATGGGTAGTGTAGTTTTTCTCGTGCACTTTCAGTTGTCGAGAAGCATAAGCTATGACCTTCTCTCTTTGCATTAACACGCACCCGAGCCCTTGATGTGACGCATCGCAGTACACCACGAAATCATCCGTTCCCTCTGGTAATGATAGGATTGGTGCGCTGCAAAGTTTCTGTTTGAGTAATTGAAAAGCGGTTTCTGCCTTGTCATTCCATTCGTATTTCTTATCTTTGTGTGTCAGTGTGGTGAGGGGTTGGGCTATCTTAGAGAAATTTTCGATGAATCGTCGATAGTAGCCCGCAAGACCTAAGAACTGTCGCACCTCAGTCGGAGTCTTAGGTGCTTCCCAATTCTTAATCGCCTCGATTTTGGATGGGTCAACATGTATGCCTTTCTCGTTGACCACGTGTCCAAGGAACTGTACTTCGCGAATCCAGAAGTCGCATTTCGAGAACTTGGCGTACAATTTCTCGGCTTTCAGCAACTCCATAATTAACTTCAAATGCTCGGTATGCTCCTCTTTGTTCTGTGAGTATATCAGGATATCGTCTATGAACACAATCACAAACTTGTCCAAGTAGGGCTTGCACACTCGGTTCATGAGGTCCATGAATACCGCTGGTGCATTGGTTAACCCAAATGGCATGACCATGAACTCGTAGTGACCGTAACGAGTTCGGAAGGCGGTCTTTGGAATATCGTCTTCCTGAATCCTTAGCTGGTGGTATCCCGACCGTAGATCGATCTTTGAGTAATAGCTCGACCCTTGCAATTGATCGAACAGGTCATCGATCCTTGGTAGTGGATATCGGTTCTTGATAGTTACCTTGTTCAGTTCTCTGTAGTCGATACACATACGGAACGATCCGTCTTTCTTCTTAACGAACAAGACTGGTGCTCCACAAGGCGAGAAGCTTGGTCTGATGAAGCCTTTGTCTAACAGTTCCTGTAATTGGTTAGACAACTCCTGCATTTCCGATGGCGCCAGTCGGTAAGGTGACCTCGCTATCGGAGCAGCTCCGGGTGTGAGATCAATCCGGAACTCGACTTGTCGCTGCGGTGGAAGTCCGGGCAAGTCATCGGGAAATACTTCCGGATAGTCTCGGACGATCGGTATGTCTTTAATCTTCCTTTCTTCTTCTTTCTTTTCCGTCACGTGTGCTAGGATCGCGTGATAGCCCTTCCGCAAGTACTTTCGGGCTTTCATGCAGGTAATGATCCTTAACGTAGCACCACTCCGTTCTCCTTGAATGGTCAGTGTTCCTCCGTCCGACAGTGGGATGCGGACTATTTTCTCGTGACAAACGATTTCGGCTCGGTTCTTGGACAACCAGTCCATACCGACAACTATGTCGAAGCTTCCCAATGTTACTGGCAATAGGTCTATAGTGAAAGGATGGTCGGCTAATGTTAAGACACAACCGGGAATCACTTGTTCTGTTTCTATCAGCTTACCGTCTGCTAGTTCTACCGTGTATAAGTAATCTAGGGCGATGGGAGTAACACCAAGTAATGAGCTAAACTCAGTGGACACAAAACTTTTATCGGCACCCGTGTCAAATAAGATAGAGGCATAGCAGTTGTTTACGAGAAACGTACCAGTAACAATGTTGGGGTCTTGTCTAGCCTCGCCGGCTCCAATCACGAATGCTCTGCCCCGAGCATTTGTATTTCCAGGCTTCCGATTCTTTGGGCAGTCCTTGCGGAAATGTCCGGGATCACCGCACCCGAAACATCCGCGGTTTCCCCCGCCAGCCGGGGTTTGTTCGACTGATCGGCAGCTCTGGGCAGTGTGTCCAAAACGTTTACACTTCTGGCACCGAGAATCTTCACAAGTACCATTGTGGTGAAACTGGCACTTGTTGCACTTAGGTAGGGTTCCAGTGTATGTCCCTCTTGGCCTTTTATCCGGTCGGTTAGCCATAAACATCCGGGCCGGTTCCTGCTTCTTCTGGTTACTAGGCACATAGGACTTGGCAGGAGCATTTTCCCACTTTCTCTTGTTGTCAAAGGTTTTCACAAAACTTTCTTTCTTGTTGAACAGTCCCTGACGGACTGCCTGATCCGTGAGATTATGAGCCAGCCTCACTGTGTTGTGGATAATTGTGGGCTCTGCAGAAGTAACCATGCTTTGTATTTGAGGTGCCAAACCCCAAATGTACCGCTCAATTCGTTTGTACTCCGGTGTAACCATGTGCGGTAGTAGTCTTGCTAAATCGTGGAACCTTGCGGTGTATCCCGCGATGTCAGCACCCTCCATTCTTATGTTCCAAAACTCCTGTTCCAACTTTTGGAGTTCGTTACGAGGACAGTACTCCTCTTTCAACATTTCCTTGAATTCCTCCCAAGGAATGGCGTTCGCATTATCCAGGCCCAGAGTCTGGATATAAGAGTTCCACCAGGAGAGGGCTTGGCCCTCGAAAGTTCCAGCTCCGTACATGACCCTGTTCTCCATCGTGCATTGGCTCATGCTGAAGACCGATTCGATCTTCTCTATCCATCGTAGCAGTCCCACTGCTCCTTCCGTCCCGGTAAATGTGTGCGGCTTACAATCCATAAAGGATTTGTAGGTGCAAGCCTTTGTTCCATGCCCAGTTCCTGTGTGTCAATGATAGAGCGTAATTAGGTTAAATTTTCCCGAGGTAGGGCTATGTTACTTGCAGTATATACTATTTCCGGTTTGTACTATACCTCTGCTCTCGCCGTGGCCTCCCGATCCTCCACTGGATCGATTGGCTTCGTGGTTAGCGAGTGCATCTGCCACGCGTTGGGCGATAAGGGCTTCAATTTGGGCAGTGGTCATGGAACTGGTGCCTTCTCCTGGATTGCGGGGTGTCCTCCTTGGCGGCATGTTTCTTTATAATCATAATGATAATAAAGGTTAGATATTGCGTAATAAATAACAATCAACACACGTGCATAAGATAACACACAACAATCAACAATAAATCAACCATGCAATATAATCAAAAGACAACCACTTGATAAATAAGTTGTACCAAATACAAAGTATTTTCAGGAGTAAACACTCCTCCAAAACAAGTAATATTTCAAAAATATTGCGTGAGCACAGCCCGCTCACGATAGGCTAATCAATTGGGTGGTGTAACAGTACCACTCTGCAAGAAGGTAAAAAGTAACAAGGTACAGAGAATCATCAGAACCCTGGCGGGTTCCAACTCCTCTCTGACCGTGTTAGCCGTAAGCTCTGCCGCTAAGGCTGTAGAGTCAGCAAGTGAGGCTCGATGCTCGGCTACTGCTGCTCGCTGGTGTGCCATCCCCAACTGCTCCTCAGTCAGCTGGAGGCGGCTGGATAGTGCAGTGATCCTATCCGTCTCTCTCTGGCGATCCTCAAGTAGTCCTGCTACCTGCCCCTGTAATGCCTGTACTGCAGTCTCAGTAGCTGTGGCCCTCTGTTCTGCCTCCCGAGCCTTTTCTTCCGCGGCCTCGATCCGGTCTCGTACTATCAGTAGTGCCTGGTCTGTCAGTGCCAACTCATCCTGGAGGGATGATATGTCAGCGTCATGTAACCTGCTGCGCGTCGCAAGTATCGGTAGTACCTCCCTCGTAGGCCGGAGCCAATAGGGTGGTGGGTAGGATGGTCCAGATGACTCTCCTGTAGATGAGGTGTCTGATGATGCAATCCGGGCCCTTTTGGCCGATGGTCCAGTAATGTCAGGGGAGTGGGCTGGTCGCTTTCCTCTACGAATGTTCTTCTTCCGAGCTGTGAGTTTGGTCTTTGCTCCCACCGGTGCAAGTAATGGTGATGGCGGCGTCGGGTCCGCCAGACGAGGTGGTGAAGGTAGTATGGAGCCGTCGTCGGACGATGAGTCCCCGTGTAGTACGGAGTAGGGCATCGTCTCGCCCGAGTCGCTCCCCTCGCCGGCGTCTCCGTCACCTCCGGGGGCTGGTGCGTCGTCTTCCTCCTCCTCTAGATCCTCCTCAGGATCCTCCTCCGGGTCCTCCTCAGGATCCTCCTCAGGGTCCTCCTCAGGATCCTCCTCAGGATCCTCCTCAGGATCCTCTTCAGAATCCAACTCTACAAGATCCACTGAATCATGTGTCTGTTCCTCATCCGTGGATGAGTGGGGTGATGAGGGTGGGGTGAATGGCTCCACTGATGATGATGGGGTAGCCGGTGTGTACTCCTCAGAGTCCGAGATCACAATGGGGTCCGATGAGGTCGACATCCTGTAACAAGTCAATATCCAGTAATCCATTGTATTCATGTATGAAAATGCATGTATGATGTGATGTAACTATGTGAGCCTACAGTTATAGTCTAAGTATACTAAATGCAACTTAGTTCTCTATAACCAGGGCTCTGATACCAATCTGTCACACCCTGAAATTCCACTGCGGGTTACCCGCGGGTTGTGACTATCAAGGATCATCAGTCCCGGTCATTTTGAACGACCTCTAAATGGTTTTCGAAAAGGCATTCCGTTTGAACATCATACACAAAAATTAAGTAATACAGAGTTTGAAAATGTGGAATGTAAAGTGCGGAAGCAATAATAATGTAGCAAAATACGGAAGCATAACAAATTAGGTTCCCATAAACCTAGCTTCTAATGAAAACATGATATGCGACTCCAGACATGCAGTCCTAGTCCGTGCGTGAATGCTTAGCGACCTGAGATAAACATGCTTAAAGTGTCAACACAAGGTTGGTGAGTTCACAGGTTTAAGTAACAGAAACAGAAATGAAAACAGTGTAACAGTACGCATGTATACTATTGATTCGATTGTTGATCAGACAATAAACATTAACTATATAAGCAACACCGAAACCGAAGCTCAACGAAGGAATGCAGAAACTAGCATTTTGCCTCTTACGTGCCCAGCACGCAATGGATTAGGTCAATTATGCACCCGTTTGACTCCCAGTCAGAGTTAGCGCGACTAACCCGGGTGGGGGTTGTTAAACCCAATAGTACTATTCATTAAATCACCTCGCTTTGTGTAATAATTAACGGTTCGAATAAGAGAGGACTTTATGTGCGAGAAATGCACCCACTTATATAAATTAAAGCGAAATCAAAGTAATTGCCATACGACTAAGTAAGAAAATGGTTTAGCATGTATCTCCCCCAATTGGAAAAGTAAGTAAAATGGGGCCGTGAAAACTCACCTGGAATGCGGTGAATGAGAAATGAAAGCAACAAGAGAAATCGAGTAACTCCGGGTAACCGACCTAACCGAGCCCTAAGAATTAATAAGGCTATAAGGTCTATGAAAGTAAACATGGTTTATGTAACCACATTCATCCAAACGACTCAACGTTGAAAGGTTACATTGACGTTTTGAAAAGGTTTGACCAAAGTTGACCGAGGTTTGACCAACTTTGACCAAGTTTGACTAATGTTGACTAATGTTGACCAATGTTGACTAGTGTTGACCAATGTTGACCAATGTTGACTCATATTGAAGTCATGTATAGACAACACACAAGTAACATATAAGTTGTAAACATGTAACACATAAGCATCATACAAGTTGTACATGTGTAACACCTAAGTAGCACATAAGTTATACATGTGTGACACATAAGGAACATACAAGTTGTACCTAAGTAATGTATAAGTAATACCTTGTGACATAACATGCTTGTTTCAATTAGTTGCATAAGAAATTAACATGTGACAAGTAATATAACATTTGCACATCTTTATGGCACATTTCATATATGTCAACCATTCCTACACATAACTCATGTCATCATATTAATAACCTATTAGTATCAATTCAACACTTTTAAACAAGTAGCATAACATGTCATAGAAATTCCATAACTCTTATCATAACAAAGTTTCCATTTTTTGACAATTAGGGTTTTAGTGTACTTTAAGTGTCATGGCTCAACTAAATAAGTTACACATGAATTTATACTAGTGACATACCATAAACATGATTCTACACACAAACTTTCTATTCTAAGCAAAGTTGAAGTTCACAAATTAATAAAGTTTCCTTATTTAGCAAGGTTCACCAAAACACGTCATAACACAACTCCAGATTACATATTCATGCATAAGTCATCTATTCATATGATAATGAAGCTATATAATCCATTTTAAACATTTATAACCTACACATACAAAATATGAACAAATAAAGTTTCCTTTTTAGGAAAGTGGTCCAAACGACCCTATTGCACATGTGTAACCTCAAATAACTCTTTTTACTACTTTAATATACATTATAGAACAATAATATCAAGTTTTTATCCATGAGAAACTCATAACACAAAATATGCAAAATTAAAGTTTCCTTAAATAGTAAGTCACCATAACCAAGTGAAAAACGACATTTCAACCAAAAAAATTATATTTCCTATCTATTCTAACATTACTAAAGTCATACAAACCATCAAACATGTTATTCATACATTTCTACAAAAACTCAAACAATAAAGTTTCTATAAATAGAAACGAGCAATACCTAGCATAAACAAGTATTTCAAACCATAAAAAGTGCATATATGCATCAACAACTCATTATTATGAAAACATTTGATTAAAACATGGATTTAGACACTATTAACATGGAAAATCGTTTGGATACATGGGTTTGCCATTTTGGCCGAAAAAATAAAGAAAAGATGGATGGATTTGTACCAAAATCAAGTATGATGGAAGGATGGATGTGTTGTTTGCTTGTTTCACCTTGAATCACCTTGAATGCACCTTGTAATCACTTGGAATGGATGAAGAAAATTTTGAAGGGTGGTGGCTAGGTGGGGATGGGGGCGGCCGAGAGAAAGAGAGGAGAGGGAGAGAGGAGTGTGTAGGTTTAGGGTTTTCAAATGAGGGTTAAGGGATTAAGGGTGGGATTAAGCAAATGGGTTTTGGGCTTTTGAAGTCTTTTAAGGCTTTTTAAACCAAATGGGCTCCTAATATGAATTAAAATAGGAAATGGCTGAATTATCAAGCCCAAATTTATAAACCATTGTTTTTATAAAATTAAATCTAGTGTTGTTGACACATATCGCGTATCCGCTTAAAAGCGTTAAAATAAAAGATGCTCAATAAATTCCGGAAAAATTCACATAAGCATAAAATATTAAATCACAGTATTACATATAATTTTTACACACCAAGTATATGTCTAAATATTATTTCTAATATTCGTTAATGTTCGTGTGACAGGACGCGTGTGTGACCCGGTAATCCGCCCGATTACCGATGCATGAAATGAAATGAACCGAATGGACTTGCTATATGAAATATGTACTTAATTACTACATAATTAAGCATGATGCAAGTGTAATCACGTGAATTCAGGTAATAGTCGGGTATGGATATTAACCTGAATTTGCCGGGTGTCACAAAGGGCCCAAACTGTCACACCCCGCCGAAGACGGAAACACGGAGTGGGACCAGTATATCACATTGAACACAAGTACAAGAGAAACTAAAAGGAAAGTTGTGCATTACATTGAACCATACTACATGTCTCTATCGAAAGTACAAATATACGGAAAATTCCAAATCAATACAAAGGGTCTAAAATGACCAACTACAACCAAAAGTACATAATAATAACTCTTCCCAAAAGCAAGCCGTTTAAAGCTCGTTATCCCCATAACTGTTTACCTGAAAAGCATGTTTCGAAAACGGATCAACTATAAAAATAGTTGGTGAGCACGCAGGTTTTGCGACTCTATAAAAAGTAAGTAAATAAATTTCAAAATGTAATAGTAACCATCCGCAGATAATCAAGTACACGTGTTAAGATATAATTGTCCTGAGCCACAATCAAAACCGTCAGACTAGTTGTTGCTCTTGTATCCAGGTGTCGAATGTGAACACCTACTATGGCTAATTATGCGCCCAAATGATCCTACAAGTCTGGTTGGCGTGACCAACCCTGGGCGGGGGTGTCAACCCAATTAGTACTATTCATAATTCCCACCGCCTATCTAAGCTAATTGATTGCATTAAAGTGGGGACTTAATACATCCTTAAGTAAACCCAAGTAACCCTAATCCCAAGTAACAACGTGTAGAGTGAAACAACTTTTCCCCTGTAAAACAGTAAAAATTAAAAAGTGGGGTCGCGAAACTCACCTGAACAATGTTGGTGATAAGTGTGACATAGTCAACAAAAACCGCAAAGTACGGTTAACATCCAAATTCTATCAAAGGCCAGTAGCCAAATGCAAGCAAAGTGTGGCTAGCAACTCAGTGCTACCAAGGTACGGCTAAATCCGCAAGAACCGCAAGAACAGGTGTCCTAACCGAGTCCTACTAACCAAGTAGACACGAAAAAATAGAATTTAGGACGCCTAAAGTATAAAACTGAGTCTACTACTCAAAAAGTGGCTATGCAGTCGGTTGCATACCCAAAACCCGTGCACACACGTATGAACCGCTCAAAAGTTGTAAAACCGGCTTTTATATAAATTCGTGACTTTGAAACCTTAATTTTTAGATTTTATTAATGAATATCAGTAGTTATAATTTCATATATGATAAAATCTGAAGTCACAGTTTCGTTTGACCAAAAACGCGATTATGTACGTAAAGTAAGGTTTACGGTTTAAAAAATCCGATTCATCCGAAATTAGGGTTTTAGTGTGATTTTAGCACCCAATTTAAAAGTCCAAATTTTATATTTTTAATATGATAATATTTCTGTCCAAACCCCCATTAAGACTTTTATAAAAATATTTTTATAAAAAAATTTCCAAAAATAATAACTTTTTATAAAGTTTTAATGGACAATAATTCTAAAACCATATTTAGACATAAAATTAATGCTTGAAACTTTCACTAATTATTCATATACATATATAAAAATTTCTGACCAATTTTCATAATCTTTCAATATCCATATTATTTATTATGAATATAATATTATTAAAATTTAACAAATTCTGTAAAAATAGTTATAATTGTCCAAATTCCAAATTTTTACCGAATAAGTTTTAACTCTATATGAGATTCTATTATAAGTTTCAAGTCCTAATGTTGTCCAGGAGTATATGATCTCAAATTCAATCGTTAAAACTTCATAAATACCAAACACCAACTTAGACAACTCTAATTTTTATGAAATTTGAACAGGAGTCATGTTTTACTATATACTAATTACTGACCAAATTCCCGATTTTTCCAATACTCAGAGGTATTTTTCCCAATTTTCATGTATTAGACTTGTAGAAATTTTAATAAATAATCTATAAATAGTTTAGTTACCAAAATTTTCAGATCTCTCCTTTTATATAAATACTACTTTTTAAAAATAAATTTGGAAGCTAAATCAAAAGTTTATAAAAATCCATCAAAAACAATTGTTGTATAAAAATAAATATATTAGTTCCACGTGAATCGAGGTTGGGTTTATAACTTAATAACCACTAAAAATATCAAATATCTCAATACTAAATATTTTCGGGTTCAATTCCCAACCAATGACTCATAAAACTATTCTAACATAAAATTAAATCTTAACGGGTAAAGTTTATACCTTTCGTATAAATGGTTCGCGTACGCGAAACCTCCCATATTTTGGACGCCACCGGACCACCACCAGCTCCAGCCCTCTCTCTCTCTCTCTAATTTCTTTCAATGAACTGATCAAATGAGAAAAAAGGGAGTGTAGTGGGGTATTTATATCCCTCGTGGTCTCCGATCGCGTGCCGGTTTCTCGCTTAAACAAACTCGATAAAAAATAGAGGCGTTATTTTATCCAAAAATAACTTATTATAATTTATTATTTTCCCTCGAGTCCTTGCATCTCGTAAATATATATCCTTTCGGATTTAAATTAAAATTTACGAAACCGTTCGACTCAGGTGTCAACGCGTATAAACCCGAACTTGATCAAAATTTTGACATTATAATCACCCAAATAAATCTTGCTATTATTTATCGTTCTCCAACGAGTTCCTTTCGTTTAAAAGTATATTTCACATAATAATAATACTATTATTATTATTATACGAACTCGTCGAACACGGGTGTTGACCGTAAAAGTCACGGTTGTCACATTCTCCTCCAGTTAACAAAATTTCGTCCCAAAATTCAACTGGTATAATAGTTGACAAGTTCTTTTTCGTAAATTGATTCATGTACGATTATCAAGGGAAATCTAGTTTCCTAGATATAGCAGGGAGATTTGACAAATCGAGATCTAAGAATCCCAAAGAGTAGGTTACACCTAGTTAGACAAAAAAAACAAATTGAATAATCATGAGAGAAAAATCCTTCGAATTCCAAAGAATCTATAGATCCTTGTTTCACCGAATCAGTTAAAAGGTACACTGCTGGTGTTATTCAGAAGATTAAGAAATCCGTCATAGGATTGATATACACAAGTATACAAAATTGGTACAAATCCAGAATGATATTATGATACAAAATCCCGTTGATTCAGTATCCTTTTATGAGCAAGGAAAAGTATTATTTGGCTTGGTGCCATTAAGGAATACTATTATAAATAGTAACCATAAAATTATACTATAAGATATGCTATTAAGATCCAAAGAGTCGGTAGAATGACCACGACTCATTGGAATAAAAATGTATCACAACGATAACAAATATCATAGATTATGAAGGATGATCATATCATGTACTTAGAATACAGAGAGATAGCACTTTGTTAAAATGAAACTTGTCGTCAATACGAACTTCCTTAGGTGGTATAATTACGGATTCGTCGGCTAAACACCTTTTGAGACTCGATATACGATAAGCATCGTATATACCATTAAGCTCCTGAGGTAGTTTCAGTTTGTACACAACAAGACCAATCAAATGATTATTACCAACCTCAACACAACAAAATGGTGATCAACATTTGTGTCAAAACAGAGCTTCTAATGGCGCTCATTTAATGCTAGTGTGATAACTGTTAGTATAAGGAAATTTGACCAAAGGTAAAAGAGTATCCAAATTACCTTCAAATTCTATCACACAAGCCCTGAGCATATCCTCCAAGGTATGAATAGTTCGTGCACTTAGACCTTCAGTTTGAGGATAGTAAGCGGTGCTCATATCTAAGCGCGTTCTCAAAGCTTTCTGTAGTGTCTGCCAGAAATGGGATGTAAAACGATTATCCGTATCGAAGATAAAGGAATCAGGCACTCCATGCCTATTATACAGTCGAGCTAGATTTTCTATCTAGAAGTCCTCTCGGATAAGTAGGAAATGTGCAGAGTCTGTCATTAATTAGTTAACAATGTTCCAAAATGAATCATAGCCGCCTAATGTTTTAGGCAAGCCTAGTAATGAAATCTATTGAAACTTGTTCTCACATTCACAGTGAATTCCCGGGTTGTTGTACCATGTGATTGTCAGTAATATTAGTTACTATCCAATAGTTGGTACATTGTTGCATCATAGGGCGATACAACATGGTTGGTGTGTATACGACATAACCGTAAAAGTAGATACAAGGGAATTTTGAAAATCAACATAACAAAAGGACGAGATTCACACTTCTTGTACTAGAATTGAAGAGTGATGATTAGTCATTAGAGAATGAATTAATAACGAAAAATCCAAGCTTAAATCTTTACAAAGCAAGTATATAATGAGTACCAGTATGATTGTACCAAACTCGAGTCGTGAAACCGAAGATTAACAAACAAAGGATATTATACTAGGATTCTGTCGAGATAAATTTGCTAAGAGTCAAATTTACTCAATCCTATCAAGTGTTATAGGAAATGAGTCATAATCATAAAATAGATGTCAGCGATGACCCGTGCTATGTAACCTCACCACAAAGCAGTAGGATTCGGTACTAACTCGCATATTAGTCTCGATATAATATAACCATGTTTGGTGATTTTCAATTAAAGGTTCATATACCTATTGTCGAAAGTTAGCAATGGGCTATATGATAATCGAGTCACCACAAGATCTAGATAGAGAAAGTGACTAAAGATCTAGGACGATCTAATCAAGTATAGTTAAAAGACTAGGTGCCAGTTCAATAGTTGGACATTGAATTGACTACCACCAGAAGTCGAATTTGGTTAACAGTCAGAAATAGAATTCTGAAATTTTAAGAAGAAGTCCATATTAAAAGATGGTCTACTCCTCACATCGAGTCGGCCAAATTTGATAGGATAACATTAGACGTCTACATCTTTCTTGATGTGTATTGAAATGATTCGAAAGTAATCCGCTATCCATCTAGATGAGAAAATAAATAGTCACGTTGTGGAAATAATCTCATAAAAATAGTGTCACCCGAAAATGATAATGAGCTTGAAAACCCACAAAATGGGTAGACTTTGATTTAATATCATTGTCAATTTAGCCTGAGGTTTAATTCTTATAAAGTAGACGTCAGAAAATAGGGGAGGATCAAGTAAAACTTCAGGAATTTTCCAAATGTATGTCATGCTCATAGGTCCTTTAAAGATAATGCAATCTCAAGTGGATTTTCAAGAAAGTAGAGTCAACTATGATTCGTCCCTTGTTCCTCTTCCTGGTAGTGTACAACTTTAATTGGTTAATAATCGTAAAACATATAAATAGATTCAAAATTTCCATCCTATGATTTAAGGACACATCTTTCAAATGATAAGGTTTTCAAATTTCTACTTAGGTCCTCGCTTTCCATTAAAGTCGGTGAAAATGGACCATAAGATTTCAGAGTTTGTCCTTAGATCTCGCGTTGAAGAGGGTCGAATTGATTATCTGCCAATAACTGGTAGTACAGTACGCCTGCAACTTCCTTGGCTTTCGAACGGTGTTACTATGACTTACCATTTAATATTTCCCTAATATCGGTTATAGCCTTTAAATCCTTTGCACAAGATTTTAAGCCATAAATTTGATGGAATGAGTGTTTAATGTCATAGATTCGTATTCCCTCAGGGTACGTGTTAAGAAGTCGTTTCTAAACAGTAGTTGCTCTAAGGCTTTCTAATTACAGGAGACTGAGAATAAGGGATGCGTATACGCCTCTACCTAGTTGGAAATCAGAAAGTCAATCAACAAAATGACCTTTGAGGGAGAGTAAGTACAAAAAGGATATGAGACTATCCTATTCAGATCTATAAGGACAGTATACGTAGAGTAACAAATAGGGATAATCACCATAAATAAAATTTGAATGATGACTAATAAATTTTTCGGTACACAAAGAATCATTCCAACATAAAGTTTCATTTTCTCCATCAAAATGGTTTTCAATAAGACATCGAAGCACCAGGAGAAATCAAGATTTGCAAAACATACGTAGTAATGTTCACAAAAAAGGGCATTAGTTTCATACTAAGCCATAGCTATCCTAAAATAAAAAGTTTTTGTAAATCCAACCAAAAGAATCCTAGGCACAGGCTGCTCAGTGTCCATAGTAGAACTACAAATGATAGAAATAAACACGACAATGAACGTCGTAAAGATGGCTCCTCCCAAGTAAACAAGTTTCTCAAGTTACGTTTCCACAATATGAGCGTCGCGGTTAAAAGAATAGGGATTGAGTGTACCAAATTACCATAGTGAGTGCAGAGCACTTGCAATGGAAATTTCAAGTAGGTGTAAAACTGAATTATTAAGAATATTTATCATGAGTATAGTGAAAATGACAAACATCGAAATGAGGATTTATACGAACGATCGTATAGAAAGGTTATATTGTCTAAGAAAAAGAAGCTTATATTTCTTTAAGGAATTTCTCCATCATATTGTTACTCCATCGATGTTAGAGTATATTTGGATTATAAGATAAAGTACGAGATTATACCGAGACCTCCGATGATAGTCGTATACTTACTTCAAGTGTTGAGCGTTGTAAAGTCCCATACTGAATTTACGTGGCCAGTAAAATCTCAAGGGATATGATTTAGCAAGTAAAATAGAAGAGAGAAAATCTTTGTTGCTCAAGATCCACTAAGGAGTTGATTAGATCAAATTCGAATTTCTCTTATTCCTTCAGAATTACGAGAACGTTACACTTTGATCCATTAGGGGAGTTAGAAATGTCGAGGTCTGATTCACGCTAGACCGAGAGTCGTCACATGCGTTGATAAACATATAACAAAATTGAAATGAGAGAATCTTTAGTTGTATCTCAAGGGTGAAGCAATACTTTACAAATAATTGCCAAATCCAGTCCAAATACCGAGGTTAAATCAATTGAGAACAGATCTTTTCAGTGTCTCGGTCTAAATTGTTATGTAAAATAAATCTCGATAATAGTTTTGGATCCATTACGATTCAAAGATAAAAGAGACGATATAAGTTCCCATATCACCTGAGGTAGCCCATCGCATCATTCGATGTCTTTGGCTCAACCCTAAGGTTATGATAGTTTGATCAATATTATAAAGACTGGGAATCGGAACTAGAAATACAGATTAACCATGAACATTAACTCAGACAGTAAGACTCACTAGAGCTCTCATGCACTGCAGATTATGATTACGTGTGCACCCGTAATAATAATTTACTTTGCATGGTCCTTACAGTGTTTCCTCTATCCCGAGCTCTCAGCTAAAAAAAAGGAACTGAAATGTTCATTGGATCACGTCATCGTGTTGCACTTTCACGTAAAAGTGTGGATGTTCTATCTGATCACTTTTAATTATTTGTACCAATACTCATGGATCTACAGACTAAGGCTGTTGCTGGATGGAGGTAATGGTAGAGGGTCACAACCGGCGTCCTCTAATAAAAGAAAAAGTGTGTGGTGGAAGTCAGGCACTAATAATAGGGCAGAGATCCTCAAATTAGTGTCGAGCAAATCATGCTACAAATTTATACGTATACGTGGATCTAATGATCCAACAAAACAAAAAGAGTCAATGGATCTCCTGACGCGTAGAGTTCTCTCCCGTTTAGTCCTGCTTCTCCACATCGGGTTCCCTTTAGATCGAGCAATTATGTCTGCCATATCTCATGGCGAAAGTTCTCGCCATCCAATCCAGCAGATCACGAAAGCAAGTATATACCGCACAAAGTGAAAACAATAGATGTCAAATAAGAAAAGCCGACTCAAGAACTGGAGAAGATGCAGGTGCGGTGTAGGTATAGGTACAGCTCGAGGTAACACCAAGACAGATAGAGATGGATATAGATTACCGCAAACGTAACCGGAATCATCAAAGAGTACTCGTAGTGCCGGGACAACGACATGATTATGACGAAGCAATGTGTCGTGGATAAGCAAGAGGTAGAATGCAATGCACATATAATTCCTACGGTTCAATGCAATAAACTTAGAGTTATAGTCTAGGTCTAGTCTCGGACAAACCTAATTCTCTATAACAAGTGCTCTGATACCAAATCTGTCACACCCCGCCGAAGACGGAAACACGGAGTGGGACCGGTATATCACATTGACCACAAGTACAAGAGAAACTAAAAGGAAAGTTGTGCATTACATTGAACCATACTACATGCATCTATCGAAAGTACAAATAGACGAAAAATTCCGAATCAATACAAAGGGTCTAAAATGACCAACTACAACCAAAAGTCCATAATAATAACTCTTCCCAAAAGCAAGCCGTTTAAAGCTCGTTATCCCCATAACTGTTTACCTGAAAAGCATGTTTCGAAAATGGATCAACTATAAAAATAGTTGGTGAGCACGCAGGTTTACGACTCTATAAAAAGTAAGTAAATAAATTTCAAAATGTAATAGTAACCATCCGCAGATGATCAAGTACATATGTTAAGATATAATTTCCCTGAGCCACAATCAAAACCATCAGACTAGTTGTTGCCCCTGTATCCAGGTGTCAAATGTGAAAACCTACTATGGCTAATTATGCGCCCAAATAACCCTACAAGTCTGGTTGGCGCGACAAACCCTAGGCGGGGGTGTCAACCCAAATAGTACTATTCATAATTCCCACCGGCTATCCAAGCTAATTGATTACGTTACAGTGGGGACTTAATACATCCATAAGTAAACCCAGGTAACCCTAATCCCAAGTAACAACGTGTAGAGTGAAACAGCTTTTCCCTCCGTAAAACAGTAAAAATTGAAAAGTGGGGCCGCGAAACTCACCTGAACAACGTTGGTGATAAGTGTGACATAGTCAACAAAAACCGCAAAGTACGATTAACATCCAAATTCTATCAAAGGCCAGCAGCCAAATGCAAGCAAAGTGTGGCTAGCAACTCAGTGCTACCAAGGTACGGCTAAATCCGCAAGAACCGCAAAAACAGGTGTCCTAACCGAGTCCTACTAACCAAGTAGACACGAAAAAATAGCATTTAGGATGCCTAAAGTATAAAACTGAGTCTACTACTCAAAAAGTGGTTGCATATCCAAAACCCGTGCACACACGTACGAACCGCTCAAAAGTTGTAAAACCGGCTTTTATATAAATTCGTGACTTTGAAACCTTAAGTTTTAGATTTTATTAATGAATATCAGTAGTTATAATGTCATATATGATAAAATCTGAAGTCACAGATTCGTTTGACCAAAAACGCGATTATGCGCGTAAAGTAAGGTTTACGGTTTAAAAAATCCGATTCATCCGAAATTAGGGTTTTAGTGTGATTTTAGCACCCAATTTAAAAGTCCAAATTTTATAATTTTAATAGATAATACTTCTGTCCAAACTCCCATTAAGACTTTTATAAAAATATTTTTATACAAAAATTTCCAAAAATAATAAATTTTTATAAAGTTTTAATGGACAATAATTCTAAAACCATATTTAGACATAAAATTAATGCTTGAAACTTTCACTAATTGTTCATATACATATATAAAAATTTCTAACCAATTTTCATAATCTTTCAATATCCAGATTATTTATTATGAATATAATATTGTTAAAATTTAACAAATTCAGTAAAAATAGTTATAATTGTCCAAACTTCACCAAATTTTTACCAAATAAGTTTTAACTCTATATAAGATTCTATTATAAGTTTCAAGTCCTAATGTTATCCAGGAGTATATGATCTCAAATTCAATCGTTAAAACTTCATAAATACCAAACACCAACTTAGACAACTCTAATTTTTATGAAATTTGAAAAGGAGTCATTTTTATCATATACTAATTACTGACCAAATTCCAGATTTTTCCAATACACAGAGGTATTTTTCCCAATTTTCATGTATTAGACTTGTAGAAATTTTAATAAATAATCTATAAATAGTTTAGTTACCAAAATTTTCAGATCTCACTTTTTATATAAATAATAATTTTTAAAAATAAATTTGGAAGCTAAATCAAAAGTTTATAAAAATCCATCAAAAACAAATGTTGTATAAAAATAAATATATTAGTTCCAAGTGAATCGAGGTTGGGTTTATAACCAAATAACCACTCAAAATATCAAATATCTCAATACTAAATATTTTCAGATTCAATTCAAAACCAATGACTCATAAAACTATTCTAACATAAAATTAAATTTTAACGGGTAAAGTTTATACCTTTCGAATAAATGGTTCGCGTACGCGAAACCTCCCATATTTCACATGCAATACGAACCAAAAACACCATTAGGATCATTTTTATCTCCCGAGCATTTCCACATGCTCAAAATTGACACGTAATGTCGTTTGGATGACCATGCAACCCGATCAATTTCCTGTGTTTCGATCCTAGAAACTGTTACAATCTGTTCGTACTAAAAAAATACTTCCCAACATCTGATCGGAATTTCCTTTTGGTGAAAACATTCATATATATGTTAAAAAACTACTGTCCAAAAATCGTCACGATCCAAAGGTCGGATCTCCGGGGATCGACGATTCTTTGAGACCCAGTTTTTCAAATCCGAAAATCCGATCAGTCACATTCGAGGGCATGAAAAGCATAGCTAGATCTCTGATCAAAATTTTCTCCAGTAGGGTTTTGATTCTATGTGTTGACAACATCATATCCAAAATTCATGCATTTCGAACGGTCGGATTTCCGGGGATCGTCCGATCTTTAAGACTGCGCATGCATAAAACTTTCTGGACTGAATTTAAAACCCCTTTTTAACGAATTTAAGCAAGGATTTAGCAAAATATGAGCTTACCATTGCGTTCGTAGCATCTAGAAATGGTTCCGGGTGAAAAACGGGTTTCGGACGACACTGGCCACCACGTCGGACCTCCGCGGACTGCCGTCGGCCGTCACCGGACCACCACCAGCTCCAATCCTCTCTCTCTCTAATTTCTTTCAATGAATTGATCAAATGAGAAAAAAGGGAGTGTAGTGGGGTATTTATATCCCTCGTGGTCTCCGATCGCGTGCCGGTTTCTCGCTTAAACAAACCCGATAAAAAATAGAGGCGTTATTTTATCCAAAAATAACTTATTATAATTTATTATTTTCCCTCGAGTCCTTGCGTCTCGTAAATATATATCCTTTCGGATTTAAATTAAAATTTACGAAACCGTTCTACTCGGGTGTTAACGCGTATAAACCCGAACTTGATCAAAATTTTGACATTATAATCACCCAAATAAATCTTGCTATTATTTATCGTTCACCAACGAGTTCCTTTCGTTTAAAAGTATATTTCACATAATAATAATACTATTATTATTATACGAATTCGTCGAACACATGTGTTGACCGTAAAAGTCACAGTTGTCACACAAACCCTTGCCCCTTTCGTCCCATACACCCCGGCCCAAGCCCGTTTCCCTTTTTCTTATTTAAGTTTTAATTCTCGTGAATTCTTTCGCGCTCTAAAACTCGGGATGTTACAATCTGTTAAATAACAACAACAAATACAAACTAAGATGCTAAACAACAAAAACATATTAATAATCATTTAAAATTGTAGATCATTGTGGTGTGTATAAGAAACGATGTGGATATGAACAATGAGACGGGCGATTAGGAATAAAATCAAAATCAAAACAACAAAAAGACGAATAATTACGGTGTATGAACATAACCTGTTAAGATTGAGTGGAGATTGAAGATAAGATCGAAGAATAGCGGTAGATTATCAAAAATCAACGGAGAAGTTTTAGGGTTTCGACAGCAAACGAACGAACCTATGTTGAACAATGATAAGTTAGATTCATGCTAAAAACGAAATCAACATTCAATATTTTCCTTCTTGAATCCTCAACCCAATTTGAAGTAATATCAACATACATGGCGGTAGGTGGATGACGACCGAGAGGGAGAATCAGGCATGCGATCTTGGAAACTATTTAGGCAGAGTGGGAGAAGTAGGGTTTTGGTGGAAACGGGTTATAACACAGGTCCGCGTGTGGATCCATATTAGGATCCTCTTGAGTAAGAATAACGAATGATTTTAGGCGGGAAAACACCAATTAACATGCCCTGAATGATTGCCATGTGTCCCTCAACATTTTTATTTATTATATAGTATAGATTTTTTAACAAAAATGTGTGGAAAAACAAATGATAAACTCGTATCTTACGGATCAATGATATAAAGTAACAAAGAACACAATGAATGCAAGACCTAAATGACTCAACAACTCTACTAATCAACAACAATACAATTGTCTGTAAGACTAAACAAAATAACTCTCTTAATCAAACCTAACTTCAATCAGCGATGAGATGTTGAACAATTACAAGAATCAGAACTCCAACAATGAACAATAAAGATGGTGATTGAGAGATAGACACAGAGAATGAGAGTAACAAAATGATCAAGTTAAGGTTTTGTGATATAAACCCGACCATATATAGCAGCCACTTTACACCTCCTAAATTCTAACTATCCATCTTTAGTCCGTGTGAACTCCACAGCTACATCGTAGCTCCCTCATCTTCTAGTAGTGGCACGACTGGTCCTTCACATTATATATCTTGTAAACCATAAAACATAAACATACCAATTTAGTAATTGAATTGGACAAAGATATAATTTTAACAAAATGTTTTTCTTACAAATATCATTACAATATCTGAGATACAAAATTACTTGGATTAATCACGTTAATTTTGTAAAATTCCTTCATTTGGTTGCTTCACGCATGTTTTTCACATATATAATAAATGTTGTAAAAGTGTTAATAAGAGTAACAGAGTGAATTGAAGCTCACAGGCTGTCATGTTGGATTTTTCGACCAAAAACCGACAAGCTCAGAACCTCACACAGACCTCCCTCTCTCCCATCCCCATCTCATAAAACGCCCGCCTCCATGGACCCATCCGTGGCCATAGACTTCCCACCTCCACGCTTGTTGTCTCTCTCCTCCACCTCATAATATAAGAATATTACACGAGATAGCACTTTTTACTTTAACGTACTTTTTATAACTAGGTTTTGTTTGTTAAGATTTTTAATGAATCGGTCTAATCGTATTATGAAGTACAATATTAGTAATGCATATAATAAACGGCGAACTCCAAGTGAAAAAATAAAAAAATTAGAGTAAACTCCGGTTTTAGCCCCTGTGGTTTGGGTCAATTCCCTATTTTAGTCCAATAGTTTAAAAATCCCGATTTACATCCAATAGTTTCACAATTTGTCTCCTTTTTAGCCAATACACTAACCTCCATCCAATTTTCTATTAAGTTTTAACTGAAAAGACCAAAATACCCCTCCATCATTACTCATATGACAATACCCTTTGAAAAACCCTACACACAAGTTAGAGAGAGAGACTGCATAGAGAGGGGGGAGGGGGAGCCGCCATTCCATCTCCAGCAACAGATGGAGGGGGCTCCACCTCCGCCATGCCTTCCCGGAGAAACGGGGGTAGCCGGATAGTGCTTCTAAACACCGGATCTTTAGCCAGAAAGATGAAAACTGATGCCCGAACTAGAAACTGAAACTACTGCTACCACCGTCGTCCTTGCTTTACCGTTATCTCCACCCCTAGAATTCGTCTCTGTCGTCGGGTTTGTCCCCTCAAGCCGCCGGAATCTAGCCTACCAACCTTAAAGGCTGATTTCGGCCCGCCGGAACCCTAACGCCAACGCCAGATCTCGCCGTCGTCGTCTCCGGTTTGACTGAATGTAGCTATCCGAGCTATTTTTGGTGGTTTCCTCACTATCACCGCCGCCTATGGCGGCCAAAATCGTCCACGCGCACCATCTACTGCTCCCACCTTCAGATCTGTTGTGGGGAAGACCATCCCATCACCCCCTTCATCTGTCGCCGGAGGTGGAGCTCGCCGGAGATGGCATGGCGGCTCCCCCCTCCCCCCTTTGCAGTCTCTCTCTAACTTGTGTGCTATAGGGTTTTTCAAAGGGTATTGGCTAAAATAGTTATTAACTTATTATCATATGAGTAATGATGGAGGGGTATTTTGGTATTTTCAGTTAAAACTTAACAGAAAATTGGATGAAGGTTAGTGTATTGGCTAAAAAGGAGACAAATGGTGAAACCATTGGATGTAAATCAGGATTTTTAAACTATTGGATGTAAATCGGGATTTTTAAACTATTGGATTAAAATAGGGAATTGACCCAAACCATAGGGACTAAAACTGGAGTTTACTCAAAAAATTATTATTGTAAATATTCATTCCTTATTTATTTCTATATTATTTATTTATTAGTATAGAAATGATAATTATTCTTTACTTATAATTTAAAATTCAATTGTTTTCTATTATCTTTTTTTTAACGGCGTGGGCTCAACTGACACGTTCCATCATAGGAGGCTCGTACATTAGTCTTCTCATACAACCCCTAAAGAATTAGAATCTGCACAAGATGGTTTTCTAGTTTTTATAAAGTACATCTTACAAGATTCAAACCCAAAAGGTTAACAAAGAGAAAACTTTTTAAGAAAACTCTTATGACCACAGGAACGTTGATGACAATTGTTTTCCATTATCTCTTAAAAGAAATTTGGTACCTTTATGACAGCATCCCATCCCATTATTGGGCCGTCCTTTTTAATAGTTAAAATAAAACATTTTTAGAAAATATCTAGACGAAATAATTATATTAAGAGGTGCCACGCGGATTTATATTTTAATGCCATTTTTGTTCTCATATAGAATCCACGTTTTCCGAATTTATTATAAAAAAATCATTACAGCTTATTATTCTTTTTTTTAATAAACATTGCATACATAAAATCAAGCATCTTAATCAGCCGGGTCCTTTGGCTATGATGCATGTGGTACAAGTTGTAACTTGTAAGTTGAAATGTAACTGTCTTCAAAAGAAAAGGTGTAGAATTTTGGTAAACAGAAAACCGGTTAAGCATAACTAAAAATCTATCTAATACCAAGTGAATTAAGAGTTAAGAACTCGTATTTGAATCAAGTGCACGATTCAAGTGGGCTAGAAAAAAATTCAACTTAAAACAGTCATAACTTTTGTTACGTTTAGTGGTGATGTCATAAGTTGTTTGTGATTTTTGTGGTATCTAGCTATTTTTTGTAATTGGATTTATTTAATGACCAAATGTGAAGTTATAATGAAACATCAAACAAGTTGGTAAATGTGGAGTGCACATTTGTTTGAAAATCTTATGATTTTTTGTGCTAAAGACACCTTGTTGTTTCAAGGGATAAAACCCATTGAACAACGGGTCTGGGCAACGCCCTCAAAATAATTCAATCTGAAAGTGAACATATAATTATCAGAGAATCCAAGTCATCTCAAATCCCTATTACTATATAAGTCATGGATGGAAAAGTCTCAACGAGTCGAATGGCTAGACAAAGAGCTATAGGCGGGTTGCCCCCAACCCTTATTTCTCGGTTTCAGTGTATGGAGCTCTTGTTTTCAATTTCAAGAATTCTCTTTAATTTTAGCAACTTTAAATCTTTTGTTTTTATCATAAAAACACATAAATTATTGAATACCTTAATTTATACTTTTATTTATGCATTTAACTAGGTTAAAATCCATGTATTACATGGGTTGAAAAAGTACAACTTGTTATAAAACATCAGTTTCTATGAAGATTTATATGTTGGATATTATCAGTTATTGGTGAAATAAGAAATAATAAAAATTTAAGAATTATAATTAACAAATAATGAAGATTTAAAAATTATAAAATTGTATTTTAAAATAAGATATATAATTAAAATTTTCTTATGATTTAATAATTTTTAATAAAATATTAGAATAAATTTTAGATATTTAATTATTTAACATCATTATTATTTAATATGAGAAAAAGACGGGAAACAAAAATGTAGAATTTATCAGAAGTCGACACGTAGCAAGTATAGTTATTCATTTATTATAATATAGGTTAGAAACCTGGTAAATTACATAGGTTGAATAAATGCAATGTTATATATACTTAGTAATAATGATTTAGATATTAGATATTTTTGACATATTACATATTTTTTAATACAAATTCTAGAAATGTTATATAGTTATTTTTTAAAAATGTTTTATAAAAAGAGTAAACGAAATGTTCAAATTATAAAAATGTTTTATGAACAAACCTATTTTTCTTTAAAATAAGAAGTGTTTTATAAAAATAATTATAGAAGTCATTATTATTTAATAGGAGAGAGATGCGGAAAACAAAAATTAGAAAAAAATTAAAGAAATTTGTAAAATTAATAGGAGAGAGAGGCGGGAAAAAAATGTTGAGGGTGAACATAAGAGTGACAAGTGTCCCACCAAAACTTTTATTTATTATATAACTAGTTTAGAACCCGTGTAATACACACGAGGTGAAAAATATCAATACAGAAAATTTCTTAAATATTTACGTATATATTTACAGGTGTAAAAATGTATTACATATACTAAGGATAGAAAACAAAATTCAAAATATATAAAAATTAATATACAATTGGATTTCAAAAATACGTTAATTACTATTTGACTTTCATTTACTATTTGATTGAAAATAGAAGTTATATAATTAGATTTCAAAGTTTTTATAATAAGAGATAAATTAAAATAAATTTTTTTTATTATTATAATTAGTATTTTTTTTTTAAATATATCATTATTAAAAGATAGAGGTGTACTTAATAAGAGAGAGAAACAGGAAAAATATGATAAGAATGAATATGGAGAAGACACGTGGCATAAAAAAATATTTATTTATTAGATAGTATAGATATAGATTTCATTCCTTAGCCATGAATTATAAATTTTGAGATTCGGCATTAGCCGCTAAATTTATAATTTCTCTAGAGAAGATAGCCAGATGTATTGGTTTTGATATTTAAGAAAATATTAATTTTCTCCCATGAATTTTCTTTGTGTTTACGTTCATGATATCCGTCATTGTCTTTATAATTATCAATTACTACTGTAGATTCATGTGTAAAACTCATGTCATTATTCATCTTCAGTGAGAGACGTACGTATAACTTTTTGTAAACATTTCTTGAATGTTCGTGTAAAGTTATATGTATAGTATGTGTATTTATAATCAAATTATATTTTTTTTCTTTCCAACGAAATTTTTTTTATTTTTCTGTTTTTATTTTTTGTTCTGGACAAAGTTTGAACCTATAATATTTTGGTTGTAAGACTTCCCTCTTATCATTAGGCCTAACATATGGTAACGGTGTGCATTTTTGACATCCTTGAAAGGCCTATTTCTAGGCCGTAGACTTCTGATTGTTAAAATAAAAAACACGCCCTTCATAGGTTTGTGCGTATATGTATGTATTAGCTATTTATTAAAATTTATAATCGTTGAATTTTTCGTTGTTTCATGAGACATTCGTGTATTTGACCATTTTCTCTAATACGATGATTGATTGAATAGAGTAATCATGGATTATATTTAAACCACCTGTTATAATAATTATAGATGGATATAGATTTTACAAGCTACAATCTAAAAACAATAATCAATAAAGAAAAGGAAAAGTAATAATTTAAAAAGTAATTACTATATGTAGACTCCTAAGAGATAAATGTTATTATTTAATCTTATAATAATTGACATGAAATCAGATTCAACTTTTGTTTAAACGGTAAAACATATCATTTTCCCTCTCGGAAATTTCACATCATTATATCCACTACACCCTTATGTCAATCAATCATTTTGAAATCACCTATTTTAAAATAATATATACACACATATATAATATTTAAAAAGAATTTACATATAATATGATAATTTATTAAAGAGTAAACTCCGGTTTTAGTCTCTGTGGTTTGGGTCAATTCCCGCTTTTACTCCAATAGTTTAAAAATCACGATTTACATTTAATAGTTTCACCATTTGTCTTAGTTTTAACCAATCCACTAACCTCCATCCATTTATTATGTTAAATTAAGGTGAAAATACGAAAATACCATTAAACTAATTATGTAATATATTAACATGTTTAATTGTTTAAGGATCATTTGTGTAATTTATTTAAAAAAATACCACAAGGTCACCACCACCACCCCACAGCTCTGCCACTGCCACCACCACCCCACAGCTCCGCCACTGCCACCACCACCACCCCCACTGCCACCACCACACCCCCACCGCCACCACCCCATAGCTCCACCACCACCACCACCAGGCCCACCATCAAAGAAGATCTCAGAACCTTCTTTGATGACGGGTTTGGTGCTTCTGGGCTGTGTGTGGGTCCCACCATCACCATTGTTTCTGGATTTGCTCATTGCCACAACCAGTTAAAACCCATATCTTAAAGAAACACTGTGATTAAAGGGATTCTAATGATGCACTCAATAAAATGCACTAAATTTTCATCTTTAAAACCCTAATTCCCCTCTTCCTTTAAACCCCTTTAATCGCCTTCCAATCTCTTCGATTCAATTCATTTAATTTCATTTCAACTAGATTCTCGAAATTCATTGCCACCGCCACAAGATCTACCTGCATTTCACCAATTTTAATGGATTCACGGGAATCGCTACAACTCCACCACCGGCAGCTGCCGCCGGGCATGATAATGCCACCCAACTCCTACTCCACCCACCACCACCACCACCACATATCCAACAACTCCAACGATGCTGCTGTCGGAAGCAATAAAAATGCGAACTTGATAAACCCTATTTCAATGCAGCAACGATTTCCGTTCAGGGACGGCAGATACAGCGTTAAGCTGACGAAGAAGAAAAGGGGCGGCCGAGGAAGTATTCACCGTCGTCTGATGCTGCTGCTGCCGATGGTGGTGGTGGTGGAAAAGGGGGTGGTGGTTTCAGGGTTTCTGGTCTTTGACCTCCTCCTCCCTCTTCGATCTAGGGATGGGGTGGTTTCAGGTGGTGGTGGTTCCATTATGGTCGCCGGAGAAGGAGTGGTTTTGAGAGAGAGAGAGATAGAGGGGTTAGAGAGAGACAGACGGGAACGAGGGTAGAGAGAGAGTATATTCTTTAATATATGTATACACATTTATTTACTAGGGGTATTTTTGTCTTTTCATAAAAAGTTAACAGAAAATTTTAACGGTGTTAACCATTTGGCTTTAATTGAAACAAAAATAAAACTACAGTGAATAAAAAGGAGAAATTAAAACTAATAGACTAAAATAGGGAATTGACCCAAACCACAAGAACTAAAACCGAAGTTTACTCTTTATTAAAATTACTGTAACCATTAACGTCACGACTAGAACTACATCGACGACTACATATTGACCAACAAAGGACAATACAACCAATTTAGTCATCTAAATTGAAATTTTGATTAGGTTTTTGTTTTTAAAGAATTTAACATAGAGTAAATTACAAATTATGTCCTGTAACTTTGTAAAAACTCAAAGATTATGCCCCTTGACTTAAAAAATTACACTAAATGTTCTTTTTCTGAAACCTTTGTATGTATTTAGTTATTTCCACTAACTAGATTATATTTTTTCTGTTAAGTTCAGTCATGTTTGCACATGAGGGCAATCTCTTTCCTTATCTTCATCATCATCTCCAATATAATTAAGCACGCTTCAAAAACCCTAAACATCCCCCACCCATCATTTCAGCAAAATAACTGAAAATGGCTTCTTATCATATCGTTATATTCCCGAAAGTCCTACTATTCCGAAAATTCTCTAGAATGTCAAAACCCCTCTACAGTTTCTATTCGTCTACAAATAAACCCTAATTGAAGAAAACTCAAACCCCATTTGTGAATCACAAGCCGGTATAATTGAGGAGCAGAATTCAAGAACTCGATTCGAAATTTTGTGAGAATAACAAAAAAGCTTACAAAGGAAGAGAGTTTTGATGTGGACGATTCTGCTTTGTGGATGATTCTAGTTTTCCCTGAAAATTGGGGATTTCAAGAGCAACCTAATTGTTGGAGTCGGATACCCAGAGCACTATCACAGTGGATGAATGTAATGGAATGGACGACCCACTTTTTTCTCTTTTTACCTTTAGGTGACCTATTTGATTTCATCAACCGGATCTTGATTTCACACCAGAATGATAGATCCGAAGCATCGGAAAAAAGAACATGATCAAACGAAATCATATTGTAGTCACTGATTTTAATTCCACTGTACCGCCATCTTCGTTGCAACCTCCTAACACCACGAAATCAGTTTGAAGTCACTGATTTGATTTCACCGACCCGTTCTTGATGAACCCTAACCATATCTACTGTTGTGTAGGGAAAGAGTTGAGAGGAGAAAGAGAGTAGGATAATCTATACATATTTTTAATTTCGTTTCTATATTTTTATATTTATTATTGTTTAATTAAACTACAAGAATACTTATTTGGGAAATTAGATTTTAATAATCTTATATTTTATCAATTGGCTAATAATAATCTCAACTGAGAATATTCTTACCACCAGTCCCTACTTTTAAACTATTTTCATACGTTGGACCCCCCGTTAAAAAAACCTAACGCCGTTAGATTTTATATGACGTAAACATCTGCAAACCGCCGGAAAGTCGAGCCAAGCTAGCAGTGGTCTCATGGTGGGTTTTGACATTGGCTATGGTGGTGTTTAATGGGTCTCGTTTTTCCGACAAATCCAAACGGAGACTATGTTGGTGTTTAGTGCTGAAGACGGTGACAGACTAGGGTTTATAGACCATCCCTCTGGCGAAGGCGGTGGCTAGGGTTCCGGCTTTCCTCAACTTTCCGTCGGTTTGCAGATGTCCACGTCATATAAAATCTAACGGCGTTAAGTTTTTTAACAGAGGTCCAATGTAAGAAAATAGTTTGAAAGTAGGGACCGGTAGTAAGAATATTCTCAGTTGAGATTATTATTGGCCAATTGGTAAAATGTGAGATTATTAAAATCCAATAATCCTAGTTATTTTAAGAGTAAAAGACCATATTGCCCTCACATGCAAAGCAAATAAGTGAACTTAATAGAAAAATTTAACTATAGTTAGTGAAAAAAATTAAATATGTGCAAAGGTTTAAAAAAATAATATTTAATGTAATTTTTGAATCTAAATGCCATAAAGTAAAAGAACATAATTTGTAATTTACTCTTAAACATAATATTCAATGTTTTTGTTGGAGTGTGAAAGTTGTAGAAACCAAATAATTTATAGTTGGAAAGGCTATAAAAATATATTTAATATATATATAAGAACTATAAAATTAAATATTTTATTCTATTTAATTTTAGCATAGTTTTGCTACACCTTTTTTTATAAAAAATAATCAGTTTTAAGAAAACGTAGTTGTGTTGTGCATATGTTGTGCATAATTATTATTGTGTGTAATTATAAACATAGGTACCGTAAATGTAAACATTGGTTGTGTTATTATCATATAAATTGGGTAATTATTTTATATAAGTTGCGTACCGTGTTGTGTAATTAGTTGTATTTGGTTGCTTAATTATTTATAGTATACGTAACTATTTATAGTGTGTGTAATTATATAATTTTTATGTGTGATTATGGTCAATGTTGTAAAACAAGGTCTCCGAGGCCGAGTACTCCCCGAGTAATCGCTAGAGGTAGGTTGTCGAGGCCCGAGTACTCTAGGCCTAGGCCGAGTACTCCCCAAGTACTCTCCGCCTAGGCCGAGTACTTTCCGAGTACTCCCGACTCCGACTAGAGAGCGCCTAGCGACTTTTGCGACCATGATTATGGTACATGCAGATTTACACATGACCCAAGAACACGCGTCGGGTTCTGATGGCTTCGTATAACAACTCAACCCTACACATACACACACATATATATATATATATGTTCAACTAAAAAGGGCAAAATATATAAAAATTGTATGAAAGGATATCAACTATTAATGGTTGAGTAGTAAAGGGCTATGATGAGATAAGTGCCACATGGATTATATTCTCACACAATTTTTGGCAAAGAGAGGTTAAAGGGTAATAGGCACCATTTGTTAATTTTTTTTATTTCATCATTTTTTAGACGTGAATAACTTTTTTATATTTTAATATATTTAAAAAAATATATACCATAAAATCGGACATTTTTTTATTTAAAGAAAAACTCTTTTGAAGTATGTTGAATCGGGTGTTCGTATAATGGTGTGTCTAGGTTTCTTTTTAACCGTGCGTTTTGTTTTTAGAACGCTGTGTTTGGGTTTTGAAACGGGGAATCTCTTTTAAGTGTGCATCCATACATGCTTTATTACTACTAGATTTTTTGGTTTGGTTGGACGCATTTACCCCTTGCCCATTTGGACACGTGACACATCTTGATGACTTTTTAGTTTAACCTTACCCCATATGTATGTGTATATATATATACATATAAAGTTTAGTAGATGTGACAAATTATAACAACTTTATTAAATAAATTCCGCCAAATAAAACTAAAATAATAAATTTCACACACACACACGTGCACACACACACAAATATATATATATATATATATATATATATATATATATATATATATATATATATATATATATATATATATATATATATATATATAAATATATATGGAAGATTAATTTGAAAACTCACTTGAGATAAGAAAACCCCCTACACTCATTCTAGACCACATGTTTTTTTTAGTAAGAAGGCTTGTACATTCTTTTTCGTTCCCTCGTTAACCCTTACTCCACTAGTACTTGTCGGGTTAAGTTTTGGGCATGCTGTCTTGAAATGGCTTTTCTCTCCACATTTGAAGTAGACCACATTTTTCTTTTTGTTACAATTCTCGGTTGTGTGACCCGCTGTTTTGCAAAAAAATACAAAAGGAATATTTTTCAAAATATCATTTGCCAAAATGTCTTCTTTCACATGTCTTGCATTCAGGGTTTGTAGGAGTAAACCCTTTTCTTTGATTATTCTTCTTCTTCAAAATTTTATTGTTTCTTTGATTTTCTTCAACTTTCTTAGTTGCTTCATTCATTTTAATTTCTTCTTGTGTTCTCACAATTTTATGGAGGATTCAATTGTTTTAGGCATTGCATCCTTAACTATATCTCCGATTTCACTGACCAGTCCTTGATCGGTGTCAAAGGGACCGGTCAAAACTAGAGAATTAGTGTGTCCTAATCACCTTAAAATAGCTAGGGTAAGAAGGGTGTCAAACCACGAAGATTTTGTGGTCGGCGCTTAACTTCAATTGACAAAGAGATTTATGAAGTTGCAATGGGTCTTTCTGACCAAACACAATTAATGGGTCTTTATAACAATACTAAACACAATGATTCAAGTACTTCAAACCAAATGATTAAAAGGAAATGTTTCTAAAATCTAGCACATGATAAAACCCTAAAAACTTACGAACAATCCACCCGGGAATGATTACCGGTGGATTAGCCACTCATGGTTGTGGAATTCATCTTTGATGCTTCAATTTCTCGGTATCAATCTTCAATTAGATGATGGAATGGTGTTTCCTAGCCTCCAAGAACTCCCAAAATCGCCCAAAACTATCCTCCAAAAGATGATTTTGAAATATGGGGTGAAACCCCTAATTAAACACTGAAAATCGGTTGTTTCTCTAAAAATCCACGTCTGAAACGTAACCAACGTAAGCTTACTCCCCTAGGGCGTAAGCTTACTCCCTACTCTGCTGAATTCTGTTTGATCTGAAATAACGGAGTAAGCTTACTCCCTAGGTTGAAAAACCTTTTCTTTGCTCTTTTTCGATATCGACTTCTCGCTTGTCTTCCTACCAGCTTCTCGTTTCTTGAATAGTGCTCTAAAATCTTCCAAAACACGTGCTTAGCATCCAAACACCTATAAATCATAAACACATGCAAAGTAAACGCGTTCCATGCTAAATCACACATAAAAATGTATAGTTAAGCACTATAAACACCCAACGAACACCTACACATCAGTCCTCAAATGTAGCGACTGATCAAACTTGTTTCAGGAGTAGATAGGTGCGGGAATAACCGAGCATATCCAAAAAGCTTTGAAACATACTCTTGGTTATTTGCACCAACCATGCAGTGGTTCAAATTCCAAAAAAAATTGTTTTTTAAGACGAGATTTTTTTTTCATATTCAAAACCTAACTGAGGTCGTGTTACATATATGTAATTAGGAAGTAGCAAAGTGTTATATATGTAGATAGCAAATGTTACATATGTAGCTAACAAAGAAAAATTTCATATATGCAATCAATAACTGTTTATTGCTTGAATATTAGAATATTTACATTATGTAACTAGCAAATGTTACATATGTAGCTAACAAAAAATGTTACATATATATAACATTTGGTAGTCACTTCTGTAAATTTTACAAGAAGCATAAAAACTCACACATACAATTCATTACAACTGTGTCTTCATTTCTTGTATAACCAAGCATCATTTGTCACTCCCCGGGCGTGCGACCAGCAGTTGTTACCTGTTTTCTGATTTCATGATTTGAGGGTTTGAAATATGCAGCGGAAAATAGTTAAGAGCTTTAATAACTCAAAATATTGATTTTCCATTACAAACACGGAATATCATCCTGAATATGTAAGGCTCCGAACCGGGCACCCTGCAGTTGGTTCTCATCACTAGGTATTCTCTTTAAAATATCCGTTTAGTAAATCAAAACTACAGCGGAAGTCTTTCTAAAATAATTATTACACTTTAAGGTCATTATCGTTATTACTTTACCTCACGAATGCCTGCACACCGATCCAAGTAACACCGCTCCCAAGCCAAGATACATCGTCCCCAGGGCTCACCTGCAACACAATCTAACGTACACACAAAGTCAGCTACGCTTAATGAGTTCTAATAGTTTGATTTTGAATAAAAGTTATCTCGTCACAAAAGTTATATATGTCTTACAATTTATTATCAGATAAATAACCCATGTTATCTTAAGATATCCTAAAAGGGTTCACAACCTCAGACTTATCCCATAAATATAACACCATAAATCACCCGACATGGATCAATCTTACTACACTTAATTCTCGTAATCTACCACCTGTAATAACCCGAAAACCTGATTAACACAACCAATCCTTAGACCTCGACTTACTCAGCCTTGACCAAGGCTCTCACAAGTCAACTGACACAACAGATGCAAACACCACATCATCATCCCGACCCAACGATCAATCTAACTCTACACACCACATTAATATCATGTACACATCACATTAATATCATCTCACACACAACAATTATAACTCAACACTTGCATGTAGTTTAATACACACACACACACATATATATATATATGCGCACAAACACATACCTCGCCACTACACCCTCGTCGGGGCGTTCGACACACCTCGAGCTCATCATTAACCTACTCAAAATTGTCACCTTTGGTGACTTCCCGAAGGACTTTGTCCTTCACAATCCCGTTTGTCGTGTCATAGAGACAACAATGCAAACACACCACACAAGTATAAAACACTTAACATCATACTCTATTTACATGACTCATTAACTGCATCTGCCCCCCACACATAGTACTAGGATAACGTATCCTACATGTATTCATCAGCGTTTAGCTTATACCCCGACTCGCCCCGACTAACCCTTAACAGAATTCCCATTAATAACTCTTAGCTCTAGCTCACATATTCCCATAGACACCCCATAGTGTCACACCCCAACCGACGGCGGATTATACGTCGGGGCGGACGCGGTTGTTCAATAGCACAAGGTTGACTATTAAAGTTTAAATAGTTTTATTAAATAACTTCAAGGTTCCAATACAAGGAATAAATCAAATACATAGCAAGAATACAAGTCTAATTGATTAAGCATTCTAGGTCCAAGCATCCTATGTGATCACGATAAAGTCTCATGTTGTAGAACATGAAACATGTGAAAGAATCTGTCAACTACAAAATAGTTGGTGAGATACAAAGGTTTTGACACAGTTTAACAAGTATTTGAGAAGAATTACAATTCACTATGATATATGCATTCTATAATGTAAGTATGAGAAACAAGTATCTTAAACATTGTGCACTTCAACCCTCCAACCAAGTTTAGGCATAACCCGCAGGTTACCCTTATAAGTCTCAAGTTTAAAGTTTAATTCAGTAACAATCACCAAGGGCTCCCCCCCGAACGGGTCAATCAATCAAGGTGGATTGGTCAAATACAATAGATCTATCATTGTTACCATAGGCTTGATCAAAGTTAATGAATATGCTAGTTTTAAGTTTAATCTAAGCATACAAGTCTCAAGTTTAACATAAGAATAAGCATCTAGTCATAGTTGTACAAGAATTGTATAAGTTTAAAGTTTTGAACATGTTTCACCCCAAAAGTATAGAAAGGAAAAAGGGGCTAAGTATACTCACTTGGATTGATGAAGAGTATCCGACACGGATAAGTATTTGCAAGACTTTGAGGGAGAATATCCTCACGATAAGCCTAAGTATGCAAATCTAAAGATTTAAGTAAAATTCTAAGACAAAAGATCTAGGATTTCAAGATTCGACTAGGGTTCCAAATGGGAGACGGGAAATATTGTGTTTATAAAGTTTAGATTGAAGTTTCGAATAGGAATCTTAAATGACATAAGACTCTAAAATAACATGTAATAAGTTTATTAGTTTAGAATAATTACTAAGTTTAATAGTAATTACTTAAAGCATACTAATTGTTAAAGTTAAATAAAATTATTAAAGGATAACTAATGGTTAAAGAGTTGTAAAAATGTTTAGAACTAGTAATTAATTTTTAAGGATGAATAATTTTTCCAAAAGAATAATTACTTTATTTTAGAATAATCAACGTATATTATTTAAGTCTATTAAGGTTTTAAGTATTGAACATTTGATTTACAAATTACTTTGTAACTAACTAAAGTTTATAAGTTTAAATAGATAACAAGTATATACAAATTTATCAAACAAAATTTCTTATAAATTCTATGTTTTAGTTACAAGTTTATAAATGTTTTTGATGTGTAGATAGAACCATAAGTTTGTATAAATGTTTTAAATAAGTTCCTTAAGGTTTCTTTCAATTTGTAAGTTTGTAAGTATTAAATTTTATGTTTTAAAATACAAGTTTATAATTATTTGGAAGACAAATAAAGTATAATCATTTCTCTTGTTTTATATTTTTATAAACAAATGGATTTCTTGTTTATATGAAATATAAAATGTATAAGTTTAACATTTATTACACTAAAGTTTCGATTAAAATAAGTTTATTATAAAAAAAAAAATAAGAACTTAAGTTTCAAATTTTGTAAAAACGATTTCTATTGAATGTCCAAGTTTTATAAATTTTAGAAGTATTCTTTTAAATGTTTAAAACTATTTTTAAAGAATTAAACATTTTAGGTTTTAACAAGTTTTAATTAAATAAAATGGTTCTGGAATACAAAAGTGTAAATAAGATTCATTTTTAAGTTTATAAAAATATCTCAGAATTTATAAAATTTATTAAGGGTTTAAAACTGTTTTTTTAAAAAGGCTAAAAAAATAAAATGGGCAAAACCCGGCTCAAAAGGCTCGAACTCGGGTCTGGGACCGGGTCAAGTATACACACACCAACTAACCATCCCGACTACGGGTTAATTAGTGTTGTAACCGTGAAAAACAATTGATAAACACAAGTTCAAATCGATCCCAAATTCGTCATGAACCCTAGAAATCAAAATCCACAAAATACATATCGATTAGCCATCTGTTAATGGAATTAAACAGATGGCTTTTGATTGTCGAGAGATTTCGAGTCGATTGACCATCCAGTTTACCTGAAATGATGCAGAATCGAGGGAGATCGGGATGAAGGTGACCGTCGGCTGCCGAGACGAACAATCAAGCAATGTAGGTGTTAATTTGAGAGATTGAGGGTATGAGGAGTTGTGGTGTGGTGTCGTTGATGCTACTGGGTTTGATTTTATAGCCGATTTTAGCATTCAATGCTTAGTTAGTTGAGAGATTCACGGGAGTAAATGTCGAGTTCGAATTTGAAAATGCGCGGGTCTCGGGCCGAGTTTTAGCATTGATGGTTCTTGGGTTACGGTCGCACGCGTGAGGCGATGGCCGAGGTTCGTTGAATGTGGTCGGAATCGCGTTTTTTACTAAATCGGGGGAAAAACCGTGGGTGGCGGGTTTCGAACCTAGGACCAGTTTGGGTCTCGGGTGTTTGAAGAAATTACACGAACGGTCCCTGAAGTTCCAAACTATTGACATTTTATGTTTAACTTAAAGTTTCAATTTAGTTTTTAAAATGACAGCTTTAGTCCCTGGGTTTTTATAGAAGATAATTATGTTTTGTTTCTTTGTAAAAATAAAATAAGCTTTATAAGTTTTACCATTTTACAAATTGAAAACACAATTTCTAAGATTTAAGATTCACAATTTTAAGTATTTTTGAAATAAGTTTATAAATTATTTATATAATTACAAACTCATTTGTTTTAAGAATTTTATCAATTTTTTGTTTATAAAACTCACATATATATATAGACCTATATGTATAAGCATGAATGTTTTCTTTAAAACCATATCAAATAAATGAATATTAATTAAATTAATATCTATCATTTATGTTTTAAATCAATAGTACGAGAAATAGTTTGGGAAATGTTTGATCGGAAAATATCGGATATTACAGTCTCCCCTACTTTAGGAAATTTCGTCCCGAAATTAAAGTAGAAGGATCTAATCCAGGGTTTAAGTTCGTAATACGCTCAAGGATGATGAGAAGGATAAGTAAACCTGGGTTACGTTTAGGGTTTTAAATGAGATGAAATGACGGTAATAAGATTTTGCTTCAAGTTTCTAAGTTTTCAAGGCCTAGGGTTGCCAAGAGTTTCCCTAAGAGGCACATAGTCTCATTGAGACATATATGAAGATCTGTTTTCAGGAATGCATTTTGAGAGAGTAACTGCTGAATTTCCCTACAAGATTTAAAGTGGGATGCATCACTCAGAGTGGTGAGTTTGTAGACTAATACGTTTAATGATTTACTACGGTTCCTGAGTTCCGTGGCTATCTTTTATGATAAGTCTTAGATCATAGCACACGACAGAGTTTACTATGTCTTCCCATACGTTGATCTTCATACTTACGTGTGCACACGCAAGCATTTAAATCGTCGCATAGTCCGCATAGGTCCTTCCGTTTGTGTGTGGATCAAGAAAGAGTACAAGAATTTGTTTAACTCATGACTAGTGTTTCCACGTAAGAGTGATCATTGATTAACGAGTCCCTTAGAGAGAAACGTCATTCAATGATTAAAGAGAGAAGAATATGACAAGATTTAGAGTTTCAAAGTTTCCTCGTGATTGAATAAGAATACCTCAATCATCGAGTAGTTTAAAGTCTTTACACTTTCCTCGTGTTTGATCAAGAATACATCAAACCTTGAGTAGTTTAAAAGTCTCATACGTTCATCATGTTTTAATAAACATACGTCAAACATGGAGTAGTTTAAAGTCTCATACGTTCATCATGTTTGAACAAGAATACGTCAAACATGGAGTAGTTTAAAGTCTCATACGTTCATCATGTTTGAACAAGAATACGTCAAACATGGGGTAGCTCAAATTGTGTCTGAACAAGAATACGTCAAACATAGAATAGTTTAAATTGTGTTTGATCAAGAATGCGTCAAACATAGAATAGTTTAAATTGTGTTTGAACAAGAATACGTCAAACATAGAATAGTTTAAATTGTGTTTGAACAAGAATACGTCAAACATAGGATAGTTTAACTTGTGTTTGAACAAGAATACGTCAAACATAGAATAGCTTAAAGTCTCTTAGTTTAGCTTCAGTGTATAGAAGTATACGATTACGTTTTGAGTATAAAGCGGTTATCTAAATACTCTAGTGTTTAAGAGAGGTATGGGACAGCGTTTGGAACAGGATTAACCGTTATACGCTTTCTCACAGAAGATTCAAGTTATCCAGAAGATTAGTGGATCCCGATGTTTGGTTTAGATAGGAGTCAGGGGATGTACTCTGCTAAAGAGAGTAATGTCCTCCTTCTTGCTAGTGTCTAGTATCAGAGTGAAGTTTTCTCATATATATGGAATGTATGTTTATCAAGTCTTATAGGGTTTGGTTAAGATGGACACACAAAGTTTTCAAGACTAAGAATCCAAGTATAAGTTTGAAAATAGGATAAGTCAGTTGAGTTTCAAGTTTGAGTATTAAGCTTTACATGATCCTTTATTGATCATGTTTAGTTTTAAGAATATGGGATTGAGTATTTGTACAAGTTTTACATGACTCAAAAGTCTCTGACCTTATAGTTGTGTATACGAAGTTTAATGTTTTTAATAATGTGCATTTAAGCTTTTAGTTTCCGTTGTGATTCATAGCAAACCTTTTATGTGACAAGGGTTGAATGAGGAAAGTTTCCAAGCGTAGGGTAACGAGAAAAAGTTTCGATAAGGTTTACGATAGTGTGTTTACAAATGATTTTATCTCGTTTCATAACAGCAGGTATAGTCTTCTTTTATATAGAGTGTAATTAAGATGTTTAAAATGACGAGTTGGACATTGATAAATAGTTTAAGTAAGACTTATGAAAAGGTATGTAGGATTGTCAAACGAAAAGTTGGTCAAGTTTAGAAGTGTGAAGTCTATATAAGAGGTAAGGATCATAGTTGATTACGGCAGTGGTTCGTAAGTCGTGTTGTTTTAAAAGAGTGTTTACGAATTAGAAGGTTTGTTCAAGATTTATTCTCTAGTTACATGTGTCACTTAAGATTTTTTTATAGTTTAATGCAACGTTGTTAATTATCTCAAGTACTAACGTGAGCTACTCTTGACGAAAGTGTTTGGGTAGACGTGTTAAGTTTGTAGTGCTAGAAGGAAAGTCAAGCTAGTAAGTGATAACAAGATAAATTTTAAAATAACTTTCGTTAAATGTTTCAAAATTGGGACTTCTAGCCCTTACATAATACAATTTAAACCGAAAAATTGAGGTGTGTAAGTAAGTTGATTTAATATGTTCAAAAGGTTTTTACTCATAATACTGAGTCATCACAGTAATATATAAAAAATGGGTTTTGGCTTGAAGTTGGTGGGCTAACGTCCCAGAAGAAGGGGTGGGTCGCAAGGACTCACTTATGTACCCTATTTCCCTAGCCAGAATTTCCTCGTGGGCCTACAACTTCTCTTAGTTATTGTCACCGATGTTTGGATTTATGGTACTATGTCGAGGTTCATTGTGGGTTTAGAGTTTTAAACGTGGAGCTTGTTTATTCTATAGTAGGCTTCTTCCCTTGCGGGAAAACGATCAGGTTACTAATCCTTTTGTTAATGTACTTTAGGTATAGAAGACGTTAAGTTTTGTTTACAAGAAACGGTGATGTGTAAGTTTTAAGGACGTATGAAGGTTTTGAGATTAAAAGTGTAACAAAGTTTTGAATTAGTCATAAAATGAAGTTTGCTTGAGTGACGAAAAATGAAATGAGACACAAGGTTTCCCCTTATGTGCCAAGTTTATAAAATAATGAAGTTTGTAAAAGGACTAGTAGGGCAACACATAGTTTTAATGGGCTGTTAGTTCAAGGATCATGAAGTTTAAGGGTGTATGAACACTTTGAGATATATAAAAGTGTAGCAAAAGTTTGAGTGAGTTATCTAGAGTAGTTTGGTTGAGTGATGAAAATAAGATGAAACACAAGGGTTTCCCCTTAAGTGTTATGTTCATAAAATAATGAAGTTTATAGGAGAATTTGTAGAGTAATACATAGTTTTAAGGGTTGTATTACAACGATCACGAAGTTTATTGGGTAGTATCTATAAATATAAGTTTATGTATGTAGTTTTTAAGTATAATCTCGTAAGAATTTCTCCTTGAGGGTAACTCCTTCAGGTCATGACGAGTAAGCATGCTGTCATGTGACAAGACGGGACTTAAGAATCATAGAATAAAGGTTATAGAGGAAAGTTTTTGAATCATGAATTTATGAAGCGTAAAGTATTTGAGATGACACTCATTTAGTGCATATCACTAAGTGAGTACTTTGACATATCAAGAGAAATTTGAGCTCACTAATGTTTAGAGAAGTCGTGCATTCCTATAAGTGGATACTCATCCCAAGAATTCCCAGGGAAGCACACAGGTCCAACGGTTGATTTGGATTTATACGAAATGCTTTCCTTGACAGAATTTCCCAGAATACAGGTATCCACCCTTCCGGTCCGCACAAGTTCTCATACATTGTCTAGAACTTAAATACTCTTGACGAGAATTTATTGGGGGTTTAGACTTAAAGCCTAAGAATGTATCCAAGACGTAGTAGACTCTTGTAGCACGTAGGTAAGTAGAAACGTAGAATCTCCAAGCGTTCACGTATAAGATTTAAGAATAGAATGAGGAGAAAAGTTCCTAGGAAAGGACATGAGATAACTCATGTTTGGGTCTCCTAAGTTATAGTCTAGGTCATGTGTCTAATAACCTAATTCCCTATAACCAAGGCTCTGATACCAATCTGTCACACCCCAAGTATTTGAGAAGAATTACAATTCACTATGATATATGCATTCTATAATGTAGGTATGAGAAACAAGTATCTTAAACATTGTGCACTTCAACCCTCCAACCAAGTTTAGGCATAACCCGCAGGTTACCCTTATAAGTCTCAAGTTTAATTCAGTAACAATCACCAAGGGCTCCCCCCCGAATGGGTCAATCAATCAAGGTGGATTGGTCAAATACAATAGATCTATCATTGTTACCATAGGCTTGATCAAAGTTAATGAATATGCTAGTTTTAAGTTTAATCTAAGCATACAAGTCTCAAGTTTAACATAAGAATAAGCATCTAGTCATAGTTGTACAAGAATTGTATAAGTTTAAAGTTTTGAACATGTTTCACCCCAAAAGTATAGAAAGGAAAAAGGGGCTAAGTATACTCACTTGGATTGATGAAGAGTATCCGACACGGATAAGTATTTGCAAGACTTTGAGGGAGAATATCCTCACGATAAGCCTAAGTATGCAAGTCTAAAGATTTAAGTAAAAATCTAAGACAAAAGATCTAGGATTTCAAGATTCGACTAGGGTTCCAAATGAGAAACGAGAAAGATTGTGTTTATAAAGTTTAGATTGAAGTTTCGAATAGGAATCTTAAATGACATAAGACTCTAAAATAACATGTAATAAGTTTATTAGTTTAGAATAATTACTAAGTTTAATAGTAATTACTTAAAGCATACTAATTGTTAAAGTTAAATAAAATTATTAAAGGATAACTAATGGTTAAAGAGTTGTAAAAATGTTTAGAACTAGTAATTAATTTTTAAGGATGAATAATTTTTCCAAAAGAATAATTACTTTATTTTAGAATAATCAACGTATATTATTTAAGTCTATTAAGGTTTTAAGTATTGAACATTTGATTTACAAATTACTTTGTAACTAACTAAAGTTTATAAGTTTAAATAGATAACAAGTATATACAAATTTATCAAACAAAATTTCTTATAAATTCTATGTTTTAGTTACAAGTTTATAAATGTTTTTGATGTGTAGATAGAACCATAAGTTTGTATAAATGTTTTAAATAAGTTCCTTAAGGTTTCTTTCAATTTGTAAGTTTGTAAGTATTAAATTTTATGTTTTAAAATACAAGTTTATAATTATTTGGAAGACAAATAAAGTATAATCATTTCTCTTGTTTTATATTTTTATAAACAAATGGATTTCTTGTTTATATGAAATATAAAATGTATAAGTTTAACATTTATTAAATTAAAGTTTCAATTAAAATAAGTTTATTATAAAAAAAAATAAGAACTTAAGTTTCAAATTTTATAAAAACGATTTCTATTGAATGTCCAAGTTTTATAAATTTTAGAAGTATTCTTTTAAATGTTTAAAACTATTTTTAAAGAATTAAACATTTTAGGTTTTAACAAGTTTTAATTAAATAAAATGGTTCTGGAATACAAAAGTGTAAATAAGATTCATTTTTAAGTTTATAAAAATATCTCAGAATTTATAAAATTTATTAAGGGTTTAAAACTGTTTTTTTTAAAAGGCTAAAAAAATAAAATGGGCAAAACCTGGCTCAAAAGGCTAGAACTCGGGTCTGGGACTGGGTCAAGTATACACACACCAACTAACCATCCCGACTACGGGTTCGTTAGTGTTGTAACCGTGAAAAACAATTGATAAACACAAGTTCAAATTGATCCCAAATTCGTCATGAACCCTAGAAATCAAAATCCACAAAATACATATCGATTAGCCCTCTGTTAATGGAATTAAACAGAGGGCTTTTGATCGTCGAGAGATTTCGAGTCGACTGACCATCCAGTTTACCTGAAATGATGCAGAATCGAGGGAGATCGGGATGAAGGTGACCGTCGGCTGTCGAGACGAAGAATCGAGTGGTGTCGTTGATGCTACTGGGTTTGATTTTATAGCCGATTTTTAGCATTCAATGCTTAGTTAGTTGAGAGATTCACGGGAGTAAATGTCGAGTTCGAATTTGAAAATGCGCGGGTCTCGGGCCGAGTTTGTGCATTGATGGTTCTTGGGTTACGGTCGCACGCGTGAGGCGATGGCCGAGGTTCGTTGAATGTGGACGGAATCGCGTTTTTTACTAAATCGGGGGAAAAACCGTGGGTGGCGGGTTTCGAACCTGGGACCAGTTTGGGTCTCGGGTGTTTGAAGAAATTACACGAACAGTCCCTGAAGTTCCAAGCTATTGACATTTTATGTTTAACTTAAAGTTTCAATTAAGTTTTTAAAATGACAGCTTTAGTCCCTGGGTTTTTATAGAAGATAATTATGTTTTGTTTCTTTGTAAAAATAAAATAAGCTTTATAAGTTTTATCATTTTACAAATTGACAACACAATTTCTAAGATTTAAGATTCACAATTTTAAGTATTTTTGAAATAAGTTTATAAATTATTTATATAATTACAAACTCATTTGTTTTAAGAATTTTATCAATTTTTTGTTTATAAAACTCACATATATATAGACCTATATGTATAAGCATGAATGTTTTCTTTAAAACCATATCAAATAAATGAATATTAATTAAATTAATATCTATCATTTATGTTTTAAATCAATAGTACGAGAAATAGTTTGGGAAATGTTTGATCGGAAAATATCGGATATTACAGTCTCCCCTATTTTAGGAAATTTCGTCCCGAAATTAAAGTAGAAGGATCTAATCCAGGGTTTAAGTTCGTAATACGCTCAAGGATGATGAGAAGGATAAGTAAACCTGGGTTACGTTTAGGGTTTTAAATGAGATGAAATGACGGGAATAAGATTTTGCTTCAAGTTTCTAAGTTTTCAAGGCCTAGGGTTGCCAAGAGTTTCCCTAAGAGGCACATAGTCTCATTGAGACATATATGAAGATCTGTTTTCAGGAATGCATTTTGAGAGAGTAACTGCTGAATTTCCCTTCAAGATTTAAAGTGGGATGCATCACTCAGAGTGGTGAGTTTGTAGACTAATACGTTTAATGATTTACTACGGTTCGTGAGTTCCGTGGCTATCTTTTATGATAACTCTTAGATCATAGCACACGACATAGTTTACTATGTCTTCCCATACGTTGATCTTCATACTTACGTGTGCACCCGCAAGCATTTAAATCGTCGCATAGTCCGCATAGGTCCTTCCGTTTGTGTGTGGATCAAGAAAGAGTACAAGAATTTGTTTAACTCATGACTAGTGTTTCCACGTAAGAGTGATCATTGATTAACGAGTCCCTTAGAGAGAAACGTCATTCAATGATTAAAGAGAGAAGAATATGATAAGATTTAGAGTTTCAAAGTTTCCTCGTGATTGAATAAGAATACCTCAATCATCGAGTAGTTTAAAGTCTTTACACTTTCCTCGTGTTTGATCAAGAATACATCAAACATTGAGTAGTTTAAAAGTCTCATACGTTCATCATGTTTGAATAAACATACGTCAAACATGGAGTAGTTTAAAGTCTCATACGTTCATCATTTTTGAACAAGAATACGTCAAACATGGGGTAGCTCAAATCGTGTTTGAATAAGAATACGTCAAACATAGAATAGTTTAAATTGTGTTTGAACAAGAATATGTCAAACATAGAATAGCTTAAAGTCTCTTAGTTTAGCTTCAGTGTATAGAAGTATACTATTACGTTTTGAGTATAAAGCGGTTATCTAAATACTCTAGTATTTAAGAGAGGCATGGGACAGCGTTTGGAACAGGATTAACCGTTATACGCTTTCTCACAGAAGATTCGAGTTGTTCAGAAGAGTAGTGGATCCCGATGTTTGGTTTAGATAGGAGTCAGTGGATGTACTCTGCTAAAGAGAGTAATGTCCTCCTTCCTGCTAGTGTCTAGTATCAGAGTGAAGTTTTCTCGTATATATGGAATGTACGTTTATCAAGTCTTATAGGGTTTGGTTAAGATGGACACACAAAGTTTTCAAGACTAAGAATCCAAGTATAAGTTTTAAAATAGGATAAGTCAGTTGAGTTTCAAGTTTCAGTATTAAGCTTTACATGATCCTTTATTGATCATGTTTAGTTTTAAGAATACGAGATTGAGTATTTGTACAAGTTTTACATGACTCAAAAGTCTCTGACCTTATAGTTGTGTATACGAAGTGTAGAAACAAAGACCGATGACTACAAAATTCTTTAAGTACAAATGCAGCTGATCTCAGAGTTTTCTGCTGACCAACAAACTGCTGCGGACAAGCTTATCTGCTACGGATACCTGTTCTCCTGCTGAAGAACAAATCTGCTGCGGATATCCTTATCTACTGAAGACCAATGTTGCTGCTGATAGGCTTATCAGCAGCATCATTCTCATTCTTGCTGCTGATAGCTATGTTCCTTGAAGACAAACCGTTGCAGCTGACTATCCATACCAAGCGTCACTGACAACTTCCTGTAAAAGTAACTGACACACTCAAAGCAGAAGGAACCTCAATGGCACAACCAATAAAACCCAGCAATGCTCTTCTCCAGACATGCAAGAAATGATGCATAAAGAAGACGCTTCAATAAAGTTAGCTAGTTTAGCTTTAACGTGTAAAATTAGTTTTTGTATAAAAGATCAACGGTCTGTGTTCGATCTGATCCTTAGAATCAAGGGTCTGTCTTGATTCTAAGTTAGTATAAATACTGTGTAAACACTTCACTGTAAGTGTGCTTTTGAATTAGAGTTTTCACTTGTAATCGTTTATTCGCAAATCTTAAAACAATAGTGTTCTTATCAGTATTCTTTCTGTCTAATCGATTGTAATTGTGTAGTTGTTATTGTTTCCGCCAATCTCAACTAAGAACAGAACCATCTTGTAATTTCACGATCCAACAAGTGGTATAAGAGCTTTGGCTCAGATTAAACAAACTAACACGTGTTTAATCACTTCTGGTTCTATTCTAAACTCTCTCTCTTTCATCAAGTCACCAAGAACAAAAATGGCACAAAGCAACGGGTTTGAAGACATTGGCAGCATCAACCGACCACCAAGATTGGTGTCGGGAGAAGACTACGACATGTGGAAAAATCGCATGGAAAGTTTTTTCTGCTATCAAGAGTACGGAATGTGGAAATCCATCAGGGATGGACCCTACATTCCAATGGTGGCATCTGCTGACTCTGGAGGACCATCAGTTCCAAAGGATCCCTCCAAGTACTCAGAAGAGGATATAAAAAAGATGGAGGTAGACTTCAAGGCACTAGGAGCTATCCAAATGTGCCTTCCAAATGAAGTTTTTCATAACTTCAGAAGCTACAAAACTGCCAAAGAGCTCTGGGAAGCTCTTGAGAAAATGTTCGCTGGATCGGAGGAAGTCAAAGAGAACAGAAGAGACATCCTGAAGCAGCAGTATGAAAACTTCGTCTGGAAAGAAGGTGAGTCTCTAACTGTTTTTATACAACAGATTTACCTATCTTGTAGGGGAGCTGCAGTGCTCAAAGGTGAAGCTAGAGAATGAAGATATTCTCAAGAAGTTTATCAGGTCTCTACCAAGCTGCTGGACACTTTACACAGTGTCAATCAGAAGAACGGAGAATCTAAAGACTCTCCAGATGACTGAGCTCTTTGGAATGCTAAAAACCTATAAGCTAGAGATGATTCAGGCAAAAGAAAGAAGCTCAAGTTACCAAACAGCCTCAACATCTACCACCACCTCCTCTGCACTCCATTCTGAACACTCGGGTCCTAGTTCAAGTAACTACTATCCCCCAATAATCACCCAGCCTCAAACTCCAATCTCTCATACAAACAGCTCACCATTTCTCCTTGAAGCTCCTCCTCAAACATCAACCTCTGCTACTTTTGTTTCTGAAAGCTCAAACAATATGTCATTTATCAAGGAGGATCTGGAATGCTTTCATCTAGATGATTTAGAAGAAATGGACATACGACACTCATATGCCATGCTCTCTATAAGAGCAAAGAGGTTCTACACTAGAACCGGGAGACCCATTCCAAGCAACAACTCCAACACCAGAGTTGGCTTGGATAAAAGCAAACTCAGATGTTACAAATGTAACCTACTGGGTCACTTTGCTAGAGAATACAAGGCACCGAAAGCAAATCCAGTCACTTCTCAGTCAAGACAAGCTCACCAAGCCCAACCCAGACAACAGCATCAAGCTACTCCTCCAGTTCAAACTGCAGCCTGTGCAACTGTTGGAACTTCTGAGTTCGACTGGAGCTTTCAATATGAAGAACTACCGGTCAGCAATCAAGCTCTAATGGCAGACACTACAGAGATACCACCTCAGGGACAGCCAGGTCACAAGAATAACACCTGTGTGGTAGACAGTGGGTGTTCCAGGCACATGACAGGCAATAGATCCATCCTCTCAAACTTCAGACATTTCAATGGAGGATATGTTGCCTTTGGAAGTGACTCAAAGGGAGGATCCATCACTGGACAAGGAACTGTGTCCAACGAAAGAATGAGCATTGACAAGGTCAACTATGTTAAAGAATTGGACTTCAATCTCATGAGTGTTTCCCAGGTCTGCGACCAAAAGCATTGGATGCTCTTCACAGATAAAGAATGTTTTGTACTGACTCCAGGCTTATCCACACCTCCTCCTGAAAGCATTCTATTAACTGCTCAGAGAAAAGAAAATCTCTATGTGCTGGACATGAATGAAGTCACTCCATCTGGGAGTGTTTCTTGCTTTCTATCAAAGGCATCAGTTGATGAATCAGCTCTCTGGCATAGGATATTAAGCCACGTTAATATTAAAACTATCAACAAATTGGTGAAGAATAATCTTGTCAGAGGGATTCCTGACAAAGAATTTCAGCTGGAAGACCACTGCATTGCATGCTTAAAGGGGAAACAACACAAAAGCTCTCACAAGCCCAAGACCTTGAATACAAATGACACTCCACTACAACTGCTGCATATGGATCTCTTTGGTCCTACAAATGTCATGTCAATGGGCAAGAAGTCGTACTGTCTGGTGATAACTGATGACTACACCAGATTCTCATGGGTATACTTCTTGAGAACTAAAGATGAAACTACAGAAATTCTCAAATCCTACATTCTCAGGGTAGAGAATCAAAGCAATCAAAAGGTGAAGATCATAAGGTGTGATCAAGGTACATAATTCAAGAATCACACCTTGAACTCTTTCTATGAAAGCAAGGGGATAGAAAGACAATACAGCGCTCCAAGAACTCCTCAACAAAATGGAGTTGCTGAAAGAAGAAACAGAACTCTTATAGAGTCAGCAAGATCTATGTTGGCTGACTCAAAACTGCCACTCACATTCTGGGCAGAAGCAGTTAGCACAGCTTGTTATGTACAAAACCGAGTTCTAATTGTCAAACCCGTCAACAAAACACCCTATGAACTTTGGTTTCAAAGAATTCCCTAAATTGGGTTCCTATAACCTTTTGGGTGTCCATGCACCATTCTCATCACACATGGGATTCTTCCTAAGTTTGGTGCCAAATCTGATGAAGGATATTTCGTAGGTTATTCCTCTCAATCAAAGGCCTATCGAGTATTCAATTCAAGAACAAGAATTGTTGAAGAATCAGCAAATGTGGAATGCAGAGCACACATTGTGTGTGAGCAGGGAAGAGGCCCAAACTGGCTCTTTGACATAGACTCTTTCTCCCAAATATTTGAGCCTCTCACCTTCTCGAATATGGAGTCTACGTCTACACAATCTCCTGCCTCCACTTCATCCACTGACTACAGAATGGATTTTCCCAAATCTTCTCTCAGTCTGAGAAAACCATCAGTCGATCCTCCAGCAGTTATGGAAGCAATTGAAGCAAGTGAAGCAGGAACAAGACTATTAGGACGTAACAAGCAGCAGTCTGTCTGATACTGAAAATCTAAATGCAGACTCTTCAGTAAATGCTGTAACTACTGATAATGCTATTGCTGAAAATATTGAACTGGACAATGCTGTTGAAGACTCTTCCACCTTGAATGAAGAGTCCCCTGATCAAAATCAAAGCAATCTGGAAGAAGGGATACAGCTGGAGGTGGTACCAGCACAGAGGATCCACAAAGAACATCCTCACGAAAATATTATTGGCCAAATACACCAAGGAGTTCTCACAAGAAGCAAATCTCATGAGGCCAATATATGCTTGTTTTCATGTTTCCTATCTCAGGTGGAACCCAAGAAGATAGATGAAGCACTCAAACACAACAGTTGGATTGAAGCAATGCAGGAAGAATTGCTGCAATTCAAGAGGCAGGATGTCTGGAAACTTGTTGATCTTCCACCAGGAAAATATGCCATCGGCACACGATGGGTTTTCAGGAACAAGCAAGACGAGAGAGGCATTGTAGTAAAAAACAAATCCAGACTTGTAGCTCAGGGCTACACTCAAGAAGAAGGAATTGACTATGATGAAGTCTTTGCTCCTGTTGCCAGACTGGAGGCCATCAGAATCTTCCTGGCATATGCTGCATCCAAGAATTTCGCTGTCTATCAAATGGATGTAAAAAGTGCCTTTATGTATGGGAAGATTGGTGAGGAAGTATACGTCAAACAGCCTCCATGCTTTATAGATCCCGCACATCCTACTCAAGTGTTCAAACTAGACAAAGCTCTATATGGCCTACATCAGGCACCAAGGGCCTGTTATGAAACCTTATCAGGATATCTACTAAGCAACAATTTCAGAAGAGGTGCCATAGACCAGACCTTGTTTATCAAAGATGAAGGGGGAGAAATCTTACTAGTTCAAATTTATGTTGATGATATCATCTTTGGATCAACAAGGAAACAGCTGTGCAAAGACTTTGAGATTCTGATGCACTCAAAGTTTGAAATAAGTTCAATGGTAGAACTAAATTTCTTCTTGGGTCTACAAGTCAAATAGGTCCCAAATGGAATCTTCATCAGCCAATCCAAATATGTAAAAAGCATTTTGGAAAAATTCAAAATGGCTGACTGCTCTGCTGCAAGAACCCCTATGCAAGTTCATCATCAACTGACTCTAGACAAAGATGGCCAAGATACTGATCAACATCAGTACCGTGCAATGATAGGGTCTCTCATGTATCTCACTGCCTCAAGGCCAGATATCATGTTTGCAGTATGTCTCTGTGCAAGATTTCAAGTAGCTCCAAAAGCTTCACATCTTCAGGCTATCAAGAGAATCTTTAGATACCTAAAGGGTGCCTCAAGACTTGGACTATACTAAAAAAATGACATGTTTAATCTGTATGCATACACTGACAGTGACTATGGAGGATGCAACTTGGACAAAAAGTCCACTTCAGGGGATGTCAGTTTCTGGGAGGGAGGTTGATTTCATGGCAGTGCAAGAAGCAAACATGTGTTTCAACTTCTACAGCTGAAGCAGAATACATTGCAGCTTCAAGTTGCTGTGCACAAGTCATTTGGATACAAAATCAAATGTTGGACTATGGGATGAGTTTTATGGCAACTCCAATTCACATTGACAACATGAGTGCTATCTCAATCACAAACAATCCGGTGAAGCACTCAAAGACAAAGCACATTGACATCAGGTATCATTTCATAAGAGATCAAGCTGAGAAAAAGAGGATTATTCTAACCAAAGTTCATACAAATGAGCAATATGCTGATTTGTTTACAAAACCTTTTGATGAAGCCAGATTTAAATATTTAGTTGAATCAATTGGTATGATGAACTTTGATTAAAATCTTTCTCTAAAATTTTTATTTAAAAAGTGTTTTGTCTTATGTTGTAAATAAAAGCTACAAGTTAGCAGCGTTTTTGTCCTTTCGCGGCTGACAGGTTTAATCATCAGAAGCAAAGGATTTGCCACTGATTGCCTTAAGTTATCAGTAGGAACAAGTTTCCTGCGGATAGCTTTAAAGCCATCAGCAGCAACATCCTTGCTGCAGATCCCTGAATCCATCAGCAGCAATAGAGTTTGCTGCTGACAGACTTAACCTTCCGCAGCAACCAAGCTTGCAGCGGACAGGCTTTTCATCCACAGCAACCAAGTTTGCTGCTGATGGGTAAATTTAAGTCCAAATTAACCTTTACCCGCTGTAAAAGAAATCAACGTCAGTCTTTACCATGACTGCGTCGGTGCATTACAGCTGTAACAATAAAAGGTAAATAAGGTTGTACGGTACAAGTCATTTTGCTTTTTCTCACCTCTGCCGTTATTAAAACAAAATCAAATTTCCTTATCACCTCTTCACCTTCCTCCATAAACCAACATCATTTTCTCATGGAAGTCCCCACCAACCTCCACCCACCAGCATCACTTTCTCACAAGTCCCAACCAACCCTCATCCACCAGCCTTCAAACCTTCCCTCCATGGAAGTATCTCTGTCACACTCTTCTCCAATGCATATCTCAGAAGAAAAGCAGATGGCATCACGTAAGATCCGCTATTGCCACCACAGAGAAGAAGGACAAGGTGGAGAGTTGACTCCTTCTGGATGTTGTAATCGGCTAAGGCTCTACTGTTTTCCGGCGAAGATTAGACGCTGCTGGTCTGACGGGATGCCTTCCTTGTCCTGGATCTTTGCCTTCACGTTGTCGATTGTGTCAAAGGATTCGACCTCAAACGTGACCGTCTTACCAGTTAGGGTTTTCAAGAAGATCTGCATTTTCGCCGATTCAGAGTGATAAGATGAAGCTGTTTCCAAACCGGGTGACAGTTCAGCAATCCCAGCTGATACTGATCTCACACCCTCCACCTCACAACCTGAACAACAGCCTGCTTCTACCATTCGAACCCCTGTGCATACCACTAAGGAGGCACATGTACAAAGAAATCACTTCACCTCTTTTGTATGTTATCGTTCAACCGGAATACAGGGCCCCGGTTTCGACGACTAGAAAAAGGGGCAAGGAATCTCCTTCTTCTCTTGCCTCAAAGGCCCAAACCCTACCTAACAGCCCTCACTCAGAATCACAACATTCTGGTGAGAATATCATAAGGGACAGCCACATTATTAGGGGAACTCCTTTGGATGTCTCTCTATTAGGATCAGGATCACTTCCCGGATCCATAGAACAGCCCCCTGAGCCTTTCCTTTTTCTTTTGAACTTAAGTGTTGAGGAACCTGATCAAAATGATGTACCTTCTCCAACTACTACTATCTCGGAGGTACTGATTGACCTTGCTTCCAACACACCCAACCCAAGTTCGTTTACCCTGAAGGTCCACTCTAGGAGCCATTAAAGAGTGGATGTGGAAGAGGCTGTCACTATTGCTGGTCCATCAAATGACCAGGAGGACAGTGACAACATTGTTAAGACCTCAACCACGGCAACTCACAGTGAGGATGTTTCCTTGGAAACTCCCTTCACTGAGAGGAATCCCAGGTGCCAAGAAACCATGGGTGATGGGGATGAAGAGGCCAGGCCTAAGACCCCATCTGGATCCAAGGATTCCACAGCTGTGGATGAGGACAAACTGTAACTTCATATCTTGATATTGACGGCCAGGATGGTCATGCTAGAGGCTGAAGTTTCCAAATTAAGACACCAAGTCTCTATGCATGAAGCTCATAAATTCCAAACTTTACCTACTATCTTCCTTGTATCAATAGGCACCCAAACTGATGCTTATACGTCCACTGATGCACCCAAAAAGGGGGAGATGGTCCCAATGGAGGATATAAGGTTAAAAGGATAGTCAGAAACATGCAAAGGCTTCAGCAACAAAGACAGTAAGAGAATTTTGGTAGCATCAGTCTAGGGGGAGTTTATAGAAACAAAGACTGATGACTACAAAATTCTTAAAGTACAAATGCAGCTGATCTCAGAGTTTGCTGCTGACCAACAAACTGCTGCGGACAAGCTTATCTACTGTGGATACCTGTTCTCCTGCTGAAGAACAAATCTGCTGTGGATAGCCTTATCTACTGAAGACCAATGTTGCTGCTGATAGGCTTATCAGCAGCATCATTCTTATTCTTGCTGCTGATAGCTATGTTCCTTGAAAACAAACCGTTGCAGTTGGCTATCCATACCAGAACATCCTCATGGGCCTACAACTTCTCTCAGTTGTTGTCACCGGTGTTTGGGTTTATGGTATTATGTTGAGGTTCATTGTGGGCTTAGAGTCTTAGACGTGGAACTTGTTTATTCTATAGTAGGCTTCTTCTTTTTTGGGAAAACGATCAGGTTACTAATCCCTTTGTTAATGTACTTTAGGTTTAAAAGACGTTAAGTTTTGTTTACAAGAAACGGTGACGTGTAAGTTTTAACGTATGAAGGTTTTGAGGTATATAAAAGTGTAACAAAGTTTTGAGTTAGTCATAAAATGAAGTTTGCTTGAGTGACGAAAAATGAAATGAGACACAAGGGTTTCCCCTTATGTGCCAAGTTTATAAAATAATGAAGTTTGTAAAAAGGACTTGTAGGATAATACATGGTTTTAAATGTGCTGGTATTACAAGGATCATGAAGTTTAAGGATGTATGAACACTTTGAGATGTATAAAAGTGTAGCAAAAGTTTGAGTGAGTTATCTAGAGTAGTTTGGTTGAGTGATGAAAATAAGATGAAAACACAAGGGTTTCCCCTCAAGTGTTATGTTCATAAAATAATGAAGTTTATAGGAGAATTTGTAGAGTAATACATAGTTTTAAGGGTTGTATTACAACGATCACGAAGTTTATTGGGTAGTATCAATAAATATAAGTTTATGTATGTAGTTTTTAAGTATAATCTCGTAATAATTTCTCCTTGAAGGTAAATCCTTCAGGTCATGACGAGTAAGCATGCTGTCATGTGACAAGACGGGACTTAAGAATCATAGAATAAAGGTTTATAGAGGAAAGTTTTTGAATCATGAATTTATGAAGCGTAAAGTATTTGAGGTGGCACTCATTTAGTGCATATCACTAAGTGAGTACTTTGAAATATCAAGAGAAATTTGAGCTCACTAATGTTTAGAGAAGTCGTGCATTCCTATAAGTGGATACTCATCCCAAGAATTCCCAGGAAAGCATACGGGTCCGTCGGTTGATTTGGATTTATACGAAATGCTTTCCTTGACAGAATTTCCCAGAATACAGGTATCCACCCTTCCGGTCCGCACAAGTTCTCACACATTATCTAGAACTTAAATATTCTTGACAAGATTTTAGTGGTGGCTTAGACTTAAAGCCTAAGAACGTGTCCTCGATGTAGTAGCCTCTTGTAGTACGTAGGTAAATAGAATCGTAGAATCTCCAAGTGTATAAGATTTAAGAATAGAATGAGGAGAAAGTTCCTAGTAAAGGACATGAGATAACTCGAGTTTGGGTCTCCTAAGTTTTAGTCTAGGTCATGTGTCTAATAACCTAATTCCCTATAACCAAGGCTCTGATACCAATCTGTCACACCCCAACCGACGGCGGATTATACGTCGGGGCGGACGCGGTTGTTCAATAGCACAAGGTTGACTATTAAAGTTTCGATATTTCATTAAATAATAATTTAAGATTCAATACAAGGAACATAACAAGAAATACAACGTTTAATTTATTAGTAGTCTAGGTCCAAAGCATCCTATGTGATCACAAATAAGCCTCATGATGTAGAACCTGAAACATGTGAAAGAATCTGTCAACTACAAAATAGTTGGTGAGATACAAAAGTTTTGACACAGTTTAACAAGTATTTGAGAAGAATTACAATTCACTATGATATATGCATTCTATAATGTAAGTATGAGAACAAGTATCTTAAACAATGTGCACTTCAACCCTCCAACCAAGTTTAGGCATAACCCGCAGGTTACCCTTATAAGTCTTAGGTTTAAAGTTTAATTCAGTAACAATCACCAAGGGCTCCCCCGAAGGGGTCAATCAATCAAGGTGGATTGGTCAAATACAATAGATCTATCATTGTTACTATCGGCTTGATCAAAGCTAATGAATGTGCTAGTTTTAAGTTTAATCTAAGCATACAAGTCTCAAGTTTAACATAAGAATAAGCATCATAGTTGTACAAGAATTGTATAAGTTTAAAGTTTTGAACATGTTTCACCCCAAAAGTATAGAAAGGAAAAAGGGGCTAAGTATACTCACTTGGATTGGATGAAGAGTATCCGACAATAGTAAGTTTGCAAGACTTTGAGGGAGAATATCCTCACAATAAGCCTAAGAATATAAGTCTAAAGTTTCAAGTTTATTTCTATAAGTCTAAGACAATGATTTGGGATTTCAAGATTCGACTAGGGTTTCAATGGGAGATGGGAATGGTCGTGTTTGTGAAGTTTAAATCAAGTTTAGAATAAAGGTTTTGAATGAATGATACAAGACTTGTGTGTCAAAGTTTAATAGATTTATAGATTAGAATAATTATTTAAATGTTTTATCATTATTAATTACTCAAAATAGGTAATAATAATTCAAAGAAATTTTCTAAGTATCTTAATAATATAGTTGGAAGGATATATAAAAAGAAATAATGATTAAGGATCAATATCAATTATTTAAAATAAATAATAAGAATAAATAATAATTATTTAAGAATAAATAATTTCTAAGGATAAATAATAATTATTTACGAATAAATAATTACTAAGGACAAATAATTATCCCAAAAGAATAATTTATAAATCATTCAAGATAAAGTATTTAAGAATTAAGTATTTATCTTACAAAACAATTTTTAATTTAATAATGTTTAGGATGTGGTTATAAGTTTAAATAATAATGAGCATTTATAAGTTTACAAAATGTTATATAGAAGTTCTTATAAAGTTTAAATTATACGTTTAAAGTTTAAATAAAATTATGAGTCTATAGATGTCTTAAATAAAGTTTCTTATAAGCATTTTAAATAAAGTTTATAAGTGTTTTAAAGTTTCTACTTTATTTTATAAAGTTTATAAGTTCATAAAGAAAATGAGTGAAGTATATTTATTTTTTTATGATTTAAATTTATATAAACAAATGGATTTCTTGTTTATATGAAATATAAAAATGTATAAGTTTAAAATTTATTAAATTAAAGTTTTAAACAAAAGTAAGTTTATTGTATATATAAAAAGAATAAGGAATTAAGTTTCGAATTTTATAAAACGATTTCTATTGAATGTCCAAGTTTTATAAATTTTGGAAGTATTCTTTTAAATGTTTAAAACTATTTTTTAATAAATTTATTATCATAAGTTTTAATTAAGATTAATTAAATAAAATGTTTTCAGAAAATAAGAGTGTAAATAAAATTCATATTTACGTTTATAAAAGTATCACAGAATTTATAAAAATTATTAAAAGTATTAGAAACTGATTAAAAGGCTAAAAAAATAAAAAAGGGGCGAAAACTAGGCTAACCGGATTCGAACCCGGGTCGCCCGGTTCACAAACACCCACACCTGCTTAAACCATCCCGTCTACGGGCCTTGTTGAGTGTAAACACAGAAATAAAATAGATAAACACATTCCTGGATTTCGCCCAATTTCCTTATGAACCCTAGAAACGAAATCGTCCAAATACGGATCGAATCACCCTCTGTTTATGAAATTAAACAGAGGGCTTTTGATCCTCTCTTAAAATCGATCGAGAAGGAAACAAGTATTACCTGTTTTGGTGAAGAAAATAGCGAGAAAGGTTCGAGCTCCGAGTCGACTGTCACGGTTCTAAATCGACGATTTTCAGGTATGATACGATGTAATTGCTTGTTTAGGGAGTGTTGGTGTGGCGTCGTTTAGGTGTATGAGTGGGTATTTATAGCCGATTTCACGATTTAAGGCTGGATTAGGTGGGAAGATGACGGGTGGAGCGGCCGAGTTCGAATTTGAAAATGCGCGGGTCCCGGGCCGAGTTTGAGCATTGATGGTTCTTGGGTTACGGTCGCACGCGTGAGGCGATGGCCGAGGTTCGTTGAATGTGTACGGAATCACGTTTTTTACTAAATCGGAGGAAAAACCGTGGGTGGTGGGTTTCGAACCTGGGACCAGTTTGGGTCTCGGGTGTTTGATGAAATTACACGAACGGTCCCTGAAGTTCCAAGCTATTGACATTTTATGTTTAACTTAAAGTTTGAGTTTCAATTAAGTTTTTAAAATGACAGCTTTAGTCCCTTGGTTTTTATAGAAGATAATTATGTTTTGTTTCTTTGTAAAAATAAAATAAGCTTTATAAGTTTTATCATTTTACAAATTGACAACACAATTTCTAAGATTTAAGATTCACAATTTTAAGTATTTTTGAAATAAGTTTATAAATTATTTATATAATTACAAACTCATTTGTTTTAAGAATTTTATCAATTTTTTGTTTATAAAACTCACATATATATAGACCTATATGTATAAGCATGAATGTTTTCTTTAAAACCATATCAAATAAATGAATATTAATTAAATTAATATCCATCATTTATGTTTTAAATCAATAATACGAGAAATAGTTTGGGAAATGTTTGATCGGAAAATACTGGATATTACACTCTACTCAGAAATGGATTTATCCGGGTTCCCATGCATGCACGTACGTCTCACGCAAAACCCTTATCGGGAAACCATAGCCGGTTCCCGCTTCCGTCCTTTGCCTTCTCCACAGTACACCACCGCCAAGTTACCGTCGTCTTCGCCGTGCATAAATCCTAGCCGAGCCCTAATCAGTCAATACCACCTTCGTACTCCACCGTTAGCCGTTGTGATGCACCACCATGACCGGTAGTCACCATTGCTTTCTGTTGTTGTCTCCCTGCCGTGCACCAAGATCACCCACCGATCAGCCGAATCACGTCATCCCTGTCCGACCCTGCTTACCTCACCATCACAGCCACCTCCTGACCGTCGTTGCTCGCCGTCAAACACCTTTTCTAGCTTCTCCGGCCGCCACGACACACCGCCGTATCGCCATAGCCACCCCCTGTGGTTGCCGGCTTCTCGCTACGCGACCACGACCACCACCATGATTGCTGTCCCGTACCGCCACCCTCACGGTTACTTCCCTCCGACCACCAACAACGTTCTCGTCTCTACTCCGATGACCAAGAACAAAAGCTAAAACCCTAATCGGGTTTTTCAAGCAAAACACGAATAGAAACTAGAAAAAGGATACGAACGAGGATTACCTTTGATAGGAATGGAGTTCCCGCTCGAAACCGCCTTGAGATCACCCCTTCGGGATCCTCCTCGATTACTCTCTCTATCTCCTCTCTTCTTCTTCTCGCTGCCATGACACTCTCCCTAGGCCTAATGGCCTAGGGTTTTGACCAAAAGTCCCCTTTAAACTGTTGAGGTTTACATCCTAGTCCCCGGTTTTCCTTTTCGAGCGCTTTCAACCCTAACCGTTATCGTTGTGGCTAGCCGGGTCCTTTTAGATCCATCGATTTACAATTTACGTGCCATTCTATGCTAACACCTCTATTTAATGGAGATTCGGGTCACCCTCTGACCCAAACCATTAGCTTTCGAAATTTCGGGATGTTACAGAATATTACAAAACATTGTTTAACTAAGGTTTTACAGAGCCAACAATTTACAATCGATGTCTAGGGAGTTGTCATCCCTCCGACATCATATTCTTCCATCATTTTCCAAGGACTTATAGTCCTTTCCGGTGTAAAATCATTCAAAATCATTAACCTTGGTTACCTGAAAATATTTTGAAAACATATCGACAAAAACTGGTGAATACATATAGATTTGATACTGATTAAACTAAAGAAATAAAACAATTTGCCTATATTTGGATTAGTAGTTTACACATTCAGTGGGACTGTTTCACCCAAAGGTATAGCAATGATCACACTAATATTTTACTAGGATGATATGGTGTTTTATGTATAGCCACAACCGTACACTTGTCAAACCCCAACCGACGGCGGAATACGTCGAGGCGGGACACGTAGTCTGTTCATAAGCACATGATCAAACTAAAGTTTCATATTTCATTAAATTCAAATTTCATAACAATTGTTTCATCAAAACATAGACAAACAAGAAATAAAGTACTTCAGTAAAATTCAATTGTCTTATTTAACTAAGTCTGCAAATCATATGTGAAGCATCTTGAACATGATTCTCAATTATTAGGACCTGAAACATGATGAAAACAAACTCAACTAAAAATAGTTGGTGTGCATACATAGGTTTTGGCACAACAAGTGAAATCAAGAGTTTGTATACAATTCATATGAAACATGGTTTAATGAGGCAATTATGGAGAACCACTATAGTTAAAACTAAGGCGCATAATCAAACCTTGTGACTGATAGGCATAACACTCAATGTTACCCTTAAATGATGTCGGCAACAATCACCCTAACCTGGTGGATTGGTCAGATGCAATAGATCTATCATTGTTACCGTCAGCTTGTACAGAGTTAATGATTGCACTTACACTATGCACTAAAGTATGTAAATGTAGTTTGAAAATCATATTGTTCAAGCATAAGGCACAAATTGCACACATGATCATAATGTTTGAATTGTATGAATTGCAAATAGTTTGAATGTAATCATGTTTCACCCCAAAGATGTAAAAATGAAAAAGGGGCGATGTAAACTCACATTGAATTATGTAGCTTGAAAATCACACGAACGAGTAGTTGCACAAGTGTTTAGCTAACCACAAGGTTAACCTATGTTTGAATAATATATATGTATCAAGGGTATGCTCAAGAGACTAATGTATAAAGGACTTGGGATTGGTTGAATGAGTGTGTATTTGTGTTTGTTGTAAATAGTATGTTTGTTAATAAGAAATTGAGTACATGTATTTTTAAATAACTAATTTGTTTACAAATAATTGAATAAGTGGTTAAATAATATTTAATTTGAATAAGTAGATAAATAAATCAGATTTGAGATTAAATGTTCTAATTAGTTCAATAGCTAGATTAATTATTTATTAAAATTATGAGATATAAATCGTATAAAATACTTGGGTTAAAAAGTATCACTTAAAGGTTTTAAATAAATAATTAAGTAAGTTTTTAATCTCTAAAATGGTTAAATAAATGTTTATATTTGATAAATTAATGGTTTGGTTGTATAAAATATTTCTGAGCCTTGGGGGTTTTATAAAATAATTTTTATAAAGAAATTTGGGTTAAAATTATGCTTTAAAATGAAATTAAAAACAAAAACTGACCACGGGACACGAACCCGAGTCTACTCGGTAAAGGCCAAGAGAACTAACCACTGGACCAGTGGTCCGGTAGTGGTAATATGGTCTGGTTGAAACGTTTTAAACAAAAGGAGCAGTGGATCCGGGTTCAAGAGCTTTAAACAAAAAAAAGGGAAATAAGGTCCGGGGCTGGACTCGAACCCGCGACCTTATCCCTATGCGTCAAGAGCTTTAACCGGTGGCCCTGAGCACATGCCTTGGTTATTATCAGATGTGAATTCTTTTTAACACGCAACCCTCACTCGTCTTCTTCCCCAACCCGTAACCCAAACCCTAGCCACCCAAATCGTCCCAATTTCGCAACGATCGATCCACAGACCATAGGGCTTTTGACCAGGGGGTTGAGACGAGCCTAAAGACACAAGATTTACCTCGAATGGTTGCGTGTGAAGGGCGAACGACAGAGGTGTCCGAATCAACATTCTTCAAGCTCAACAGGGGTTTGGAGGTGAAATGCGATGCTAACGAGTGTGTAGGAAGTTTATGGTGAGTGTCACGATGGTGAGGGATCATGTTTATAGGCTAATTTCACGTTTAATGCTCGAATTGATGTCGAGTTTGATTAAGAACGATTACGGGTCGTTTGGACTCGAATTCATTGATTGTTGATGTAATTGGTTTGTTATAGGTGATTAGAACAGTCGTGTGATCATTTAGGTGTGATTGATTGGAGTTTAACATACGAATTAACGGGATTTGGATCGAATTGAGGAGGGTTTGTCCCTGTTTGACTTTTCAGAGTCAACAAACAGGAATGGGGTTCAAAATCAGAAAGGGGGTTCAAATTGAGGGGGTCCAATGTATTTAATGGGGTTCAATGTGCTCAAGGGGTTCATTGGCTCAAATGGGGGTTCAACCCAAGTTCATTTGCCTTAAATCCTTTGTATTTATATAGATAATTTGATTTTGATTTTATAAAACTTATAAAACTATAATTTGTCATGATTTATAAAATGTAATATATATATATATATATATATATATTTAGAATTTAAATAACTCACATATATATATACACATATATATATGTTTATAAAAGAGTGGAACTTAAACAAATATATTGTCATGTATTTATAAGTAATCATTTTTATCTATATGTTTATATAAAGGAGTGAAACTACATAATGTAAATTAAATTCTTAAATAAATGAAATAAATATATATGTATGTAGACATATTATGTTATATATATCTATAGTGATGTTATAATATGAATGTATGCCTTGTAATTAATATAACACAGTGAAATAATCCAGAACTGAAATTGAAATTGCGTGTACTAACAACCGTGCCTAGTACTAGCCCCATTACAACGTTTCATCTGTAACACCTGTATAACTTGGATCCAATCATACGTGACCATATAGCCTGAATGATATCACGCAAACTACCTTATGTAACCAAATGGTTTTAGTAGTTCATTTTAGTCAGGCCATAAAGCAAAACCAGTTCATGGTTTTGAAAGCATTTAAAAATGTAATATGTATTCACCTGAACATAGTCTTGGTTTATGAAAGCTTTTGAGAGTTCCTAATGTCTCTCCCACCCGGTGACTCACAAGAACACGCGTCATCACCCGGTTCCTGCTTTCTTCAGCCGTAACGGACCGTTACGGGTGGTGACAGTCCGTACCGCCCTATTTCTTTAAAAAATTGATTTTTGATCCTTGAAGTTTGATCTAATTGCACTTTTAACCCTTTTAGTTTATTTCTTATGTAATTGGGGCCGAGTTTTTGATGGATGTTACATCATTCTATCTTTCTCTCTATATCACACTCTTTCTTTCTCATTCCATGGGTTCTGATTTGGACGATTCGGTTTTGATTTAGACGATTAAGGTTCTGATTTGGGCCAGTTAGTTCAAATTTGCGAGAAGAAGAAACATTCATCTAGAAACATTATCTAACTAGCAAAATGTTACATATGTAACTAGTATTGTTACATATGTAGCTAGCAAATGTTACATATGTTAACAAAGAAAAGCTCCATGTCAAAATAGGGCAAAAGTGATTTGGATTTATACATGTATGAATAGCTGACATAGCCCAGATCGATGAAATTTTGTTGACAAAGGGGTAGCCATGCTCTCTAAACACCCAAATCTAAACAATAAGGTCCTGGACTTTAAAGTTTTATCCATCTTCAATAAAAAAACAAAGCTAATTATAAGATGTTGAATGAGTTTGAGTTTATGTTATACCAAAATCCAAAATCACTGATATACGAAGAAGAAAAAATAAAGCCAATTAATCTAGATAAATACTACAAAGGAAATAAATAAAAAAAAAGACAAAAAACAGAAGAAAAATGGTTAAGGCCTCATGATGAAGATGGTTCCTTAAAACAAAATTAGTCGAACGACATGAAACAAAATTGTATTCAAATGTATTTTAGATACTTGACAAATAATCAAGCAGATTTTGATATGAATCCTAATTAGATCATATTTTGATTCAATTTTTAATATAGATTCATCAAAAGGGTTTTTCAACTCTGATAAGCTCATCTTTCAAGTTTTTTTTGTTGCTATGCATACTTATTCTTGTTAAATGAGACTTGTTCAGCTTAATTTGAAGTTTCCTTGATCTGAACCTTATCCTCTCACCGGATATGGATTGAATGGTCAAAATCACTTCACAATTATTACTTAAAAATTAATGAAATCCATTGGCATAATCACAAACTCCACAGATGAATTCAATCTTATCAAATAACATCAATAACCTAGAACTAATTGCTACATCAAATCCGAGATAAATTCAACCTAATTCCAATTTAACAAAACACAAATGAACCTGAAAAAAGTATGTGAACAACTAGGGTTAAGGTCAACGTAGCATTTCCAGCGAGTTTCTCGTCGCCGTCATTGAGTTCGTTATTATTACTATTCTCATTGAAAAACGCCCAAAGAAGTCTGTAATTCTGAACGATGTTGGGTTCATATCAGGTTTTCTCTCAACATTTCAAGATCTAGAAAGAGATAGAGAGAAATGATGGTGATGAAGTCAAGAGAAATTTCAAGATCTAGAAGAGAGATGTAAAGAAATTTCAAGTAGGATATGAAGAGATGAAAGATGTGAAATCATTGTCATAAAAAGTAAAAGAAAACTTTATGTTTCATGATTAAAAGACAAAAAAGGTGAAAAAAAGTAGATGTTAAAAAATAAGTGTCGCATGTTGGGTTTTAAAAGTTTTTTTAAGTTATATGGTATTTCAAGGAATACTTTATATATATATATATAGGGTGGGGTTCAAATGATAACCAATATTTATGTGATAACCATGAAAACCACTCTCAAACATAATGTTATGTATATGTAACGATTATCATTTTGTTAGTATTACATATACGTAAAAACTATGTGTATGTAACATTATTTGGTACGTATATGTAAAACTCATAATTTATGTATTTATGTTCAAGATACTTAAATACTTTTTTAACAATTAAAAGAAAAAATAATTTATAAATTATGTGATTGTTTGAGAGTCGTTATCACGGTTATCACATAAAAAGTTGTTTATCATTTGAACCCTTGCCTATATATTATATAGGGTTAGGTTATAGTAAAAAGGGTTTTAAAAATAAGAAGGGTAAGAAGAATTCTAAGCTTGACATGTGTCATTTTATTGTTTTTAAAGGAAGGGCATAATGGTCAATATGTAATATACCAAGTCAATGTGTAATATACCAGGTCAATGTGTAATACAAGGTCTGATATTACATAATGATTAGACCTTATATTAAACAATGAAGTGATATTACACAATGAGCATATTACACAATGACCTGACATATTTCAGCGAATTACACAATAATGAGCGAATTACACAATGAGCTGGAAAACGTAAAACACAATGATGAAAACATATAACACAATGATGAAAAATATTTGACACAATGAACTTGTATTACACAATGAACTTGTATTACACAATGACTTGACTAATTACACAATGAACTTGTATTACACAATGACCAGACGTGGTATTACACAATGAACTTGTATTACACAATGAACTTGTATTACACAATGAACTTGTATTACACGATGAACTTGTATTACACGATGAACTTGTATTACACAATGACCTGACTAACAACACAATGAGCTGGAAAACGTAAAACACAATGATAAATACATATAACACAATGAACTTGTATTACACATTGAACTTGTATTACACAATGACTTGACTAATTACACAATGAACTTGTATTACACAATGAACTTGTATTACACAATGACCAGATATTACACAATGAACTTGTATTACACAATGAACTTGTATTACACGATGAACTTGTATTACACAATGACCTGACTAACTACACAATGAGCTGAAAAACGTAAAACACAATGATAAATACATATAACACAATGAACTTGTATTACACATTGAACTTGTATAACACAATGAACTTGTATTACACAATGAACTTATATTATACAATGACCAGATATTACACAATGACCAGACGTGGTATTACACAATGAACTTTTATTACACGATGAACTTGTAATACACAATGACCCGACTAACTACACAATGAGCTGGAAAACGTAAAACACAATGATAAATACATATAACACAATAAACTTGTATTTCACAATGAACTTGTATTACACAGTGACCTGACTAATTACACAATGACCTGACTAATTACACCATGAACTTGTATTACACAATGACCAGACGTGGTATTACACAATTAACTTGTATTACACAATGAACTTGTATTACACAATGAACTTGTATTATACGATGAACTTGTATTATACGATGAACTTGTATTACACAATGACCTGACTAACTACACAATGAGCAGGAAAACATAAAACACAATGATAAATACATATAACACAATGAACTTGTATTACACAATGACCAGACGTGGTATTACACAATGAAATTGTATTACACAATGAACTTGTATTACACATTGAACTTATATTACACAATGAACTTGTATTACACATTGACCTCACTAATTACACAATGAGCTGAAAAACGTAAAAAAAAAAATCTTTTTGTTTATAACGACACTATACTCGTTTTAAAGATAAAAAAAGTGCTCGTTTTTATGGTGTAATTTTTTTGAAAAAATAATGTCGTATGTAAAAGTTATGAACGTTTAAAAATGAGGGGGGAACTTGATAAAAAGTCAACAAAAGTGGCCAAGACTAAAATACCATTCCAACAACTTTTTCTCCTACAATTTAATCTCAACCATTAAATTTTTTCTACAATTTAATCTAATGGTCCCAAATCCTTTTCACCATTTTTATAATTAAAATCTTTTTTACCTGAACCTAATCCATATTATATATATATAATATACACACACACTAGGTTAGAATCTCGTGTATTACAAGGGTTGAATAAATGTATTTTATATATTTAGTAATAAAAATTTTATGTTTTTAAAAACCCGTGTATAGGGGTGTGCATGGGTCGGTTTGGGTCGGTTTTGGGGTAAAACCAAACCGAAAACCAAAAGTTCGGTTTTGGTTTTTTGAAAACCGTTCGGTTTCGGTTTTTTGAAAACCGTTCGGTTTCGGTTTTTGGTTTTCGATTTTTACAATGGGTTCGGTTTCGATTTTTTGGTTTTAAAACCAGTTGAGCTTGATTTTTTTAGGGTAAAAGAAAATAACCCAAAATAATGAACTTGAGTTTAAAATTTTGGGCCTAAGCTTTTATTCTTTTTATTAACTAATGATTAATTCATAATCACACATTTGGGCCTAAACATTTTGGGCTACATAAATTATTAGTTTCTTAAAAAAAATACTCAACATAAAAATAAACAATATAATCTAGAAATTCAAAAAACAAATATAAATCACAACTTACTATTAATGCAAATATGTATAGATTTTTAACATACAATCACACAACACAATACAATACATATTATGAAAGGTACATGCACACAATATATAATTAAAGTTAATATGTATATGTTCGGTTTGGTTCGGTTTTTTCGGTTTTCGAAAGATATAAAACCGAAACCAAACCGTAATTTTCGGTTTCAAAAAATATAAAACCAAACCGTCGGTTGTTAGTTTGACTTGGTTTTTTTGGTTAATTCGGTTCGGTTAATTTGGTTTTTTGCTCACCCCTACCCGTGTATTACATGATTTGAATAAATGTAATGTTATATACTTAGTAATAAAAAGTTTATGTCTTTAAAACCAGTCTATTACACGAATTAAATAAAATATTATGTGACAGTTATAAATTATGTTAAGTTAATTTTTAAAACATTTTTTTAGCTGAGTATTAACTTTTTTTATGTAACTGATAAGTGCTAATTCATAGTAAACTTTAGAAAACCGGTGTATTACACTGGTTGAATAAATGCAATGTTATATACTCGTCAAAAAACCAATTAAAACTATTTTTTTGTTTTCATTACCTTTATTATTAAAATACAACATAAAACATGATTTATCTCTCCAATTAATACATCTCTTCTCTTTAATTTATTCTTAAAAAAATTTATACACCTGTGTAAATGGTAAACACTTACACATGTGTAAGTGGTAAACTTACACATGTGTATATTTTTTTAAATATATGAATGCATGTAAATTTACATATATAAATTCATTTTTTTATGTTGCATTATAGCACTGGTTGAATAAATGCAATGTTATATACTCGTCAAAAAATCAATTAAAACTATTTTTTTTGTTTTCATTACCTTTATTATTAAAATACAACATAAAACATGATTTATCTCTCCAATTAATACATCTCTTCTCTTTAAATTATTCTTAAAAAAATTTATACACCTGTGTAAATGGTAAACACTTACACATGTGTAAGTGGTAAACTTACAGATGTGTATATTTTTTTAAATATATGAATGCATGTAAATTTACATATATAAATTCATTTTTTTATGTTGCATTATAGTAATAAAGATAGTAAAAACAAAAAAAATGGTTTTGATTGTTTTTTGACGAGTTCTCTCGACTTCTCAAAATATTTAAGAGTTCTCAAATGATCTATTCCCTATATATATATACATATATATACAAACATATCTATAACCTATAATATATAATAAATAAAAGTTTTTTCATGCCACGTGTCGCCTTTATATTTATTCTCATCATTTTTTTTCTCGGCTCTCTCTCTTATTAAATGCACCTCTATTTTTACAAGTTCCCCCATTGTTTTTAAAACAAGCATAACTTTATTATACGACATTATTATTTTTTTTAAATTACACCATAAAATCGAAAATTTTATTCTCTTTAATTTGAGTATAATCTTGCTATACTTTATTAAAAAAATGACTTTTTTTTAAAAGGTCGTTGTGTTGTGCGTATACCATGCATGATTACATGATTATGATCATGTGTATAACATGCGTGATTACGCAATTACATGATTATGATCATGTGTATAACATGCGTGATTACATGATTATGGTCATGTGTATAACATGTGTGATTACGTAATTATAGTCATGCATTATTATTAACCATGCGTTATTATAACGCGGACTCATTTACCACTCGTCCACTAAACACGTGTCGCATGCTGGTGTCTTCGTACGCTAAAACCTTTTGTACAATAACCGGCCCCTATATATATAAAGAGAGATGGAAATTATTATTTTAGTTTTATTTGGTGGAATTTATTTAATAAAATTGTTATAATCTATCACATCTACTAAACTTTTTAGTTTGATATTTGATGAAGTTAAAACCAAAATTTGATTCGTAGTTCAACGATCCTTCTCGATAAATACAAACTTTAATAATTCAAATTAAAATATGCTCCGTAGAATAAAACTAAAAAGTTCGAAATGTGTCTATGATGAAAATTAATAATTCAACGGTTTTATTAAAATCCTATCCGATGAATTATCACACTAAAAACTTGTAAGAGTGGCATTGTCGCTTCAATTAGAGCAAATGGTATACATAAGTGATAAGGGTCTCAAGTGATAAAAAGTGCACGTCACGTGGCGTCACATCATTTCCTTCTATTTTCACACCAAATACATAAATAATTGAGGTGGTGTGATCATTAAATGTTTTTTTAATATTCATTTAAATAATAAACCATAATAAAATTAAACCTAAATAATATTTCATTAATAAAAAAAATTACATAATTCAAATAACTAAAAAAAGTACATTAATAAAAATACTTGAAAATAATGAATAAAACTACGCTATACCATGACGTTCCTTGATCTCTTGTGTTGTTTTTCGATTAAAAATCGTTGCAGGCGGGAGAGATTATCTATATCGATGCCTAAAATTTATATCTCCTCTTTTGTTCTCTTCCAATCCATCCTCTCTTGTTGTGCCATGTTAAATCGTTTCAATTGTTTGACCATTTATTGGTCAATTTCAATGTGAGTTGGAACCGAACTCGATCCTGAGCCCGATGTTTGGCTTTTGTTTTTTTTTCTTTTCGATTGGGCGGGGCATGTCTTCCATGTCATCTGGTGCATCTAGATTGAGATTATAGATAGATCTTCCGTCGGACGCGCCCGGACTAGCGTCGATGTCGGTCGATTTTTGTTTTTTTGACGATCCGGTTCAGGTTAGTGCAATGTTAACTGATTGCCACTTTGGTGATTACTTCAAAAGTTCTCAAAACACTATTGGTGCGTCGCCTCATACATCGTCTTGAAAGCGGCTGTCACACCCCCAAATTCCACTAACGGAGTTTTATCGTTTGACATGTGACAAACCAGGATCTCAGACATCAGTTACATCAAACGACACTATATGAGACATAAATGAAATATCATAAAGTTCAGAGTTAAATGCGGAAGCGATTTATGTCAAATAGTTACTACGCAAAACAAACGCGCCCAAGTTTAGTTTAATAAAAGCAAGTGAATTGTTTTAAATGTCTGCATAAGAATGCGATGACAATAGGACTCCATTAATGTCCTAGTTGTGTAACCTGTGCCTTAGCGACCTGAGAAAACATGTACGAAAAGTGTCAACACGAGTTTGGTGAGTTCACAGGTTTCAAGTTTGCCATAAGAGCGTTTGCCAGATTATGTACATTCAATATGTGTATCAATAGGTAGCTAACCTATGTTCATGTCTTATTAAAGCGCTCGCAACCGAAGCATGACTAGTTGTTTGCCTCCTGCCAGGTCTATCAACTCTAGCCAAAAAAGTAGGCTAACATTTCACCCGTTCGACCCTCAAACGAGTTAGCGCGACTAACGCGGGTGGGACTAGTCAAACCCAGTAGTACTACTAAACATTACCTCGCTAGTAAAATTAATGGTCCGATGTGTTGTGAGGACTTTCAGTGATAGTGTGTTACGCTTAGTCACAACAGTGATATGATATGAAATAAAGTAACCCAAAAAGATTGTGACATGTTTTCTCCCCCAAATAAAACAGTAAAAGGGGCTGTGAAACTCATATGAGTTGTGTACGAGTAGCACTACACAATAATGCAATAAGGACCACAAGTATTTGCCTGTGAACGGTCTACGGATGCCCTACAATTATAATTATAATAATTAGGTACACATGTGATTTGTGACGTCGACACGGAAATATACTTAGGATCAATGAGTAGACAATCGTGTCATCGGAAAACAAGGATTCTTAGTTTAATAATGATAATAAATGTGGTACGTATCAAACGTCACCAAACATGAGTTAATAATATAATATATATATTATTGTTTCGTTTGAATTAAATAGTAACTTTAATTAATAATATAAATAATTATATTATTTTAAAACGTGAGAATAATAATTAATACGAGTTATGAAATTCAAACCTGAATATCAGTATAAAACCACCGTTTGCGTGTTTTTATGAATTAGATAATAAGTTAGTGGAATAATATAATTAATATATTATTTTTAATATAACCATAATGCTAAAAAATGTATCATAATATCAATCCCGACTCTACGGGAGTTTTCCGGGTTCAAAACGTATTAATATACCAATATAATATTATAGGGAAAGATTTTATAAAAAGGAAACTAGTGAAAAAAGCCTAAAAAAAATAATGTAGGAGACCGGACTCGAACCCGGGTCTCCTACGCATGAGTCCAAAGCTTTAACCACTACGCCCGCTAGGGTCATCGCGTCAAATGCCGGTTCAAAATGTTTTTAACACTCAGTTAAAGTGTTCATCCCCCCCTCTATCGAGCCGATCCAAACTCAGTCCCAAATCCACAGATTCGGTTCGCGATTGATCAAAAAGGTATAGGGGTTTTGTTCATTAGTGTATTGTGAGTTCGTGGGTGTGTTTAATTGCAAAAAACACCGAGTATAGGACCGCTTAATTTCTGTTTAAAAAGACCTAAACCCTAGTTTAAGAACACAAATTAAATTGATCGAATCTGATAATGAAAGGGGTTGAGTTCATGGAGCTTTCAATGATTAATGGTTTGCGAATCTGTCCCGGTGATTTAATTTGATTGAGATTAAGTTTAAGATCAAAACCCCAAAATCGTCATATAAACAAGCCCTAGATTCTGGATCTTGAACAATCGATGATATATGATCCAATTCACATACGGCTTTCAATGTAGACACTAAAACGAAGTTAAGGGTGTGTTTGATTATAATAATGGAGTGTGGATTGGTGGTGTTCGACTATAGCCGGTCCCGACTTCGACGAGTTTGGCCTCCGGCTACCACGACTTCAACTCAGACCAAATTTTCGTGTGCAAAATCTTCTAAGGTATGCGATTAAGGTGTGAGGGTGTTCAATTTCAGTGTATTTGATAGAATTGTTGCGAATTGGTGAGCAATGAGGATGAAGTCGACGTTTACATTGTTAATGATCATAATTGAGTTTAATTCGGCACAATGATGGTGATTAAAACTGTAGTTAAGGTCGTTAGTGTCGATAACGTTTGATTTCAATTACAAATTCGACTATAAGATTAAGGATCTTGAATTTGAATCACAAGTTGCGATTTTGACTTTTAAAAAGTCAACAGAAACTCAGTTTGTTTAATTTTGACTTTGAAAAGTCGATGGAATGAGTTTTGAGTAATTACACAACTAGTCCTTGTAGTTTAAGATTAAATATTGACATAATTGGTCCCTTGGGTTTAAGATTGAGTTAACTGGGTTAGGATTTAACTGAATTTGACTAACGGAATTAACCTGGAAAGTCCGGATTGTCACAGCGGCCAGTAGCTTTCACCAAAACATCGGTTTCAGTCTCACCATTTCTTCGGTCCTGTAATATCCAAGGATTTCCGATCTATATTTTTCTAAAACACTTGCACGTATTATCGATTTCGAACTTGAAATTTTATTAAAAACTATTTCGTATATAATAAATATCGATTTGATTTAAAAACATATTTAAGAAGAACATTTATACTTGAAATATATATACATATATATATGTAGATATATATATATATATGAGAATTCTATTCATATACACATACGTATGTTAAATTCTTAAAACTTATGATTTATAATTAAAACTCTAAATCTCTAAAGTTATAATCCTATAAAATACTTTATAAAGTTTAAAAATAATAAAACTTATTGGGAGATTTATAAAAAATTAAATATATTTATTTTATAAAAGCCCAAGGACCAGAACTGTCAAAAATGAAACTTGATTTAAACTAAGATTTATTGTTTCAACATAAAATGATAAGATCTCAAAACTACAGGGGCCAAACCCGTAAAACTGCCCAAACTTCCAAAAACAGAATCAGTCCCGGGTTCGACCCCAGCTGAGACCGATTTTCAACCCCACTTTTCGAAATCGCGATTTCCGGACAGATTCAATGAACCTCGGTCCTCGCCTCGCGCATGCGACCATCACCCGACACTCATTAATGCTCAATTTCAACGGTATCATCGCGTGGGTTCGAATTTGGATTTATTTCCCTCAACCGTAATCCTCCTAGCTGTTCAAGCATTAATCGTCGAAATCACCTATAAATACCAGTTGCAAACGACTAGCGACATCACCCTCTAACTACATACATCCTCAATTTGGTCGTTCATCACCGGCATTGCTCATTTGATCCTCGCGACAGCCGACGCTAAGCCTGAAGCCGTTCTTGCTCTTTTCCACATCATTTCAGGTAATTCAAAAAGCCATTAGTTTCGTTTTCATTCTAGGATCATTTGCCCTCTGTCAATTGTTAAAGACAGAGGGATCAACAGGTCGTATTTGGCGAGTTTCGTTCTAGGGTTCATATGGGATTTGGGGCCGATTCGAGACTTTGTTTAAAAGTTTTTCTTTTTCAGATTATACACTACCGAGACCCGTAGGCGGGATGGCTGGGAGTGTGTGTGTGGTTGCGACCCGGTCCCAGACCCGAGTTCGAATCCGGGGAACCGGTTTTGCCCACTTTAATTGTTTTAGCCTTTTTAAAAACAGTTTTTAAACTTTTATAATTTTTATAAATTATGTTATACACTTATAAACTTAAATCCAATTTTTAGTTACACTTTTACTTCTGGAATATTTTTAATTAAATGGAAAACTTAGTTAAAACCTATAATTAATTAAAACTTTAATTATGGTTTTAAATTCATAAAAACTATAAAAACCTTTTAAAACTTTTATAAAACTTATAATTTCACAGAAATTATTTATTTAAAATAAACTTATATTATTTGTATTAAAAGAATTCTTATTCCTAATCATTAATTTAAATTTATGAACTCGTAAAACTAAATGGAAATTTTAACATTATAAACTTGTAAATTTTATACTTTAAGAAGCCTTATCTAGAATACTTATAAACTTATAAATTATTTATAAGTTAAACGTTATAAAAAGTCCTATTTAACATACTTGTTAAGACTTATAATTCCACATCTTTCCCTAAACTTATAACCACGTTTTAAAATATCTTACAAAATAGTTTGTGAAACAAATGCCTAATAAATCTTAAATACCTTATATGGATTATTTAATAAAGTGAGTATTCGTTTAAATAATTAATTACCCGTAACAATTAAATTGTTATTATCTTAATAATTAATTATTCTTTAAATAATTATTATAAAACGTAGTGGTTATTTATTAATTAAATAATTATTCTTGGTCATTATTTATTACTATGAATCCTTATTAAATATTCATTCTTTAAATAATTATTATTAATCCTATATAATTATTTATTCTTTCATTTATTAGGTACAACATCATTCATAAGATACTTAGAAAACTATTTTTGGATTATTATTTCCTAACTTGAGTAATTAATAATTGTAAAGTTTCTAAATAATTATTCTAAACCATAAACCTATCAAACTTTGTTATTCAAACCCTGTGAAACCCTACTCAGAAACTTATATAAACTTTATAAACACGATCATTCCCGTCTCCCATTTGGAACCCTAGACAATCCTAGTCAAAAGCTTGGAACCCTAGTCGATCTTGAAATCCTAGATCCTTACCATAAACTTATAGGATCATACTTAAATCTTTAAACTTGCATACTTAGGCTTATTGTGGGGATATTCTCCCGCTCCAATTCTTGCAAACTCTTGTCGGGTACTCTTCATCAATCCAAGTGAGTATACTTAGCCCTTTTTTTCCTTTCTATGCTTTTGGGGTGAAACATGTTCAAAATTCTTAAACTTATACAATTCTTGTACAACTATGACTACGTGTTTATTCTTATGTTAAACTTGAGACTTGTATGCTTAGATTAAACTTAAAACTAGCATATTCATTAACTTTGATCAAGCCTATAGTAACAATGATAGATCTATTGTATTTGACAAATCCACCTTGATTGATTGACCCCTTCGGGGGGGAGCCCTTGGTGATTGTTACTGAATTAAATTTTAAACTTGAGACTTATAAGGGTAACCTACGGGTTATGCCTAAACTTGGTTGGAGGGTTGATATGCACAATGTCTAACATGCTTGTTTTCTCATACTTACATTATAGAATGCATGAATCATAGTGAATTGTAATTCTTCTCAAATACTTGTTAAACTGTGTCAAAACCTTTGTATCTCACCAACTATTTTGTAGTTGACAGATTCTTTCACATGTTTCAGGTTTACATCATGAGACTTATTCGTGATCACATAGGATGCTTTGGACCTAGACTACTTAAATTAAATGTTGTATTCGTATTATTCTTCCTTGTATTGAATCTTAAATTATTCATTAATGAAATATCGAAACTTTAATAGTTAACCTTGTGCTATTGAACAACCGCGTCCACCCCGACGTATAATCCGCCGTCGGTTGGGGTGTGACAGATTGGTATCAGAGCCTTGGTTATAGGGAATTTGGTTATTAGACACATGACCTAGACTATAACTTAGGAGACCCAAACATTAGTTATCTCATGTCCTTTACTAGGAACTCTCTCCTCATTCTATTCTTAAATATTATACGTGAACGCTTGGAGATTCTACGTTTCTACTTACCTACGTGCTACAAGAGTCTACTACGTCGAGGATACATTCTTAGGCTTTAAGTCTAAACCCCCAATAAATTCTCGTTAAGAGTATTTAAGTTCTAGACAATGTATGAGAACTTGTGCGGACCGGAAGGGTGGATACTTGTATTCTGGGAAATTCTGTCAAGGAAAGCATTTCGTATAAATTCAAATCAACCGTTTGACCCGTATGCTTTCCTGGGAATTCTTGGGATGAGTATCCACTTATAGGAATGCATTACTTCTCTAAACATTAATGAGCTTAGATCTCTTTTGATATGTCGAAGTACTTACTTAGTGATATGCACTAAAAGAGTACCATCTCAAATACTATACACTTCATAAATTCATGATTCAAAAACTTTCCTCTATAACCTTTATTCTATGATTCTTAAGTCCCGTCTTGTCACATGACAGCATGCTTACTCGTCATGACCTGAAGGAGTTACCTTCAAGGAGAAATCCTTACGAGATTATACTACATACATAAACTTATATTTATAGATACTACCCAATAAACTTCATGATCGTTGTAATACAACCCTTAAAACTATGTATTACTCTACAATTTCTCCTATAAACTTCATTATTTTATAAACTTGGCACATAAGGGGAAACCCTTGTGTCTCATTTCATTTTTCGTCACTCAAGCAAACTTCATTTTATGACTAACTCAAAACTTTGTTACACTTTTAAAACTCAAAACCTTCATACGTCCTTAAAACTTACGCATCTCCGTTCCTGTAAACAAAACTTAACGTCTTTTAAAATCTAAAGTACATTAACAAAGAAATTTGTAACCTAAGTAATTTCCTTGTAGAGGAAGAAGCCTACTATAGAACAAACAAGCTCCACGTTTAAAGACTCTAAGCCCACAATGAACCTTGACATAGTACCATAAACCCAAACATCGGTGACAACAACTGAGAGAAGTTGTAGGCCCATGAGGAAGTTCTGGCTAGGAAAATAGGGTACTTAAGTGAGTCCTTGTGACCACCCCTTTCTTCCGGGAATCTTCCTCGTTAGCCCATCAACTTCCAATTAAAACTATTTTTGAAAATATTACTGTGATAACTCAGTATTATGTATAAAAACTTTTGAATATATTTGATCAACTTACTTACAACCTTTCTTTCTACTCTCCCTCTTGCTAGGTAATGGACTCCCACTCTTCACCAGTGTATCGTCCAGGAGAAGAGTCCGACCGAGAAGAGAGTAGCGAGTCACCGATGTATCAACCAAGTCCTTATCCTAATGCTAGGGCAAGAGCTGAGCTCAACACCAATTGGATCAGAAACCCTAGGACATCACCACCGAGGAATCCCTATCAACCATCTCATCTTCACCACCGGTTCTCGTCACCACCAAGGGACCCGTACCTAGCACCTACCCCTACCCTAAGGGCTAGGCATACCGAAGTACCTGCCGTGGCAATGGGAATCCCGGTGCCTAACATTCCTAGGTTTCTGGAAACCGAAGAATTTATGAGGAGGGAGATAGAGCATAGGGCACGGCACGACCTGTTAAACCAAAGGATCAACGACCTGGCCAATCAAATCTGGATCCAGGAAGAAAAGATCGTAACTTTGGAGGAAGACAGAGAAATCCTCGAGCACCGTACCGAAACCACTAGAGCGGAGGCTAGGTTTGCCATCCGGGTAACCCTAGCAGTACTTGTGTTAGTATTAATCTGTTTCTTAGTGGAGAGCTATCTAAGGCGTGCATGAAGCCTCTACTCGTACCAAATTTTAATTTTTGTCTTATGTAAGGGCTAGAAGCCCCAATTTTGAAACATTTAATGAAAGTCATTTGGAAATTTCATCTTGTCATCATCTACTAGTTTAACTTTCTTTTCATCATTACAAACTTAACACTTCTACCCAAACACTTTCGTCAAGAGTAGCTCATGTTAGTACTTGAGATAATTAACAACGTTGCATTAAACTATAAAAATCCTAAGAAACACACGCATACTTGAAGAATAAAACTTTGAACAAACCTTCTAATTCGTAAGCACTCTTTTACAACTCGACTTACGAACCACTGCCGTAATCAACTATGATCATTACCTCTTATATAGACTTCACACTTCTAAACTTGACCAACTTTTCGTTTGACAATCATACATACCCTTTCATAAGTCTTACTTATACTATTTATCAATGTCCAACTCGTCATTTTTAAACATCTTAATTACACTTTATATAAAAGAAAACTATACCTGCTATTGTGAAACAAGATAAATCATTTGTAAACACACTATCATAAACCTTATCGAAACTTTTCCTGTTACCCTATGCTTGGAGACTTTCCTCATTCAACTCTTGTCACGTAAAGGACTTACTATAAATCACAACGGGGACTAAAAGCTTAAATACACGTTGCTAAAACATTAGACTTCGTATACACCACTATAAGGTCGGAGACTTTTGAGTCATGTAAAACTTGTACAAATACTCAATCCCGTATTCTTAAAACTAAACATGATCAATAAAGGATCATGTAAAGCTTAATACTGAAACTTGAAACTCAACTGACTTATCCTATTTTCAAACTTATACTTAGATTCTTAGTCTTGCAAACTTTGTGCGTCCATCTTAACCAAACCCTATAAGACTTGATAAACGTACATTCCATAAAACTTCACTCTTGATACTAGACACTAGCAGGAAGGAGGACATTACTCTCTTTAGCAGAGTACCTCCCCTGACTCACCAGAATCTTCTGTGAGAAAGCGTATAACGATTAATCCTGTCCCAAACGTTGTCCCATACCTCTCTTAAACACTAGAGTATTTGGATAACCGCTTTATACTCGAAATGTAATCGTATACTTCTATACACTGAAGCTAAACTAAGAGACTTTAAGGCTATTCTATGTTTGACGTATTCTTGTTCAAACACAATTTAAACTATCCTATGTTTGACGTATTCTTGTTCAAACACAATTTAAACTATTCTATGTTTGACGTATTCTTGATCAAACACAATTTAAACTATTCTATGTTTGACGTATTCTTATTCAAACACAATTTGAGCTACCCCATGTTTGACGTATTCTTGTTCAAACATGATGAACGTATGAGACTTTAAACTACTCCATGTTTGACGTATTCTTGTTCAAACACAATTTAAACTATCATATGTTTGACGTATTCTTGTTCAAACACAATTTAAACTATTCTATGTTTGACGTATTCTTGATCAAACACAATTTAAACTATTCTATGTTTGATGTATTCTTGTTCAAACATGATGAACGTATGAGACTTTAAACTACTCCACGTTTGGCGTATTTTTGTTCAAACATGATGAACGTACGAGACTTTAAGCTACTCCATGTTTGAAGTATGCTTGTTCAAACATGATGGACGTATAAGACTTTAAACTATTCCATGTTTGACGTATGCTTATTCAAACATGATGAACGTATAAGACTTTTAAACTACATAAGGTTTGATGTATTCTTGATCAAACACGAGGAAAGTGTAAAGACTTTAAACTACTCGATGATTGAGGTATTCTTATTCAATCACGAGGAAACTTTGAAACTCTAAATCTTGTCACATTCTTCTCTCTTTAATCATTGAATGACGTTTCTCTCTAAGAGACTCGTTAATCAATGATCACTCTTACGTGGAAACACTAGTCATGAGTTAAAAAAATTCTAGTACTCTTTCTTGATCCATACACAAACGGAAGGACCTATACGGACTATGCGACGATTTGAATGCTTGCAGGTGCACACGTAAGTATGAAAATCAGCGTATGGAAAGACATAGTAAACTCTGTCATGTGCTACGATCTAAGACTTATCGTAAAAGGGAGCCACGAAACTTAGGTACCGTAGCAATCCTTAGACGTATTAGTCTACAAACTCAAATTCTTGAACTGTCATCAAATCCATCCTGAGTGATACATCTCACTTTAAATCTTGAATGGAAAATTCAGCAGTTATCCTCTCAAATACATTTACGAAAACAAATCTTCATATGCTTCGGTGAGACTATATACTCTTAGGGAAACTTCTGACAATCATGGGTCATGAAACTTATAAACACAAGCAAAATCTTATAGATACTTCCCCTTTAAGAATTCTAAACGTAACCCAGGTTTACTTGGGAACGTAAAGTATCTTTTTCATTATACGTATGCATATCATAGATTCCAATCCTAAACTAAGCCATTCTACTTTAATTTCAGGACGAAATTTCCTAAAGTAGGGGAGACTGTAATATCCAAGGATTTCCGATCTATATTTTTCTAAAACACTTGCACGTATTATCGATTTCGAACTTGAAATTTTATTAAAAACTATTTCGTATATAATAAATATCGATTTGATTTAAAAACATATTTAAGAAGAACATTTATACTTGAAATATATATACATATATATATGTAGATATATATATATATGAGAATTCTATTCATATACACATACGTATGTTAAATTCTTAAAACTTATGATTTATAATTAAAACTCTAAATCTCTAAAGTTATAATCCTATAAAATACTTTATAAAGTTTAAAAATAATAAAACTTATTGGGAGATTTATAAAAAATTAAATATATTTATTTTATAAAAGCCCAAGGACCAGAACTGTCAAAAATGAAACTTGATTTAAACTAAGATTTATTGTTTCAACATAAAATGATAAGATCTCAAAACTACAGGGGCCAAACCCGTAAAACTGCCCAAACTTCCAAAAACAAAATCAGTCCCGGGTTCGACCCCAGCTGAGACCGATTTTCAACCCCACTTTTCGAAATCGCGATTTCCGGACAGATTCAATGAACCTCGGTCCTCGCCTCGCGCATGCGACCATCACCCGACACTCATTAATGCTCAATTTCAACGGTATCATCGCGTGGGTTCGAATTTGGATTTATTTCCCTCAACCGTAATCCTCCTAGCTGTTCAAGCATTAATCGTCGAAATCACCTATAAATACCAGTTGCAAACGACTAGCGACATCACCCTCTAACTACATACATCCTCAATTTGGTCGTTCATCACCGGCATTGCTCATTTGATCCTCGCGACAGCCGACGCTAAGCCTGAAGCCGTTCTTGCTCTTTTCCACATCATTTCAGGTAATTCAAAAAGCCATTAGTTTCGTTTTCATTCTAGGATCATTTGCCCTCTGTCAATTGTTAAAGACAGAGGGATCAACAGGTCGTATTTGGCGAGTTTCGTTCTAGGGTTCATATGGGATTTGGGGCCGATTCGAGACTTTGTTTAAAAGTTTTTCTTTTTCAGATTATACACTACCGAGACCCGTAGGCGGGATGGCTGGGAGTGTGTGTGTGGTTGCGACCCGGTCCCAGACCCGAGTTCGAATCCGGGGAACCGGTTTTGCCCACTTTAATTGTTTTAGCCTTTTTAAAAACAGTTTTTAAACTTTTATAATTTTTATAAATTATGTTATACACTTATAAACTTAAATCCAATTTTTAGTTACACTTTTACTTCTGGAATATTTTTAATTAAATGGAAAACTTAGTTAAAACCTATAATTAATTAAAACTTTAATTATGGTTTTAAATTCATAAAAACTATAAAAACCTTTTAAAACTTTTATAAAACTTATAATTTCACAGAAATTATTTATTTAAAATAAACTTATATTATTTGTATTAAAAGAATTCTTATTCCTAATCATTAATTTAAATTTATGAACTCGTAAAACTAAATGGAAATTTTAACATTATAAACTTGTAAATTTTATACTTTAAGAAGCCTTATCTAGAATACTTATAAACTTATAAATTATTTATAAGTTAAACGTTATAAAAAGTCCTATTTAACATATTTGTTAAGACTTATAATTCCACATCTTTCCCTAAACTTATAACCACGTTTTAAAATATCTTACAAAATAGTTTGTGAAACAAATGCCTAATAAATCTTAAATACCTTATATGGATTATTTAATAAAGTGAGTATTCGTTTAAATAATTAATTACCCGTAACAATTAAATTGTTATTATCTTAATAATTAATTATTCTTTAAATAATTATTATAAAACGTAGTGGTTATTTATTAATTAAATAATTATTCTTGGTCATTATTTATTACTATGAATCCTTATTAAATATTCATTCTTTAAATAATTATTATTAATCCTATATAATTATTTATTCTTTCATTTATTAGGTACAACATCATTCATAAGATACTTAGAAAACTATTTTTGGATTATTATTTCCTAACTTGAGTAATTAATAATTGTAAAGTTTCTAAATAATTATTCTAAACCATAAACCTATCAAACTTTGTTATTCAAACCTTGTGAAACCCTACTCAGAAACTTATATAAACTTTATAAACACGATCATTCCCGTCTCCCATTTGGAACCCTAGACAATCCTAGTCAAAAGCTTGGAACCCTAGTCGATCTTGAAATCCTAGATCCTTACCATAAACTTATAGGATCATACTTAAATCTTTAAACTTGCATACTTAGGCTTATTGTGGGGATATTCTCCCGCTCCAATTCTTGCAAACTCTTGTCGGGTACTCTTCATCAATCCAAGTGAGTATACTTAGCCCTTTTTTTCCTTTCTATGCTTTTGGGGTGAAACATGTTCAAAATTCTTAAACTTATACAATTCTTGTACAACTATGACTACGTGTTTATTCTTATGTTAAACTTGAGACTTGTATGCTTAGATTAAACTTAAAACTAGCATATTCATTAACTTTGATCAAGCCTATAGTAACAATGATAGATCTATTGTATTTGACAAATCCACCTTGATTGATTGACCCCTTCGGGGGGGGAGCCCTTGGTGATTGTTACTGAATTAAATTTTAAACTTGAGACTTATAAGGGTAACCTACGGGTTATGCCTAAACTTGGTTGGAGGGTTGATATGCACAATGTCTAACATGCTTGTTTTCTCATACTTACATTATAGAATGCATGAATCATAGTGAATTGTAATTCTTCTCAAATACTTGTTAAACTGTGTCAAAACCTTTGTATCTCACCAACTATTTTGTAGTTGACAGATTCTTTCACATGTTTCAGGTTTACATCATGAGACTTATTCGTGATCACATAGGATGCTTTGGACCTAGACTACTTAAATTAAATGTTGTATTCGTATTATTCTTCCTTGTATTGAATCTTAAATTATTCATTAATGAAATATCGAAACTTTAATAGTTAACCTTGTGCTATTGAACAACCGCGTCCACCCCGACGTATAATCCGCCGTCGGTTGGGGTGTGACAGATTGGTATCAGAGCCTTGGTTATAGGGAATTTGGTTATTAGACACATGACCTAGACTATAACTTAGGAGACCCAAACATTAGTTATCTCATGTCCTTTACTAGGAACTCTCTCCTCATTCTATTCTTAAATATTATACGTGAACGCTTGGAGATTCTACGTTTCTACTTACCTACGTGCTACAAGAGTCTACTACGTCGAGGATACATTCTTAGGCTTTAAGTCTAAACCCCCAATAAATTCTCGTTAAGAGTATTTAAGTTCTAGACAATGTATGAGAACTTGTGCGGACCGGAAGGGTGGATACTTGTATTCTGGGAAATTCTGTCAAGGAAAGCATTTCGTATAAATTCAAATCAACCGTTTGACCCGTATGCTTTCCTGGGAATTCTTGGGATGAGTATCCACTTATAGGAATGCATTACTTCTCTAAACATTAATGAGCTTAGATCTCTTTTGATATGTCGAAGTACTTACTTAGTGATATGCACTAAAAGAGTACCATCTCAAATACTATACACTTCATAAATTCATGATTCAAAAACTTTCCTCTATAACCTTTATTCTATGATTCTTAAGTCCCGTCTTGTCACATGACAGCATGCTTACTCGTCATGACCTGAAGGAGTTACCTTCAAGGAGAAATCCTTACGAGATTATACTACATACATAAACTTATATTTATAGATACTACCCAATAAACTTCATGATCGTTGTAATACAACCCTTAAAACTATGTATTACTCTACAATTTCTCCTATAAACTTCATTATTTTATAAACTTGGCACATAAGGGGAAACCCTTGTGTCTCATTTCATTTTTCGTCACTCAAGCAAACTTCATTTTATGACTAACTCAAAACTTTGTTACACTTTTAAAACTCAAAACCTTCATACGTCCTTAAAACTTACGCATCTCCGTTCCTGTAAACAAAACTTAACGTCTTTTAAAATCTAAAGTACATTAACAAAGAAATTTGTAACCTAAGTAATTTCCTTGTAGAGGAAGAAGCCTACTATAGAACAAACAAGCTCCACGTTTAAAGACTCTAAGCCCACAATGAACCTTGACATAGTACCATAAACCCAAACATCGGTGACAACAACTGAGAGAAGTTGTAGGCCCATGAGGAAGTTCTGGCTAGGAAAATAGGGTACTTAAGTGAGTCCTTGTGACCACCCCTTTCTTCCGGGAATCTTCCTCGTTAGCCCATCAACTTCCAATTAAAACTATTTTTGAAAATATTACTGTGATAACTCAGTATTATGTATAAAAACTTTTGAATATATTTGATCAACTTACTTACAACCTTTCTTTCTACTCTCCCTCTTGCTAGGTAATGGACTCCCACTCTTCACCAGTGTATCGTCCAGGAGAAGAGTCCGACCGAGAAGAGAGTAGCGAGTCACCGATGTATCAACCAAGTCCTTATCCTAATGCTAGGGCAAGAGCTGAGCTCAACACCAATTGGATCAGAAACCCTAGGACATCACCACCGAGGAATCCCTATCAACCATCTCATCTTCACCACCGGTTCTCGTCACCACCAAGGGACCCGTACCTAGCACCTACCCCTACCCTAAGGGCTAGGCATACCGAAGTACCTGCCGTGGCAATGGGAATCCCGGTGCCTAACATTCCTAGGTTTCTGGAAACCGAAGAATTTATGAGGAGGGAGATAGAGCATAGGGCACGGCACGACCTGTTAAACCAAAGGATCAACGACCTGGCTAATCAAATCTGGATCCAGGAAGAAAAGATCGTAACTTTGGAGGAAGACAGAGAAATCCTCGAGCACCGTACCGAAACCACTAGAGCGGAGGCTAGGTTTGCCATCCGGGTAACCCTAGCAGTACTTGTGTTAGTATTAATCTGTTTCTTAGTGGAGAGCTATCTAAGGCGTGCATGAAGCCTCTACTCGTACCAAATTTTAATTTTTGTCTTATGTAAGGGCTAGAAGCCCCAATTTTGAAACATTTAATGAAAGTCATTTGGAAATTTCATCTTGTCATCATCTACTAGTTTAACTTTCTTTTCATCATTACAAACTTAACACTTCTACCCAAACACTTTCGTCAAGAGTAGCTCATGTTAGTACTTGAGATAATTAACAACGTTGCATTAAACTATAAAAATCCTAAGAAACACACGCATACTTGAAGAATAAAACTTTGAACAAACCTTCTAATTCGTAAGCACTCTTTTACAACTCGACTTACGAACCACTGCCGTAATCAACTATGATCATTACCTCTTATATAGACTTCACACTTCTAAACTTGACCAACTTTTCGTTTGACAATCATACATACCCTTTCATAAGTCTTACTTATACTATTTATCAATGTCCAACTCGTCATTTTTAAACATCTTAATTACACTTTATATAAAAGAAAACTATACCTGCTATTGTGAAACAAGATAAATCATTTGTAAACACACTATCATAAACCTTATCGAAACTTTTCCTGTTACCCTATGCTTGGAGACTTTCCTCATTCAACTCTTGTCACGTAAAGGACTTACTATAAATCACAACGGGGACTAAAAGCTTAAATACACGTTGCTAAAACATTAGACTTCGTATACACCACTATAAGGTCGGAGACTTTTGAGTCATGTAAAACTTGTACAAATACTCAATCCCGTATTCTTAAAACTAAACATGATCAATAAAGGATCATGTAAAGCTTAATACTGAAACTTGAAACTCAACTGACTTATCCTATTTTCAAACTTATACTTAGATTCTTAGTCTTGCAAACTTTGTGCGTCCATCTTAACCAAACCCTATAAGACTTGATAAACGTACATTCCATAAAACTTCACTCTTGATACTAGACACTAGCAGGAAGGAGGACATTACTCTCTTTAGCAGAGTACCTCCCCTGACTCACCAGAATCTTCTGTGAGAAAGCGTATAACGATTAATCCTGTCCCAAACGTTGTCCCATACCTCTCTTAAACACTAGAGTATTTGGATAACCGCTTTATACTCGAAATGTAATCGTATACTTCTATACACTGAAGCTAAACTAAGAGACTTTAAGGCTATTCTATGTTTGACGTATTCTTGTTCAAACACAATTTAAACTATCCTATGTTTGACGTATTCTTGTTCAAACACAATTTAAACTATTCTATGTTTGACGTATTCTTGATCAAACACAATTTAAACTATTCTATGTTTGACGTATTCTTATTCAAACACAATTTGAGCTACCCCATGTTTGACGTATTCTTGTTCAAACATGATGAACGTATGAGACTTTAAACTACTCCATGTTTGACGTATTCTTGTTCAAACACAATTTAAACTATCCTATGTTTGACGTATTCTTGTTCAAACACAATTTAAACTATTCTATGTTTGACGTATTCTTGATCAAACACAATTTAAACTATTCTATGTTTGATGTATTCTTGTTCAAACATGATGAACGTATGAGACTTTAAACTACTCCATGTTTGGCGTATTTTTGTTCAAACATGATGAACGTACGAGACTTTAAGCTACTCCATGTTTGACGTATGCTTGTTCAAACATGATGGACGTATAAGACTTTAAACTATTCCATGTTTGACGTATGCTTATTCAAACATGATGAACGTATAAGACTTTTAAACTACATAAGGTTTGATGTATTCTTGATCAAACACGAGGAAAGTGTAAAGACTTTAAACTACTCGATGATTGAGGTATTCTTATTCAATCACGAGGAAACTTTGAAACTCTAAATCTTGTCACATTCTTCTCTCTTTAATCATTGAATGACGTTTCTCTCTAAGAGACTCGTTAATCAATGATCACTCTTACGTGGAAACACTAGTCATGAGTTAAAAAAATTCTAGTACTCTTTCTTGATCCATACACAAACGGAAGGACCTATACGGACTATGCGACGATTTGAATGCTTGCAGGTGCACACGTAAGTATGAAAATCAGCGTATGGAAAGACATAGTAAACTCTGTCATGTGCTACGATCTAAGACTTATCGTAAAAGGGAGCCACGAAACTTAGGTACCGTAGCAATCCTTAGACGTATTAGTCTACAAACTCAAATTCTTGAACTGTCATCAAATCCATCCTGAGTGATACATCTCACTTTAAATCTTGAATGGAAAATTCAGCAGTTATCCTCTCAAATACATTTACGAAAACAAATCTTCATATGCTTCGGTGAGACTATATACTCTTAGGGAAACTTCTGACAATCATGGGTCATGAAACTTATAAACCCAAGCAAAATCTTATAGATACTTCCCCTTTAAGAATTCTAAACGTAACCCAGGTTTACTTGGGAACGTAAAGTATCTTTTTCATTATACGTATGCATATCATAGATTCCAATCCTAAACTAAGCCATTCTACTTTAATTTCAGGACGAAATTTCCTAAAGTAGGGGAGACTGTAATATCCAAGGATTTCCGATCTATATTTTTCTAAAACACTTGCACGTATTATCGATTTCGAACTTGAAATTTTATTAAAAACTATTTCGTATATAATAAATATCGATTTGATTTAAAAACATATTTAAGAAGAACATTTATACTTGAAATATATATACATATATATATGTAGATATATATATATGAGAATTCTATTCATATACACATACGTATGTTAAATTCTTAAAACTTATGATTTATAATTAAAACTCTAAATCTCTAAAGTTATAATCCTATAAAATACTTTATAAAGTTTAAAAATAATAAAACTTATTGGGAGATTTATAAAAAATTAAATATATTTATTTTATAAAAGCCCAAGGACCAGAACTGTCAAAAATGAAACTTGATTTAAACTAAGATTTATTGTTTCAACATAAAATGATAAGATCTCAAAACTACAGGGGCCAAACCCGTAAAACTGCCCAAACTTCCAAAAACAGAATCAGTCCCGGGTTCGACCCCAGCTGAGACCGATTTTCAACCCCACTTTTCGAAATCGCGATTTCCGGACAGATTCAATGAACCTCGGTCCTCGCCTCGCGCATGCGACCATCACCCGACACTCATTAATGCTCAATTTCAACGGTATCATCGCGTGGGTTCGAATTTGGATTTATTTCCCTCAACCGTAATCCTCCTAGCTGTTCAAGCATTAATCGTCGAAATCACCTATAAATACCAGTTGCAAACGACTAGCGACATCACCCTCTAACTACATACATCCTCAATTTGGTCGTTCATCACCGGCATTGCTCATTTGATCCTCGCGACAGCCGACGCTAAGCCTGAAGCCGTTCTTGCTCTTTTCCACATCATTTCAGGTAATTCAAAAAGCCATTAGTTTCGTTTTCATTCTAGGATCATTTGCCCTCTGTCAATTGTTAAAGACAGAGGGATCAACAGGTCGTATTTGGCGAGTTTCGTTCTAGGGTTCATATGGGATTTGGGGCCGATTCGAGACTTTGTTTAAAAGTTTTTCTTTTTCAGATTATACACTACCGAGACCCGTAGGCGGGATGGCTGGGAGTGTGTGTGTGGTTGCGACCCGGTCCCAGACCCGAGTTCGAATCCGGGGAACCGGTTTTGCCCACTTTAATTGTTTTAGCCTTTTTAAAAACAGTTTTTAAACTTTTATAATTTTTATAAATTATGTTATACACTTATAAACTTAAATCCAATTTTTAGTTACACTTTTACTTCTGGAATATTTTTAATTAAATGGAAAACTTAGTTAAAACCTATAATTAATTAAAACTTTAATTATGGTTTTAAATTCATAAAAACTATAAAAACCTTTTAAAACTTTTATAAAACTTATAATTTCACAGAAATTATTTATTTAAAATAAACTTATATTATTTGTATTAAAAGAATTCTTATTCCTAATCATTAATTTAAATTTATGAACTCGTAAAACTAAATGGAAATTTTAACATTATAAACTTGTAAATTTTATACTTTAAGAAGCCTTATCTAGAATACTTATAAACTTATAAATTATTTATAAGTTAAACGTTATAAAAAGTCCTATTTAACATATTTGTTAAGACTTATAATTCCACATCTTTCCCTAAACTTATAACCACGTTTTAAAATATCTTACAAAATAGTTTGTGAAACAAATGCCTAATAAATCTTAAATACCTTATATGGATTATTTAATAAAGTGAGTATTCGTTTAAATAATTAATTACCCGTAACAATTAAATTGTTATTATCTTAATAATTAATTATTCTTTAAATAATTATTATAAAACGTAGTGGTTATTTATTAATTAAATAATTATTCTTGGTCATTATTTATTACTATGAATCCTTATTAAATATTCATTCTTTAAATAATTATTATTAATCCTATATAATTATTTATTCTTTCATTTATTAGGTACAACATCATTCATAAGATACTTAGAAAACTATTTTTGGATTATTATTTCCTAACTTGAGTAATTAATAATTGTAAAGTTTCTAAATAATTATTCTAAACCATAAACCTATCAAACTTTGTTATTCAAACCCTGTGAAACCCTACTCAGAAACTTATATAAACTTTATAAACACGATCATTCCCGTCTCCCATTTGGAACCCTAGACAATCCTAGTCAAAAGCTTGGAACCCTAGTCGATCTTGAAATCCTAGATCCTTACCATAAACTTATAGGATCATACTTAAATCTTTAAACTTGCATACTTAGGCTTATTGTGGGGATATTCTCCCGCTCCAATTCTTGCAAACTCTTGTCGGGTACTCTTCATCAATCCAAGTGAGTATACTTAGCCCTTTTTTTCCTTTCTATGCTTTTGGGGTGAAACATGTTCAAAATTCTTAAACTTATACAATTCTTGTACAACTATGACTACGTGTTTATTCTTATGTTAAACTTGAGACTTGTATGCTTAGATTAAACTTAAAACTAGCATATTCATTAATTTTGATCAAGCCTATAGTAACAATGATAGATCTATTGTATTTGACAAATCCACCTTGATTGATTGACCCCTTCGGGGGGGAGCCCTTGGTGATTGTTACTGAATTAAATTTTAAACTTGAGACTTATAAGGGTAACCTACGGGTTATGCCTAAACTTGGTTGGAGGGTTGATATGCACAATGTCTAACATGCTTGTTTTCTCATACTTACATTGTAGAATGCATGAATCATAGTGAATTGTAATTCTTCTCAAATACTTGTTAAACTGTGTCAAAACCTTTGTATCTCACCAACTATTTTGTAGTTGACAGATTCTTTCACATGTTTCAGGTTTACATCATGAGACTTATTCGTGATCACATAGGATGCTTTGGACCTAGACTACTTAAATTAAATGTTGTATTCGTATTATTCTTCCTTGTATTGAATCTTAAATTATTCATTAATGAAATATTGAAACTTTAATAGTTAACCTTGTGCTATTGAACAACCGCGTCCACCCCGACGTATAATCCGCCGTCGGTTGGGGTGTGACAGGTCCCACAAACATTCTTCGTAGATCCCGCGGAACTTTACGACCTTTCCGTTTATATGAGTACATTTTGAACTCAATTGGTCCAAAGTTTGGTAACCCGACGTTAAGCCCATGAAGGCTTCAATTTTTTCACTTACACGAGACCATAACGCCTTTTTGTTTTGGTCGTTACCTGCAAAGGTTAAAATAAATATAACTAAAATTATTAAACACAAATACAAATAATTATAATAAATATTAATAAACACAAATACTAAAAATTAATTTTAATACCAATAATGGGATCTTCCGAGACGTCGATATACGCCTTAACCAACTCTAATGGTTCATCTTTTCCCACTCCTGTTTGGTATTGGCTTTACTTGTTGTCTCTTGTGACGCCTTTATTTTCCTTTTTTTTTGCAACGATTTGAGTATCGCCAACGACTTATTGTGGCATTTCTTATGTTTCCAGAACAAATTCTAGTGGTGCACTCGGTTGGGACATGGGTGATTGATAGTTGTACATGGGTGATGAGTGGTTGTACGGTAGTGGTTGGGTGAAAGCGTTTGGGTTCATTTGAACATTTGGGTTCACTAGAAAGTTTGGGTTGGTCTGAAAGTTTGGATTGATCTGAAAGTTTAGGTTGGTTTGAAGGTTTGGGTTCATTTGAACGTTTTGGTTAATTTGCGTGGCCATGAACGCGTTATACCGAGCCGCGTATCAAGCCCAAAAATTCAGATCGTTACTTATATTTGGTATTTATAGTGGGTAAAAAAATAAAAATTAAACTTATTTATTTTTTAAATTTACAACGGTCAAATAAAAATTAAAGTTATAACCGTTGAACGGCTAAAACTATTTCAATTCATGTGTGATAAAAATAACGCCAACCAATCATGTGGCTAATCACGCGGCAAGGGGGTGGTGTACCCCAGAAAATCACGCCGTGATTTTCCATCCACATAGTATCACGTCGTGATTTTCCATCCACATAGTATCACGCCGTGCCTATGTTACCCATACCGGATGCTCTTAAGATAATGGTTGCTACAAAAACAATATATACATACACACACACATATCTGTGTGTTGGTTATTGCAAATGATATGATGCCACCAGGATACGATATGTGTCTTTAGGTAAGGGAAAATTCGTCCGCGTCATAGTCACACACAAAAATTACATAATTACGCATAAAAACTACACACGGTATAAATAACTACGCAAACATATTAACTAATTACGCACACAATACTACGTAACTTACATAAATAATTAGGCAAGTATGTGATAATTAGGCAAACATATATTTGTAGTTACACAACCTATTTTATAATTACGCATGATGATGATCACACACGTTATGCGCACAACATATCAACATTCTTTTAAAAAATCAATACTTTTATAATAAAAGTATAGCAAGACTATACTCAAATTAAAGATAATAATCTGTTCATTTTATTGTGAATTTAAAAAAAAGTAACATCGTATAAAAAAGTTTTCTACGTTTAAAAAAACGTGGGAACTTGAAAAAAAAATAACAATTGTAGAGTATTCTAATTTTACCTCTAGACTTTTTTCACACTTAAAACTTTGCGAACTAGGCACCACATGAAACATCCTACTTATTCCTTATTTTATCAGAGTATTATATTGCGAAAAATGGTCCCAGTTTGACAAAAACCTTGCCATTAAACGGCTAAGGTAACTTTTTCATTTATAATATCATTGTTTTACAAAAGACTCATTTTACATAGGGATTTCTAATTCCGACTTTTCCGTCCTCAGGAAGCCTCATTCCACGTGCTTCTTTCCTACAGTGTTTAGAAAACGTTTTTGAATTAGCTTTCGCTAAGTAAGTACACTGCATATTTTCATTTTATTATGAACCCTTCAGGTTCTTATTATTGTTCACGTTTTCTCAGGCTCTCGGTGCCACCGTGACCATCTTCGGATGTACCTCCGATCACGGTATTCGTATATTTTATGGGTGTGCTAACCCCCTCGCAACCATCTTAGGCCGTACCTCCGGTCCGAGTATTGGCAATGTTCTTATACTCGTCAGTATAGACCCCTTGAATTTGTCACGAATACTCATTCATTCCATAGCCCCGTAGGCTTGGAATCTTTTCTCCTTTAGCCCCGTAGGCCTGGAGTTCTCTTTTTAGTTCTCTTCTTTATTATTTATTGAGATCCACCTTACTGGCCGGGTATCTCATTTTATTTGGGACCTTGAGTATCTTAGACTCATAGCCTCCCAAATGTATCAAGCATTTGTTTTCATTTCATGTATATGCTTGATTTATTTCCCCCAACCAGTCATCACCTTAAAACTTCATAACGGTTTCTCCACGATGTAGTAAAATGGTTTATATATAGGAAGTACCAATGGTGTATCCACCACCCCTTTAACACTTCGTGAGTACTCCGTTATTCCATTTTATGGTTTAGACTCGTTCCATCATACTCATTCATGTTTGCACGTATCATCGTGCATTCAGGTATTCATCATGCATTTCACATTTTCATGCTCATCATGTATTTCATGTATTCATATTCATCATGCATGATATACTTTCATCATATATTCATATTTGTCATATATTGTAAACTGGGGTGATTATCCTTACAGAGCAGTACCTCCAACTGAGATGTTCCCAAGAAAGAGTGACGGGTCTAGGAGAGATTTATACACCACTCTTTCCTTAGACAGAACATTCCGTTTGTCAGATAACTACATACCGGTTGGAAGTTTTCCCGTACGTTTACTATATTTCATTATTATTTATTAGTCTATACCCCTAAACATTCATAATGGTTTCACCATGAAGTATCAAGAGGTTTATATATAGTAAGTACCAACGGCGTATCCACCACCCCTTGGATACGTCTTGACTATTCCATTATTCTCGTTTAGTATTTAGACTAATCCGTCATTACCCCCCGTCGTATCACATAACAAATATCACATATCATGTATCATTTTAAACACATAATTCACATATTTGTGTCTAGGGTACGGGTCCAGTGTACTTACTTTATCCTTGGGTAGTTCCTAAGTTCGTTCCTCGCTTTAAACGCTTTTCCAAATTCGAACCGCACTCGTAGCGCACCGCACTAAAACGCACCGCACCGGGTCTTCTAACCTTTCCCAGAGAGTGTGTGTGTGAAATGGTGTTGGTGTTGTGTTTCCATTTTGAACGGCCAACACCATCTATTTATAGGCTGGATTACCACCCATGTCGGACCGTTATCCCTGGCGATGTCGGTCCGACATCCAAGTAAGACGACTTATTGGTTTGGCGAGCACATAGCGGACCGTTATGTAGTAGACATCAGTCCGTTATGGACATAGCGGACCGATATGCTTTTATGTCGGTCCGATATTTGTTTTACACGCGTCAGATCTCAATGGTGAGTCATCCAACACGTGTCATCATTAGGAATTGCGGCGCAAGGCGGTTATCGGACCGTTATCCAACTGACGTCGGTCCGATATCTGACCCTTGGCTCATTTCGGACCGATGGGAAGGATGATGTCGGTCCGACGTCCATCCAGATTTCAGAATTTCCCTTTTCAGTCCCTGGACTTTAAGTCCAACGTATTCTAACCCTTCTACTTTAATAAAAGGTCATTTTAACCCCTAGGGTTTCATCCAATGACATTTTTAGTCCTTCAGCTCGTATTTTCTCAGAATTTGGGGTGTTACACCACATTTATCTCGACCATTGATTTTCTTGATCAAAAGCTCACAATCATTCGTGTCTTTTTAATATAAACCTTTTGTATTTGAACCTTTCTCTCTCTCTCTCTGTGTACATATACATATACATATACATATACATATACATATACATATACATATACATAGGGGTGTAAAAGAGATGAGCCGAGCCGAGCCCGAGCCTGACACTAATCGAGCTCGGCTCGTTAGATTATCCTGAAGCTCGAGCTCGAGCTCGGCTCGGTTCGAGCCTATAGATTTTGGATCGAGCTCGGCTCGGCAAGGCTCGGTTTCATTCATGACGATCAAACGAGCAAAAGCTCGGCTCGAGCTCATTTATAGGAAGCCTTAAACGAGTCAAAGCTCGGCTCGAGCTCGATTTGGGGGGTTAAATTGAATAATATATTTAAAATATAAGATAGTAATATAAAATTTTACTAGGCTCGTTAAGGCTCGCGAGCCTAAACTATCTTAGAAGGCAAAGCTCGAGCTCGGGCTCGATAACTAAACGAGTCATATTTTAGGCTCGAGATCGGGCTCGGGCTCGAGCTCGTTAAGGCTCGACTCGTTTGAGCTTTTTACCGATCTGATCTCGAGTAGCTCTCGAGCCGGCTTGATTCGTTTACACCCATATACATATACATATACATCTATACTAATAAATAAAGGTTTATTGGGACATATGTCACTTTGTGGTGCATCCTTAGTATATTTTTTCCGCATCTCTCCCCTATTAAATAATTAAAATAATATACACTTTTAAAAATATAATATAAATCTAATTATGGATACTTATTATTTAGTTATAGATAATTATTATATCATTAACTAAATGAATTTAATATAAATTAATATTTATCAATTACATAAAAAAATATTAATACCAAGTTGGAAAAAATGTTTTAAAATTTGAACTTAACAGAATTTATAACCGTCCCGTCAAATCATTCAACCCGTGTAATACACGGGTTTTTAAAGAAATTAAAATATTTTATTAATAAATATATGACATTACATTTATTTAATCCGTTTAATGCACGGGATTTTAACCTAGTATACATATACATATATATATATATATATATATATGTATATATATATATAGGGAATAGATTATTTGAGAACTCTTAAATATTTTAAGAACTAGTTAAAAAACAATCAAAACCATTTTTTTTACTACCTTTATTATTATAATACAATATAAAAAAATGAATTTATATATATAAATTTACATGTATTCATATATTAAAAAAAAACCTACACGTGTGTAAGTTTACCATTTACATATGTGGATAAAACTTTTTAATAATAATTTAGAGAGAATAGATGAATTAATTGGAGAGATAAATCATTTTTTATGTTGTATTTTAATAATAAAGATAGTGAAAACAAAAAAAAACTGGTTTTATTTGATTTTTTGACGAGTTCTCAAGAAATCTTAACCCTATATAAATAAAAGTTAGGAATTAAATAATTTATAAATTAGGTTATCGATTTAATTGGTTTTGTATAAACATGTATGTATATGTGTGTTACTAGTTTAGAACCTGTGTACTACACAGGGTGAAAAAATATTAATACATAAATTTTTAAATCTTTATATTTATATATTATAAGTGAAAAAATTTAATACATACAGTAACAATAGAAAATAAAATTAAAAAAATATAAAAATTAATTTATAATTGAGTTTCAAAAATATATTAAACACTATTTAATATAATTTGACTTTCATTTACTATTTGATTGAAAATATAAGTTAGGTAATTACATTTCAAATTTTCTTATAATATGAGATAATTTAAAATAAATGTGTTTAATTAGTATAATTAATACTTTGTTTAAAAATATATTATTATTGAAAATATGGAAGTGTATTTATTAAGAGAGGGAGGCGGGAATTTTTTTTTAAGAATGAATGTGAAGCTGACACGTGGCATTGAGAAACCTTTATTTATTATATAGTATAGATTTGTTACCAACACGCGCGAATAACTGGTTATGAGAAGTATCATAATTAAATAAATTTTGAAGTTTAATATTACTTGCTCTTAAAATAAGAAAATGAATTGTGCATTATTATTTGAATGAAATTATTATCAAGATGTTGTGTATCGAACTGTAGAAATGTAAATTGTGGAACATTGTTTGAATAAATAAGTGGAATGGTAAACTCATACTATTTAATCATTTTCATATTCGTCCGTAAAACGATCTTTAACCTGAAACTTAATTTTCTTTAAATGCTCATATCAAAGACTTTAACGTCTTTAAATGTCAGGACCGTCAAAGACTATAACGTCTCAACAAATGTCACTAAATTCCACCCAATTATTCAAATTGTAAACAATGTTATTTAACTTAATTACTACGTTTATATTTATACACATATAGCTTAGAATCCGGTATATTACACGAGTTAAATAAATGTAATGTTATATATTTAGTAATAAAAAATTTATATCTTTAAAAACCCGTGTATTACACGGGTTGAATAAAATATAATGTAATTTGTTAACACATACACTCGTCAAAATATGTTTTTAAAAAAATATATTTTGACGCGACAGTTATAAGTTTGTTATGTTAATTTTTAAAACTTTTTTTTTAACCGGGTATTAATTTTTTTTATGTAATTGGTAAATGTTAATTAATATTAAATTTATTTGGTTAATGATATAATAACTATCCATATTAAGTAACAAGTTTCCATAATTAGACTTATATTAAATATTTAAAAGTATATTTTTTTAATATAATTATTTAATAAAAAAGAGATACGAGAAAAAATACTAAGAATACAGCAGAAAGTAACAATTTTATTTATCAAAGAGTACAGATATAGATTAGAAAAAACCGTACAACTAAATCAAAAATCTTGTAGTAATTTTTGTTATATAACAACCGTTGAAAAATCAAACCTTTTATAAGTGGCCATCGTTACAAGTTTACAACGATGCGTCTAAAAATGCATTCATTTTCTTGAAACCTAAATGATATGCAACACATGGTTAAGCAATGATGAATCTAACATCTTTAACTATGTGTTAGTATAAACTATTACAACAGTGCATCCAGATTGAGAGTTACTGTAGTGTTGTGTTTGATTTTGACGCAGTAGATGATAACCGTGCATCCAACTTCATCAACATGAAGTCTAAACTCATTACAACGACGCGTCTAAATTTAGGAAGTTATTAGAAATTCTGTAATTGGTTATAACGCAAAAAATTATAAAGATACTTCAATAGTGTATTAAAATTACTAGGAAGATGCGTTCAAATGTAAAGATTCGTTCTGCTTTTATGATCGGTTTTTGTTATTGTCATATCATACGTATACAAGTTAAAACTTGAATTTTGAAAACTAAGAATAAATAAATTTAACATACTATAAATTTGTGCATAATGTTATTTAATAAAAAACTATTACACAAAACAAAAAAAATAAAATCCTAATTAATTAACTAATCCATGAACCTTCATTACCTTGACCTTGATCACCACCACTACCACTTCTTGATGAAACCAACACATTCTCTATCCCAGAATTTAACTTCGACCCACCAATGTTTTGAGTATTACCAATTACCCCCTCAAAACCCTCCAACTTCCCATTCTGCTCCCTCCATCTCTTGGAAGAAGTTTGCAAGCCGGTTAAATCTTGAGGGATTGAGTTTTGTAGAAGGGATTGGAAAGAAAACATTGGGTTTTGTAAATCTAGAAAGGTTGAAGGTTGTTTTGGAAAGTCAGTGATAGTAGAAGGGGCAAACTGGTAATTACCTGAACTAGTGGCGGTAGTAGTGCCAGACTCTACGATATTGGCAGTGGAATTCAAAAATGGTGGCGGCTGCGGTTGAATTGTCTGCGCCGATGGTCGGAGAGGGTTCAACGATCCGGTGGCGCCGCCGAAGAGGTCGAGACGTCGAGAGAAGGAGGCGGTGGTGAAGGGCGCGGTGGGGATGCCGGTGAATTCTTGAACCATCTGCCGGAAGTTAGTGGTGTCGGTTGTGAGAACGGTGGTGGGTGCTCTCCGGGAAGCTCTTGTTCGTTTCTTCGGGTTCTTCATTGATACTCCTATTTGATGATCGGATCCATGACCCGTTTTTGTATGGGTATCCATGGATGATGAGTTAGGGTTAATCTGGTAGGTAGCGAAGTCTTGTGGTATGGTTCCGGTCCAGCCTGAACCGGGATCTTGGAGCGGGTTAAAGAAGGTGGTACCGGTGGGTGACGGATGGTATGATGACGAGGACGGTGGTGGTGGTGGTGGTGGTTGGAGGAGTTGGTTGAGGTTAGGGGTAAAGTTGGTGGAGGGGTTAAAGAAAGAAGAGATTGATTGAGTTCTTGATTCATATTCATCGTTATCACCGCCGCCACCGGCTCCGCCGCTAGATGATTGAAAGCTGCCGCTGTTGCTGGAGTCCATGGTGGTGGTGGTAGGAATAGGAAGAGGAAGAGAAAGAGAAAGAGAAAGAGAAAGAGAAAGAAGGGATTTTTATGTGAGATTTGTTGTAAATGGTTTGTAGGGATTGGAAATGAAAAAGGGATACTTTTGTATTTGACTATTTGTTGATAGTTTTCTTTTTTAATTATCATAAAAATTAGGTATTTATCGATCAATTTGGACCATATATTCATATAATATAGTCGTCGATTTTTTCTTTATTTCGTTTTATTCTTTTTTCCACCGTGGTAATCACGTTTTTGTTGTTGAACATCGATTAGATTTTTATCATATTATTTCGTCTATATTTAATATTTAACATATTACACTTGATAGTCTTATTATTAATTTAGACACAAGATAAATTAAATTGATAACCAGGACGAGGCATAAAAATTAATTTTAGTGAACTTTATTACGTGATGATTAGATTGGTCATCGATGACGTTTCATTTATAATAAAAAAAAACTCGTTTTATCATACCTTTGGTAAAAAAAAATTATTGAGCAGGTTTTGTTTTTATTATAAGTTGATCTCGATGTAACATAAGTTATTTTTATTGTTTGAAAAAAAATCTTATTTTTTTTTAATATACCACTTTAACATTTTTTTTACTCCATTAAAATTTTTAACTAATATATAAATGATTACATGTACAAATTAGTGACATGCATAAACATAATATTTTCTTAAATATGTTGGATGAATTTATCAACAAGTATAAAAAATAGATAGAAAATGTTTACAAAGTAGCACAACCGAGTCCTCTCCATCTTAAACCCGTACTTGAAAACATGTCATTTTGACATGTCACCAACTCAATTTGATCCGTCGGATTGAAAACAATTATGTAATTAAAAAATAATAATAAATACGATTTTCATTAACAAATTAAAAAAAACAATAATAATTAAAAATTCATTAATAACTAAAGTACAATAATAAATAATAAAAAAGCTTAGTGTTGATAGTTAGGTCGAAGTGTGACAATATGTTTCACGGAATATACGTAAACATTGTTGTGCGTTTCACGGTTACGTATTTGAAGGTGATTAGCTTCCTTTTGTCGCTCACTAATTTCTTCAAAGCCGGTGCATCGTTGATTTTTGGAAGTGTAATTTTTTTTGGGTTTGGATTGATTTTTGTAGTGTTTGAAAATGATTTAATTTGGTTTGGAATGGTTTAAATATTGTTTGAAAAATATTTATTTTAATTTGTTAGGGTTGTGGGAGTGCATTCCTCCAATCCCTGAAGCAACGTAAGAGACGCCAAATTTTCCATCCATTTCCAATTCATCTCTAAGAGCATTCACAGTAGGTGCTACATCCCCATTCCTATAAAATCATCATTAACTCTAAATTTTATATATTTTCTTGAAACCTTCTACATCTCATTCACCATGTCTATTTGGAGATGGGGAGAAGAGTAAACCCCCAAATATGGAGGATTACTCTTATTTATCTATAAATTTTAGAGTATGGAGATGAAGATGGAGTGATTATTATTATTTTTTTTTTTAAATTTGAAGATGAAGAGAAGAATATGGGATGGGTTGTGAATGCCATAAGAGCATACTTAACTCATTCCCTATCTCCATCCTCATCCTTAAAACTTAGGGAAATCACCTAAAAACACCGCTCCATCTCATTTCTCATCTCCATACTTTATCCATCTCATTTATTATACTTTTTAGAAAATTATAGTTATTAACTTCAAATTTAAATGTTTGGATTCCTTTCTATTTAAAATCTTTACAAGTTACGTAAATTCACATTTACTTTATAATTTAAATCTTTATTTGAATGATTACTCGAAATTAATTGTAAAAAGAAAATTTACTTTATAATTTAAATTTTTATTTGAATGATACTCAAAATTAATTGTTAAAAGAGAGGTGAATATATATCAAAAGCGAAGTTTGTGAACATATCGAAAGCGAAATTTTTATTTAAAATGTTTACAAGTTTGTTAACATTACGATCTTTAGAATCATTAAATTTGGATGCTTATAATTTTCAGATTTTCCTGTTTTTTAAATTGATAAGTCCTAACCCGAAACAAAATAACCATTTTAAATGGACCCGTTCTCATCCAGACCCGTTCTATAAAGAATTATTATAAATCAATTTTAAAAGAAAAATATAATAAGATAAAATAGTTATTAGTTAAGATTGTAAATGAAAGAGAAACAAAAAAATAATAAAAATGAATATAGGGAGAGAGATGGGGAATGAGATGTATAAGGCTTGTAAAAAATGAGAGATAGATTTAGGGAATGATTATTTTTAGTTAAATTAAGGGATGAGGATGAGGAACTTATTATGAATGCTATAAAGGGGCGGAATCCATCCTTAAACCATTTTTTTAATTAAATTTAATAAATTAAATTAAATATAATAAAAAATAATATTATTTAAAATAAAAAATATTTCATTAAACTATAAAGAAATACAAGAATAAATAAAAAATGAAAAAAATACAAGATCAAATAAAAAACAAAAAATACTAGAATAAATAATTAACATAAAAAAACCACCCGCCAATTGTTTTTTTTTTTGAACAACCATTTGGATCACTGACGGGCCACTGACCCACCCGATCATCTCCACCTCCCACAGGTGGAAACCCACCATTAGTGAGAAAACCCACTAGCCCAACCTGGACCCTTTTTTTTGTCACAAGTGGGACTTGAACCCAAGATCTCCCCATTTTAGCGAAATCTTGAGTATACATCTTTGTCACTAGGCTAAGCTAGTGGTTGTACCCATCAAATGTTGAGAAAATTGCCATTGGGGTTGGTGGACCAGTGGTAGAGGAAAATCCTCTAGCAACACCAAGGTTTGATGAGGTCATGAGTTCGAGTTCAAGTCCCACTCCCACATGAATTAAGAAATTTGTCTTTCAAAAAAAAAAATTGTTGAGAAAATTGTGAGAATTGGGAAGGATAACCGGCAAAAATGTTGAGATTGTAAGAATGTATGTGGATTTTGTTGAGGTTGTGGGTTGGGTTAAGTTTGAGGTTGTTTTTACGATGATTCGACTATTTTTTAGACTTGTTTCGGCTCGAACCGACCTCTTTTGCGTTACGAGACCTTGAATCCATTGAAAGCAAGCAAAAATATTAATAATTTAAGAGATGATAGGTTAAAAATTATGTGAGTAAAAATGAAAAACTGAGTTTGTATTTGTTGTGTTAAAATTAAAATATTAATTTAGTTTCAAAAAAAAATTTAGCGATTGCCGACCGTTGGGAGGTGGAAAGAGCCGTTGGACTTGGTAAAGGATGGCATGTAAAACGCGGAATTTATTAGTTTTTCCCGTTATCGTGAGAGGGGGGGGGGGGGGTTCCCTGTGGTACCACCCTTTCAGCATGCATTCCCATCCCTCTTACCATTTTTTAACAGTCAAAAGAGGGAGAAAGGTTGTGAGGCGAGTCACGCTAGTGGCTCCCTCCCGTGAACCACGCCACCGCGACACCCGTAATAAGCAAGTCAAACAGCCTTATCGAGACAATTATCGTTCTTTCAATCAAAATACTATTTTTCTTTTGTAACAACTACTTCATTATATGAAATCTCTTAGCTTATTTTTTATGTTCTACATTTATGTCATATGCATTATCAAGTTGTACTCTATAATATTAAAGTGCATACTATGTTATATAATATTTTGTGTCAAATAAAAAGTAAGAAAGAAAAATAGATAAATTTAAGTATTGAACACACTAATGAAAATAACATAATTGTTATTGTTTATCTACATATATATGATGTTGAGAAACTTAGAAAGGTGTACACATAAAAAGAAACGCATGGTTGAGATTTAAAAGAGGTACGTGTCGAAAGTCCCTTGTAATTATAGGCCCCTTTATTATATGATTTTAACTTTTTGACCCCACACTATGGTTTAACTCATTTGTGGTCCTTATGGTTTTTTAGTTGGTGGATAGGTTGGGCCTAAACACAATCTTTATTGTAACAATTTAATAACTTTTAATAACCTCATTTTTACATCATAGTCAATCTTTAATGTTATAACCCATGTTGACTATTTGGGCGCAATTGGTAAGCATTATGGTTGTATCTTAACTAGATATTTAAGATCACTCTATGCTTAAATGAAACTCTTAAATAATTACTTGATTCCGGTCCTTATTTATATACCATTAAGAAACTGGTTGGTCGGTTATGGTTTTTTATAACTGAGCTGTGTTGTTTGGTTATATTTTTATGGAAAACACTACAGAATAGTAACCAAGTTTCAAAAGTGTTCCAATTAAGTCACTTACCATAGTATACCTGAGGGTGTATACCGTGTAAAATGTGTATCGAGTGACCTAATTGAAACAATTATGAAACTTAGTTACTATTATACTAAGTTACCCTTATTTTTATTGATATGAATAACCAAATCAAACCCTCAATATTACCCATATTTATATCTTTTTTTACTTTTATTTTTGAACAATATATAATATCTTATAAACGTTTAATAAAGAGTTAATTACACGGATAGTCCCTGTGGTTTGTGAAAAGCAACATGTATGGTTACTAAGGGTTTCAAGTTACAAGTATGAGTATTATACTTTCAATTTTGTAACGAGTTTGGGTATTAACACTAACAGAAGTTAATTTTTCTGTTAAATTGAAGTGAAATGACTAAAATACCCTTTTATAACTAAAGAGACTATTTATGTAATTAACACTATTTGATTAGAGGGACTATTTGTGTAATTTACTAAACTTAATATACAGGGATCATTTATGTAATTTATATAACTTAAATTGAAAAAAAAAACAAAATCAAATTAACAATCACGATTCTTCTTCATCTTCTCCAGGAAACCCTAAAAACCCTAACCACCCATCTAAATCGCCGACCACCACTATTGAAGGGGTTTAAGATATTAAAACCCAATGTAAGAACCAAACGAACCGGATCTCCGGTTTAAGGGGTTTAAGATATTAAAACCCAATATAAGAACCAAACGAACCGGATCTCCGGTTTAAGGGGTTTAAGATATTAAAACCCAATATAACAACCAAACGAACCGGATCTCCGGTTTAAGGGGTTTAAGATATTAAAACCAACATAAGAATCAAACGAACCGGATCTCTGGTTTAGGGATTTGAAAGGGATTAAACGACCAAACAGTCGGAGGAGAAGCCCCAGCCGCGGCTAAGGGCCTGCCGCGGCTCAAGCTACGGCACATCCAAATGCAATCCGAAATTCGTAATATCTAACTAGATTTTCGTCAAGAAGATACCACCAAGTTCGTTTTCACGAAAATCTTAATTTGTAACTTAAAGGGGATTAAACGACCAAACAACCGGAAAAGAAGCCCCAGCCGCGGCTAAAGGCCTGCCGCGGCTCAAGAGGGGTCGAAATGCTTCAAGCGGCCGCGGCTCACATCATGTCACGGCCCATGGGCTCACGAACGCTTGGTCGTCAAGCGCGATCAGGTCTTATACTTAGAAAATATTTGAGAAGTTGCGAAGGAAATAATCTCATACTAGAAAATAATGTTAAATGACCAGGATAATATCTCATTGGGCATGAGAGTCAACTATAAAGACAAAACCAATTAGGAAACCTGAACCCATGATAGAAAGAAGTCAGTCAGGAACCAGTAACACATAAAAGGAAGTCAGCTAACAAGACAAGAGCTGTCAAGTACGGAACCTGTGCACCCTGAACACGAGTCAACTATAGAGACAAAGGTAATTAAATACACCCTGAACTCTCCTAACACAAAAGAGGATATAACGGTCATATAAGCAGAAGCAGAGAAGGATGTTTGACTGCAGATAACCTCTAATAAATATGCAGTCCAAATATTCTAACCCGGAAGACCCTATAAATAGTCTCATCAAACTCCAAGGGAAGGAGGGAACTTCGACATCCTCATATTCACAATACTCGAATTCACCTCTCCTTGCTATTCTCTCTTTCTCTCTTTTTACCTTCCACGACTAATACTTATTCTCACACCGGAGGGTGGTCATGAGGAGAAAACTCCTTCTGCTCGTGGCGAGGCTCACAGTGTTTCCTATTTTGCAGATCACCTTTTCAAGACCCGGAGATCCCGTCCGTTCTTCCAAGCCCAAGTCCAGAAGTTCCAGCTTAACTTGTCCATCCAGCACTCTTCAAGACTTCCGCCTCTAGGTGATAAGTTTTGTAGCAACAACTATCAACCACTCCCTCTTTCTCTAAGCACCACCACCCACCGCCATCGTCATCTTCAGTTCTTCACCAATCCAACCACAGCCTCTTTGTTAGATGAATCTTTGCCCGACGACCCGCCATCATAGAGGGTACATGAGGTGGCGACGACAAGTTTGGTGGTGCAATGATGGAAGTAGTGATGGCTGACTACGACGGCCGTTTTTCTGGCGACCAAGACAGTAGTAACAGAAGGCGGTAAAAGTGGCAGTTGGTGGTGTGGGGTTTTTCTCTTCCGAGCATGAGCAGACCGCGGGGTGATTATAATCTTGTCAAGTCTAATAGTCTATATGGTGCAAGGAGAAAATTGTAAGTTTTTAGTCCTAGTAGGAGTCTAATGTTTGTTTATTTTATTAATTGTTTGGTTGAGTTCGTATTATACTATGAGTGAGTTTTTATTTATTTGATTGTTTAATTAAATTTGAGTTATGTTAGGATTAGTATGGAGAGTATTATAAATAGATGATTAATAATTAATTGTAAAGTGATGTTTTTTTGTTTAATTTCGTATTTTTGGCCCTGATTTCCAACATCATCCACCACCTCCTCTAACCACCCAACGATTAGTAAAGGGGAAATTGATTGTTCAATTCTGAATTCTTGCTTGTGCTTTCTAATTTTAGAACATACGGTTTCTATTTGCATAACATTACCACAAGCGTATCAATTTGGGCAAAAGTTTTAATGGTCAGATTCTAGATTTTTTATTTTGTATAAAGTTCAAATCTTTGAATTTATTCCAATTATTGAATCTTTAAATTTGTTCAAATTTGGATTGACCACCAACCGTTTGATAATTGTTCTCAGAGAAAATGGAATCTTTATCAGATGCTGTTGTCCAAAACATTTTGTCAAGTTCGAGCAATGCAAAACATGGCCTTGCAAATCGTTGGTGGCCCTGCAAATCGTTTTTCAGGCGGCGGAAGAACTTGAAATTTTGGAGTTGGTTGGAGGTTGTAGTTGGGAGGAGGAGGTGATAACGATGGCGGTGGTGGCCGACGTTCAAACAAGGAGATGGCGGTGGTCTAGCGGGGAAGAAGATGTGAACTGTTGTTTTTTTTTATTAATTTTAATATGTTTAGTAATTTACATAAGTAGTCCCTCAAATTTGCAGATAATACAGTTTTTTAATTAAATTTTATCACAGGGGTATTTTGGTCATTTTTGCAAATCTTAACAGAAAAACTAACGTCAGTTAGTCTTAATACCCAAATTCGTTATAAAATTGAAAGAATAATACTCATACTTGCGACTTGAAACCCTTAGTACCTATACATGTTACTTTTCACAAACCAAAGTGAGTATCCGTGTAATTAACTCTTTAATAAATTAACAAGCTTTTTGCTTTTATTTGGTTCAAAAGTTTGCTGGGTTTATTAAGTGAAATACGCTTTAATTAACATAGACCTAAAACACACAACTAATCAATGGTTATACTAATTTAACCGAATGCCCCTCCCTTATAACTGAAAAGCAAACTATGTGTAACTGAAACTTACTAGTTATATACTTCTAAAAACCTAAACTTCAATTATAAGTTTTTTTAAATCTTAATATTAAAGCCACTACAAGAAAATTGTTATTTAGGTTTTTTTTTTGAATGACAATCTAATCTACTCCTATCTACATCATTGTCCACCGCCGGACTAGAACCCGACCTCAAGGGAGAGACACAATTTTACACTCCAAAATACCGCTAGACCAAAGAACGTAATCGTTATTTAGTGACTGTTGTATTAATGAACAAAGAAAAATGTTGCTATATCTTACAGTTTAGTGATATTTTTATTAAAAAATAGTAAATAATCTTATTTTATCATATCTTTTTACTTACACTTTCAATGTTATGTTACGCGCAAATTTTTGTAGTCTTTTACCGAGTTATTGATGAAAACTTTATTCATACTTTTCCATGTATAGGCAAACACTTGGAATGTCTTTTAACGATATTTAACATTTAGTGACACTTTCTTGTGTCACTAATAATAATTTTCTTATAATGTGATTTGTTATAACATATTTATATCGATAATTTAATTATAGCTTATAATTTTTATGATTATTTGAATCACTCATTATGTATTATTATTCAAACTAATTATGTAACTTATAAAATTGATTAAAAATTTCGTCCGTAAATAATTATAATAAAACGACGCGTATCATACAACAATATTTTACCAACTAAATAAAATATAAAAAAAGACATTCATGAGTGGAAGCTTCCTCTTTAATTTAATATTATTCAGAAATTTTATAATATTTCATGAGTTGGTACGTTGGTTTACTAATATAAATAAAATATTTATGTAATATATTTTTAAAAAGATGAATAAATAAAACTAAGATTAGGTCAACCACATTCTCGTCTACTGCAACAATCAACATTTAATTACACAAAATTGCTCATTTATTTGTTTCTATTGAAGAAGACAATTTTCTCATCATCAGTACCATTGAAAAATCTTTATTTGTATTGGTGAGTTATAGCGCGGGTTGTATCAAATTTTTAATGTTGTTTTTATTCTTTATAATGTCTTATTTATCGATTCATTTACTAAATCAGATCGACTTCATATTTTCTTTATTCAAGACTCTATGTTTTGATAATATTTGAATGGATCCAACGGTTTAATAAGATGAGAAGTTCATTGACTATTCCGGTTATGAAAACGTTGAAATATTTGTTGATTCTCTTTTCAGAAGGATTTAATGATAATTGGTGTTCTTAATTAAGAGACGCTATATATTGTTAAATTTATCTTTGTTTTTATAAAATTTGATTATTAAACTCATTTAATAAAACATTATTTTATTAAATTATATTATATTCTAAGTCCTAAGAGGTGTTCAACAAAATAATGCCCATTATTGGGCCCAACTGTACTGTAAACTGTAAAGTGTAAACTAAGATTAGCCCAAAAACATATACTCTTTTCAACAAAATAACCCATTCTAAGTCTTTTGTTGTCACTAAAAGGGTCAATTCTTAGACAGGCAAAAGTGCAAAACAATGTTATTGGTTGAAGTCAAGCCAACACTATTTGTTTTCACATGGAGTTTTCAATTTTCCGTTTTTTACCCAAACCCAACTCGACTCGTTATCCACCATATGTTTTTTTATATATAATTATACTTGTAATTAACTAGTTATTGTTTCCCGTGCTACGGTCACGTCGCAGAGCCGGTCCTGAGGATTCAAATGCTCTACACGAGCCAAAAAAAAGGACAATAACGAAATATATAATTTTATAAACTAATTTTTTTAACGACAATTAATGTTATAGCATAGACATAACTTTTTTTTATAAACTATTTTTTTAAGCTTAATACAAAATTACAAAGTGTTGGGTTGGGTTGGATTCATAGGCATTGATGTTCTAAAAGTAATCTAGTAAAAATAAACTAAATTATCCTAGATCTAGACACTAAGTAATACTCTAGACTCTCTTAAACTACACTACTACTAACCGGCAAGTGAACCGATCGACTCTAGTAAAGCTAAGTAAGTCCGGATATCGAACCCACGAGACTCTATTAAATTACGCTAACGACTCTATCTAGACCTAGACTGACACGGACACGACACTAACCATTTTTATTGTTTGAGGGGGGGGGGGGGGTTTACTAAAAATCCTAAAATTGAAATTAAAGTTAATTAAGCTAAAGTACGAAATAGATTAAGGTTGAATTCAGTAGAGATGAATGACTACCTAGACTAGAATCCGGATTGATTTAGGAATGGATTTTCTAATGGTATTAAAGTGCTATGGAACCAGGATCTTTGTGTACTAAACCCTAAGAAATCTCAGCTAAGACTTCCCGACCCTTCTTAGGAAGAAACCTAGGAGACTCTACAAAGCTGTTATGAACACCGGTTGTTAGACTTCCTCTCAGTCCTCTAACGTCTCTAAAAGTGCCCTAACATGACAACCTACCTCTCAGCGTGGAAGTCTAAGGCAACTATGGGTTCTAACTTGGTTTAACAGACACAAGAATGACTAGGGAACTAAGACCGGCTTCTCTCAAAACCTACCTTAGCTATATGTTAAACCGTGACCTTCTAACAAACTCGAGCCTCTCAGCGACAAGTTAAGCAGAAAACCTAGTTCTAATTGTATTTTAATTACTGTTTTTAAGGCTAGTGGCCAATTTACCCAAAGATTTCTGAACCCGCAAAGACTCGATAATCAACACAAACCCATTACATGAAAGACATTCACCAAAGTTTGTGTAAAACAGTAAACAATCAACAATCAAAGCTAGATACGCATATGCACCAAATTAGAAGTTCCAAAGTTTATTACTTTTTTTGAGATTAATCCATAAACACAATAAAGTCCATAAAAATCCAAACTTTATTCAATCTTTCATCTAATCTAGGTAGTTCAAGAGTTTTAGCCAAGCATCATGGTAATAAAAATCAAAGCACAATGTTTAACAAAGGAATTCATAATTAAAAGAATGAAAACACAAGAATAAGGAAAACCGGATGATAAAACCCGAATGTTCTTCTTTCCTAAGCTTCCGTCTTCAACCGAGTGATTCCCGTGAGTTAGAATGCTTCAAAAATCCCAGAACTTGCTGCAAAATTCGCCCTCAAGAAACCCTATTCGTAACTAGGTTAAACTTTGACTTTAAGATGTTTATATATGATTTTCAGCAACAATTCTGCAGCAGCAACAACCTGGGCCGAAAACTACCCCCGTCGCGTCGCGCGACAGGTATACCACCTAGGCGTCGCGTGGCGCGGCGCGGCGCCTTCACTTCTGGGCATTACAATTCCAAGGCTACGCGTTGCGCGTATCCTCCCTCCTCAGGGGTGTCGCGTGGCGTGTAAACCTGTTTCTGCCAGATTTTCTCTCTTTTTCGTTCCCGTTCAGCTCCAACTCGACCCGATTCCAACCGTTAACTCTTTTCAGCATATTTTGACTGTTTTTCGCTCCTTTCAGCAACCGGGACCTGCACAAACACAAACTATCAAAAGGAACTAATCTAACTACGAAAACGCAACGAAACTATACGAAAATTATACAAACTCTAAACGATAAATAGATGTATTTTGCAATACATCAAATATCCCCACACTTACTCTTTTTTTCGTCATCAAAAAAGAATTATGCAAACGGAATCAGAGACAGATAGATATTCGGGCCAAAAGCTATTTTACTCATTAGAGTTAAAACTTGTGTTAGCCGCGATTGCAAATATACTTATCCCTTTTAAACCCAAGTCTGGTTCCAGGCCCTTATCATGCAATTTTAGTTCAAGTGCGGTCAATCTACCTAGGGTCTCACACTAGAAGCCACAGTCCACCTAATCCCACCTCAAGCTTATAGCACAAAAGGAACAATCACTGGACCAATTCCTAACCGTTTTATACCAAAATCAAGAGGATTTAAAATCAAATAAATTTTTTATTATTATTATTATTATTATTATTTTTTTCTTGAGCTTAGACCTTGCTTCACCTAACCCAGAGGCTGTCTCAATCAGAGTCATCATCCCCGAGAGTGACAATGTGAGCGTCGGTAATTTTGCAATTTTGTTTCGACACATCCCAGAGGCATTCTAAGTCAGAGTCACCATCCCCAACGAAGATTACGTAGGCCTGCGCTACTTTTCTTAGTTTTTAGCTCATTTATTCTATTTTTTTTTATGATTGGATATTCTAACAATTTTAGCTTATAACGGCATTTCTTATACTATTATTGGTGGTTTCAATTTCCCATTTTTCCTAGATGAGATTCCACTAGTAGACCGACAATTAAGGTATATTTAGATCAAAGGAACCTAAAACTGAACCGAGCCTATTCACATATCCCAAACTAGACACAAGCTCGACTATATTAATCTATATTATCATTATTTGAACCCGAACAAAAACCCCTCTTTTCTATCATTTTCCGTTTTATTTTGCAAACTTCTTTATTCAAAAGACATTTTCAAATTTTTAAATTTTTTTTTATTTTATGAATCAACTTAAACTACTTAACTAACACTATGACTCAAGTGTCCCATCCCCACACTTGAATATTGCATTGTCCCTAATGCAAAGATGGAAACACAACCTAGACTAAATAAACTACCACTAAAATTTAAATAAATAAGATATACAAAATCTACAAGTGGAAACGACTTAGCTGAATATGTGAGACTGTCAATGTGCCAGTCAATTCCACATACGCCCTCCAATCCAAAACGCGCTCAGCAAACTGTTCCTAAATCGTACACGCGAACGGAAGCGGCACAAACACATCATACCTATCAAAGAAAAATACAGACCAAACGAAATACGATAGATAATAAGTGTTTCAAAGTTCACCATCACAAACCAACCAATTTAAAAGTATTTAAAATATGGGGGACAGACGGGATAAGATAAAACAGCATAAAAAGAAAAATAAAGTATAAAAAGATACTCCTTCACACTCCATCTGCTATCATCCCCACACTAATCCTCATCCTCATCCTCACTCTCTTCATCATCACCTTGACCATAAACCTGAAACTCTGGTGTAGGATCCACATATCCATACTGTCCAGAACCAGAACCACCCTGCTGACTAGAACCACCTGCACCACTCGGATCATAATACCCCGGCATCGGAAACTGAACCGGGTCGACAAACGGCTGGAAAAAATCAGGCACATCGATACTCATCCGACTCATCATATACCTGAGTGCTCCATCCTGCCTATCCTGTCGATAATCAATTCTACCAAACCCCTGATCCATGCGGTCATACAGTGAAAGATAAAGTAAGCGGATCCGGTGGTGGCTGTCTCCTCGGGTACTGAGGCGCTGGAATCTCCCGTCTCTGAGGCGGTCTCTGTCGGGCTGGAGGATACATGCCCTGCATAACATCATCAGCCGGATGCCCTACTGGCGGCATAACCTGAGGCCCTTGCCTCGCATCTAACCAAGTAATAGGCTCTCCTAGAGTGAGTATACCCGCAAGCTGAAGATCTCTAACCTGAAAATGCCTCGATGGCGCACCCACACGCAGCGTCGCCAAACTATACTTCTGAAATACCCCCAAATTCTCTGCCAACTTTGTAATATAAGGACCCATGTCAAGCGCGGCCCTATTTCCTCCTCTACGTGCTCTATTCAACGACCAAGCCAACACACTCGCTAAATTCATATTCCGTTCTTCCACCAAACACATAAGCAAAAATATATCTATCCAATTTGCCTTATTCTTACCAGACTTCCTACCAACCAGAGTGGTAGAAAAAACCTTCAATACATACCTATAAATAGGATCCCGAACAGACGTAATCAGATTAGTCTTTGCGAACCCCACATCAGCAATAGTACCCCAAAATCTCGCCAACTCATCACTGCCCAAACACAATTCTCTTTGATTCACATACACACCCCTCAGCCCAGTCACAAACTCAGGAGTCACTACCTCCTCCTCTGTATAGAAACCACTCGCTACAGCAAACTGTGGGATGGACATCTCATGAACCATCCTCCTTAAACTAAACGATACTGCATCATCCTCAGCAAAAGAACCCTCTTTATGCTGAAAAGTCGAATGGAATTCAACAACTAACTCGTCATATTGGGGCCAATGACAATCAACCATAGCACGCAATCTTGGACCTAGCAACTGCTCAACCCTATCCCGAGCACCCACACTAGCTAACCAATCCCAATCAATGGTCCAATGCTCAAGTATCTCAGTACGAATGATTTTTTGTAACTTTGTCCACTCCTTCGTATTGACTTCAAACTGTAAGAGTGGGTGCTCTCTCCTTAGTGGAATACGGGCATAATTCACCCGTTCCTGACCCTCATATCTAATACGTCTGCGCCTAAGGACAGGCACGGGCTGCTGCTGCTCTCTCGCGACGCCTCTTGGGCGTGGAACTGGCCCTCTTCTTCTTTTTCCACCTGTTCCGCTAGAACTACCTTCACCTAACATATCTGCTAAGACAAACATATAGACAAAGCAAGCAGAGACATCAGCTATCACAAACTATTTTTGGTATTTTAAAATTTTAAATTATTTTATTTTATTTTATTTTTTCATAAAATTGGAACAACCGTATAGCATTCCATTCGCGGCTGAAACAGAAAATAAAGTGAAAAATAGCAATCGGGTTATCGTTTACAAAAGCATAAGTTATAAACAACCTCGCCCGAATGGAGATTGAGTACAGACGAAGTGTTTTGTACCTGTACGTGCATATAAGTAAACCCAAGACCCAAAAACTACTAAAATTAAAACGAATCCAAACACAAGACTCAATGTACACTACCCCCTCCCGACACTTTAATTGTCCCAATTAAGAGCCAAGTGCCTACCAAACCGAACATTGAGGCCAAACTTGCGTAAAGAAATGTCCTTTAGTGATAAAATCTGAATTTAAGTCGAAAAAAATCCCGCCTAGTAAAAGGAGGTTTTAACCGGTTAAACTCACAAAGCAAGTTCGGATTTTTCATGGCAATGTGATATAGCAAAGCAGTTCAATGGCAATAACATACCCAAACCATGCCTCCCACAACCAGAAAACACTAACATTCGGCTAACCCATGACATAGAACCAACCCGACACGAACCGACACCTAAATTATGCAAAACCAGACTCATACCTAGCTAATAAACGACTAATATACTGAAAATTACAAGAAAACATACCGGATTCGTGAAGAACAAGCTAAATATTTCAACTTTTTAAGTGGAGAAGGGTGGTCCCGTGTTTGGTAGATTTAGCGGCTAATCGGGTGAAACTGACGGTTAAAATGGATGGGGAAGTGAAATGGGTGATGTGGGTGTAATTTGGGAGTAAAATGGTGAAGAATGGAGGTGGTTATGGCTGAAATGGGTGGTTTACGGTTGGGGATTCGCGAGTTAGGGTTTGGAGAGGTTTTGGGGAAAAAGCTGAAGCAATAGGTTATAATGTGGGAAAGGGGGGGGGGGGGGGGGGCCTTCGCGTAGCGCGTAGCACAAAGGGAGGGAGCGTCGCGCATCGCGGCGCCTCCCGTGAAACACGGTTCTGAACTGGGGTCTACGCGTAGCGCGTAGTCTCGGGTTATTACGTGTCGCGCGACGCTAATACCCTTTTTTCACATAAAGTTTCGAAATTTGGAGGCTCTCATGCCTTAGAAAAATTTTGCAACATACGCAAACCTCTCAAGAACCAATCCCAAATATTTTCTAACACTGGGACTTACCTGGAACTCTGTTTTCTCGCCAATCCTTTCACATCCTAGGTAATGAAATCCTGCAAATGACTCGAAACACAAAAACAAAAACCGAAACTCTACCAAAAACTACGTTAGCTACGAAAGATAATAAAAATAAAATGAAATACAACCGGTACAAACTCTACACTTTAGGTTTCCCTCAAAACACTAATCGGTGAAGGTAGGTGGGTCCTCAAGAGGAATTTCTTCCTCCTCGGTGGTGTCGATAGGACCTCCTAAGTAATGTTTCAAGCGATGTCCGTTTACCTTCCATGAACCTCCATCAACTTCGTCATACAACTCAATGGTACCGTATGGAAATACCTCCTTTACGACATACTGTCCGGTCCATCTAGATTTCAACTTTCCGGCTATCAATTTCAATCTCGAATTGAACAAAAGCACTTTATCACCTACTTGAAACTCCTTCAACCGTCGCAACCTCCTATCATGCAATGTCTTCGTCTTCTCTTTTATACTCCAAGATCGTTCGTAGGCGGTATCTCAAAGAGCTTCTAACTCATGGATTTGAAAGAATCTCCTCCTAGCGGCTTCGGTAAGGTCAAAGTTGACGGTTTTTAGAGCCCAAAGAGCTTGGTGCTCTAGTTCTACCGGAAGATGGCACGCTTTGCCATACACAATCATGAAGGGCGTGGTTCCTAACTGTGTTTTGTAGGCGGTGCGAAATGCCCACAATGCATCATCTAGCTTTTCCGACCAATCCTTCCTACTTTTTCCTACAGTTTTCTTTAAAATCCTCTTCACCCCTCGGTTTGCATTCTCTACTTGGCCACTAGTTTGCGGGTGGTATGTGGTAGAAAGGCGGTGAGTGACCCCGTAGCGTGCTAATGCCTTCTCCATGACGGAATTGCAAAAGTGCGTACCACGGTCACTTATGATGGCCTTAGGAACACCGAAGCGTGTGAATAGCTTCTTGAGGAATCTCACCACCACCCGGGCATCATTAGTAGGCAAAGCTTGAGCTTCCACCCACTTAGAGACATAGTCAATAGCCACGAGGATGTACCTATTCCCGCTCGAAGAGGGGAAAGGTCCTATGAAATCAATACCCCAAACGTCGAAGATTTCAAGAACTTGAATGGGATTTTGAGGCATTTCATCCTTGGATGAGATGTTGCCGGTATGTTGGCAACGGTCACATGTACTAACGAACTCTACGGCATCTTGAATTACCGAGGGCCAATAGAAACCAGTATCAAAAACCTTTTGTGCGGTGACATTCGGCCCATGATGGCCTCCCGTTATACCCTCTTGCACATGTCTAAGGATATCCAACCCTTCCTCTTTCGAAACACACCTCCTAAGTACTCGATCACCACCTATCCTAAAGAGGTACGGATCATCCCATATGTATTTCCTAGCATCCCTAAGAAACTTCTTTTTCTGTTGGTGGGACATACCCTTCACAATGTCCCCGTTTGCTAAATAGTTTGCTAAGTCCGAAAACCATGGCAAACCCTCTAACTCGACTCGAACGAAATCTATGGATTCGTGAGGGAATTTGTCTCCTATGGCATCCTTACGAATTTCCTCTCTCTTAGGGTCCTCTAAACGTGACAAGTGGTCGGCGGCTACGTTCTCCACTCCCTTTTTATCCTTAATTTCGATGTCGAACTCGGAGAGCAAAAGAATCCATCTAATGAGGCGTGGTTTGGCGTCTTTCTTTTGGAAGAGAAAACGCAAGGCAGAATGGTCGGTGAAAACTATGGTTTTGGAGAGCACGAGATATTGGCGGAACTTATCAAACGCGAATACTACGGCTAAGAGTTCCTTTTCCGTGGTGGTATAGTTCTCTTGAGCATCATTTAGAGTTTTGCTCGCGTAGTAGATCGGATGAAAGTGTTTCTCGATTCGTTGGCCCAATACCGCACCTACGGCATAGTCACTCGCATCGCACATTAGCTCAAAGGGCAAGCTCCAATTGGGCGAAACAAGGATTGGGGCACTAATGAGTTTTTCCTTCAAAAAGTCGAAGGCTTTGATGCATTCCTCGTCAAAGACGAAAGGTACATCCTTTTCAAGGAGTCGGGTCATGGGGCGTGTGATCTTAGAAAAATCCTTAATGAAACGCCTATAAAAGCCCGCATGACCAAGGAAGCTTCGAACGGACGTGACACTAGTGGGTGGAGGCAATCTACTTATGGTATCTATCTTGGCTCTATCCACCTCTATCCCCTCTCGCGAAACTTTATGACCTAAGACGATCCCCTCCGTCACCATAAAGTGACACTTCTCCCAATTAAGCATAATGTTGGTCTCTATACATCTCTTAAGCATCCTATCAAGATTAAGGAGACACTGATCAAAGGAGGTACCATAAACCGAGAAGTCATCCATGAAGACCTCCATAGAAGTCTCAAGAATGTCTTGGAATATAGCAACCATGCATCTTTGGAATGTAGACAGAGCGTTGCATAACCCGAAAGGCATGCGGCAATACGCATAAGTGCCATAGGGGCATGTGAACGTCGTTTTATCTTGATCCTCCGGTGCGATGAGGATCTGAAAATAACCCGAAAATCCATCGAGAAAACAGTAAAACTGTTGACCCGCTAGACGCTCCAACATTTGGTCAATGAACGGCAAAGGGAAATGGTCTTTCCGGGTGGCGTCATTCAACTTGCGATAGTCGATGCACACACGCCAACCGGTAACAGTACGAGACGGGATTAGTTCGTTCTTTTCATTCATGATCACCGTCATCCCACCTTTCTTTGGGACAACTTGGGTTGGACTAACCCACGGTGAGTCGGAAATGGGGTAGATCACCCCGGCATCTAACAACTTAAGCACTTCCTTCTTAACAACCTCTTGCATGTTCGGATTAAGGCGCCGTTGAGGTTACACCACCGGCTTATATTCATCTTCCATGAGTATCCGGTGGGTACAATAGGCGGGGCTTATTCCCTTTATATCCGAAAGTCGCCATGCAATGGCCTCCCTATTCTCTCTCAACACCTCTAGTAACCTACCCTTTTCCCCCTCCTCTAACTTAGATGAAATAATGACGGGCAAATCTGACCCCTCACCAAGGAAAGCATACTCTAAGTGGGATGGTAAGACTTTAAGCTCTAATGGGGTGATTTTCTCTACGGGTGTATTCTCATTGTCGCGTTTCATCTCACTCAACTCTAACACTTCGGGAACATACTCTCCCTCACCTTCCTCAATCTCACTCACAAATTCCTCCACTAGATCGGCTCCACTAATATAATCAAAACAATGGTCTACGCATGATAAGAAGGATTCTATGAAATAGACTGAATGACAAGGACTACTATGATCGTCGGAGCCGCTAGGATGCTCCATGGAATGTGCTACCTCAAAAGTGACTCTCTCCTCACCGACGTGGAGTGTAATTTTACCGTCAAAGACATCAATGATGGCCTTTGCGGTGCGCAAGAATGGGCGTCCTAGAATGATAGGAACTCTCTCATCAGCTTCCATATCAAGAATAACAAAGTCTACGGGAAAGACGAACTTGTCGACTTTAACTAAAAGGTTTTCGACTATGCCACGCGGGTATTTCACTGATCTATCGGCTAAGGACAACGACATGCGAGTAGGGGACAACTCTCTTAGGCCTAACCTCTCGTACATGGAATATGGCATGAGGTTTATACTCGCTCCTAGATCGGCTAAGGCCCTATACTCGGTATCACTCTCGAACAAACATGGAATGGTGAAAAGGCCCGGATCCGTCAATTTTTCCGGGACCTTGTTCAAGATTATGGCGGAACACCCCCCACTAAGAGGGATGTTAGAGACCTCTCCTAACCTATCCTTATGCTTTAGAAGGTCCTTTAGGAATTTGGCGTATTTAGGCATGGATTGAAGGGCTTCTATGAACGGAAGATTGATCCTAAGTTGCTTGAAGATCTCTAAGAATTTCCCGTACTCTTTGGAGTAAGTTTGTTTTTTAAGACGGGATGGGTATGGGGCACGGGAAAGATCAGGAACGGGTGATGGAACAACTTGTTTGGGTTGTTTCTGTGCACTACTCTCGACTTGAGGCTCCTCGGTGTGTGCGGTACTTGCTGGGTTTAACCTAGATTGCACTTTACCGGGAGTCTCCATCTCAATCTCCTTATCAACGGGTTCCTCATCCTCTACCTCTATACTCTCGGGTATCACTACCTCTCCTAAGGTCCTACCACTACGGGTCGAGATTGCCTTCAATTGGCCGGACGGGTTCGGCTTTGTGTTGCCCGAAAATTGACCAGGAGGTCGTTCTTGCAGCTGGCGTGCAATGTCCCCGACCTGCCTTTGAAGGTCTAAGAAATTAGAATGGTTATTCTTGAGGTAGGTAGCATGTTCTTCTAAGGTTCGTTGGGTGGACTGGTCCTTAACTAGAATTTGGGATAACATAGCTTTAATCTCGTCTAGACCACTACCCAAATCTTGATTTTTTGAACCCTGATTATTTGACCCCCCACTATTGAACTGACCTCCTGTATTTGAACCTGACCCTGAACTACCAAACTGACCCTGCTGATTCGAACCCCCACTTGAATAGAAACCTGGCCCCCTGCTTTGATACTGGCCTGATGGGAAACCAGGGGGATTACCGGAAGAGCGGAAATTATTATTACTACGCCAGTTAGAGTTATTATTAAATGGGTTAGTGGGACCTCGGTTTTGACCTGCGATGTACTCGACCTGTTCTAGGGTAAGTGTTGGACAATCTACGGTATCATGACCTCCCCTACAAACCTCACACCTATCGACCTTTTTCTTAATTTCTAATAACTCTTTGGTGATATAATCAAGTTGAGATGCTACCTTTGAATCCGAGCCAACTTGGTTTACTCCTCGAGCGGTTGAGGAAGTACTAGTAACAGGAATGGAAGTCCTGCTGGTAGCACAATGATCGATATCAGCATGAGCAAAACTCTCAAAGAGATCATTGCAGTCGGCCACCGATTTCTTACCCATGAGATGGCCTCCTGCAGAGGTGTCGAATCGGGCCTTACACTCGGGGGTGAGACCATTGTAGAATTTCTTTACGAGTGCCCAATCAGACAACCCGTGTTGGGAACAACGTGAGAGTAGGGTTTGAAACCTCTCCCAAGCTAAGTGATAAGGTTCGTCAGACTCCATCCGGAACGAATGGATCTGATCACGAAGGCGAGATGCCTTAGCAGGTGGAAAATACTTAGCTAGGAAGGCATCCCTAAGTCCAGCCCATGTGGTAAAAGTACCTACCGGCTGCTAATCAAGCCAAGTGGCTGCGCGGCCAGCAAGTGAAAACGGGAAGACTTGGAGATAGCGGGCATCAAGGTTAACACCTTCGATGCCGAAGGTGTTGCAAAGGTGGGTGAGTCGGTTGATGTGGGCGGACGCATCCTCGTCGTCACGACCGTGAAACTGACAAGAGTTGTTAATGGCGGTCATGATGTAGGACGGGATTTTCCAAGACTTGTCATTGGTGATTTGGGGAAGGGTGATGGGTTAATTCGCGGTATAACCTGCGGTGGAGCGTTGGTGGACAGTTTGGTTTTTGGCCATTTGGAAATAGGGTGGTGGACTCGGAGGACGGGAAGTAGGTGGGGAGCTATGGGGTGAAGACCTCGGTGTGAAGTCAAAGCTTGGTGGTAATTATTGGGATGTAGAGTCAGAAAAGGCGAAAGATGAAGATGAAGGAGTACTAACCTTTAGAGAAAAAGACGAGAAGGAAGACTTATCCGCAGGCGGCTTCGGCGGAGGTCCTTGCGAACGCGTATGGGGCATCCACTGAAAAACCGGAAAACAAACAAGTAAGTAGACTCAAAAACTAGACTCAACAAAAACAAAAATATAAAACAACTACGACTAAGTAGACTCCTACGACTCAAACACAATTAGCACGTATAAGATATCAAATAAGTCCAAACAAAGTAATTAACGCAATTGCCAAGAGTCCCCGGCAACGGCGCCAAAAACTTGATGTTCTAAAAGTAATCTAGTAAAAATAAACTAAATTATCCTAGATCTAGACACTAAGTAATACTCTAGACTCTCTTAAACTACACTACTACTAACCGGCAAGTGAACCGATCGACTCTAGTAAAGCTAAGTAAGTCCGGATATCGAACCCACGAGACTCTATTAAATTACGCTAACGACTCTATCTAGACCTAGACTGACACGGACACGACACTAACCATTTTTATTGTTTGAGGGGGGGGGGGTTTACTAAAAATCCTAAAATTGAAATTAAAGTTAATTAAGCTAAAGTACGAAATAGATTAAGGTTGAATTCAGTAGAGATGAATGACTACCTAGACTAGAATCCGGATTGATTTAGGAATGGATTTTCTAATGGTATTAAAGTGCTATGGAACCAGGATCTTTGTGTACTAAACCCTAAGAAATCTCAGCTAAGACTTCCCGACCCTTCTCAGAAAGAAACCTAGGAGACTCTACAAAGCTGTTATGAACACTGGTTGTTAGACTTCCTCTCAGTCCTCTAACGTCTCTAAAAGTGCCCTAACATGACAACCTACCTCTCAGCGTGGAAGTCTAAGGCAACTATGGGTTCTAACTTGGTTTAACAGACACAAGAATGACTAGGGAACTAAGACCGGCTTCTCTCAAAACCTACCTTAGCTATATGTTAAACCGTGACCTTCTAACAAACTCGAGCCTCTCAGCAACAAGTTAAGCAGAAAACCTAGTTCTAATTGTATTTTAATTACTGTTTTTAAGGCTAGTGGCCAATTTACCCAAAGATTTCTGAACCCGCAAAGACTCGATAATCAACACAAACCCATTACATGAAAGACATTCACCAAAGTTTGTGTAAAACAGTAAACAATCAACAATCAAAGCTAGATACGCATATGCACCAAATTAGAAGTTCCAAAGTTTATTACTTTTTTTGAGATTAATCCATAAACACAATAAAGTCCATAAAAATCCAAACTTTATTCAATCTTTCATCTAATCTAGGTAGTTCAAGAGTTTTAGCCAAGCATCATGGTAATAAAAATCAAAGCACAATGTTTAACAAAGGAATTCATAATTAAAAGAATGAAAACACAAGAATAAGGAAAACCGGATGATAAAACCCGAATGTTCTTCTTTCCTAAGCTTCCGTCTTCAACCGAGTGATTCCCGTGAGTTAGAATGCTTCAAAAATCCCAGAACTTGCTGCAAAATTCGCCCTCAAGAAACCCTATTTGTAACTAGGTTAAACTTTGACTTTAAGATGTTTATATATGATTTTCAGAACAATTCTGCAGCAGCAACAACCTGGGCCGAAAACTACCCCCGTCGCGTCGCACGACAGGTATACCACCTAGGCGTCGCATGGCGCGGCGCCTTCACTTCTGGGCATTACAATTCCAAGGCTACGCGTTGCACGTATCCTCCCTCCTCAGGGGTATCGCGTGGCGCGTAAACCTGTTTCTGCCAGATTTTCTCTCTTTTCCGTTCCCGTTCAGCTCCTGTCGAACCAAAGACTGATTGCTACCAAATTATTCTAAGTACAAATGCTGCTGATAGGCTTATCAGCAGCATTCAACACATATGGCTGCTGATAGGCTTATCAGCAGCATTCAACACATGTTGCTGCTGATAGGCTTATCAGCAGCATTCAACACTTGTTGCTGCTGATAGGCTTATCAGCAGCGTTCAACACAAGTTGCTGCTGATAGGCTTATCAGCAGCATTATTCTCATTCTTGCTGCTGATAGCTTTATTCTCTGAAGACCAAACGTTGCAGCTGACTATCCATGCGAAGCGCCTCTGACACCTTTCTGCAAAAGCAACTGCCACACTCCAAGCAGAAGGAACCTCACTGGTGCAACCAATAAAGGACAATGACGCTCTTCTCCAAGCATGCAAACAATGATGCCTAAGAAGACGTTTCAGTAAAGTTAACTAGATTAGCCTTTGCGTGTAATTTAGATTAATAAACAAGATCAACGGCTTGTGTTAGATCTGATCCTTAGAATCAAGGGTCTGTCTTGATTCTAAGTTACTATATATATCTTGTAAACACTTCATTGTAAGTGTGCTTCTTAACTGAGTTTTCATTTGTAATCGTTTATTCACAAAGCTTAATACAACAGTGTTCTTATCAGTATTCTTTCTGTTTACTCGATTGTAATTGTGTAGTTGTTATTGTTTCCGCCAATATCAACTAGAATAGAATCACCTTGTAATCTTACGATCCTTCAAGTGGTATCAGAGCTTTGGCTCAGATTAAACAAACTCACACTTGTTTAATCACTTCTGGTTCTATTCTAAACTCTCTCTTTGATTAAGTCACCAAAAACAAAGATGGCACAGAGCAATATGGTTGAAGACACCCTGAAGCAGCAGTATGAAAACTTCATCTGGAAGGAAGGTGAGTCTCTAACTATTTTATAGAACAGATTTACTTATCTTATAGGTGAGTTGCAGTGCTTAAAAGTAAAGTTGGAGAATGAAGATATTCTTAAGAAATTCATCAGATCTCTACCTAGTTGCTGGACACTCTACACAATGTCCATCAGAAGAACTGAGAATCTGAAGACTCTTCAGATGAATGAGCTATTTGGTATGCTCAAAACCTATGAATTAGAAATGATTCAGGCCAAGGAAAGAAGCTCAAGCTACCAAACAGCTTCAACATCCACCACCACCTCCTCTGCCCTACATTGTGAGCACTCGGGTCCTAGTTCAATTCAAACTGCAGCATGTGCAACTGTTGAAACTTTTGAGTTCGACTGGAGCTTTCAATATGAAGAACTGCCCGTCAACAATCAAGCTCTAATGGCAGACACAACTGAGATACCGCCTCAGGTATATGAACATCTTTGTTCCCAAGCCTGTATTGATAAAGTATTGGGTTATAGAAAGCATAACCAAAACCTTATAGATCAAAATGAAGAGTTTCATCAGATGAAATCTGAGTTCAAAAAGGTCGAAGACACTTATAAAGAAAAAATTAACTGCCTTAAGAAAGAGATTTCATCACTAAAACATGAACAAACTAATCTGGAAACTCAGATTGATGATCTATTAGTAAAACTTAAAGCTACCAGAGCTGAACTGGCTGAACAGAAAGTTCATGTTGAAAAATATGAATTTTCATCTAAAAAGTTACAAAGACTTTTAGATATTCAAGTCCATGAGAAGGTAAAAACTGGACTTGGGTATAACACTGATCAGTACAAATCTGTTCCTCCTCCTGCTGACTATATTGCCATCTACGAACCAAGCTTCAATGTTGAAAATCTTGACTCTGCAAACCGAAATCTTGATCCTTCAACGGATGAATCTCTCATCGAAGACTGCACTACCTCATCAGAATCTGAGTCAACTCACTCAGACCATGATGAAACCAGTGCAGTTCCATCTGAAGCTGTTCTGAATAGAGATGCAGTTCCTGCTGTTCCAACCCCTGTACCATTCAAACAGATCAAAATTAGCTATCCTCCAGAAGGTAGGAAGCTAAATACTGAAAAGGGCCAGTCCTCATCTTCAGTCCAGCCAAGGAAGGTGTTTGACATATGTCATGCGCCTAGAGAAAGGGTTCCATATGTTCAAAAAATATTGGAAGAAGCTACATTTGAGCACAACAAAGCCCACCCTTGGAACTTCAAAGACCTTTTCAAAAGAAAGGATTATATGTATCTTTCAAAGGATAAACTGGCAAAATCATGTTCTGTCTATGGAAAATATAACCACACTGCCAGCACCTGCTTCTACTACCTACAACAGCAAAGAAACCTCAAGCAACATGCTTTTGAGAAGACAAAGAAGAACAAACAGGTGAGAAGTTTTGAAGCTAAGACAACTTAATTCAGAAAATCTCTTTCTCCACCAAGGGAGCAGTTGTCAAAACCTCAACAATCTTGCATCATCTGTGGAGAATCAGACCACTTTGCTGCAAACTGTAAGTTTAACCCTTTCAACCAGATTCTTCATCAAGCCCCTCAAAGACAAAGGGTAAAGAAGGATCTACATACATCGGTTGTTAGTCCAGTTAAGCCCAAGAAAACAAAGCAGAAGCTTTCAGCAGCAACCAAGTCTGCTGCTGATAAGCTAAAATCCTCTGCAGCAAAATTTGCTGCTGATAAGGCAAAGCTATCAGCAGCAAGAGTGTCCACTGCTGATAAGGCAAAATCCAAGGCAAAGCCTACAGTAGCAAAGAATGCTGACAGTGTGAGGAAAGCTGGAAAATCACCAACTCAACAATGGAAGGCAAAGAAACCACCAAGCATCATCATCGGTTCAGTTGAGTGCATCTATCTTTTGATGTAAATATGTCTGTCTTATGTTGTAAATAAAAGTTATAAGTCAGCAGCATTTTTGCCTCTCAGCTGCTGACAGGTTTAAATTTTCAGCAGCAAAGCCTTTGCCACTGATCGCTTTAAGTTATCAGCAGGAACAAGTTTCCTGCGGACAGCTTTAAGGCGGTCAGCAACAACCTTTTTGCTGCGGAATGAATACAACAGTCAGCAGCACCCAAATCTGCTGCTGAAAGACTTCACTATCCGCAGCAACCAAGTTTGCAGCGGATAGCTCACCATCGGCAGCAACCAAGTTTGCTGCTGATGGGTAAAACAAGTCTACATTAACTTTTACCCGAGGTAAAAACTACTCTCAGTCTTTACCATGACTGCTCGAGTGGTTTACAGCTGTAACAATGAAAAGTGAAACAGGTTGTACTGTACAAGTAAAGTTGATTTTTCTTCGTCTGCCGTTATATCACAATCTCAAACGTTCCCACAACCTCTTCATATTCAATTTCAAACCTATCTCCCATCACTTTCTCTCCCATCCCCACAGCATTCAAAGCCCTAAATAATCAACCACCATTCAAACACCCTTCTCTCTTCCCTCCAAATCCATAACAATGGCAGGCGCTGACATAAACAACCCCAACAACAAGTTTTCCCCATATCACAACCTCACTGCATACCTAATAAAGGGCAAGAAATCCGAAGGTTTCGATGATATGATCGACTTCCTTTGTCGGTCCAAAATCCACCATGCTCTAACAATCAACCCAACCATCTATACTTCCCACATGGAAGATTTTTGGAGCTCAGCCGTGTATTCTACTTACCAGGGCACTCCCCAAATAAGAGGCACAGTAGACGGTAAGGAGATGATTATCACTGAAGCAAAGCTCCGCCAACACCTCAAGCTTCAGGATGAAGGGGACGCCATCTCTTACCCAAGAGACGTATACATGAGGACCTTTGTATCCATAGGGTACACTAGGAATCAAACAGAGTATACGATAGAGAAGGCACTCATGGGTCCCAAATGGAAGTATCTCTGCCACACTCTTCTCCAATGCATATCCCAGAAGAGGAGTGGCTGGAACCAACTTAGCTCCGGACTTGCGTCGGCAATTCACGGTATGATAACTGGGGCGGGTTTCAATTTTTCCCACCTCATTCTTGAAGGTTTGAGATACAACCTTCAAGAAGGGGTGAAATCACAGTTCTTCATGTACCCAAGATTCTTGCAGGAAGTGTTCAACATTGAGCACCAAGATCTTTCAAAAACTGCAAGAATCTACATGTTGCTGGGACATAAGAACAACATTTTTCAAAGCATGAGAACAGTTTCATCAAAGTTCTCAGGGGCCGATGTTCCATTGTTGTCTACAATGTTGAACACGCAAAGTGCCCAGGGTGACAGTTCAGCAAACCCAGCTGATACTGATCCCATACCCTCCACCTCACTGCCACAAACTCAAACTGCTGCTTCCCTTGATCGAATCCCTGTGCATTCTATTGAGGATGTACAGGCACATACTTTGCTCACCCACAGTTTGATTGCTCAACCGGAACACAGGGCCCCGGTTGCAGCCAAATATATAAGGAAGAGGGGCAAGAGAACTCCTTCTTCTCTTGCCTCCAGGGCCCAAACCCAAGCCAACATCCCTCACTCAGAATCACAACATTCTAGTGAGAATATCATAAGGGAAAGCCACACTGTTAGGGAGACTCCTTCGGATGTCTCTCTATTAGGATTAGGATCACTTCCCGGATCCATAGAACAGCCCTTTGAGCCATTCCTATCTTCTTTGGACTTAAGTGTTGAGGAACCTGACCAAAGTGATGTACCTTCTCTAACTACCACTATCAAGGAGGTACTGATTGGTCTTGCTTCCGAAACACCCAACCCAAGTTCTTCACCCTTGAAGGTCCACTCTAGGAGTAATGAAAGAGTGGACGTGGAAGAGGCTGTCACTACTGCTGGTCCATCAAATGACCAGGAGGACAGTGACAACATCTTTAAGACCTCAACCACGGCAACTCATGGTGAGGGTGTTTCCTTGGAAACTCCCCTCACTGAGAGGAATCCCAGGCGCCAAGAAACCACGGGTGATGGGGATGCTGAGGCTAGGTCTAAAGCCCCATCTAGGTCCAAGGATTCCACAACTGTGGATGAGGACAGACTGAAACTTCATAACTTGGAATTGACGGCCAGGGTGGCTATGCTAGAGGCTGAAGTGTCCAAACTAAGACACCAAGTCTCTATGCATGAAGCCCATCAATGCCCAACTCTAGCCACTCCCTCTCTTGTATCAGTAGGCACCCAAACTGATGCTTACCTGTCTACTGATGCAACCAAAAAGGGGGAGATGGTCTCTATGGAAGAAGATACAGACAGTCTTGACGACTGGATTCAAGAGCAGGTTGTACTTCAAAGCTCACTATTCAAACCGCCTTTTATACAAGTTCATGACTTGCCAGTCCCAGATAACGAAGACGAAGAGACATCTGAAGACTGGAAGTTGGTCGTCAGGGCTGTCGATGAAATACTGAATGATGTTGAAGACACAGAACAAACAAATACACCATTCAGCATCCTTCCTGAAGCAGCAGCCATCATAAGTCAATCCATAACCCTCCAACTCCTTCAAACTACACAGAAGCTAGAATTTGACTCTATTCTAGCTTGGGGGTATGATGGATCAGCTGAGAGATTTTGGATTGGATGGGAGTTTAGTGGTGTAAAAGAGCTAAACTGGAACTCTCTCAATGCCCTCCAAGTCCTACAACTGCATTTAACTAACTGCATCAACACTTCATCAAATCTCTCAGCAGAACTCGCCATTGGCAGGTTCCTTGACTTGATGGAGGATAATCTACCCCACTTCGAAAGACTAATTCAAAAAGCAAAACAGGTAGCTTATCCTGAATCTTCGGCAGCAGCAGCAAGAAGACTGTCTCCTAGAAGACTTGACATTATAAGGAGCAGTCTTCTCACTAAAGAAGAAATTTGCTGCCTAAGAAGATTTCTGTACTGCCTCATCGTCAAAGACTTAGAGGTGCTGGGATGGACAAGCACTAAGTCTCTTGACCATACCTTCTTACTAAGCAACGGCTCCTCTCTCCCCATCAACACCAGGAACATCTTGTCACTTCCTACAGACTTTCTCTACAAGATCTTTCAACTCAGGGCAAACATCTGCAATGTCAACTCACTTGAAAGCCAGGCAATGATAGCTACTGTCAGAGCCAAACTTGAACAAGTAGGAAGAATTACTGAGGCAGTATATGTGTCAAACTCTGACACTGACACTGACTCATCTTCCCCTCGAGTAGACATCTGCACTGCAACATATGGGTCAAGATCAACTATCAAAGAAATGCTGAAAGAAGTCACAAGTCCTGAGTGCAAATCGAACGAGGCCAATGACCTTCCCATGTTCACATCCCAGATTGCCAATGAAGCTGAGGCAGAGATCCCAATAGCAGCATCATCATCTGCTGTTGTGATCAGTGAAGCTGAAGCAGAGGCATCCAATGTAAACAAAGGAAAGGGAATCATGACAGATGAAGATGAAGAGAAGTTGTTAAAAGAGAAAAGAGGGAAGAGAAAAGAAGAAGAAGAGGAGATGGCTGACATGAAAAAGGCTCAAGAAAGAAAAACAGCCATTCTCCTAAGAGAACAAACCATCCAGCTGTATGCTAAACAGCTGGATGAACTGAAAAGAAAGATTCCTGCAGTTGACCGGATTGAAGAATATGCAGCTCTTGCTCTTCAACTTCAGGAACAATTCAATAGAGAAGAGGAAGAATTGGAGAAGAAGAATAAAGAAGAAGCTAAGTTCAGAATAACCGATTCTGAACTAGCTAAAGAAATGAGGGAGGAGTGGGTAAAGACTCTAGTCTCTCAAGGTGAGGATGCAGACTACCTTGAGAAACTATCAACTAAAGAAGTCTACAGAGCCTTCATGGGTCAGCAAGGTCAGTTGGCAAAGAAGAAACATGCTGAAGAAGAAGAAAAAGCCAAACAACAGTCTAAAAAGACCATTGCCTTTAATAAACGGACCCATGAAGAAAGGAAGGTCATGATTGACTTCCTTAAGGCTAGAGGAGAGAATGGAAAGAGGCTAGGTCCTATGAACTTCATGAACCTGCAAGCCCTCTACTTCAAAGTCAAGAAGGATGAGGAAGAAAGAGTGGGCAAGAAGGGATCCAAGAAAAGGGTACCTATTCAGGAAGAAGGAGAAACAAAATCAAAGAAACCCAAGCCTTCTCCCTCACCTACCTCTTCCTCAGTCCAACAACCTTCCACACTCCTCCCCAAAACTTCCACTCCTCCACCCAAAAAGTCCAAACCATCTCACCAAGCCCCCACTCATCAACAACCTCCCTTGAAGAAATCCAAACCCACACCTAAACCAGAAGACTCAAGAGACATAGTTGATTGGGTCTATAATCCATAGGATCAAAGGTTTGAGATCTGCAGGGGGAGAACTGAAAGAAGAAGATCTAACTACAGATCTGTTGATGAAATTCTGCAATTGCCAGATTCAGATCTTGGCAGAATTCTGGAGCTAGGTGAAGCTCATGAGCCTGCAAATGAGAGTGGGAAACGTCTTGTGCTAGCAATCAAACACTACTTCAACCCTAGCAAAGATGTGATCATTGACATCAAACCACTCAAGTCCCACTCTCCATTTGTAAGTTGGTCCTATAATGCTGATTTGGACGAGTTCACCTTAACTGATGTAAGGAAGCAGAAGATGAGATGTTCAAGCAAAACAATCTACAAAATGCCAAATAAAGACATCAAGACTCTGTCTGCACTTCCACTGAACAATCCCAGCAAGGATCCAAGAGGCTATGAGGTTGAAAGGATAGTCAGCCACATGCAAAAGCTTCAGCAGCAAAGTGATTAGAAGAATTTTGGTTGCATCAGTCTAGGAGGAGTTTGTAGAACCAAAGACTGATTGCTACCAAATTATTCTAAGTACAAATGCTGATGATAGGCTTATCAGCAGCATTCAACACATATGGCTGCTGATAGGCTTATCAGCAGCATTCAACACATGTTGCTGCTGATAGGCTTATCAGCAGCATTCAACACTTGTTGCTGCTGATAGGCTTATCAGCAGCGTTCAACACAAGTTGCTGCTGATAGGCTTATCAGCAGCATTATTCTCATTCTTGCTGCTGATAGCTTTATTCTCTGAAGACCAAACGTTGCAGCTGACTATCCATGCGAAGCGCCTCTGACACCTTTCTGCAAAAGCAACTGCCACACTCCAAGCAGAAGGAACCTCACTGGTGCAACCAATAAAGGACAATGACGCTCTTCTCCAAGCATGCAAACAATGATGCCTAAGAAGACGTTTCAGTAAAGTTAACTAGATTAGCCTTTGCGTGTAATTTAGATTAATAAACAAGATCAACGGCTTGTGTTAGATCTGATCCTTAGAATCAAGGGTCTGTCTTGATTCTAAGTTACTATATATATCTTGTAAACACTTCATTGTAAGTGTGCTTCTTAACTGAGTTTTCATTTGTAATGGTTTATTCACAAAGCTTAATACAACAGTGTTCTTATCAGTATTCTTTCTGTTTACTCGATTGTAATTGTGTAGTTGTTATTGTTTCCGCCAATATCAACTAGAATAGAATCACCTTGTAATCTTACGATCCTTCAGCTCCAACTCGACCCGATTCCAACCGTTAACTCTTTTCAGCATATTTTGACTGTTTTTCGCTCCTTTCAGCAACCGGGACCTGCACAAATACAAACTATCAAAAGGAACTAATCTAACTACGAAAACGCAACGAAACTATACGAAAATTATACAAACTCTAAACGATAAATAGATGTATTTTGCAATACATCAGGCATAAACACATTTAACATTTTTAAGCCTAACATACTTTTAAAAAGACCCAATTATTTTTTCTTGATATATTTGTAAACTTGCTATAAATTGACAAAATAAGTTGTAATGAATAATCATGTATATCATGAATATTGTACCGGAACCTCGTCCTTGGGATGATTATCCAAAAGTATGTAAGACCCGCTCGACATAGGCGACATTCGAGGTGTTAAAAAGGGATTGTTGAGAGTATGCGACCATTCAAGGTTGTAATGCTGTCACGCCGTGCTAGTCCCCCAGTTCATTGCTGCTAAATAATGTTAGTAACATTGAATTTAAATATCAAGTATAGACAATCATCGAACATAAACTCATAAAAATGTATTTTACATAAGTAAATGCGGTGGTGACGTCCCATACGGGGTGTTACACTATGGTATTGGAGTAAAGGTGTTTCGATGGTTGTCTCATAGTCTATAATTGCGCTTAAAAAGCGGCTATAAACGTTACTATTTGGAAAATCAGGGTGAAAAATAAGTCTTTTCACTATGCTGCAAAATGAGTTTTTGTTAACTTTGGACAACAATAAATGCGTGTAAACGAGGCTGATTTCCTTTTTTTCTTGGGTTGTGTTCTATCATGTTAGGGCTTTGCTAAGAAACAAACCGCGCTCAAAACCGAGCTATAACGAGTAAGATATGAGCGCTCAAAGTTGGGCTTGAGCACTTGGTGCTGTTGTGAGCTGAAAAATGGCTCTTTTTGGGTAAAAATGAGTGATGCAAACTCATTTAATAAAACATTATTAAATTGATCCAATAAATTTTTTAAAAGCCTCGAAAACTACTTCTTTAAAAAGGCACAACAATAATTTTTTTTGGGTCTCTTGAAATGTTAGGCCCACTACGGGTGTGTTGCCCAATGGGTCGGCCCTGGGTCATGGCGTCGAACCAATATATGAGCTATAACACGTTAAAAGGGAGTGTGGCCTCGTCGTTGGGTCAGGAGGGCTTTTATGTTTAAAACACTCCATTTAATTCTTTACACAAACAAAAAATCATGGGTAACTAAAAAAACAAAAAAACCACCAACCATCAAGCGACATACGTATTTATTCTAAAAAAACAAAAAAAGGTGGAAAAAACAAAAGAAACAAAAATTACGTATTGAACACTAAAAGAAAGCGTTAAAACAAAACGTATGGAAAAAAAAGAAAAAAACAACAAAAAAGGATTAAAAATTAACCAAAAAAAGGCTAAGAAAACAAATCCCACCGCCAAGGTCCAAGCCCGGGTGGATGGGGTGTGAAGGGAATGGCAAGGAGGGCTGTAGGCTACTACCAAGTGCGCTAGGTCGCTTTTGTTTAAATCTCTCAATCCATTATCTTAAAACATACACTAAATTTCGGTTAAGTAAAAAAAAAGTCCACCAACCAAATCACGAAACGTGGCGTAACCGACCAAACAATCCAATAGGATGGAAGTACTGTAGACGTCAGTTTAAAATGTATGAGTAGTAATAAATATAAAAATAGCTATACATATACATCAAAAATAAAAATAGTAACAAACAAGTCGAGCATGGCTTTTAAAACTAGGCATGAGTATTGCTCAAGTTTTATATAACCCGAAACAAGTTGAATTCAAGCTCAACTCTAGTTGATTACACACTAGTTTTTAAAAGGAAATATGGCTTATTAATATGATAATGTTTAAATGATAAACTATCATTATGAGATACGTTTGGTATGAGTACATACTTAAAAACATCACATTACCTATAAGCGAAACATTTTTAACATAACTAATAGAACTTATAATTTAGTGACATATTATACTTATGAAATCACTTTCCTTGCCGTTTTCATATATGTTTTTTAAGTACATTGATTTGCTTAAATGATCATCTTATGGGTTGGATATCTGAACTGACTAGACACAAACTATATAGTATAATTGCATGTACACAAATGTAATTACCTAAATATGAATGTTATCTATTAATAACATGAAATATTTAATAAGTGATCAAAAATTTTAAACTTGTTGATGTAATCTTCATATACAGGATCAATAGTATTGCATGTATTCTGCAAAAAAATTTAATAAGTGATCGAAGATTCTTTTGGGCTGAACTCTTGCCTGTATTCTGCAAAAACATTATTGATGTAATCTTCATATACATGATCAATAATATTATCCTGTCCGTCTTGAAAGATTCTTTCTGAGTCTTCATCTTTTTTAGTTTGGGAATATGTAGACATTGTTGAAGGAGATACTCAATCTTTTCTTAAGTTTTTCATCATGTCTTTCTTCATCTCTGTGAGATAGAAGTCCATGATTTCTTTATTACTGATTTGATCAGTTCCTTTGAGTGTCTGGATCTTTCTGACAATATGTCTGAAAGGGCTTGGAGTCTCTCTATGAGGATGGTTATTCACCTGATTCATATAATCTTGAATCGTCTTTTTGATTTTTTCTATGGTATCATGGCTTTCTATGATGCCATCAATGTTTGTAAGGGTCATCTTTTTCTAGAATTTTGTGAAAAAACTTCTTTTGATACAAAGAATGTTGTGACTGTTATAATCAACTTCTGGAGACCATTTCCCGATCCATGGGATGCTGAATTGGATGTAAAAATGCGATGCAAGCATGTTCTTAATGAAAATTTTATTTTGTTGAGCTTCTATTAAAGCTGGAGAAACTTCTACCCATTGGGTGTAAAGATTTTTGTATAGCTCACGGAGAATATTTACTGAGGGGCCAAAAGATTGCCACCAGTTATAGAACCAGACCGGAATTTTCTGTCCGTAAATATGAGAACAAATCTTTATGAACCAAGAATGTTTTTGTTTTGGGTTCTCATATAACAATGTTTTATAAAAATCATTCATGTAATCCCAATAGTTATATTTAATTGGGACTTTAGTTTGTGGATGTATAAGTTCCCTTTCTTTTAATGGAGAAGTTCCCCATGTTTCTATAGATATAATCTGTTTCACTACGATTTTGCTGAAGTTATAAACATCAGGCTGACCAGCATGATAGTGTTCAATTTTACAATTCTCTTTTTTCAGAATTTGTTCATAATACTGTATGGGCTTATAAGCCTCTGCAGGATAGAATCCTGTGTCCATATATCTGTTTATTAACAGTCATGGATTGTCTCTCCATTTTCTGTCTTTATTTTCTAAAAGAAGTACGACTTCTTTATATGGACTTTGAACCCATTTGGTAATATCATCTTCTGCTTCGTTAGAAACAGTTTTAGCATATGAAGTTGATGATTCAGAGTCTTTATTAGACTTATCTTTTGAGGCTTTATATGCCAAAAATTTCTTATAAAGGATATTGTCTGGTTGTGAAGATGAACCAGATGATGATGCTATATTTTCAACTAGGAGCTTCTGATTTCCGATTTGGGATATGACCCTCGAATTTTGACCACCTCTTCCTCTATAAGAAGAAGATCTTCCTCTTCCTCTTCTTCCTTGTTCCCAAGGAATCATTTTTGAAAAAGTTATCCACATGAAATAATTATTTCTTTTTGACGTAACAAACGTCTTTTTTCTTTATAAAAAGAAATCCTAATATTAATATTATTAATCATATTTCTTTTGATTTTGATCCCAGGAATCTATTTTCCTGGATCTCTTCTTTGGTTACTTCTTCAAGTCTTATTTGAAGAGTACGGTATTCAATCTCCTCCTGAATCTCAAGGAGAGCCTTATTAACTGGTCCTTTTGAACGAGCCATTAATTTAAATATTCTCTGGTAAGAAAATCAGGAAGACTATTGTCAAAACCTTTTTTATAAATAATATCAAAATCAAATGGGGCTAAATGTGACTGCCATCTTGCAAACATTTATTTTGAAACATCATTTTTGAAGTCTTTAGCAAACATAAACTTAGCTGCTTGGCAATCAGTTTTTATAATCAACTTTTGATTATATAAATCATCCTGAAATTTTAAAACATATTTTACTATTGCTAGAATTTTTTTTGCAATAGTAGCATAGTTTTTCTGGCTGTTATTCCATTTTTCGGAATGGAATCTTACCAGATTTTCTTGTCTATTAATTGGTGAAATTTGTTTTAATATCCCACCATAGCCTATATCAGAGGCATCTGTTTCAATAATTTTTTCCCAATCTGGGTTGGCTATCATTAAGCAAAGAAGATTTTGAACCTTTTGCTTAATCTTTCGGATAGTCTTAGTATGATTCTCCGACCATGGTTGAGGATTCATTTTTACTTTGTCATATAAGATGGCAGTATCCTCGGCTAGTTTTTTATAATATGGAAGAATATAATTTAGACTTCCTAAAAATCTTTGAAGTTGAGTTTTATCATAAATTTCATCTGAGAATTTGACTCAAATTTAATACTTCTGTTGATAGGAATAATGTTTCCTGTTTCAATATTATGGCCAAAAAATCTTATCTTGGTTTGGATAAGCATCATTTTTGGTCTAGAAATGACTAAACCATTTTTTATTATAATTTTCTTAAATATATCAAGATGTTTAAAATGAGTTTCAATGTCTTTTGAAAACACAAGAATATCATCGATGTAAACTATTATAAAATCACTATATGGAATAAAAATATCATTCATAATATTTTGAAATTCTGATGAGCCATTTTTTAACCCAAAAGGCATTACGTTTCATTCATAATGGCCAGTAGGTACTGCAAAATCAGTTTTATACCTATCTTTTTCATCAATCTGAATTTGCCAGTATCCAGATTTTAAGTCAAATTTTGAAAATATTATAGCGTTGTATAATTTATCTAGTAGATCTTTTTTATTAGGTATAAGATACCTAATCCATTTTAAAACTTTATTAAGAGGTTTGTAATTGATAACTAATCTAGGAATACCTCTTTCTTTTTCAGAATATTTATTAACATAAAAAACAGTACAAGACCAAGGCGATTTTGATCTTCTGATCAAGTTTTTATGAATAAGAGATTTGATCTCTTGTTTACATAATTCCACATATTCAGAATTCATCTGACAAGGTCTAGCCTTAATAGTAATTTTACTATCGTTAAAATCATTTTCATAAGAAAGAGAAATAATATGTTTCTTTCTATCCCAAAAATCATTTGGATGATTGTTACATATTTGTAGGGTAAATTGATTATTAATCATTTTTATCTTATCCTGTAATTTTGGATTATTTATTCTATCTTGAATATTTAAAGAAAATATTTTTTTTGTAAAAATTCAATTTGATTTATTTTTGCTTGTAAAAGAGATTATTTAAATTGTTTAAAGTTTTAAAAAAATGATTTGTAATAAATGGAAAATATATTTCTTTGTTTTGGAAAGATCCAGTTATTCCTTTATTATCAATATGCTTTAAAGGAAAAACTTTGTTTAAGAAAGGAGTTCCAAGTATGACTTGACTAGTGAGATTTTTAACTAGAATAAAACTAGTTGGAATGCAGGTCTTATTATGACAAACATGAGCCTGTGGTATTTTGTACTCAATTTTTATTTTTTCTCCTCCTGCAAAACTTAAATTATGGGAGGTTTTATGAAAATATTTTGTAGGAATAATACCTTCCTTTATACAGTTTAGATCAGCACCACTATCAACTAATGCTGTAACAGTTATGAAGAAATTATCTTCAATAAGAAGTTTAACTTTGATGTTCCACTTCTGTGTGGTTATAATATCTATAATACTTTCTAAAAATATTCTCGTATTGTTTTGAGGAATTTCCTCATTATTTTTATCCTGAGGAATCTCAAGTCGCATAATTCTTTCTTCTATCTTTCTATTATCTTTTTGAAGAATTTTGATATCAATTTTTAGATTATCAATTTCAGTTTTTAAATCTTGTATATTAACAGGTCTGGAAATTTGATTTCTTTGGGCTATTTGCCTCTTTAACTCAGTTAGAGAAAAATATTTTAAATCATGCTAGGGATTGCTTGAGAAAAATGCTTCCTCAGATTTCTGTTGGTTTAAATATTCTGAAATTAATTTTTCTTTTACTTGAGGATCACTTATGATTTTTAAGAGATCTAAAATCTCATTGGTTAAAACATTAATTTCCATGTTTTGAAATTGAGAAATTATTTGATAAAGATCTTCTTTTGATATTTCAGAAGGGTTTCTGCAGCAATCTCTTATGCAATTTGCTAGACAATGTTCTTCCTCTGTTTATGAGGAATCAAAACTTTCATATTCTAAGATATTTAGATTTTATTCTTCTGAGAATGATTTCTCAGATTCACTCTCATTTAATAAGAATTCATTAATCTTATCTCTCAAATCTCTATCTTCACTTTTGTTAAGTCTCTTTCGAACCCAACAAGTTTTTACCTTGTGACCTAATTTGACACATTTTCTGCATTTTATCAATTTTTTAAATTCATCAGGAAATTCTTTCTTTTCTTTATATTTTTTTATTTTATAATTATTTTCTTTTCTAAATCTCTTTTTTTTTATAATGTTTTTTAGGAGAAGAATTTCTTTTCCTAGTTTCAATAAACTTATCAGGCTTATTTTCTATGCCAAATTGGCCACAGAAATCTCCGAATTGTTTTTTCTCATTTAGAATATGTTTCTTAATCTGTTGATTAAGTTTTATTTCATTACATAGGCTTATTCCTTCCTGAACACAGATGCCTATAAGTTTACCATAAGTGTAACTGTCATAATTTATGACTCCATCTATTCTTAATTTGCTTTTTATTCTTTCAGCAAATAAATGTGGAAGACCATCTATAAATTTTGACTTCCAATGAGAACTATTAGCCTCAGGAAGTTCCATGACTCTACATAAGAAAGTATCCTTATACCATCTAAAAGACGTTAGAGTTCTACATCTTAGATTTTGCAGAAGAGTTCTAATATTTTCAGAATCTTCAGACCATCTTGCTGTAAAATGTTCTATAATATTAACAATTAGGGTGTAGACTGCATTATTTTCAGTACTACTAGTGCCTTCTTCTTGTTTAACACTATTTAGGATTTTATTTTTATCTTCTTGAGATAAGTAATTATCCCACCATTCTTTTAAATTACCTGTAAATACTGATATAATCATATTTGCTATGGTCTGGACAGAGTTATTATTATTCTTACAAATTGTGTTGTACATAAGTATCCTGTGGACAGTATTATAAATCTGTCCTTCTGAGTGACCATTTATGTTCCATTCATAGATCATTTTTCCACTATAAGAGTTATTAACAATATACTCTTATTCTTCTATAAGAACATCTTGAGGAGTAGGTCTAGGATAATAGTATTTTCTTTGAGTTGGCTTATCTGTCCATTTAGAGAGTTTGGAAATTTGATCATTTATTTTTTCTTGATAATTTTCTTCAGAAAAATCTGTTATAGTATTAATCTTAAGATTTTTAAGAGCATTCATAGTTTCATTTAAAGTTGTTATTAGACTATCCTTAAATTTTAATTTAAAATCTGTTACTTACGGAGGAAGTTGTATACTAAGAGTAACAATTTTTTCTTTTAGATAAACGGTTTTTGCCTGTATGTTTTTCTCTTTAAAATGAGATATAATTCTATCCATCTTAGTAGACAAATATTGTAATTGTTCTCCCAAACTGAAGAAGATGAAGACTCAGAAAGAATCTTTCAAGACGGACAGGACAATACTATTGATCCTGTATATGAAGATTACATCAATAATGTTTTTGCAGAATACAGGCAAGAGTTCAGCCTAGAAAAATCTTCGATCACTTATTAAATATTTCATAGGACTTGTGCAAATTGCATTCAAACCCTTAACCTTAGAAGGTCTTCCAGAAAGTTTTGTAGCAGCACTCAGAGATGCTAGAAATCTGAACTGGAAACAATCTCTCATAGGGATTGTCCAAACTAGTCTAGCTCATGGATCAGTCTACTTTAATGTCTATCCTAATCTTCAATTATCTTTATCAGATGTTAATATTTCAGATGCTTTAACTTTAAATGTGAAATCCTATGGTTATAACTATGCTCCAGGTTCAGAGGTTATCAGTATCAGTTATAGAATTTATTATAAACCTTTATACACTATAAACCCTCAGTGTAGAATGGTTGATAAACCGTTAAATGAAACCATAGTTATAGAAACAATTCTAATATAACTACCAGAAGGAAGATTAAATGGGAAGAAATTAACTTTCCAAAAAATTGGGTTCTTGATAAGGCCACAACATCTCAACAATATATAGATAATAACTCTCTAGAAATTATACAATCTGAAGAAGGGACTGTCCATCCAATTTGAGCAGCTTAGAAATACTTCTTCTTTGCCAAGATCTTTATCTTCTAGATCTTTATCCTCTCGACAGCATATATCTCCTTTGGGATATACTGTCAGAAGTCCTTCCAGAGCTTTTACTTCAAGAGTAAGGGAAACTTTCCCTACAACAGAAACATTCAGTAGATTAAGAATAAATTCTGATAATATAGTTACATGAGTACAAGTAGATCCGGAATCAACCGAATCAGAAGTCGATTTTGTTTAATGTATTTTAAAGAAAAAATAAACTTTAATCCGGGATCTCCGGTAAGAAAAGAAATTAGTAAAGATTTCCAATTACCCAAATGAGAATTATTTAAAAATTGGTTTTTTAATAATTTTAAAGAGACTAATATATACTTTTTCAAAGATGAATTTTATAAAGATTTAATCATAAAAAATAAGATTATATATTTTATTCCCTGGTTTATCGAAAGTTATATGGGAAGTATCATCTCAGTTATTGAAAGAAAGTTCAATGTTAAAGGAGAAATAATCTCTAAGGTTTTCTCTCCTACTCAACCTTTTAAAATAGAAAACGATAATGAAATAAGGTATTATCAAACATTTCAAAAACTATTAGAAGGAAATACTTTACCTATTACAATTTTTCACATAAATGACTTAATTAAACAACATAATTATACAAATTTATATTTAATAATTCTGGGAGAACAATTACAAGATTTGTCTACTAAGATGGATAGAATTATATCCCATTTTAAAGAGAAAAGCATACAGGCAAAAACTATTTATCTAAAAGAAAAAATTGCTACTCTTACTATACAACTTCCTCCGAAAGTAACAGATTTTAAATTAAAATCTAAGGATAGTCTAATAACAACTTTAAATGAAACTATGAATGCTCCTAAAAATCTTAAGATTAATACTATAACAGATTTTTCTGAAGAAAATTATCAAGAAAAAATAAATGATCAAATTTCCAAACTCTCTAAATGGGCAGATAAGCCAACTTAGAGAAAATACTATTATCCTAGACCTACTCCTCAAAATGTTCTTATAGAAGAATAAGAGTATATTGTTAATAACTCTTATAGTAAAAAAATGATCTATGAATGGAACATAGATGGTCAGTCAGAAGGACAGATTTATAATACTGTCCACAGGATACTTATGTACAACACAATTTGTAAGAATAATAATAACTCTGTCCAGACCATAGAAAATATGATTATATCAGGATTTACAGGTCAGTTAAAAGGATGGTGAGATAATTACTTATCTCAAGAAGATAAAAATAAAATCTTAAATAGTGTTAAACAAGAAGAAGGCACTAGTAGTACTAAAAATAATGCAATCTACACCCTAATTGTTAATATTATAGAACATTTTACAACAAGATGGTCTGAATATTCTGAAAATATTAGAACTCTTCTGCAAAATCTAAGATGTAGAACTCTAACGTCTTTTAGATGGTATAAGGATACTTTCTTATGTAGAGTCATGGAACTTCCTGAGGCTAATAGTTCTCATTGGTAGTCAAAATTCATAGATGGCCTTCCACATTTATTTGCTGAAAGAATAAAAAGCAAATTAAGAATAAATGGAGTCATAAATTATGACAGTTACACTTATGGTAAACTTATAGGCACCTGTGTTCAGGATGGAATAAGCCTATGTAATGAAATAAAACTTAATCAAAAGATTAAGAAACATTCTCTAAATGAGAAAAAACAATTATGAGATTTCTGTGACCAATTTGACATAGAAAATAAGCCTGATAAGTTTATTAAAACTAGGAAAAGAAATTCTTCTCGTAAAAAACATTATAAAAGAAAGAGATTTAGAAAAAAAAAATTATAAAAGAAAAAATATAAAGAAAAGAAAGAATTTCCTGATGAATTTAAAAAATGGATCAAATGCAGAAAATGTGGCAAATTAGTTCACAAGGCAAAAACTTGTTGGGTTCGAAAGAGACTTGACAAAATTGAAGATAGAGATTTGAGAGATAAGACTAATGAAGTCTTATTAAATGAGAGTGAATCTGAGCAATCATTCTCAGAAGAAGAAAATCTAAATATCTTAGAATATGAAAGTTTTGATTCCTCGTAAACAGAGGAAGAACATTGTCCAGCAAATTACATAAGAGATTGCTGCAAAAACCCTTCTAAAATATCATAAGAAGATCTTTATCAAAAAATTTCTCAATTTCAAAATATGAAAATTAATGTTTTAACTAATGAGATTTTAGATCTTTTAAAAATCATAAGTGATCCTCAAGTAAAAGAAAAATTAATTTATGAATATTTAAACCAGCATAAATATGAGGAAGCATCTTCCTCAAGCAATCCCCAGCATGATTTAAAACATTTTTCTCTAGCTGAGTTAAAGAGGCAAATAGCCCAAAGAAATCAAATTTCCAGGCCTGTTAATATACAGGATTTAAAAACTAAAATTGATAATCTAAAAATTGATATCAAAATTCTTTAGAAAGATAATAGAAATTTAGAAGAAAGAATTATGCTACTTGAGATTCCCAGGATAAAAATAATGAGGAAATTCCTCAAAACAATACGAGAATATTTTTAGAAAGTATTATGGATATTATAACCACACGGAAGTGGAACATCAAAATTAAACTTCTTATTGAAGATAATTTCTTCATAACTGTTACAGCATTAGTTGATAGTGGCGCTGATCTAAACTGTATACAGGAAAGTATTATTCTTACAAAATATTTTCATAAAACCTCCCATAATTTAAGTTCTGCAGGAGGAGAAAAATTAAAAATTGAGTACAAAATACCACAGGCTCAAGTTTGTCATAATAAGACCAGCATTCTAACTAGTTTTATTATAGTTAAAAATCTCACTAGTCAAGTCATACTTGGAACCCTTTCTTAATTTTTTTTTCCTTTAAAACATATTGATAATAAAGGAATAACTAGATCTTTCCAAAACAAAGAAATATATTTTCCATTTATTACAAATCCTTTTTCTAGAACTTTAAACAATGTAAAAGAATCCATTTTACAAGCAAAAATAAATCAAGTTGAATATTTATAAAAAGAAATATTTTCTTTAAATATTCAAGATAGAATAAATAATCCAAAATTACAGGATAAGATAAAAATGATTAATAATCAATTTACCCTACAAATATGCAACGATCATCTAAATGCTTTTTGGGATAGAAAGAAACATATTGTTTCTTTTCCTTATGAAAATGATTTTAACGATAGTAAAATTATTACTAAGGCTAGACCTTGTCAGATGAATTATGAATATATGGAGTTATGTAAACAAGAGATCAAATCTCTTATTGATAAAAACTTAATCAGAAGATCAAAATCCCCTTGGTTTTGTATTACTTTTTATGTTAATAAACATTCTGAAAAACAAAGAAGTATTCCTAGATTAGTTATCAATTACAAACCACTTAATAAAGTTCTAAAATGGATTAGGTATCCTATACCTAATAAAAAAGATCTACTAGATAAATTATACAACACCATAATATTTTCAAAATTTGACTTAAAATCTGGATACTGGCAAATTCAGATTGATGAAAAAGATAGGTATAAAGCAGCTTTTGCAGTACCTACTGGCTATTATGAATGAAACGTAATGCCTTTTAAGTTAAAAAATGCCCCGTCAGAATTTCAAAATATTATGAATGATATTTTTATTCCATATAGTGATTTTATAATAGTTTACATCGATGATATTCTTGTGTTTTCAAAAGACATTGAAACTCATTTTAAACATCTTGATATATTTAAGAAAATTATAATAAAAAATGGTTTAGTCATTTCTAGACCAAAAATGATGCTTATCCAAACCAAGATAAGATTTTTGGGCCATAATATTGAAACATGAAACATTATTCCTATCAACAGAAGTATTAAATTTGGGTCAAATTCTCAGATGAAATTTATGATAAAACTCAACTTCAAAGATTTTTAGGAAGTCTAAATTATATTCTTCCCTATTATAAAAATCTAGCCGAGGATACTGCCATCTTATATGACAGACTAAAAATGAATCCTCAACCATGGTCGGAGAATCATACTAAGACTATCCGAAAGATTAAGCAAAAGGTTCAAAATCTTCTTTGCTTAATGATAGCCAACCCAGATTGGGCAAAAATTATTGAAACAGATGCCTCTGATATAGGCTATGGTGGGATATTAAAACAAATTTCACCAATTAATAGACAAGAAAATCTGGTAAGATTCCATTCCGAAAAATGGAATAACAGCCAGAAAAACTATGCTACTATTGCAAAAGAAATTCTAGCAATAGTAAAATGTGTTTTAAAATTTCAGGATGATTTATATAATCAAAAGTTGATTATAAAAATTGATTGCCAAGCAGATAAGTTTATGTTTGCTAAAGACTTCAAAAATGATGTTTCAAAACAAATGTTTGCAAGATGACAGTCACATTTAGCCCCATTTGATTTTGATATTATTTATAAAAAAGGTAGTGACAATAGTTTTCCTGATTTTCTTACCAGAGAATATTTAAATTAATGGCTCATTCAAAAGGACCGGTTAATAAGGCTCTCCTTGAGATTCAGGAGGAGATTGAATACTGTACTCTTCAAATAAGACTTGAAGAAGTAACTAAAGAAGAGATCCAGGAAAATAGATTTCTGGGATCAAAAACAAAAAGAAATATGATTAATAATATTAATATTAGGATTTCTTTTTATAAAGAAAAAAGACGTTTATTACGTCAAAAAGAAATAATTATTTCATGTGGATAACTTTTTCAGAAATGAATCCTTGGGAACAAGGAAGAAGAGAAAGAGGAAGATCTTCTTTTTATAGAGGAAGAGTTGGTCAAAATTTGAGGTTCATATCCCAAATCGAAAATCAGAAGCTCATAGCTGAAAATATAGCATCATCATCTGGTTCATCTTCACAACAGACAATATCCGTTATAAGGAATTTTTGACATATAAAGTCTTAAAAGAGAAGTCTAATAAAGACTCTGAATCATCAGCATCATATGCTAAAAGTGTTTCTAACGAAGCAGAAGATGATATTACCAATTGGGCTCAAAGTCCATATAAAGAAGTCATACTTCTTTTAGAAAATAAAAGCATAAAATGGAGAGAAAATCCATGGCTGTTAATAAACAGATATATGGACATAGGATTCTATCCTGCAGAGGCTTATAAGCCCAGACAGTATTATAAACAATTTTTGAAAAAAAGAGAATTGTGAAATTGAACACTACCATGCTGGTCAGCCTGATGTTTATAACTTCAACAAAATCGTAGTGAAACAGATTATATCTGTAGAAACATGGGGAACTTTTACATTAAAAGAAAGGGAACTTATACATCCCCAAACTAAAGTTCCAATTAAATATAACTACTGGGATTACATGAATGCTTTTTATAAAACATTCTTATATGAGAACCCAAAACAAAAACATTCTTGGTTCATAAAGATTTGTTCTCATATTTACGGATAGAAATTTCCGGTCTGATTCTATAACTGGTGGCAATCTTTTGGCCCCTCAGTGAATATTCTCCCTGAGCTATACAAAAATCTTTACACTCAGTGGGTAGAAGTTTCTACAGTTTTTAATAGAGGCTCAATAAAATGAAATTTTCATTAAGAACATGCCTGCGGGGAAGATGTGAACTATTGTTTTTTTATTAATTTTAATATGTTTAGTAATTTACATAAGTAGTCCCTCAAATTTGCAGATAATACAGTTTTTTAATTAAATTTTATCACAGGGGTATTTTGGTCATTATTGGAAATCTTAACAGAAAAACTAACGTCAGTTAGTCTTAATACCCAAATTCGTTATAAAATTGAAAGAATAATACCCATACTTGCGACTTGAAACCCTTAGTACCTATACATATTACTTTTCACAAACCAAAGTGAGTATCCGTGTAATTAACCCTTTAATAAATTAACAAGATTTTTGCTTTTATTTGGTTCAAAAGTTTGCTGGGTTTATTAAGTGAAATACGCTTTAATTAACAGACCTAAAACACACAACTAATCAATGGTTATACTAATTTAACCGAATGCCCCTCCCTTATAACTGAAAAGCAAACTATGTGTAACTGAAACTTACTAGTTATATACTTCTAAAAACCTAAACTTCAATTATAAGTTTTTTTAAATCTTAATATTAAAGCCACTACAAGAAAATTGTTATTTAGGTTTTTTTTTTTTTAATGACAATCTAATCTACTCCTATCTACATCATTGTCCACCGCCGGACTAGAACCCAACCTCAAGGGAGACACAATTTTACACTCCAAAATACCGCTAGATCAAAGAACGTAATCGTTATTTAGTGACTGTTGTATTAATGAACAAAGAAAAATGTTGCTATATCTTACAGTTTAGTGATATTTTTATTAAAAAATAGTAAATAATCTTATTTTATCATATCTTTTTACTTACACTTTGAATGTTATGTTACGCGCAAATTTTTGTAGTCTTTTACCGAGTTATTGATGAAAACTTTATTCATACTTTTCCATGTATAGGCAAACACTTGGAATGTCTTTAACGATATTTAGTGACACTTTCTTGTGTCACTAATAATAATTTTCTTATAATGTGATTTGTTATAACATATTTATATCGATAATTTAATTATAGCTTATAATTTTTATGATTATTTGAATCACTCATTATGTATTATTATTCAAACTAATTATGTAACTTATAAAATTGATTAAAAATTTCGTCCGTAAATAATTATAATAAAACGACGCGTATCATACAACAATATTTTACAATAAAATATAAAAAAGACATTCATGAGTGGAAGCTTCCTATTTAATTTAATATTATTCAGAAATTTTATAATATTTCATGAGTTGGTACGTTGGTTTACTAATATAAATAAAATATTTATGTAATATATTTTTAAAAAGATGAATAAATAAAACTAAGATTAGGTCAACCATATTCTCGTGTACTGCAACAATCAACATTTAATTACACAAAATTGCTCATTTATTTGTTTCTATTGAAGAAGACAATTTCCTCATCTTCAGTAAATTTAGACAACCGGTTCGGCTCAGTACCATTGAAAAATCTTTATTTGTGTTGGTGGGTTATAGAGCGGGTTGTATCAAAATTTTAATGTTGTTTTTATTCTTTATAATGTATTATTTATCGATTCATTTACTAAATCAGATAGACTTCATATTTTCTTTATTCAAGACTCTACGTTTTGATAATATTTGAATGGATCCTACGGTTTAATAAGATGAGAAGTTCATTGGCTAGTCCGGTTATGAAAACATTGAAATATTTGCCGATTCTCTTTTCAGATTTAATGATAATTGGTGTTCTTAATTAAGAGACGCTATATATTGTTAAATTTATCTTTGTTTTTATAAAATTTGATTATTAAACTCATTTAATAAAACATTATTAAATTGATCCATTAATTTTTTTAAAAACCTCGAAAATTACTTCTTTAAAAAGGCCTAATAATAATTTTTTTTTGGGTCCCTCGAAATGTTAGGCCACTACGGGTGTGTTGCCCGTAGGCCCAATGGGCCGGCCCTGGGTCACGGCGTCGAACCAATATATGAGCTATAACACGTTAAAAGGGAGTGTGGCCTCGTCGTTGGGTCGGGAGGGCTTTTATGTTTAAAACACTCCATTTAATTCTTTACACAAACAAAAAATCATGGGTAGCTAAGAAAACAAAAAAACCACCAACCATCAAGCGACATACGTATTTATTCTAAAAAAACAAAAAAAAAGGTGGAAAAAACAAAAGAAACAAAAATTACGTATTGAACACTAAAAGAAAGCGTTAAAACAAAACGTACGGGAAAAAAAAAACAACAAAAAAGGATTAAAAATTAACCAAAAAAAGGCTAAGAAAACAAATACCACCGCCAAGGTCCAAGCCCGGGTGGATGGGGTGTGAAGGGAATGGCAAGGAGGGCTACTACCAAGTGGGCTAGGTCGCTTTTGTTTAAATCTCCCAATCCATTATCTTAAAACATACACTAAATTTCGGTTAAGTAAAAAAAAAAAATCCACCAACCAAATCACGAAACGTGGCGTAACCGACCAAACAATCCAATAGGATGGAAGTACTGTAGACGTCAGTTTAAAATGTATGAGTAGTAATAAATATAAAAATAGCTATACATATACATCAAAAATAAAAATAGTAACAAACAAGTCGAGCATGGCTTTTAAAACTAGGCATGAGTATTGCTCAAGTTTTATATAACCCGAAACAAGTTGAATTCAAGCTCAACTCTAGTTGATTACACACTAGTTTTTAAAAGGAAATATGGCTTATTAAGATGATAATGTTTAAATGATAAACTATCATTATGAGATACGTTTGGTATGAATACATACTTAAAAACATCACATTACCTATAAATAAGTGAAACATTTTTAACATAACTAATAGAACTTATAATTTAGTGACATATTATACTTATGAAATCACTTTCCTTGCCGTTTTCACATATGTTTTTTAAGTACATTGATTTGCTTAAATGATCTTCTTATGGGTTGGATATCTGAACTGACTAGACACATAAACTATATAGTATAATTGCATGTACACAAATGTAATTACCTAAATATGAATGTTATCTATTAATAACATGAAATATTTAATATATATATATATATATATAGGGGAGGGATCAAGAGAAAACCACAAAGTTAGGCGAAAACTGAGAAAACCACATCATTTTAGGCAATTTTTTTTATTTACGTATACGTATTCAAAAACATTTTTTTGTTTACGTTTATGTAACCACAATTTTTTTGTTTTATGTTTACGTATACGTAACACTATGTGTAAAAATGTTTTTTGGTAAAAATGTTTAATATTACATTGATACTCTTATAAATAAATAAAAATAAAATAAAACAAAAAAAATATATTATTATATGATTGGGTAAAATTGGTTTTTTTATTGGTTTTCTCGGTTTTCGCCTAACTTGTGGTTTTCTCTGAAACCCTCCCCTATATATATATATATATATTTTTTTTTGATGGTAATTCTTCATGGTTACTCTCTAAAGATGAAGAAATTAATTATTAATGATATTATGTGAAGACATTATACTGGTGGTAATACTTTGTGGTTACTTGATCACATATACTGGTGGTAATATTCGATAAAGATCATATTACATATGCTTATTATTAATTGTTTTATATCATGACATGTATAAGTAGACCTTAAATGTATTAAATAAATATAAATGACTTACTCTAACTATAGGATTACTAGATGGTACCATACAAATACAATCACACTTTTGCTTGACTCTTCTATGTAAACTATTATCATTTATTAGTATGTATATAAATACATGATATATATATATATATAGGGAAAGGATCATAAGAAAACTCAATGTTTATAAGAAAACCAAAAAACTACTTATTTAATGTAAAAAAATAATAATAAAAAAATCATAACTCAAAAAATAAATCAAAATTTAAAAACTTGCTTGGGAGCCCTTGTTTCCCACGTCATCCTCGTTATAAAAAAAACTCGAAAAGTAGTGGGTTTAGCTTTTAAACTTAGTATTTTGGGTTTAGTTTAGCTTTAAAGTTAGGTTTTTGGAGGGGTGGGGCGGGGTGGAGGGTTTAGGTTTGGGGGGGGGGTGAGTAGGGAGTTTAGGTTTTTTTTTTGGGGGGGGGGTGGGTGAGGGGGTAGGTGGGGTGGGGTTAGGTTTTTGGGTGGGGGTGGGGTGGCAGGATTAGGTTTTTGGGTGGGGATGGGGTGGCAGGATTAGGTTTTTGGGTGGGGGTGGGGTGGCAGGAATAGGTTTTTGGGGGTGGGTTAAGCTTTTTGGTTTAGTTTAGATTTTTGGAGGGGAGGGGTGGGGTGGGGGGTTTAGGTTTTTGAGGGTGAGTGAGGGGATGGGTGAGGTGGGTTTAGGTTTTTGGGCGGGTATGAGGTGAGGGGGGGGGGGGGTTAGATTTTTTTAGGGTGGGTTGGGGTTTTGAGTGTATTGCACATATGCAGTAGGAGTTTTTTGGTTTTTTTATGAAATGAGTTTTCTAGTGAACTCGCCCATATATATATATATATATATATATATATATATATATATATATATATATATATAACGACATTCGACTTAAAACAACTAAAAGAAGGTAAAAAGAATGAAGATATATCACCTCACAAGACAACATAGTTGTAATGTTTGATTCGTGGATGGTCAAAAGTTGGACCTCGTCGGCTGAGTTAGTTGGTTGGCGGGCATCCGTTTTTCTTTAATAAAATAAAACATAACATTTTGTCGGCATACACACATAACATATAAAAAAATAATACACTACGAAATAATTTGCGGACCACGTGAATAGTTTATAAATCATAGTTTCCTTTTATATTTTGGTTTTGTGTAAGTGTAACATTATCACGAAAAATATTTATAAAATAAAAAATAAAAAATCTGATATATTTTAGTTTATTTAATAGAGTATAACTTAATATTTTTTATAAAAAGTTACATCATAAAAACGAGAATTTTATTCTCTTTAATTTGAGTATGCTATTTCTATAGTTTTTTTAATAAAAAAAATTAACATGTTACGTGATTACGTATCAACACTCCCGTTTTTGTTTCCTCTATAGTAACCGACGGTATATTCGTGACAATCTCGAAAAATTCTAAAATCCGCCAAACGCCCCCTAAAATAAAAATCTTCAATTCAATGATATAAAATCTGACTACTTTGACCTTTTTTTTTTCAAATACACACATAGCAAAGCAACCGTACTCTCAGTTTTTAGGTCTCCGTATGATCAACATCCGCCCACTAACAAAAAAATTTGTAAAAGTCCGTACATAAAGTTATATTTATTTAATAAACAACTCATCTTATAAAATTAATAAATAATGATGGATTGCAATTTTAAAACAGTTCCGTTAATACCACATACTTGAACACTTTGAAAAATAAATAAGAATGACATATTAATTGATCAATATGTCAAATTTTAAAATCCCGCCATTAACCCTAATGTAGTTAGGTTAGTGGATGAGTGGGGCTTTAATATTGACCACTTCAAATGTAAAAAAAATTAAAACTGAATGAAGGATCAGAACAGTTACCAAATGTTATACTCAGCCCAGATTTAGTCGCTACACATTAAAAACGAAAATAAATAATAAAAAAAACAATAGACCCTTAAACATATAATACAAAACAATGCATAAATTGTCTTCAGAGTGCATCTACGTAGGTGAAAAAATTTGGTGCCTTCAAATCGACCATTTGAAGTAAAAAAAATTAAACATTAATGCACTGAATATATTAAAATGTTTTAACAAGTAAAAATTATACTGTGCTAACTTCATTTTCTGGTGGTTATTCATCCATTTATGCTAAACACGTATCAACTGCAACACTTAAATAAAAACTGAACCCTACAGTTTCAAATAACAGTTAATAATCAATTTAAGTTATTATGTTTATGAATGATATTTTCTTATTTGGAGTGTTTGTTATTATTTTATTGAGATCTGTAATACATAGATAGACCACATTGATGTTACGAATAACAAAACTAACATAAGTACTATACAATATATCACAAGATGATAGATATACTAACAGAAAACGAGTTTAGATTATAATACATGTAAAGATATTAAATAGAACAATTCACTAAGATGATTATGTATGTTCTAACACACAGAAATATAATTTCACATAATAATATTTTTAAGAAAGAAACTTTACTTCCTTTTTTCCTAAACAGTTTGCATATAAATATGATTTATAAAGTTAACTCTCACAATATCTTTGTAATTCGCTAATATTGAACCTACAGTAACATGTGTAAACCCTGGACTTGAGAACGTCAATGTTAGTTTTTTTCATTTGATTGTATAAAGTTTTCAGAACGTTAATTTTAAAGGTTTAGCGCGCCGCAACGCGCGCGGGTATAACACTAGTATTTTACGATACTTGAAAAACTATAAAAAGTAGAAATATAAGTAATAAGTGGATGTTTGTGCTTGCCGTCCAGTGTTAGTTTTGTGGGGTTCGACAGACAAAGGAGCAGGTTTTAAATGGGGATGGACCGGATTAATGGTACTACAAAAGGATGTTGAATTTGAGGGGTTTTTTTTTCTTGGGGTACAATCCAATAATGGAAATTTATAATTTAAAATTAGTGTAAATGATTTGTGATGCTAATATCACGCAACTTAGGTGAGTTAACGTAAAAGACGTGTTCATTTTGTGTATAATAAAAATGATTTTTTTTTGTTTTAAGTTCACATAATTCAAGTGATGCTAACATTAGAGATCATTTCCCATGTGGTATCTTAATAGATATGTGTGTGTCACATATACACCCAAGAAATACATTAACATCATGTAGGCATTTTTGTTGTTAGACGTGTAAAAATGAAAGCTCCCTAGATAATTCGACACTTAGCATATGTAGTGTTTCAACTTTTAACATGTTTTATTTTTGAGTAAATTTCGGTTTTAGTATATGAAGAAACATAGGTCGGAGCGTCAGGCTTCGAGTGTATGCTCCTACAGATGAGAGAAAGACAACTTCATCTCGATTCTTCGACGTCTTCGGTTCGATCCCCTCCGGTCGTCGGGTTAGCTGCAACCACACCGGAAAACTACATTAAAGGGCCCAAGGAGCCTTAGGCTCCGAGGACACTCCGACACTTAAGTCAAGTCGGGGCCTCAAGACAAGTGTGTGTAAAATATGGTGTGAGCTAGAGAGAAAGAACCCCTTCATTTGGTGGTGGCTCCACTATTTATAAAGGAGAGGAGCTAAACCCTAGTGGGCCTTCTCTTAAGCCAGATGGGGAATGGGCTCTTTTGGACCCAACCTCTTCAAGTCCCCCCAGTTTGGCATAATGTGGTGTTAGCGATATTGTGTCGGACTTATACCATTTGTAGCCCTCGAGCTATAATCCTGAAAAAAGTTGTCACAAGCACTTTTATAAAATACAAGTGTTGGTCACAAAAAGGATGTTTCGGTTTACACCTCAAAACATTTGATAATGTCGTCCAAAACAATAGATGTGACTTAGATGTCTGGAAAACGTTCGTCATGCTTGCCGGTCTGATGGGTTTGCTTGTATGGATAGCAAGGCTTTTAGTTGGTGTGTGGCACGTAGCCTTGGTGTGGCGCGGAATTAAAACGTTTTCCAGGACAATCACGGTTACATGAAGTGTTTAGGCCTAGTCATGAAAAGTCTCGCTGTGTAAACCAAACATAATCCGTCAGATGTAATATGATAATGAAATTGTTCATAAAATAAAAGTTGTACCTACCAAGTATGCGGCTTTTGTCATAACAGTCTTTGTATGTTTCGCGCTCCTTGCATTGTGTTGTACATTTTGCGAAAGATGTTGCGCGTTGTGTGGGAGTTGTGTCACCCATATGTCCGACAAGTTGTGCTCCGCATGTACGCGAAGGGTCGTACCGCTCACGCATCTTACGGTGCATGCGCGCGAGGGCTATGCCACTCGCGCGTCTTAGAGGATAGGGTCGCACACGATGAGTCGAAGTATTGGGGCATCTTACAGGGCATGCGCGCGAGGGCCATGCCACTCGCTCGTCTTACAGGATAGAAGATAAGCTACTTGTCATGGTTGAAGATCCGTGTGATATTGATGCGGTGCGTGGCTCGTCTAATGGTCATGATGCGGCGCGTGGCCGCACCTGCAAGTATCTCAATAAATTGTGGGTGTATTATGAGGCGCCCAACCTTGTGTTATAATTTGTAAACTTGCTATAAATTGACAAAATAAGTTGTAATGAATAATCATGTATATCATGAATATTGTACCGAAACCTCGTCCTTGGGATGATTATCCAAAACTATGAAAGGCCCGCTCGACATAGGCGACGTTCGAGGTGTTAAAAAGGGATTGTTGAGAGCATGCGACGATTCAAGGTTGTAATGCTGTCACGCCGTGCTAGTCCCCCAGTTCATTGCTGCTAAATAATGTTAGTAACATTAAATTTAAATATCAAGTATAGACAATCATCGAACATAAACTCATAAAAATGTATTTTACATAAGTAAATGCGGTGGTGGCGTCCCATACGGGGTGTTACACTATGGTATTGGAGTAAAGGTCTTTCGATGGTGGTCTCATAGTCTATAATTGCTCTTAAAAAGCGTCTATAAACGTTACTATTTGGAAAATCGGGGTGAAAAATAAGTCTTTTCACTATGCTGCAAAATGAGTTTTTGCTAACTTTGGACTGCAATAAATGCGTGTAAACGAGGCTGATTTCCTTTTTTTTCCTGGTTGTGTTCTATCATGTTAGGGCTTTGCTACGAAACAAACCGAGCTATAACGAGTAAGATATGAGCGCTCAAAGTTGGGCTTGAGCGCTTGGTGCTGTTGTGAGCTGAAAATGGCTCTTTTTGGGTAAAAACGAGTTATGCAAACTTGTCCCACATAGGAGGAGAGACAAATCTTTGAGAGGCGTATAAGGAGGAACCAACCTTAACTAGTGTTGTCTTATAAGGGATGAAACTCGGTGGGAATCAGGAGGGTGCAAGGCACACAACGCTTTTATTTTAAGTAAACTACACAAATAACCCTTTTATTTTTACTAATATGCATAAATAGTTCCTTAGGTGTAAAAAGACTAAAATGCCCTATCATTTGATATAAAATCTAATTACATTGGTTAAGAGGACTAAAATAGTTAAAATTTTAAAACCTTAGGTCATGATTTAAGAAAAAAATGAGAATTCGTACTCAGGTAGTTAAACCGGGTAAAACTTAGGGACGAAAAATGAAATTAACTCTTATTTTTTAGTTATAGGAGATTATATATGTTGTCTAGTGGTGTGCATGAGTTAGGGGTGAGAAAAAAACCGAAATAACCGAACCGAAACCGAATTAACCGAAAAATCCGTACCGAAAAAACCGACATAAACTAAAACCAACGGTTTTGGTTTTGTATTTTTTGAAAACCAAAAATTACGGTTTGGTTTCGGTTTTGTATCTTTTGAAAACTGAAAAAACCAAACCGAACCGAACATATACTTTAATTATATATTGTGTACATTCACGTTTCATAATATATAGTATATTATGTTGTTTGCTTTTATGTTAAAAGTGCATACATATTTGTGTTACACGTATTTGCATTAATAGTAGGTTATTATTTATATTTAGTGAATTTATATATTATAATGTTTATTTTTTATGTTGAGTATTTTTTAAAAAAACTAATAATTTTTGTAGTTCAAAATATTTAAGCCCAAATGTGTGATAATCATTAGTTAATAAAAAAAAATTAGGCCCAAAATTTCAAACTCAAGTTCATTATTTTGGGCTATTTTTCTTTTACCCTAAAAAAATTCAAACCCAAGTGATTTTAAAACTAAAACCGAACCGAAAAAACCGAAACCAAACGGTTTTAAAAAACCCAAAACCAAACTTTAGGTTTTTGGTTTGGTTTTACCCCAAAACCGACCCATGCACACCCCTAGCATGAGTCGGTTTGGTTCAGTTTTACGGTAAAACTGTAACATCCCAAAATAATAAAATAGATTAATGGAAGCAAAGTCGGGAATTAATTAAAGAAAAAGCGAAAGAAAGGGGAGCGGGCTTGGGCTTGGCCCCAATGGGTCGATAAGGACCAATGTATATAAGGATATGATCAACCTCTCTTTCCTTCATTCATCATCTTCAACCTTGAAACCTTAGAGAGAGAGAGAGAATTCTAGAGAGAGAAAGCTCAAGAAGACCTATTCAAGCTTGGAATCTGCTTTCATCTTGTCTCTCCATCATCCTTGATCGATTCTATACGAAAAACCTTGAGTTTTAAGGTAAGAATCAACCTCAGATCTAAGTTTTTCTTCAAACATGGGATTTTAGGGTTTTTGAGGTTTTTAAACATAAAGGAATGATTTTTACATATGAAAAGTGGATTAAAGCTCAATTCTAGCTTCATGGAAGCTAGATAAACGTTTTTAATGTAAAAAGTTAAGGTTTTGGACAAAAAATAGACCTGCAAATGCTCAATGTTCTTAAGTCGACCACCTGCATATGGCGACTCTCATCGAGAAAGAAGAAGAGAGTCGACTGTTAGAGTCGACTGTCTGAGAGTTGACTGTCTGAGAATCGGCCCTCTAAGAAAAACGCTGAGTATCGACCCATTACACAACACAAAGTCCCAAACGCAATTTCAGGCGACACTCATGAGTGTGGCTAGCGATTCTCCTAGCCGACACTTGAGTGTGGCTAGCGATTCTCTTAGCCGACACTCTCAGCGACAAAACTGCCGAATCTTGCATGGAATAATAAAAATTGTACTTTGGCTTATGTGCAGATCGGTATATGCATTAACAGTAGCTAAAACATCAAATTCGGGTTAAACACCGGAAAACAGGTGAATTCTATGTGCCCCTATATGTTACGTGCAAATCTTTTCAAATGTTTTGGGGCTGAAGTGTATACACTAAATGAAAGAATGTTATGAATGCCAACATGATCATATGTGATATATATATATATATATATATATATATATATATATATATGAATGCCAATGTGATCCTACGAGATATATGAAAATAAATAATGAACAAAGAATGAAACGTATGTATGCAAAGAATGAAATGAATGAATGACATAATGTAAATGAATGAAATCTTGCATTATACTCATATGTATTACATGTTATGAAAGTATGAAAAACATTATGGATGCTTCGATAATAACGGCTACTTCGGTAGACGGACGATCACGTGACTATTTTGCAGCTGGGACATATACGGACCTTCATCAGCTAGGCCGTTTGAATGGCAATGACGGACGGTCACATTCGCGTCGGACGATTGCAATAATAAGTAGAACGGTTGCATAATTAATAGTTCGCCTGGGAAACGGATGCCTTAGGGCAGACTGGCGAAAGGACGGTCTACGACGGTAGACACGGTATGAAGGACAGACTACTTCGGTTGACATGGTATGAAATAAAATGAAGGACAGACTACTTATGTGTATAACCAATGAATGTTCAATGTATGCATATGCACATAATTTGTGTATAGTCAATGTATGTTCAATGAAAACAAAGATGTATACATATATATACCAATAGTACAAATGAATGACCAATGTTATACCTATTTGCTATAAACTAGAACTCACCAGCGTTAGCTGACTTTTAGTATGCACTTCAGGTAACAAGAGGAAAGGACGGGCAAAGGCTTGACGGTTACCCGACTTAAGACTGATATCCTGTTAATTACAATTATGTTAAGACAATGTTTTATGATTAATGTTAAGACTTTCGCTGCCTATGTAATTGAATGATGAATGCTTCCGCTGTGTTTGAATGTTTTAATTAAAGTTCAGTATTCAATGACTATGTTTATGAGTAAATCCAACGAGTGTGGTCTCCCGGAAAAAGGGCCTTACAAGTTGGTATCAGAGCAATAGTTTGAGAGATTCAGACATCCCTAAAATGTCTGGACTCAAGCTGATAATGGGACCAACGAAAGGATGTCAGTTCGGGTAGCCATCGCCAACGCCAACACTGTAAGCAAATAGTAAAGTTAATGCATGTAGCTAGGGATATATGCCTTAACTTAGAACACATTGATGTCAATGTCACCACTGATGTGAAGAGTTTTGAACCCAAAAAGAAAAGCAAATTATTAATCACAAACCGGTCACTGTAATTAAGAATTTACCTTGCTCGTATTGTTCTAAACTATGATCCGAAGGAATGACATTGGTGTATTCCCCTTTTACTCATCAGGAAATTAAAATATAGGGCTGGTAGAAGAGGAAATGGACGTCGTGGCGGTCGTACCGGTCGAGTCGGTAGACCACCGTTGAACCAGAGACGGAACGAAGAAGTAAGTGTACACGTGGAACATGAGCCAAGTGTGCACGAAACTAATGTGACTCCATCGGAGGGTGGAAATGACGGACCTCTCCAACTGGAACCTGAGGTTAGGGATACTATTGCCCGAGAAGTGGTACTCACTCTAAAAACGTACTACCTGACTTGTTAACTGAAGCACTAAAGAAAAGCAAACATAAGGAAGAAGAAAACCCTGAAGAAAAAGTATATGACAGTGATGTGGATGAGGTCATTGTTGGACTGAACACTAATGGATGCACTTACATAGGCTTCAAAGACTGTGACCCGCTAAAGTTTGATGGGAAAAAGGATTCAGTTGACACGTTTGAATGTATTGAAAGAATGAATGGAGGCATTGAGTTGGTGGAGAACTAATCAGAGGTCCCAGTCACCAAATGCACTCAAGAGGATGACATGGGAAGACCTTAAGGTACTGATGATCAGGAAGTTCTGCCCTTAGAATGAAATTGACCGAGTGGAGAACGAGTTTTTGAACTTCAAAGCTGGCAACATGACTCACCGCCAGTACACTTCAAGGTATAACGAACTAGCTCAGCTAGTATCTCATCTGGTGGAAACTGAAGAGAGACTGATCAAGTACCATGTGAAGGGTTTGCCTCAGAGGTTCCGCATACATGTGAAAGCTAACCTACCCTCGACCTTCGAATCGGTAGTGAATATAAGTGGAATCGTCTTTGACGATTATGCCAACGAGGACCTGGCCCTTGAACCACCGAAAAGAAAGTGGGAAAACTCGTCTAAGGGAAACGGGAAGGGAAATTATGCAATAGAGACCAAGAAGCCAATAACTGAGGAGAATGAAACTTCCACAAAGTGTGGGAAACAACACCGCGGCGAATGTCGAGCTGGCACTACCATATGTTTTCGATGTGGGAAGGCTGGGCACTACTCGAAAGATTGTAGGGGTAACATCAAGTGCCAGAACTGTGGCATGTTTGGGCACGCATCCAAGGATTGCAGGAAAACCGGACAGTTTGGTTCGGGAAAGGAGAAGGAACAAGAACAGCCCAAGGCTAGGACCCGAGCCTATGCCTTAACTGAGGAAGAAGCCAGAGGAAATCCTGACGTTGTGTCAGGTACGTTCCTAGTTAATGATGAAAATGCTACTATATTATTTGATTCTGGTGCTAGCAAATATTTTATATCAAATGAATTTAGTCGCAAACTAAACTCCACAATCACCAACCTCGTAATGGCTTTTAGCGTAGAAACTGCTGTTGGTAGAAACTCAGTAGTCATCCGTATGACTGACGATTGCATGATATAAATAGAGGGCCATAAATTTCCTTCTAGATTGTATAACCTTAGGAGGATTTGACATAGTGTTGGGCATGGGTTGGTTAGCTGCCAACGAAGCACAAATCGTATGTAAGTAAAAGATGATACACCTCAAAGCCACTGACAGCAGTCTGATTACGGTTTATGGTGATTGGAATTGCATAATGTCGAACGTCATCTCGATGATTAAGGCCGAAAGTTACATGAGGCGCGCTTGCAAAGATTATCTGGCATATGTTATTGATGATAGAATGAAAACGAAAGAGCTCAAAGACGTACTCGTGGTGTGCAATTTTCCAGAATGTTCCCAGATGACCTACCTGGCTTGCCGCCCAATTGGGAAATAGAATTTTAAATCGACTTACTACCAGGAGCTCAGCCCGTTGCCAAAGCACCCTACCGATTGGCTCCGTCAGAAATGAAAAATTAATGTCTCAATTAGATGATGTAAATAGAGAAAGGATTTATCAGACCGAGCATCTCACCATGGGGCACTCCGGTATTATTTGTAAAGAAGAAAGACGGCAGCATGTGCATGTGCATCGACTACCGTGAACTAAAAAAACGAACAGTAAAGAACAAGTACCCACTACCCAGAATAGACGATCTTTTTGATCAACTACAAGGTGAGAGTTGGTTCTCAAAGATCGATCTTAGGTCGGGTTACCATCAATTGAAAGTAAGGGAGGAGGATGTACCGAAAACCGCGTTTCGCACGCGTTATGAACATTATGAATTCCCCGTGATGTCTTTCGGACTAACCAATGCACCTGCAGCATTTATGGATTTAATGAACAGAGTATGCCGACCAATGTTGGATCGGTCGGTAATAGTTTTCATAGATGACATTCTCATATACTTAAAGAACAAGGGTGATCATCACTGTCACCTAAGAAAAGTATTAGAAGTTCTGAAGCAGGAGAAATTGTATGCAAAATTCTCCAATTGCGCGTTCTTGCTTAGGGAAGTTCAATTCTTAGGTCATGTTATCAACCCAAACGGTACTATGGTAGATCTTGCAAAGATCGAAACAGTAAAGGAATGGAACATGCTGAAAACGCCAACGGAGATACGAAGTTTTCTAGGATTGGCAGGCTACTATCGAAGATTCATTCAGGATTTCTCAAGGATAGCCTCGCCACTGACAAAGCTGACACGTAAGGAAGTGAATTATGAATGGGGTCCAGCCCAAAACAACGCATTCGAAGAATTAAAAACATGATTAACCCAAGCTCCAGTCTTGACCTTACTTGAGGGAAACGAAGACTTGGTAGACGCTTCGGGTCAAGGATTGGGTTGTGTACTTATGCAACGAGGAAAAGTAATTGCTTATGCCTCGTGACAGCTAAAGATCCACGAGGTTAACTACCCGACTCACGATCTAGAGTTGGCGGCAGTAGTTTTAGCATTAAAGATTAGGAGACACTATTTGTACGGGGTTAAATGTATCATTTACTCCGATCACAAGAGGCTGAAGTATTTCTTCGAGCAAAAAGAATTAAAATGAGACAAAGAAGGTGGTTGGAACAACTAAAGGATCACGACTGCGAAATACTATACCACCCAGGCAAGGCAAACGTAGTGGCTGACGCCTTAAGCAGAAAGGAAGAGTCGACACCTATCCGGATCAAAGCATTTCAGTTGATTATAACACAAAATCTTATGAATGACATAGCGGAGGCACAAGATGAAGCACTGTTAGAAAGGAATGTGAAACGGGAAAGAATAGTAGGACAACAGGGAAATCTGGAGACTAATGCGTACGGTGTACGAACTCGTTTTGGTCGGATTTGGATACCCAAGATTGGTGAAATTAGGGCCAAAGTTATTGATGAGGCCCATAAGTATCGCTACTCTATCCACCCTGGAACTAACAAGATGTATCAGGACTTGAAGAAAGAATATTGGTGGCCCGGCATAAAGAACGATGTGACTGAACATGTAAGCAAGTGCCTAACTTGTTCACTAGTTAAGGCAGAGCACCAGAAGCCGTGTGGTAAAATGAAACCCTTGCTAATACCAGAATGGAAGTGGGAGGAGATCACGATGGACTTCATTACTAAGCTACCGCAAACAGCTAAAGGAAATGATACCATTTGGGTGATCGTCGACCGCTTGACGAAAAGTGCTCACTTCTTACCAATACGTGAGGCTTTTTTGTCTGAGAAGCTAGCATAGTTATTCATCAACAAAATTGTAAGCATACATGGTATGCCAGTTTCGATCGTGTCCGACAGGGACACTCGATTTACATCGAGGTTTTAAAAGAGATTCAACGAAGCAGTGGGCACTAAACTGAATATTAGCACCGCTTACCACCCTCAAACCGATGGTCAATCGGAAAGGACCATTCAGACCTTGGAGGACATGCTCCGGGCATGTATCATTGATTTCGGTGGGAGCTGGGATAGCCACCTGCCATTGGCATAATTTTCATACAATAATATCTATCACTCAACCATAGGCGTGCCGCCATTTGAGATGCTGTATGGGAGGAGATGTAGAACCCCGGTATGTTGGGGGGAAATTAGACAGAAAGACTTTGCGAGTCTCGAAGTGGTCAAAGCTACTTCCGACAAATTTGAACAAATCAAAGCTCGCATGAAAGCCGTTAAAGACAGACAGAAATCATATGCGGACAAGAGAAGAAGAGCATAGATGTAACATCCATGATTTTTCCGGCCTAATTTTTTATTTTATTTCACAACCTATTTCAATTACGTACCGGTTCAACATAATATTTCACATTATTCACTATTTTAAACATGTATCAATTTAACGTTTCAACTTAGCTTATACATAGTACTTTTTATTAAATATATAACATATGCATGTATAATTATATAAGATGTATATATATATATATATATATATATATATATATATATAATTTGCTAAAATCAAAATAAAACTTATAAAGTTTTAATCATGTAAGTACACTTTTTTATATATATGTAAATGTATTTATTTATGGGTAAATAAATAAATATACGTATATATTTTTAATAGATAATTCATTTACAAAGTTTGTTATTTTATAAAAAAAATGGAATTTATCTCTTTATAAAATATTTATAATTAAATAGATAATAAATTAAATTTTTATAAAACAAAATGATTTAGTCTTGAACCTTTATCAAGATTTTGAACCATTTGACATGTCCCTTTGACTTTCTGAAGTCAACATGGACGACTTGTGCAATTCGAGTCGAATTCGATCAAGTTTCAGAATCGTAGGACTTCCATGTATACATGAATGCCTCACAAACGACTTCCAGTTCAAATAATCAATTAATTAAACGGTAATTGCGGGCAACATTGAAATTGAACGCGTTTGACTCTTAAGAGTCTACCCGGGTCAAAAATTCGATCTCAATCCGTGGGATCAATAGAGCGTAAAGGTCGGAAATCATGCTCAGACGTTACTGGCAAGTTTCCAAACACAAATCATTACCTAATTCATCGAAATTAACTGGATTGATTCAAAATTCAAATCCCGTGTCCATTTCAAACAAATTCTTATCAAGTTGAATAATTCTGGTAAAATTGAAGCATACAACTCATTCCCACACACTCACGACACCTCCCTTTTACTCTCGTCGCTCTCAAACCCGTCCCAAATCACCTCTGCGATTCGGTCAACCTCCGAAGTACTCGAACAGGTACACTGCAATCGATCTCATCATTCCTGCAACCGTTCCAGGTAATTAAACCACCCCTACTCTCGTTTTAGTCCCATGAACGAAAGCCCTAACACACCTTTTGCAATCTGTGTGAAATTGGAGTGGATTGGGGCTAGGGCTCGGTTTGCGCGAATGGGAAGAAGATGGATTTGGGGTTTTTTTTGTTGTTGTTAAATAGATAAGGTACTGAAATTTAGCAAGGCTTGATGCCCAGAACACTTGGTTAGAACTCGGCTCCTATGCACTCCGGGTCGCGGGTTCGAACCCGGCCAGACCCATTTTACTTGTTTTTGCTCTTGTTTTATACATGACTCATGTATAATCTATAAAAGAAAAAAAAAACTTACTAATAAATGGTTAAAAAGCCAAACTCCTTATAAACTCTCAAGGGTTTTTTACAATTGTTACCATTTAAATAAAAAGCATGTATAAATATATGTTTTATTATTTTTAAAAACATTTTGATTACCACCTTATGTATATATTGCAAAAAAACATGACAACACAATTGTTCTAATCACTCATACATATATAATAATAATATTTTTATATATATACGAATAATGTTTTAAATCAATCTTGTTGGAAGTGGACAAAGGTTTTCAATTAATGCCGTTTTTCAAATAAAAATATATACACATATTCATAACTACGTCTAATTATTATTATTATTATTATTATTATTTTGAATAGTATGTGAGTATTATTATTCTTAACACGTGCACTCAATTATTGCTAATTATATATTACATTTGAAATCTTTGGGTTATAATATATTTTGATATGAAAGAAATTATTTTTCTTTTTATAAGTAAATTGTTTGGTAAAGCAATAAAACCATTTATTTAATTTATTTTTATAATCATTTAAAACAAATTGTATACTTTTAAATTACTAAATAATTACGACTAAATTAATTAATTAGTTTAGTTATAATTTTTACACTAATTATTCATAGAATTTAAATTATAAATAAATAAAAAATTTATTTATTTATTTAACTACTTAATTATTTATTCACTTGCTAACAAAAGAAAACCAATTATTTATTCAAAAATACACAATTGTTATTTGAAACTCAAAATAACTATTTTCTTATTAAAATGAGTAAACCCACATTAATCCCTTCGCGCGTTAGGACTTCCTTATTCATTTGTACAAATTATTGATACACATATTCCATCAAAACATAGGTTAATCTTGTGATTAGCTAGAACAAATGTGCATCAACATACTTGTATGACTTTCAAGCTACTCATTTTCAAGGTGAGTTTTACACAGCCCCTTTTTACATTGTTTTACATTTTGGGGTGAAACATGAATATTACTTACAGTGATTTACACAAACTACACAATACAAATCCACTTTACAATTTGTGTGCAATTTGAGCTTTATGTTTGAGTACTAGGTGTGTTAACTACTTTGTGTGCAATTACATGTGCAATCATTAACTATTCAAGCCGACGGTTAACAATGATAGATCTATTGAGTCTGACAAACCCACCCAGATTGGGGTGATTGTTACCGACAACACAATTTTGCATGCTAGTTACAAAGGTTTGACTGTACTCTTGGTTACACAATAGTAACTCCCCATAATTGCCTTATTAATCATGACTTGTATGGATTTGTTTACACATAACGCTTTGATGCTATTTAGAGTCAAAACCTATGTATGCTCACCAACTTTTTAGTTGACCTCGTTTTCATCATGTTTCAGGTACAAAAGTTTGAGTTGATCAAGTTGATTCACTTAGGTTGTGGACCTAGTTAATTGAATCAAAATATGTTATGTATTTCAAGAATTCTTGTATTGTTGAATTTGGTGTTATGAATGAAATGTAACGTTTTAATATATTGAATTTTAGTCAACCATGTGCTGATGAACAGTCTACATGTCCCGCCCCGACGTTTCCGCCGTCGGTTGGGGTGTGACAGATTGGTATCAGAGCCTTGGTTATAGGGAATTAGGTTATTAGAAACTTTTGACCTAGACTATAACCTTAGGACACCCACAGTATGCCATGCTACTATATGATTACATGATTAATACTTGTGTGAATATTTTTACATGTTATCCTAAGTAATTTCAATGCATGCTACAATACTTAGTAGTTTATATGTCACACTACTTGATAACCCTTTGTGCTTACATTCATTACTATCTACATACTACATATGTGTTTCATTAAGTGCTATCCTAAGTTTTAAACACACACACACACACATCAAATTCTCCGTACAGCTTTGGACTCACACACATGATACTATCACCTCTTGTGGACAAAGACTTAAACTATTGGGCCTAATACCCATTAATAATAAACTAAGAAGCACATCTATCCTCCAAGAAGAAGAAGCCCACTGAAATGCATAAACCTTACTTTCGGACCACAAGGCCCGGTCCACAACAATTCTCATCATAACCATGAGTCCAACAATAGTGTTATTAGTACATGATGACTGGAAGAGTGTGTAGGCCCATGAGAAATTCTGGCCAAGGAAAGACAGGGTACTTAAGTGTGTCCTAGTGACCCACCCCTCTTTCCTGGGAATTCTCCTTAGGGATACACTACTTATAGGTCAAGTGTACTCCTAAAATACTATTGTGAAGACTCGGTGTTATGACTAGTCAAACTCTAAACCTATGAGAACTCCTATATTTGACACTCAGTATTTTATTATCGCTTATAACCTTTCCATTGTTTTCCTGCTAAGCATGGACTCCTACTCTCCTTCCTCCCCGGTATACCGTCCCGGAGCAGAGTCTGATTGGGAAGAAGACATTGGGTCACCCGTGTATCAGTCACCAACACCCCCAACTGTCAGGCCAAGGTTTAACGTAAGGAACACTGGCCCCATACTTTGAGCATCTGGATCACCCCCACCCAGAAACCAGTATTAGACACCCCATCTACACACTCAGTTACCACCCCCACTAAGAGACCCATATCTAATGCCCGACCCGTATCATCCTAACCCTTGGGTAAGGCATACCATGGCACCCACTAGTGCCATGGGAATTCCAATCAATGACATTCACCAATATGTGAGAGCCTCAGAGCTTGAGAGGCAAAGAATGGGGCACGAGATAAGGCACGACTTGTAGGGACAGAGAATGGATAGCCCAGTGAATCAATTAGGGTATCAAAAGGAGTTAATTTCCATCCTCGAAAAAGAAATGCTTGAGAATCGCACGGAAACAGCTAGAGCTGAAGCAAGATCGACTACCCGAGTGACCAGAGCGGTGCTCGTCTTGGTGATTATCTTCTTTCTAGTGGAAAGCTACCAGAGACGTTAGCAGAAATTTCTATTTACTGTCCCTAAATTTTCAGTTTGAGAACCATTTCCCTATGTTTTGAACAATGTTTAACATTTCAGCATTTAATAAATTTTATATTTTTCAAACTCTAAAGTTATTATTCATTGATTTGATACGTTGAGTGTGAGTTACATCCATCATATTTTCATCAAGATTCTCCAAGTATCACCTTCTTCATTCACCGCAATTTAGTACACTACCGGCAATCTCCTTCATAAACAAATCATCCTATTATTTGATTTAAACGACCTCATTATTTTGTTCAAACAAAACGTTTATCTAACTTTTAGATAATGCTTGAAATATGAATGTTCTATAAACATTTTCACCAGGTAAGGAAACTTAATGCAACCTGTTTTATAAAAGCATTATCTCAAATTGATAAAATGACTTTCTCGTTAAATTAACTATTTCTAAATCTTGACTAAATTAATGTACAACTACTTGTTTAGCCATTAATTTCTCTAAAGAATATTCTCCCTATAATAATTGAAAAGTTAATAAAAAGATTTTCCTATAAATTTTCCATTCAACTCATTTGTTTCACTATCTTATGTATCTACAACCAAGAACAAATTACAATTACCTATTGTCAAACAAAGATCAGTTATTTGTAAACATATTTCCCAGAATATTTTCAGAATCTCCTCGTTACCTTTCACTTGCCGCTTCAAAAGACAATCCATTCTGCATAGACGTTAACTATCCCTACAAAACTCAATGAGACTTAGGAAGCTAGAACCCAGCCACCCATACCATTCACGAACGCCAAACAACACACTTCTCTACAACACTTGATCACATACAAAACTCGTTAGTATACGTCACATACAAAACTCGTTAGTATACGTCACACACGAAATTCAATAACTTACGTATGCACGTTCACAAGATACATAGCACAATCACATAATACATGCAACTTGTTTATTTGCAGTACACATGCTACTAGATTGAGCGCATAATACATGAAACTTGGTTGTTTGCAATATACATGATACATAACAATTGTTTGTTTAGTACATAATACTAGATTGGCCACATTAAACATGAAACTCATTTGGTTACAAAGTACATGATACCAAATTGCGCACATTATACGATATACGTGATACTAAATTGCATGTATTACACATGAAAGTTTACAGAATACATGGTACTAAGTTGTTAACATTATACATGAAATTCATTTCTTACCATATACATGATGCTAAGTGGTCCATGTTACACATGAAACCTATTCGATTACAAACTACATGACGTTAGGTTATACATGAGATTTGGGTGTTACATTATACACGAAACTAAATTGCTTACAATTGTTGCAATTGATTGATCACATTATATACTAAGTATGGTCATACACTTTTTTCACCAAAGTTGAAAACCATAACACATTGAAACAACCCGGTGTTTGACGTATTCTTGTTCAAACACGAGTAAACTATGGGACTTTAAGTTATACTACCTTATTACTCCTTAGTTGCTAACTGACCGGCCTATCTAAGGACACGGTTACTTATTAACCACTCATATGGGAAAACAATAGACATGAACTAAATGATTTTGTGCCCTTTTGACCCACACACAACGGAAGGATCTATACGGACTATGCGATGATTCGAGTAATTACGGGTGCACACGTAATTATAAAAATCAACGCATGGAAAACATAGTGAATTTTGTCGTGTGTTGTGACCTAAAACCTATCGTGATATAACAACGAAACTAATGTGATATGACAAGAGCATGGTGGATACGCCGATGGTACTTCCTATATATAAGTGCCCTATCATATTATCTTGAGTAGTGTTGTTCGTGTCACGTGAAGTTTTGACCTAGACCAATGTTTGTGCATTCTCTTAATCCACTGACAACTCCTGAGCATATTAGGCTACACCTTAATCAAACCCTGATCATCAAATTCCGATCAAATCCATTCCAAGCAGTGCATTTCACCTTTAGAATCCAAATTGTTATTCGACAGTTTTACTCCTTAAACCCACTTGAAAACTAAATTCATTACCATCATTCATATCCGACTATGAATATCAAAACTTGTGCCTAGTCATCAGTTACACTCCCAAAATCTAACAATCAAAACTCGTTGACAATCCTAACTCACCTCTTTTCAAATTCAATAGCCTTCACTAATTAAATTTCGGGACGAAATTCCCTTAACATGGGTAGACTGTAACATCCATGATTTTTCCGGCCTAATTTTTTATTTTATTTCCCAACCCATTTCAATTCCGTACTGGTTCAACATAATATTTCACATTATTCACTATTTTAAACATGTATCAATTTAACGTTTCAACTTAGCTTATACATAGTACTTTCTATTAAATATATAACATATGCATGTATAATTATATAAGATGTATATATATATATATATATATATATATAATTTGCTTAAATCAAAATAAAACTTATAAAGTTTTAATCATGTAAGTACACCTTTTTATATATATGTAAATGTATTTATTTATGGGTAAATAAATAAATATATGTATATATTTTTAATAGATAATTCATTTACAAAGTTTGTTATTTTATAAAAAAAATGGAATTTATCTCTTTATAAAATATTTATAATTAAATAGATAATAAATTAAATTTTTATAAAACAAAATGATTTAGTCTTGAACCTTTATCAAGATTTTGAACCATTTGACATGTCCTTTTGACTTTCTGAAGTCAACATGGACGACTTGTGCAATTCAAGTCGAATTCGATCAAGTTTCAGAATCGTAGGACTTCCATGTATACATGAATGCCTCACAAACGACTTCCAGTTCAAATAATCAATTAATTAATCGGTAATTGCGGGCAACATTGAAATTGAACGCGTTTGACTCTTAAGAGTCTACCCGGGTCAAAAATTCGATCTCAATCCGTGGGATTAATAGAGCGTAAAGTTCGGAAATCATGCTCAGACGTTACTTGCAAGTTTCCAAACCCAAATCATTACCTAATTCATCGAAATTAACTGGATTGATTCAAAATTCAAATCCCATGTCCATTTCAAACAAATTCTTATCAAGTTGAATAATTTTGGTAAAATTGAAGCATACAACTCATTCCCACACACTCACGACACCTCCCTTTTACTCTCGTCGCTCTCAAACCCGTCCCAAATCACCTCTGCAATTCGGTCAACCTCCGAAGTGCTCGAACCGGTACACTGCAATCGATCTCATCATTCCTATAACCGTTCCAGGTAATTAAACCATCCCTACTCTCGTTTTAGTCCCACGAACGAAAGCCCTAACACACCTTTTGCAATATGTGTGAAATTGGAGTGGATTGGGGCTAGGGTTCGGTTTGCGCGAATGGGAAGAAGATGGATTTGGTTTTTTTTTGTTGATGTTAAATAGATAAGGTACTGTAATTTAGCAAGGCTTGATGCCCATATCACTTGGTTAGAACTCGGCTCCTATGCACTCCGGGTCGCGGGTTCGAACCCGGCCAGACCCATTTTACTTGTTTTTACTCTTGTTTTATACATGACTCATGTATAATCTATAAAAGAAAAAAAAACTTACTAATAAATGGTTAAAAAGCCAAACTCCTAATAAACTCTCAAGGGTTTTTTACAATTGTTACCATTTAAATAAAAAGCATGTATAAATATATGTTTTATTATTTTTAAAAACATTTTGATTACCAAATTATGTATATATTGCAAAAAAACATGACAACACAATTGTTCTAATCACTCATACATATATAAAAATATACATACGAATAGTGTTTTAAATCAATCTTGTTGAAAGTGCACAAAGGTTTTCAATTAATGCCCTTTTTCAAATAAAAATATATACACATATTCATAACTACGTCTAATTTTTATTATTATTATTTTGAATAGTATGTGAGGATTATTATTCTTAACACGTGCACTCAATTATTGCTAATTATATATTACATTTGAAATCATTGGGTTATAATATATTTTGATATGAAAGAAATTATTTTCCTTTTTATAAGTAAATTGTTTGGTAAAGCAATAAAACCATTTATTTAATTTATTTTTATAATGATTTAAAACAAATTGTATACTTTTAAATTACTAAATAATTATGACTAAATTAATTAATTAGTTTAGTTATAATTTTTACACTAATTATTCATAGAATTTAAATTATAAATAAATAAAAAATTTATTTATTTATTTAACTACTTAATTATTTATTCACTTGCTAACAAAAGAAAACGAATTATTTATTCAAAAATACACAATTGTTATTTGAAACTCAAAATAACTATTTTCTTATTAAAATGAGTAAACCCACATTAATCCCTTCGCGCGTTAGGACTTCCTTATTCATTTGTACAAATTATTGATACACATATTCCATCAAAACATAGGTTAATCTTGTGATTAGCTAGAACAAATGTGCATCAACATACTTGTATGACTTTCAAGCTACTCATTTTCAAGGTGAGTTTACACAGCCCCTTTTTACATTGTTTTACATTTTGGGGTGAAACATGAATATTACTTACAGTGATTTACACAAACTACACAATACAAATCCACTTTACAATTTTTGTGTAATTTGAGCTTTATGTTTGAGTACTAGGTGTGTTAACTACTTTGTGTGCAATTACATATGCAATCATTAACTATTCAAGCCGACGGTTAACAATGATAGATCTATTGAGTCTGACAAACCCACCCAGATTGGGGTGATTGTTACCGACAACACAATTTTACATGCTAGTTACAAAGGTTTGACTGTACTCTTGGTTACACAATAGTAACTCCCCATAATTGCCTTATTAATCATGACTTGTATGGATTTGTTTACACATAACGCTTTGATGCTATTTAGAGTCAAAACCTATGTATGCTCACCAACTTTTTAGTTGACCTCGTTTTCATTATGTTTCAGGTACAAAAGTTTGAGTTGATCAAGTTGATTCATTTAGGTTGTGGACCTAGTTAATTGAATCAAATAAATATGTTATGTATTTCAAGAATTCTTGTATTGTTGAATTTGGTGTTATGAATGAAATGTAACGTTTTAATATATTGAATTTTAGTCAACCATGTGCTCATGAACAGTCTACATGTCCCGCCCCGACGTTTCCGCCGTCGGTTGGGGTGTGACAATAGTGTTTTAGGTAGGGGAGATGGTACTATTAAAAGTATCGCCCTGGAAAGGAATCATCCGATTCAGGAAGCGCGGCAAACTAAGTCAGATGTTTGTCGGACCATTCAAAATCCTAGCAAAAGTTGGTCACGTTGCCTGTCGACTTGACCTACCAGATGAGCTCAGTGGAATTCACCCTATATTCCACTGACGATACAGCTCACATATAATGAGATCGAACTAGATAATGGTTTAAACTTTGTAGAAGAACCAATAACTATTCTTGACCGAGCCGAGAAACGACTACGCAATAAGTCGATTCCTTTGGTTAAAGTACAATGGAAGCACAGAAAAGGGTCAGAATCTACTTGGGAAAAAGAGGGTGAGATGAAGGAATTGTACCCTCAACTGTTTAACTTGTAGCATGTTTCGAGGACGAAACCTCTATAAGGTGGGTAGACTTGTAACATCCCGATATAATAAAACAGATTAATGGAAGCAAGGTCGGGAATTAATTAATGGAAAAGCGAAAGAAATGGGAGCGGGCTTGGGCTTGGGCCCAATGGTTCGATATGGACCCATGTATATAACAATATGATCAGCCTCTCTTTCCCTCATTCATCATCTTCAACCTTGAAACCCTAGAGAGTGAGAGAGAGAGAATTCTAGAGAGGGAAAGCTCAAGAAGACCCATTCAAGCTTGGAATCTGCTCTCATCTTGTCTCTCCATCATCCTTGATCGATTCAACATGAAGAACCTCGAGTTTTAAGGTAAGAATCAACCTCAGATCTGAGTTTTTCTTCAAAAATGGGGTTTTAGGGTTTATGGGGTTTTTAAACATAAAGGAAGGATTTTTTTACGTATGAAAAATGGATTAAAGCTCAGATCTAGCTTCATGGAATCTTGATAAACGTTTTGAACAAAACAGTTAAGGTTTTGGATAAAAAAATCAGACCTGTAAATGCTCAATGTTCTTGAGACGACTCTCGAGATTCGGCCACCTACATATGGCGACTCTCAGTGAGGAAAAAGAAGAGAGTCGACTGTCAGAGAGTCGACTATCAGAGTCAACTGTCAGAAAGTCAACTGTCTGAGAACCGGCCCTCTAAGTAAAACGCTGAGTATCGACCCAATACACAACACAAAGTCCTAAACGCAAGTTCATGCGACACTCATGAGTGTGGCTAGCGATTCTTGTGACACCCCAGAAAAAAAAATTTATTTTAATTTTTGGGACGATGTGACAATCCGGACTTTTCAGTTAATTCCGTTAAGTTTCTTATTAAAAACTTAACCCCGTTAATCAAATCTAACTCCAAGGACTAATTCGGTCACAATATTAACTCAAAAATACAAGGACTAGGACTGTAATTACCCTAAACCTATTTGATTGACTTTCTAAGTCAAAATTAAGAATTTTGTGTTCAGTTTGACTTTTAAAAGTCAAACCCGTGGATTCTTGACTCAAAAATTGAACTCCACGGCAGAAATTCGTAGAGGTTGTAATCGAAATACACGATCCCTGTCATAAACGCACATCATTAGAACTATTACACTACCATTAAATCGAATTAACACCAATTATGAACAATCATAACGTAACCGTCACCTCTATCATCCCCAATCATCAAATTGATCAAAACCATGTATCATTTTCACGAATTGAACTCCTGCACACTTCAAACGATCCTCATTAGAGTTTTTGCACACGTCTATTCGATTGGATTTGCACCAGAAACCACCGGAAATCGAACCAGTCATCGTCGGAGCCTCTTTAGTCGAACTCTATCAATCCTTCATCTTCCTGGTAATTGTTTTTCATCATTAGTTTCGTTTTTACTCGTCAATTGAAATCCCTATCATTACCAGGGCTTACATTATCAATTCAATCAAAATCTATAACCTAGGGTTCATCATTGACCGGTTTAATCGAACCCTAGTCTAGACCCAATAAAAATACAATTAAACGATACGGTCAGATTCGCAATACCAATTAATTTGAAAGCCCTCTGTCAATTTGATATTTTATTATCAAGATCATCGTGATCCGAATCTAGGGTTCATACGAAACCCACTTTGGAGCTTTTGATTCTAAACTCGATAAGAATTCAATTAGATCATATGGTTAGACTCGAAACCATCTACTCTTTGAAAGCCCCATATCAACTGAATCAAATAAAATCGAATTGATTATGAACCGTAAACTAGGGTTAGTTCATATTATAATTTGGGGTTTTTTTATCTCAGACACAACCTGAACAGGTGAATTTCACGGCCCCTTTTTACTTGTTTTACTATTGGGGGAGAAACATGCTTACTCACAAACGTATTTTACTTGTTTTCCTGTTGAGGAAGAAACAAACATGAACACCAACTATCATACTTTTACTTGTTTTCCCCGTGGGGGAGAAACAGGTACGCAAGCAAATATTATTTTACATGTTTTCCCGTTAGGGGAGAAAACATGACGCAACTATTTGATTATGGTACTTTATATGATATCACTGTTGAGGCTAAGCGTAACACACTATCACAGAAAGTCCTCATCTTATATCGGACCGTTAATATGGATCTTAGCGAGGTAATTTTTAGTAGTACTACTGGGTTTGACAAGCCCCACCCGCGTTAGTCGCGCTAACTCGATTGGATATCGAACGGGTGAAATGTTAGCCTACTCACATTGGCCAGAGTTGATAGACCTGGCAGGAGGCATATAAACACAGTCAGCTTCGGTTGCGAGCGCTTTAGTAAGACATGAACATAGGTTAGCTACCTATAGATATGCATATTGAATATACATAATCTGGCAAACACACTCTTATTGTAAACTTGAAACCTGTGAACTCACCAACCTCGTGTTAACACTTTTTTCTTACATGTTTCTCAGGTCGCTAAGGCACAGGTTGCACACTTAGGACTTGCATGGAGTCCTACTGTCATATTATCCATTTCAAACCTTTGAAACAGTTTACTTATTTACATTGATTGACGCCTATTGCGTGTAATTACTTTTGATTTCATATTAACGTTTACGCTTCCGCATTAACTCTGAACTTTTATGTTTTGACATTTCAAGTCCCATATAGTGTCGTTTGATGTAACTAATGACTGAGATCCTGGTGTGTCACCTTCCAAACGGTAAAAATCCGTTAGTTGAAATTGGGGGTGTGACAGATTGGTATCAGAGACATTGGTTATAGAGAACTAGGATTGCATACTAGACTATAACCTCACACATTAGTTACACGGCACAGACACTTATACGTGATACATATAGCAACTATACATTGCAGTGCGGGCATGTAACACCATCCGTATCACCCTCAGTTGGCCAGGGACACATCATTTGCATTGCATCATCATTCCCAGTGACGACACTCGGGGAATCACCGGAACATCATCCACTCCCGTTCGAGGGCAGCGAGACGGAGCCTTCGGAGGACTCACTTACATCACCATCACCCGTTAGGTATGGTGGGATTTCTCAGGTCCATGTTATGGACGACACTCAGCACTAACGCATATCTCTTTGGGAATTGGGATCGTCGGAGGCGAGTCCCTACTGTACTCGCTAGCAACAATACGCCGACTGAAGGCAGACCGTTACATGCATTATTACAGAATCTATTGACACATAGATGTCATCACTTTCCCGAGCCATGGACTCGCGTCTTTGGTCGATATTCTGTTGAGAATAGATCGAACACAAATCTGAGAACGCATTACTCAATGCATACTCAAACCCTATCTTGACTAAGTTGAAAGGACAGCTACCTTGCTGCTTTCTGTAACTTGTATTCAGGAAATCAATTTCATTTTTCGAAGTCGCATTTCATGTACATGTTTGTTACATGTTCTCATTTACAATCCGCTGGATTGGACTCATGTATTGTGTATCACTCGAGTGAATACTCGGAGCAAACCATCCTCGACTACTCACCCCGATATGAGTTCTAATTGATCAACTTATGGTTGATGACTAAGCTTCTCAATGACTTATCATATCTGACAACACTCTGTACTCAACAATATAACCTAAAGGACATTATGACACAGGACAGGAAGAACAAGGGTGAGCATGCAAAGCAAATTAGCATTACGGGTGCACACGTAATAGTAATTTGAGGTGCATGTAAGTCCTGGTGAAACCTAGTATGTCGATAAATGGTTCTAAGCAGTGATCTATAAACTTAAACTTCCACTGTCAGTAGAAGTTCTTGTAACCCACTCAACGACTATTTGGTATAGACCCGTTCAACAATTGATAGACGCGACTATGAGGTTGAAGGTGTTTACAGACACACTGGACTATCATTAATGAAATCCATCAATATTATTTTCACTCATGTAAGAGTCTTAGTGACCTTACGACTCTCATTCCAACTTAATCAATGGAACCACCTAGAGTGAAACTCTAGTAGAACCTCCGGATAAAACCACCGACTCCAACTATGTATACAGAATTTGAGGAATTCTTTCTATGCTAACACGTTATTCCTTACAATCCTACAATAGATCCCACTTGAACTTGTTATCTCATCCTGTGACTAATCCTTAGTCTAACTTTGAATTTTACTCCAGCATATTCAATCCTGTAAACAGATTTCTTTCTTCACGAAATGATTCCGTTGATCCAATGACATTAGGAAACGAAGATTTAACCTAACCAACCATCAGTCGAACGCAACTACTTAAACATACACCCTACCTCTTGTGCTACTGGAATCTATATCTCATTAGACTTTTCTTCCTTACATGTGAACCTCTTCCCTTAGCCTATGCATTGGCTGACACTTGCCTTATAAACACTGGTCTCATTAGAAGTCTCAGCATGACTTCATGAATTTCATGTTGGTGCGGTCGTACTCCGACTCTATTAGCAACTAAGTACACTATAGGGATAGAAGACGGTCAAGTAATCGAAACAACTCACAATCTTAAGGCGTGTTAACTAGGATTGGCTGATCAAAAGATTGACATTGACCTTATGCCAGTCACACTCGGCAACTTCGACGTAATTGTCAGTATGGATTGGTTATCTAAGAACCAAGCCGAAATGATTTGTCGTGAGCAAATTTGTTCGCCTACCTCTCCCGAGTGGAGAAACCCTTTCTATCCAAGGTGAAAGAGTTGGTGCAGTCATAGGCATTATATCCTTCATGAAAGCACAAAGATGTCTTCGAAAGGGGCATACGGCTATTTTGGCCCTTGTTGCTGAGCAGCCTTCAGAAGAGAATAAGATCGAAGATATTCCCGTTGTGCGTGAATTTATGGAAGTATTTCCCGAGGATCTGCCCGGTTTGCCACCGCACCGTCAGGTTGAGTTCCAAATTGATTTAGCACCCGGAGCAGCACCGATTGCTACAGACTGGCACCAAGTGAATTGCAGGAACTGTCCACTCAATTGCAAGATTTATTGGATAAAGGTTTCATCCGACCTAGTTCATCACCGTGGGGAGCTCCGGTACTATTTTTCAAGAAGAAGGACGGTACGTTCCGTATGTGTATTGATTACCGGGAGCTGAATAGAGTCACAATCAAGAACCGCTACCCTTTACCTCACATTGATGACCTTTTTGATCAACTCCAAGGATCAAGTTTCTATTCCAAAATAGATCTTAGGTCCGGCTATCATCAGTTAAGAGTCTGAGAAGAAGATATCTCTAAGACTGCATTCAGAACAAGGTACGGCCACTACGAATTTATGGTCATGCCTTTCGGTTTAACCAACGCACCCGCGGTATTCGTGGACCTCATGAACCGTGTGTGTAAGCCTTACCATGACCAGTTCGTTATCGTTTTCATCGACGACATCCTTATATATTCCAAGAACAAGGAAGAACATGAGGAACATCTGCGTCTAATTTTGGAACTACTTAAGCAAGAGCAACTTTATGCTAAGTTTTCCAAATGTGAATTCTGGATTCGAGAGGTTTAATTCTTAGGACATGTGGTTAATGAGAAAGGGATACATGTCGACCCATCCAAAATAGAAGCCATCAAGAATTGGGCAGCACCGACGACTCCGACTGAGGTGCGATAATTTCTAGGATTGACTGGTTATTACCGTCGTTTCATCGAAGGATTTTCAAAGAATGCACAACCTTTCACCGCCCTAACTCAAAACGGAAAAGCCTATAATTGGGGCGATAACCAAGAGTCAGCTTTCCAGCACCTCAAACAGAAACTTTGCAGTGCACCTATTTTAGCTCTTCCGGAAGGAACCGGTGATTTTGTAGTGTATTGTGATGCATCTATTCAAGGTCTGGGTTGTGTCTTAATGCAACGCGATAAGGTAATCGCATACGCTTCACGTCAGTTAAAGATTCACCAGAAAAACTACACCACTCATGATCTAGAGTTGGGAGCAGTAGTTTTTGCACTTAAGATATGGAGACATTACTTGTATGGTATCAAATGCACCATCTACCCCGATCACAAAAGCCTCCAGCATATCTTCGAGCAGAAGGAGTTGAACATGCGACAACGTCGTTGGGTTGAACTTTTAAATGATTACGACTGTGCGATCTGGTATCATCCGGGTAAAGCTAACGTTGTGGCTGATGCACTAAGTTGAAAGGAAACGAAACCCAAACGAGTTCGAGCGTTACAACTCACTATTCACCCTGGATTGCCTGACAGAATCCGTAGTGCTCAACTTGAAGCCTTGAAAGAAGATAACCTACCGTTAGAAGGTACACGTGGCATGGAAGCACAACTTGAGGTAAAATCTGACGGAATTCGTTACTTCGTCGAACGAATATGGATTCCAGTGTTCGGAAATTTAAGGGAACTAATCATGGATGAAGCTCATAAATCTCGTTACTCCATTCATCCGGGTTCCGATAAAATGTACCATGATCTAAAAGTACTATATTGGTGGCCGAAGATGAAGGCCGATATAGCCACCTATGTTAGTAAATGTCTGACTTGCGCGAAGGTCAAAGTCGAATACCAAAAACCATCCGGTCTTCTACAACAACCAGAAATCCCTATGTGGAAATGGGAACAAATATCCATGGATTTCATCACCAAATTACCACGAACCCCTGCTGGATGTGATACTATATGGGTAATTGTTGATCGATTAACAAAATCTGCTCATTTCCTAGCAATCAAGGAAACCGACAAAATGGATAAACTTACTCGTACATACTTGAAAGAAATAGTCTCTCGGCACGGGGTGCCAATCTCCATTATTTCGGATCGTGATGCACGATTCACTTCTCGTTTCTGGCAGTCGTTACATAAGGCCTTATGCACGCGTTTAGATATGAGCACAGCATACCATCCTCAAACTGATGGCCAAACAGAACGTACTATCCAAACTATGGAGGACATGCTACGAGCTTGTGTGATCGATTTCGGTAATACTTGGGAGTCTCACCTACCGTTGGTGGAGTTCTCCTACAACAACAACTATCACACTAACATCAAGGCAGCTCCATTTGAAGCACTTTATGGACGGAAATGCCGTTCTCCCATCTGTTGGACCGAGGTTGGAGATAGCCAACTCACAGGTCCTGAACTCGTATTTGAAACTTCCGAAAAGATCGTTCAAATTAGAAACCGTATGGCGGCAGCTCGTGATCGTCAAAAGAGCTATGCCGACAAGCGTCGTAAACCTTTGGAGTTTCAAGTAGGTGACATGGTCTTACTCAAAGTCTCACCTTGGAAAGGTGTCATTCGTTTCGAAAAACGAGGCAAACTGAATCCTCGGTATGTTGGACCTTTCAAAATATTAAAGAGAATCGGACCAGTAGCGTATCAACTTGACTTACCTGAAGGACTGAGTGGTGTACACAACGTCTTTCACATCTCAAATTTGAAGAAATGTCTAGCTGACGAATCTCTCGCAGTTCCTCTTGAGGAACTACACGTTGATGAACATTTATGTTTCATCGAAGAACCTGTGAAAATTATGGATAGGGAAGTTAAAACGTTAAAGCACAGTAAGATCCCTATTGTCAGAGTTCGTTGGAACTCGAAACGCGGACCGGAATTCACATGGGAGCGCGAGGATCAGATGATGCTCAAATATCCTAATCAGTTCAAGCACTCAACGTCAAATTCTTAAGGTACTATTTAATTTTCGGGACGAAAATTCTTTCAACTAGGGGATGATGTGACACCTCAGAAATTTTTTATTTTATTTTAATTTTCGGAACGAAAATTCTTTCAACTAAGGGATGATGTGACAATCCGGACTTTTCAGTTAATTCCGTTAACTATTCCGTTAAGTTTCTTATTAAAAACTTAACCCCGTTAATCAAATCTAACTCCAAGGACTAATTCGGTCACAATATCAACTCAAAAATACAAGGACTAGGACTGTAATTACCCTAAACCTATTTGATTGACTTTCTAAGTCAAAATTAAGAATTTTGTGTTCAGTTTGACTTTTAAAAGTCAAACCCGTGGATTCTTGACTCAAAAATTGAACTCCACGACAGAAATTCGTAGAGGTTGTAACCGAAATACACGATCTCTGTCATAAACGCACATCATTAGAACTATTACACTACCATTAAATCGAATTAACACCAATTATGAACAATCATAACGTAACCGTCACCTCTATCATCCCCGATCATCAAATTGATCAAAACCATGTATCATTTTCACGAATTGAACTCCTGCACACTTCAAACGATCCTCATTAGAGTTTTTGCACACGTCTATTCGATTGGATTTGCACCAGAAACCACCGGAAATCGAACCAGTCATCGTCGGAGCCTCTTTAGTCGAACTCTATCAATCCTTCATCTTCCTGGTAATTGTTTTTCATCATTAGTTTCGTTTTTACTCGTCAATTGAAATCCCTATCATTACCAGGGCTTACATTATCAATTCAATCAAAATCTATAACCTAGGGTTCATCATTGACCGGTTTAATCGAACCCTAGTCTAGACCCAATAAAAATACAATTAAACGATACGGTCAGATTCGCAATACCAATTAATTTGAAAGCCCTCTGTCAATTTGATATTTTATTATCAAGATCATCGTGATCCGAATCTAGGGTTTTGATTCTAAACTCGATAAGAATTCAATTAGATCACATGGTTAGACTCGAAACCATCTACTCTTTGAAAGCCCCATATCAACTGAATCAAATAAAATCGAATTGATTATGAACCGTAAACTAGGGTTAGTTCATATTATAATTTGGGGTTTTTGATCTCAGACACAACCTGAACCAAATTAAACTATATCAATGGATTCGCAGTGTTCAAACATGTAAAAGCCCCATCATTCCAACAATTTTTAATATCAGAATCGATCGATTGAATTCATGTTTATAATCTAGGGTTTCGACGATTTAAAACTCGAATTAACAGTTTCAAATGTATTGTTTTTGCAATTAAATCCTAACCTCGGATTCACTATTGACTGATGAATGAAACCCCTATAACCTTCGGGCTGTTTGTGGTCGAAATCGACGGATGGGGAAAGGTTTCGAACCGGTGTATGGGAGGGAAACCCACTGGACTTGGGTGTTAAAACTATTTGAAACTGATGATGTTCGCGATAGCCTAGCGGCCGGGACTGGTTAAGACAGTGTGCGTGTGTGGGAGAGACCCGGGTTCGAGACCGGGCTCCCACAATTATTTTTAAACATTTTTCTATTAATATTTAATTAATAAAAATCAAACCCTATAATATTGTATTATTATATAAATGGGTTTTAACTCGGAAAACAACCCGTAAGCTCGGGTTTGAAGTATTAGTTTGTTTTTATAAATTATACCCACTTTTATAAATAATATATTATTATTATTAACAAGTAAAAATAATATATTTATATTATTTTTAAGCCGTAAACTCGTGTAAAATAATATGTTTATATTATTCCCAAATTGTGACCCGTATTATTAAATAATATATATTTATATTATTTCAAGTCATTTTATAACGCCGTAAATCAATCGAGACTAAATAATAATATAACTAATTATATTATCCACTCGTATATATATATTATTATTTATGTCGTTCGTCGCGTAAAGTCATTCCTAAACCCGTGGACGCGTTCGTCCACTCTCGTTTATTGGAGCAGTTCTTTTAAGGACGTTCCTCGTTTTCCGTGTCACAGTCACAACTCCCATTATCGTTCCTAATTTATATGTTTATAATTTTAGGACATTCGTAGGTCTTTTGAGACTTACACTCGTGGTTCCAACTTACTTCTAGTGTGAAACTACCTTCAACACCAAGCAAGTGAGTTTCACGACCCCTTTTTACTTGTTTTACTATTGGGGGAGAAACATGCTTACACACAAACGTATTTTACTTGTTTTCCTGTTGAGGAAGAAACAAACATGAACATCAACTATCATACTTTTACTTGTTTTCCCCGTGGGGGAGAAACAGGTACGCAAGCAAATATTATTTTACATGTTTTCCCGTTGGGGGAGAAAACATGACGCAACTATTTGATTATGGTACTTTATATGATATCACTGTTGAGGCTAAGCGCAACACACTATCACAGAAAGTTCTCATCTTATATCGGACCGTTAATATGGATCTTAGCGAGGTAATGTTTAGTAGTACTACTGGGTTTGACAAGCCCCACCCACGTTAGTCGCGCTAACTCGATTGGATATCGAACGGGTGAAATGTTAGCCTACTCACATTGGCCAGAGTTGATAGACCTGGCAGGAGGCATATAAACACAGTCAGCTTCGGTTGCGAGCGCTTTAGTAAGACATAAACATAGGTTAGCTACCTATAGATATGCATATTGAATATACATAATCTGGCAAACACACTCTTATTGTAAACTTGAAACCTGTGAACTCACCAACCTTGTGTTGACACTTTTTTCTTACATGTTTCTCAGGTCGCTAAGGCACGGGTTGCACACTTAGGACATGCATGGAGTCCTACTGTCATATTATCCATTTCAAACCTTTGAAACAGTTTACTTATTTACATTTATTGACGCCTATTGCGTGTAATTACTTTTGATTTCATATTAACGTTTACGCTTCCGCATTAACTCTGAACTTTTATGTTTTGACATTTCAAGTCCCATATAGTGTCGTTTGATGTAACTAATGACTGAGATCCTGGTGTGTCACCTTCCAAACGGTAAAACTCCGTTAATTGAAATTGTTGGTGTGACTTTTCTTCTAGCCGACACTCTCGGTGATACCCACAAAACTGCCCACTCTTGCATGAAATAATAGAAATTGTACTTTGACTTATGTGCAGATCGGTATACGCATTAACAGTAGCTAAAACATCACCTTCGGGTTAAACACCGAAAACAGGTGAGTTCTATATGCCCCCTATATGTTACGTGCAAATATTTTCAAATGTTTTGGGGTTGAAGTGTATACACTAAATGAAAGAATGTTATGAATGTCAATATGACCATACGTGATATATATATACGAATGCCAATGTGATCCTACGGGATATATGAAAATGAATAATGAACAAAGTATGAAATGTATGTATGCAAAGAATGAAATGAATAAATGACATAATGTAAATGAATGAAATCTTGCATTATCCTCATATGTATTGCATGTTATGAAAGTATGAAAAACATTATGGACGTTTCGATGATAACGGCTACTTCGGTAGACGGACGACCACATGAATATTTTGCAGCCGGGACATATACGGACCTTCATCAGCTAGGCCGTTTGAATGGAAATGACGGACGGTCACATTCGTTCCGGACGATTGCAATAATAAGTAAAACGGTTGCATAATTAATAGTTCGCGTAGAAAACGGATGCCTTAGGGCAGACGGGCGAAAGGACGGACTACGACGGTAGACAAGGTATGAAGGACGGACTACTTCGGTAGACACGGTATGAATTAAAATGAAGGACGGACTACTTCGGTAGACACGATATGAATTACGACCTACGACGGTAGGGCGGAGCATCTATCTTTGTGACTTACGCAATCAATGACGGGATGATCACCCTTATGTGTATAACCAATGAATGTTCAATGTATGCATATGCACATAATTTGTGTATAGTCAATGTATGTTCAATGAAAACAAAGATGTATACATATATATACCAATAGTACAAATGAATGACCAACGTTATACCTATTTGCTATAAAATAGAACTCACCAGCGTTAGCTGATTTTTAGTATGCACTTCAGGTAACAAGAGGAAATGACGGGCAAAGGCTTGAAGGTTACCCGGCTCAAGACTGACATCCTGTTAATTACAATTATGTTAAGACAATGTTTTATGATTAATGTTAAGACTTCCGCTGCCTATGTAATTGAATGATGAATGCTTTCGCTGTGTTTGAATGTTTTAATTCAAGTTCAGTATTCAATGACTATGTTTATGAGTAAATCCAACGAGTGAGGTCTCCCGGGAAAAAGCCTTACAAAAAACCCAAAACCAAAAGTTCAGTTTTTTTAAAACCGATCAGTTTCGGTTTTTTTGGTTTTCGGTTTTTACAATGGGTTCGATTCGGTTTCGGTTTTTTCGGTTTTAAAACCAACTGGGCTTGAACTTTTTGGGGTAAAAGAAAAATGGCTCAAAATAATGAATTTGGGTTTAAAATTTTGGGCCTAATTTTTTATTAACTATTGATTAATTGATTATCACATATTTGGACGTAATATTTTAGTCTATAAAAATTATTAGTTTCATAAAAAATACTCAACATCAAAAATAAATATTATAATTCATAAATTTAATAACAAATATAAATCGTAACCTATTATTAATGCAAATACGTGCAATACAAATATGTATATACTTTTAACACACAAGCACACAACACAATATAAAACATATTATGAAATGTGCATGCACATAATATATAATTAAAGTTGATATGTTTACGTTTGGTTCGGTTCGGTTCGGTTTTTTCGGTTTTCAAAATATACAAAACCGAAACCGAACCGTAATTTTCGGTTTTCAAAAAATACAAAACCAAACCATTGGTTTTTAGTTTGGGTCGGTTTTTCGATACGGTTTTTTCGGTTAATTCGGTTTTTTCTCACCCTAGTTGCTGTCTTACTTTTCGTGTGGCCATTTTTGTAAAACTACATTGTAAGTATATACTTTAGAATGTAGTGAGTGTAAAATATAAATTTACGATGCATATGAGACAAATATAAAACACGTAAAATAAAACATCTCTCAGCTAGTAATACAAATAGTTTTTTTTATAAATACATGGTAAAAGGCACATGAAACTCAGTTTGGATCTTTTTAACAAATATGGGAGGTTTCCAACAACCACTAGCTTAGCCTGGTGACAAAGGTGTATATCCAAGACTTCACTAAAATAGAGAGGTCTTGGGTTCAAGTCCCACTTGTGACAAAAGAAAATGGTCTAGGTTGGGCCAGGGGGTTTTCTCACATATGGTGGGTTTCCTCCTAAGGGAGTGGAGATGATCGGGTGGGTCAGTGGCTCGTCAGTGATCCAAATTGCCGTTAAAAAAAATAATGGGAGGTTTCCACTCAAATTACTAAAATAGTCATGACTCATGTTTTGATTGTCAATTTAGTGTGCTACTAGCCAACAACATTAATATTCTATTAACGATGAAAAGTATGATGTGTGTTAAAGAAGAATCTAAGTTCATTTTTTACTGAAGATAAAGGGATGACACATTCTTCATGAAGCTTTAAGAACGACTTCCTCATCCTTTGTCACACACTATGACCAATAGGTGTCGAGTACACCCTTGTAGACGAATCATGTAATGAAGACACAACATTGACCCAAACACTATCCGGTTCATTAACATACCTCCACATCCACTTTTGCATAAAAGCCTTATTAAAACTTCAAGCGACCCTATCCCAAGACCAAATTCCATGATGCCCAATGTATTTTTCTCTTCACACCATCCCCACCCTAAAAAAAACCTCGCTCTTAATTGTTCAAGAACTTTCAACACACATTTTGGAACAAGGAACGATTTCCAATAGCACCAAGCACCGACTTAATCAACACCGATCTAGCTCCAATAGAAAGAGGGGACGATTTCCAAGAAGCCAATCTAATTTCAAACATGTCAATAATAACACTCCAACTTCACTCCTTAGACATGTTAAAACCGACCGGAAGACCCAAATAAAGAAACGGACATTTTCCCGGAAGACACCCCGTAGGAGAAGCTAAAGACATTACCTCCTCATACTCGACTCTAACCCCATAAATACTAGATTTATGAAGCTTAATGAGACCATACGCCAAATGAAACCATTTCAGAATACGAACCACCACTTGAATATTCCCCGACGACCACTCACCCAAAAAAACTGCATCATCTGCATAAAAAAGATGATATATAACACATTTTTTCTTTCCCACCTTTATCTCTTTAAACACGCCAGCGTTAACCGCATCATCCACCATAACATGCAACCCCTCCATGGCCAAAATAAACAGAAAAGGAGACAACGGATCTACATCATTCCACCACTTCGTTCATAATAAGAGGCCCATCTAGAATTTGTCTCACTTTTATAAAGACCTATTGGACCCCACTAACCAAAGAACCCATCACCTTACTCAATCTGTTTGCTAGAATCTTAGCTATAATTTTGTACACAATCCCAATAAGGCTAATCGGACGAAAATATTTCAATAAGACGGGACTATGCACTTTAGGTATCAACGTGATAAAAGAGGAGTTGCACCCTTTAGGGAATTCTGATCTATGGAAGAAGAAATTCACCGCCTCCAACAACTCCTCTTTTATGATATCCCAAAAATGTTTGACAAACCCAATCGAGAATCCATCAGGCCTCGGAGACCTATCACTCCCACAAGACTAGACCACATCCCTAACATCCTCCATAGTAACTGGAACCTCCAACATAATACCCTGTTCTTCTAAAATAGAGGAAAAAAGATTCACCACGAACATCCCAATTAACAACATTAACTTTGTCAAATTTTTTATAAAAAATACTCAAGAAACACCTTTTTGACCCTAACCAGGTCCTCAACCCATTCCCCCTCCACCTTAATACCAGAAATAGTATGTTATCTTCTCTTTTTTTTCAATAACCCATAAAAATACTTAGTATTTTCATCACCTTAACTACCCACTTTTGTTTACATTTTTTTACCCACATAAGCTAATTCTGCTTCTTCTAATTTAGCCAACTCACAACTCACGTCCCTACGGGTCTCCATAACCGATTGAGACCCGCCCCGTAATCAATAAGAGCATCACAATTAAAAAAATTTCCTCAAGCTCTTCACCCATTCTTTCAAAATCCCTTTAATCCTTTTAAGTTTTTCTTTCAATTTACACAACCTCTTCCCTTGAATCTCTCCCATCCAAGACTCCTTAACCACGTCCTTTGTCCCTTCCCATGACAACCACGAATTAAAATTTTTAAAAGGAATCGGACCAAAATCCTTGTTCCTTTGCTTCAAAAGAATAGGCCGGTGATCCGAAATTCGAGAACTCGTAACATTCGCTTCCATAGGAGGCAACAAATCCAACAACTCCTCCAAGACTAAAAATCTGTCCAATTTACTAAATTTCCTTCCCGCTTTATCCACCTTACCATCCCAATACGGTAAATAAAAGAATTAAAATTGGAGGCATTTAAAGTAAAAAAAACAAAGTACTTATCCTTCACTCCAGAGCACGAATCGAGTTAAAATCCCTAAAAAAAACAATACATACCTGATGAAACACAAATGATTCAAGAAACGATCACAAGGGAATCCAAACGGAAAGAATACTTCCCGACTTACCTCTAGACGAAGCGGATGCAAAATCAAATTGAGAAATTTCCCATACGGATCGAATATACGAAACATCTATGGATGTCTTTCTCATCTCTTGGATACCAAATTCTCTATCATAAATCTTTGCTATACCCTTCCGTTTGACCACGTTCCCAATTCAACATACATTGAATGAGAAAATATTCATTGATCCACAAACTTCCCTCCCATTCCATTCATCATGATCTGAAAGTCACCTTCCGTCCCATCCATAGTGAAACCCAACGTTTTACCTAAGTCAAGGAACTTCGACATCTTATTAACAAAGGAAAACTCATTAATATCCTTACCCAATGAAGCACTTCTCGCCCGCCCATTCAGTTTACTCCCACTTCTAGCCGGCGAAAACGACTTACTTTTAGTAACTCTCCTCCTAGACATGGAACTAACCTCTTGGTACTCCCCTCCATTAACCGGATTATCAAACCTCACACCACTAAACCCGGGTGGCACATGTACATATCTCGAACCCTCCCCGCCCCCTACCCCTTTCGGATCTACTCTCGTTATGGACTCCAATTTGAGTTCGTCTCTTACCACTTCTAACTCCTCCGCCTCAAGAATACCCTCATTCCCCTCTTTGAAGTTATCAAATACATCCTCTCCATCTCCCACTGAGATCGCATCCTCCTCCTCCTCCCTATCCATACTGCCCTTTTCCGCCAAACAACCCTCCTCCTCCATTTCTTTATCCAAGGATGGTAGCTAATAAGCTACCTCTTGTATAAGCTACCTCTTGTACTTGAACAATAATTTTTTCCTTCCCCACAAGAACTTCTACATTCTCCTTGATCCTATGAATTGATCCTCAAGAATACCCTCATTCCCCTCTTTGAAGTTATCAAATATTTGTTTTATTTATTATTGATAGGAATTTTCTTGTTAAGACCCTATGAATCGATTCAAACCTCAGATTCATACTAGAACCACGATGATTCAATAAAAATACTAAGTTAAACGCAAAGATTCCCTGAGTAAGAACCCTGTCTTTCCGTTTCCGTTGATGACTTTCTATTTTTTTATTTCAAATTTAGCAAATCCCTGTTTATTTTTTTCCTAGTTAAATGTGTGGAATAGCTAAAAAGATATTAAGAAAATTGTAAAATCAAGTAATAAAAACGAAAAATTTATTTTATTCTTCACATCCAGGAGTCCGATCAACATCTTCAACCTTCAAGAATCGAACAAACCCAAATCTATGTCCCGTCTTCGAGACGCGATTTGCAATAAAAACTTCAATAAATTTGCCCCATTGTTCGCATCTCTTCCATACGTCTTTAGCAGTCAAGATCAGATGGAGATTAGATACGTAAAAGGACACCGATAGTTTTTCCACCAAGGAAAAATTAGGGTTCACACGTAGTAGTATCTACATCCCTTTTATTTGATCATTACTCTTTTGCTCTGTCCTGATAAAGTTTTTGGAGCTGGAGGTCTCCCTGGAAGCACCCTTTCTATCCTCTCGGATAGGGTATGGTAAGTGGCGTACCCACCATTTGTGGGTTGGGTTGCCCGACACTCATGAAAAAAATTGTTTGTTATATATATGATATAATCCCGAGCGACACCCATGAATTTTTTTTTTTTTTACTAAAACGACACTTAAAAAATTAATTTAAAACTTTAAAATTTTACAAATATAAACTTATTAATAATTGTTATAAACTAATTGAAAAAATATAAACCTATTATAAATTATTTAGTTAATTGGATTTATCCATTAATCCTTATAAACAATTAAGTTCACTAGGTCATTAACCATTTAACCCAATAACCATTTACTCTAAATCCTTCTGTTCATTTCTAAACAATTAACTAGTCTTGTAAAACCCTCCCCTAGGCCTAAAAACGAACCGAAAGAACACAAACGAGGCTTTTTCATTTTCGTTCGTTTAACTTTAACCGAACAAATGAACGAACACAAACACTTAAATGAATATATTTCAATCCGGCAAAAAAAATTTTCAACTCAAAATATTTCGGTGATCTAATTCAATCCGGTGAAAAATTTCGATGACCCAACTTAATACAATAAAAAAATTCAATGACCTGACAAAATACATTTTAATAAACATTCGAACACCAAAAATTTCCGACACACATGAAAAAAAATTTGGGTCCACCACTGGGTATGGTTTGTCTACATCCTCAGACCATACCAATAACTTTGCTATTGATAAGATTTTATTAGGTATGGTTGTTGATAATTACTCCTTTGACGAGATTTGCCTTTCTATCCAAGTTATCATTCGGGGTATCCTAGGGTTGTCTATGTAGAAACTCAGGTTTTCTTTAAGGTTGATCACTACGTTTTGAGTTTATATATTAGATGGTATACAAATTATGTATAGTTATTGTTTAGTTTTTAGGTGTTTGGCCGTTTAATCTTATCGATGGAGTATCAGTATCTATAACTAATAGGCATACGCTTACATAGAAAGTTTCGATTTCATTTGAAATATGTTGTTTACTTATATAATACACAAAATATATGTTAAAGATAAAATGAAATTTTAATGTACTAGTCTAATCTCTCTGTTTATGAACTTATGATTCGGTTTGCACGTGGGTTTTCTTGTTAAGCCCAAAAAAATATGCCCACTTTCAAAAACCAAAATCAATGCTTACTTTCTTGGTTAGACATTAATCTAGAGGAGTAGAGGTAATTTAGGGCTACATGTCTTTCATAAAGATAAATTTCCTTTTGTTTTCTTTTTTCTTTTTCGAAAAAGATTAATAAATTTGATTAGTTAAAGTGGGGAAGTAATTATACAATTGAGAGCATTGTTGAATGTTGATAGGTCCCACCACCCGCTTTATCTTTGCTTCAGAAAATCTTTATGGTTGTTTTTCTTTGCACATATGAGAATGTGCAAAGTGAATTAAAGATAATTATTATTATTAATTTATTAATTGTTTGGTTGAGTTTGTATTAGACTAGAGTAAGTTTGTTTATTTATTTGATTATTTAATAGTTATTAAGTTGGGTTAGGATTAGTTTAATTTTAGTATAAATAGAGAGTTTAGGGGTCATTGTAAAGTGTGGTTTTTGGTTTTCAATATTAATAAAATAGTCGATCTTTGTTGAAATCAAATTCTGTGTTCGTGTTCTTGGGCCTGATTTCCAACAATTGGTATCAGAGCTTGGGGAAAAAGAAAGCCGGGTTGAGAGTCATTTTTTCGAGAAAAGGGATAGCCCTTGCGGCTGCAGGGCTGTAAACGAAAGAAGATAGAAGGAAGTTGTTGAAATTCGACCCGTGATAACTCGAATGAGAATTTGTGAAGTTCCAAACGGAGAGTTGTGCGAGTCAACCAAGGAAGATATCGATCTGAGAGATTCAGATTGAGTGAAATATCGATCACATGCGAAGGGTGTAGGGATCTGCAAAGTGTTTATCTGTGCGATTCAGGGTGGTACGGTGTGATATCGGTGAAGAATGTGGTTGTCAGTCCGTGATAGATTGATTAGTAACCAAGGCAGATTTGTGATCAGCAAGTGATCAAACAGGGGCGAAGATTCTTTGTGAGACAAGATTGAAGACCGTGTGAAACAGGGCGAAGAATCTGAGTGATTCATATTGGGGATGAAGGTGCGATACCTGTGTAGAAGAAAGGTTGTGAAGGTTATTAAACTTGAGTGATTCAGGTTATTGATAAAAATGAAGATCAAAGATTGGGCCGGCTAAAAAAGACGTTAGTCTACGTGATCAAGGAGTGGATCGAAAAAAAGAATGTGAGGTAAACGGTCTAAGAATTAAAGTGAAAGAGTTACGGGTATTGCTGAGAATTCAAGATCTAGGAGATACAAATCAAGATTAAGGGGGAGAATGAAAGATAAATCTTGATTAAAGATAATTATTAATATTATTTTATTAATTGTATGGTTGAGTTCATAATAGACTAAGAGTGAGTTTGTTTATTTATTTGATTATTTAATAGTTATTGAGTTTGGTTAGGATTAGTTTAGTTTTAGTATAAATAGATAGTTTAAGGGTCATTGTAAAGTGTGGTTTTTTATTTTCAATATTAATACGTAAATTTTCTAATACAAGTTAAAGATAAATAGTCAAAATTCTTACACATCCTAATCGTTTTTATTTAAAAGCAATTAGAAGTTAATTATATAGTTCTAACAAAACAAACCGGGTTGGTCTGAAAATTTAAGATATGAAAAAAAAAACTGATGGTGAGCTTTAAGACCCACATTTTTAAGCATCAATCTAGTATTATTATAAACTTATAATAGTTTATTAGTAAAGTGGTCCCAGATTTGTCAATTTGAAAACATAGCGAGGGGAAGCAGTTTATCAAAAGTTTATACACTGATCATATACACATGGTGTATAGGTTTTTTTTTTAATGCAAATTTCTTTATTCTTGTAGGAGTGAGACTTGAACTCATTATCTCCTTAAACTTTGATGTTTCTAGAGCACTTTCCTCTACCAATGGACCACCAACCCCATTGACACACATGGTATATAAGTGGGGTAACATATACATGACTGGAATAACCCATTAATAATTAAAGTTAACCGCAAAAGTGATTGTCTTCGATCTCGAGACTCGTCAAAGTAGTCCTATATGAAAACATTTGATTTAAAAGGTTAGCCGATGCAAAGTGAATGCATGTCATTTTGTTACTTAAAACCTTAAAGTTGTCCAATCAACGTTCCAAAATGCCACCTTGACGTTCAAAAACGACCAACCATTTTAGCGTTTCATCAATATTTCCCAATAGGTATGTAACCATGCCAACGTTCCAAAATGCCCAAGAGGCGTTTCAAATTGCCACATGTAGTACTCCAGAGTTTAGCTTTGTTTTAAGCATACATTAATCTATAACAAGCATATTCGATCGAAATTAAACCATTCAAGTTATGGTATGAACTCATCTCAATCAATAGATGTTCTTACTCGTTGATTCTTGATCATTCTTGGTTGACTTCCTAAAAGTCAAATAGTTATTAGTCTCGTTGATTTCACTATATTAACCTACAAACATGTCCAAACTATGTTTACTTATATGAATTCATTTGATTCCAATTAATTGTCCATTATAGACATTGTCCTCTTAATTCTTATTTCGACCCATTTTGGCCTGTTAGAAAAACTCAAACATGTATAATTCATTTCGTTTATCAAAATTTTCCGTTCCAACACCTCGAACACATCAAAAATAGATACATTTGACCTATTTGAATAAACCTTAGTCAATCAAACTAATTAAAACACCACCTTTTCATTTAAGGCCAACATGACATAAAACATCATTTTCTTATTAATGATTTGAATAAGTTTCAATGATTCTAAGTTAATGATCACTGATTTTTTGGAAGTTCAAACTAAAGTCACAAGAGGACTAGTTTTTTTTTTTGAACGACAACACGTAGATATTCTAGGATAATTGGGTTTCCCGGGTGCAACACCTAGAACATTCAGGGCAACCCACCCCAGGAGGAACCCCCAACTGGGTAAACCCCCTGACCTGGCCACAGACCTCTTTTTTGCTGTGGCCCGGATTCGAACCCAAGACCTCCACTATGAAAAGTTTTGGGACTAACATTGCATCAAATGACCAACGGTACAAGAGGACTAGTAGATTCCAATCACAAGTGATGATTAGCCAACATCAAACATTCAAGATTTTAACTTCAATTTGCGTGAAATTGTGTTGATTCTATGTTGGTTCTTCACCTCCGTCGCTTTACACACACATACTCACAATTTGTTAGTGATTTTGGATGATATCCACGTTTTTATTTTAACTTTGTGACTTGGCTAATTTAGTCCCTCGAGTCTAACCTAATGATATCTTAATCTCAAAGTTAATTAGTCAACTACTCCTTTTTAACTCCAAAATCAAATAATAATTTAATATCCAAATTGATGTCATCAGAAATCAAGATGTTACACAATTTGTTTTTATAGGAAATATAATTTTACTAGAAGTTATTCGAAGAAATTAAAGAATCTTGAGTATATAATTATTATAACTTGTACAAGCAACCAAACAATCAGATTTTCAAAATTAACAGATAAATTAGTGATAATAAATATTTATAATGCTATGACAAGAAAAGTAAAGAGGTGTAAAACATAAAAAATAAATAAATAAAATAGGTCAAACATGTGAAACGACTTTAATGTTTCATAGTATCCTACTTTTATTTTCTACGTACCTTTTTCTATGACATTTTGTACATAAATTATTTAGGTTAAAGTCTTCCATTTAGAAATGTCAGTCTGACAGGTGATTGATACTGCATTTTGAGAGTGTTAATATGAACCCTAAGGGTATAATTGAGTTAAATCAAACTATACACTGTTAAGATCAAGCTCGGCCTTTAAACCCGAGCCTTAACTTTCAAGCTCAAGCTCTAGCTCAATGAAGTAATCTACACTTTTAAACTCTAATCCACTCGTTTCTATAACAAAAAGTTCTTAAATATGAACATCTTAAAACACTCCAAAAAATATGTGTTATGTACATTGGGTTGAGAACATATTTTCCGCACTTAAACCTAACCTTGTTCCAATTGACGAGAACATGCGTGGAAAATGCACACAATAAGTTTTGGAACATACATGTATTTTTCAAAACAATAAACACGATATTAAATTTGTGTTTTAGACGCTTTAATGTATATCTTAATCATCAAAAAACAATTATAAAATATATTAATAAAAAAGAATGAATACCAACTCTTGGTTTAAAGGAAAACGAACTCTCGTCTCGAGTTTCATACATCAAGATTGATCTTGCTCTCGAGCTTAATTATATAATTTCTACATACATGTTTATTTTTTCTAAGAATTTGATTGTTAAGTTAGGAATTCGTTATGAGTAAACATGCTAACTCTTAGTATTACACCATTTGCTGCCTCTAAAATATTGTAATCAAAGAACGACATTCAATCAAGCCATACCAAACGTTAGCCAACATCATCTAAGACGATAATAGAGGATAGAATAAACGAATTAAAATTGATCTTTTCTATATACACAACAAATAGAAGTATTAAATAAATCATCCCCGAAACGCTAGTTCAAAATTCAAGATCAAACATTATGCCGGTTTTGGCAATGCTAGAACGTACAATCAAACACATCTAAAGACTAACAACTACACATTTTTATCTTAAATTTACTATTAAAAAGGAATAAAATAAATTGTCAAAAAATTGTGCAAACCTAGTAAATAGTGTTACGAAATCTCTAGGGCCACCATTGAACCACCATCAATATTTTGAATTTGTGATCATAGTCTTGTAGAATAATCACAATCTTGAGATATAACACGTGAATTCTTTGCCAAATTATTGACCTTGAAATGGCACAACATCGATAACGTCTTGCTCTTCATTTGCAACGCCCCAATCTTCATTGTCACGGGCACCCGAAACTCTAGTAATATTTCAACATGTTTTTGGGATTTTACATTTGTTCCATTCATGCTCTTTCGAATTTCTAAAGGTAACCTTCTTTTGGAAGAACTAGTAAGGGTTAACTTAACATCTTTCGAGTTTTTAGGGTCTTGTTTAGATGATGGAAACCTCCCTTTAGCGAATTTTTTGTCTTTGAAAGATAAATATGCTTTGCCATGACCATCAAATATTATGATGGTATGGGCATTAGGGTTTTTTGACACCAATGTGATGCCAAATTCGTGTTTTTGTTGTCGGGTTTTGCCTTTCGTGGTGACATGAACACGTTCTACTCGAAATCTAGGGTCGTCTTTCTTCATGACACCTAAAATGATCCCCAATATTATCCCGGATAAGAGCACAAATATGATGATGGAAATCAACACACATCTTAAAGGACCACTAGAGGGTTTCTTGTTAGTAGCGTTGCGATGGCGTTCGGCTATCAAAGCGTTTTCTGGTGGGGGCGTTCGGTAAATTTGATCTTTAGGGACTTGAACAACATAAGTCCCAAGACGAGCGGTTTGGAGGTTGTTGGTGGCGGGGTTGTGATGGTCTCCGACATGAATCGAAGAGGAGGGAGGCCCCCTCTCCTCCATGGCAGGGCGGAGAACAATGATGGATGATGGTGGTGGTGGCAATAATGGTGGTTTGCATTGGGGAAAGGAGAGTTTTGTTGCAATCAATAATTTGGAAGGTTGAGCATATAGAATGGGATTGGGATTGATTAATCTTGATGTGCATAGTCTTGATATCCAATAATTTAAAAGTATTATTGGACACGATTTTTCGTGGTAATTCTAAAATCCAAATGGGAGTGAATACATGCATCTTAAATTCATTAGGGTTCAAGAATTGAATTTTAATCGAAATAAATGTGTTTTAAAAGTTTTTAGCACTTTGATTCAACATATTTTAGAATATTTCCACTTGGCATATTTCTCGTATTAATAAAAAATCATTTATAATAAAACGATTAAGCCCATGTGTAACTAATAAATATGGAAATTGGATATTTATGTAATACTTGGTTCAACCATGATTAAGCGGATGTGCACTAGAGTGTGTATGAATCAAAAGACGTCGAATGAAATTAAGTATTAGATGCATTTATTAACAAATATAGTTTCGATAAATAAAAAATTCACCGGACTTCCTTGCAAACTAGTTTTATATCCATTCACATTTCAGATATAATAATAAAAGTTGTATCAAATTATCTACTCAAAAAGCAAAGCAAGGGCGGGTGAACAATGTAAATTAAAGGAAAATACGCTCAAGTAACATCACCTCCTGTTCGTTTTCCCCAGCGGCTTCTAAATTCAGCGAGCGATCCTGATGCAGTGAGGGCCGGCCCGAGTGGTAGCCCAGTTCATGACCCGGTTTACAGCAGCTCCGGCCAGTCAAAGACCCGGGTTAAAGCCGATCAGCCCTCACTTGAGAAGCAAGCTGGAATCGTTATTTTAATTATTATTTTTAAAGATTGACTTTTTATTTACCAAAACCTTTGGGTTTGAAGCTTTTATAATCCCTGAGTTTTTTTGAGCCATTTGATAACCAAGAGTTCTGATACCAACTGATATAATTTCGAAAGCAATCAAATGGCTCAAAAAAACTCAGGGATTACAAAAGCTTCAAACCCAAAGGTTTTGGTAAATAAAAAGTCAATCTTTAAAAATAATAATTAAAATAACGATTCCAGCTTGCTTCCCTAGTCAGGGTTGATCGGCCTTAACCCGGGTCTTCGACTGGCCGGAGCTGCTGTAAACCGGGTCATGAACTGGGCTACCACTCGGGCCGGTCCCCACTGCATTAGATCCATTCACTATTCAATTCTGATTCGCCATTCCAAAATCATCCAGCATCCATCGCGAATTCCAATTCATCATTAGATTTCAATCCACTCCAAAATCGACCGACGTCCGGCGACGACCCTCGTCAGTTTTGATCCACCTTTCTGGCTTTCTGAAAATTGATCGCATGTATTGAATATTTGAATATCTGTTTGCAAATTAAATTCTGTTTCTTTCATGAGTTCATCACACACTAATTTTTGGTAATACAAGTTTATGTTTTGTTGCATCAAATTTATTTACTCTGAGTGTGATGATTACTTCCTATTCAACTTGGTTTTAGACTTTAGTAGATATGCTATCTAGGTTATTTGAATATCTTTTTATGATTGAAATTTGAAATTGATTACAAGTCAACGTACATCAATTGATATTTTATCAAAAAATTGAGATTGGCCTAAATGATTTTGATAATTTGGGTCTTACTTAAATTGCTTAGTTGTTTTGTAATAGGTGCTATGGATATAATAGAGAGGTTTTTAAAACGAAAATCATCTTCTTCAGGACCTAGTTTAGTTGATTTAGATAATCTTTGTTGAGATCCCGTCGGTAAGAAAGAAAATTTTGGATTATCACCCCCTATCAAAGAGATGAGATACGAAAAAAGTATTTGTTGAATGGACCTTGTCAACTACGTGATCATCTCTTCTCAAAAAGAATGATATGAAATAAAGAGCGACACTTCGTCCCGACTTGGTTCAATAAACATAGTAATTGGTTAGACTATAGTGTTAAAACGGACAGAGTGTTCTATTTGTGTTGTTAGTTATTTGTAGTTTATGTTAGGAACCAAGGTGGACGTGAAGTATTTGCAAAAGAAGGATTTAACAGTTGGAATAAACTAGACAGACTTGAGTTGCACATTGGTAATATTGGTAGTGTTCATAATAAAGCACTTAAAAAACTTGAGGGTCTACTAAATCAAAATCAGTCTATTGCCACCGCTCTTCATAAGCAAGATGATATTATAAAGAGAGAGAATCGAATTTGACTGAATGCTACAATTAATGCTTGTAGACTTTTTTGAAAAATGCATTACTGTTTCGTAGTCATGATTAGAGAAACACGCCTCTTTACAAAGGAAATTTATAGGAAATAATGGACTTAATCCTACGCCATGATGAGGAACTTCGTCAATTACAAAAGGTTGCGGGTAATAACCAATAGTTATCTCCAACTATTCAAAAAGATATAGCTAATTGTTTTGAAGAAGAAGTTATAATTTTGATCTTGAAAGAAATTGGTGATGATGTGTTTGCTTTGTTAGTATATGAGTCTAGTGATGTGTCAAAAAAAGAACAAATGTAAATTGTTTGCGATATGATGATACACACTGACTTGTTAAGGAGATATTTGTTGGTATTGTTCACGTGATGGAGACGTCTTCTTCGGCCCTCAAGTTTGCCTTTGACACTTTTTTTGCTAAATGTGGATTAAGTTTTAAAAGGCTAAGAGGTCAAGGATACGGTGGAGCAAACAATATGCGAGGTGAGTTCAATGGTTTAAAAGCAAATATCTTAGAGGAAAATAGTTGAGTGTATTATGCACATTGTTTTGTTCACCAACTTCAGTTAATGGTTGTGACGGTTACCAAAAACCATGTAGGTGTTGTGAACTTCTTCGACAATTTAAGCATTTTTGATGAATGTAGTTTGCTCTTCTTGTAAAAGAACGTATATCCTTCGACAAAAATAGAAATAGAGAGTGGAGAAAGAAATTGGTAGTGGTTTATTTGTAACATGGAGTGAGTTAAACTGAGAGCTTTCTTTTATACGACCTGGAGATACAAGATGTAATTCTCATTACAAAACACTTACACGTTTGGTTGATAGGTTTTCATCCATCATTAGAATGCTTGAATATTGATGGCTTTCGTCAAGTCAATCAAAAACCCAATTAACTTACATAACTAAGGTATCAAACTTTCAAGTTTCATTATTTTATGCATTAAGTTGTGTTTTAAGTTTCAAGGTTTTATAAAATAAACTCTAACTTTTTATAAAGTTTAATTTAGACTTAAATTTTATAAATCTTTAAAAATTTATATAAGTTTTTTAATAAAGTAATAAATTCATTTATAAATTATAACTCAGATTAATTATTTAAGTTAATTACATTTTCATTATAAATTTCTTATTCATTAATAATTATACTCTAATATTTTTTTGTAATAAGTTGTATCATTATAATTATAAATGTATATATTCATTTATTAAGATAATCATAAATTTAAATCATGAAATTAAATATGAGTGTATAAAAGAATTCAAGAAATTTATTGAACGGTATAAATGTATTCTCTACATTAGATAAGTGAATCGCTTAGCTTCCACGAAAAAGTTGCCGGTCTCCAGAACGCTTGGCATTATCTCGTTTACGAGATCAAAGAAAGTCAGCCAAAACCGGCCTCTCCAAGTTTCGAACTTGAGGTCGGTTTGGAGAAGAAACAAAGTTCCGGATTTACAGATTGGACCCTGAAGTTTTAAAGGTTTTCACTTCAAGCTTAAGTTAGTTTTTAAGTTAAGTTTAAAGGTTCGCTATGCTACCAGTGTCTTCCAAAAGAGGGCACTTACCTGGTGGAATGGGGAGAAAAGAAACCGGAGAATGGAAACTGCACTAGCCCTATCTTGGGCTGAGGTCAAGGCTCTTATGACAGAAGAGTTTTGCCCCCGGAATGAAGTTCAGAAACTGGAAGCTGAGTTTTGGGACTTAAAGCAAGACAGTGGTGAAAGTCTTGCCTACACCACTCGTTTTCACGAGCTCGGCCTACTGGTGCCCCACATGGTCACTCCTCTCTCTCGAGCAATCGAGAAGTACATCAATGGCCTGCCTACACCACTTCCTATTACAAAACACTTACACGTTTGGTTGATAGGTTTTCATCCATCATTAGAATGCTTGAATATTGATGGCTTTCGTCAAGTCAATCAAAAACCCAATTAACTTACATAACTAAGGTAAGTAGGATATCGTATCCACAAGTAGCATGTTGTTAGCGTTACACGTTCGTTTAATTATGTAGATTAAAACACGAAGATTGGATTATTAAACAGCTTAAACTGCATAAGCTAGAAACAAAGTAATTGAGTAAAGTTCAAGTAATTAAAAATATGGTCACATTAAAGTATAGATTTAGGCAGTTCAATAGACGGTCTAACTTGATCACACATTAATCACTACATAGACATAGCTTATCTTTACCACATTTGCACATATGATAATCAACGAACACTTCAATGTACGGGTTACTGCCACTCGTTTATTACGTAAAGATAGGTTACTCACTCGATTATTACGTAAAGATAGGTACACATATATTAGTTTTAAAGTTAAAAGAAATTACCAAAAATCAATTAAAATGAGGCTAACAAGAAAAAAAAAAGTATATAATTTTCATTAAAATAAAAACATTTAATAATTTTCCACAACTTGGACAGGTTCCGTTGGCTTTAATGCAAGCACCTTCCTTCAACCACGTGACTGACAAATCATAATAATAATTTTCAAATTATTTATCATTGAAAATAAGATACTGTAGTTTAATTTATTTTGATGTTCTAAATTCAATCTCTATTTTTTTTCATTTTAACTAAAGAAGGTGAAACTAGAAAAGATATGTGATGTTTGATATTTTGGTTAACTAATTCGATGTTAAATATTTGAATTCCAACCTTACAGTGACAACAATACTGAGACGAGAGCATCATAAATGGCTGGAGCACATTACCGACAGCGGGGTTTTTGGACGTAGAAAGTTTGTGATAGAGATAATGAAGTGTAAGAGTTATATGTATCACTCGAATGGCATGCATACATACCACTCCAACGTCATGCATGCTATCATCACATGCAACTGTGCAATGCTACCAGCTTCTACCCACGTTCCCACGCAATTTAATTTCCATGTTCTTTTATTTTGTTTAATTTAGTAGTAGGTATTTTAGTGGGTGGTTACTCCACTCCCATTCATGTTCTAGTTAGTTTCATGTTAGAGTCATTTTGTAAGTCTTTAAAAAGCTAGAGTTTGTTTACGTGTCACACCCCAACCCGCGGATTATACGTCGGGGCGGACGCGGTTGTTCAATAGCACAAGGTTGACTATTAAAGTTTTGATATTTCATTAATGAATAATTTAAGATTCAATACAAGGAAGAATGATACGAATACAACATTTAATTTAAGTAGTCTAGGTCCAAAGCATCCTATGTGATCACGATAAAGTCTCATGTTATAGAACCTGAAACATGTGAAAGAATCTGTCAACTACAAAATAGTTGGTGAGATACAAAGGTTTTAACACAGTTTAACAAATATTTTGAAAGAATTACAATTCACTATGATTTGTGCATTCTATAATGTAAGTATGAAAAAACAAGCATGTTAGATATTGTGCACATCAACCCTCCGACCAAGTTTAGGCATAACCCGCAGGTTACCCTTATAAGTTTCAAGTTTAAAGTTTAATGTATGTAACAAACACCAAGGGCTCCCCCCCCCCCCCCCCGAAGGGGTCAATCAATCAAGGTGGATTGGTCAAATACAATAGATCTATCATTGTTACTATCGGCTTGATCAAAGCTAATGAATGTGCTAGTTTTAAGTTTAATCTAAGCATACAAGTCTCAAGTTTAACACAAGAATAAACACGTAGTCATAGTTGTACAAGAATTGTATAAGTTTGAGAATTGTGAACATGTTTCACCCCAAAAGTATAAAAGGAAAAAGGGGGCTAAGTATACTCACATGGATGATGAATTGGAGATGATGACTGTTGAATTTCTATTCAAGATTTAAAGTGAGATGCATCACTTAGGATGGATTCGATGATAGTTCAAGAATTGGGGTTTGTAGACTAATACGTTTAAGGATTGCTACGGTACCTAAGTTCCGTGGCTACCTTTTACGATAAGTCTTAGATCGTAGCATCCGACAGAGTTTACTATGTCTTTCCATACGCTGATTTTCGTACTTACGTGTGCACCCGCAAGCATTTAAATCGTCGCATAGTCCGCATAGGTCCTTCTGTTTGTGCGTGGATCCAGAAAGAGTACAAGAATTTGTTTAACACACGACTAGAGTTTCCACATAAGAGTGATCATTGATTAACGAGTCCCTTAGAGAGAAACGTCATTCAATGAGTAAAGAACAGAATGTGACAAGACTTAGAGTTTCAAAGTTTCCTCGTGATTGATTAAGAATACAAAGCTCTTGGTAAGTTGTCAAATGGTATGTCTAGTTTAGCTCGATTCATGGTAAGTTGTGGTTCAAATTCAAAAGATACAAAGCTTCTATCTGAACCAGTATCAAATAGGATAGAGGCATATTGCTGGTTAATTAGGTACGTACCGTTCACCACCTCGTTGTTGGCTTGAGCCTCATTAGCATTAATGTTGAAGGCACGTCCACGAGCTGTGGGGTTTGCATTCCCTTGGTTCACGTTTCCCCGGTTCATGTTTCCTTGATTCATGTTCCCTTGGATCATATTACCCTGGTTCATGTTGGCCTGGTTTACAATGACCAACCTAGGGCATCGGTTTCTGAAATGGTTCGGGTCACCGCACTCATAACAGGCACGACCCTGGTTGATAGCAACAGGAACCGGGACAGCAGGAACGGGAACGGCTGGCTGATAGACTTGTGGTGCTGGAGGGATACGGCAGGTAGCTGCCCATTGCCCATAACGTCCGCATAGGGTGCACACACGGCATGGAGATTGGGCAGGGTGGTGTAGTCTGCAAGTGTTGCATAGCGGTGAGTTTCCCACATATTGTTTCTTGTTGGGGTTGGAGGTAGTTGGGGCTACTTGGGCCAAAGGAACAGCTGGAGTAACAATGGCAAAGTTCTTGCCCTTCCTCTTTTTGTTGTTGAAAGAAGACCCAGGTCGGGTCTCCTTGGAAGATTCAGCAGTGACCTTCTCAGGCACTTTCTTGGCACCCTTTTTGAATAGGGTTCCAGCCTTGATATGGTTATCAGATAAGGTGGCAGCAAGGCGAATGGCCTCCTCAAGGGTTGCCGGTTTGCTACCCAGGACAGTGTTCTGAATCTACATCGGCAGGCCATTGATGTACTTCTCGATTGCTCGAGAGAGAGGAGTGACCATGTTGGGCACCAGTAGGCTGAGCTCGTGAAAACGAGTGGTGTAGGCAAGACTTTCACCACTGTCTTGCTTTAAGTCCCAAAACTCAGCTTCCAGTTTCTGAACTTCATTCCGGGGGCAAAACTCTTCTGTCATAAGAGCCTTGACCTCAGCCCAAGATAGGGCTAGTGCAGTTTCCATACCCCGGTTTCTTTTCTCCCCATTCCACCAGGTAAGTGCCCTCTTTTGGAAGACACTGGTAGCATAGCGAACCTTTAGGTTCTCAGGGCAGTCCGCATTGATGAATGTCCCTTCAATGCTCTCGAACTATTGGAGAAGTCCAGTGGCTCCTTCATTCCCGAAGAACTTTATGGGGTTGCAGGAGTTAAAATGCTTGAATGTGCACACCGGATTTTTGGGTGCAGCATTCTGGTTCAGCTGGTTCACCATGGTGGGCAGGATAGTAGCCATTTGCTGGATAATCCTGTCGGTAAGGTTGTTTCTGCGGTCACGACGGGGAGGCATTCTACAAAGGGATGAGTAGAGAGTTCATAAGATACGAATTATGTTCAAGAGTTTGTAAATAAGCTGCAAGTTAATAGTTAAACATGGATGGTACCCTAGTGGGCACATTGACTTAGCAAGGCTCTGTAGGCTCATCTTAATGTTTGAGGACTCATGCTTTAGCCTATAAGTGGACACTCATCCCAAGAATTCCCAGAAAAGCATAACTGGTCCATCGGTTGATTTGGATTTATACAAAATGCTTTCCTAGACAGAATTCTCATAATACAGGCACCCACCCTTCCGGATTGCACAAGTCCCCATTCATTAGTTAGAACCCACATACCTTTGAGAGTTTCTGTTTGGATTAGACTTCTCAGTCCAAGAGTATAGTTCACTTGTAGTTCACGTAGTTACATCAAGTAGCTAGAAGTAGATAGTTGTAGATAAGCATGGCATAGAGGAGTTCCTAATGATATACACGAGTTAAACTCATGTTTGGGACTCCTAGGTTATAGTCTAGGTCATTTGTCTAATAACCTAATTCCCTATAACCATGGCTCTGATACCAATCTGTCACACCCCGGCCGGCGGCGGATTAAACGCCGGGGCTGACACGGTTGTTCAAAAGCTCATGATCATCTAATTAATGCGAAGATATTTATTATTCCATATTAAATAACCCGTTACAAAACAATGAAACGACAAAAGTTAACATGACATATATTTTCAGTTTAATTTCTAGGTCCAAGTCCTACGTGAGCAGCAAGGACCTTAAGCAGGAGCACCTGAAACATGCGAGTAAAAGTCAACTACAAGTAGTTGGTGAGCAACATAGGTTTTGACACCAATACCAAAGTTTAGATAAAGTTTACGATTCAAAAGATTCTAATACAGATCTAAAGCATATCTAATAACACATAAGGCTCCAAGCGTACAGTTCAACCCTGGTAAATGAAATATAGCTGCCACAATCCCACGGATTGCCGTTTTGATAAAAGAGTTAGATAACACCCGAAGTTTTATAGTTCACATGGGGAGATACACCCATGACAATAGTTCACATCCAACATGGGGAGATACACCCATGATGATGGTTCACACCAACAACAACCCGCCAAGGTTATGTGGTAAGTTTGGTTTAGTTTCGGTTTCCCCCTATAAATGATCTTGTTAGGTACTGCCTTAGGCTTGCAACACAAGTTAATGAACGTACTGGCATGCATTCATGCAATGGTCACCAAATAGTTAAAGATATAAAGCATGTGGATCATAGCAAAGAATCAAGTTAAAGAATCGTGTAGATAAGATAGTTAATGCATGTTTCACCCCAAAACAAAAGCAGTAAAAAGGGGCTATGAATACTCACCTGGATGAAGTCAAAGATGATTGAGTATTGGAGGAACTGGGTAGGTAATGTGAGAATTGTTCACAATAAACCTACAAGATAGATTGGGATTCTAGGATTGAGATAGACTGTACTAGATAGTAAGATCTGGGATTTGAAGATAAATTTGTTTAAGTTTTGAAATTAAAAGATTGTTTAAGGTTTGCTAAACTTTAATATATATAGTAGTTGGGGTATTTGAGATGCCATAATTTATACATTAGATTTAGGTATTTTTACAGGAGTTTAAAGATAATAACTAGATAATCCTATCCAAGAATTTATAAGATAATTAGGCTTTAATTTGGATAAAAGAGGTTTTTGTATAATTATCTATTTTAAACATAATTGTTTAAGTATTTAAATAAACATCCTTTGTTGAATTATTTATTTTTATGTTTAAGAGATTTTTAATAATGTTTGCCAATTAATTTATGAGATAAATTCGTCTAAATAAAATATTTATTTAGGAGTAATAACACAAAGTTTCAAGATTTCAAATACAAAAAGAGGTTAGTATAAAATTGAAGATTTATTAAATGTTTATATATAAAAGTAACAATAAATAAAAAGTTATTCTAAAAATTTCAGATTTTATTGTTTTCTGGTTTTATAATTTTTGTAAAATTTATTTAAGATTTTTCTGGAATTTTTAAAAGTAAAAAGGAATGCAAAAAAAATAAAACAGGTAAAACGCCCTCCCCCGGGCTCGAACCTGTGACCTCGACCGAGTCACACACACGCACACACTTTAACCGTTAGACCAGGGCATGATGCCTTGGTCTAAGTCGGTTCCCTTTTGACTTAACCCGTTTTTCCGAATCGTCTTCTTCCCCAAGGACCGGCCGAAACCCTAGCCACCCAAATCGTCCAATCCGGCTAATAGCCGGTCGTGATTTCATGGGGCTTTCATCCCCTGGGTCGGCACGATTCGTTTGATATATTTCTTACCTTAGTTCGTTACGTATGTCGTGAGATCGATTGAGCAAATGTCGCGACGGCTTTCTTCGACTGGTCTGGGTTTCCGGCAACGGCTAGCGACGGTTTGAGGTTGTAGAAGATTCAAGGTGTTTGTCGTCGATGGTTTTTTGGCCGTTATTTATAGGCAATTTGGCCGTAAACGAAACGATTCGGGGATGACTTTTAATGGGGGTTACGGTTACCAGTTGCCTGTCTTCACGACCATAATCGTTCGATTAATGGGGGAAAGTGAATCGCTTAGCTTCCACGAAAACGTTGCCGGTCTCCAGAACGCTTGGCATTATCTCGTTTACGAGATCAAAGAAAGTCAGCCAAAACCGGCCTCTCCAAGTTTCAAACTTGAGGTCGGTTTGGAGAAGAAACAAAGTTTCGGATTTACAGATTGGACCCTGAAGTTTTAAAGGTTTTCACTTCAAGCTTAAGTTAGTTTTTAAGTTAAGTTTAAAGTTTCAGAATTTGCAAATTAGGTCCTCAAACTTTCAAGTTTTATTATTTTATGCATTAAGTTGTGTTTTAAGTTTCAAGGTTTTATAAAATAAACTCTAACTTTTTATAAAGTTTAATTTAGACTTAAATTTTATAAATCTTTAAAAATTTATATAAGTTTTTTAATAAAGTAATAAATTCATTTATAAATTATAACTCAGATTAATTATTTAAGTTAATTACATTTTCATTATAAATTTCTTATTCATTAATAATTATACTCTAATATTTTTTTGTAATAAGTTGTATCATTATAATTATAAATGTATATATTCATTTATTAAGATAATCATAAATTTAAATCATGAAATTAAATATGAGTGTATAAAAGAATTCAAGAAATTTATTGAACGGTATAAATGTATTCTCTACATTAGATAAGTGAATCGCTTAGCTTCCACGAAAAAGTTGCCGGTCTCCAGAACGCTTGGCATTATCTCGTTTACGAGATCAAAGAAAGTCAGCCAAAACCGGCCTCTCCAAGTTTCGAACTTGAGGTCGGTTTGGAGAAGAAACAAAGTTCCGGATTTACAGATTGGACCCTGAAGTTTTAAAGGTTTTCACTTCAAGCTTAAGTTAGTTTTTAAGTTAAGTTTAAAGGTTCGCTATGCTACCAGTGTCTTCCAAAAGAGGGCACTTACCTGGTGGAATGGGGAGAAAAGAAACCGGAGAATGGAAACTGCACTAGCCCTATCTTGGGCTGAGGTCAAGGCTCTTATGACAGAAGAGTTTTGCCCCCGGAATGAAGTTCAGAAACTGGAAGCTGAGTTTTGGGACTTAAAGCAAGACAGTGGTGAAAGTCTTGCCTACACCACTCGTTATCACGAGCTCGGCCTACTGGTGCCCCACATGGTCACTCCTCTCTCTCGAGCAATCGAGAAGTACATCAATGGCCTGCCTACACCACTTCCTATTACAAAACACTTACACGTTTGGTTGATAGGTTTTCATCCATCATTAGAATGCTTGAATATTGATGGCTTTCGTCAAGTCAATCAAAAACCCAATTAACTTACATAACTAAGGTAAGTAGGATATCGTATCCACAAGTAGCATGTTGTTAGCGTTACACGTTTGTTTAATTATGTAGATTAAAACACGAAGATTGGATTATTAAACAGCTTAAACTGCATAAGCTAGAAACAAAGTAATTGAGTAAAGTTCAAGTAATTAAAAATATGGTCACATTAAAGTATAGATTTAGGCAGTTCAATAGACGGTCTAACTTGATCACACATTAATCACTACATAGACATAGCTTATCTTTACCACATTTGCACATATGATAATCAACGAACACTTCAATGTACGGGTTACTGCCACTCGTTTATTACGTAAAGATAGGTTACTCACTCGATTATTACGTAAAGATAGGTACACATATATTAGTTTTAAAGTTAAAAGAAATTACCAAAAATCAATTAAAATGAGGCTAACAAGAAAAAAAAAAGTATATAATTTTCATTAAAATAAAAACATTTAATAATTTTCCACAACTTGGACAGGTTCCGTTGGCTTTAATGCAAGCACCTTCCTTCAACCACGTGACTGACAAATCATAATAATAATTTTCAAATTATTTATCATTGAAAATAAGATACTGTAGTTTAATTTATTTTGATGTTCTAAATTCAATCTCTATTTTTTTTCATTTTAACTAAAGAAGGTGAAACTAGAAAAGATATGTGATGTTTGATATTTTGGTTAACTAATTCGATGTTAAATATTTGAATTCCAACCTTACAGTGACAACAATACTGAGACGAGAGCATCATAAATGGCTGGAGCACATTACCGACAGCGGGGTTTTTGGACGTAGAAAGTTTGTGATAGAGATAATGAAGTGTAAGAGTTATATGTATCACTCGAATGGCATGCATACATACCACTCCAACGTCATGCATGCTATCATCACATGCAACTGTGCAATGCTACCAGCTTCTACCCACGTTCCCACGCAATTTAATTTCCATGTTCTTTTATTTTGTTTAATTTAGTAGTAGGTATTTTAGTGGGTGGTTACTCCACTCCCATTCATGTTCTAGTTAGTTTCATGTTAGAGTCATTTTGTAAGTCTTTAAAAAGCTAGAGTTTGTTTACGTGTCACACCCCAACCCGCGGATTATACGTCGGGGCGGACGCGGTTGTTCAATAGCACAAGGTTGACTATTAAAGTTTTGATATTTCATTAATGAATAATTTAAGATTCAATACAAGGAAGAATGATACGAATACAACATTTAATTTAAGTAGTCTAGGTCCAAAGCATCCTATGTGATCACGATAAAGTCTCATGTTATAGAACCTGAAACATGTGAAAGAATCTGTCAACTACAAAATAGTTGGTGAGATACAAAGGTTTTAACACAGTTTAACAAATATTTTGAAAGAATTACAATTCACTATGATTTGTGCATTCTATAATGTAAGTATGAAAAAACAAGCATGTTAGATATTGTGCACATCAACCCTCCGACCAAGTTTAGGCATAACCCGCAGGTTACCCTTATAAGTTTCAAGTTTAAAGTTTAATGTATGTAACAAACACCAAGGGCTCCCCCCCCCCCGAAGGGGTCAATCAATCAAGGTGGATTGGTCAAATACAATAGATCTATCATTGTTACTATCGGCTTAAATTGTGTTTGATCAAGAATACGTCAAACATAGAACAGTTTAAATTGTGTTTGAACAAGAATACGTCAATCATAGAATAGTTTAAATTGTGTTTGAACAAGAATGCGTCGAACATAGAACAGTTTAAATTGTGTTTGAACAAGAATACGTCAATCATAGAATAGTTTAAATTGTGTTTGAACAAGAATGCGTCGAACATAGAATAGTTTAAATTGTGTTTGAACAAGAATACGTCAAACATAGAATAGTTTAAATTGTGTTTGAACAAGAATGCGTCGAACATAGAATAGTTTAAATTGTGTTTGAACAAGAATACGTCAAACATAGAATAGTTTAAATTATGTTTAAACAAGAATACTTCGAACATAGAATAGTTTAAATTATGTTTGATTAAGAATGCGTCAAACATAGAATAGTTTAAATTGTGTTTGAACAAGAATACGTCAAACATAGAATAGTTTAATTTGCGTTTGAACAAGAATACGTCAAACATAGGATAGTTTAAATTGTGTTTGAACAAGAGTACGTCAAACATAGAATAGCCTTAAAGTCTCTTAGTTTAGCTTCAGTGTATAGAAGTATACGATTACGTTTTGAGCATAAAGCGGTTATCTAAATACTCTAGTATTTAAGAGAGGTATGGGACAGCGTTTGGAACAGGATTAACCGTTATACGCTTTCTCACAGAAGATTCGAGTTGTCCAGAAGATTAGTGGATCCGATGTTTGGTTTAGATAGGAGTCAGGGGATGTATTCTACTAAAAAGAGTAATGTCCTCCTTCCTGCTAGTGTCTAGTATCAAGAGTGAAGTTTTCTCGTATATATGGAATGTACGTTTATCAAGTCTTATAGGGTTTGGTTAAGATGGACACACAAAGTTTTCAAGACTAAGAATCCAAGTATAAGTTTGAAAATAGGATAAGTCAGTTGAGTTTCAAGTTTCAGTATTAAGCTTTACATGATCCTTTATTGATCATGTTTAGTTTTAAGAATACGGGATCGAGTAAGTTTTACATGACTCAAAAGTCTCTGACCTCATAGTTGTGTATACGAAGTTTAATGTTTTAGCAACGTGTATTTAAGCTTTCAGTCCCCGTTGTGATTTTTTTGTAAGTCTTTTACGTGACAAGAGTTGAATGAGGAAAGTTTCCAAGCATAGGGTGACGGGAAAAGTTTCGATAAGGTTTATGATAGTGTGTTTACAAATGATTTATCTTGATTCATAACAGAAAGTATAGTTTTCTTTTGCATAGAATGTAATTAAGATGTTCAAAACGACGAGTTAGGCATCGATAAGTAGTACGAGTAAGATTTATAAAAGATAGGTGTGATTGTCAAACGAAAAGTTGGTCAAGTTTACAAGTGTTAAGTCTATACAAGTAAGGGTCATGGTTGTTTGGGGTAATGATTCGTAAGTCGGGTTGTTTTTGAAAATGTGCTTACAAATTAGAAGATTTGTTCAAGATTTATTCCTCAGGTACACGTGTCACTTAGGATTTTTATAGTTTAATGCAACGTTGTTAATTATTTCAAGTACTAACGTAAGTTGTTTTTTACGAAAGTGTTTGGGTAGGTGTGTTAAGTTTACAATGATGAAAGGAAAGTTAAACTAGTAAATGATGACAAGATGAAGTTTCAAAATGGTTTCCATTTAGATGTTTCAAAATTGGGACTTCTAGCCCTATAATACAATTTAAACGGAAAATTAGAGTGTGTTTTTATTCATAATACTGAGTCATCACAGTAATATTTTCAAAAATAGTTTTTTAATTGGAAGTTGATGGGCTAACGAGGAGAATTCCCGGAAGAAGGGGGTGGTCACAAGGACTCACTTAAGTACCCTATTTCCATAGCCAGAATTTCCTCGTGAGTCTACAACTTTTTAGTTATTGTCACCGATATTTGGGTTTAAGGTACTATGTCGAGGTTTATTGTGGGCTTAAGGTCTTAAGCGTGGAGTTTGTTTATTCTATAGTAGTCTTCTTCCCTTGCGGGAAAGCGATCAGGTTACTAATCACTTTGTTAATGTACTTTAGGTTTAAAAGACGTTAAGTTTTTGTTTACAAGAAACGGTGATGCGTAAGTTTTAAGGACGTATGAAGGTTTTAAAAGTGTAACAAAGTTTTGAGTTAGTCATAAAATGAAGTTTGCTTGAGTGACGAAAAATGAAATGAGACACAAGGGTTTCCCCTTATGTGCCAAGTTTATAAAATAATGAAGTTTGTAAAAAGGACTTGTAGGATAATACATGGTTTTAAATGTGTTGGTATTACAAGGATCATGAAGTTTAAGGAAGTATGAAAACTTTGAGATGTATAAGAGTGTAGCAAAAGTTTTTGAGTGAGTTATCTGGAGTAGTTTGGTTGGGTGATGAAAATAAGATGAAATACAAGGGTTTCCCCTTAAGTGTTATGTTCATATAATAATGAAGTTTATAGGAGAATTTGTAGAGTAATACATAGTTTTAAGGGTTGTATTACAACGATCACGAAGTTTATTGGGTAGTATCTATGAATATAAGTTTATGTATGTAGTTTTTAAGTATAATCTTGTAAGAATTTCTCCTTGAAGGTAACTCCTTCAGGTCATGACGAGTAAGCATGCTGTCATGTGACAAGACGGGACTTAAGAATCATAGAATAAAGATTATAGAGGAAAGTTTTTGAATCATGAATTTATGAAGTATATAGTGTTTGAGATAGTACTTGTTTAGTGCATACCACTAAGTAAGTACTTTGACATATCAAGGGAGATCTAAGCTCACTAATGTTTTAGAGAAGTCATGCATTCCTATAAGTGAATACTCATCCCAAGAATTCCCAGGAAAGCATACGGGTCCAACGGTTGATTTGGATTTATACGAAATGCTTTCCTTGACAGAATTTCCCAGAATACAGGTATCCACCCTTCCGGTCCGCACAAGTTCTCATACATTGTCTAGAACTTAAATACTCTTGACGAGAATTTATTGGGGGATTAGACTTAAAGCCTAAGAATGCATCCTCGAGGTAGTAGGCTCTTGTAGCACGTAGAAACGTAAAATCTCCAAGCGTTCACGTATAAGAATTAAGAATAGAATGAGGAGAAAGTTCCTAGTAAAGGACATAAGATAACTCATGTTTGGGTCTCCTAAGTTATAGTCTAGGTCATGTGTCTAATAACCTAATTCCCTATAACCAAGGCTCTGATACCAATCTGTCACACCCCAACCGACGGCGGATTATACGTCGGGGCGGACGCGGTTGTTCAATAGCACAAGGTTGACTATTAAAGTTTTGATATTTCATTAATAAATAATTTAAGATTCAATACAAGGAATAATAATATGAATACAACATTTAATTTAAGTAGTCTAGGTCCAAAGCATCCTATGTGATCACGAATAAGTCTCATGATGTAAACCTGAAACATGTGAAAGAATCTGTCAACTACAAAATAGTTGGTGAGATACAAAGGTTTTGACACAGTTTAACAAGTATTTGAAAAGTATTACAATTCACTATGATTCATGCATTTTATAATGTAAGTATGAGAAAACAAGCATGTTAGACATTGTGCACATCAACCCTCCGACCAAGTTTAGGCATAACCCGCAGGTTACCCTTATAAGTCTCAAGTTTAAAGTTTAATGTAGTAACAAACACCAAGGGCTCCCCCCCGAAGGGGTCAATCAATCAAGGTGGATTGGTCAAATGCAATAGATCTATCATTGTTACTATCGGCTTGATCAAAGCTAATGAATGTGCTAGTTTTAAGTTTAATCTAAGCATACAAGTCTCAAGTTTAACATTAAGAATAAACACATAGTCATAGTTGTACAAGAATTGTATAAGTTTAAGAATTGTGAACATGTTTCACCCCAAAAGCATAAAAGGAAATAGGGGCTAAGTATACTCACATGGATTGATGAAGGGTATCCGACACGGATAAGTATTTGCAAGACTTTGAGGGAGAATATCCTCACGATAAGCCTAAGAATATAAGTCTAAAGTTTCATGTATGATTCTATAAGACTTGGACAAAAATTCTAAGATTTTGGGATTTGACTAGGGTTCCAAATGGGAGACGGATATGATTTGTGTTTATGAAATTTAAATCAAGTTTACAATAAAGGTTTTGATGCAAGGCTTGTATGTCAAAGTTTAATAGTTTTATAGATTAGAATAATTATTAATTTAAAATAATTATTAAAAAGTTTCACTACTTATTAATTATATAAGTTAGGTAAGAATAATCTAAGTATTTAGAATTAAATAATTTACAAGAATAATCAACATGGATCATTTGAGATTTGTCTAAGTTTTTAAGTATTTATAATACAAGTAGTTTCGTAATATAAATACGTTTAAGTAGATAATAACACTTATAAGTTTATAAGATATTAAATAGAATATGGTTATATCTTAATTATAAGTTTATAAGTATTTTCAAAGTATAAAAGAAAACCATAAGTTTAATAAGTTTTAGATAGAGTTTCTATTAATTTATAAGTTTATAAGTGGTCAAATAAAGTTGTACAAGTTCATAAATATTTAAAGTTTTTATTTAGTTTTTTTATAAAGTTTATAACTTTATAATTATCTAAGAAATAAATAAGGTATCTTTATTTCTCTTTTTAAAATTTATATAAACAAATTGATTTATGTTTATAGATTTTTTTACAAAAGAGTATAAGTTTAACATTTATTAAAGTTTCTCTATTATATTATTTATAAGTTTATAAATAATAAAATAGAGCATAATTAGCTTTCTTTTTAAATTAAATAGAAGATTAAAGGTTTAAAAGAATTTCTTTGGTTTTAGAAATACAAATAATAGATCAAGTTTTCTGTTTTAAATAAATAGTTCTTATGAATTTAAAAGTTTTATAAAAGTTTTATAAATATTTCTATAGTTTTAAGTGTTTAAAACTATTTTTAAATATTTATTTATTTCAAGTTTCAATTAATTAACTTAGTTTTAGAATCCAAAAGTATAGGAAAAAGTCGTTTTTAGATTTATAAAAGTATGACAGATTTTATAAAAATAATGTAACATCCCAAAAATAAAACGACGGTTAAAATGACGAAATAAACGAACGAGGCATGTCGGGTCGGGTCAGATGGGCTAGAAGGGGAGCCTCCCCTATAAATAGCCAAGGTCACAACCCATTTCTCTCATTTGCAACTTCTAGAGAGAGAAACCGTAGAGAGAGAAAGTTGTCGGATCGACCCGAGATTTGAGAAGTGTGTTGCTCCATAACTCGTGAGAAGAACCTCCGGATCAGAAGCTCGATTCAGGTAACGATCCGACCTAAATCTGAGTTTTTGTTCGTTTTTGGGTTTTTCGGGTTTTGGGTAAAAAGGTTATGTTTGAACGGGTGAAACTGGAAGATGAGTATAGATTTAAGTTCCTTAATGGAAAACGAACGTTTTGAATGCAACAGGTTCGGGATCTTGACATGATCAGACCCGAATGCGAAAGTTAGGGTTTTCACGAAGAACAGGTCGTGCGCACTTGCTAAGTGCGCACGGAGCAGGTCCTGCGCACTTGCTAAGTGCGCAGGAGGAGGGACCTGCGCACTTGCTAAGTGCGCAGGAAGAGAAACCTGCGCACTTGCTAAGTGCGCAGGAGGAAGGACCTGAGCACTTGCTAAGTGCGCAGGAAGCATGGTCTGCGCACTTGCTAAGTGCGCAGGCAGCAGGGTCTGCGCACTTGCTAAGTGCGCAGACATCAGAACTGATTAAGTAAAGTCAGTATGTTAGAATGGTTAAACCGTTAGAGTCGGTATTGGTCTGATGTGCATTTAACTAATCAATTCAGATCGGAAGTGAAGTTGTTGGACCTTTGTTAGGACAACCGAGACTAGCTTATAAGGTGAGTTCTAGAAGCCCTCTTTTAAATGTTTTAATAATGTTTTTGGGCTGGTGTGCACACGTGATGATTTTATAAAACGATGTTTATGAAACGATGTTTATGAAACGATATTTACGAAGGTTGTATGTAACGGTTTATAAAATGATGTTTATGAAGGAAGTATGTAACGTTTTATAAAATGATGTTTATGAAGGAAGTGTTTATGAAATATTTTGCCAAAAGAAGTTTATGAAGTGTTTTAACGAAGAGAATGTTTTTAATAAAACGTACGAATGCTTTAACTGAAGTTTTTGAAGTAAAAGAAGCGAAGGTTTACGAAAGTCACAAACGAACGAATCTGCCAATATTCCTTAGGGAATGAAGGTTAAGGGATGGGAAAGATGTTATGGGCCTTTACCTTTTAGGGGCCTATGTGGTTGGCCAACTGTTGTACAACTGGGGTGATGACGGTCACAAAGGGGATTATCGTGATCCTTGAAGTTTGGTACGATTTACCTTACGGGGTAGTCGTGATTGAAGTTTGGTACTTGCGCCCGACGGGGCGCGGTGCTTGAAGTTTGGTACGCGCTATCCTTTGGGACGCCGTGCTTGAAGGGTTGGATGACCTAAGTATCGGGCCCTAGGAGTTCCTCACCCGAAGGACAGTACGGTGATGATGGGCCTAGTGGTGGTGATCCTTAAGTTATTCAACCAGTATGTAACGTTTGGATTTGACGGTTACGAGAAGGCGCAGATTCTATATGTTCGTTGACTTATGAAGTGTTATGTTTGTTATTGCATTATTTACGTACGCTTTTTATTAAATGAAGTATGAAGTGATGTTTTTGGCAATTTATTTGAAGCTAAGGTTTTATGTTAAAACTAGAACTCACCGGCGTAGCTGACGTTTTTAAGTGTGCACATTCAGGTTAAGGTAGGTTATGAGGATGGACGGTGATGCTTGGCAAGCGAGAAGAGTTACCCGGCTGATCATGAAGACTGGCATCCCGTTATGTTTAGTTATGATGTAAATATGTTTTAATCAATGTTTACGCTTCCGCATGTATGAACAACGATTAAGTTATGTTTAAATGAAATTTTCCGCTGCGTTATTTGATATTCATGTTTAAGAACTGTTTGTGAATGAGTAAATCCAACAAGTGAGGCCTCCCGGGTTTGGGGCCTTACAAGTTGGTATCAGAGCAATAGTTTGAGAGATTCGGACACTCCCAGTGTCTGAACTTAAACTTTGAATGGGACCGAAAGCGGATGCCAGTACGGGTAACTCGAGCCAAAGCATCAGGTGTGAAGGTAATATATATATATATTACGTATATAGTATTCCTTAGAAAGGGTTAAGTAAGGACTTGTGTTCTGATGGAATCACAAAGGTGGTCAAATAGAAATCGAAAGGTAGTGTAATGGTTAATTACAGATGGCCAGTGTATATTAACATCTTACAGTGCTTATTGAATTCTATTTGTTAACTAGCGTGATGACATTGGATTTCTTGTCTTATAGAACGTAATGGCAAGGAGAGGAAACGGAAGGCGTGGTGGCCGTACCGGTGGTCGTACCGGCGGTCGAAATGGTGGGCGTTGCAGGATCCCTGCGCGCCAAGAGTATAGTGAAGAAGGAAGTGTTCACACTGAACCGGCGGTTAGTGTGCATGAAGCTGAGCAGACACAGGTTGAAGAGCAACCTTTCACTTTTGAACCAGAAGTGAGGGCAGCCATAGCTCGAGAATTTACAGAATTGATGAAGACTTCCCTGCCAGGTCTGTTGGCAGAAGCATTGAAGCAGGTCAATGCGGTGGGTGGGTCTTGCGCGGCAGTTGGTGCTCAGAACAATGAGACCGACAATACACCGCCTGCTCGTGGATGTGATTATAATTCATTTAAAGCATGTGACCCACCGGTCCTAACTGGGAAGAAGGACGCGGTGGCTACTTTTGATTGGGTAATACGTATGGAAGCCGCCATCCGTCTGAGCGAGTGTCGAGCTAATCAAGTAGTGAAGTTTGCTGCTAACTCCTTGAGGGAGGAAGCATCTCATTGGTGGGAAGGTATACGTCAGGCAAAGGGGAGCGAGATTGTGGATGCGATGATGTGGGCTGACTTGAAAACTTTGGTGATCAAGAATTTCTGCCCAAGGAACGAGATTGAGAAGTAGAGAGGGAATTTTTGGGTTTGAAGGCCGGGAACATGACGCACCGGCAGTACACAACCCGATTTAATGAACTGGCACGTCTGGTGCCACACCTTGTCACTACTGAAGAGAGAAAGATTGCCTGTTATATTCAAGGGTGGCCGGACCAGGTCCGCACCTATGTTAAGGCAAACGCCCCTACTACCTATGATTCGGAGGTAGAGCTAAGTGGCGTGGTATTCGATGATCTGGCGCTGAATGTTGTTGCCATTGAAGAGCCTAAAAAGAAGTTGAGTTTTCCCGTTAAACGATCGGGTGGGAAGTTGTTTGGGGCTCGGGACAAGCAGGCCAGGGTAGGCGAGACGACAGTCTGTGGGAAATGCGGGGTAAGACATGCGGGTGAATGTCGGTTAGGATCGAATCTGTGCTTTAAATGCGGCAAGACCGGACATTACTCCCGTGAATGCCCGCAAGGTTACAAATGCTACAATTGTGGGGAGAATGGTCATATGAGTCGGGAATGCACCAAGCCCAGGATGGGGGAAACCGGGAAGGGAAAGGGCCCGGAAAAGAAGGGAGAGGGATCTCGTGCAAAGACTCGTGCGTACGCACTGACGCAGGAACAAGCCAGGGCGGATCCCGATGTGGTGTCAGGTACGTTCGTCCTTGACAACACTCTTGTTTCTGTGTTATTTGATTCGGGTGCCGGTAAGAGTTTTATATATGCGTCTTTTTGTAAGAGAATGAAGTACGCTGCCAGTAAGTTAGAAAGGGCCTTTAGCGTAGAAACCGCAGAGGGTAGAACTGCGAGAGTGACCGATATAGTTGACAACTCCACAATAAAAATAGAAGGACATAGGTTCCCTGTCAGATTGTTTGTTATGGTTTTGGGAGGGTTTGATGTCGTGTTAGGTATGGATTGGCTAACTGCCAATGAAGCACAAATTATATGTAAACGAAAGATAATCCAACTCAAGGCTCCGGATGGTAGCAAAGTCGAAGTCTTTGGAGATCGTGACGCCTCGATGCCAAATGTCATCTCAATGATTAAGGCAACGAATTACTTGAGGCGCGGATGCGAGGCTTATCTGGTATATGTAATTGACAAGTGTAAGGAAGTGAAGGAACTAGACGATGTACCCGTGGTACGCGAGTACCCGGAGGTGTTTCCAGAGGATTTGCCTGGGATACCACGCGATAGAGAAATTGAGTTCCGAATTGACTTAGTACCAGATGCCCAACCCGTGGCTAAGGCTCCATATCGACTAGCACCAGTGGAAATGAAGGAACTTATGGTCCAACTAGACGAGTTACTTGAGAAAGGATTTATCCAACCGAGCATCTCGCCGTGGGGTGCTCCGGTGTTATTTGTAAAGAAGAAAGATGGTTCGATGAGAATGTGTATCGATTACCGCGAGTTGAATAAACGAATGGTGAAGAACAAGTACCCTTTACCAAGGATCGATGACCTGTTCGACCAGTTGCAAGGCGCAAGTTGGTTTTCGAAAATCGACCTTCGGTCCGGGTACCATCAGCTGAAGGTGAGGGAAGAAGACATACCGAAAACTGCATTTCGCACGCGTTATGGACATTTCGAGTTCCGCGTAATGTCTTTCGGATTGACGAACGCCCCCGCAGCATTCATGGATTTAATGAATAGGGTGTGTCGACCGATGCTGGATCGATCGGTAATCGTGTTCATCGATGATATCCTTATCTACTCCAAGAATGAGGGTGATCACGCGTGTCACTTGAAAGAAGTATTGGAAGCTCTGAAAAAGGAGAAGTTGTATGCTAAGTTTCTGGCTTAGGGAAGTCCAATTCCTAGGTCACGTCATTGGCCCGAACGGCATTATGGTTGACCCAGCAAAGATAGTAACGGTAAGTGAATGGGACATTCCTAAGACGCCAACTGAAATCCGCAGTTTCTTGGGATTGGCGGGCTACGATCGGAGATTCATCCAGGATTTCTCGAAAATAGCTTCGCCATTGACAAAGTTGACTCGGAAAGAAGTAAAGTACGAATGGGGTTCGACCCAGGATGAGGCGTTTAAGGAATTGAAAGAGAAGCTAACACAAGCTCCAGTCTTGGCCCTTCCCGAGGGCAGTGAAGACCTGGTGGTATACTCTGACGCGTCAGGTCAGGGATTAGGGTGTGTGTTGATGCAACACGGTAGAGTAATTGCATATGCGTCGCGGCAGTTGAAAGTTCACGAAGTCAACTATCCGACTCACGATTTGGAACTTGCTGCTGTCGTATTCGCATTAAAAATCTGGAGGCACTACCTGTACGGGGTAAAGTTTACTATTTACTCCGACCACAAAAGTTTGAAGTACTTCTTCGAACAAAAGGAGCTTAATATGAGGCAGAGGAGATGGTTGGAACTCCTGAAGGACTATGACTGTGAAATAATGTACCACCCTGGAAAGGCAAACGTGGTGGCTGACGCTCTAAGCCGAAAGGATGTGCCTACTCCTATTAGAGTGAAAGCTTGCCAGTTGGTGGTAACATCGGATGTGATGAGAGAAATCGAAAGAGCTCAAGATGAAGCTTTGAAGGAAGAAAATATAAAGGGAGAAAGGATGGTTGGCCAACAGGACAAGTTGGAATATAACACCCTTGGTGTTAGAACGCGTTATGGACGGGTATGGATACCTATGGGTGGCGAGCTTAGAACCAAAATCTTGGATGAGGCTCATAAGTCTCGTTACTCTATCCATCCTGGTACCAACAAAATGTATCAAGATCTGAGGAAGGAATACTGGTGGCCTGGAATGAAATGTGATGTGACGAAGTATGTAAGCAAGTGCTTGACTTGCTCGCAAGTAAAGGCTGAACACCAGAAATCGTATGGAAAGATTCAACCACTTGACATACCAGAATGGAAGTGGGAACACATTACCATGGACTTCATAACCAAGCTACCTCGCACAGCTAAAGGTCATGACACCATTTGGGTAATTGTGGACCGGTTGACGAAGAGTGCTCATTTCCTACCTATTCGCGAGACGTTCTCGTCGGAAAGGTTAGCGGAAGTATTTATTAACGAAGTAGTAGCACGGCATGGGATGCCTTTGACGATTGTATCTGACCGGGACACACGATTCACATCAAGGTTCTGGAAAAGATTTCATGAGACGATGGGCACGAGGCTTAATATCAGCACAGCATACCACCCGCAAACGGATGGTCAGTCCGAAAGGACTATTCAGACGTTGGAGGATATGCTCCGTGCTTGTATTATCGACTTCGGTGGCAGTTGGGACAGCCATCTGCCGTTAGCTGAATTCTCCTACAACAATAGTCATCACACGACGATAGGCATGCCGCCTTACGAAATGTTGTATGGGAGAATATGTAGGACCCCGGTTTGTTGGGGTGAGATTGGACAGAAGGAATTAGGAAGTCTCGAAGTCGTAAGAGAGACGTCGGAAAGGTTTGATCAGATCAAAGCGCGAATGAAGGCCGCACAAGGTCGTCAGAAGTCCTATGCGGATAGACGACGAAGGCCTATCGAGTTTGATGTTGGGGACAGAGTAATGTTGAAAGTGTCGCCCTGGAAGGGAATCATACGATTCAGGAAGAGAGGAAAGTTAAGTCCGAGGTTTATCGGACCATTCAGGATAATGGCACGGGTTGGGGAAGTCGCTTATAGGTTGGAGTTGCCGGATGAGTTAAGTGGGATTCATCCTACCTTCCATGTATCACACTTGCGAAAGTGTTTGGCGGATGAATCGGCTCACGTACCACTTACCGACATCGAGGTCGACAACAGCCTTAATTACATCGAAGAACCCGTGGCCATCTTAGACAGGAAGGAGAAGCGGTTGCGTAATAAGGTTATCCAATTGGTTAAAGTCCAATGGAAACATCGAAAGGGATCGGAAGCCACTTGGGAAACGGAGAAGGAAATGAGGGAGTCGTACCCTCATCTATTTGACTTATGATAGGTTTCGGGGACGAAACCTATTGTAAGGGGGGTAGACTTGTAACATCCCAAAAATAAAACGACGGTTAAAATGACGAAATAAACGAACGAGGCATGTCGGGTCGGGTCAGATGGGCTAGAAGGGGAGCCTCCCCTATAAATAGCCAAGGTCACAACCCATTTCTCTCATTTGCAACTTCTAGAGAGAGAAACCGTAGAGAGAGAAAGTTGTCGGATCGACCCGAGATTTGAGAAGTGTGTTGCTCCATAACTCGTGAGAAGAACCTCCGGATCAGAAGCTCGATTCAGGTAACGATCCGACCTAAATCTGAGTTTTTGTTCGTTTTTGGGTTTTTCGGGTTTTGGGTAAAAAGGTTATGTTTGAACGGGTGAAACTGGAAGATGAGTATAGATTTAAGTTCCTTAATGGAAAACGAACGTATTGAATGCAACAGGTTCGGGATCTTGACATGATCAGACTCGAATGCGAAAGTTAGGGTTTTCGCGAAGAACAGGTCGTGCGCACTTGCTAAGTGCGCACGGAGCAGGTCCTGCGCACTTGCTAAGTGCGCAGGAGGAGGGACCTGCGCACTTGCTAAGTGCGCAGGAAGAGAAACCTGCACACTTGCTAAGTGCGTAGGAGGAAGGACCTGCGCACTTGCTAAGTGCGCAGGAAGCATGGTCTGCGCACTTGCTAAGTGCGCAGGCAGCAGGGACTGCGCACTTGCTAAGTGCGCAGACATCAGAACTGATTAATTAAAGTCAGTATGTTAGAATGGTTAAACCGTTAGAGTCGGTATTGGTCTGATGTGCATTTAACTAATCAATTCAGATCGGAAGTGAAGTTGTTGGACCTTTGTTAGGACAACCGAGACTAGCTTATAAGGTGAGTTCTAGAAGCCCTCTTTTAAATGTTTTAATAATGTTTTTGGGCTGGTGTGCACACGTGATGATTTTATAAAACGATGTTTATGAAACGATGTTTATGAAACGATATTTACGAAGGTTGTATGTAACGTTTTATAAAATGATGTTTATGAAGGAAGTATGTAACGTTTTATAAAATGATGTTTATGAAGGAAGTGTTTATGAAATATTTTGCCAAAAGAAGTTTACGAAGTGTTTTAACGAAGAGAATGTTTTTAATAAAACGTACGAATGCTTTAACTGAAGTTTTTGAAGTAAAAGAAGCGAAGGTTTACGAAAGTCACAAACGAACGAATCTGCCAATATTCCTTAGGGAATGAAGGTTAAGGGATGGGAAGGATGTTATGGGCCTTTACCTTTTAGGGGCCTCTGTGGCTGGCCAACTGTTGTACAACTGGGGTGATGACGGTCACCAAAGGGATTATCGTGATCCTTGAAGTTTGGTACGATTTACCTTACGGGGTAGTCGTGCTTGAAGTTTGGTACTTGCGCCCGACGGGGCGCGGTGCTTGAAGTTTGGTACGCGCTATCCTTTGGGACGCCGTGCTTGAAGGGTTGGATGACCTAAGTATCGGGCCCTAGGAGTTCCTCACCCGAAGGACAGTACGGTGATGATGGGCCTAGTGGTGGTGATCCTTAAGTTATTCAACCAGTATGTAACGTTTGGATTTGACGGTTACGAGAAGGCGCAGATTCTATATGTTCGTTGACTTATGAAGTGTTATGTTTGTTATTGCATTATTTACGTACGCTTTTTATTAAATGAAGTATGAAGTGATGTTTTTGGCAATTTATTTGAAGTTAAGGTTTTATGTTAAAACTAGAACTCACCGGCGTAGCTGACGTTTTTAAGTGTGCACATTCAGGTTAAGGTAGGTTATGAGGATGGACGGTGATGCTTGGCAAGCGAGAAGAGTTACCCGGCTGATCATGAAGACTGGCATCCCGTTATGTTTAGTTATGATGTAAATATGTTTTAATCAATGTTTACGCTTCCGCATGTATGAACAACGATTAAGTTATGTTTAAATGAAATTTTCCGCTGCTTTATTTGATATTCATGTTTAAGAACTGTTTGTGAATGAGTAAATCCAACAAGTGAGGCCTCCCGGGTTTGGGGCCTTACAAATAAATATAAAAATCAGAAGCTTGATTAAAAGGCTAAAAAAAAAATTAAAGTGGCAAAACCGGTTCCCCCCGATTCGAACTCGGGTCTGGGACCGAGTCGAATCATGCACACACACACTAACCATCCCGACTACGGGTTCGTTAGTGTATACCATGAACCGGAAATCATTTATACAGCAACTCCAAACGAACCCACTTCCCTCATGAACCCTAGAACGAAAATGCTTAAATACGAGTCGAATCTCCCCCTGTTTATGAAATTAAACAGAGGGCTTTTGATCCTCTCGTGAAATCGATCGTGATACATATAAAGTTTACCTGATTTGATGCCAAATCGAGTGAAAAGGAGTCCAAGTTAAGCGTCGGCTGTCGTGGCTCCAAATCGAGGAATGCAGGTACGATACGATGGAATTGAGGGTTTAGGAAGTTAGGGTGTGATGTCGTCTAAGGGTATAAGGTAGTATTTATAGATGATTTGAGGTTTAATGTCGAATTGGTTGAGGAGTTGGCGGATGAACGGGACGGAATTGAATTCGACTCACGCGGTCATTATAGACGAAATTGGGTTTCAGAATGACTTGGGTTTCGGTCGCATGCGGAAGGCGACGCCCGAGGTACAACGAACCTGGATGGGAAACGCGTTTTCGATGAGAGGGGATGAAAACCGGTGTTTGCGGGACTCGAACCTGTGACTGGTTTGGGTTCCGGAAATTCAGGGAAATTGCACAACTAGTCTCTGGAGTTTCAGGTTATTATCATTTTATGTTTAAAGTTAAATTTCAGTTCAAAACAAGTTTCAAGAGTTGGCAGATTTGGTCCCTGAGCTTTTATAAAAATAAATATGTTTTTATTTTACAAAGTTAGATAAATTTTTACAAGTTTTATACTTTCTTTATTATTTTATAATTTTATAAAATAATTTATAAGATTTATGGTTTATATGTTAAGTATTTAAAGTAGTTTATAATTTTAAATTAATAATGCTTTCAAGAATTTTAATACATTTCATCCATAAGATGCATATATAGGTATTTTTAAATAAGTTTTATATATGTATATATATCTTTAGATATGTTTGTTTTTCTTAAATACATATATCACATTTATTTAAGAATATGGGTTTTTAATAGAGTTTCCAGAATTTGAATTTCTAATACGCACAAAATGATAAAAGTATGTCGGAAAAATCCTGGATATTACAACGTTCATCATGTTTGAATAAGCATACGTCAAACATGGAATAGTTTAAAGTCTTATACGTCCATCGTGTTTGAACAAGCATACGTCAAACATGGAGTAGCTTAAAGTCTCATACGTTCATCATGTTTGAACAAGCATACGTCAAACATGGGGTAGTTTAAAGTCTCATACGTTCATCATGTTTGAACAAGAATACGTCAAACATGGGGTAGTTTAAAGTCTCATACGTTCATCATGTTTGAACAAGAATACGTCAAACATGGAGTAGTTTAAATTGTGTTTGAACAAGAATACGCCAAACATAGAATAGTTTAAATTGTGTTTGAACAAGAATACGTCAATCATAGAATAGTTTAAATTGTGTTTGAACAAGAATATGTCAAACATAGAATAGCCTTAAAGTCTCTTAGTTTAGATTCAGTGTATAGAAGTATACGATTACGTTTTGAGTATAAAGTGGTTATCTAAATACTCTAGTGTTTAAGAGAGGTGTGGGACAGCGTTTGGAACAGGATTAACCGTTATACGCTTTCTCACAGAAGATTCGAGTTGTCCAGAAGACTAGTGGATCCCGATGTTTGGTTTAGATAGGAGTCAGGGGATGTACTCTGCTAAAGAGAGTAATGTCCTCCTTCCTGCTAGTGTCTAGTATCAAGAGTGAAGTTTTCTCGTATATATGGAATGTACGTTTATCAAGTCTTATAGGGTTTGGTTAAGATGCACACACAAAGTTTTCAAGACTAAGAATCCAAGTATAAGTTTGAAAATAGGATAAGTCAGTTGAGTTTCAAGTTTCAGTATTAAGCTTTACATGATCCTTTATTGATCATGTTTAGTTTTAAGAACACGGGATTGAGTATTTGTACAAGTCTTACATGACTCAAAAGTCTCTGACCTCATAGTTGCGTATACGAAGTTTAATGTTTTAGCAACGTGTATTTAAGCTTTTAGTCCCCGTTGTGATTTTTAGTAAGTCTTTTACGTGACAAGAGTTGAATGAGGAAAGTCTCTAAGCATAGGGTGACGGGAAAAGTTTCGATAAGGTTTATGATAGTGTGTTTACAAATGATTTATCTTGATTCATAACAGAAAGTATAGTTTTCTTTTGTATAGAATGTAATTAAGATGTTTAAAAACGACGAGTTAAGCAACGATAAGTAGTATAAGTAGGACTTATAAAAGGTCTGTATGATTGTCAAACGGAAAGTTGGTCAAGTTTAGAAGTTTAAGTCTATATGGTGGATAAGAATCATAGTTTATTACGGCAGTGGTTCGTAAGTCGCGTTGTTTTAAAAGAGTGCTTACGAATTAGAAGGTTTGTTCAAGTTTTTATTCTTCAAGTATACGTGTCACTTAGGGTTTTTTTTATAGTTTAATGCCACGTTGTTAATTATCTCTAGTACTAACGTGAGCTACTCTTGACGAAAGTGGTTGGGTAGAAGTGTTAAGTTTGTAGTGCTAGAAGGAAAGTCAAGCTAGTAAGTGATAACAAGATAAATTTCAAAATAACTTTCGTTAAATGTTTCAAAATTGGGACTTCTAGCCTTTACATAATACAATTTAAACGAAAAATTAAAGTGTGTAAGTAAGTTGATTTAATATGTTCAAAAGGTTTTTTTTTATTCATAATATTGAGTCATCACAGTACTATTAAAATGGTTTTTGGCTTGACGTTGATGGGCTGACGAAGAGAATTCCCGGAAGAAGGGGTGGGTCACAAGGATTCACTTATGTATCCTATTTCCATAGCTAGAATTTCCTCGTGAGTCTACAACTTTTTAGTCATTGTCATCGATATTTGGGTTTAAGGTACTATGTCGAGGTTTATTGTGGGCTTAGGGTCTTTAGACGTGGAGCTTGTTTGTTCTATAGTAGGCTTCTTCTCTTGCGGGAAAACGATCAGGTTACTAATCCCTTTGTTAATGTACTTTAAGTTTAAAAGACGTTAAGTTTTGTTTACAAGAAATGGTGATGTGTAAGTCTTAAGGATGTATGAAGGTATTGAGATTAAAAGTGTAACAAAGTTTTTAAGTTAGTCATAAGATGAAGTTTTGCTTGGGTGACGAAAAAAATGAAATGAGACACAAGGTTTCCCTTTATGTGCCAAGTTTATAAAATAATGAAGTTTGTAAAAAGGACTTGTAGGATAATACATGGTTTTAAATGTGCTGGTATTACAAGGATCATGAAGTTTAAGGATGTATGAACACTTTGAGATGTATAAAAGTGTAGCAAAAGTTTGAGTGAGTTATTTAGAGTAGTTTGATTGAGTGATGAAGATAAGATGAAAACACAAGGGTTTTCCCCTTAAGTGTTATGTTCATAAAATAATGAAGTTTATAGCAGAGTAATACATAGTTTTAAGGGTTGTATTACAACGATCACGAAGTTTATTGGGTAATATATATATATGAATATAAGTTTATGTACATTGTTTTTAGGTATAGTCTCGTAAGAATTTCTTCTTGAAGGTAACTCCTTCAGGTCATGACGAGTAAGCATGCTGTCATGCGACAAGATGGAACATAAGAATCATAGAGTAAAGGTTACAGAGGAAAGTTTTTGAATCATGGATTTATGAAGCGTATAGTATTTGAGATGGTACTCATTTAGTGCATATCACTAAGTAAGTATTTTGACATATCAAGAGAGATCTAAGCTCACTAATGTTTAGAGAAGTCGTGCATTCCTATAAGTGGATACTCATCCCAAGAATTCCCAGGAAAGCATACGGGTCCAACGGTTGATTTGGATTTGTACGAAATGCTTTCCTTGACAGAATTTCCCAGAATACAGGTATCCACCCTTCCGGTCCGCACAAGTTCTCATACATTGTCTAGAACTTAAATACTCTTGACGAGAATTTATTGGGGGATTAGACTTAAAGCCTAAGAATGCATCCTCGAGGTAGTAGGCTCTTGTAGCACGTAGGTAAGTAGAAACGTAGGATCTCCAAGCATTCACGTATACGATTTAAGAATAGAATGAGGAGAGAATTCCTAGTAAAGGACATGAGATAACTCATGTTTGGGTCTCCTAAGTTATAGTCTAGGTCATGTGTCTAATAACCTAATTCCCTATAACCAAGGCTCTGATACCAATCTGTCACACCCCAACCGACGGCGGATTATACGTTGGGGCGGACGCGGGTGTTCAATAGCACAAGGTTGACTATTAAAGTTTTGATATTTCATTAATGAATAATTTAAGATTCAATACAAGGAAGAATGATACGAATACAACATTTAATTTAAGTAGTCTAGGTCCAAAGCATCCTATGTGATCACGATAAAGTCTCATGTTGTAGAACCTGAAACATGTGAAAGAATTTGTCAACTATAAAATAGTTGGTGAGATACAAAGGTTTTGACACAGTTTAACAAATATTTGGAAAGAATTACAATTCATTGTGATTTGTGCATTCTATAATGTAAGTATGAGAAAACAAGCATGTTAGACATTGTGCACATCAACCCTCCGACCAAGTTTAGGCATAACCCGCAGGTTACCCTTATAAGTTTCAAGTTTAAATTTTAATGTATGTAACAAACACCAAGGGCTCCCCCCCGAAGGGGTCAATCAATCAAGGTGGATTGGTCAAATACAATAGATCTATCATTGTTACTATCGGCTTGATCAAAGCTAATGAATGTGCTAGTTTTAAGTTTAATCTAAGCATACAAGTCTCAAGTTTAACACAAGAATAAACACGTAGTCATAGTTGTACAAGAATTGTATAAGTTTGAGAATTGTGAACATGTTTCACCCCAAGAGTATAAAAGGAAAAAAGGGGTTAAGTGTACTCACATGGATGATGAATAGTACCCGACACGGATAAGTATTTGCAAGACTTGGAGGGAGAATATCCTCACGATAAGCCTAAGTATGCAAGTTTAAAGATTTAAGTATGATCCTATAAGTCTATGGTAAGGATCTAGGATTTCATGATTTCGACTAGGGTTTCAATGGGAACGATTGTGTTTCATAAAGCTTGAGTCAAGTTTCAAATGAGGGTTTTGAATCTCAAAGTTTGATAGGCTTAGTTTAGAATAATTATTAATTACAATAATTATTTAAAAGTTTTACAATTATTAATTTCATATGATAGGTAATAATAATCGAAAAAGTTTTTAATTATTTAGAAGTAGTGGTAATAATAATCAAGTGAGACTAATTAACTATTAAAGTCTAACAATAATTAATTAAAGAATAAATAATTATTAAAGATTATCATTTGTTATTTAAAGAATATATATATAAGAATGAATATTATCTCAAGAATAGAATAGTTATTATGGGTAAGTAATTTATTAAGGTTAAATAATTACCTATAAGAATAATTAATTATTTATGATAAATAATTTATTCATATAAATCTTTTTTAGATTTATTAAAGTATTTAAGAGTTATATATTTATTTTATCCTGTAAATGGATGAAAAGTGTTTAGAAGTTTAAATAAAATGTTATATAGAGTTTCCTTTAATTTAAACGTTTATAAGTATCTAAATTAAAGGTTGTAATTTAATTATAAGCTTTTTAAAGTTTAATTGCAAATCCTAAATTTTTATAAAAGTTTGGATAAAATTTAGAATAAAAGTTCTACAAGTATTTAAATAAGGTTTATGTTTAAAACTTATGAGTTTATAATGAGTTTATAAATTATAAGTTAAAGCTCATAAATATTCAAAATCAATAAAGTATATATATTTGTTTTAAAATAAATCCACAAGTTTTATGTTTTATATAAAATATGGATTTTACAAGAGGTGCAAGTTTTGAATTCTATAAAATGCTTCTTATTCGGAATATAGGTTTTATAAATTTTTAAAGGTGTTTTTATAGTTTTAGATATTTATTATCAAAGTTTTAACTTAGTTTTATTTGTTAAAATATTTCCAGAATACAAAAGTGTAGATAAAAGTCGATTTTGAGTTTATAAGAGTATTCCCGATTTTATAAAAATTATAACAAATGAAAAGTCTGTTTGGAAATGGTTTTAAAAAAAGAAAAGGGTAAAACCCAGCCTAACGGTCTCGAACCCGGGTCACTGACCAGGTCACGTGTACACAAGCACACTAACCATCCCGGCTACGGGTCTTGCTGCTAATTTATCCGGACAGAAAATTTAAAACCAACTACTCAAATCGAGCCCCAATTCGTATGAACCCTAGATTCGATTTTGGTCCAATGCACATCGATTAAACCTCTGTCTTTGTAAATTGACAGAGGGTTTTCGATTCAAGTAAGAAAACGAGTAGGATGGCCACGAGAGTTACCTGCTATGATGTCGAAATGGGGACAAACGGGTTCAAGCCTCAGAACGGCTGTCCACGAGACCAAATCGGCAGTTGTAGGCGACGAACGTTTAAATTGAGTGTTTAGGAAGATTGAGGGTGGTGTTGTTAAGGTGTTTCGGTCGGTATTTATACCCAATTGCAACGTTAAATGTCCGGTTAGGTGGGACGATTACGGTTGAGGAAGATGAGTTTAAAATCACATCACGCGGGCGATTAGCATTTAATTGAGGTGTTGAGTACCTTGGGCTTGGGTCGCACGCTCGAGCCGAAGCTCGAGGTTCACTGCATTTGGACGATTTCGTGTTTTTTGAATAAATGGGAGGCGGAACCGGTGTCCACGGGGGTCGAACTAGTGACCGGATCTGATGTTGGAAGTTTAGTTGAATTACATAACAGGCCCGTGATGTTTGAGCCTTCCATCATTTCATGCTAACATGTTAGTTTTAATTTAAAACAAGTGTCGGTCTTTGACAGTTTTAGTCCTCGGACTTTATAAACAAATATGTTTTTTTTTTTTATAAAACTAAATAAGTTTGATAAGTTTGATTATTTTATAAATTTTTTATGAAACTCAAGTTTATAGATTTTAGTATAAAAAAAAATATAAGTTTATGAATTATAGTATTTATATAATTATAAACTAACAATTTTTCCAGAATTTAATACGTGTCAAAAGTCGAAAAAATTCGGGATATTACATTATGGAAGATAGGAATGAAATTATGAATTTAGTCTAGAACTCTCTCTTAATTTCTTCAAGGTTCCTTCTATTTTCTTAGGCTAACGATTAACCGTTGGAACCACATCAAAGAGTTTGATTTTATTGTATTCACACATCAAGGAATCTTGGTGTTTAACTTTTTGGTATTCTACCAATTTACACGTGAAATACAACATCCAAATTTATTTGACGATGTAGAAGAACCTCTCACAGAATTTGATACACTTTACACACATATCGTGAAGTTAACAAATGTGTATTCGACATTCAAACGATGATTTTTGGTGGCGGTGGTCGAAGGGGTTGGTATGGAGGTCGAGGTGATGGATTAGCATGATGTGAAGGCCTAAAATGTTGGAATGAAGCCTGTAATCGAATGCAAACAGTAATAAAACTACAAGAACTGCTATAAAAACAACATAAAAAAATTCAATGGAGCCTAATGAGTCTTCTGAAATTGACAGTATTGATTTCAGTAAAAGCAATTGATGAATTATCTGGATCTAATTTGTTGGAATATGTGATTTTTTATGTCCTTTTGTGCAAAAGTTTTATTTCAGATAAATATGAATGTATGATACATTACATCTTTTGGAAGATGTATTTTTAGTGTCCTTTTGTACAGAAGTTCTATTTCAGATAAATATGAAGATATGATACACTATATCTTTTGGGTTATACCTATCTATATGTCTAGTTTTATTGAGTTTACAATAAAAAAATAAAAAAAATAAAGTGATATAGTGTACGGATCACATTGCATTATACAACTTGTATTCTCTCAACCGTACTGTCATGTAATGAAGCATGTACGACCCGTATGCGACATAATGATTGTGTGTATAAATAACAGGCGAAAACGTTATTTTATATGTATTGGTCTTGAGTTATAGGCTTACGTTCTCTCTTTGACATATATACGTCATCAATTATTATTCATTTGGTAGAAGTTATCAATCACATTCACATCTTATCGGCTTTTAAAAAAGAAATCTGAATGAGGAGGAGAATACGAATTAAAATAGGATTCCTGAATTATTTTATTCCCAGATCATTTTTGGTGTTTTGTGGTGTGAACGAGCCAAGCCCAACAAAGTTGACAGTGGAATATGCTTGCGGAAAAAACAGACAAAAAGAAAGAAATAAGCAATCGGTATCTTCTTTTTTTCCCTGAAAAATATTATTAACCTTATCATAGGAAACGTAAAGTGAATTCGTTGTTTATATTTATTCACAAAATGATGGATTCTTTGTGGCCAAGAGTTAATTACAATAGTTGTATAGTGATGTCATTTGCTCTTTTTTCTTTACACACCAAATGTTTGAAGATCACATTTGTTTGTTATGTGTTTGAATGCTTGGGTTTACTGGATAATCCCATTGTTTTCATCGGGAAGAGCCTCGGCGATTTGGAAAGCGTACGTGCCCCCAAAGTGTTTACACTGCGGACGCACCACTGATCGGGAGCTGGGGCCGCTCCCTTGATAAGTCTAAGACAGGATGAAACCAGTGAAACTTATAATAAACGGGATGGATTGGCTAGATCAGGAGCAACCCTAGGCGCCACATGGGGCCTCGAAAGATAACCCTGTGACACCAGGGTATGCGGTGTCGTAATGGCATGGGATGTGGGGTGCCACGGTACCGAAGAAAACTCTGGCCCTGCCTCTTTCGGTTGCGATGAAAATCAAAGAAAATCAGGGTAATAATACCGAGCAAATACCGAAGATTAACAATAATATTATTGTTATCCAACTGCTACTTTCAATAAAAAAGAGTTTCAAATTTTAACTCAATAAAACCAACTAAAACTGTTATTTTTATTCACACCAATCTTACCTTATTCTCTCTCAAATATTTCTCACGTCTCAGTGGATTGAACTGATCTCAATGCAAGAAAAAAAAAGATTCGAGCCGAAACAAAGCCAAAGATCTAACACACCTCTTTCCACAATTTCAACACTTTGCCCAAAATCATTCCAACATTTTAGGCCTTCACATCATGCTAATCCAAAGCCAAAGATCTAACACACCTCTTTCCACAATTCACTCAATTTTCTCAACAATTGAGCGTAATGGTTGCAAATGAAGGAGGAAAAAGATGTTTAATCCCGAAAAGTCGAGGAAGCGTTGCGTTTCATGCAAGAACAACAAAAGAACGAAGATATGAAGTTTTTTCTGAACACCGTATGATCATTTGACCGGATCAAAGTTCAATTTGATGTCATTACACAAACATGAAATAACACAACATTGGAGATGAGAATTTTAATAAATGGCTAGTTGTATTATTTTATGTTTTTGTTTGTTCTTGTGATTTTTAAATCAAATGAAATGTTGTTTCTTATTACTTTTTATGTATTTTTAATTAGTATAATATTTCTAATTAGGTTTTTGTTAATTTAATTTAGAAAATGATTTAGGGATGGGAAAGATGATACTATGGGTTTAGGGAAGGAAATTGGTGGAAGAATCTGACGTACCGGCGTACCGGTCAAGTGGAGGAAAGAAACTTAGGGATGGAATGATGGAAAAGATGAATACCCATACTCTAAAAGAACATAAAATGCTTTATTTTTAACTGTAAACCTGTATACGTACGCATAAACTCTCATTTTGGTCTTTGTACCATTTAAGCAGGGAGGGCGACGGTCACGGTCCCGGTCCCGGTCTCCTCTAGGGCCCGAAGTTTTTATTTTTTTTTATATTATATATATATGTGTGTGTGTGTGCGCGCGTTTTTTAAAAAATGTATATACATGTAAGTCCAATTGTTTATAAATCTGAACCCAAAACTAAGAAATAAAAAAAACTATATATATAAGCCCAATTTTTTTAAAAAAATCTATATATATAAGCCCGTATTAATTTTTTTTATATAGTTATTAAGTTTATATTATAAGGCCCGATTTTTTTTACATGTCCCAAAACGTTTTAAGGATTTTTGGGATCGGCCCTGCATTTAAGTTGTGTCGTGGTAGCACATGTTTTTCTCCTTCAAATTCAATCATGGTTAACGTTTTGCATGATAAGTAAATAAACTTAAAAGACATGCTTTACATGATCAGAGAAAAGCCAAGAGATCTTTGACCTAATGGCTTTGGTGAATTCCCCTCAATCAAGTGGTGAAGGTTCAAACCCCAGGATAGTTACTTAGTTGGATTTTTGGTGATGTAGAATTAGAGAGTGTGTTGCCATTCTAAAATAATATGATCACAGAAAAAACATATAATTATTTACAAAATCAAAAGTTATGTTAACAACATTAGATGATGATGGAGGCCGACTTCAAGATGGGGATGAATCGGACTAACAAGAACACAATGAACAAATAAAGTCTTTCAAAACATTCGATGTTATTCCATTATTCTCCAACCATACTTGTAGAGTTCAAATGATAAATCAAAAGGAAAATTCAAGATATAATCAACAAATAGACAAAGAAAACCAAATAAATGTTTGAAATTCAAAACTCTTAAAATGTATCCTCATCCCATGCAAGAGTTTGAGTTCCATTCAACTTGTTATTCCTGCGAGCTATTCCACTAGATCGGGTTGTGGTCGGCTAGGTCACCGGGTTCATGTGACCCGTCATCAGGTAACAGGCAGTTTCTTGGGGCGCCTACATCAGAAGTATTTGTAGTAGCAAACATCCATGATAAGTGCTCTCAAAACCAGATCAGACCAGAACTGCTTACACGGTTGGTCCAGTTGACTACTCCCTAACTGTTAGGTTAATCGGTTTTGGCGGCAACCGATTGAACCAGATCGGCTATTGAAACAAAACTCTTAAAAAAATCTATAATCTTATTTATTTATTTATTGATTCATTTATTATTTTAGAATTTATATATTTTTATTTTAGGTTTTATATTTTGTTAACAAACTTAATTCCATATTTTTTTTAAAGTTAGCTATACATATATTCACATTAAATTATTTTTAACTAATATATATATAAGTAGGGTTAGGTTATAGTAAAAAGGGTTTTAAAAATAAGAAGGGTAAGAAAGATTATAAGCTTGACATGTGTCATTTTATTGTTTTTAAATAGAGGTCAAAATGGTCAATGTGTACTATACCAGGTCAATGTGTAATACAAGGTCTGATATTACACAATGATCAGACCTGATATTGCACAATGAAGTGAAATTACACAATGACCTGACATATTTGAGCGAATTACACAATGAGCTGGAAAACGTAAAACACAATGATGAAAAATATTTGACACAATGAACTTATATTACACAATGTACTTGTATTACACAATGACCTGACTAATTACACAATGAACTTGTATTACACAATGACTTGACTAATTACACAATGACCAGACGTGGTATTACACAATGAACTTGTATTACACAATGAACTTGTATTACACGATTAACTTGTATTACATGATGAACTTGTATTACACAATGACCTGACTAACTACACAATGAGCTGCAAAACGTAAAACACAATGATAAATACATATAACATAATGAACTTGTATTACACATTGAACTTGTATAACACAATGAACTTGTATTACACAACGAACTTGTATTACACAATGACTTGACTAATTACATAATGAACTTGTATTACACAATGATCAGATATTACACAATGACCAGACGTGGTATTACACAATCAAACTTTTATTACACAATGACCTGACTAACTACACAATGAGCTGAAAAACGTAAAACACAATGATAAATACACATAACAAAATGATAAATACACATAACACAATGAACTTGTATTACACATTGAACTTGTATAACACAATGAACTTGTATTACACAATGAACTTGTATTACACAATGAACTTGTATTACACAATGAACTTATATTACACAATGACCAGACGTGGTATTACACAATGAACTTGTATTACACAATGAACTTGTATTATACGATAAACTTGTATTACACAATGACATGACTAACTACACAATGAGCTGGAAAACATAAAACAAAATGATAAATACATATAACACAATGAACTTGTATTACACAATGAACTTGTATTACACATTGAACTTGTATTACACAATGAACTTGTATTACACATTGACCTGACTAATTACACAATGAGCTGAAAAACGTAAAAAAAAATTGTTTTTGTTTATAACGACACTATACTCGTTTTAAAGATAAAAAACGCTCGTTTTTATGGTGTAATTTTTTTGAAAAAATAATGTCGTATGTAAAAGTTATGAACGTTTTAAAATGAGGGGGGAACTTGATTAAAAGTCAACAAAAGTGGCCAAGACTAAAATACCCTTCCAACAACTTTTTCTCCTACAATTTAATCTCAATCATTAAATCTTTTCTACAATTTAATCTAATGGCCCCAAATCCTTCTCACCCTTCTTACAATTAAAATCTTTTTTACCTGAACGTAATCCTATATAATTATATATATATATATATATATATATATATAATTATTTATAACGTTGATTTTTTGTTGGTTTGATAACATGATATCATAACATTTATTTATTTACAAATAAGTTTTTATTTAAACATACACATTTTTATTTTTGTAAAATGCTAAGTCAACACAATGTCCTACACCATTACGTTCGAAGTCTTAAATGTCGTGTATAACAGTCAATGTTTTTAGAACCGGACCGGACGTTGAACCGGTCTCCTTACCGGTCCACTGGTCGAACCGGTCGGACCGGATTTAAGAACCGGACAACATCATAAATATTATAAAAATAAATCAATTCAAACAACCATTAATCCTTCAAAAACCACCAACAAGTCAATTCCAATACTCTTAAACTAGCAATTAGTTTTGAAATATGAATCCAAGAGACTTAAAAAAAAATAAAAAACTGGTCCGACCACCGATTTTCCGGTCCGACCGCCGGGTCGCTGCAGGACCGTTTCAACACATGTAACCGGACCGGTCAGACCACCGGTTCCTGGTCCGACCGGCCGGTCCGGGTTTCAAAACACTGATAATAATTTAACTATTAGTAAAACTATTATGGACCAACGTCCATAAATAGGCCAGCAGGCTACCTGTTCAAAAATTATTTTTTTTATTTTCACTCTATGTTATATATAATTTACGTTTTTAACCCGTTTATTTATGTATTAATTTCGTTTTTCTATAACTTTCGTTTGTTAACTTTTTTAAAAAACGGAAGGCGTTGTTTTTTTTGTCAACGTTCCGATATAATTTTTTTTAAACGGAGTTGTATTCAAAATTGAGTATTTTTTAGGTATCGTAGCCCATAACGAGTGTCGTTGACGTTATGGTACCATAACGACCTGAACCTATTATTAGTGAATATTATTGTCTGTATTATTGTTATCGGAATCGGTTTTAGTATTCACTTTTATTCTGACTATTTCCCAAAACTAAACTATTTATATTATGTGTATTATATTAAAGAATTATTCATCTAGTATTCCAAAACAAATAATACTGTTTTATTGTGAGTTTAAACAAGTTACAGAGGATAAGTTTATACATTTTCACGAAGAAGAAAATATTATATAATACTGAATACAAAATTACAGAGTAAATAAAGTAACGAAAATGACAAAACTAACCCTAGTGAGAAAAGCAGTAACTCTGCAATTGCCAAAAACTCCATTGCAGTAGCACTACTTATCCTAAATTTACAAACATGCCCTCACAAACACTACCACATGTTCTAATAATAGTGGTAGTTGGAACTTAAATACAGAAATAACGACCACACTATATAGACGCCCAATCAATTTCATACGACGGGTAGTTTTCCAACAGAAAATTAACCGACCCGCACCACGCGCTATCTTCCTCCGTGAACGACAGCTCCGACACCGGCGAAGATCCGCCGGATCTATCACTCTCAGAGGATTCAACCTTCACGACTTCTGGCTGTGATTTCACCGCCTTCGACTTTTTCTTACCGCCGTCGATGCTCTTCCCCTCAGCCAAATTCCGGCAGATCTCCTGTAGCTTGGCGTCGACGGAAGAGTGAAGCGGCGTGTAGTTGCCAAAATCAGCGCCGTTGTGACGTATGTTAGGAAAATTGAGACGCGCGTAGTCACCACGCAGCTTGTACGCGGCTATGTCATAAGCCAACGCGGCTTCCTCGGCTGTGTCAAACGTACCTAACCAAAGGCGGGTCCGGTTTCTGGGTAAACGGATCTCCGTGACCCATTTTCCCCAGTGCCTTTGCCTCACACCCCTGTAGAGCTTGGTGGGTCTGGGAGGTGACCCGACTTGCTTCATTTGTACGGGCTTCGGACTCAAGTAGTTGTTATGGCTCGGATAACTGATTTGGGCTTGGATCTGAGATGAAGATAATTGGTTTAACCCGAATGATGAGATTGGCTGTTGGTAAGCAAACGGGTAAAACCCGGATTCTTGTTGGGTAGAAGAAGGGATATTTTGGTAATCTGACTTGATAAAAGGCTGTAGCGCGTCCATGAGGCCACCACTGTTGAACTGCTGAATATCGTTAATATTCCAAAACTCCATTGTAGCTGAAGCCATCTTGATCTAATTTTTTTATTTTTTATTTTTAAATTTGAAATAATTAATCAAAGAAAAATAAAAGCCACCGATTTTGTCCAACAAAACGGGTGATAAATTCAAGAGGGTTAACAAATAATCAAACCCTCTTCTTTCTTATTAAAATTAAAAATAAGATCAACCTTGAGGGGACAAAAATAAACCCGAAAGGTGTGATATTGATGAAAATAAAAAAATCTAGAAATAGAACCCAAATAAAAAAGGCTGGATCTCTATTCTGAAAACACCTGGCTTTTGTGAAAGAAAAAAAAAATTAAATTCAAATCAAGTTTGCTTTTTTTGTTCGTTGAAAAAGAAGAGAACAAACCCAGATCAATTAATTAATTTTTTTTAGTTGAAAGACAGATGATTTGCAGAAAGGGATTAAGAGAAACGGGGGATTACAGAGGGGGGGAAATTAAAGAGATGAGAAGAAGTGAAGGTGTGTGCTTTAGTGTGTGAAAGAACCTTGTGTTGTGTGTGTGCTTGGAATGAAGATTGGGGGCTGTGTTTTATAGAGGTGTTCGTTTGCTTTAACTCAACACCAACCCACCTTTCCTAACCAGGGTTCATTATTCATTCTTTTTCTTTAAATAATAAATAGCTAAGTTAATAAAAATATTATTATTGGTAAAAGAAAGTCTAAATGTGATTCTGTAAATGATAGTTAAAGAAGCTTATTGAAACAAAGTTCTACCTCTTTTGAAGCAAGGGCATCCCGGAATACTCATTCATACCAGGTTTTTCAAGTTCTTTCACATAAAACGGGGTGGTTCTCACAATATAAAAATTTTCACGCCATCTCTCAACCAATCAAATGACATATTTCTTGACTCAAACTTTCTCACTTGAGAATTCTCACGCCCACCCCTTTCACGACCCTTTTACACAAGGAGGCGGTCACCCTTTTCACGACCCTCTCACGATACCGGATACCCTCAGATATATCGAAAGGCATCATAACTTTAATATTTTTAAAAAGTGATTGGAGCGCTCAACCCAAGTAAAGTAAGATATAGGGTTTAATAAGTTTCAAAAACATGAATAAAAACAACAAGAATAGTTGGTTTTGTTTAGTTTGTTGTAGTTTAACTTTAGCGGTTTAATACTACAGCAACTTATTTTACGCGTTAAACCTAAACTCGATAAAACCAAGCAATCTTGTCAGAGCATGTCATATAATTATATTTATAATAGAGTAAACTGCATTTTTCGTCCTTAAGGTTTAAACAAAACATCAGGTTTCATCCACTTATAACACATTTAATCACCCGACGTTTGATGTTTTAACACTTTGCGTCCCTAGTACTTAACTCCATTAACTTTTCTGATAGTTTTTGGGTGAAATTACTTATATACCCTAACTCCATATTCTTTATCAGACCACCCACCACCACCACCAACCCATACCTCTCTCTATCAACCACCTCCGACTACCCATCTTTGATTTAAACGCAACCCCATCTTTGATTTCAATGCAAATTTCTGATCACCCATTAGGGTTTGATCGATTCTCAGTCATACAAAGATTCAAAAGGAAGGAAAAACTCCCAATTTGGGAAATGGAAGACGGCAGCGGTAAGAGAAGAACACTTCCAAATCATCTTCTTATGAAAATCAACAGATATTAAGGGGGGTAGGTCTTTTCGATTCAGTATAAGTAAATCCCCGACTAACTAATCAGTGGCGTAAACCTAGCGTACGGAAACAATTTCCGTTGATTCTCCGTAAGATCTTGAAAATCAATGAATCCTTGTGAAGAGTAGAGGAAGTTTGGGATCAGAGATTGGCGTGACTTACCCATCGTGATTGTTGTTGAAGATCGAAATAACAGAGGTGAGATTCAATAGATAGTTAGGGTTTCGTAAGAGAGGGATGAAGGTGGGATTAATGGTGGAAATTGAAGGTGGGATTAATGGAAATTTTGATGTTTGGGTTGGTCAGTCGACAGAGAGAAGATGGGAGTGGTAGTGGGTGGTGGTGTTAAGTGGAAATTGAAATGAAGAGGATAGAGTCAGAGGTATATAAGTAATTTCATCCAAAAACTAACAGAAAAGTTAACGGAGTTAAGGACAGGGACGCAAAGTGTTAAAAGATCAAATGTCGGGGATCAAATGTGTTAAAGGTGGACGAAACCTAATGTTTTGTTCAAATATCGGAGACGAATGATGTTAGATAAAATAAATTTGGACTTAATAATTATATTTGTTTCAGTGTATAATTTATAAAATCTATAATGAATACCGAGAAACTTATAATATAACAAACGATTATTAATTAACGACTAATAATTAACAGTTGACAGTTAACAATATATTATATGTCTAAGATAAGATAATTTAAAAAAGAAACGTTGTTAAGTTTGGTTTATTTAGTGGTGGGGTTAGTTCTTGACTTAATGTATTTTCAATTGGAAATGTATGTTCATTGCCGTGTATGACGTCATAAAATATGGAGCCAATTGAGGAACAACGCGTGTCCCAGCTAACGGGACTGCGGCGTGCTGCGTTACAGTTAGGTTTCACGCCAAAAATATAAATAAAAAAAGGTTATAACACAATTTTTTTAACGGTAAAGTTAGTTAATAACACAAATAATCCTTAAAGTTTGTCCTCTTCAATTCATGGCTAAAATTTCAAAAGTTATATGTTGGGTTACATGGTTTTTATTTTATAACAAGTTTGATTTTATCATACTTTTTGACGTTTTTTAATACAAATTTAGGACTTTAATATGCATATATTAGTTTAATAATTTTAATAGGGTTATTGGATTTTAATAATCTCATATTTTATCAATTGCCTAATAATAATCACAACTGATAATATTCTAATTACAGGGCCCTACTTTCAAACTATTTTCTTACATTGAACCCCCCGTTAAAAAAACTTAACGCCGTTAGATTTTATATGACGTGGACATTTGTAAACCGCCGGAAAGTCGAGCCAAGCTAGCGGTGGTCTCGTGGTGAGTTTTGACATTGGCTCTGGTGGTGTTTAACGGATCTTGTTTTTCCGGCAAGTCCAAACGGAGACAACGGTGGTGTTTAACGGTGAAGACGGTGACAGACTAGGGTTTGCAGACCACCCCTCCATCGAAGGCGGTGGCTAGGGTTTCGGCTTGGCTCGATTTTCCGGCTGTTTGCAAATGTCCACGACATATAAAATCTAACGGCGTTAAGTTTTTTTAACGGGGGTCCAATGTAAGAAAATAGTTTGAAAGTAGGGACCGGTGGTAAGAATATTCTCAGTTTGGATTATTATTGGTCAATTGGTCAAAGGTGAGATTATTAAAATCCAATAATCCATTTTAATATAACAAAATTAGATTAAAAAAATTCGTAAAAAGTAAGAGTATATTAGTTTTTTTTAAGCAAATTACATTTTACGTCCTTTTGGTATTTACTAAATATCAGTTTACGTCATTTAACTAAGAAATTACAGATTTGTCTTTTATGTTTAGAAAAGTTTGCACGTTTCATCATTTGTACTAACGTCTGTCAATTTCAAAAGGTTAAGTGTGGTCACGTGTCCCTCACGTGAGGCAAAATCGTCTTTTTTGTAGTTAATAAAATAACATATTACACTTTTCGTCCTTTATGTTTATACCAAATTTCATATTCCGTCCTTAAACTAAGGTAATAACAAAAATTAACCTTTATGTTTACACTTGTTTGCGCATTTCGTCCTTTACACCAGCGCCCATTTATTTTTAGCGTTGAATGAAGCCACATGCCTCTCACCAAAGACAAGGAATCACCGGCCAGCATCCCTCTCACCATAGACAAGGGCGCGTGACCACACTTAACGTTTAAAGTTGATGAACATTAGTTTAAATGATGAAACGTGCAAACTTTTTGAAACATAAAAAATAAAATCTGTAATTTCTTTAGTTAGAAGACGTAAACTGAAATTTAACAAATACGTAAAATGCAATTTTCTCTAGTTTGTTTATTATTATATTAACTCTTACAATAGTCACTGTATTTTTTTTAATCCATTATTAAACTTAGTATTCGATAAGGGTCGTGCTATACGTACCCTCCTTTCATTGATTTTTACTTGTTGCACCCCCTTAAGTTTTCAAATAAATACAATTCAAAACTTTTTATTTTTTTTTTACTTTTGCCTTTTTGTTAATTAGTCATTGTTGGTTAAAATATTTTTTCGATGGGGTATGTATAGACTAACCCGTTTTTATTTTATAGAAAGTGCTTTTAAACTTAAAAAAATGGTTTTATAAATAATGATTATTCAAAAGGGGTAAAATAGGGGGGAGGGGTATATGTTTTATTTTATAGAAAGTGTTTTTAAAATTAAAAGAACGGTTTAAAAATAACGATTTTTCGAATGAGATAAAATGACAAGTTTAAAAGTTATATTTTCAGGGGGGATACGTCAAGTAAGAGGGGGGATATGTATGGCCTAACCCATTTTTATTTTATAGAAAGTGCTTTTAAACTTAAAAAATAGTTTTATAAATAATGATTATTCGAAAGGGTAAAAAGGGAAGGGGGTATGACAAGTAGGGGAGTATACGTTTTATTTTATAAAAAGTGTTTTTAAAATTAAAAGAAAGATTTAAGAAATAATGATTTTTTGAATGAGATAAATGACAAGTTTAAAGCTTATATTTTCAAGGATGAGGGTTCGTCAAATAGAAGGGGGATATGTATGGCGTATTCGATAAACTTTTGATGAAAGGAAAACGGCGCAGGTGAAGGAGAATGTGAAGCCAACTAAACCATGTGCATCGCACATGGCACATTGTAGTTGCACGTAAAGCGGATATTATTTTAATTAATTCTAGTATGATTCAACTCAAATAGAAGTATTTTACATAAATTATTGCATAAGTTGTTTATTCTTTGGAAAATTTAGATATTTAAAACTACAATTACATCATGTAATAAATCATTTATATATTTGCTATCGTGCATAAAAAGGATGTGTGTTTACAATGGAAATAATATAAATGAATCAATCCCTTGACTTTAAGGAAGCGGAAAATAAAATACAATGTTCTGATATAATTTTGCTAAATATGAAGAAAAAAAAACATTTAAATAAATTAATTTACTTTTAAAGATGTAAAAAAGAAAGGTATTTGGATGTGTTAATATGACAATATAAAATTGTAACATACAAGTAGAAAGTAAAATTCTGACCTTGATTTCATGTGATGTTGATTACTTGTAGTTCACCAATGTTGGTTAAAACATCTAACACGCATAAAAAAAAATATATTTTATTTTATTTAAAATTATACTATTATGTACGCTACTCAATATAAATTTTTTTAATATATAAAAATACATAAAAACACAAGCATGTGATTATACACGCGCCAACACATACACACGAGTATGTAGTGATATGTTATAACTGATTAAAAATTTCAGTTCGGGCTACATATGTAAACATGTCATACGGAAACTCGTGGATAATTCATCCCAAACTTTATTTAAGAAATTGCAATCAGATACCCATTTTAAGTCCTCTGGTAATTAAAAAAAAAACTTTACACATTTTATTAGGTTTTTTTTAATGAATTGACAATTAGAAGGACGTAACAAGATATTATTTTTTTTTATAAAATTAGATAAAATGAATTTACAGTGATGAGAGAAGATGCCTACACGGCTACACGTTTATTAATATATTTTAATTTAACTAGGTTAGAATCTCGTATATTAAACGGGTTGATATATGTAATGTTATATACTTAGTATTAAAATAGTTAAAAAAACACGTGTATTGTATGAGTTGAATAAACATGTGTATGGGTTGAATAAAATATAATGTAATCTTTTATCACATATAATTGTCGAGATATGTTTTTAAAAATGAATTTTGCATGACAGTTATAAATTATGTTAAGTTAATTTTTAGAACATTTGTTTTCAACTGTGTATTAATTATTTTATATAATTGATAAATGTTAATTCAGTTAAAGTGTACATAGTTGTTTAAATTAGGGGTGTTCAATATTTGGATTCAAACCGATTAAACCGATAACCGAATCAAAATCGAAACTGTTTAAAACCAAACCGAATTACATATTTGGCTTTAGGTGTCACACCCCAACCGACGACGGATTATACGTCGGGGCGGACGCGGTTGTTCAATAGCACAAGGTTGACTATTAAAGTTTCAATATTTCATTTATAATAGATTCAAAGGTTTAATACAAAGGAAATAACAAGTATACAACATTTATTTAATAAGTAGTCCAGGTTCAAAGCATCCTATGTGATCACAAACGAGTCTCATGATGTAGAACCTGAAACATGTGAAAGAATCTGTCAACTACAAAATAGTTGGTGAGATACAAAAGTTTTGACACCGTTTAACAAGTATTTGAGAAGAATTACAATTCACTATGATATATGCATTCTATAATGTAAGTATGAGAAACAAGTATCTTAAACATTGTGCATGTCAAACCTCCAAACAAAGTGTAGGCATAACCCGCAGGTTACCCTTATAGTATCAAGTTTAATAGTTTAAGTAACAAACACCAGGGGCTCCCCCCGAAGGGTCAATCAATCAAGGTGGATTGGTTAAATGCAATAGATCTATCATTGTTACTATCGGCTTGATCAAAGTTAATGAACATACTAGAATTAAGTTTAATCTAAGCATACAAGTCTCAAGTTTAACATAAGAATAAGCATCTAGTCATAGTTTGTACAAGAATTGTATAAGTTTGAAGTTTGAACATGTTTCACCCCAAAAGAATGCAAATGAAAAAGGGGCTAAGTATACTCACTTGGATGATGAATAGTATCCGACACGGATAAGTATTTGAAAGACTTGGAGGGAGAATATCCTCACGATAAGCCTAAGTATGCAAGTTTAAAGATTTAAGTATGATCCTATAAGTCTATGATAAGGATCTAGGATTTCAGGATCGACTATGGTTCCAAGTGGGAGATGGGAATGGTTGTGTTTGTGAAGTTTAAATCGAGTTTAGAATAAAGATTTTGAACGAATGACACAAGACTTGTATATCAACGTTTAATAAGCTTATAGTTTAGAATAATTATTAATTAAAATAATTATTTAAAAAGTTTTACATAAGTTATGTGATAATAGTTTAAATTAGTTTTCTAGGTATTTTATAAATAACGTTGTACTAATAGATGAAAGAATAAATGATCATCAAAGATCAATAATAATTATTTAAAAAAAATGAACAATTATTAAAGATTCACAATAATTATTTAATGAATAAGCAATGGCTAAGAATAAATATTTAAATCACTAGATAATTACTAAGTGTTTATAACTTATCTTGTAATCATAAGTTTAAATATGGAATTAAAATTGAAAGATAGATTATATAGAATTTCTTATGAGGTTTGTATTTTAATTATAAGTTTATAAATGTTTTTGAGGCGTAGATAAAACTATAAGTTTTTATAAATGTTTTAAATAAGTTTTTAGTTTAATGCTTCTGTTTTTATAAAGTTTATAAATTTATAAGTTTATAACTTTCTGATAACAACATATATTTGTTTTAAATAAATAAGTAAATAAACCTTGATAGGTACAATTTTATTAATTTAAAACTAAATAATATGTTTATTTCAGAAAATATAAAATAAATTATAGTTTCTGACTTAGGTTTAGAACATAAGTTTTATAAATGTTTTAAAAGTATATTTATAGTTTTGCATTTAAAACTATTTTATAGAATTAGTTATAGGTTTCAACTAAGTTTAATTTAATTAAAAATATTTCCAGAATATAAAAGTGTAACAAAAAATCAGATTCAAGTTTATAAATGTATAACATAATCTATAAAAATTATAAAAGTTTAAAAACTGATTTTAAAAAGGCTAAAACAATTAAAACGGGTAAAATCGGTTTACCCGGCTCGAACCCTGGTCACTGACCGGGTCGAGGCACTCACGCACAAACTAACCGTCCCGACTACGGGCCTCGTCAGTTCAAAACACGGAAAGGAAATTTATAAACAGAATCCCAAACCAACCCCAAATCCCCGTATGAACCCTAGATCAAGAGTCCGTAAATTCGATCCGTGAATCCCTCTGTCATTGTAAATTGACAGAGGGCAAATGATTACGGAATGAATACGAAACTTTTGGCTTTCGAATTACCTGAAATAATGCCGTAAAGAGGGAGAACGAGTTGGAGTTTCGAAGTCGGCTTGATCTCGATTCGTTTGAGTATTTGCAGGTGTTGCTTGTAAGAATTGGAGGTTCAGTGAGTTTAAATGTGATGTTCTTAGGGTGTTTCATTCGTATTTATAGTCGATTTCTTCATTAACCGCCGAGTTGGTTGGGGAGATTACGGTTGCACGATATGGTTCGAATTTTGAATAACGCGGGTGTTAGAATCGAAATTGAGCATTGAATTGCATAGGGGTTTGGTCGCATGCTCGAGTCGAAACTCGAGGTGCATTGAATTCGGCCGGATTACGCGTTTTCGATTTCTCGAGCTCGAAAACGGTTCCAGTGGGATTCGAACTTAGGATCTGTTTCCGGGTTCAGGAGTTTAGGAAAAAGACACAACAGGCCCTTGAAGTTTAGAAGCTTTATCATTGAATGTTGAAACAGGAATTCAAGTTAGAAATGAGTTTCAAAGTGGGCAGTTTTGGTCCTTGGGTTCTATGAAACAAAATGTGTTTTATTTTTCATAAGATTTCAAATAATATGGTTTTATTTTTGTAAAAATAAAATAAGTTTAATAAGTTTTATTATTTAAAAGTTTTATAACACAATTCCTTATTATGGTTTATAAGTTTCTTTTATTTATGAAAATTATAAACTTGTAAAGTTTCAAGGTGTTTATATATACAAATATATATATATATATCTTAAGTATAAAATTTGCTTTTCCTTAACTATATATTAATTTAAAACTTTATATTTATTGTTTTCGGAAAAGGGTTTTAACACTAAATCGAGTTTTAAATTTTATAGCACGTGAAAAGGTAAGTCGGAATATCTCGGATATTACATTAGGTTTGGTTCAAACCGAAAACCGAATATGTAATTTGGTTTAGGTTTCTAGATTTTGAATTTGGTTTGAACCGAAAAACCCGAATTGGGCTATACCACTATTTTAATCCATATTTTATAGTTAACCCAATTCATTTATATCAATAATCAATACCCATATATAAATTATAAATCATTATTTGATGAAGGTATATTTTTGTTTAGATTTTTCTAAAATGTTGTGTTGTTTAAACCGAATAAGTTATGCTTACCCAAAAGAAGAAAAAAAGTTTTTTTTTTTGCTAATTCGGTTTGTTAGGTTCAAACCGAAAACCAAACCGAATTACAATGTGGTTTTAGGTTCCGATTAGGTTTCCTCGAATATGGTTTGGTTCGGATTGTGATTTCAACAAAAAAAAATTGCAACCCGAATAACTCGAACCGAATAACCTGAAAAACCCGCAACCCGACCCGATGAACACCCCTAGTTTAAATATCCTTTTAGCACGGATAACTTAACTTAAATTACAATTATAAATATATAAATACATATAAAAAATAAGAAATAAAACTTGGAAATCACTTATAAAAAACAATTATTTATCATTATTCTTCCTTTTTTAATATTTTAACGAATATAATTTTAAATTGATATGGAAAGTCAGAAATTATAACTATTCATAATTAATTTTATAGTAAATTTATTTGGTTAATAATACAATAACTATCCATAATAATTAAATAATAAGTATACATAATTAAATTTATATTAAACATATATATTTTTTTAATATCATCATTATTTAATAGGAGAGAGGCGAAAAAATAAAATTTTAGATGACCTAAAATTATGTCATGTGTCATCTAAGATTTTTGTTTATTAGGTGCTATAGATATTTTAATTTATTATGAGTCATTAAAACCAAATGGAGTCATCTTGAGAACGATATTCTCCATTGAATGTGCATTTACGGACCAAAAATGTGAATAATTTTGCAAAAATGGAAAAAAGAAAGAAAAAAGCTCACCATCTCTCAAACAACTCATTTTAGGTTATATTTTGATGCAAAGGGTTTTGCTTTGATTTAAAAAATGTCTAGTATTTTGGTGCATATCTGATAAAAAGGTTAATTGCTCGATAAAAGCCATATCTTATATTACTTTTTTTTTGTTTTGTTTAATTGAATAAGAAACTCGTAGTTATTGAAATAATTAACATTTTCTGAATTGTTATTTCCAATCATATTTTTAAAATGTAATTAACATGACTATAAATATATAGATGAGTATAAAACAAACATAATTAGCAAAATCTCACTCAAATAGTAGGATCTGGGAATAGTGAGATTAGGGTAAACCTTACCTTTATCCCAAATATATAGATGAATAGTTCATATCTATTAAATATATGGATGAATAGTTCATATTTATTAGTTAATAAAGATTTGACATGAATAGATTTATTTAAAATATGGCAAACTCATTACTCCCAATTTCCCGTTCATGTCACCTCTTCTTTCTTCTTATCTCACTTATTTAGTTTTTCAAGTGTAACAATCACGTTGTTAGGAAGATAATCAAACTCAAAAGATACATTTCTTTTAAGAAATCATTATTTACACTCCCATTCATCTCTCTGTATTAATCATCAAAAAGAAAAGGAAGAAAGTTATAATTGCATTTCTATGTTATTTTAACTTACGTATTTAAGTTGCATAAATATATTGATTGTTAGAAACCGTTTTGATTTATTTATTTATTTTATTTTTGTAAGAAGCTCCAAAGGTTTTAGTTAAGATTGCACCTCTAATATAACATATAACAATCATATAATAAATGATTAAGGTATGATAACACATTTTTAACATATAAAAACAATTATAATATTTTATAAATATACTTTTTTAATTATTAAAGAAAGCATAATTCTTTTAACAAAGCCATCATTGATATCCATGTTGTTCGTTTAATAATAAACAAGCTATTTAGCTATAAGTTAAATCAAAGCATATACAGTTTCTTTATGATAATTAATATCTCAAAATAGATAAAAAATGAAAACAAAAGCAATGAAAATATATAAAATCTAGCTACAAAATTTTCTTACACCCAATTCAACACATCAAAAAATAAATTAAAATTGGAGCATCTTTAAATAAATGGGTCTTCTTCTTCTTCTTCTTCTTCAACACTTTTAAGGGCTTTCTTGGCAATCTTATATTTCCCTGCAAACTGTTTTTCATTCCCAATAACATAACTTTCTAAGAAGAACTTGATTCCGGTTCTAAGGGGTTCATATTGTTGGGAGCCAGCAATACGTTTGAATATATTCCACACCAAATTATCAGCATACTCAAAAACAGCCTCGAAAAACATCCTAAAATGCATAATTTTCCTGGAAGTGAGTTTTGTAGTGTCGTGTAGATCTGCTTTTTTTAAAACTGCAAGTGAAAGTGTAAAATTGGACACCATTTCTGCTATAAATTTTGCCAGGTGCATTGATCTCATTAGCTGCATTGATTCTAGTTCCGTGTAGTGGTCCCATATGCAGTACTGAACAAAAAAGAAAAAAAAATATATCTTGATAAATCATCTTCCTTATTATTAAACATTTTATAAATGTTTTTGTACCTATATAACTATATTTCTATTCATATTTATAAAACTAACAAAAATGGATAAAATGTGTTTTCGCTGACCCAACCCGGCACTTAACGTCGATTACTTGTTTTGACCTGAACCCATTTTTAACGTCTAGTAGAATATTAAGGGAAAAAAAAACAAACTTCAAATTGACATGGAGGCTTAAAACTTTGGTATTTTTCCTCCTAATTCAATTTATGTATAGAATTATAAGAAACATGATCAAGGCATCGAATTTGGATTTGAAAACTAATGGACCCCAGAAGTCAAATCGCAACTCTTTTTGACCAGGAGGGAGTAGTAAACTCATGTACTAGCATGCTACAAAATGGGTAAAACATTTAGGGCAAAAAGCTTTTCAATGTTTTATTGTCAAATACTCGTTTATGTATACAAAAAGGCTAAAACATTTAGGGCAAAAAGCTTTTCAGGTCACCCTGTTTCTATCCATACAAAAATTACCCATTTGACCTGTCAACCAACCCGCCTAATGAAATACCTGTAATGTGAAGTTGTAGTTCTTGTCATGATTGCATAACTTTGAAGCCAGAACACATTAATATTTGTTGAATACTTTTTCCTGCACACAAGGACCCGCATGATCTCTCTATCCTGCAATATTACGAAAAACTGATGATAAAGAATATACCTCAATAAAATAAAAAAAAAAAGACTATTATTATTTCTTCAGGGATCAAATTTCACAACCCAACTCCTAAGTGTTAATATAAAGAATCAATAAGAAAAGAAATATTGATAAAAAGATGGATATATGTTCAATATCACTCGTCATTATTTGACTTTGAATTTTAGAAGTTTATTTTCCAAGCTTTTAGCCTTCGTTATTTGACTATTAGTTAATCGTCTAAAACAGCCCTCAATAGTAGTGACGGAGTGTCTTGTATATTCATGTTAACGTCATTACCTTCTTTACGATGATGACAATGGACAAATAACTAATGCTTCAAGACTTTCATGATAAGTAAATAATGCATTTTTAATGGACAGAGGAAGTATGATATATTCTTCCGCACTCAGAGCACCAATCTGCTCCAACTGTTTACTATAATAGTTTATACTAAAATAGTTTATCAATATTTAATTTCAATATTGTTCCATTGACATTTAAAAAGATATTATGTATACCAGCATAAAAGGGAGGTAGTGTCATAATATCCAAACATTTTTTACCCATGAATGGGTTGATTCGCGTTATGCATTATCCGTAACATGTCAGATCTGTAAATAAAAAATTTCCATGAAAGGAGCTGAGTCATTGAGTCAAATGGATCGGAAGTTTTCCGGATTGTATTTTAAAGCAAAAAAACCCCATAGACCATTTTATTTATAATTAAATTAGTAATAAAAAAATGTAGTATTACAATCATATTTGATGCACTATATACTTATAAGAAAGTTAAAGTTTATGGGCAAAAGTCATCAACCCCCACCCATTTTGTTCCACAGAAAGCACCTACTATTTTGACCAAAGCCCACCTGACTTGTCCATTTTGTTACATCTAATGAAAAAGGTAATTTCAAATCGACCTTTTTCGACCCATGCAAAAATTTAACCATTTTGATATTAAAAAAAAGAACATGAGTAAACTTCAGTTTTCGTCCATGAGGTTTGAACAAAACATCAGGTTTCGTCCCCTTGTAACACATTTGATTCCCGACGTTTAATGTTTTAACACTTTCCGTCCCTGGTCCTTAACCCGCTAAGTTTTCTGTTAGTTTTTGTGCAAATTTACTAATATATCCCTCACCCCTTTTTCTTCAACCATCAGACCCAAGAAGCAAATTGACTCCATTTTTTTACACTCCACATTTTTACATTCGTTAAACAACTGCATCTGATCGGAAACAACTTGCGGACCGTTGTTAGCACTAAACTCTTCATTACCGTCGTTAAACCCGTCGTAAAATGAATCAGAAGAACCGCCACCGTTCACCATGGCGGCATACGAAGCCTGCCGGTGGTGGTGCTGATTGGAGAACAACGACGATGACCACAGCGTGCCAGGTGAAGGGGGATTCATGTGGTGAAAACCGTTTCCGTCGTCAGAACACCATCCTTGTTCCGTTTCTGCTGCCATCAAGTCTCATCTCAGCCTCCGCCACCGTTGCTACGGCAGAACCCTGGATGGGGTGTCGCCGGAAAACTCATCCCGTCACCATCTTCGTCGTTTAACATCGTCACCGTCGCTATCTAGGCCACCCGACGCCGCCTGCTACCTTGTCTCCACCTCTGTCTCTGCTTCATGCAATCCCTAACCACTGCCGCCGCCATTTCTGTTGGAGCTACCAAGACCCGTCGTCGGTCAGAGGGGAGGTGGTGCAGGAGAGCCGGTTGCCGGAGGGGGGTCGCGCCAGAGGAAAGTGTCATTCATGTTATTGAGTCTCATATACATTTTATGGAGTCTGATGAAGAAGAAGGGGTAAGGGGTATATTAGTAAATTTGCACAAAAACTAACATAAAACTTAACAGGGTTAAGGACTAGGGACGCAAAGTGTTAAAACATTAAACGTCTGGGACCAAATGTGTTACAGGGGGACGAAACCTGATGTTTTGTTCAAACCTCAGGGACAAAAACTGAAGTTTACTCAAAGAACATTTTGCCAACCAGTTTGACCTTGTCCATTTGGCCACCTCTAATAATAAGAGAAGAATAGATACCTGCTTCCCTTGCAAATCCAACCTCAATAATTTCTCAAACGCATCAATGTAATCCTCCCCGCTCATAATTATACAAAATATCGCCCTTCTTGAATCTGTATTCATTCTTTGTCCAGCAGCAAGTTGAAGCATTTTTTGAGGTTCTGAGCTCTCTTTATCCATCTTTCTGGCAAAATTTTCAATATTATTACTATTTGTAGTAGATGACATCATCTCTCCCGATAACCACCATTGACTTTTTTCTCAGGGTCAAGAAGCTTGCTCCATTTCAATCCTCGAACTAATATACTTTCTACCCTCAACTGTGAGAAAGTAAACAGAAGTAAAGAAAAATGATGTCTTTTCATTTTTATAAATTACAATATGTATAAGAAAATAGCATATTATAATGACCTTCTGAAGCCACTTCTTGATGCGAGTATGCTGTGAGGTATCCTCTTTAGCCTTCTTTTTGTTGTTCTTGATATCAGTTATGGTTTCAAGCATGAACTCCATCTGCCACCCATGAAGCAAAAAAAAGTTACAAGAGAAGCTAAAATCAGAAGAAGTTATAGAAAAAACAATAATGAACTAATGAAATGCATACTCTTTTACTTCTCATATATATTAATCAATGGAATACATACTCTTTTACTTCTAGTGTTTCCCTGGCTATCTCCAGATGCAGCCTTCAGTTCTATCACCTTGTTTTGGATGCTAACAATAAAGTTTTTCATGGCGGTCGGGTCCTCACTCCTCAATCTCATCCCAGAACCTAATGAATCCAAATAGCAAGTACTTAAAAATTGACATACTGGTAAATTCAAATTTTAGACAATTCACTTAGTGGTGAATTTATGATACAACAAAACTAGAAGCAGCAATTTCAACCCATTCAATTGTCAACACTGGTTATGTCTCATCTCTAACGAGTAAAACAGGATAAATTAAAAGATTAGCTTAAAAGAAACTGGGTTAAACAGGTCAAAAGTTGCCAAAGTGCATTCGTAATGCATAAAACCTCCTACATCATTTTATCACAAACAATTAGATAATTACCGAAATAATTTAATTTTGGTAATCAAAACGCTAAATGGTAATAAAAAATTTGGGACAAAAAGTGTTAAGGTCAACCCGTAATTTCGACCCATTACCCAACCGCATGACATGCCTGTTTCCACTTCTAACAGAAACAAATAAAATACAGAAGTATTGAGAATCTTACAGTTAAGAACAGTTAGGATAGTGGAAACATCAACCTCGGTCAACCGTGAGCTCAGCATCAACATGAAATCATATATTAGATCACTGAAATGGTATTATTATGGAGTTCCATTAATAAGACAAAAAATACTATTATATACAGTACATTTATCTACAATACAAAATTTTAGAAGAAAGTGAATAACCTTGAGCAAACGACAAATATGTACAAATAAGAGAGAAGAAGAGTCAAATTCCGCAAGGAAAGATTGTCTTCCTTCTCATACTCGTCCTAATATAAACATAGAAAAACTATTAAAAATCAAACTCTTTATAGGATTGCTTAAAAATCTCAATTTAATTTAAAACAATGAAATCATTCATATGAACCTCAAAACACTTTGCGAGTGCAGCAAGAATCTTTGTGCCAAAGTCAATCCCAACAAAGCAAGCCAAACCAGAAACTAAAGCTGCAAAAACAGCAGCATACCTGCAAGGGTACGAATGTAATCTTGTTAAAGGAGTACCAAACAGAACGATGAAAAGGTATAATATTTATGAGGTATAATAGCTGGACTCAACTGTTCGTTACCACGGGGTCCACCTGAACATGATGTCAAAATTTCTTCACTTATAATTTGACCACCATCACTGCGGCTAATAGACTGCATGCAAAAAAGTTCAAGAAAATGAGACTATTGGTTTACGCCTCAAATGAGGGCATACCAACTATATGGTAAATATGAAAGAAATTGATGACAACCTTATGTTATACAAGAAAAATAGTACAGATATATAAAGCTTAACTTATTACATCATGACACCATCATTCAATTACAAAATACATAAAATAAGGAATTTAGTGAAGAAACTTATGTTAAATATTACCCCTCAAATTTCATAATTACCCTTTCAAAACGCTAAGTTTTCTTCTTTACCTCTTCTATAGTAGATAAAAGTTGCTTATAAGATGCTTCACTGATAAAGACCATGTTATTAGTTATTACCATGAATCGTCTCAGTGCATATTGTTATGTTTGTTTATTTAGTGTTACATGTTAAAGTAACTTATTCTACTTTATTTGCTACAAAATGAGTTATATAAGAGTTTTATTGTTTTAAAGGGTTAATATTATATTATTAAATTTAGAGAGGCAAATACAAAACTTTGAACTTTTAGAAGGGTATATGAAAGTGCACAAAAATAAACTAAAATGACATGGAGAAAACCGAAGAGTGAGTTCTGGGGAAAAGAAATATATAAAATTAGAAAGCTTACCTGGAAAATTGAGGACATTTCCCCTGTAATTCCTTCCACATTGGATTCACCCAGCCTATTTAAAAGACCTGAAACCAATCAAGATTTATAAACATAATTATCACTTTTCCTACATATCATCAAGACTACAGTGTGAGGCTAATATCGATAGGAAAAACCTAGTTTTGCATACCGCGCACACGTTTTCGAATTTGAGAATATTCTTCGGATTCACTTCTGGACATAGATCTTAGCTGAGGTGGCACACATTTTGCATGTTTTTCCGTTACAGCTGCTTGAGCATGATTATTTTCATGTTCAGTTTCAAGTTCTTCAACCAAATCATCACTTTTAATCTCAGCATCCAAATCCAGCATTTTCTTTGAATTCTTCTTGTGTTTCTTCCTTGGAATGTTTCTTCTAGAAGCTTCTTCCACGTCTGTATTTTCTTCAGTCTCTAAAGAATCAAGTACAGATGGAATTCCCTCAAGTATCATGTTGAGTTCATCATCTCCGACTAATTTCTTTTTATTCAGTTTGAGTTTTTTTTGCAAGTTTTCTTTTCAAAGCAAGATCCTCCTTTGCAGAAGTGACACCGTTCTGGTTTTCTAGATCCAAATATTTTTCAAATTTTGTTTTCTTTTTTCTTACCGGTTCCAAAGACGTATTTATTTGGTCATCATTTCTTGATGGTACTGTCCTCTTATGTTTCTTATGTGATGTACTAGTGTTTCTAGAAACATCTTCCCCTTCTGCATCAGCAAAAATACCATCTTTATGAGTTTCCATATCCATACACTCCTCAAGTTTAATTTTTGATATTTTTTTAGAATCCGCAATTATCAATTCCTTCTCTTGTGCAATTTGAGTATTCTTCTGCATATTTTCTGCCTTCTGATTGCTCATTGTCTTTTTTATTTTCTGAAATTGTTATAATTCAAGAACAAAAACCATGTCAGAACAATATACAAGTCATATTTCACATTCTATCAAAGTGCATTAGACAAAAACAAAAGTTCATGCAGAACTTTTCATACATGATGTTGGACCCACGAGTCAAACTTTTTCTTATTTTTTTCTAATCGAGCTTCTTTCCGCCTCTCTCTACAAGTTTTATCTCCTGAATCTTTACCTGCAGCTTGCAAAATAGAAGTCTTATATTTGTAAATTGTAATTATTCATACTAATCAACATACGATAAGCAAAAAATGATAAAATCTTACCCATTTATAACTTAGAAGAATTCCACTATGGTACCACCAGACTGCTATGATTTTTAAAGAAAAAGAGGGGTTAGCTACACTAGTGATGGTACATAAACGTATCCACTTGTCACGAGTTGTTTATTGGCAAATGAATTAAAACGAAAGAAAATGAATATAAATTTCTGATAAACTCGTTATAACTATTAAAAAAAAAGTGACCATGATTCATATGGTACTGCGGTTGACAATCGAATGCCAACTGTTTATTCATGGTCAGATACGGACTATAGAAGATGAAATGTCCATGGAGATTTTCAGTTTAATAAGGGCAATTTTTATTCTGTTTTCCACTAAGTATTTGAGTTCACGCCTCACGGATTTGAAATAAAAAACAAGTGATATGTTTATGACTTGTCAAATGATATGAAATATGACATTATTATTAGGCTAGGGTGTTCTCAAAACATCCAACAAAAACACATATTTCATTCCCACCAAACTGAATTCGAGTCTGGTATGGATTCAAACCAGAAACCAAATTTTAAATTATATGACATGTAGCAGCTTAACGAGTCGTGAAACATTCAACAACATCAACGTGGATAGAAAATCACACATGTCATATGAAACAAAACAAACCTACATACAAAGAGCTTAACAATGAATGCCAGAGAGCAGCACAGTTGTAATAAAACAAATGATTTAGGGTTGTTCAACATCCATAACTATATGGCTCGTAACTTTAGCTAATTGGCTCGTTTGTTTTATTTGATTGAAGTTCAATTAGCAAGCTAAGATTCGAGCAGAAAAAAAAGAATGACACGCTACGAACAATAAGCCCTAATTTCCGGTTTATCACTAAATACACTTAGGTTGATTCAATGAAATCGCATGCTGCAATGAAGCCTGCTCTATCCATAGCCAATGATTTATAAAATCTAGCGAAGTTTGTAATAGAATGTACCTTAGTTTATGCGACAGGCTTCTTCGACTGTCAGTTAGGGTTCACGTTCACCAGGCAACTATGCAAGTGTTGGGTATGGGCTAAAAACAAAAAAACTTGGGCTAAACGAATATTACCCAAATTAGAAAACACGTTTTAAAATATATATGTGCTAAAAAAACTAAAAATCAATCTCGTTTGGTTTCGGTTTTGGTTTAGAACCAAAAAACAAATATTTGCAATCTGGTTCACTTTTAATCGGTTTCGGTTCGCTTGCATGAGAGGGGCAAAGCCCGAACATAACTTGATGACAGCCCTCCTATCATGGCCACTCTTTATTATTTGTGAATAAGAAAGAAACTTGGTACATTAAACTTGTATTCATAAAAGAAGCTATTTTTTTAGAAAATGCTAGTTTTAAAATGTATGTTTGACTCGAGAGGTTTTATTTATTTATTTATTTTAATGAAAACCTTTAAATTTTAATTTAATTTTTGCAATAATGAATTTACATTTAATCTAGTTTTTATGTAATATATGATATTTTATAAAAATCCAAACAAACGGAGACATTTTAATATAAATTTTATTAAAAATAAAGTTGTCATATTTTTTTTATATTACAGAAAAAAAAAACAAATTTTTTACGAAAATTCAAAATTTAATTTAGGAGACGAAATATATAAATTAGTGTTATACGAACCGAAAAAAAGAAATCATATTACACTGGAATGCATGAAAAGAAAATGAAGGTGATAGGCATCATTCCGCCTCATTTTGTCTTGTAGGGGCAGACTCCCCCACTGGTCTATGTGCAGAGATTTTAGCCAAAATTCCAGCCCCAAAATTATGAGCAAAACTGGTCTCATTTTGTTGATTCAACGTCTGGCGATGATGATGATGATGATCGTCATATCGGCGGAATCCCCTCAGCCTCCATTTTCATGCGATCCCTCGCCATACCCATTCTGCAACAAAACTTTACCAATTCCCCAACGCGCTCACGACGTCGTTTCACGCCTCACCTTAGACGAGAAAGTATTGCAGTTGGTGAACGGAGCGCCAGAGATTCCTCGTCTTGGGATCTCCGCCTATGAGTGGTGGTCGGAGGGGTTGCACGGTGTTTCTAGACACGGAAAGGGCGTGAGGTTTAACGGAACCATAAACGCCTCCACAATGTTTCCTCAGGTTATTTTAACGGCGGCTTCTTTTGATTCACGTCTTTGGTACCGGATTGGTCAGGTACATCATTTTAACAAGATTATATTATCTTAATCTTTGAAAAAAGTGAGTGTTTTGATTGAATATTTAGGCAATTGGGAGAGAAGCAAGAGCAATGTACAATGAAGGTCAAGCAAGAGGACTAACATTCTGGGCACCAAACATCAATATATTAAGAGACCCAAGATGGGGAAGAGGACAAGAGACACCTGGCGAAGATCCACTGGTCGTTGGAGATTATTCAGTTTCATATGTCAGAGGGATTCAAGGTGACACTTTTGAAGGTGGAAAACTTTACCCAAATTCTCATCACCTTCAAGCATCTGCTTGCTGCAAACACTTCGTTGCTAATGATTTAGATAACTGGAAAACGGCTAACCGTTACAACTTTGATGCCAATGTAAGTCGTCTTTTTTGTGCATTGTAGACTTGTACATTACAAATTTGTCATGCCATAATGCTTGTGCTTTGTGGCTGTGATCTGCAGATAACTCAACAAGATCTTGCAGATACATACTTACCACCATTTCAGAAATGTGTGCAACAAGGGCAAGCCAGTGGGATAATGTGTGCTTATAATCGAGTCAACGGTGTACCAAACTGTGCTGATTATAATCTTTTAACCAAAACAGCTCGCCAAGCTTGGGCTTTTAAAGGGTACCAAGATTTACATTAAAAGATTTTGATACCTGCTTTTATGGTGGTGTGCTTGTTTAACTTATTGATATGATTCACAGGTACATTGCATCTGACTGTGATGCAGTTGCCATTATGCATGATGTTCAAGGATATTCAAAGTTACCGGAAGATGCGGTTGCCAGTGTTCTTAAAGCAGGTAATGTATGCATTATCACTAATGATTTTTGCATAAAGATCATGCAACTTAATTAGTTTTTTTTTTGTTTTGTTGCAGGGATGGATGTCAACTGTGGTTCATATCTGAAGAAATACACCAAATCAGCAGTTGAAATGAACAAACTAACAGAAGCAGAAATAGACAGAGCTCTGGAGAATTTATTTACAATCAGAATGAGATTAGGTTTGTTCAATGGGAACCCAAAAACCGGCATGTATGGCAACCTCGGACCCAAACAAGTGTGTTCCAAAGAACACCATGCTCTAGCCCTCGAAGCCGCCCGAAACGGGATTGTTTTGCTGAAAAACTCACCTGATATTCTCCCACTTTCAAAAACGGAAACCACCTCGATTGCTGTCATTGGACCCAATGGTAACACCACCGATACACTGCTCGGTAACTACGAGGGTGTGGCATGCAAAAACATCACGATTCTTCAAGCACTCCAAAACTATGTGAAAAATACACAGTACCACCAGGGGTGTGTTGATTTTGTGAATTGCACATCTATTGAGATTGATGGAGCTGTGGGTATAGCAAAAGTGGTTGATTTTGTGATTTTGGTGATGTGTTTGGATCAAAGTCAAGAAAGGGAGAAACATGATCGGCTCGAATTGGGTCTTCCCGGGAAGCAGGAGGATCTTGTTTTGGCGGCTGCTCGAGCTGCTAAGAAACCGGTTTTGTTGGTTTTAGTTTGTGGCGGTCCGGTGGATGTTTCATTTGCTAAAAGTGATGAAAAAGTTGGGAGTATTTTGTGGGCTGGTTACCCTGGTGAAGCTGGTGGGACTGCACTTGCTGAAATCATCTTTGGTGACCATAATCCAGGTGAGCTTGTGCTTTGACTTTTGAGGTCAAACGTTTCCCTGAATTTTATTTGGGTGGCTGATCTAGCAAAATCTAAACTTGACTTGAGAAATATGTAGTTATATTTTCTTTTTTATCTGCAGGAGGAAGATTACCAATGACATGGTATCCGAAAGAATTTTCAAATGTAGCAATGACAGATATGCGAATGAGGCCCGACCCGTCATCAGGCTACCCGGGCCGTACACACCGATTCTACAACGGGAAAACGGTTTATGAATTTGGGTATGGTCTTAGCTACTCAAACTATTCCTACAAATTTGTTTCGGGTACCCAAAACAAGATTTTTATGAACCCAAACCAAGCATCACATAATAACACACCCTCTGGTGAAGTGTTAGTTTCAGGGGTTGGGGTGGAGTTGTGTGAGAAAGTGAAGTTCATGGTGGTGGTTGGTGTCCAGAACCATGGGCAGGCAAGTAACCACACGGTGTTATTATTTGCGACATGGGATGGTAAGGATTCGAATGGACATTTGATCAAACAGTTGGTGGGCTTTCAGAGAGTGAGTTTAGGAGCAATGGAAAGAGGTGAGGTTGAATTTATTGTGAAGCCATGTGAGCACTTTAGTAGGGCTAATGAAGATGGGTTGATGGTTATGGAAGATGGGTCTCATTCACTTGTTGTGGGAGATGAAGAGTATATCATTTACATTGTATTGTGATTCATAATTTGAATATTAATAGAATGTCTGTTATACCTTTCTTCACCTAAACAAATTCATATTTTAGAGATCACATTCAATGCATTGTGAGGAAGCTAATAACTTTTAAAATAATAACAAAAAATGATAACAAATAGTTTCATAATTTAAATCTATATACTATATAATAAATAAAGATTTTTCATGCCACGTGTCGCCTTCATATTCATTCTCATCATTTTTTTCCCGCTTCTCTCTCTTATTAAATACACCTTTATATTTTAATAATAATATATTTAAAAAAAATTGTTACACTAATAAAACACATTTATTTTAAATTATCTTTTATTATAAGAAACTTTGAAATCTAAATATGTAACTTTTATTTTCAATCTCAAATTACATTAAATAGTAATTAACGTATTTTCGAAGCCCAATTATATATTAATTTTTACATATTTTGAATTTTGTTTTTTATCCTTAATATATGTAATACATTTTTACACCTGTAAAATGTATCCATAAAGATTTAAGAATTTTATCTATTGATATTTTTCACCCCGTGTGTATTACACGGGTTCTAAGCTAGTTATATATAAACAAAGTATGCACGTCTACACATTTAACTTGACACATCTGTTTTCAAACAAAGAACTTGTTGATAAGTTCATTTGTATCTGAGAGCATTCACATCAGCTTTTTCATCTTCATCTCTATAATTTAACTAAATATCACATTTTCCAAATTTATCTTTAAATTTGTTTTAACCTCCCACGCGGGTTCAAACCTTGGGGGTGGGGTTTTTTTTTAACCTTTTTTTTGTTATTTTTTAATGCATTTTTTTTTTCAATAAGGTGTTAACAATACTCTCTTTCTATTGGTTATTTTGGGCGTTTTGACACATGGCGTGATATAGTTGGTTGTTTTTTTTATATGAAATGAAAATTACTTTACAGTTAAGTTTTACGGGTGGGAACTTAATACAAAAGGGGTGTAGCCCAGTTATCTTTTTCACACCCCACTCACGGGGTTCAAACCTTGGGGGTGGGTTTTTTTTTTACCTTTTCATAAACCTTATTATATTATTTTTTCACTTTTCTAAACACTCACAAAAAATATAGAGTTTGATTAAAATGATTCTCTCTATTACTAAACTATAAAATTTAAAGATAGAGATCTTGATGCATGTGTAAAATATAAGAACTAAATGATGGTTTCAAAAAACAATATTGCAAATTGTATATTATCAATAGCTAATGCCTCCCAACTGCAGATTCCATCCGGTGTTTTGAAGTCAAATAACTCATTTTCTTTGATCAGGTACTTGATATTTTCGATTAGAATTTAGATATTATTCTTGACAAAATGTATCAGTTTGTAGCTCTTTTCTCTCACAAAACATCATCAGTTTGGTCAACCTTTACAAATTCAACCTACTTCTTTCAAAGCTTTTTTTTATATATGTATTCATTCTACCTGTTTAAGATAAATAGATGGTTTCAATCTAGAGTTTTTTAGTTGAGACTCGATTATATGTTTCAGTAAACAATCTAATAGATGAATGTTGACATTACGTTCAGTTTCTTTTATAGTTCATTGCATACTAACCATCATCATACTTGCTAAAATTCAAATGAACAACATAATAGATGGACCCCGTTTCTATAATAATTCATTGTATCATAATACTTGCTAAAATTCAAATAAAGAACATAATAGATGAAAGCTTGACATTGTCATCTGTTTCTATCACACAAATGTAATATTCGAAATGAGTGGATTAGTTTCACTCTAGATTGAGCAATCTTAGGCAATAGTTATTTTGCAAAGAAGCTAAAGGTATGATGCTTATGATCTCCTTTTATTCACTTTAGAAACAAGTATTATGGATATAAACCACTTTATTCATTTAGGATTTAAGTAATTTGGGGTGACAGCACATTGAGGTGTGGTGAAAGGAAGGCCACTGGATAATCTGGAATTCATGCATGCGATTTTATTAGTGGAGGCGATCATCAAAAGTAACTTCTTTCCTTGACCTCATAGCATTTACCATTTTTTGGGCTCTTATACATATTACTAATCCTGTTTTGTTTCCTGTATGATTCCAACATTTTACATGGCAGTTGTGAATTCATTTGCAACATGCATCTGTAATTAACTTTTAAAAGTTTACATTGGACATGACCAAGAAATCTGCACAATCACAGCCTACTCGGGGCACCACGGCTGCACCTAAACCCCGTAATACTCAAAGACCAGAGGCTCCCTCTGTCAAGAATACTAAACCCTCTTCAACTATAGACACATCTGAATATGATCAACAGATATTACAAGTACCAAAATTCTGTAATCCAATTTACATAGACAAACAAAAAACCTTAAATTTTCTTTGTTATATACAGATCACTCAACTGAAACTCACAATGGATAGTCTTGAAAAAGAAACAGATTTCTACTTTGCAAAGTCGATAGATGTTAGCACCTATGCCAACTTCCCGCCATCTCAAATTTGCCTCTAAGTTGTTCTATCAACTCTCATTTTTTTTACAGGTTACGAAAAAAAAATCAAAAAACATGTAAGCAGTTTTTATACCTTTTTACAGGTTATTGATGTCAATATCTTGTATGCTGCTGAAGAGGATGCTTCAGTTATGGTAGAAGCTCAAGCTATGATTCTTAACAGTGAAAAACACGAAGTGGGTTCGGGTCAAACAGTAGAAGAAGACCGGTCGATTCATCGAAGAGGAAGGCCATTGTCAGTGCAGAAGTTGAGGCAACTGCTAACACGAAGTTATGGGTTTCAGATGCTTATGATGTCCATTCCAATGGCTCACCTCTTATAACCTACCGATCATCATTTCATCATCTAGATATATTTCTTATCTTTTAATTTGACAAACGTTAGAGAACACATTGGTATGCCAAAGTTTTGTTTTTAGCACATTATATCGTTATGTTCAATGCAGTCCATGTTTTCAATGGTGAAATGAGGAAAGATTCACAAATTACTTCCGTCATCTTGAGAGGTTCATAATTTGAAAATGAAAATGAATTTATTAGATGGTCACTACCAAAAGTTATAAAAAGTATTTTTTTGATAACCGCAAAGGCGACTATAAGTAGTGCTGGCCTAATATTAATATAATAGGAGAGAGAAAGAGGGAGGGTTATGCGATAAGATTAGACGTCTTATCTATATCGGTAAGATTAGACGTCTTATATATATCAGTTAAATCACATATGCATAGTTTATACTAATTTTTTTAATCCATTTTTCAAAAAGTAATATTATAACCTTTAGAATTTTATTTTGTTTGATTAGATACAAGTATTATAATATAATTTAAAAAACAAAGTTATTTTAAAGAGTGATTGTTGATCATAGAGGCATCTAACTCAGGTGTGGCTAACCAATTACAATGAGATGTATAACTTTTCAATTTTGATTGGTTTTATAATGAGTTTTGACACACTCTTAATTACAAAGGTACATCAAGGATTTAACAACCATCTTTATCAGTTTAATAAAGGGAAAACACCACAGAAAAGTAACCAAGTTTCAAAAGTGTTCTAATTAGGTCACTCATCATAGTATACCCGGGGATGTATACCGTGTAAAATGCGTATTGAGTGGCCTAATTGGAACACTTTTGAAACTTGGTTACTATTATACAAAGTTACCCCTTAATAAATTTAAAACAAACTAATGATGTTCTAAACAAAATGAAAAAAAAAATACCACCCTTAAAACAAAACTGTCAAGACGTTAAAACCGCATGGTTAGTACTGTCATTCATCTAAACCATAGTTAATGGTTGACCTAAATTTTTCGTCAAAACCAATTTAACAGGACCTAAAATTTTTGTTTCTATCAATATGAACATCTTGATTATAATTTTGATGAAAGTTTATACTCTCTTGATTTTCTAAATGGACTTAAGTTATCAGGTTTGTCGAATCATAAATTACTTCTAAAGGTCGGAATTCCAGTTATGCTACTAAGAAATATTGATTAGAAAAACGGTTTATGTAATGGAACAAGACCTCAGGTCAAATCACTGGGTAATCGTGTTATAGAAGCAGAGATTATATCTGGAATCAACATTGGTCATCGCACTTTGATCCCTAGAATTGGGTTAACACCTTCAGACAAGAGAATTCCGTTTAAATTTCAAAGAAGGCAATTTCAATTGTTGCAATGACCATAAATAAAAGTCAAGGAAATCATTTTCAAGGGTTCGTTTGTATTTGAAATGGTCAGCTTTATGTTGCATTATCAAGAGTTAAAAGTAGATATGAACTCAAGCTATTAATCTTTTATAAACATGGAAAAGTTACCAATACCACTTCAAATGTTATATACAAAGAAGTGTTTTCAAAGTTGTAAATTATCATTGTAAGTTTCATTTAACATGTAATTTAATCTTGCGTCTACAAAGAACAACATTTATGAAATTTATTTTCATGTGTTTTTTAATGTTTTCATTACTCTCATCAATATAATGTTAATGTTTGAAAGTGTGAAAAAAATTACCAATACAACATCAAATATTGTATAAAAAGATATCTTAAGATATTTATCAGTATAATCTTAAAGTTTACACCGTATAGCACACGGGTTTAAAGCTAGTTTTTGTAATAAAGATAATAAGGAAATCCTCAGGATAGACGATGAAATATGACTCGAGTTGATTTATACGTCAAACATACCACTAAATATTATCTATTTGACAAGTTATAAAAATATATAATAATATAATTTTTTTATACGTTACTATTGATAACTATATATATTTCAATAAGGTGTTAATAATACTCTCTTTCTGTTGGTTATTTTGAGCGTTTTGACACATGGCATGATATGGTTGATTTTTTTTTATCTGAAATGAAAATTACTTTACAATTAAGTTTTACGGGTGGAAACTTAATACAAACCAAGTTGGCTCATGCGCCTCCATCTTTTTCACACCCCACTCATGCGGGTTCAAACCTTGGGGCTGGTTTTTTTTACCTTTTTTTATTATTTTATAATGCATTTTTTTTCATTTGGTTTTTTTCATATTTTTTCCTTTCTTTCGGTTTTGTTTCCTTTTTTCTCCACGTTTTTGGCAATTTTTTTCGGTTTTTTTTTCAAATTTTTTATTTTCTTTTTCACAGATTTTTTTATTTTAATCTTTTTCTTTCAATTTGTTGATAGGTTTATTTTCTTTGTTTTTTTGTAAGACACGGTTTTATTATTTGACTCTTATAATCATTTATCTAATTATTAAATAATTAATTGATTGATTTATTTATTTATTATTAACATATGGCTAGTAATTAGTTGATGGGCCTAATTACTTTGATGGGTCAGTAGTGAGTTTCCCCTTAGGTGTATATATAAATAGAGAGATAATTAGAGAGAATTAACTAATGAATCATTATTCAATTACTACCAACACTAAACTTGTCCTTCTCTCTCTTCCGTAACTGTGAGTTCTCACGAACTGTGACAACCGGCAATTTCAGCTTAATACCCGTCCCCGTCTCTGTCATAATTTACATACATTATATTCGTGTTAGACTTAATTGTGATAAATTATGGTCATTTCATAATTAGCAAAGTCCATTCATAACATTTCACGCGTCGGTAATGCGATAAATTACCGGGTCACACACGAACGTTGGTGATAATTAATATTTATGTTTTAATAAATATTTCGAGATGTTACAACACTATTTTTAAAACTTAAATATATGCATGTATTTATTTATATCAACCGAGTACTCAACACACACCTTTACCGTTTCATCGGCATATCCTACTTTAACGCGCTATTTCGCTATATTAAATTACTAAACATATGTTTACATGTTAGTGAACCATCAAATATGTAATGTATAATTTTATTAAGCTCGTTTTAAAATCTCTATTTTATATTGTGTTCGATTTATACCCGCTACCACCCGAATACCCGTTTTAAACTACATGATCTTCTTTTTCATATGAATTCAAAAAAAAAATAATATCTAAACTCATTTTTTTTTCTTTTTGACTTGTTGACCGAGAATACACACACAAAGGAAGAGTGTGTGTTGGGTTTTTCCATGCTTAGGGTAAGTGATTATGGTGTCATGTGATAATAAAGTGCACGTCATGTGGCGCCACGTCAGATTCTGGAAAAATCACACCATAATCACATGGCAAGGGGTATACCCATGTGATTGTGGTGATGTGATAATTTAATGTTTATTTTTGAATTTTTATTTAAATAAAATTAAACATAATAAAATAATATTCATTAATAAAATAAAATTACATTAATAAAATAAATTACATTAATTAAAAAAAAAACATAACCAAAACCTACGGGATACCATGACGTTCTTTGATCTCCTTTTGTTTTTTTTTCAATCAAAAAACGTTGGGCGGTTGTTAGTGACTCAAGATCGATACCAAGAATTTCGATCTCTTGTTTTGTTCGTTTCCAATCCATCTTCTCGTCTTGGGCGTTGTTAAATCTTGTCATTTGTTCGACCATTTTCTCGCCGATTTCGTCGTGTCTTGAAACCGATCCCGAGCCTGAGCCCGATTCTTGGGCTTTTGCTTTTTTCTTCCCAATCGGACGGGGTATTTCCACGTCGTCCGGTGCATCTATGTTTAGGTCGTACTTAGATCTACCATCGGAATCGCCCGGACTAGCGTCGATGTCGGTTGATGTTCTTTTTTTGGACGAGCCGGTTCGAGTGGGGGCAATGTATAGTGTTTGCCACTTTGGCGAATTCCTACAAATCTCCCAATATTGAATTGGTGTTTCGCCACCATGGTCGTCTTTAAACCGGACCGTTGCTCTCGTCAAAATATCGGCATCGCTCTCACCGCTTCTTCGATCCCGCAAAACTTCTTGATAGATCCCGTGGAACTTTACCACCTTCCCATTTATATGAGTCCATTTTGAACTCAATTGGTCCAAACTTCGGTAACCGGGCGGTACACCCATAAAAGATTCATATTTTTCTTGAACCCTTGTCCATAATGTTTTTTTGTTTTGGGCGTTGCCTACAAAAAACAAATATTCAAATTAATAATCATAAAAATAAAAAATGGAAAATTTTAAAAAATACAAAACCAAAATTATTGTTACCAATTATTGGATCCTCCGAGACGTCTATAAACGCCTTAACCAAGAATAGTGGCTCGTCTTTTTCTCACTTTTTTTTGGTATTCGTCCGGCTAGAAGTCTCTTGCGAAACCTTCTTCTTTCCTTTTTTTCGTGAGACATTTAGATTTTCGTCCACGGTTTCTTGTGGCATTTCTTGAGTTTCGGGTACAAATTCTAGTGGTGTACCCGGTTGAGACATTTGGGGTTGGTAGTTAAACATTTGAAAGTTCGGGTTTGGTACGAAGTTTGGGTTGGATAGGAAGTTTGGGTTGAGTTGGAAGTTTGGGTTGGGTTGAAAGTTGGGGTTGGCCCCAAACGCGTTATCACGAGCCGCGTATTGAGCCCAAAAGTGTTGGTTCTGGTTCAGGTCGTTACTCATTTTTGAGTTGGGGATATTAGAAATGAGTATAGAAGATTAGTAAGTTTTGATAGAAAATGAGTGTAAATATTATGGAGTAAAATTGAGTATTTATAGTGAGTAAAATAAAAATTATTAATATTATTATTTTAATTTAAATTCTAACGGATATATTACCGTTGAACGGCTACAAAAGTCGAATACTCGCGTGAGAAATATCACGTATGAAAATGACGGCGTGATTTTTTTTTGAGGGGGCGGTGTGCCTTGGGTATCACGGCGTGATTCCTATTGCCACATAGGATCACACCACCCATCCCGTGGGTATACCGGATCCTCTTATGATGCCTTTTTTTACACACACATACCAAGCATGAAATCCTTACCTTTTTAAATCTCTAGTCATATTCACTATTCTTTTCTTTTGTTTTCATCGACCAACATGAATACACACAAAATCCTTTTCTTCACTTTGACTTTTACAAACAACAATAATTTCCATACTTATGATAAATCATTTTTTACATACACAAAATCCCACACTTGACTATTTGCCATCTTTGGCCACTAAATCCATTTGGTCGAAAATCCCAGCCCAACCTCAATTTCCAAGACTTTTGTTTGTTACCAAAGAATACCACCTTATAATACACCTATATTTTACTAAATAATCACACAAGACATCTTGCAAACTCCTTCATCCTCATTCTTTCTTACGGCAATATCATCCCCACCTCAAACCTTCAACTTTCAAATTTTAATACAAGTGTTTCAAGTCTATTTTATGTGAAGAACAAGTGGTCTCTTGGTGTCTCACAAGCAACCTACAACTTTCATCCACATTCCTTGCTTGTTTTTAGTGAGAAATCCTCCTAACTATTTACATTTTGTTCTTGTTTTATACTATCTTTTACATACAAATGTCATGTACCAACTTCACCCACAAAATCCATTTTTTTATTAAACATGGAGTCGCTATAAAATGACTACATGAGACTTATTTTTGTGTAAAAATATTAATTATAACTTTATGGTTCATGAATTAAAATAAAGTGTATGCTCAAATGATTCATCAAATGGGTTTACCTAGTCCATGGAATTTTGTATTGTTTTTCATGCATTATTATGTATTGTCAGTTCCTTATAAGTTTATATTTTTCTTGTTTGAGTTATATGAAGGTTATGGAAGTTAAATTACTAATTGTTATGGAAGTTAAAAGGTTATGATTAGCTAGTATGTTAATATTTTTGTTAAATGGGTTATACGATTATTATTATTATTATGATTTTGGAAATATATAAATATTAGGAACTAAGTTGTATAAAAAGATGGATAGAAACCTAGTCTTTACTTTATTGTAAAAACCTATTATTTTTAAAGTATATGTAAATATTAAAAGTCCAAGACTAGATTTAAAAATATATATAATTATATATATATATATACACACACACACATATATATATATATATATATATATATATATATATATATATACATATACCTTAGTTATAAAACGAAACCGACATGATTTTAAGAGTGATAATTCTCAAAGTTATATTTTGTAGAAATAATATAAATATTATTTTTAACTAAAAACATGGCGCATTTCGAAAACATTACTTTAAATAAATAAATAATATATTTATTTACCGTTCGCGTCGAGTTACGGCTCGGGTCGAGTCAAACTATATTTTGAAACCCGAACTCTAAGTTGACACCAAGTTACTTGTAGACATGGACACACTTGATCGAATTTATAACTTGTATTTATTTTATGTAAATATATATTTTTGGGTAACAAATACATATCACCAACGGGTCGTCGAGTCAAAACGTTTTAAACAAAACTTACACACGTAACGTAACGAGTTTGGTGAAACTATTACATGACCAACTTGCATGTAGAATCATTACTTAGACCTTAAGGTGTCTTTTATATTCTAGGGTACGCCTAGGTCGGTTTACTCTTGGACTTTTGCTACTCGCACGTATTCGGTACTCACGCGTCAGGTGAGTCTCACGGCCCCATTTTACTTATTTTTCTTTTGGGGGAGATTACATGCATACTTACTGTTTTCATTGGACACAACTTCACTTACATGATTTCACATATTACATAAGCGGTTTCATATTGTATTAAGTCTTCTCAAACTGGACCGTTAGTTTCATTTCTAAGCAAGGTAATCATGGATAGATCTATTTGAATTTGACAACTCCCACCCGCGTTAGTCGTGCTAACTTTGACCGGAGGTCAAAACGGGTGCGTCATTGACCTAATCACCCTATGCATACGATAGGCATGGTAGAGGCATTACATTACATTACTATTACAGTCTAGCTTCGATTTCGGTGTACTTATGGTAATATTATAGCATTGTCTGTACAACAATCAAATCATTGAAAGTTTTGTGGTCCATTACAACGATTTACTTTTACATTTAAACCTGTGAACTCACCAACATTATTGTTGACTCGTTTAAGCATGTTTTCTCAAGTCGTTAAGCTCGCGCGGGATTAGGTTGCACATCATGCATGAAGTCTTTTGCTGTTCCCATGACAATGAACTTTTGAATGTCTTTTGTTTGGCATTGTATTTTCAAAACAATTTATTTTCCTTCCGCATTAACTCTGTAAAACAATGTTGTATTTTGGAACGACTTGGAATGCATGATTTTCAAAACCATATAGAGGTCGTTCTTGTAATCAGTGACGATGATCCATGACCGTCGTGCCCCACGGGAAACCTCAGTGGTTGGGGTGTGACACGAACTCACCTTAGTCATCCTAACCGTAAACCCTAAACGGGAACCTGATCTTCCTGTGGATCATGATGTCTTCCCTCTCTACGGTTAGCTTATCGGGTATTCAATTATTATTTGTTTCCCATTATCATGTTTAAGAATTGATCAACATGTGGTATCAGAGCGTATGTTGAATTAAATCAATTATTTTCATTCCCTAAACTGGAATTAAAATCGGAAAACAATTTTATGAAAATTGTTTTTAATTATTTACGGTTTTCAAATCTGTTTATGTTAATATATCACGTTTTAATCTCCTAAAATCGAGATCCATTAAGTTTTTCGAAATCTGTTAAAAATATCACGGGTCTTATATTTCATGATTTTATAGTTCACGGTTTTATAGTTCAAAGGTTATAGTTCATGGTTCTAATATCACGGTTTTAAGTTCACGACTCTTAGTTCTCGGGTTAAAGTTCACGGGTGTGGGTTTACGAGAACTAAATTTTCAGAAAACTCAATTTTCCCGTGAACCTGATTTAACCCGAAAACTTAGTGTTTTCCCGTAAACCTTACTTTTCCCTTGAACCTTACTTTGATCCGCGCTAACACGGAGGTTTGCTATTAGTTAATGCTTTTGTTTGTTAAAACCTTAAATTTAAATGTTTTACAAAACCTAAAAACTTACTTGAATAACACCTAAAAGTTTCACTTCTGCCCAAAGGGGATGTGATACATGTGTAAATTTTTTCAAGTCTAACTAAGCATTGTCAGTTAGTGCATATCCTAATATTAACTAATTGTTTTGTTAAAGCCTTAAAACCTTATGCTTTACGAAACCTTAAATTAGAAAACATGATTAACTTAAATAACACCTAAAGTTTCACTTATGTCCAAAGGTGATGTGTCACGCTCGTAAAGTTATTTTAGTCTAATTAAGCACTACTTTGCCTAAAATACATAAATGTTTCTACTTCTGCCCAAAGGTGATGTGTTACATTTGTGTTCCGCGAACCTAACTATGTGCATACTAAACAATGTCTCACTTCTGCCCAAAGGTGATATGTTACATTCTTATTGCACATACTTACTATTTAAACTTAAATTGTTCCTAATGCTTAAACAATTGGTCATTAACCAAAGTGAACGACCGTTGTTTAAGTAGAACCTAATTAATCTATTAGTTTGGTGTTATAATAGATTTTATCACATCTTCATAAAATTATTGTTCTTAAGTAGAACCTTATTTAATTTATTATTTCTGTCTGCCATAGATTATTACCCCATAGATCATTCTAAGTTCTTCTTTAGCTATGTGTACCCTATTTTCACTCTAGCTTCTAAGATGAGTTTTGCTTAATTAAGGGTTTCCATAAATATTTGCTCTTATTGAGTCTTTATTATCCCTTAAGACATGACATTTCTGCTGCTATTTCTAATAAAAGTACTACAGAAGAAAACTAGAGCATAAGAAATAAGATAAGTCAAACACAATGTCTCTTATGGTAATCAAGAACTCATTTCATGATTGCTATCAGGGGAGCTATTCCAGATTCTGGATTTCCAAAGACTAATCTATTCTCTGTGGAAATTGAAGAATCAAAATAATTTCTAAGACGCATGCAAACATTCTAATTCTAAATAAAAGGTTAAGTGGCATCCGTGAACACAACATAATATACACTGACATGACCCATAAACTAAGTGCTTATACATGGAAATCAGTGAAGTTTTTCAGTGCGGACATAATAATTTTACACTAGTACGATTAGTTGCCTTAAAAATCAACTATAACACTCATAATTACCAAAGAAAAATGAGTGTATTGATAGCAACATATGTACAGGAAAAGGAACGCCTAAAACTGGAAAACCGGATGTTATTCACCTCACTACCACTAAACCTAAAAAGAGGAAGAAAATTTACTATAGAGATGATAGTTCTAAGTTCCAGAAACAAAATACAAGTACTGCTTTGTAACATCCATGAATTTCCGGTCTATATTTTTCCTTTATTTATTTTATTTTAAAACAATAATAACACTTCACTTCGATTCCATACCTACCACCTTAATTATTTCAATGTGTATCCATTTCAAAATTTAAAACTTTGTAAAACGCATATCATTTATCTCCTACCAAATACATAAATATATATATATATGGGACGGTTCTACTAAAAAGTGGTTTTTCGCTAAGAAATCTTAAGAAGTGGGTCAAACGAACTCCGATTTCATTCCAGCGGCGTTGGAACCGTCTCATCGAACCCTAACCCGGACCCAAAAACCTAAACCCCCTCCACCCGCACCCCCAAAAACCTAAATCCCCCTCCAACCCTACCTCGAAAAGCCTAAAACCACCACCCCCACCCCCCAAAAACCTAAACCCCCCACCCCACCCCTCAAAAATCTAAACCCACCCCCAAAAACCTAAACCCCCACCCATACCCTTAAAAAAAACCTAAACCATAAAATCTAAACCCTAAAGCTAAACCCTAAGGCTAAACCATAAGGCTAAAACCCTAAAATTCAATAGTAAAATCTAAACCTTAAAATCTAAACCTTAAAAGCTAAACCCTAAAAGCTAAGATGGTAGAGTTCGACGAGACGGTTCCAACGCCGCTGAAATTAGCTCAATCGGAGTTCGTTTGATATCGTTTTTTAAGGTTTTTGTCATTTCTTCGATTTTTTAGCGAAAAATTACTTCTTATTTAATCCTCCCCCTATATATATATATATATATATATATCATATGCACATATACATGTTCATAATAATTATGTCAAAAAATAAAACCTTTGGGTTTTAATTATGTAGCTACATCTACTTATACATACATGTATTTATTTATAAATATAAACTTGTGTATTTGATTTTATTTAACAAATCATTTATACAATTTACAAGTTTATAAAAAAATGGAAGTTATCTATTATTTAAAATCTAATTAAATAAATTAGAAAACAATTTTTGATAAAGGAATTTATGTTTAGATTCATAGGATAAGGTTTTTGAATAAAACAATTGGAATTGGTTCTTAAACAAACGAATCAATCTTTGAAACCCCCTTAAATACCTTGAACCATTAAAAAAAATTGAGTTTGAACCCACTTTTTCTTGACCCCTCCGTTCTTTGACTTCCAAAAGTTAACAGGGACAAAATCCAATCTCAATTGATTCACAAACCATCAAATTGGTGCGTTATAACTCCAGAGATCGTATACGAACAGTTATGCGATGGTTTCAAACATGAATTTCGACCCAGTTCACTCTAATTCAATGGCTAGAACTCCAAACATTTCGAAACCGTCATATGTCATAAACCAAACTGATTACTCGTATTCTGGATGAAATTGAAATATATAATTGAGTCCAACAGTTCGCGACACCCCCCTTTCGTACTCCATAATCTCGCAGATCGTTTCCCACTGAAATCGAAAAGCAAATCTTCCCTTTTTCCTCCCTCGGGTTCGCGACAACAGGGGAGAGATTAAACGCTTCCTATTTCAAAAATTGGAGCTCGATTACAGGTAATCATCACTTCCTCATTCTCGATTTAACCCCCATTGCAAAACCCCTTAGAGTTGGAATCGAATTGATGTGGAATTGGGATTAGGGTTTTGTTTTAGCTATTTGGGGAAGAAGGGTCTTGGGGTTAGTTTTTTAAAATTAAACAGTAGCCTTCCTTAACAAGGCATTCGCCCAAGTCAAGTGGTTAATGTAACACCCCAATTCTTAAAGAAAATAAAAGTCCAGGGGTTTAAATGTAATTAACCCAAAGTTTAGGGGTTCAAAATAAAAGAATTTGAGATTTCAGGTGGTAGCGGACCGCTACCAAGCCTTTGGTGGTCCGCTACGTAGCGGGGAAAGTAATAATGAGAGAATGACCCGTGGCATATACGTGAAATGAAAATAAATGTTTGATACATTTGGGAGGATGTGAGTCTAAGATACACAAGGTCCCAAATAAAATGAGATACCCAGCCTGTAAGGTGGATCTCAATAAATAAAGAAGAGAACTAAAGAAAACTCTAGGCCTACGGGGCTGAAAGAGTAAAAGATTCCAAGCCTACGGGGCTGTGGAATGAATGAGTCTTAGTGAAAAATGCGAGGGGTCTATACTCACGAGTATAAGAACCTTGCTAATACTCGGACCGGAGGTACGGCCTAAGATGGTTGCGAGGGGGTTAGCACACCCATAAAATATACAATTACCGTGATCGAAGGTACGTTCAAAGATGGCCACGGGGGCACCGAGAGCCCGAGAGAACGTGGAAAATAATAAGAACCTAAAGGGTTCATAATGAAATGAAAAGATGCAGTGTACTTACTTAGCGAAAGCTAATTCAAAAACGTTTTCCAAAAACTGCAGGAAAGAAGCACATGGAATGAAGCTCCCTGAGTACGTGGCTGCTCGGAGTTGGAAAATCCCTATATAGGATAATGTAATTATATTATCCTTGTGTAAAACATCATTATTATAAATGAAAAAGTTATCTTAGCCGTTATGGCAAGGTTTTGTTAATCTGGGACCAGTTTTCCGCAATATAATACTCTGATAAAATAAGAGATAAGTTGGATGTTTCAGGTTGGTATCAGAGCACGGTTTGAGGGATTTAAGTATCAGAAGGGGTACTTAAACTCAAACCATAAGTGCTCATGATACAAATAGGGATTCAATCCGAGGCCGTCCAAGGAATCATGTATGTTTAATTCCAGTGCTTAAAACAGAAATGTGTGAGTATACGTGGGCTGAATTTTGTATGAGATAAGCTCCATGTGATAATTGGGAGTATCATGGTAAGTAACATACATTGCTTTATGCCTGGCCAGTATTGGAGCTAATGTATGGGACCATCATGATATCGCGAACATCATATGATAACTTATTTCAGCAGATAGTAAGCCGGGAATGTGAAAAATGCATGAATAAATGTGCATATGTGTAATATGCATAGATGAGGCCTTATGTGAAACCCTAGAATATTTGAATAGGGTTAAAATAAAAACGAGGCCTATAGTATAAAACCCTAGACTATGATTAGGGTAAACGAATGAGAGATTAAACGACGTCATCTTTCAGCAAATGGCTGAACATCAAAATGAAGAAGTACGTGACGAGGGAAGCCACAAGAGAGCCGAATCTCCACATCATAATGAGAAAGAAGTTGAGCAAGTCCCGGAGAATATCCGGAGACAAATCGCATTAGAAGTAGGAAAAGTGTTCGATGCGAATTTCCCGATCTTACAAGCAGATCTACAAAGCTCATTAGAAAGCTGGTTTAAAAACCATAAGGAAATTACTTATAATGGAGAAGGAGGGAATCCAAAAGTTGATATGAAGTCAACTCGTTGCACGTACAAAGATTTTATGTCGTGTAAACCGTTAGAATTTAAGGGAGCGGTTAATCCCTTAGAAAGTCAAAGGTGGACTGCCTCGATAGAAAGGCCGTTCGATACATGCCACTGTGCGAAAGAGGATGAAGTTACCTTCGCCACCAATCAGTTAAAAGAGCGAGCTGACGATTGGTGGAGGTAGTAAAGAGAGAAAAAGGTAGAGAGAGAATCAAGGAAATGAGTTGGGAAGAATTTAAGGATCTCTTCCTAAAACACTATTGCCCTTGAGCGATAATTAAATGAATTACTGAGGAGTTTCTTCAACTCCGTCAGACAACAGAGACGGTAGATGAGATCACGAGGATTTTCTTTGACAAGGCTAGGTTCTGTCCAGCTTTATTGACAACCCCGGAGATGTGGATGACGAGATACCATCTCGTTTTAAAAACATAAATTAGAGAGTTTATCTATCCATCCAAGTGCGCAAACTTGGAGGAGATGATTGATTGGGCTCGGGAACGCGAAACTGAGCTCAAGACACAGACAGAAAGAGATGGAAAGAGGAAAGGAGAGAGTTATCCTTCTCCTATGCCTCTTAAGAGGTTTAAGTTTAGTAAACCGGGAGGTGGTTCCTCCTAAAGGAAAAGTATCCAAAATTGCAAGACTTGTGGAAGAAGGCACCCAGGAGAGTGCCGATTCAAGTCCACAACTTGTCACAAGTGTGGGAAGGCAGGACACACTGCATTGCAGTGTATGAGTGGAACCAGACTATGCTACAACTGATATAAACCAGGACACTTCAGTAGAGAATGTCCTGAGTTAAAATTTCAAACAGAAAAGACCGGAGAAGGGTCAAGAGTAGCAGAAAATGAAGTTAAAAGGATCGAGGCTCCGAAGCCAAAGGGAAGGGCTTTTCAAATAACTACAGAGGAAGCGAAAGATGCTCCTGACATTGTATCAGGTACATTCCTCTTGAATTCCCTACCTTCTTGTGTTTTATTCGATACAGGAGCGAGTCGATCGTTCATTTCGTTAAAATATGCAAACACTAGAAACTTCAATAGAAGTAAGTTGGCTAAAGCATTAGAGATTGAAATCGCGAGTGATCGAAACTGCGTAGTAACTGAAATATGCCGAGATTGCCGACTACTAATGAAAGAAGAAGAATATCTTGTCGACTTAATTCCAATGCCGATGCAAGAATTTGACGTGATCATTGGAATGGACTGGTTGTCTTCACATGCTGCAACGATTATATGCAATCGGAAGATTGTACGGTTCATGACGCCTACAGGAAAGGAAGTTAATGTCATTGGTGAATGACGAAACCAGATCACGATATGTACAATGGCCAAAATAAGTAGCTACGTGAGACAAGGTTATCAAGCCTTCTTAGCCTACGTAGCTGATGAAAAGATGAAAGGGAAGGAACTAGATCAAGTTCCAGTAGTGAAAGAATTCCCAGACGATCTTCCAGGTGCTTCAACTGAGAGAGGGATCGAATTCAAAATTGATTTGATTCCTGAAGCTAAACCGGTAGCTAAGGCTCCATATCGGTTAGCACCAACTGAAATGAAGGAATTGATGTCACAACTGCAAGAGTTGTTGGACAAGGGATTTATACGCCCTAGTGTATCCCCTTGGGGTGCACCAATTCTGTTCGTAAAGAAGAAAGACGGTAGTATGAGGATGTGCATAGACTACCGTGAATTGAATAAGCTGACTATCAAGAATAGGTATCCTTTACCTGGAATTGATGATCTGTTTGATCAATTACAAGGATCAAGTTGGTTTTCCAAGATTGACTTAAGATCCGGTTATCATCAGGTCAAGGTACGAGAAGAAGATGTAGCTAAGACAGCATTCAAAACTCGTTATGGACACTATGAATTTGTAGTGATGCCATTCAAAGTGACAAATGCTCCAGCAATGTAACACCCGAATTTGCAACCCAATTTAAACTTTTTAGATAACACGGAATTAAGGTCCCAGACAAACATTTATATTGGAAACACGGTTCAACCATTTACAATGACAATTGAAGTTCAACAAGTTTCAAAAGAACAGTGAATATAAAGTAATCCCATCCACGGGTTAGTTTAATACAAAAGAAACATTCAAACAAGTCATTGAGAATCCAAATATTCGTCTATGGCTAGACTCGAGATCATTTCGGAGCTTTTCCTACTTCCATAACATCAAAGGAACAAGGTTAGCAAAGATAATCAGTCCTAGAGACTCCTAACAAGTCCCTACAACAACTGGCCAAAACCTGAAAAACACGAAATTCCAGCGTCTACCAGACTCAAACGGGCATATCATACGCTCTGGGCGTATGATGCACCCATTTGGGCGTATGGGACGCCAGCATCAGGTCAAGGTGGCCAAAATCTATTTTTCAGCCTTTGCAACTTCCCGTCGACTGACCCAATTGCAATTTCAAGCCAAAATGGTGTACATACGCATATTTAAACCTCATTTAAGGTCATCCTTATCTACCAACATTCATTAGTTAGTTTATCATCTACCAACCCGAGTACTACTACCCGTTTCTCGTTCATTAAGAGTTTGTCTACTAATTCCATCCATACATTGATTTCTATACATGTTACCCTATAGCTCTAGACATATAACAAACATATAAGTCTAGTGTTCTACCATCCATTCATTTTGACATATCCACATGTCTAATGAGAGATCCACCTTTCGGTTTCTCACATGGAGCATTTGACTCCATGTCACCTTATGAAGCACATAACTTCATGCCATCCGTGAAGCCGTTACTTCACTTCCACTTGTGAGGCATATGACCTCACTTCCAACCGTGAAGCGTATTACTTCACTTAACTCCTCTATGAAGTATCCACACTTCATGTTATTCAACCAATTTGTCAAATTTACATCAACGGGTCAACTTAACAACACATAAAGTAAATTTCACACAACCAATCAAATTAACGACTCTAACTACTTTGAGTCTTTCATTTCTTTTGATCACATAGTTGGTATAGTTTAATTACTCACTACTTGATCTAGTTTCACACATTACCATCTCAATGGCTTAGTTTGACCCAATATCCACATTAAGTCAAAACATGTAAATTCTACTATAACCAACATAACTTAATCATGTACCACATAATTCAACCATCATATTAACATGTAAATAGCATATCACATAACTACCTACACAAGACTACATATCTAATGCTAAGTAAGTACAAGACACTTACTTTAGAGGTTTAATGATCCCGGTTGCTCCTTGACCTTGATCACTTGATTACCTAAACAAATCATCTTGTTTAGTAATCTAAAGTCTATTTATCCACCAATTTAGGTATCCACACCATCCCAATACCTTATGATCTTTACTCTTAATCAAGACTTGGCTATATTAAGCTCCACACAAGCTTCTAACCATACAAAACCATAATCCACCCATTTGAACCGTTTAGATTTTCACCCAACTTTCTCTATTTCTATCCAATTTAAAATTCACCAATGTAATTGGGTTTTCTACATTAAATTGTGTTTATCTAACACCATAAACACTAAAACATACACAATTACCCAATCAAACACCTGGATTCCAAAAACCCCCAAATTGGGTCTCAAGAACCCTAATTTTTAAAATCTCTAGTTGGGTGAAATTAACTTGAATTAGTTGTACATCTAGCTTTAGTAATGCTAGAATATCGATTCATATCAACAAAACACCCAATCAAACCCCCAATTCTTGTCCATTGGAGTTCATCTATCAAAACCCTTCATTAAACAAGAATCTATGGAGGATTAGAGAGAAATAATGATACTTACTTGATTACTAGGAAGAATTGTGTAAGCCAAAGCTTCCAAATCAAGCATGCAACTCCAGATGATGAAGTTCTTGATCAAGTCTTGCTCCCCCTTCCTTTTTCCCTCTAAATCATGACACACACTCACATCTGATGTGTGTGTGTCGCCACCCCCTTACAAGACCAAATCAACTTTAATCCAAGTACAACTCTAGTCCCTCCACTATGCAATTAGACCCTTCATTTTAAGCTTTGGTTATTTAAGTAAATAAATACACCCATCTTCTTTCATTTTTATTTATAAACACCCCCATTATATAATAAACATATTATAGGGTAAACCCGAAATTGGTTCGTTACAAATCACTCCCCCTAATTTTGGGTTTCGTCCCCGATACCTGCCATTAGGTAAATAGATTAGGGTAATACTTGAGCATCTCATCCTCTAATTCCCAATTAGTTTCCGCCCCTTTTTTATGTTTCCAACGAACCAACACTTGGTTAATTTGATTATTCCGTAAGCTTTTCACCTTTCTATCTAAGATAGCCATCGGTTCTTCCACATAGTTCAATCTCTCATCTATTTCGATATCATCGATCGACACAAAAGTGGATTCATTCGCCAAACACTTTCGTAGATGAGATACATGAAACGTGTTATGAAGCTTACCTAATTCCACCGGTAACTCCAAATGATACGCCACTTTGCCAACTCGAGCAATAACTTTGAATGGTCCGATAAAACGGGAACTTAACTTCCGATGTTTCAGGAATCGAATCACCCCTTTCCATGGGGAAACTTAAAAAAAAACAAAGTCTCCCACTTGGAATTCGATCGGCCTCCTCCTTTTGTCTGCATATGACTTTTGGCGATCTTGAGCGGCTTTCAAGCGTGCTCTAATTTGATCAATCCTTTCCGCCAAACCCGCTATAACTTCCTTGATACCAAGTTCTCGTTGACCAATTTCGTCCCAACAAACCGGGGTTTGACACCGTCTTTCGTACAACATTTCAAACGAAGGCATACGAATACTTGAATGGCAGCCATTGTTGTATGAAACTTCTGCCAACGGTAAATGGTCATCCCAACTACCCCCAAAATCTAGCACACACGCCTGAAGCATATCTTCAAGCGTTTGAATTGTCCTCTCGCTTTGTCCATCCGTTTGTGGGTGATAAGCGGTGCTAAGATTTAGCTTCGTTCCCAATTCCTGGTGAAATTTCTTCCAAAACCTGGAAGTAAACCGTGTGTCCCTATCCGACACAATAGACATGGGCACACCATGTCTTGACACAACTTCCTTTATGTATACATCCGCCAATCTTTCTGATGAATAAGTTTCCTTAATCGGAAGGAAGTGTGCACTTTTAGTCAATCGATCAACCACCACCCAAATTGCATCATAGCCTTTCCGGGTCTTAGGAAGTTTAGTGATCAAATCCATAGCCAGATTTTCCCACTTCCATTGAGGTACTTCAAGAGATTGAAGTTTCCCGTAAGGCTTTTGGTGCTCGGCCTTCACCCTAAGGCACGTGAGACACCTATTAACGTACTTCACAATATCTCTCCTCATACCCGGCCACCAAAAGTTAAATCTCAAGTCATAGAACATTTTAGTATCTCCCGGTTGATAGAATATTTGGATTTATGCGCCTCGTCAAGAATGGTAGTCAAAACGTTTGACAACCTAGTAATCCATATTCTACCAAAACATGACTTCAACCCCATGCAATTCTCTTCAAGCTTAACCACATATGGAACCATCCGTTCCTTTTTCAAATCTCCTCCAAGTGCTAAATCTTGAGCCCCCCGGATTTGATCAATAAGAGATGAAGAGATAGTCATTTTAAACGACTTCATCTTAATAGGTGTATGACTAACCTTCGATCTGCCACCACATTGGCCTTACCCGGATGATAGAGTATCTCACGGTCATAATCCTTGACCAATTCAAGCCACCTGCTTTGTCTCACATTGAGATCTTTTTGGTCGAGGAAGTACTTGAGACTTTTGTGATCCGTGTAAATAGTACAGTGCACTCCATAAAGATATTGCCTCCAGATCTTGAGTGCGAATACCACGGCTGCCAACTCCAAGTCATGGGTAGGATAATTCGCTTCATGAACTTTTAACTGCCTAGAAACATAGGAAATTACTTTTCCCCTTTGCATAAGGACACATCCAAGTCCAAAATGCGAGGCATCTGAATACACAACAAAATTCTCGGTCCCTTCAGGCAAGAAAAGAATAGGTTCCTTGGTCAACTTTTCTTTCAAAAGTTGAAAGGCCGACTCCTGATCGGGACCCCACGTGAATTTCGTATCCTTGCGAGTCAACTTCGTCATAGGCAAGGCAATACGAGAGAAATTTTCAATGAATCGTCGATAATAGCCCAAAAAGCTTTTGATTTCCGTGGGCGTTTTCGGCGATAACCAACCTTTCACCGCTTCGATTTTGGAAGGATCGACAGAAATTCCTTCCGCGTTTACCACATGACCCAAGAATTGAATCTCCCGGAGCCAAAAGGCACACTTGGAGAATTTAGCGAATAATTTCTCCTTTTGGAGAACTTCAAGAATTTCATGAAGATGACAAGCATGGTCACCCTAGCTACGCGAGTAGATAAGGATGTCATCGATGAAGACGATGACGGAACGATCAAGGAATGGTCTACACACCCGGTTCATAAGATCCATGAAAGTCGCGGGCATGTTGGTTAGACCGAATGGCATTACCGTGAACTCGTAATGACCATAGCGAGTACGAAAAGCTGTTTTAGGAACATCCTCCTCCTTCACCTTCAATTGATGGTACCCGGATCTCAAATCAATCTTTGAAAACCATGAAGCTCCTTGTAGTTGATCAAAGAGATCATCGATCCGAGGTAAAGGATACCGGTTCTTGATAGTCAACTTATTCAATTCCTGGTAATCTATGCACATACGCATACTTCCATCTTTCTTCTTAACAAAAAGGGATGGGAGCACCCTAAGAAGAGACGCTCGAACGAATGAAGCCCTTATCCAACAACTCTTGGAGTTGGGTCATCAATTCCTTCATCTCATGTGGGGCTAACCGATAAGGTGCCTTGGCAATCGGTTTTGCTCTCGGGATAAGATCAATCCCAAATTCTAGCTCCTTTCGGGTGGAATCCCCGGTGACTCTTCCGGAAAGACGTCCACAAATTGATTCACAATCGGAACATCATGAATCTTGACTACACCTAGATTTGAGTCTGTGACAGAAGCTAGAAATGCTTTACATCCATGTGCAATATACCTCATTGCTTGAAGATAGGAACATAACAAAAGACCGCTAGTTCTCTCACCACGAATAAACAAAGTCTTTCCAGATAGCGAAACTAACTGAATTGCCTTAGGTCCCCACAAAATGTTGGCCCTATATAAAGAAAGTCAATCCATCCCGACAATCACATCAAACTCCCCCATTGTCATAGGTATGAGATCAATAGGGAAAGTCTCACCATCGACCTCCAAATTACACCCACGATAGACGTCGAATACTAAGAAACTCCTATCATTAGCCACTTCTATTTCTAATGGTTCCTCTAACCTCTTACTTAGAAAAGAAGTATGATTGGCAAACTTCAAAGATATAAACGACCTACTAGCACCCGAATCGAATAAGGTAAGCGCAGGTAATGAATTAATCATAAAGATACCTGCAACAACATCCGGAATCTTTTTTGCCTCTTCAGCAGTGATTTGAAGTATGATTGGCAAACTTCAATGGCTTAGTTTGACCCAATATCCACATTAAGTCAAAACATATAAATTCTACTATAACCAACATAACTTAATCATGTACCACATAATTCAACCATCATATTAACATGTAAATAGCATATCACATAACTACATACACAAGACTACATATCTAATGCTAAGTAAGTACAAGACACTTACTTTAGAGGTTTGTTGATCCCGGTTGCTCCTTGACCTTGATCACTTGATTACCTAAACAAATCATCTTGTTTAGTAATCTAAAGTCTATTTATCCACCAATTTAGGTATCCACACCATCCCAATACCTTATGATCTTTACCCTTAATCAAGGCTTGGCTATATTAAGCTCCACACAAGCTTCTAACCATACAAAACCATAATCCACCCATTTGACCCGTTTAGATTTTCACCCAACTTTCTCTATTTCTATCTAATTCAAAATTCACCAATGTAATTGGGTTTTCTACATTAAATTGTGTTTATCTAACACCATAAACACTAAAACATACACAATTACCCAATCAAACACCCGGATTCCAAAAACCCCCAAATTGGGTCTCAAGAACCCTAATTTTTAAAATCTCTAGTTGGGTGAAATTAACTTGAATTAGTTGTACATCTAGCTTTTGTAATGCTAGAATATCGATTCATATCAACAAAACACCCAATCAAACCCCCAATTCTTATTCATTGTAGTTCATATATCAAAACCCTTCATCAAACAAGAATCTATGGAGGATTAGAGAGAAATAATGATACTTACTTGATTACTAGGAAGAATTGTGTAAGCCAAAGCTTCCAAATCAAGCATGCAACTCTAGATGATGAAGTTCTTGATCAAGTCTTGCTCCCCCTTCCTTTTTCCCTCTAAATCATGACACACACACATCTGATGTGTGTGTGTCGCCACCCCCTTGCAAGACCAAATCAACTTTAATCCAAGTACAACTCTAGTCCCTCCACTATGCAATTAGACCCTTCATTTTAAGTTTTGGTTATTTAAGTAAATAAATACACCCATCCTCTTTCATTTTTATTTATAAACACCCCCATAATATAATAAACATATTATAGGGTAAACCCGAAATTGGTTCGTTACAAGCAATTTTCATGGATCTCATGAATAGAGTGTGTTGTCCAATGTTAGACAAGTTTGTTATTATCTTCATTGATGACATAGTGATATATTCAAGAAATGAAGGAGAACATGCACAACATCTTCATGAAGTACTTAGTACTTTACGAAGAGAGAAATTATACGCAAAGTTCTCAAAATATGCATTTTGGTTGAGGGAAATTCACTTTCTGGGTCATGTAGTAAACGCAGAAGGTATCTCAGTAGACCCAGCAAAGGTAGAGGCCGTAATGAAATGGTCTCCACCTAAGAATCCATCAGAAGTTAGAAGTTTCTTGGGATTAGCTGGCTATTATAGAAGCTTCATCCAGGACTTCTCTAAGATAGCCACCCCATTAACTAAGCTAACTCGAAATACGAATGGAATGTGGCACAAGAGAAGGCATTCCAGATATTGAAAGAAAGATTGACACAAGCTCCGGTTCTGGAATTGCCAGAAGGAATAGAAGATTTTGTGGTATACTCTGATGCTTCCAAACTTGGATTAGGATGTGTTCTGATGCAAAAAGGAAAGGTGATAGCCTATGCCTCTCGACAGCTAAAGACGCATGAAGCAAATTATCCAACCCATGATCTGGAATTAGTTGCGGTAGTATTCGCACTAAAGATCTGGAGGCATTACATGTACGGAACGAAGTGTATGATTTACACTGACCACAAAAGTCTTAAATATTTCTTTGACCAGAAGGACTTAAACATGAGGCAAAGGCGATGGTTAGAACTAGTCAAAGATTATGATTGTGAGATCTTATATCATCCCAGAAAGGCTACGTGGTAGCCGATGCTCTAAGCCGCAAAGAAGAGCATCATCCTATTCGGGTAAAAGCATATAAGTTAGTGATAACTCCTGATTTCATGAGCCAGCTTCGAGACGCATAAATTAAGGCATTAAAAGATGAGAATGTTAAGAAAGAAAGAATGGCTGGTCAGGGGAATGTTAAGAAAGAAAGAATGGCTGGTCAGGGGAAGTTTCTAGAAGAGAATAAATATAAAGTCAAGACTCGATTTGATCGTATGTGGATACCACGATCAGGTGAGTTTAGACTTAAGATTCTTGATGAAGCTCATAAATCACGATATTCTATTCATCCGGGTACTACAAAAATGTACCAAGATCTGCGCAAGGATTATTGGTGGCCCAAAATGAAGTTTGATATAATGAAATATGTAGATAAATGCTTAACTTGTCTTCAGGTTAAAGCAGAACATCAGAAGCCATACAGAAGGTTACAACCATTAGAAATCCCAGAATGGAAGTGGGAAAATCTCACTATGGACTTCATAACCAAGCTACCAAAAACAACAAGGGGTTATGATACCATTTGGGTGGTTGTAGATCGGTTAACTAAGAGTGCTCATTTCTTAGCAATACGTGAGACATACTCTTCAGAAAATTTAGCTGATTTGTTCATCAGAGAAATCGGTTCCAGACATGGAGTGCCAGTATCGATTGTCTCTGATCGAGATACTCGTTTCACTTCACGTTTTTGGAAAAAGTTCCATGAGAAGATGGGAACTAGATTATTGATCAACACGACATATCATCCTCAAACTGACGGTCAAAGTGAGAGGACAATACAAACCCTCGAAGATATGCTACGTGCTTGTATGATCGATTTCTGTGGAAGTTGGGATAATCACTTACCATTAGCAGAATTCTCGTACAATAACAGCTACCATTCCAGTATTGGTATGCCATGTGACGTTTCGGATTTTTCGTTCTCGTACTTGTATTATAATTATCGTGTAATCATTCTCTATTTTAATAAAATGTAAGAGTTTTATTTGGTTTTATATAAATAGGTATTTTATTTTACGGATTTAAACTAATTAGAATTTTATAAATTTTAAAACTAATATAAAGTTTTATATAAAAATCTAAATTTAAAAAGTTGTGTATTTAATAAAATAACCTATTTAAATAAGATAAATAACTTTTATAAAAATTATTTATGATAATGAAAAATAAAATAAGTTTATAAAAACATTTTTAAATTAATTTGATTTAAAAGAAATTAAATTAATTTATTTAAATAAAAGTTCAGGGGTTGTATTGTAATTAAACAAACTAGAAGGATTTAAAAACTGAAATCGACTAAGGGGCTGTTTCTGGTCAATTTAAACTACAATGGCCCATCCGTATTAATTTTAAGGGCTAATTCGAGTCAAACCAAACTCCAGGGACTAAATCTGTCAATTCTCGATTCGTTTATCCGGTCACCCCCTCCGACGGTCCGGCGGGTAAAGAACTGTCCGGCGACGCCCGACAAGGCTGTTTCTCTGCACCTCGACAGCCGCTAAAGGCTTCTCTGGCTTCGTCTCTCCCACGCGAACAAGACCCCCCGACCAATTGGTCTCCCCAACATAAGGATCGTCTGATCTTGTTGGTGGCAGAGAAACCCACGTTCGAATTCGCGCCCGACAGACCACCTCCACGCGTGTTGAATGTCTGGTTAGTTTCGTCTCGTCCAGACTAGTGTCGGAACGTGCCCAATTGCACGTTTTAACATAGAAATCAAGCCCGGCTATAAATAGCCATGGTCGAGCTCGCTACCCCTCTTCTACCCAATCTCACTCCAAATTGAAGGCACCATTACAATCGCCATCTCTGTGTGAAGCTGTGACCAAGGTTGTAGAGGCTAATCCCATCCAGAAGCTCGATTCTCATTCTGGACATTCTCAGATTTAAGACTCTGCCGTCCAGTCCCTTTACGACCACGTAAGAATCCGCAACTTCGTTTCTTTACTTTCTGTATCATAAGGCAAGCTAAACCAATCGAAGTCACGACTCCAAACCATCGATTACCGGACAAACTATTGTTCTGAAAAAAAAATTCTGTTTTATTTTATAAAGTCTGGGCCATCGAAACTACTTAGTTTCGATTGAGTAAAATGGTCAATCGAAACTAGTAGTTTCGATAGATGGTAGTTTCGACAGCCTGTGTATCACTTATAAATGATCAATCGAAACTAGTAGTTTCGATAGATGGTAGTTTTGACAGCCTGTGTATCACTTATAAATGATCAATCGAAACTAGTAGTTTCGATAGATAGTAGTTTCGACAGTTATGGGTATCACTTGTAAATGGTCAATCGAAACTAGTAGTTTCGATACCTGTCACAACTATAAACAGTTTCGATCAAATCAGTAATTTCAAGTAAATCTGGACCAACTTTTATGCAAATAACACTAAGAAGTGTTATTATAAACCTATACACAATTAAATACTAATACGCACATGTAAACATACAATAATACCCATTTATCTACATAGGGTTTCAACGTGCTTAGACTTCAACATCTTTATCACCTACACGCGTGGAAAAATACTCGCTTGCAAGGTGAGTTACATAGCCCCTATTTTACATTTTTATACGTTTTGGGGTGAAACATTATACATGCTACTCACATTGTTTGTATGTGTTATACATGAGACTATATTCTTATTCTTTGGATGTACATACATTTAAACACAAGACAACCAACTGTAATATTGATAGATCTATTGTGCCTGACCAGCCCACCCGGTTAGGGTGTTTATTACTGCATACTCGGATATAACCGCGTGTTATATTCAAACATATCGGATGTAGTGGGTAACTATATTCAAACATACCGGACTTAGCTGTTGTGCTCTGTTCAAGCGCGTCAAACTCGGTTTGAATTGTGATTAAATAAATGATACATCATATATACTATGTTTAACAAGATAAACAATGAGTTGCAAAACGATTTACAACTACTATTTACCGGAATTACTAAACCTATGTACTCACCAACTTTTTAGTTGACACTTGATTTAAATAATGTTTCAGGTTTGGATATGTGACTACTTGCCGAAGATTTCTCCACTTAAGAACTATGGACCTAGTTAAATAAATCAATGTTTTGAACTAGACTAGGTTATTTGGAATGTATCGTATTTGGATCTTGTTGTCTTTAAATTTAATTAATGAATTATGCAACCTTTTAGCTATCATGTGCTTTTGAACAATCATTCTATTGTTCGCCTCGATGACTCCGCCATCGGTCGGGGTGTGACAGATTGGTATCAGAGCCATGGTTATAGGGAATTAGGTTATTAGACACGATGACATAGACTATAACCCTAGGACTCCCTTTTATGTGTTATGTGCTAAATGATTAATTGCTACGTGAATTATTTGTAGTTAGGTATTATTTGAATTTTCCCAACTTTGGTACATGAGACTTATACATACAAGGCTTAAATACATGATATATACTTTACATACACATTTGACAAACAAACGTATGCGAACAAATACACTACCCATCCTTATCCATACTCTTTCCATATTAATTGCAACATTCCTACACATTTTATACACTCAAACTCTCAATTCTATTAAAATCTTGAAAATCTCGTCAACGACTTAATTTATTGAAACCAGTAAAGGACACGTGCAATCTGGAAGGGTGACACATGTACATTGGGTTTTCTGTCTAGGAAAGCATTTCGTATAAATCCAAATAAACGGACCCGTATGCTTTCCTGGGAATTCCTGAAGTGAGTGTTTACCTATAGGCTAAAGCATGTCTCTTTGAAAGTTTTGAGGAATTATTTAACGTTGATAAGTCAATGTATTCGCAAGGATACGATCCGAACTTAAACTCAAAATTTGGGGACATTATAGCAAGATAGGAAGAACTAGACGAACATGCAAAGCAAATCATTATTACGGGTGCACACGTAATAACGATTTGTAGAGCATGCAAGTCCCGGCAATTCCTATTACGCGAATAATGATCTATAACATCATGTTCTATCCGGAATAGATGGCTTAGCTCCCCCCCCCAATCAACTTTGAATAAATACACATGCACCGGCACGCGTTATGATGAATCCCGTTTTTCTGCTTACATTATTTCCCGCTATAACTCATATATATCCATCTTATCTAAAATATCATTGACTTTTCTTATGGTGATAGAATGCCTCCTCGACGTGCAAACTCTAGCACTTCCAACCCGGATCTTGCTACTCTTCTTGCCCAGCTGGTAGGGCAAATGACCCAAGCAAATAACAACAGTGACGGGTCTCACAACATCCAAGGGAACGGTGGTACCAACCCGCCCCAATGCACGTTTAAGCACTTTAACTCGTGCAATCCTACAAAATTTTTTGGGACTGAAGGTGCTACCGGCCTACTGCAATGGTTTGAAAGCATGGAAAGCACATTCCTAAACAGTGACTGTCCCGATAATCTTCGGGTTCGCTATGCCACAAGTGTACTTCAAAAGAGAGCCCTCACCTGGTGGAACGGTGAGAAACGCACTCGTGGTACTGAGGTTGCTACATCCTTATCATGGGATGATCTGAAGAAGGCCATGACTGATGAATTCTGTCCTCGGAATGAAATGAGGAAGCTCGAGGCTGAGTTTTGGGATCTTGCCCAAGACAGCGGGGATAATCTGGCCTACACCACCCGGTTTCAAGAGCTAAGTCTGCTGGTGCCTCATATGATCACTCCCCTTGATCGGGGGATTGAAAAATACATTGGCGGCCTGCCTATGCAAATTCAAGATGCTATGCTAGGAAGCAATCCTCCTACACTTGAAGCTGCTATCCGTCTATCTGCTACACTATCCGACAACCATGTCAAAGCCGGAACCTTAACAAGAAAGGGTTCCAAGAAGGTTGTTTCTACTCTTGCGGCCGTCAAAGATGTAAAACCCGAGTCTTCTAACCGCAACAAGAAACGAAAGGGTCGAAACTTCGCAGCCGTAACTCCCGCTGTGCCTGCTATTCAAGCGGCCCCTTTGGGTCAAAACCCGAAAACTTATTAGGGCCCGAATCCCCAATGCCAGACCTGCAAGTACCATCATCCTGCCAACCTACCATGCCGATTATGTTCAATCTGCAGACGATATGGACACGTGGTCACTACTTTCCGTACTCGTCCTCCCGTCCATCAAGCTGCTCCAGCCAACCGCCCAATCTATCCGGCACCTCTCAATGGTCGGGCATGTTACGAATGTGGAGATCCAAACCATTTCCGTGACCGATGCCCAAAACTTCATCATCAAGGTGGTCCTCAAGGACGAGCGTTTAATATAAACGCTAATAAGGCTCAAGCAAACAACGACGTGATAAACGGTACGTTTCTCATAAACAATCATTATGCATCCATTTTATTTGATACCGGTGCCGATAGGAGTTTTGTGTCTCTTGCCTTTGAATCTCGACTTACTAAACAAAGAACGAAACTTAACAATTCTTATTTCGTGGAGATAGCAAATGGAAAATCTATTACTATAAATTATGTTATCCGCGACTGCAATCTCAAGCTTAATGATCATGTGTTCTCCGTTGATCTCCTTCCAATGCAATTGGGAAGCTTCGATATTATAGTTGGCATGGACTGGTTATCCAAGCACCATGCCGAGGTTATTTGCTACGAAAAGTGCATTCATATACCTCTCCCTTCGGGTGACACGTTAGTTATTTTCGGTGAAAAACCATGTCGTGGTCTTCAACTCATGTCTTGCACATTAGCACAAAAGTACTTGCGGAAAAAGTACGTTGCTTTCTTGGCCCACGTGGTTGACACGAAAGACAAGGGTAAGAAATTGCAAGATATTCCGATCATTCGAGGTATTCCCCGAGGATTTACCCGGTCTTCCTCCTCCTAGACAAGTAGAGTTTCGTATTGACCTTGTGCCCGGAGCAACTCCCGTGGCAAAAGCCCCCTATCGTCTTGCACCTTCCGAGATGCAAGAGCTTGCAAGTCAATTACAAGAACTTTCATCTAAAGGATTCATCCGCCTGAGCCATTCACCTTGGGGTGCTCCCGTGCTGTTCGTAAAGAAAAAGGATGGATCGTTTCAAATGTGCATCGATTATCGTGAACTCAACAAGCTTACAATTAAGAACCGTTATCCTTTACCCCGTATCGACGATCTTTTCGATCAGCTTCAAGGTTCAACATGTTTCTCCAAGATTGACCTTCGTTCCGGGTACCATCAACTTCGTGTTCTCGATGAAGACATTCCGAAGACTGCCTTTCGGACTAGGTACGGTCACTACGAGTTCATGGTCATGCCATTCGGTTTGACTAATGCACCTGCGGTCTTCATGGACCTTATGAACCGTGTATGCAAACCTTATTTGGACAAGTTCGTGATCGTTTTCATTGACGACATCCTCATCTATTCTAAAACAAAAGCGAAACATGAACAACATCTTCGTTTGATCTTAGAACTCTTAAAGAAAGAACAACTATACGCCAAGCTCTCCAAGTGTGAATTCTGGCTAAAAGAGGTTCAATTTTTTGGACACATAGTCAACGATAAGGGAATTCATGTGGACACGGCAAAGATCGAGGCGGTAAAGAATTGGAGTACTCCTAAGACTCCTACCGAGATTCGTTCATTCCTTGGACTAGCAGGTTACTATCGTCGTTTCATCTCAAATTTCTCTAAGATTGCGGTCCCGCTCACTGCCTTGACTCACAAAGGTAAGCACTATGAGTGGGGACCCAAGCAAGAGGAAGCTTTTCAAACTCTAAAGCACAAGCTCTGCAATGCTCCTATTCTAACTCTTCCTAGTGGTAATGACGACTTTGTCGCTTATTGTGATGCATCCAACCAAGGTCTTGGTTGTGTTCTTATGCAACGAGGTCAAGTAATTGCATACGCATCACGTCAGCTCAAAATCCACGAGAAGAACTACACGACCCATGATCTCGAGCTTGGTGCTGTCATTTTCGCCTTGAAAATTTGGAGACATTATCTTTATGGCACCAAATGCGTGGTTTTCACCGACCACAAAAGTATCCAACATATTTTCAATCAAAAAGAGCTTAATATGAGGCAACGACGATGGGTTGAACTTCTTAACGATTACGACTGCGAGATTCGCTACCACCCCGGCAAAGCAAATGTTGTAGCCGACGCCTTGAGTCGTAAAGAACGTATCATGCTTCATAGTGTTTGTATTCATAACGATATCCAAGCCCGTATTCTTCAAGCACAACGCACCTCGGTTACCGAGGGAAACATGTACCAAGAAATGGCATGTGGTGTAGAACTCTTGCTAGAAACCAAAGCCAACGGCCTATTATATTACTTGGATCGTATCTGGCTTCCCTATCGTGACGACCTTCGTATATTTTTGATGAACGAGTCCCACAAAACTCGATATTCGGTACATCCCGGAGCTGATAAGATGTACATGGGTCTTCGTCAACAATATTGGTGGCCCGGCATGAAAAAGGATATTGCCCTCTTTGTGCAAAATGCTTAACTTGTTCTAAAGTGAAGGCCGAACACCAAAAGCCTTCCGGACTCCTCGAACAACCAGAAATTCCCATGTGGAAATGGGAGAACCTTGCTATGGACTTCATCACCAAACTTCCACGCACTACTAGTGGGCACGATAGTATCTGGGTTATTATCGACCGACTGACAAAGTCTGCTCACTTCTTGCCTATTCGTGACGACTATCGAGTCGAGAAATTGGCTCGGATCTACATTGATGAGATCGTAAGTCGTCACGGAATCCCTTTGAACATCATCTCCGATCGTGATTCGCGTTTTACTTCCCGATTTTGGCAATCATTACAATCTGCGCTTGGTACTCGTTTGGATCTAAGTACGGCTTACCATCCTCAAACTGGTGGACAAACCGAGTGAACAATCCAAACTCTCGAGGATATGCTTAGAACTTGTGTCATTGACTTTGGTGGTAATTGGAATTCTCACCTACCAGTGATTGAATTTTCCTACAATAACAGCTACCACACAAGTATTAACATGGCACCGTTTGAAGCTCTTTATGGATGAAAATGTCGTTCACCGGTTTGTTGGAACGAAATTGGTGAAGCACAAATCACCGGTCCCGAGCTTATCCAAGAGACCACCGATAAAATATTTCTTATTCGTGACAACATTCGAGTAGCAAGGAGTCGGCAAAAGAGCTATGCCGATAAAAGACGAAAACCCTTGGAATTTCAAGTTGGTGATATGGTTCTCCTAAAGGTATCACCTTGGAAAGGCGTAGTCCGATTTGGAAAGAAAGGAAAACTTACACCTCGATATGTGGGTCCATTCAAGATACTCGAAAGGGTAGGAAAAGTGGCCTACAAACTCGATCTTCCTTCAGAACTCATCAACGTTCATCCAACTTTTCATGTATCTAATTTGAAAAAGTGTCTAGCCGACGAGAATCTCCACATCCCTCTTGATGAAGTGCGCATTGACAAGAAAATGCACTTTGTTTAGAAACCCGTGGAAATCATGGACCGAGAAGTCAAGAAACTCAAGCGTAGCCGCATCCCCATTGTCAAGGTCCGTTGGGAGTCTAAACGTGGACCCGAGTTCACTTGGGAACGTGAAGACCAAATGAAGACCAAGTATCCGCATCTTTTTCATAGCCTCCACTAGTTGAATTTCGGGGCGAAATTCCTCTAACATGGGGAGACTGTGACGTTTCGGATTTTTCGTTCTCGCACTTGTATTATAATTATCGTGTAATCTTTCTCTATTTTAATAAAGTGTAAGAGTTTTATTTGGTTTTATACAAATAGGTATTTTATTTTACGGATTTAAACTAATTAGAATTTTATAAATTTTAAAACTAATATAAAGTTTTATATAAAAATCTAAATTTAAAAAGTTGTATATTTAAAAAAATAACCTATTTAAATAAGATAAATAACTTTTATAAAAATTATTTATGATAATGAAAAATAAAATAAGTTTATAAAAACATTTTTAAATTAATTTGATTTAAAAGAAATTAAATTAATTTATTTAAATAAAAGTTCAGGGGTTGTATTGTAATTAAACAAACTAGAAGGATTTAAAAACTGAAATCGACTAAGGGGCTGTTTCTGGTCAATTTAAACTACAATGGCCCATCCGTATTAATTTTAAGGGCTAATTCGAGTCAAACCAAACTCCAGGGACTAAATCTGTCAATTCTCGATTCGTTTATCCGGTCACCCCCTCCGATGGTCCGGCGGGTAAAGAACTGTCCGGCGACGCCCGACAAGGCTGTTTCTCTGCACCTCGACAGCCGCTAAAGGCTTCTCTGGCTTCGTCTCTCCCACGCGAACAAGACCCCCCGACCAATTGGTCTCCCCAACATAAGGATCGTCTGATCTTGTTGGTGGCAGAGAAACCCACGTTCGAATTCGCGCCCGACAGACCACCTCCACGCGTGTTGAATGTCTGGTTAGTTTCGTCTCGTCCAGACTAGTGTCGGAACGTGCCCAATTGCACGTTTTAACATAGAAATCAAGCTCGGCTATAAATAGCCATGGTCGAGCTCGCTACCCCTCTTCTACCCAATCTCACTCCAAATTGAAGGCACCATTACAATCGCCATCTCTGTGTGAAGCTGTGACCAAGGTTGTAGAGGCTAATCCCATCCAGAAGCTCGATTCTCATTCTGGACATTCTCAGATTTAAGACTCTGCCGTCCAGTCCCTTTACGACCACGTAAGAATCCGCAACTTCGTTTCTTTACTTTCTGTATCATAAGGCAAGCTGAACCAATCGAAGTCACGACTCCAAACCATCGATTACCGGACAAACTATTGTTCTGAAAAAAAAAATTCTGTTTTATTTTCTAAAGTCTGGGCCATCGAAACTACTTAGTTTCGATTGAGTAAAATGGTCAATCGAAACTAGTAGTTTCGATAGATGGTAGTTTCGACAGCCTGTGTATCACTTATAAATGATCAATCGAAACTAGTAGTTTCGATAGATGGTAGTTTCGACAGCCTGTGTATCACTTATAAATGATCAATCGAAACTAGTAGTTTCGATAGATAGTAGTTTCGACAATTCTGGGTATCACTTGTAAATGGTCAATCGAAACTAGTAGTTTCGATACCTGTCACAACTATAAACAGTTTCGATCAAATCAGTAATTTCAAGTAAATCTGGACCAACTTTTTGCAAATAACACTAAGAAGTGTTATTATAAACCTATACACAATTAAATACTAATACGCACATGTAAACATACAATAATACCCATTTATCTACATAGGGTTTCAACGTGCTTAGACTTCAACATCTTTATCACCTACACGTGTGGAAAAATACCCGCTTGCAAGGTGAGTTACATAGCCCCTATTTTACATTTTTATACGTTTTGGGGTGAAATAATATACATGCTACTCACATTGTTTGTACGTGTTATACATGAGACTATATGCTTATTCTTTGGATGTACATACATTTAAACACAAGACAACCAACTGTAATATTGATAGATCTATTGTGCCTGACCAGCCCACCCGGTTAGGGTGTTTATTACTGCATACTCGGATATAACCGCGTGTTATATTCAAACATATCGGATGTAGTGGGTAACTATATTCAAACATACCGGACTTAGCTGTTGTGCTCTGTTCAAGCGCGTCAAACTCGGTTTGAATTGTGATTAAATAAATGATACATCATATATACTATGTTTAACAAGATAAACAATGAGTTGCAAAATGATTTACAACTACTATTTACCAGAATTACTAAACCTATGTACTCACCAACTTTTTAGTTGACACTTGATTTAAATAATGTTTCAGGTTTGGATATGTGACTACTTGCCGAAGATTTCTCCACTTAAGAACTATGGACCTAGTTAAATAAATCAATGTTTTGAACTAGACTAGGTTATTTGGAATGTATCGTATTTGGATCTTGTTGTCTTTAAATTTAATTAATGAATTATGCAACCTTTTAGCTATCATGTGCTTTTGAACAATCATTCTATTGTCCGCCTCGATGATTCCGCCATCGGTCGGGGTGTGACATTCCACCATATGAGATGCTATATGGTAGAAGATGTAGGACGCCTGTATGTTGGAGAGAAATTGGTCAGAAAGAGTTAGGCAGCACAGAAATAGTTCAAGCCACGTCAGAAAAGCTTGACTTGATCAAGGCACGTTTGAAAGCCGCACAAGATAGACAGAAGTCATATGCAGATAAGAGACGTAGACCAATAGAATTTCAAGAGGGAGATTACGTTTTGTTAAAGGTATCTCCTTGAAAAGGTCTAATCCGATTCAAGAAACGTGGACAACTAAGTCCACGATTTATTATTTGAAAAAGTGTTTGGCGGATGAGACTTCACACGTTCCTCTGCAAGAAATAGAAGTGGACGAAAAACTGACTTATGTTGAAGAACCTATCAAGATTCTAGACACAACAGAGAAGCAGTTACGCCACAAAACTATTAGACAAGTGTTAGTGCAATGGAAGCACAGAAAAGGTTCGGAGATGACCTGGGAAAAGTGAGGAAGAAATGAGAAGGAGTTACCCTCAATTATTTAAAGATTAACAGGTTTCGAGGACGAAACCTAATTTAAGGAGGGGAGAGTTGTAACACCCCAATTCTTAAAGAAAATAAAAGTACAGGGGTTTATATGTAATTAACCCAAAGTTTAAGGGTTCAAAATAAAAGAATTTGAGATTTCAGGTGGTAGCGGACCGCTACCAAGCCTTAGGCGGTCCGCTACATAGCAGGGAATGTAATAGTGAGAGAATGACACGTGGCAGGTACGTGTCGGGTGACTCAGCCCTATGGCGGACCGCCACCAAGCGGGTAACGGTCCGGCAGCCTCAATTTGGCACGAATAACGAGAAGGCGACACATGTATGGTGACTCACTGAACAGGATTGGGTAGCGGACTGCTACCCAAGGCGCAACGATCCGCTACGTAGTGAGCACGCAGAACAGCTGGCAAGAGGCGGTAGCGGACCGCTACCCCCTTGCTTAGCGGTCCGCCACCGGTGGCACATCAGCCCTATAAATAGATTCATTTGCCATTCAAAATGGAAACAACAACAACAACTTCACCACTATCATCACACACACATGTAAACCGAGGCAAGGATAGCATGACAGTTACGAGCGTGGTGGTTACGAGTGCGGAACGTTGAAGTTACGAGCAAGGAATGGAGAGACGTTTGGACAAGGAATGAACTTAGAAACTACCTAAGGATAAAAGTAAGTACACTGGACCCGTACCCTAGACACGATTATGTGAAATACGTGCTTAAATGATATGAGTTATGTGATATGTGATATGACGAGGGTACGGGGTAATGACGGATTAGTCTAAACACTAAACAGGAATAATGAAGTAATCACGACGTATCCAAAGGGTGGTGGATACGCCGCTAGTACTTCCTATATATAAACCTCGTGGTGAAACCATTAAAAATGTTTAGGGGTATAGACTAATGGATAATAATGAAATATAGTAAACGTACGGGAGAACATCTAGCCGGTATGTAGTTATCTGACAAACGAAATGTTCTGTCTAAGGAAAGAGTGGTGTATAAATCTCTCATAGACCCGTCACTCTTTCCTGGGAACATCTCTGTTGGAGGTACTACTCTGGAAGGAAAATCATCCCAGTTTACAATATATGATGAATATGAATATGTGATGAAAGTATATCATGCATGATGTGTCACACCGCCAATTTCAACTAACAGAGTTTTACCGTTTGGGAAGTGACGAACCAGGATCTCAGACATTAGTTACTTTGAACGTACATGGGACTCAAAATGAAAATATCATTCAAATCAGAGTATCAATGCGGAAGCGTAAAGAAAGTAAATGCGTAAAATACACGTGCCCAAAACCAAAGTCCAAAAAGTCAAAAATGTCCAACCAAAACAAGTACAATAGAATAATTCAAACAATTATAAATAAGTCATAATCAAAGTAGTTGAATCCCATGCATGCCCTAACGTGCACCTGTGTCTTATCATAGCGACCTGAGAAAACATGTAAGAAAATATGTCAACACGAGGTTTGTGAGTTCACTGGTTTCAATATATGTAAATAAACGTTTACCAGATTCATGTTCATTCAGTACGTATCTATAGGTAGCTAACCTATGTTCATGTTCAGCTCAAGCGCTCGCAACCGAAGCTGACTGTTTGTTTATTGCCTCCTACCAAGTCTATCAACCCTGGCGGTGTGAGTAGGCTAACATTTCACCCGTTCGATCTCTAATCGAGTTAGCGCGACTAACGCGGGTGGGATTTGTCAAACCCAGTAGTACTACTAAATATTACCTCGCTAAGATCCATATTAACGGTCCGATATTAGTTGAGGACTTTCTGTGATAGCGTGTTACGCTTAGCATATAACATTGATATAATACGAATTACAAAATCCAAAATTGTTTAATCATGTTTTCTCCCCCAAGTTAAAACAGTAAAAGGGGCCGTGAAAACTCACATGCGTTGCGTTGTAGGTAGTATCACACAAATGATAAGTTGGAACCACGTGTGTAAGTCTCAAATGACTTACGGATGCCCTAAAATTATAAACACAAAAATTAGGGATAAAAATGGGAATTGTGACAGCGACACGGGATGAGAAACGTCTTAACGAAACGCTCTAATATTCAAAAGTGGACGAAAGTGTCCACGGAGTTAGGAATTTCTTAAATAATCAAATTATAATTACTTTACGCGACGAATGACAAAAATAATAATAAATATAATCGGGTGTTTCGTCATTCACGAAAATTAAGAAAATAATAATATATATATACGAATAAATAATATAACTAATTATATTATTTTTTTTAATCTCAACCGATACACGATGTTATAAAATGATTCGAAATAATATAAATATATATTATTTAATAATACGGGTCACGGTTTGAAAATAATATAAACATATTATTTTATACGAAGTTACGGTTTTGAAAATAATATAAACATATTATTTTCATTTAATAATAACAATACTATTTTATTTATAAAAGTGGGAATAATATAAAAATGGGTTAACAATTCAAACCCGAGCCCACGGGTTGTTTCCCGGGCTAAGACATATTTATATAATAATATAATATTATAAGGTTTGATTTTTATATTAAAATAGTACAAGAAAAACTGTTCAAAAAAAGATGTGGGAGCCCGGCCTCGAACCCGGGTCTCTCCCACACACGCACAAGTCACTAACCAGTCCCGCCCGCTAGGGTATCGCGATGATATCCAGATCTGATTAGTTTTAACACTAATGTGTTGGGTGTTCTTCCCCTTTACGTAAAACCGGTCGAATCTCCCCCCCGAATCCACTAAGTTCGACTACGATTGAGGAAAAAGGCATAGGGGTTTTGTTAATTGAAGGTTTACGAGTCTGCATGTGAGTTTAATTCGAAAAACACTAAGTTTTAGATCGTTAAATTTCTGTTTTGAAAGCCGAAACCCTAGGTTCTTAGCATGGATTCGATTTAAGCAATTCAGATGATAAAACCCGATGGAATCATAGGGCTTTTGACAAGCAAAGGTTTGCGAGTCAAACCCTGTGGTTTAATTAGATTGAAATTTAGTTTAAGATCAAAACCCCCAAATAGGCTTAAGAACAAACCCTAGATACGGGTTCTTACACAATTCGATGTTATGAGATCGAATTAGCATAGGGTTATCCATAAACAAAGTGTTGCGATACTAATGAAGTGATTTAATTTGGTTGAAATCGAGTCAAGGGTATCGTTCGATTAAACCGAATTGGTTATGAACCCTAGAATTGGTTCGAGTTCAATTTGTTGTTATAAGCCCTAATTGGTATAGGGCTTTTGATCTAGGAGTAAAAATGAGACAGAGGGAAGGTTTAATTACCAGAATGCGGTTTGAATTGAAGGTGATCGACTAAAACCGACGCCGACGATGATGAGGTTGGTCTCCGGTGACCCTGACTCCTTCTCCGGTGACGTTGACGTGTGGAAAAGCTTTGGGGAGACTCGATTAAGGTGTGCAGACGATTGATTTGTGAGAGTGATATCCGAATTGATCGAATTCGATAGGAATGATGATGTTCACGACGGTTACGATATAATTCGCCATTAACCTGTTTAATTTGCTAATGATGGATGTTTTAATTGATGTTTAAGATCGTTAATGACATTAATCGAGCGATAACGGTTTCAAATTCAACAAAATCGATTTGCAAATTTGAATTTGAGTGGATTGTCACGAGTTTGACTTCAAAAAGTCAAACAGGATTATGTTGAATTGATTTTGACTTTGGGAGTCAACAATTCAAGTTTTGGGACTTGGCAGAACTAGTCCCTGCAGTTTAAGATCATAAATTGGTAGAATTAGCCCTTGGGATTAAATATCGAGTTAACTGGGTTAGGTTTTAACAGGAAATTTAACGGAATTTCTAACAGAACTAACTGAAAAGTCCGGATTGTCACATCATCCCCTAGTTGAAAGAATTTTCATCCCGAAAATTAAATAATAATAAAAAAAATATTTCCCGGGATATCACATGATGAATATGAATACATGAAATACATTATTAGTATGAATATGTGAAATGCATGATGAATACATGAATGCACGATGATACGTGCAAACATGAATGAGTATGATGGAACGAGTCTAAACCCTAAAATGGAATAACAGAGTACTCATGAAGTGTTAAAGGGGTGGTGGATATGCCGCTGGTACTTCCTATATATTTAATAGATCGTGGAGAAACCGTTATGAAGTTTTAAGGTGAGGACTGGTTAGGGGAATAAATCAAGCATATACGTGAAATGAAAATAAAAGCTTGATACATTTGGGAGGATGTGAGTCTAAGATACTCAAGGTCCCAAATAAAATGAGATACTCGACCTGTAAGGTGGATCGCAATAAATAAAGAAGAGAACTAAAGAAAACTCTAGGCCTATGGGGCTGAAAGAGTAAAAGATTCCAAGCCTACGGGGCTGTGGAATGAATGAGTCTTCATGACATATGCGAGGGGTCTATACTGACGAGTATAAGAACCTTGCCAATACTCGGACCGGAGGTACAGCCTAAGATGGTTGCGAGGGGGTTAGCACACCCATAAAATATACAATTACCGTGATCGAAGGTACGTCCGAAGATGCTCACGGGGGCACCGAGAGCCCGGGAGAACATGAACAATAATAAGAACCTAAAGGGTTCATAATGAAATGAAAAGATGCAGTGTACTTACTTAGCGAAAGCTAATTCAAAAACGTTTTTCAAACACTGTAGGAAAGAAGCACATGGAATGAAGCTCCATAAGGACGTGGCTGCTCGGAGTTGGAATATCCCTATATAGGATAATGTAATTATATTATCCTTGTGTAAAACATCATTATTATAAATGAAAAAGTTATCTTAGCCGTTATGTTAATCTGGGACCAGTTTTTCGCAATATAATACTCTGATAAAATAAGAGATAAGTAGGGTGTTTCAGTTAAGGTGTTCCACACTTATAGCACAGGTCGCGGGTTCGAAACCCGTCCTGCTTGCTTCTTTTTTTTCCTTCTTTCTGCCTTGTCCCTTGTTGTTTAAAGATTGTTTCCCTTGTTACTCTCATACACATGTATTTATATATACTTATATATATACATATATAAAACACATGACATCTTTTAGAGACTAAATAAATAAGATACATATTTTTATATATTTTTAACAAAACATAAACACATTCAAAATTTTACATCTATATTATTATAAACTCTTATGGGTATTTAGGCATATATATATATATATATATATATATATATATATATATGTATTGTTGAAGAAATTCTTTTATGATTAAGATATTTCGATAACTATTTCTTTTTAAATAAGAATATGCATATTAATAAACTTGCCTACTTATTATCACCAACGCATAACGACCGGTTTTAACGAATTATTTACTAAAAATTCCAAAGTTGTTAATTATGTTTAAAAAATAAACATGATTACCTTTATAAACCTAATTATATTGTTTTATTTACAAAACAATAATGTCTATAAAACGAATTTTAAATATTTACTTAAACATTACTAATCCATTTCTCAAATATATAAATAATTATTTTGGCAAAGAATAATTATTTAAAACATTTAGAAATTTATAGGATTACTTAATTAATTATTTTTAGATAAGTAATGGTACAAATTAAATTATTTTTTTAAATCCTACTTGTACCAATATTTATTTAATATCTCTTTTATTCATCGTTTAAGTAAAAGAAATTATTTAAATAATTTAAATAATTATTTTACTTACATAAAATAATTATTTAAACCTTTTTCAAATCCATAACTTATTTGTTAATTATTTTTAGAATAATTATTTAAATAAATTCAAACATATTTATGATATAATTAGTTAAGGATTCTAATCAATTCGATTTAGTTCTACCTTATCACTATAACCATATATGTTTTTCTACAAACTTGTACAAACCCCACACTCGAGCCCAAACTCCAAAAATACCTAAAAACTCAAATAGATTTAGAATTGTTTATTTTCATTGAGTCTAGAATACAAATTTATTCATGTAGGTTAATTATGAGGAACCCTCAGGAAGTCTATCCATCCTTAACAATCCATACCCTTATAAGCTTCATTACAGATGAGTTTATGTATCCCATCTTTCCTTTTTTATACTTTTGGGGTGAAACATGTCTACAACTATATTTCATACATAATTCAGTACCTTTGTTCTTATGCTATGATCTTTATGCTTTATGTCTTAAACTGCTTAGTGACCATACATGTGTTCATGTTTGTACAATCATTAACTTGTGTGACAAGCCTCAGGTGGTACCTTTTATGATTATTTATACGAGAATCCGATACATTATCTAACACAAAACCTTGGCGGGTTTTGGTGTATACATCTTACTACTTTTTTAAAAAGGCAATCAGTTGGATTGTGTAACTATTTTCCTATTACATGGCTTGATTGTACGCCTTGGAACCTTGTATGTTTTCACATTTATGCTTTAGACACGCTTTGAACATATTGAATTGTAAACCCTTTTTAACTTTTGTTTGGTTTCAAAACCTACGTTACTCACCAACTACTTGTAGTTGACATTTACTTACATGTTTCAGGTGCACCTGTTTGAGGACACTGCTTGACACATAGGACCATGGACCTAGCATTAATAAGACTGAATTTAATTTATGTTTATGTCATGAACACTTTGTTTCCTACTTCTATTTGTAACAGATACTTTTAATTTGATGAATAAATACTACAACACATTTAATAGGTGATCATGTGCTTATGAACAACCGCGTCAACCCCGACGTATAATCCGCTGCCGGCCGGGGTGTGACATGCTTCCAGCTCTAAGTTATCCAATGAGAAGTCTCACTGCAAAACTATGCCATTATACTAGGCATAAGCAATGAGACCATCCATAAGCCAAGAGACTAGCTGGCTAAGATAAGGTAATTACTAATTAATGATTTTTGAGTCCGCTAATATTAATATTCCAATCAACACATGATGCATTGAATCTAGTTCTATATGTTTCCTTACCAGAAATCAACTAATAATTAGTGGTGGATTTAAATGTTAAGGCTACATAGAACCATGAAATAATTGATCTTTGTATTAGGTTTTATGAAACCTTACATATTCTGGAGAATATTTGGAATTTAGTATCAATAATAAAGCTACACTTTGACAGTTATGAGGTTTGCATGGCCAAAACAAAGTCATCATTAACTTAAACTCTCATATTATTAGTTATAATTATATGGATAGAAACTTTGATGACATAGAACTAGCTGATATAATAAACTTTCACAACTTTTGTTATCATGAAAATGAAAATTTAACAAAAGATAAATGAGACATATGCACTTCATCCATTAAGACCAAATTTTATGAGAAATCATGACCACGTCGTTGCATGATGAATTATTACCAAATCTCATTCTCAGTGACTTTAAATCAAGTGTTAAACGCCCTAAATATCAAATAGCTAAGAGATTAAATGAGGGTCCACCAGAAGTTAACCCAAATGGAATATTCGGACATAATTCATTTATTATTTAAAAGAATATATACTTGTATCTAATATGTTTCATATGGCCCAAAGCTTTAAAGATATCAATTCATATATACTTAATAGAATTCCTTCTAAATTTGTCTCTAAAAATTTCTTATGAAATTTTGGACGATAAGTAAATCAAGTCTAAAATATATGAAAGTTTCCCACATCACGCGTGATGTAGGGTCAAATTTCCCGAGTATAAATGTCGGTTTTGTATAGTTTAGTAGTTTAGTTTTGTATATCGAGTCGGTTTTACGTGTGCTTGGGAGTTTGATGTGTTACAGGATAAATGTGCTAAAAGAGCTGGAGTATATGAAGAAAATAAAGAATGTACAAAGCTCGGGAAGTCAAAGAAAAGAGAAGTTAAAGCTAAAAAGTCAAATTCATGGATTTTAGGGTCTTCGCGCCACGCGAAGACCTGAGAGACTTTGTTCGCGACACGCGAAGGTCTTAAAAAGTGGCCCCGACAAATTTGGTCTTCGCGAGAAATGTTCGCGACACGCGAAGAAAGGGTTTTACGAAAAATTAAACCTAATTCCAATTATAAACCCATGGTGACTCCCGTTCTCGAATTATCTTCTTTCCAGCCGTCCCAGAGGAGATCTAAGGCGATTTCAAGAGTTCTTTGGTCAATTGTTCTTAATTTTCAATGTTTGTAAGTTTCAAGATAATTACTTTGCTGTTTTCGACAATCATGAGCGGCTAAGCTCTCTATGATCCCTCCGGGTGAACGATTTACGTATGTATTCGTATGATTTTAGTTGATTATCAGTTTGGATTGAAGTTTTGTGAACCTCTTAAGTTCTTTGAATTCAATTGTGTGTTTGATTTATGAACAATTGCATGTGTTTGATTTGTCACATCTATCATCGTTTCTTGGTTTTCTTGCATCGGGAATAATCTGATTTTGTGATTGAATTTGATATTGTGTGATTGGGTTAAACAGTTAAACAAGGTTATGTCTTTGTAATCTCCTATCTGATTTGAAACTAAAATTGTGTGTTTGTGTTGCTGAATCTTAAAACCGGAGTGGTCGTTTTTCTCTAATAGTTTTCCAAAAGTTAAAGTTCGTTGCTTTTTACAAATTACATTAGTTTAATTGATAAATTTTTAAACCTTAGTAGTCGTTGAATAGTTTTGAATTGAATAGCATTCTCTACGAGTTCCATGTGGATTCGACAACCCTACTTCCCTGTCTGCAGTCTAAGTAGCTAAGAAGTAGTTTTTATTATTGTTTTTGATTAACCTTGACAATGCGATCAAAACGGCGCCGTTGCCGGGGAATTTGTGTGAAAAGTGCTATTTTTTATTTATCTTGTTCAGTGCTACTAATTTTGTGCTTACATGTGTAGGGACAGTTTTATGCATACTAGGCGCTCAGGAAGAACTTCACCATTACTTTTTGATCCAGAGATAGAGAGAGCAGCAAGAGCTAACAGAAAGCTCCAAGGAACAGTCCAAACCATTCTTGAAAAGCTTGACAATCCATCTGTGATAATGTCACAGAACCAACCAGTAAACCCAGATCCTAACCAAGGTGGGGGACCAAACCCACCTATTCCACCATTACCAAACCTCCTATTTCCAAACCAACAACAACAACCACCTCAGAACCAACCGCCTCCTCCACAAAACCAAGAACAACCACCACCACGATATCAAAAACCTCCACCAAATCGCCAACCAATTTTCCAAGATCACCAAAACCAGCCCTATCAACCCTATGATAGCTATTCAAGCTACTCCGAATTTGGAGATAATGAACCTGTATCACTTTGACGCAGCCATCATCCACAGCATGGTTCTCAATATGAGAATTGGAATGAAGAAGAAAAGTGGTATGATTTAAACCACCAGAAGGCATTCCATCCCCGAAATCAAAGATAGAATGTGGTAGATGGATGGGTGCAACCACCGTCGAGAGCAGATTATGGGTTTCAACCGAGGAACCATCGTCAGGGGTATTTAGGTAACTTGGAATGCGATAACAGGTATAGACAGGCCGGAAACATTCAACCACCAAGACATGATCAAGGGGTGGACAACCACTTCCGCCCCGCTCTAGCTTTGAATGCATCTCCTGTCATCCCTCCAGTCCGTAAGGGGAATGCATTTGAAATCAGACCGGGTTGTCTTGGGATCCTCCCACGCTTCTTTGGGAGAGCTACTGAAGAGCCCTACACACATCTTTCTGAATATGAGGCTACATGTGGGACCATTGGTGGTCAAGGATTCACAACTGATGAGGTGAAACTGGTACTCTTCCAGTTTTCACTCAAGGATCGGGCAAAGTAGTGGTTTTTATCCTTACCAGCTACAAGCATTGCCACATGGGTAGAGTTACAGCAGCAGCTTCTTGATGAATACTTTCCACCTCACAAAACCAATGAGGCCCGAGCTGCAATCCGAGACTTTAAGCAACAATCAGGGGAGCCTTTTTATGAGGCATTTAAGCGGTTTAAAGAGTTGCTAAGGAATTGCCCACATCATGGAATAGAGAAGTGGGAGCTCATCCAGGCCTTCTATGATGGGTTATTACCTAAGGATGTGAGAGATGTCAACGCCACCAGTGCATGTTCGTTCTTTGCAAATCATGTAGACGATGACTGGGAAATTTTGGAGAAGATGGCAGTGACATCAAAGAGGAAAGCCAATGCTAGTAGAAGAGCAAAGACGGGAGTAATGGCGAAAGCAGTTGATTATGAAACTCAAAAGCGTCTGGATGCCATGGAACTTCAAATGGCAAGGCTTGGCAGACCTAGTGGAAGAGAGGTATCCAATGTCTTACAAGGATACCCAGTGTGTGAGGGATGTGGTGATCTGGGCCACACCGTGGCAAGCTGTCCAAGGGAGCAGGGCAAGGCGAAAGAAGTGAATCAGGTTGGAGGAGACAGAAAGTAGGACATGAATGCAACCCACTACCATCCGGGACTCCGAAACCATTCAAATATCAGGTATGGTAATGCATCTAATCAATTAAATCCTAACTTTCAGGGTTCTGATGTGCAGGGTGGGAGTCAGCAGCAGTACCAGAATCGCAACAAAGCTATAATCAAGGCGGGTACCAAAGAAATCAAGGTAATAAGGGGTACCAACAAGGGGTTATCAACAAATAAACTACCAACAAAATCAACCCCAGCAGTATCAGCAACAGTGAAACCAGCAGAACAAACCTACAAATGGAGGTGACCCTCAACTCACAGCCATACTAGAGTCGTTGAAAAGAATCGAACATGATAGAGAGATCTAGGTAAAGACCAATGAATCATTTGAAAGGCAACTGGGTCAGCTGGCGGAAAAGATAGCTGAAGTGGCAGGGAGACCACCAGAACAACTCCCGAGTGACACGAAACTAAATCCGCAACATTAAGGAGCCAACTCTTCCGGCTCAAGGAATGCAAATGTATCCCAGGTAAGTACTCTCAGAAGTGGTAAGGTTTATAACAAAGTCACCTCGGCATCACCGGATGTTGAGGGAGTGGTAGTTGACTTAGGAGAAGATGGTGAGAGTGACAGCGATTCGGAAGCAGTTTTTATTAAACAAGCTAAAAAGTAACTTTTTCTGAAACAACTAAATCTAAACCGAACACAACTGTCACTCAAGGTGTAGGGGTGGAGAATAATACCGTCCCTTATCCCGCTGCTCTATTGGAACCATCTAAGAAAAGTGTGACTAAAAGGAGCCCACAACAGGATGAGTTGTGGGACATGTTCAAACAAGTAAAAATTAATCTCCCTCTTTTAGATGCAATTAGGCAAGTACCTGCTTATGCTAAGTACTTGAAAGAATTATGCACCCAAAAAATGGCACCTTAAAATGCCCAAAAAGCTTGACCTAACAGACAATGTCAATGCCGTTTTGTCGGGTGCATTGCCACCTAAGCTACAGGATCCAGGAGCACCTTTAATTTATGTGTAAATTGGTGAACTAAAAATCAATAAGGTTCTCCTAGATCTTGGAGCTAGTGTTAGTATCCTCCCAAGAAGTTTGTATGACCAGTATGATTTTGGTCCTCTACAAAAGGCCGACACCACAGTGGTGCTGGCAGATCTCACTCTTAAACTACCCAGGGGGATGCTAACCGATGTAATAGTAAAGGTGGAATATTTTTACTATCCTATCGATTTCTTAGTGCTTGATTATGCAGCTCCATCTAGTGACAAGCACCCTAATGTGATACTGGGAAGACCTTTCCTGCTAATAGCTCAGTATGTAATCAATTGTGTGATAGGAACGGTTGACATGACATTTGGTAATCGGAAGTTGAGATTGAATATCTTTTCCTGCATATTTAACGCTCCAATCACAGATGAATGCTTTATGGCAGACATTGTGGATAGGTGTAACCCGCATGAAAATGAGGGCGAAACCATGGAGCAGTGTGCTTTTGTGACAGGATAGAGGCCGAACATGAGCAGGAGTTGAAGGATGCAGAGGTACAAGGGGAGGTGTGTGCCCTTAGAGAAAGAGTGCCCACTTGGACACATCAAGTAGAGAACCTGCCAGACCACATTGACACTCATTTGAAACTGTCCTTGGAATCACCACCTACTTTAGAGCTGAAAGAATTACCTAAACATTTGAAATATGCTTTTTAGGTGAAAATGACACCTTACCTGTTATTATTGCTGCAGGTTTGACTGAAGAGCATGAGCAAGCTTTGTTGAAGGTCCTAGTTGCCCATAGGGCAGCAATTGGATGGACCAATACAGATCTAAAAGGGATCAGCTCGGCGATTGTGATACATAAGATTGTAACTGATGGGGGAGCTAAACCATCCAGGGAAGTGCAGAGACGATTAAATCCCAACATGAGGGAAGTAGTGAAGAAAGAGGTTCTGAAGTGGCTAGATGCAGGAATTGTTTATCCCATATCTGACAGTACATGGGTGAGCCCAACACAGACTGTTCCAAAGAAAGCAGGTATCCAGATAGTAAAAGGTGAGAATGGTGAAGAGGTTGCCACTCGCCCAGTAACCGGGTGGCGCATCTGTATTGACTATAGAAAACTGAATGCTGCCACTACCAAAGATCATTTTCCCTTACCCTTTATTGACCAGATTGTTGAAAAGTTGGCAGGTTAGAAGTATTATTGTTTTCTAGATGGATATTCAGGGTATAATCAGATAGCTATACATCCTGAGGATCAACATAAAACCACGTTCACTTATCCTTATGGTACATTTGCATTTAGGTGAATGTCATTTGGTTTGTGCAACGCCCCGGCCACCTTCCAAAGGTGCATGATGAGTATCTTTTCAGATGTGATCGGAGAGTCTATGGAAATCTTCATGGATGATTTTTCTATATTTGGTCCATCTTTTGAGTCATGTCTTGAACAATTAACAAAAGTTTTGAAAAGGTGTGTCGAGACCAATTTGGTCTTAAGTTGGGAAAAGAGCCATTTCATGGCTCAAGAGGGTATTGTATTAGGGCACGTGATCTCAAGCAAGGGCATTGAGGTTGATCACGCGAAAATACGGGTAATTGCTACTTTACCTCCACCAAACAACATCAAGGGTGTCTGTTCATTTGTGGGACACACAGGTTTTTATAGACGATTCATCAAAGGTTTTAGTGCAGTAACAAAACCCTTATGAAATCTTTTGCTTAAGGATGCTCCTTTTGAGTTTAATCATGAATGTCTAAAATCTTTTAATCTAATTAAGCAACACTTTGTAGGTCCCCATGGCGCGTCTACGGATCGATCTCGTGATAAGACGTGATGTTTACTCGGAGTGCGGAATCCAACGAGTTAACGTTTATACGCATAAAAGACAAAGCAAACAATCAAGTAAATAAACTTCTCAATTTGTATTCCAATCACAATGATGTTTACAGACTCAATCTGATCTCTCTGGTTCGTTCTGGTTCACTCTCTCTGACTGACTCTGTAAACACACATATATATAACCAACTAACCTGATATAAGCGAACTTATTAAGTTCGCCTCTAACAACTTAAGCGAACTTAACAAGTTCGCCTCAGTTATACCTAAGCGAACTTATTAAGTTCGCCTCTGATAGACCAGGCGAACTTAACAAGTTCGCCTCTAGGCTATACTTGTAAAACACTTAGAGACTTTTGACATTTACATAACAAAAACATAAAGACATAAAATCTAACTATTACAAGATTTTGTCATTACAATCTATGTCCTAACAGACTCCCCCTTGACAATAGCTTTATCTTCAGTCTTTAGTCTTTATCTTGAGCTCTTCCAGTTATTCGGTAGTCTGCTGCCAGCATGCACACCATATCTTCTGCATATCTCCAAAACTCTTTTGTACTGTAGACCTTGTTCTCTCCAAACATCAGTGTACATTATCTCATTCTTTCTCAACGTCCTCTGATCTTTCTTTGAAAAATTAATAACATTCATTGTGTCATAGAAACACACAATGACCTTATTATCTTTATCTTCAATCCTTGCTTCACCAGTATTAACATCAACGTACCACCATTTCATATTCCCAAGAAAGTCTTGAGGAATCTTCTTTAATGGTATCTTGTGAATAGCACGCACTGGTTTATACTTGTATCTCCAGGTTACTTTCCCAGTCTTTGGATCTGTGTTCATAACTCTCTTTCCCTTTTGTGGTTTTAGCCGATCATATTTTCCTAAACTTCCTTCTTTCTTGATCAAGTTTGCTATCACATCAGCCAAACCATTCTTCGATCTATTGATGAGTGGCTTTGAAGCTAAACCATTTATTTCACACCTTGGCAAGGTATTGAAATATTTGATCCTCGGCTTTAAGTGTTGAACACCGTCAGATAGTTTAATTGCAAATAATTTTGATTCACCATCATAGAACCAACTTATGATCCTTCCTACACACTGCTCTTTATTCACATATTTCTCTTTCTGAGCAGGTTGTGCTGGAGACTTGGGTAGCACCTTCATCCAACTGTTTACAACTTCTCTCCACTGTTCTCGTGTCATCCCTGTATCTCTGTACATCACAGGTTCTTCATTAACCTTCGGAGACTCAGTGTGAGTAGTTTCAGTTTCAGCATCTTTATTGGATTGAATATTTTCATCATCAGTATCCATCTTTGAATCAGCTGTATCATCAGGCAGTGTGACGTCTTCAACAGAGTCCATAGAATTTGTTACTCCTTCATAAGTGAATTCAGGAATAACATCATCCTGGATGAAGTTTTACGGCACCTTAAGACCATCACAGCCTTCATAAGTAACACTATCTTTATCTTTCTCTATCTCAATCTCTACTATTTCTCCTTCTTCTATCTCATTATCCGACATATCATCTTCCATGTCATTGAATAAATCATCAATGTCATCAAGACAAGCAATCTTTTCAGCTTCCTCTTCTTCTGAATCTTGAAAGAACTCCAATAATAGAATTTCTTCTTCATTAGTACCAGAAGTATCTTTGTCTTTGTTTCCTTCAAGTGATTGTGATGTCGACTCCCCCTGAACCCTAGATATAGGATTAGCGTCAGTGTATTGAAGATCACCCTCAATATTTCCAGCAGGATCATTGTCTTCATCATCACGTCTTTGAATAGACTCTGTGTGACAAGTATCAGGTATCCTCAACTCCCCCTGAGCGTCAAGACGCTGAACGAGTTTGGAAACTAATGCTTGCATGTCAGCAATCTGTTGAGCTTGAGTCTGAATCACCAGCTGCCGTTTTGAATCAGTAGACACAAGAGTATTTACTTGGGTTTGTAGAGAAAGCACTTGAGATTCAAGGAAAGTAATCCTTTCAGAATCAGAAGGCTTTGACGGACCAGCTGTTGATTGTGAAATAGAAGGACTTGAAGTAGTAGGAATGACTGGAGGAGCAGGAGAAATCACCGGAGATGGATCCTTAGATCTTGGAGGAGTAATTTACAATGAAGCAACAAAATTAGCATCCTCGACTCCCTGAAAAGATTGTGCAGCAGCAATCGAAGCAGACATCAACTTTTGACGCGTAGGATCTGGATAAGTCACTATCAGTGTCAGTACTCTCATCGACCAAAGATCTTTTGCCAAGTATTGATCCGGAAGGAGGATCCCGAACAGACTTTCTTCTTGGTCGTCTGGCTTGAGATTTAATGCGTTTGCCAGCATTAGCCAGTGGAATTGTAGCCAACCGTTCATAATTACCTGAGGAAAAATCCCTAGAGTCATCAGAATCAGTGCTTTCATTCACCGATAATGTCGTATCACTTGAGATGGAACTAGAATCATCATCAGTCACCACATTCCCTTCAGCTTCTGGAATTGGCGAGTTCACAGCATCATCAATGAAATCATCCATGTTCATTCCTAGATCTTGATTAGGATCATGAACGACCTCTTCTTGAACTGGTTCCTGAATAGGTATTTCAACTTCAGCTTGTGGAATAGGAACATGTTCAGGAATAGGAATTTGTGGTTGTACGGGAACTTGTACTTGAGGAACTGGTATCTGTTGTTGTTGAACTTGTTGTGCGGGTTGTTGTGGTTGTTGTTGAACATTGAAGCCTTGAGATTGAGCAAGTTCATCAGGATGAAACCAGTTGTCATTCAATGGTGAAACATAATCAGGATTGATTAAGTGCCCAAACAAAGGAGTATTGACTGGAATCAATGTAGCATTCTGCTGTTTCACCTTCGTACAGTCGGTAAAGATACGTTTTGACATCGGAGTCAACGTTAATCTTATTGGATGTTGTGGAAGATCAGGAATAAGGTGATTGAGTATCATTTGAATAAAACGAGGATACATCAAGAAACCTTAACCTTCAGCTGGATTAATCTGCATGACCATCTCCCGATAGAAGTAAAGTGGAAAATTGAATCTTTTATTCAATGTTAAGGCCACCATAGCAGTTTGAAGAGCCATCTTCAATCCATCGGTACCAGCTTTGTGAGGAGAGATGCATTGAATAATCACATGCATAAAATACCTCCATTCACCAACTAATCCACCTTTCCGTGCTTGGGTATCATTCTGTCTCCCACGATATCCCATCCTTTGAAAACAACCCAAAATAAGAGTGCCTGGATAAGATAATGGATCTTCAGCATTTCCACCCAAATCAAGAGCAGCACGAATCGTCTCTTCAGAAATTGCAATCTCGGTATTATTAACAGTGGCACGAAGAACATGAGGTTCAACGTCCGTATCTTGATGCACAGTATCCCAAAATTGTTGTATGTACACGAGACTTATGTAAGGATCAGCAGATAGAGCAACGTGAAGACGTGATCTGTTCAAAAATCCTATAATGCCTTGAAAATTCACAGCCTCGGACATGTTGAGATCTAACAATGCCACTTGATTATGTTTATATTCGACACGTCGAGCCATCTGAAACATTTGGACAACAACATCTTAGAAAAAATAACGAGTACAAACAAAAAAAAAAAAATTTAAAAAGTTTCAAACAACAAAAAAAAAATTTCACAAGTCCAAATCCTCACTGTCCCCTAGGCGAACGTAATAAGTTCGCTTAGTAGTGCAAGAGGCGAACTTCTGACAAGTTCGCTTCGAACAAGTTCACTTGGAACAAGTTCGCTTGAACTGTGACGTTTCAAATTCGAACACAGACAATCAAAATTCAACCAAACAAGATGAAATCATGGAATACGCAATGAATATCAGTCGAATATCAATTTCCAATCAAATCGGATGATCAATTTTATAAAGCCGGTCAAAATTAGGTCAAAAATTGTCCGTGGAAACTGTCGACGTAAAACCGAGATGAAAAGCTACAAATACTCACAATTTACCGGATGAAATGCAACGAAAATACCTTGGTTGAATTCGCAATTCAATTTGGATTAAGACAGAACCGGTAAACAACTCCAACAACAACGTTTAAGAATTTCGGAAAAATCAGTCAAGTTCGCCTAAAAAATGAGGAAGACGATGAACTGACAAGTTCGCCTGATCTAGATCCTTAAACCCATTAAGTTCGTTTAATTAGGCGAACTTGTTAAGTTCGCTTAACAAGCCTTCGGCGAACAAGATAAGTTCGCTTCACTGTACACAGGCGAACTTAATTGCTTTTCAACCTTTTTGCCTTGAACACAAATTTTATCAACTTCAACCTGTCAAATCTTGAACTTCCGTCAGCAACACATATTCGATCCAATCCCAAACAATTTTAATAAAAGTTTAGAATTTTCATGGAAAAATAAAAAACAAATCTTTTTGAGTTTTATCTATACAAACGGAATCACATATTTTTGAATTTTATCTGTACAAACGTAAACACATATTTTTGGATTTAACATCATGAGCAAGAAGATCATATCAGTATTCAATTAATTCATCACACATTTTATCAATAACAAAGGGTAACCTATAGTATGAAACCATTCAACTCAATTTTGTGCACTTTGCATCTTTTTCATTTTGAAACTTATTCAATTTGAATAATATTTGAAATGATACGCGATAAATTTCAAAGTAAATAAGATCAGGTTATAAAATGCTCTTTTATTTATACCGAATTTGAAATATAAAGCATGAATTCTTAAATTTGTCAATATTATATTATATGAAACTATAAGCGTTTATACTCCAAATTCATGTGATTTAGTACCATTTAGATGAAAAACATCGTGTACCCCACATATATGCCAAACAGAAATATAAATTGCACTATGTTCAAGACATATACAGTTAATGTTAAGATTAGATCAATATCCAAGATGAAATTATCCCTTTTAGCACAAGTGTAAAAGCAGATCCCAAAGGATATAAGAATCATGATGATTCAGAATCAGAAGATTCTAATGGATTGGCTGTTTAATGAGAATCAACAGATTCAGGTATGAGGATCCAACTATTATCTGGATAAAATTCAATGGAATCAGACTAGATGATGTATCTAACTGATCCAAGGGCGAATATATGTTTCAACAGATTTTGAAATCATATCTTCGTTCAGCAACACCTGGCATGTTTTTCGGGGCATGGGCAGTGAAGTGAACTGTAATCAATTTGTGCTAAAGATATAATTCGATATTGATCTCATGAAATTCTTTATAACCATATATTCTTTATCTGATAATGATCTTTTACACACACACCCAGGCATACAATGGATTTAAATCACAGATGTAATCATATTATATTTAATTTTCACACTACTATTAGTTTCAAAACGCTTTTAGCCTATTGACAATTCAAGTTTCAAATTTTATACACAAATTATCAAGAATAGAGCATTCATAACACTATCATTTCTTATTTATACAGATTTTGAAATTAAGATCAAATCAACTTATTTTAATCAATCATATATCAAGGTCTACTAAGGTCGTGTGAAATGAACTAATCACTGATGTACTATCATTTCTTCTCTAACCTCAAATGATGTCAAATTTTATATTTTTCAATTTGTTTTGACTTTTTATAAATTAACCTTTTTGACTGAAAATGTAAATGCAGAAATGTAATAAAGCAAGAAAAGAACTTAAAAACAAAATTTTCCATGAAATTCTGATTTTGAAAAACTTTTATTCAGGATTGATCATTCCAATCATTTTAATTAGGAATTCAAACCTGGTACGATCAAATGCTTTGGTAAACAAATCAACAAAATTATCTTCAGTGTGTACCTTGACCAGCTCAATCAACCTTTTCTCTGCACAATCACGTATAAAATGATATCGAATTTCGATGTGCTTAGTTTTACTATGTTTAACAGGATTATTAGTTATGGACATAGTAGCATTATTATCGATAAGCATGGGGGTTCTTGTGAAATTCAAACCGTAATCTCTCAATTGCTGTTGTATCCACAGGATCTATGAACAACAACTCGCAGCAGCGATGTATTCTGCTTCACATGTTGAAATTGAGACTGTGGTTTGCTTTTTGCATTGCCAGGATACAAGTCGATTTCCTAAGAACTGGCAACCACCTGTTGTAGATTTCCTGTCCAGACAACAACCACCAAAATCAGAATCAATATAAGCATTGAAATCAAAGTTAGAACCATGAGGATACCATAGCCCTAAACGTTGTTTTCCTTTTAAATACCGAAAGATTCTTTTCACAGCAATTAAGTGATATTCTTTTGGATTTGCCTGAAATCTAGAACAGATACACACGGAGAACATTATGTCCGGCCTTGAAGCGGTTAAGTACATGAGGGATCCAATCATAGCTCTGTAAAGTCGACAATCCACATCTTTTCCTTCTGGGTCAGAATTCAACTTATGATTGACCGGAATTGGAGTATCGTATGGGGTACAGTCCTCCATCTTGAACCGGCTCAAGATGTCTTTGACATACTTGGACTGATGAATAAAGAAACCATCTTCCTTTTGATTTACTTGTAAACCTAAGAAAAACGATAACTCTCCCATAGCAGACATTTCAAATTTCGACTTCATAACACCCTCAAAGTCTTTGCATAACCCTTCGTTTGTCGAGCCAAAAATAATATCATCCACATAAATCTGTACTAGTAGGTAATCTCCCCCTGGTTTCTTTATGAATAAGGTCGAGTATATCTTTCCACGAACAAAGTCATTTGCCAAAAGATGTGTGGATAATGTTTCATACCACGCACGAGGAGCCTGATGAAGACCATAGAGAGCCTTATCAAGCTTGAAGACCATATTCGGATTCAGTGAATCTTCAAACCCCGGCGGCTGACACACATAGACTTCCTCCTTGACCTTTCCATATAAAAACGCACTCTTGACGTCTAATTGAAACACCTTAAAACCTTTAAAAGAAGCAAAAGCTAGAAACAGCCTTATAGCTTCGAGCCGCGCAACCGGCGTATAAACCTCGGTGTAATCAATTCCTTCCTGTTGATTGAAGCCCTGGACAACTAATCTTGCCTTGTTACGTACCACGACACCTCGATCGTCTTTCTTACATTTAAACACCCATTTTTTTCCTATCGGATATGCACCTTTCGGAAGATCAACAAGATTCCAAACCTTAATTTGTCAAATTGAGCAAGTTCTTCCTGCATAGCTTCTATCCAGTTATTGTCATTTAAATCCATCTCAACATTCTTGGGTTCAACCTGCGAAATAAAGCAAGAATGTGAGCAATCATCAAGAACACCAGAATCTTTAATGCAAGTATACAAACAAGTATTGTCAACAAGAGAACGTGTTTTCACTCCATCCTGTAAATTTCCAATTATATTTGTCACCGGATGATCTTTGAGTTCCTTGATGGATGCGACCTCAGGAACCGGCAACACGTCAACTTGAGTAGATTCAGATTGATAAGAATAATCTTGAGTAATTGGAATTTCCGAGTCTAAATTTGTAGGAATCTCCCCTGATCCTGTGTCGAAGGTAATGGATCATCACCCAACAACGGATCAGCAGAAGAATCTTGAAAAATAGCATTATCCTCCTCACTCTCTGAATCTTGTGGACCTGAACAAGAAGCAACATTAGGATCGGGAGCAGAAGTAGATGGAATCGATGAATTTGGAACTGCATTTGGTAGAAATCCATTGTGCTGTGCATCCTGACAAGAATCATAAAGAACAGCAGCAACTTCATCAGAAATATCAGAAGGTAAATGAAAAGACTTGAATAAGTTTTCATAATCAAATGCCCAATCCGGACCAATCGCCATTTGTGGTAAAGACCGATTTGAACAGTCAATATGGAACCATTCTTCAACTTGGCGCGTCTCTTTGTTATAAACCCTCTTGGTTGTCGCATTAGCCACATACCCTAGAAAAATCCCTTCAATATCCTTCGCACTGAATTTTGTTGGGACATCTCAAACTTTCAACAGGGTGCAAGGATTACCAAAAGGTAGTAAATATTCCAGATTCGGCTTTCGATTATTCAGCAACTCGTAGCAAGTCTTGTTGTGTCGCTTGACGGTCAAGACCCTGTTCAAAACGTGACACGCAGTATTCACAGCTTCAGCCCAAAAGGTGACTGGAAGCTTAGAATCCGCAAGCATCGTGCGATCCGTTTCGACCAACGTCCTGTTCTTTCGTTCAGCGACACCGTTTTGTTGAGGAACATATGGCGCACTGAATTCATGATGAATTCCTTTTTGTAGACAGAATAAGCCCATTTTTCTATTCTTAAATTCGCTGCCATTGTCACTCCTGATTCTTCTGACTTTCTGATTGAATAAATTCTCCAAACCCAGGATTAAGTATTGCACCAACTCAGTGGTTTCAGCTTTAGAAGAAAGAAACTTAACCCATGAAAATCTGGAGTAATCATCAGTTACTACCAAGCAATATGATTTCCCACGAATGCTCCTGATACTGATAGGACCGAACAAATCCATATGCAGCAACTCTAAAGGAGTTACGATAGAATTCGTCGATTTAGATTTGTGAGATTTCCTTCTTTGCTTCCCCTTCTTGCACGGAATACAATCATCAGGAACTGAGAATTTCATTATCGGAATACCAAGAACAAGATCATTCCTAACAATGTAGTTCATCTTCCTAAAGTTAATGTGAGCTAGCTTCCTGTGCCACAATATTGAATCAGATTCCGACGCCTTGGAGAGTAAACATGTTGGAATTGAATCCATTGTAGTGGCGACACTCATGTCAAGGACATACGTGTCATTTCTCCTCGGAGCCTTCATGAGAATCCATTCATCAGGAATCACAAAACCCGGTTTCAGAATATAGCATTCAGCATCGTTGAAATGGAACGTAAACTTCTTGTCACAGACTTGTGATACACTTAAAAGATTGTGTTCCAGCTGCTCAACATAATTCACCTTTTCAAATTTGACTTTGTCATTCTTTAACGTTCCCTGGCCAGTTATGTACCCGCCTTTATTGCCCGCAAAAGCGACATAACCTCCATCAATTTGTTTTACATCCTCAAGCAATCTAACATTCCCTGTCATATGTCGAGAGCAACCACTATCCACATACCATATATTGTTGATAGTCCTCCTTGGTTGTCCCTACATAAACAACGAGAATCAGTTAGAAAGTGGAACCCAAGCCATCGTGGTCTTGGGTCGTCCGGATTGATCAAAATAAACCACTTCTTGTAATTTACAATCAATTTTATCATTCACTTTTGGAACAGAAGTTTGACAATCAGACTTTTTCAAAGAAGAACCATTTTTTATTATTTTGAAAAACATTATTTGATATATTATTGTCAGATTCAGATGTTTCCAAAATTTTCTTTAATTTTCTGTTTCTTCTTCTTCTTTGAGGTCTAGACAATTTAACCTCCAGAACAGAATCTTTTGAAATCCCAACTTGTGGAATCTCAAGTTTCTCTTTGCATACAAAGGATTTAACATTCAATTTATTCTATTGTTTAAATCCAGAGGATTTAACAAAAGATCGACCAGACATATTTTTCTCCAAACTAGAAGACGACTTTCCCTCATCTTTTCTTTTCAGAATCTTCACCACTTTCGGTTGTGAAGGAACAGTCTTCATTTTACCCTGGTTCTTGAAATGACAATTGATCAGAATGTGACCAGCCTCATTGCAATGAAAACACACTCTTCTTTCTTGATAATTGCTGAAATAAGAGGTTTTCTTTGAATTTGAGGATCCATCAGAAGAATAAGCTTCAGAGGAATGTCCAGAACAATTTATCGGCTTCTTTTGAACATAAGTCTGTGTTGGCACCTTTGAAGAATTCACTTGTTGATAACCAGCCGCAACAAACCCACTTGACTGTAAGATTGGAGAAACTTTAGTTGGAACAACTTTCACCTCTTCGGGTTCAGTCATAATGCATCTATCTCGGGTAACATTTTTAACAACTGTTGGGTCATCAATTTTCACTTCTTTTGGAATGCCCTCGACCTTCTTTTCATCGAACATCTCATCTTCAGAATCTGACTCATAAACCATATCCTCCCCAGTTACTAGATTCACCTTTAACACAGTTTTTGGATTTATCTCCTCTTCATTTATGATCTCAAGTTCCACCACATATTTTGCATTAAACGGTGGAGGAATAAATCCAATACCAGCAACACGCTTAGTAGGATCAGCATTTGAGTTAAAATAATCCAAAACAACCGAAGAACTTTCAAATTGTTCCATCTTTCGATGAAGTTTGATCACCTCAGACTCTTTGTCAGATATTTCTTTATTCTTTTGGGCAACAATTTCATTACGTTTTTCTATCTCAGCATAAGCCATATCTAGATGATAACCCTTTCTTTGTATTTTAGCCCAAGAGAATTTAAGTCACTTTTCAAAGACTCAATTCTATCAATGCACGGCTTATCATTATCTTTCAGTTTCTGATTAACTGAATGCATTGATTTCATGTCACAAATCAAGTTTGTGTTATCATCCATGACTTTTTGCAGTTTATCTTTAACAGAAATGCAGTTAGAACAGTATATATGACAAACAGAGTCTTTTACCTTAGACGGATCAGACATGTCTGCCATGAATACTTTGGCAATTGGAATATTCTCTGAATCATCACCAACTGAAGCATTTTCTGTAAGAACAATTTCCTCTTCAGCAACCCCTGATGCAGCATTAGAATCAATATTCTTCCCTTGTTCTACCTCATCATCAACGCTTGGAACACTGTCACCATCACAAGAATCATCACTAGAACTTTCATCATCAGTAGACTCCTCTGGTTTAGCTGAATGAATTTCTGCAACAAAATCCTGACTCACAGCACCCACCAAATCTTCCACATGAATGCCCCAGTCATAGTTTTCATCGTTTTGAGCAACCAAAGCTGATGATGCAGATGCATGATTTGTATTACCAGAAGAACCATGATTTTGATTACCAGATGAACCATGTGACTGATTCCTATTATGCTGAAAGTTAGACTGCTTCTTTTGAGAATCAAATTCTACCTTCGGCTTCACACACTCCTTAGCAAAGTGACCATACTCTTGGCAATTGTAACAACGAACTTTGCTCTTATCAAAACCCATACGAGATCGACTATTTGAACCAATATATTTTCTGTCTGTTTTCTTCAAGAAATCTTTAGCTTGGCGCATTAACATGGCCATATTCCATTAGAAATTCATTTCTTCCAGATCAACAGGGTCAATCTATCTGAAATCTTCTTCTATAACCTCAGGATCATGTATTTTACCTCCAATGAAATTTTCATATGATGCCATGAATGAAGAAAACATAGCAAGATAATCATCAGCAACTTTCTGATTCAAATGAGATCCAAATGATGTTGAAGCTGTAGTCGCAGAAAATCCAGAATGGCTTGAATGACCAGAATAAATTGGAACTCCAGAACACTGATCATTTGAAGACTCTTGAGCATCACCAGAAAAGAATGCCACTCCAGTACCAGATTTACCAGTAGATTTGGCAAAATACATTGAAGGATCCTGGATATGCTCCATATTAGTCTCTTTCTTTTTCATATTCATGCCATGCGACTGAATCTTACCTAGAACTTCTTCAAGAGACATGGTTTTGTACTTAATATTTTCTTTGATTAAAACCATATACACATCAAATTTTGATGGTAAAGCCTCCAAGAATTTATCATTGATTTCTTCAGTCTCATACACCATAGACGCACTAGCCAGTTCACTAAGAAGATGATAGAATCTTGTAGCAAGATCATCCAAGGATTCGTTTTGAAAATGTTTAAAGACTATGAACTGCTTCTTTAGTAACTCCTTTCTACTCTTCTTCACATCCAAACTCCCTTCACACCTTTTCTGTAATGCTTCCCACAATTGTTGAGAAGACTTGAACTGTTTAAAGTTGTGATATATTTCCTTTGGAAGAGACATCGAAATGCTAGCCATTGCTTTCTTTTCTCGATCAAATAACAACTTCTCTTCAGTAGATAAGGCTGACAACGGCTTTGGAACATTGTCCTGTCCCATCCAAGAATAAGTCGGATGCGTATATCCTTACAAAATCGGAATCCACAAACTAGTATCGGTAAAAGATACGAACTGGTCAAACCGATCTTTCCAATTAGAATAATCAGCTAGATTCAACAACTTTGGAGGTTTTTGAGATGTACCGATCTCATTATCATAATTGAACATGTTTGTGACTTGAACCATATTTGCCATTTTTAAAAAATTTTCTAAAAAATTTTCCAAGTGTTGAACTTCCTTTACCCTCAGGCGAAGATAATAAGTTCGCCTGCTGAGTCACTCAAGCGAACTTAATGAGAAGCGAACTTAATAAGTTCGCTTAAACCAGAATTCAACAATCTGATTAAGTTCGCCTAAAATAAGTTCGCTTAACCCTGTGATAAGCGAACTTGACAAGTTCGCCTGCTGCTAAGTTCGCCTGCACAGAATTCAGCAAGTTCGCTTGCCGTAACAGAATCTTGATCAAGAACTTCTTCAGACCACAGCCGCGAACCAAGAACTTTCAAAAATCATTATTAAACACTGAATTGAAGGAATTAAACAAAATTGGACCGTAGGATTGTGTAATTTGTCAATTAGAAGCTTTCTATCGGATCAATTTCATCATAATCCTCTTCAAAAACTCCAAATCAGATCGAAATCAGTCTTGAAAACTCCATTGAAATGAAAAACTCAAAAATGAAGAATTTGATGTCAATTTGCATATAAAATCGTCTAGAATCAACAAGAATCACGAGCAAAAGCTCTGATACCACTTGTAGGTCCCCATGGCGCGTCTACGGATCTATCTCGTGATAAGAAGTGACGTTTACTCGGAGTGCGGAATCCAACGAGTTAACGTTTATACGCATAAAAGACAAAGCAAACAATCAAGTAAATAAACTTCTCAATTTGTATTCCAATCACAATGATGTTTACAGACTCAATCTGATCTCTCTGGTTCGTTCTGGTTCACTCTCTCTGACTGACTCTGTAAACACACATATATATAACCAACTGACCTGATATAAGAGAACTTATTAAGTTCGCCTCTAACAGCTTAAGCGAACTTAACAAGTTCGCCTCAGTTATACCTAAGCGAACTTATTAAGTTCGCCTCTGATAGACCAGGCGAACTTAACAAGTTCGCCTCTAGGCTATACTTGTAAAACACTTAGAGACTTTTGACATTTACATAACAAAAACATAAAGACATAAAATCTAACTATTACAAGATTTTGTCATTACAATCTATGTCCTAACAGACTCCCCCTTGACAATAGCTTTATCTTCAGTCTTTAGTCTTTATCTTGAGCTCTTCCAGTTATTCGGTAGTCTGCTGCCAGCATGCACACCATATCTTCTGCATATCTCCAAAACTCTTTTGTACTGTAGACCTTGTTCTCTCCAAACATCAGTGTACATTATCTCATTCTTTCGCAACGTCCTCTGATCTTTCTTTGAAAAATTAATAACATTCATTGTGTCATAGAAACACACAATGACCTTATTATCTTTATCTTCAATCCTTGCTTCACCAGTATTAACATCAACATACCACCATTTCATATTCCCAAGAAAGTCTTGAGGAATCTTCTTTAATGGTATCTTGTGAATAGCACGCACTGGTTTATACTTGTATCTCCAGGTTACTTTCCCAGTCTTTGGATCTTGTGAATAGCACGCACTGGTTTATACTTGTAAAGTTATTGTTTATTCTGATCATAGTGCAGTCAGGTACCTCATGACAAAGAAGGATGCCAAGCCAACGTTGATCTGTTGGATCTTGTTATTGCATGAATTTGACTTGGAGGATACACCACTGGGTGAGGTTTATTCATACATCATTAATGAAGGCTCAAATCTTTCATCCATCGATCCATAATTCCATCTGATTTTTAAAACTTATAGATTAGTGCTTATAGTGGTGGAAAAATCCATATAGTTTAACCCGGGCCTTGATATACCTAGAGGTGGGAGTAGTCTGAGTCGTAGCTTTCTGAGTGTGAGACCCATAGATAGACTGTTGTTTGGTAAAGTATAATATATTAGATCACAGAAGTGGGGGCTTGATAGGTCGGTGATTGGGTTTAATCGGATCGAAATACCGATTGTTACAATTAACGTGTTATGAGAATCTGGGCTGTGTATAATGAAAGTATAAGTAGCAAGTTTTCCAATTATGATTCCATTGCATTATTCTTTCTCGGTATGCAAAAGGTTAAGTGTTGGGATGTGATGTAGGGTCAAATATCCTGAGTATAAATGTCGGTTTTTGTATAGTTTAGTAGTTTAGTTTTGTATATCGAGTCGGTTTTACGTGTGTTTAGGAGTTTGATGTGTTACAGGATAAATGTGTTAAAAGAGCTGGAGTATATGAAGAAAATAAAGAAGGTACAAAGCTCGGGAAGTCAAAGAAAAGAGAAGTCAAAGCTAAAAAGTCAAATTCATGGATTTTAGGGTCTCCGCACCACGCGAAGACCTGGGAGACTTTGTTCGCGACACGCGAAGGTCTTGAAAAGTGGCCCCGACTAATTTGGTCTTCGCGCCATGCGAAGACCTAGCCGGAAATGTACGCGGCACGCGAAGAAAGGGTTTTACGGCAAATTAAACCTAATTTCAATTATAAATCCATGGTGACTCCCATTCTCGAATTATCTTCTTTCCAGCCATCCCTGAGGAGATCTAAGGCGATTTCAAGAGTTCTTTGGTCAATTGTTCTTAATTTTCAATGTTTGTAAGTTTCAAGATAATTACTTTACTGTTTTCGACAATCATGAGTGGCTAAGCTCACTATGATCCCTCCGGGTGAACGATTTATGCATGTATTCGTATGATTTTAGTTGATTATCAGTTTGGATTGAAGTTTTGTGAACCTCTTAAGTTCTTTGAATTCAATTATGTGTTTGATTTATGAACAATTGCATGTGTTTGATTTGACACATCTATCATCGTTTCTTGGTTTTCTTGCATCGGGAATAATCTAATTTTGTGATTGAATTTGATATTGTGTGATTGGGTTAAACAGTTAAACAAGGTTATGTCTATGTAATCTCCTATCTTATTTGAAACTAAAATTGTGTGTTTGTGTTGCTGAATCTGAAACCCGGAGTGGTCATTTTTCTCTAATAGTTTTCCAAAAGTTAAAGTTCGTTGCTTTTAACAAATTACATTAGTTTAATTGATAAAGTTTTAAACTTTAGTAGTCATTGAATAGTTTTGAATTGAATAGCATTCTCTATGAGTTCCCTGTGGATTCGACAACCCTACTTCCATGTCTGCAGTCTAAGTAGCTAAGAAGTAGTTTTTATTATTGTTTTTTATTAGCCTTGACAACGCGATCAACGCGCATCATTGAAACTTGTCATGTGTAGTTCCTAGAGACCTCAAAGATCAGTGGGAGCACAGAGTGTCCTCATTATAGCTTGCGAAAGTTGCAAGAGGTGGGGGAGTGACAAATTGATCTTACCTCAAATTACACCTCTTGTACACGACACTGCTCCATCACAACTTGTCTCCTTAGAATATAACGCTACTCATAACAAAGTATCATAGCTGCTAATATGTGGGAAAACTTAAATTTCTTACCAAAACTAAAGTAATCCTCAATAAGAGAAACTAATATAAACATCATTAAGTTGTTTCTCTATTAGAATCTATTGGTCTTCAAATGTTAGATACAATGCTAACCCTAAGCATGCTGAATTACTTAAAGTTTCTAAGGTCAGTGGGAGCAGTAAAAGTCCTTATCATGACTTGCCAGGAGTACAAGAGGAGGGGGGAGACTTGTTAAATTTAACTCTGATTACACATCTTGTACACCATACTGCATCAACTCCTACACACTTAGAAACTAATGTTACTCCTAATATACCTGAAAATGAAAGCACCTAACCAAAAGCTAGTCTATAAACTTGAAACTCATAATAAACCCAATAATCAACTCAGAAGGTCATCTAGGTCTAAAAGGCCTACTAACTTTGATGATTATGTATCCTACCTGACTGAATTTAAAATGGATACTGGAAAGTTTATCGATCGCACTTCTTAAGCCGTTAGCATAAATCAATCCTCTAAATGGAATAAAGCTATTATTAGCAAGCCTGACTTCATGAATTAGAATAACATTTGGGATTTGGTTGAATTACCTAAAGGGTGTTCATAACTAAACTAAATCTGAATGGAAACACACGATTGATTGCTAAATGTTATACTCAAGAAGGAATAAATTATCAAAGAACATTCTTACCTATTCTACAAAAGTTTTCATCGAGGATCATTACTGTTATAATAGCTTACAATAACTTAAAGCTACATTAGATGGACATTAAAACAACTTTCCCTAACATTGACCTACATGTTCATAAAATAACCTGAAAGTTTTAAACTGAAGGTTAAGAACACTTATTATATAAGTCAATGGAATCCATGTATGGGTTGATTGAAATCATAATGCAACTCTCTTCATCAACAACTAAATGAATTTGTACACCTACCTCATGATGAGTGGGAACAACTAATGCAAACTTGTCCTTATATAGATTACATTCTTTTGACAAGTATATGTTACATGAGTCAAAGCATTGATTACTCATATTTTGACATGATGGATCTCAGAGATACCTCTTATGCGATACGTATCAAAATACACCGAGATAGACCCAATGAGACATTAGTTTCGTCCCATAAGCTTTACACTAAGCTGATCCTTACAAGTGTAACATTTAGATTGTTCACCTTTAAAGGCTAATAGGATAAATGAAAATTATTTCCTTATGATTCATTAATTAGAAGCCTTATGAAGGTTAAAGTCTATACTTGTTTAGATATTGCTCACATTGCTAAACACTAGACTAGTCTGGATTATTGTAAAACATTTAATAGAAAGTTGTAATATCTTTAACAAACGATAGAATTTAAAGAAGAAGTGAAAACGGTTAACTACTCTTATTCTGATTTTGTTGTATTTAAATAAAACAAAATGTCAACTTCGGGGTATATCCTTATGTCAGCAGACAGACCTCTCTCATGGAAGGGTCATAAGGAACTGTTAACAACAACCTAAGTTTCAATGACATAATATGTTGCTGATCACAATATAACTGTCACTAAATGTTGTTGAAAAATTTATCAGTTGTCTCATAATTTAGTAACTCCACATAAATATCATATCGAAGACTTATTGTGACAAGTCAGCTACCCTTGTTTCTCGAACAGTAACAGTTCGAGCTGCATTAAATTTTGATACGAAGTTATTGTTCGCTTGTGAAAAAGTAGAGGAAACTAAATCTTTGTATCGAATACATTCATGATATGCTATGGATCCAAATAACTAAAGGTCTAGCACTCATAAGTCTTACGTAAGCGTTTATAATTACGACGAGTTTACTAATGACTATACATAATTGCATATCGTATTATGAATGATTAATTATTAAGATTTACTCACTTATTTGAATTTGTTTGTCTCTAAATACGTTTATGCATGCCTAAAGACGTATAGACAGTAACTATACAAATCAATGTTAAAGGGTTTATTTGTCACTTTTGATCCTAAATTTACTTAAATCTTAAATTGGGATTGTAGTATGATTAATGGGGGTCTTGAGTTGGATACTAACTCAATGACTGTATTTCTCTGCTACATTTTTGGTTTAAAACTAAAATGAGTATTAAATCTGCGCAAACTTACTAATGCTCATAATAAATGATTACTCGGCCAAGTGGGAGAATGTAAGACACGGTTTTATTATGTAGCTCTTATAATCATTTATGTAATTATTAAATGATCAATTGATTTATTTATTATTAACCTATGACTAGTAATTAGTTGATGGGCCATTAATGGGTTTCCCCTTGGGTGTACATATAAATAGAGAAATAATTAGAGGGAATTGACTAATGAATCATTATTCAATTACTACCAACACTAAACTCGTCCCTCTCTCTCTTCCATAACCGTGAGTTCTCACGAACTCATCTTAGCCATCCTAACCGTACACCCTAAACGGGAACCCGATCTTCCTGTGAATCATGATGTCTTCCATCTCTGCGGTTAGCTTATCAGATATTCAATTATTATTTGTTTTTCATTATCATGTTTAAAAATTGATCAACATTTTTTAGTATGCGAGCAAACTTTATCTTTTCTTTATTTTTACATTACAAATTTTAACACTCTAATTGTATTAAAATTATTACGAACTACGACACCGCCGTGAAGCGCGGTTGTCATACAATAAACTTAAAATATGAAATCGACACATAAAGTTAGTTATTCATGTATCAGTAGGGACTGAGATTGGCAATTGATGATTTTCCGTATCAAAATCAAAGTAAGATCTCAATGAAGTACATGTTTCATTGTAAAGTAACGCATTCTTGTTCTTATATCCAATTTTGACATTTGACTTCCAGAGAGTTACATCTCGCGGCTTGCAATCTTCGATTTGAGGTAATTTACAAATAATGTTCATGCGAATTGATGATTCATAACTTATGTTCGCATCATACTCCAGTTTTCCTGTTAATTTCCTTCAACATTTGTCAGATTAGGGTTGACCAGAAGTTAGTCAATTGCTCTTTTTGTTACATCATAAATTCATAATTCATTCATGTGATTTAGGTTAAAATTTGGGGAGATGGAAGGGAACTGTAAGAAGTACGGGGTTCCTTTCTATGGTGCATCATTTGTACCGCATAATGCACTCAGTTCATCTGACACACAAGAAGATTCTGGTAATGGATCAAAAAATTATGTGATTTTTGCAGGTGGCGGTGGAGAAGGTCGAAGTGGCATTCCTAATGCTCTCGTCGTATCACATTTCGATTCCTCCTCTAATTCCCTTTCTGATCAGCCTGTGAGTTCCAGTTTTCCTTATACACAGTAATACACTTATTGGTTTCCTTGATATTTTAACACTAAAAGAAAGACACAGTTCGAGTCCGAGTGTAGATCTCATTGTGATGGTTGAACCTTCAATTCTAGTAGTAGCCTTGTCTCATATTAGTCAAACTCATTGAGTCGACTCATTGTTAAAGTTAGTTATTAGGATATATGTTTATCGAACAATCATTTGAGTGCTTTCTAAGTTGTAAAGTTCATGTTCTTTATAAGTAAGCAAGAAACGAGTTTAGCTGTAGTTCATTTTCAATACGACCATGAACCATGTTCTTTTGAGGAGTTACTTCAAAAATCATGTCAAATCATTTAACAAACAAACATACCCAGCAAAATCCCACTCATAGCAGAGCTATGAGCTATTTGTAGGGTCTGGGGAGGATGAGATGGAAGCAGACCTTTCTTCTACCCCATGGGATAGAGAGGCTACTTCGAGCGAGACCCCCGACTCCAAATTTTATTTATTTTTTCTATTTCTTTGATGTGTACAGTTTACAACATAGTATAGAAATCCATGTAATAAAAAATATGCCTAATATAGTAAGAGCAACAATGATACAATAATACTGGCATAAAGTGGTGGCAAACTAAAGCAACAACAAGATAAAGAGAGCACATAGACAAATGTAGTACTAACCCCTCGACAGTACGGATACAGTCCCCTAAAAAAGTCTATACTTCAAGACAAACACTAAGTCACAACAATAACAAAGACTAGGGCTAATGCTAAGGCTAAAGACAAGTCTAAGACAAATCTATACAACCCCCTAAAAGTTCATAACCTTAATCCGATGTCTCCAAGAACTCCTATCCCTGATCAGTCTTTAGAGAGGTACAAGTCTATTAGATCCTGCCTAATCCGCTCCTCTCATGTTAGTTTGAGTCTGCCTCTGCCCCTACTTCCCTCCACTGTGAGGGTTTACATGTCCAAACCATCTTAACTTACCCTCCCTTATCTTATCCGCGATACATGCGACCCCCAACTTCTCTCTAAAACTTCATTTCTTATCCGATCTATCCTTGTGTTCCCACACATCCACCTCAGCATCCTCATCTCTGCTGCCTCCATCTTTCGCGCTTGTGTCTTCTTGATGGCTCAACAATCAGTTCCAAATAACATAGCCGGCTGAACTGCAACCCTGTAAAATTCCCCTTTTAATCTTGTAGGGAAACGCTTGTCACAGAAACTCTTGTGGTGTTCTCTACTTACACCAACCCGTGTTCAATGTCTTTGTCTCTGTAACTTTGCAGAAACGATCTTGTTTATTTGGTTATAACTATCTGACTATCTCTTTACCGGATTTAACAATAACAGGGTTATACTTTGTGCTATGAGCCTATTTCAAAGGTGTTAAGAGTTTATGTAGTGGGTAGTTTATTAGTTTGTGGGTATTTTATTATTTGGCACTATAAACTACATGTAATCCAGAATGTTTAAGTTTGAAAAACGCAAACCTAGTTTCACAATCAAGAACTTCTCCCTATAGATCAAGATTTTTCTAGAGTATGTATATTTTCTACGCAAGGTATGGATAGTGTATAAGGTATATAGAGCACAAATGTGAAAGCAAATAGCTTAGTTTTATCAACAGATGACTGATTCTCTTGGCTTAGAACTGTCACTCACACTATCATTCCTATTAAAAGTTACCTATTATAGAAGGGATTCAATAACTGCCTTGACAAAGCTAATTGGTGGTTGTTTCTTGAATCTTGATGGTTGTTTGGTCATACCCAAACAATAAGGTTCTTGAGGAAAATGTGTTGCTTCAGATATTTATGGGTTTGGGGAAAAAATTGGAATTGCATCATAGTGTGTGTGTGTGGGGAGTTATACATATCGACTAACCTAACCCATCTTCTTATCTAGTGTCATTATGTTTTAACATACTCTTCTTCTAGTTTCTGTACTTTCATGTTCAGAATTGGTTTTGTTTATTAATTAACAGCGGCCTTTTAACAGATTTTCTTTATAACTTATAAGGTGGAGAAAATTGGAACTGGTGATGATCTGCCATATAGAATGGCTGTTCATCCTGGTGGAGAAGGTGTATTTTGTTCATTGCCAAAAAGTTGCAGGTAATTCTGAACTCTGGAGTGCAGGAAGCCTAAAGAGCACCCAAATATTCAAATCAAGTTGCTGTAAATTCCTTACAAGTAAAATTTCAAAATTCATGTTTTACTTGGATATAAGAGATTCAAGGGCAACACACTTGATCAATTTGGTTTTGTTTATGCCATTTTTGGCAAAAAACTCGCTGGAAAATTGTAATGTAAAGTGACAAAATGCTTCTAAGTTTAAAGCTTTTGTCACTTCTTGAGTTGTAAAATGACAGGAATACATGTGAATCTACTTAAAAGCGTTTAGAAGATCCGCCTATATTTGATTCTTTTGAGTAGATGAAGGGACATTTTGTCATTTTTATAACCTTGGATGAGACAAAAGCTTTAAATTTAAGGGCATTTTGTCATTTTATATATTTCCAGAAATCACTATACACAAAAACCAAATTGATTCTTGGGTGGCCTCTAAAACTGTTTTAATAGTTAGGTGACCTTAATGAAATTTTTGAATACTTAGGAGGCCTTTGTAGACATTATCCCTTAAATTATTGTTCTTTTTCGGCCTAATTATTGATTAGAACATTTTCCTGTCATATCTTTAAAGAACTAAATATATTCAATATGTTGCGGTATCTCTAGACGATACAGTAAAGTTATGTATGTAATAGAAAATAAATTCTAGGATTCTTCATTGAAGGTACAAGTAGAAACGAGATATATATATATATATATATATATTTTTAATTTACTGTTGGATAGTTGTCTTATGTATCACTAATTTATTTTGATTCTACAATGTTATTGTTTCACATATTGATGTGTAGATGGTTTGAATGGGATATACTTAAGAATGACGATATTATCAAATTGAGTCTAAGGCCATCTGAGAAAGTGTTTGACCTATTGGAAGATGTTGGTCAACAATAGGCGGTTACTTTTAGCCAAGATGGTTCTTTACTTGCAACTGGTGGTGAGGTAGAGCCAATCTTCTACATGTTTTGCACACTTATAACTTTCATTAGGTTTTGAGTATAAGGAATTATTCTGACTAACAAAAAGTAATATTTAAATAAAAACCGGTTGCCTTTATGGGAAAATAATGGCCTTCAGCTGAATCGGCACATAGTCCTTGGACTTTATTTTTGCATGCTTAAGTCCTTAAACTTAAAAAAATTCAACGAAAAGTCATTTATATAAAATTTGAAGATGTAACCATGCAAAAAGGACCTATTCATTGAGTATTGTAAGTTTAGGGACTTAATCATGCAAAATGGACATATTTGTTAAAAATAAAGAGGACACTTTTTGTTGAGTTTTAATTCGTTGAGGGATACAGTCATGTCAAAATAAAACCATGAACTTATGCATGAATAAAGTGATAGTCCATAGGGGTTTTTGACATTTTCCTTATCTTTATTTACAAAAGAAGATGTTGATAATACTTGAAGAGATAATCAATCTTTTTTGTTGCATTTCTGTAAATTTTTTAAGTTTTTATTTGCAAATAATTGAGATTTTATGGTATGCTTTCTACATTTTCTGTCTAATAGAAAACATAGAAAACTCTTTATGTTAGGTGCATATATGGTGTTGTCTGATCATCTTTTTTGTCAATACAACTTTCTAGTTTCCTTTGCTAAACTTGCTAAGAATACTGAAACATAGTTTATTGGTTTAGTGTGTGTGTGTGTGTGTGTATCTCAAAATGTAATGACCTCTTTACTTATAATAATGTCTCACTGAATAAACGAACAGGAAAACCTCATTATCACTGTGAATCATCTTTGTGCACAATGTTCTTCGTAAAAGTGAAACAAACTGTTCTAAGTAACTGATTTTTTTAGTACTTTGAAAGGATAAATATAAATTATGAGATTTATAAGGATATATATGAAATTTTAAACTTTTAGTAAGATACACATGAAATTGACCTAATTTCTTTTATTCTATAGTATGAATAACTAGATGCAGAACTCAGATTTTTTATAAAACTCCTGGTAAGCAGTCTACGAAAAGTTATATATATATATATATATATATATATATATATATATATATATATATATATATATATATCTCAACCGCTTTCTTAGTCTCTTTCCATCCAAAATGCTCAAATGCCATCTTATGTGGTCTAGCTCCATCTGACTTGTTTTTTATAATTCATTTTCATCATTAAATTCTTTATGTGAGGAATTATATGGATTTTAACCTAATATGGTGCGGTGCAGGATGGCACATTGAAGGTGTTCAAGTGGCCTAGCATGGAATTAATTCTTGATGCACCAAAGGCTCATACATCTGTCAAGAACTTAGATTTCAGGTGAATGATAAAGTTTTATTTATTTTTTATCTTCTGGGTCTGATGTTATTGTTATATATTTGCCTTGCAGTCCTGATGGGAAATTTCTTGTCTCGGTAGGAAGTGGCCCTGGCAGGGTGTGGGATATATCATCATCAATTGCCAAATCCTCTTTAACAAAAGAAAATGTAAGCATCTATTTGTAATTTTGAGCGCATACATGATAAGGTTTATATGTTCTAATGATCTATTGAAGGTAGATTCTGGGTGGTTACCCCTGCATGCATGGCTGTGAGCATGCACATCATTTGTAACTTGTGAAGTTTTATTTCACAATAGAGGTGGCCACTTTGACTCATTTACTTATGAATGGGTTGATTCAGGTTATATTTTCTCAAACAGGTAAATTAAAAATCGCCATCTAAAAAGGGACCAGGTCAAATGGGTTGAAAGGTCAAAGTCGCCTCATAGTTTATATTTGATGCATAAAACCTCTTCAATCATGTTCAAATAACATATTTTTATTGAACTAATATAGTTTTTGTAGTCATATTTGACACAAGAATTATTTATAAAAAATTTACAAGGTTTAGACAAAAAGTGAGTTGGGCCAGCACAACCCGTTACCCAACGTGCCTGACCCACCCATTGTGCCACCTCTGATTCAGAAGATGATTGAACTTAAAGTTGCCATAAGTTTTATATTTGTTGATAATATTCCATTCCATGTATACAAAATAGCACAACCTTTGTGTTTTATCTATTTGCCATGTAATCTTATTAGTGAAAACCGATTAGTAATTAAATTCTCTCATAGACTGCAAGAGAGTAATTGCTAATATAAATCTATTTTCTCACTTTCTTCTTGGTTTTGGACCATCTTTGTTTATACTAATTGCATTCATGTGTACCATTCAGGATGAAGTTTTTGGATTTTGTAAATTCTCACAAAACAGCGAGAATGATCAAGTTCTTTATGTCACTGCAATGCGAGGTACATCTATCATACGAGTTATGACGTCTTTCTACTTTATGCTTTTATTGCTATTGCTCTTGAAAATACCGTTCCATCATTTAATTGTTTGTATTTTTGTTAACTAAACGTCTAAACTTAACTATTATCTTATGATTAATGCAACTTTAGGTGACCAAACACAGTTAATCGAAGTGCTTTGACCATTAGTCAAACATCTAAAATACCCCTCAAACAATGAGATTGGAACCTCGAGGGTTAAAATCATGCTATTAACTTATTTTGCAATAATTATTGATAATGGCAAAATGAGGTATTTAGATTGAAGTTTAACCAAAAAGAGAAATGTTGCACTATTTTCTTGACATCGCCTAAATAAATTAATTCTTTTTTCTGGTTTTGGCTAGATCGAGGAGGAAGTATTGTGAAGTGGAACACCACAACATGGAAGCGAATAAGCTCAAAGCACATTGTGCGGAACCCGATTTCTGCCTTTAATGTGTCAGATGACGGGAAGCTCCTTGCCGTGTAAGAGTTTATATCTTTTATCTACTTCTTGGTATGCTTGCTCGTTTCGAAGTAGAGATATATTTGTGGTAAAGAATCTATAGGTGGTAATTTGGCTGTAATATATATATATATATATGAGGTTCAAATAAGAAGTGGTTTTTCGCTAAGAAGCCTAAGAAACGACAAAAACCTTAAGAAACGATATCAAACGAACTCCGATTGAGCTCATTTTAGCGGCGTTGGAACCGTCTCGTCGAACTCTACCATTTTAGCTTTTAGGGTTTAGCTTTTAAGGTTTAGATTTTAGGGTTTTAGCCATAGGGTTTAGGTTTTTTTTTTGGGGGGTGGGGGGTTTAGGTTATTGGGGGGGTGGGGTGGTTTTAGGCTTTTCGGGGTGGAGTTGGAGGGGGGGTTTAGGTTTTTGGGGGTGCGGGTGGAGGGGGTTTTAGGTTTTTGGGGGCGGGTTAGGGTTTGATGAGACGGTTCCAACGCCGATGGAGTGAGCTCAATCGGAGTTCGTTTGACCCATTTCTTAGCGTTTCTTAGCGGAAAACCACTTCTTAGTGGAACCTTTCCAACCTTAAGAAACGATATCAAACGAACTCCAATTGAGCTAATTTCAGCGGCGTTGGAACCGTCTCGTCGAACTCTACCATCTTAGCTTTTAATGTTTAGATTTTACGTTTGAATTTTAGGGTTTAGATTTTATAGTTTAGGTTAGGTTTTTGGGGGTGGGGGGGTTTAGGTTTTTGGGGGGTGGGGATGGTGGTTTTATGCTTTTCGGGGTAGGGTTGGAGGGGGGGTTTTAGGTTTTTGGGGGTGCGGGTGGAGGGGGGTTTAGGTTTTTGGGTCCGGGTTAGGGTTCGATGAGACGGTTCCAACGCCGCTGGAATGAGCTCAATCGGAGTTCGTTTGACCCACTTCTTAGGATTTCTTAGCGAAAAACCACTTCTTTGTGGAACCGTCCCCTATATATATATATATTTTGCAAACATGAGATAATTCTTATATTGAATGCTTTCATCAAAAGTATAGAGGTGGCCTAATGGGCGGGTAATGCGGGTTGCGTAACATTACAAAATGGGTTTAGGTTAAAACCGGCAATTTTTAATACTTTGGTTAGGATGGGTTGGGTTGGGTTGGCTTCTTCCAGATGGCAGGTTCTCTTATCATCATTACATATTATCGATTAAAATAAAATATAGAAAATTATAATGTTAAGGAATAGATGCAAAGTTAGTAGTTAATAGATAAATATATATTATGAATTAATATATGTGTGTATACATACATTTATAAAATTAGTAAATATATAAACTATATATTTAGTTACAAGCTTGATAGACTAAAACGAAGTTAAATTACAAGCCGTTGACTTGCTCAGGGTTATTTCTGTGGTGGTTAATTTATGCTTCGGGGGGAGATGCCCTAGGGGATTGGCGGAGTTTGTTGCCTCGGCCCCTCTCACACCGCTACTCAAACCGGACAACGGGATTAGACCTATTGCCGTAGGTGCGATCTGGAGGAGATTGGTCTCTAAGGTGTCCATGAGGGGTGTTGGGAAGGAGATGGCTAAATATCTGTGTGACTTTCAATTTGGGGTGGGAGTTCCCAATGGGGCAGAGGCGGTGCTCCATAGCGCGAACAGGTTCTTAAATGAGTTTCACTCGGATGGATCGTTGGCTATGCTTACCGTCGATTTCTCCAATGCTTTCAACTTAGTGGATAGGACTGCCCTCTTGCAAGAGGTTCGGACCCGATGCCCGTCCATTTCGCTATGGGTGGATTTTTTATATGAGCAGCCGGCTAGGTTATATCTTGGTTTTAAAAACCGCGCTTACTCGCGCGTAACTCGTGACTCGACCTAGGGCGCAGACTCTAGCGAGTCATGTAACCCAACTCGAGCAACGTACAAAACTCGCACAAAACTCGCACTTTTTTGAAAAAAAATCGCACTTAAAGGCTTGATTCTTGTACAGGGGCTGTTTTTGTGCTTCAAAGTGTTATACATTTGGCTAAAGAGGTTGTACATGTAAGTAATTCATACATTAAATCATATATAAACCTTATTTATGGCTATATTTTGGGTAGGGGATGCTAAAAACCAATGGGATATATAAAAAAAATTATATAAGCACCTTGCGCTTCGCGTACGAAAATCGGTCCGCTTTTTCGATTTGCGCTTCGGATTTAGAATTTGTCGCTTCGGTGCGCTTCTCGCTTTTTAAAACCAAGGGTTATATGTGGGTAATGACCATATCTTGTCCACCACTAGGGTTCAACAGGGGGACCCTTTGGGGCCTCTCCTTTTTGCCTTAGTTTTGCATCCGCTGGTTCATCAGATTAGGGATTGCTGCAAGCTTCTCTTCCATGCTTGGTACCTAGATGATGGTACGATTATCGGAGACGCTAAAGAGGTGGCTAAAGCCCTAGATATTATCAGGTCGGAGGGGCCCCGTTTGGGCCTTGAACTTAACGTCAAGAAAACGGAAGTTTTTTGGCCGTCGTGCAATGGGGTGAAGGTACAAGATGGATTGTTCCCTTGTGAGATTGGAAGGCCAGTGCTGGGTGTGAAACTCCTTGGGGGCGCCGTTAGCAGAGATGCAGGGTTTATCAGTAATTTGGCTGTGAAAAGGGCTTCTTGTGCGGTGGAACTGATGAGCTGTCTCCCAAGTTTGCGGGACCCTCAATGCGAGCTTCTTTTGCTCCGCTCGTGTATGGGAGTTGCAAAGCTATTATTCGGCCTTAGAACATGCCAGCCTATGTATGTGGGGGAAGTTGTTTCAATTTTTGACAAGGGCCTCCGGGGTGTGATCGAGGATATCGTGGTTTGTGGTGGTGCTTTTTTTGGGGATTTTCAATGGAGGTTGGCATCACTTCCGACCCGTTTCGGGGGTTTGGGTTTATGTGCGGCTCAGGATGTATCTACTTATGCATTTGTGGCCTCGAGGACACAATCTTGGAGTTTACAGGACCACATTCTTCGGGGTTGTGATATTGATGGGTTAGACTCTGATTATGGGTGTGCGATGGATCGCTTGCGCATGTCCCTTCCTGATTTCTATCTTAGCGGTTTCTCTAATAAGGACACCGCCCCCCCTAAAGCCCAACATGCTTTGGCGAATGCCTTATTTAGCAGAATCGTCCAGAATTTGGGAGTAAAGTTTGATTTATCACCTCGCCAAAAAGCGGTGTTTGAATGTCTCCGGGCTCTTCGGGCTCAAGATTTTCTAACAGTTATCCCCATTGAAGGACTAGGTCAGCATATGTCGGCTGTGGAGTACCGGGCTATCCTCAAGTATCGGCTAATGATCCCCTTGTTTCCGACTGATGAGCCCTGCCCAGTTTGCCGCAAGGCTTGTTTGGATTCTTTTGGCGATCATGCGGTCCATTGCAAAGAGTTACCCGGGTTTAAATACAGGCATGATTTGGTTAGGGATGTTCTTTGTGATGTTCTCAAACGGGCAGGAATTTCTGCTAAAATAGAGGCTCCCGTGAACTTTATGACAGATCCGCTTGAAGGGAGGTCTACTCTACGGCCGGCTAATATTCTTGTGTTTGGTTGGGCAGGGGGGAAACACGCTTGTGTGGACCTTACAGGAGTGTCCCCTCTTGTGGGGCTTAGGGAAAATGGGGTTGTGGCGGGTCATGCTGCTTTAAAGGCGGAATCAGGCAAAGTTGCTAAACACGAGAAAGCTTGTTTAGAGAACCAACACGTGTTTATTCCTTTTGCTTTTGATACTTTTGGGTTCCTAGCACCGGAGGCAGTGGAATTCCTAAACAGGGTTCAACGAGTCGTGCATAGTAATATTTCGGCCCCTAAGACCCAAAACTTTGTTTTTAGTAGGATCGGTTTTGCTATTCAAAAGGGGGTTGCAGCGCAACTTGTTGCCCGTTTACCTGCCACTTTATTGTAATCGTCCTATATTAATTTAGGAAAACTGAAATTGTTCAAAAAAAAAAATAAAAAAAAATTACAAGCTTGAGGGACCAAAACATGTAGTTTCAAATGGGTAAAATAGTCATTTACAAAGATGTGACAGCCATGGGTCAATTCAACAGACTCAGGGACTGAAAGTGTGTTTAGTTTGTGAAGTAGGTTGCAATGTTAAAAAGTTATGGACTCAATCCGTAACTTAGACCAAAGTACAGGGGTTCGATTGATTAATGTAGTTAGTGCATGATAATTCGTCCTCATAAAAAAAGAAATACAGTTAACATTTTCTACCTGGTTTTCATCTTCTGTTTCGTAATTAATTTTCTTTCATAAAAATCACAGTGGTACGATTCAAGGAGACATTTTTATTTTGAATTCAAGTAGCATGAAGGTACAAACTGTAGTTAAAAAAGCACATCTCGGGCTTGTAACAGCACTCGCATTCTCAAGTGATTCAAGGTTTATTTTATTTTATCATTAATTATCCTGAGCTTACTTATCTGTACCAAAATAACGTTTTGCTTATTTTAAAATATAGGGCTCTAGCTTCGACATCTTTAGATTCAAGTGCAAGAGTTACGCTGATAAAAGAAACTACTAAAAACGGTATGCAATTTGCTCGACTTTTCCTGACAATATGATATTGTGAAGTCTAGAAGTGGTGATTTTGGCCCATTTACTTATGAGTTAATCAATTCTTCTTGTGTTTTTATCTCAAACGGGTGAAATGGAATTTTAAGATGATGTATGTGGAGGCTACCCATGTATTCCACTTTTTCATTAAGGCCACACATATATTGAAACTACTTTACATGCCACCCAATTCTCAAATATGTATTTGGTGTTGGACTAATCTTGTAATTATCTAATAGTTAGAGGGGTCAATTTGTTTATTTGGTTTAGTTGCTTGTTTGAGTCGGCAAAATAGTTTGATTTTGAGATAGAATAGGTTTGATTATTTAATTAGTTTTTATTTCTTTTATAGTTGGATTAGGATTGGTATTTGTTTAGTATAAATAGGGTTTGATAGATCTTTATGTTTACGGTATTTTTTTCATTAATAAAAGAAGAAGAGTCGTAGTTAGGTTAACCAAAAAAATCTTGTTTTCTGATATCGATACCAGACTTCATTTGGTTCATTTATACCAACTCTAGCCTAAAACATGCCAAATGATAAAAATACCCTTGGATTTTTTAAAAGACAACAAATTTAACCTATAATATGTTGACACCTCATCATAGGTATTTTGTCTTTATAAAATCTTTTTAGGTCAAATTTATCATTCGATATGTTTTTTTGATGAAAATGGAATACTTTGGGTTGGGTGGCTATTAAGTAGTTTATATACGGGTGACCTTAATGAGAAAAGTCGAATACTTACATGCACTGTATCCCTAAAAACTTTAGCTAACCGGTCAAACGAGTCGAATACTTGACCATTTTAATACTTTCATAATTAACGCCTTTATTATTTATCAGAAAGTGCTTACGGGATCAATTAACATGTCCTAACCTGTTACCAATCCGCCCATATTGCCACCTCTAACTCACACACACACACACACATATATATATATATATATATATATATACATATTCGTGCTTGAATTGTATATCTACTCTTACTATTGTTTTATATTCTTTTCAGCAGGAGCGAGTGTATGGATCATACTGCTCATCGTTTTACTTGCAGCAATTTTATATTATGCCAAAACTGAGGGTTTTCTTGTATAAAACATGTGTCATGAAATCTACAATTTGTTGTCCCAAATACTTGGGGTTTTAGTTAGAATCCTTCCCCATTTTGCATGATGTATCAAGTTGTGGTTTTTAGTGAATGAATAGAAACCAACCAAACATAAAGATTGTGGAAATTGTAAATTGTTTCAAATTTCATATTGGGTGCTACTTTGAATTCATTAATAGGTGGCCCCAAATGTTATAGTCTTTTTGTAATTGACCTAAACCTCATCGGTTGTGAATGTTCAAGTTGACGACGTGACATACCACTTTGGTAGCGTTAGTTAACTTAAACTTCACCCAATTAATGGAGGATTTTAAATTAATTTTATTTTACATGAAAATATATTAACTTGTATAGTTAAAAACATTCACTTGTCGACCATCTTCACACCCTCACCACTCGCTGACCAACCTCTGTTCATGTTCGTTCGTTTAGTTAATCTAACGAAATTCCTTCTTCATATTCGTTCATTTATTAAACAAACGAATGTAAATGAACTTTCCGTCGAACGGTTCACAAAGTGTTCGCTAAATGTTCGGTTCTTTTACAGTCCTAGCTATAGGTGAGTGCCTGATCAAAAACAATGAAGGTGGTGGACGAGTATTTTTCCTAAAAGCTTATTTAACCATACATCTTTATATTTTTGTTTATGTGGGTGTCGATGTCTTCATCTTAAATCAACAAAAGATGTTCGTATCGCAGTACCATGTCTAAGACAATATGAGAAACCTTAAAGTCTAAATGAATATCAACTCAAAAATAATATTTAAATAAGATAAAATTAAATAGTTAAAGGATAAAAATTATGATTAAAATATTTTAATATGTAGTTGGCGAATAAATAATAAATAGTGTTGGCAAGTGCAAAAGTTTACCAAAAATCTCGGGCTAATGAAATAGGAATTGCCAGACTCAATTATTTTAACTTGAATAACATAACAAGTATTGTCCCGTGTCATAATTAAATAATATTGGTTTATCTTAATCTAATAATTAATATATGTTTATATTATTTGTTAATCATAATTCAATATTTTAATCTCGTTACACTCAATGCTTAAGGAAGGATTTGGTTAATCAAGAGTAGCTAAAAGTTAATGTTGGTGTAATCACTAATTACTATTCTTTCTGTATTTTATGAAAGTAATTTTGATGATTACTATTAATAATATATTAGTGAGAAACATCTAGTTTTAACATGATGTAAGGTGTTTTCTCATCATTTAGGGCACTCTAGAGGTCAAAAATGACAATTTTATATTTTCAAATTTTAAGTATCAATTAAGGGTTAGGTTAATCCTCATATAATGTTGCGTATACAAGTATTTTATTTATTTTATATTAAGACTATGTTTTTTAATTTTATAAAACAATAAGAAATACCCTTAAGAAAATCTATTTTTTGATTCTTAATATTCATTTTATTTACTTACCACTATATGCAAAATAAAATAAATAGTAAAAAAGACTAAAAGCCAAATAAGTGATGATGAATAGTAAAATGCATGTAGGGAGACAAGTTTAGAGTGGGGCATGTTTGGACCACTTGTGACAAATAATTGACACCCATCTCCCCGCCAATAAAAAACAACCACATCAACATAATTGTGTTATTTATTATACTCTAATATAAAATGTTTCGTATCAACTTTTGTTAAATATTATTAATTTGGTGTGGGTCTATATATATATATGAAAGAAACAAAATTTATGTCTGAAAAGGGGTAAATTAGAATAACCTATCATTGATAATTTTTTTAAGTTACGTTATTATTATGTATTTTCAATTTTGTGTAATTACCCCCATTTCACGTACCACGTGTAACGTCATGATGGTTTTATATCCTTTGTGGTTAAGAGTTCTTTATATGTTAACTCACCCGTGTAAAATTTATGACAAAATAACTCCTATATGACAACTTAAAAAAGAAAGAAACAAAAATGGAAAGAGACGGAGAAGTTCCTATTGGTTCACATGAGAAACTAGATTCTCCCACCATCATTTACCAACTCCTCTTTCTTTAATTTAAAAATTAATTATTTGTAAATTTGAATTTAATATACGTGGTGTGAGATATTATTTAATAAATATTATATTTAATAAGTCTTTTTCCTATAAATAATCTAACTTCAATAGATTGTGATGTTTCATGCTACACTTTACTTTGACAATTAAACGTAATTAGGAGTTTGTCTCGCTCTCACATAATACAACATAAAACATGTATACTAGAAAATAAAAAAAGATTTATTTATAAAAGTATTATGTTTAGTTACACAAAAAATCTCCCTGTAACCAAACAATAAGATTGTTACATACCCAAAAAGACACTGACGCGTGTTTTATATTACCGGTATAAATCTATATAAACAAATATTAATACATATGAATTAAATTAACCTAAATAAATAAGTATAAAAAACAATTGCTATCTAATTTTATAAAAGAAAAGAAATAAAAAAAGTCTTTAGAAAAGGAAATAGTTATAACAATAGAACAAAGAATTTTTTTTGATAGTTTAGCACTTATTATTGAGCGACCATTTTGCAACAGTTTCACTTATGAAACAAAAATATTATCAAGCTGAAAATGAAAAAAGAACCAAATATTAAGGGATTATTTTGAACATTTCAACTTATGGAGCAAAATTATTATCAAAACACTTTTGAAGGAGGACTGGAACTTGAGTCTCGGGTGTGACACTGGCAAGGCGGGCTAGTAGTAGGCCACATAACCAATTGTTAATATTACCAAACAAATAATATAGAGTTAATTATATAGATAGTCTACGTGGTTTGTAAAAGTAACAGGTATGAGTACTAAATATTTCAAGTTGCAAATATGGGTAGTATGTTTTGATTTTGTAATGAGTTTGAGTATTAACACTAACTTTTGTTAAGTTTTCAGTTAAGTTTGTATGAAATGATCAAAATACCCTTTAACATAAAAACAAAAGATAATAAAGTATAAGGAATGATTACGTAAATTCCTTGAAACATAATAAAAAAAACAAAATCCAAATCCCATTTTTTTTGTCTACCCCCGTACTTGCGTTTCAAGCCCCAAAAACAAGGCAGTGATGGTTCTTTGGTTAGGCAGCAGCGACGGTCATAACCCCCAACCCACAAGGCAACAATACTGCAACCAGATTCAAGACAACACCATAACACCACAACATCTCAACCTTCATCCCACCTTTCGTCCATCGATCTTCAAACCCGTTTCTCTGGCGACCTAACATCCAAAATCGGCCCCTTCGTTCATCACCAGACTCCCATCCTCAACCACCTTTTGTTCACGCTTAGTCCTTGAAGTTCGAATTTTCAACGTTTAGTCCTTGAAGTTTGAATTTTTTTTTACATCTTTAGCCCTTGTACTTTTTGTTTCCTTGAAAATTTCGAGGTGTTACAAATCTTCCCCCCTTTAGGAAATTTCGTCCTCAAAATTAGGATGTAAACAGATGAGGATACTTAGCCTTTATTTGGTCTATTAACTTTGTCGGGTCCTATCCGACTTTTCCATTTGACTAATACCATTGGTATTACTTTCTTTCTCAATTTTCTTTCTTGTGTGTTCAGAATCTTGATCGGCTGTTCAGTAAAGTAGAGTTTATCGTCTAGTGCAATAGCCTGAGATGGGTCTGCTAAACATTTGCGTAAGCAAGATATATGAAATGTATCATGGATTCCTTATAATGCCTCAGGCAATTCTAGTTTATATGCCACCACTCCAATCGGTGCAATGATCTAGTGCAATAGCCTGAGGTGAGACCTTTAGTAATACCCGGTCGCCTACACTAAATTATAACGGCTTTAGTCGTTTATCAGCGTAACTCTTTTGACGATTACGAGCCGCTTTCAATCGTTCTCGTATTTGTAAGATTTTGTCGGTTGTTTCCCAAACTATCTCAGGACCTGACATTTGATTCTCTCCGCTTTCTGCCCAACAGACAGTTGTTCTACACTTTCTGCCGTATAAAGCTTCAAACCGTGCAACCCTGAATGCTTGTGTGATAACTATTGTTATACGAGAATTTAATCAGAGGTAAGTGGTCGTCCTAACTTCCTCCGAGGTCTATCACACAGGTTCGGAGCATATCTTCTAGAGTCTGAATAGTCCTTTCGCTCTACCCATTCGTTTGATGATGATAGGCAGTGCTAAGGTTCAATCGAGTTCCCAAGGCTCTTTGAAAGCTTTGCCAGAATCGAGACGTAAATCGACTGTCTCTATCTGAAACAATGGATAATGGCACACCATGTAATGACACGATTTCGTTGACGTATAGTTGTGCCAATTTATCCTCACTGAAAGTCTCTTTCATTGGTAAGAAATGAACAGACTTAGTCAGTTTGTCTATGATAACCCAGATTGTATCATTCCCTCGACTGGTTCGGGGAAGTTTCGTGATAAAGTCCATGGTTATCATTTCTCATTTCCAGATAGGTAGCTCAAGTTGTTGCAATAATTCAGATGGTTTCTGGTGTTCTGTCTTAACCTGAGAGCAGGTAAGACATTTTGCAACGTATAAAGCAATATACCTTCCAGTATAACTTAGTCAGTCTGTCTATTGTGGGTAGTTGGGTCCATCGCCCTTACATAGTTCATGCAGTTCATTTGGTTAGCCAGTTCTTACTTCTCCTACTACTGTTCACCGGGGAGCTTTTCTGTGTATTATGATATATCTTCGTGGCACTTACACTACTACACAAATAGGCAAAAGCGACCGAATTTACGATCGACAAGAACCGGTCGCAAAATTAGCAACCGTATTAGCGACCGAAACAAATCAGTCCGCAAATTTAGTGACCGAAACAAAATCGGTCGCGACATTAGCGACTGAATTGTTTTGGTCGTAAAACGGTCATAAATATAGTGACCGGATATGTTACGGTCGCAAAGACAGTTGCTAATTTTATAAAATAATAAAAAATAAAATAAAAAACAATCTAGTCGCAAAAAAAGTCGTATATATAGCTATCAACATTGTTTTGGTCGCAAAAGTAGCGACAGAAGCAAAGTTGGTTGGAAGATTAGCGACCGGAACAAAATCGGTTGTAAAATTAGCGACTAAATTATTTCGGTTGTACAATGGTCGCAATATTAGTGACCGAGCCAAATTCAATCACAAAATTAGCGACTGAATTATTTGGGGGTCGTAAAACGGTTGCAAATATAGCGACCTAATATGTTTCGGTCGCAAATATAGCGACCGGATATGTTTCGGTAGCAAAGACAGTCGCTAATTTTTTAAAATAAAAAAATAAATCAAAAATTAATCTAGTCGCAAAAACTGTCGCAAATATACGGACTTTGTTTTGATCGCAAAATTAATGACCCAGCCAAAGTTGGTTGCAAGATTGTTGACCGAAACAAAATCGGTTGTAAAATAACTGACTAAATTATTTCGGTTGTAAACCGGTCGCAATATTAGTGACCGAGCCATAGTCGGTCGCAACATTACCGAATGAAACAAAATCGATCGCAAATACGCCACCAAAATTAAAAATAATAGAAATTAAAGTCATTGATGATCATTGCGGGTTGTTGATTGTTAAATAGGTTAGTTGATTTCAATTATAGTCAATAATGGTCAATCAAAGTTACTAATGATCATTTTGGTCGTTGATAGTTAGTTTAGGTTATTAATGATCAATCTTGATGCATTATGGTAAATGATGGTCAACTAGATTCATTGATTGTCAGTTAGGGTCATTGAATGATTATTCATGGTCAATTGGGGTCATTCATTATTAACTAGGATCATTGTTGGTCGATTAGAGTTATTATTTGTGATTCATTGTCAATGATTATCAATTAGAGCCATTGATGTCTTGTTAGAGTCAATGTTGGTTAACTAGAGTCATCGGTGATCATTGTGGGCCATTGATAGTTAAGTAGGGCCGCTTTTGGTCAATAGGAGTCATTGATAGTTAATGATGGCCAACTAGATTAATTGATTGTTAATCAGGGTCGTTGAATGATTATTCATTGTCAATTGGGGTCATTCATGATTATTAGGATCATTGTTGATCCATTATAGTAAATGACGGCCAACTAGATTCATTAATTGTCAATTAGGGTCGTTGAATGGTTATTCATGGTCGATTGGGGTCATTCATGATTAATTAGGATCATTGTTGGTCGATTAGAGTTATTATTTGTGATTTAGTGTCAATGATTATCAATTAAAGCCATTGATGCTTGGTTAGAGTCAATGGTGGTCAATTAGAATTATTGATGATCATCATCAAAAGCAGTGAATTATTTAATGATTGAAATTGTTATTTATACTTAGCAATATTGTTACATTATGAAATAACCAAAAAAAATATATGTATGCATATATATATATATATATAATTGTAAGTATAATAGTAAAATTAATCAAGTTAAATGGAATTAAGGGGTTTCATATTTGACCTAGTCTTCTCCACCGCAACTTTGCTTGAGAAACTTCTGCAACAAATTCAGCAAGGAAACCGGGATGTCAATCCCTCGTTTATCCACGTTCGCTTCCGATGATTCAACCCTGTCACTCCCTCACGAAACTGTCTACTCTCACGCCCCTCTTTGCTCTTGAACTCACTAATATCTGTGCGAAGAAGTTTTGGTGGATTCGATCAGGCCGTAATTGATGATTAAGGTACCAATTGTCGAGCTATTAAACAATAGATACATCATATATACGTATAGATTATTTGAATGTTGTTGTGTTTTTTGATTTTGGCTTAATTTGTTGGTTTATGTAAATTTGAAAATCCGAATCTACATATTGTCGTCATTATTCTATAAAATATCTCATAAATCATTTGAAAATCTGAATCTCCCTGATGTACCTTGTTTGTGTTTTCAATAAATTAACTAGGTGAAGTATATTCTTTGATTAGTTTGAGATATTACTGTTTTGAAGTATTGTATTTTGTGGATTAATAGAAGTGCTTGTGTTGAAATAAACTTGATCATAGTTAATTAAGGATGTGTGGATCTCAATCTGATTTTTATGCCATTGTGCATAGGAACAAATATATAAGAGTACAAATAATAACTAAAAGCAATCACCTTGAATACCCCATAGTAGTTCTCCAAAGGCAAACTCTTTGCTTGTTTGTATTTGCACTGTTTTTTAAAACTATGCATTGTTTTTTTTTTTAATTCTGCAGTGTTTTATTTTTTTAAACTGTATTTTTGTAATGCTTTTTAATTTTTTGGGATGACTTTGAATTTTAGGGCTTACATTGACTTTATTGAACATGGCGTGGTATACTAATCGACAACAGTGATGGATTTGCTAATATGGAATATTGTGCCAATGTGAATTTATTTTTGGACAATGAAAAAGTTGTTGATAAAAGGGTAACTAAGCATGGTAGGACACTATATGACATCAAATGTCCATGTTTTAATGGGTCATAACGGGTATAAAGGGGGTATTATTTGGTTTTAATGTGTTATAACATGTCTTAACTTGTATTTGATTGTAATGAATAAACATGAGTATAAATTGGTTTTACTTTGGTGTAGCAACAGTAATAAACATGGGTATAAATTGGTTTTACTTTGGTGTAGCAGCTATATTAAGTTATATTTAGTTGTAATGTGTTATAAAGTGTCATAACGAGTCATAATTGGGTCATATTTAGTTGTAATGTAGCAGCCTATTATTATATTAAGTGATTATTGCTTTTAATGGATCATAATGGATCGTCGGATTATATGTGACAGTAATAGGTTATCATAGGTATAAACAAGTTATATTTGTTTTAATGTGACAGTAATAGGTTACCAATATAATGTATCACAATAGGTACAAATGACTTATATTGGTCTAATGGGTTGTTTGGTTTTAATGTATTATATAAATTATAGGTTCGGTTGAATGAGAAAATAAAGCAACTACAACAAGAGAAAGAAACAGAAAGACTAGAGAAAGAAAAAGAAAGAGCAGAGAAACTCACAATGATGGAGCAAATCGAGGAAAACAGAATTGCAAATTCTCAAATGAAAGAGGCAAACACTGAAATGAAACAGCAAATTGAATTCCTTTTGAAGAACATACCAAAAAATTTCCCAACTAGTTAGCCATGTGATTTCCTTTTTGTCGAACATAGTCAATTAAGATATTTTCCCGTCCCTATGTTTGAATGTTTCTTATCGTACGTATCTTTGGATACTTAATTCAAATTTAGTTGTGAATGTTTAAATATTTTTAACATCAGGTACAATTTTGTGAATTTAATTATTTAATTTTGGATATTCAGTTTTATAAATGGTGGAAATTAGAAAAAAACCATTTTTTTCATATATTTTTGTGACCGAAGTGGCGGTTCCAAAGTTGGTCGCAAGTTTGAAACTAAACACGGTTGCTAAATCGGTTGCAAAAATCCTTGTTGCCAAATTGGTCGTTAATGATTTTGGTCGCAAATCGGCCGTAAAGAGATTCGGTCGCTAACACTTTAGTCGCAACAGGTGGTCATAAATAGGTTTGGTCGCCAACAATTTCAGTCGAAGTTGTAGTCGCTAACATTTTTGTCGCAATCACCGTCGCTAAGGTTCGGTCACAAAATCGGTCGCCAAAAGTTCGGTCACTTAATCGGCCGCAAAAATTTTAGTCGCAAAGTTTCCGTCGCAACCTCGGTCGCTAAGGTTTGGTCGCAAAATCGGTCGCAAAAGTGTTTGGTCACAAAATCAGTCACAAATTTTACGACAAAAATTCCGGTCACAGTATCGGCCGCAAGAAGATTTTGGTCGCAAAAAATGGTCGCAGACTTGATTAGTGACCAGGGTGTAACCGACCACCGAAACCGGTCGCAAAATGGTCGCAAAAAGGCATTTGCAACCATTTTGCGACCGTTTTGACGGTCGCAAATGGTCATTTTTGTAGTAGTGTTAGTTTCAGATAGGGGTGTAACAAGCCGAACCAAGCCCGAGCTCGAAAAGCCGCGAGCTCGGCTTGTTTAACTTACTTTGACCTTGAGCTCTCAAGCTTTATTTTTAAAACTCAGGCTTGGCTCGTGAGTAGTTTTTCAAGCTCGAGCTTGGCTTGGGTTCGACTCGTTTTTTATTTATTAATTAATTTATATAAATTATATATATATATATATATATATATATTTTTATTATAATTTTTATATATAACATAATATAAATTATTTAGTTATTTTCATCATAATTTTATATATACTAATTACTATTTTATAAATATAAAAAATTACCTAAATAGTAGGCTCGTTTAGGCTCGCGAGCTGACTTGAGCTTGATAAGTGAAGCTCGGGCTCGAGCTCATTTATTAAACAAACTTATTTTTAGGCTCGACTTGATTTGAACTTTTAGCGAGCTGATCTCGAGTAACTTGCGAGCAGGCTTGACTCGTTTACACCCCTAGTTTTAGAGTGTGTTGTTTCCTTCGACATCCTTCTTTAGAACCGCGGGCCTATAGTGATGCTGATTTGGAAAGAGATTCTCATGATCGCAAATCCACAAATGGTTTTTGTATTTTCCTTGGAGATTTACTTATCTCATGAAAAAGTAAAAAATAGGATGTTGTTTCTCGATCTTTTATAGAGGCTGAGTATCGTGTTATGGTTGTAACTAATTGTGAGATTGTGAGATTGATCGTCTTTTCACTCGCCGTCATCTCCAGCCTGGAACCATTTCACTGTCGTATGTTCCGTCAGCCTTGCACGTTGCTGATATAGTGATATTTACACGAAAGCTCAATCGGCTTCTCGGTTTCGTTTATTGTGTGACAAACTCTTAATGCTTCTATCGCATTGTGAGTTTGACGTGGAGATGTTAACATAATAAGTTATTGGATTTTTTTTTGTATTGTTAGTCCGTTTAAATTTATTGACCTATATAGTTTCTTTATTTATTGTTTTGTTTTCTTTTATTTAATTATAATTTCTCATTCCTATAATAATAAAAACCCTAGACTTATTATTCATATATGATTATCAATTTAAACTAGGTGATAATCTTCAACATCCTTAATCATCTTTTCAATTATATTTTTAAGGATTTTAACATTTGTATTTCAAGTTTAAATTGGTAAATTAGAAAATAAAAAAATAGCACACACGTATTTTCACTTCTCTAAAATTAACCTAAACGGAAAACGTTAAAAAAATATAATATTACTGTAAATAAAAAAATATAAAGGATCCTGAAACTAAGAGCATCCGGTATACGTGGGTTTTCCACGACGTGATCCAACGTGGAAGACTGAATCACGCCGTGATTCAGTGGGCACACCGCCCCCTTGATCCAAAAATCACGCCGTGCTTTGTCTACGTGGTTTTTTTCACGCGAGAAATTTGTGTTTTTCAAAGCAAATGTTACTGTTGAACGGTATTATGACCGTTTGAAAGAATTAAATAAATAATAATTAATAATATTTAATTTTACTCACTATAAATACCTAATTTTACTCCATAATATTTTCACTCATTTCTAATTTTCTACTCTTTTACTCACTAAATCTTCTACACTCATTTCTAATCTTCCCAACCAATAACAAAAAATGAGTAACGATTCGAACCAACACTTTTGGGCTCAATACGTGGCTCGTGATAACGCCTTCAACCAAACATTTCCACTCAACCCTAACTTTCAACAAAACCCGAACTTTCAACCAAACTCGAACTTCCAACCCAACCCAAACTTTCAACCAAACCCGAATTTTCAAATGTTTAACTACCAATCACCAATGTCTCAATCGGGTACACTACTTGACTTCGTACCGGAAACTCAAGAAATGCCACATGAAACCGTGGCCGATACTCAAAATGTTTCACAAAAAAAAAGGAAAAAAGAAGGTGTCGCAAGAAACGTCAAGCCGGCCGAATACAAAAAAGAAGTGGGGCAAAGACGAACCACTACAATTGGTTAAGGCGTTTATAGACGTCTCGGAGGATCCAATAATCGGTAAAAAAATTATTGGTTTTTGGCGTTATTTTTATTTTAATTATTTTTATTTGTGTTTATTAATTTTTATTATATTTTTTTGAAGGCAACGCCCAAAACAAAAAGACGTTATGGACTCGCGTTTGTGAAAAATTTGAATCTTTCATGGGCGTACCGCCCGGTTACCGAACCTTAGACCAATTGAGTTCAAAATGGACTCATATAAATGGGAAGGTTGTAAAGTTCCACGGGATATACCAAGAATGTTTGCGGGACCGAAGAAGCGGTGAGAGCGATGCCGATATGTTGGGGAGAGCAACGGTCCGGTTTCAAGAAGACGTTGATGGCGATGCACCAATTGATTATTGGGAGATTTGTAGGCAATCGCCTAAGTGGCAAACACTATACGTTGCCCCCACCCGAACCGGCTCGTCCAAAAAAAGAACATCAACCGACATCGACGCTAGTCCGGGCGCGTCGGATGGTAGATCTTTCTACGATCTCAACGTAGATGCACCGGAAGACGTGGAAGAAATACTCCGCCCGATAGGGAAGAAAAAAGCAAAAGCCCAATCAACGGGCTCGGGTTCGGTTTCACGTCACGATGAAATCGGAGAGAGAATGGTGGAACAAATGACAAGATTTAACAATGCCCAAGACGAGAGGATGGATTGGAAACGAACAAAACAGAAGATCGAAATTCTTGGCATGGATCTTGAATCACTCTCCACCGCGCAAAGTTTTTTGATTGAAAAAAACCAAAGGTGATCAAAGAACGTCATGGTATCCCGTAAGTTTTTAGTTATGTATTTTTTTTATTAATGTTTTTTTTAGTAATGAATTTTTTTTTATTAATGTTTTTTTTAATTGTTTGAATTAATGGTTTATTTTAGTAATGTTATTTTAGTTATTTTAATTAATGTATTTTTTTTATTAAATATTATGTTTTTTTATTTAAATGAAAATTAAAAAAAAATTAACTTTTAATTATCACACAATCACACGGGTATACCTTTTGTATAGTGATGGGTGGTGTGATAATGAGGATAGTGACGTGACGTCACGTGACGTGCACTTTATTATCACACTACACCACAATTATACGGGTATACCCTTCCTTTAAAAGCAAAGGCCTAGATTTTCTCCTTGCTTTCTGGCTCCCTCTATTATTTTATTTCCCCTCACTCTTACTCTTACTCTTACTCTTACTCCTCCCACCTCTCTGACTCTCTCTCTAAAAAGTAAAACTCTTGGGTCTACAAGCATGCTGTTGGGTAAGAGACAACGGCCTCCGATGAAGAGAACCACCAGCATGACGGAGTTGACTTTGGATCTCAACCACGTTGACACACCCAGATCCACCGATCAACCTTTCTCCTCCAGGAATATTCACCGGCGTAATTCTGCCGAAACAGCTCATTTCTTGAGAGCCTGTCACCTGTGTAAACGCCGGCTGATGGCCGGGCGTGACATCTTCATGTACAGGTATCTCCTTTTTCTTCAACACATAAATATTAATACTTATGTTTTTTTTTATCCTTAATTTATTAGTAAATGATTAAAACATGATTGTTTAATTATGCAGAGGTGACAGTGCGTTTTGCAGTTTAGAGTGTAGACAACAACAAATGAATCAAGATGACAAGTTTTCGATGTCGTCCAACAAAACCCCTTCCGAGACTGTTGCTGCTATGTAATTTTTATTTTCATCTATTAATTTTAATCTGGTTGTTCGTGATTCAAGACACTAGCTATATATATATTCCCAGAAAAAATATCACTATAATTCATGTATAAATTGTTTTGAACTTAGGCACGCATATCATCAATCATCATGTAATACTTTTTTAAATTAATATATAACTCAATTCAAATATATAATATAATCTCTCTCTCTCTCTCTGTATATATATATATATATATATTATCCAAGACTGATTATAACAGGCAATTAATTTCGATGATCGAGTCCGGTAAATTATTAGAACCCGATTCCATATCAAACAAACCGGATAATATATTATATAATAGAAATCGCTTCGGAATCTAACAACTAGGTTCTTAATTGGGTAATATATAAAGCCCGATTCTTAGATTTATAGTATTATTTTCTAGCAAATACAACTTGATGCTTTAATACAACTTCTATTTTCTTTGTATTAATTAATTATGCTCATAGGCTTGATTTTCAAAGAAGCAATGCTTTTTTATTCATTTAACCTAATATGCCTAACTATAATATAGTTAGGAGTGTGGATTTCGATCTGACACAACATCAACTTTCGGGTTTCAGTTTATTCTTAACAAGTTCAGGTCATTTTGGGTCAAACTCAGCTCGTAGTTTAGCTAGTTAACGGATCAACTTGTTCACGGGTTGATCCGTTCAACCTATTTATTTTTTAATTTCTATTAGTGTGCTTATTTTATTACTTAAAGTATTCAGGGTTTTTTTTATCATGTTTTACATGTTGAATATAGTTGTTTTATACGCATTTGCATTTTTGGTTTTGAATTTGTAATTTAGAGTATTAAAATGCATAAAAATAAAGATAAATTTTTTCATCAGGGGTCTTTTTCTTGTCAACACGTGAATCTATATGTCGTGTTCAGGTTCAAGCATCTTACACAATTTTGGGTTTATGTCAAGCTTCACCAACTAATTAATTACCATGAACATTAGCCGGCCATACACATTTAACATCCATAATTACACTGCTTTTACAATAAAATTAGAACTTACGTACATTATACCACTTAAAGCTAAAACTAATCAATATCATACCACTTTGTATTATATAATCACCTTAAGAATAATGCGGTTTTCATAATTAAGCAAGTGAAACGAAAAACATACCTTAATTAAGCACTTGACACACTTTCTAACTTTCTAATAAGGGTGAAAAGGTAAAAAAACGTAATTTTAAAATCGTGTATCTATTTAATAAAAGAATAAATTTTAACCTACATCTATATATTAAACACTTTCTTTTTCTTAATTCTCAAAACTCAAATTTAAACCTTAAAAACAAGTACCACTTCGAATATCTTGCACAATTACTTTTTATTTTGTTTTGGAAAGGCGAACATTAAATGTTATGACGTCGCACCCCCCGTCATATGGGGGAGCCTCGTCCAACTCCAGCCAATATGTTGTCTTAACCGGGCCCACTTGACGTTAGAGTTGGAGAGCTTTCAAGGAAAAACCCCACCCAATACAGCCCCTTCCGGGCTTGAGGGAGAGCCGAGGTACATCAGCCTAAGAGCTAGGCCTCATTTGCGATGCCGCGAAAATTAATGGTGGTGGCAGGGATCGAGCCCGGGTCCCTTGGGACTTCGGGCCTTACCTCAACCACTACACTATAACCTCTTAGGCCATCTTGCACAATTACTAGGCACCCCTTCGGGCCTAAACTAAAGTCACGTGGCAAATAATAAGAAAATTAGATAGCTAATAACATAACAAATAATGTCTCTTTTATTATGTTGTTTTAATAATATAAATAAACTAATTATGATTATTTTCTTGTGACACACACTCTAATCTTACTCATAAATATATACATTTTTGTCTATCATGAGACTTAAACTCTTAATCATTTGAAGAAAGACACTTTACAACACACCTTCGTACCACCAGATGATTGGCCATTTGGTTATTTTTTATTTAGATATTTGAGATATGTGATAGTTTTATATGAATAATAAAAACATGTGTGCAATGCAAATACGATATGAAGATGGATCCGCTTTTAACCTTAACATCGTTGATGTTTGCAAATACTAATAAGATAGATAACAATTTTGCGAATACTACTAATACGATAACAATTATGAAATATATAGAGAAACAACGATATTACAAGGCCTATGTTGGATAATTGGATCAAACTCGAACGATAAAGCACCGACAATATTGATCAAAAGATCGACTCTTTTTATTAATATCAAAGACCACACTAATTACATGTACCCTAACAATCTATTTATAATAAACCTTACACTATTAAATAATCAATAAATAAACAAAGTAAATCCTACTCTAATACGAACTCAACCAAACAATTAATAAATTAATATTAATAATTATCAAGATTAAACCTTCACCCTAAACTCTAAGTTTTAATGTTTAACGTTAAAAGACAATGAATAAAAAATAAAGAAGAGAACATACCATGATAAGGAAGAAGAAACTAACATATATGAAGAAAATAGAAAGAGAAAACATGTCTTAGGAAAGATATAACATAAAATCATAAATTAAAGTTTAAACTGCATAGTTAGAGCATAAAAAATATTTTTTTTTTAACAAAAACCGGGTCCTAAATGTAACCAACGCATCCATTTTTTGGCAAAGCCCAATTGTTTACATCAAACATGGTTCTATTGCTTTTGACTGGACAAATTAAGCAAGGTTGTTACCATGGAATCGGTTATATAGTGTTTTTTTAAGTTAGCGGTAGTGATCTGACTATTTTACCAAGAAGCCGGTTCTATGACTTTAAAGCGTAGGAATCCAAGGTTAGATCCCTTTTCGATCATATAGTAGTGAATTTTCATGTTATTTATGTTTTACTGGTTAAATGTCATGAGTTGAATTAAGATGAAGATCAATTCTGTGTAATCTTAATGCAATGTTCTGAATCTAGGGTTTGTATGAAAATTATGCTTAATTATTTAGTTATAACGCTAACTCGTTATAAGTTTTCTTTTTTCATACTTTATAGATGTTGTTTTCTATTGAAAATAAAAATTAATAGAAAGAATATATATATAATATCAAAGTGTGATCTTTGGAGTGGTCAACTAGTTCGTCAAGTTGACCAATTGAACAAGTGTTTGCTTTCTACAAGATTTTTTTTTACTTAAATCTTCCATTTTAAGCAACGTTCAAAAAAATTCATGTCTATAAACATAATTTTGTTTTCTTTTCCTAGTTTTTTTAATATAAAAGAATTATGAATTTATTTTTGACTACTAAGCGTACTTTTTTATTGCAGTTATTTTGAAACTTCAGTGGGTAATTTTTGTTTTAAAATATAGACGGACATTCACACTCACACATTGTAGTTTTTTTTTAATAAAATAAGAACAGAAACGTTGCTAAAATATAATTGAGTTGCTTGTGTTTGTGGTGTCAAGCTATTAAAATTGAAAACCACGATCCCTGCCGTAGATAAGGAGACAATAGCGATATTAATATTTTATTTAAGAATATTAATAATTGCTTACTTTGATTAATTAAAAATTAACGATACTTTATACTTACTTCACAAATCTCAAAAAAGAAAAAGAAATGGAACAAGTTGACGATAAAATATTATTGCATTTAGAGTTATTTATATCTGGAAATCAACTTGCATTAATTATTTATAATACTTTTTTTGACGTCAATTTGGATAACTGACGGGTTACTGATCCACTCGATCATCTCCTAATTATTTATAATACTAAATCTATTTTAATTTGTTTATTAGAAAGTGGGATATTGAATAGTGAGGATCTAAATGGGCATGGAAAGTGTTCGTGAATGAAACTTGGATGCATCATAAGGATAAGAAGCAAAGATTGAATTCAGGTAACTTTGACATATTTGTTGATAATAAATGAATTATATGGACTAAATTCGTAACTTAAAATACATCAAAGATCAAAAGGTAATCAATTCATTTAACTTTAATCCAGGGTGTTAATCGTGTCTGGTTATGGGTTGATGGGATTCTGGTTAATGGGTTGAATCCTTCGACCCTAACCCGATGTCCCGACCCATATATTTATTCTTGTCGTGTCGGAACCACTTAAAATCGTGTCCTGTTCAGGTCGATCCGTTTAATGTTCAAGTAATAATTTAAACAATCAATTACATACTCCGACTCAAATGAAATTTTTTGTAATTTTTATTTTTTTTATTGTTTGGTTTCTTTATCTCTCATTCTCAATCAACAAACTAGAGTTTATTTATTTAACTCGATATTAGAAAATATGAATTGAAAAGATTAAATAATGAGTAGTCAGAACTAATAAATAAAATTGTTAAAACGAAGAGTTAATGAAAGGGTTTAAGGGGGTGTTTGGGATTACTTATTTACTCTACTTATTAACTTATTAACTTATATAAGTTAATAAGGTGTTTGGGAAAGCTACTTATTTAGCCTACTTATACCATTTTTCAAGAAGTAAGTCCATCCTTACTTATTACTTATAACTTATTAACTTATAGCATAAGTCAATAAGTAGTTTTCAAAGAAAATCCCAAAGTTTTTAAGAAGTTACAAATTATGACTTATGACTTATGACTTATTACCTTTTTGAATAAGTCATAAGGAGTTTCAAATAAGTAATCCCAAACACAGCCTAAAGGGGAAATTAACTTCATTTTAAAAGTTAGTAGTTAGAGGAAAAATTAAAAATCAACATATTTAAATTTAAATATTTTTCATCTCTAAACTCTAAATGTGTGTTTGGTTCACAGAATTTAATGGAATTGAAATCTGAATTTCATTTGTCAATGTGTTTGGTTCGTAAAATTTGTTGGAATTGGAAGTTGAATTCTATTCTTAATGTGTTTTATTGGTAAATAAATTGTAACTGAAATTAATTCCCTCAAATTACTTTAAGTAAAGGATTTCAACATTCCTTTCGAATTGTGAAAGAATTCAATAAAAGATATTAGAATCTCCGACCACTCACTGTTGTTGCATCTGCACGCCCTCTCTCACTCCTCACTCACTCCTCACTCTCTCACAATCCCTTACGGGTGGTGTCCGTGCTCACATACAATCCCCCTCTCTCCCATGCACATCGAACACAAGAATCTGTCAGGTCCTCTACGTAGCTCACGGACATTTCCATAGACGCCTGTTGGAGGTGCTCTCATGATCCTATAATCAAAACAAGATTTTATGTAGCATCACACGTTTATAAATATCATACAACACCAACCATGCCCAGTAGAATCCCACCAATAGACAAGCTATTGGTAGGGTCTGGGGAGGGTGGGATGTAGGCAAACAATACCCCTATCCGCGAGGATAGAGATGCTGCTTCCAAGGAGACCCTCAGCTTCAAAAACCCGCTTTAGACAAGAAAAAAAAATATTATAACCACAACTAAATATTAAACAACATCATCTTATTAAAATATAATTCGTAAGCGACATAATAGTATATGGTGAAAACATGTAAGTGATGAAAAGTGATGATAGTACAAATGTGTGGGCGCCTGACACTCCAATGCGTTTTGACCCAAATGCCAATGCGCGATGTGCAAGCATTACGTATACGAGGCGTTGGTTAATATGAAAATACTAAAAAAATATTTATAGATAATATTTTAAATTGTTAACATGTCAACACTAATATATAAAACATTTCCATCGTCTCTGATCTAATTTGTTCAAATAGTTTACTGAATAGAATGATAAGATTATAACATCAACACAAAATTTTAACAAGATTCATTAGACCATGACAACAACCCTCCACAAATATCAAAAAAAATGTTCATTTGCTATTGTCCATGAGCATGGTATTTCAATGAAAATAGGACCAAAAATGATATGGGTAGGGTCAATTGAGGGGGTGACATGTCAATAACCAAAACTTGTTTGGCAACTTTTCACCTAACCACCTTCGCCTTGTCAGTATTGACAATAATGTCAAATTAATTTGAAGTGGACTCAACTCCAACTTGTGTGGAGGTCCCACCTTCTTATTGGCCACAGGTCAGGTGACCTTTCCAATTGTATCCAGCCATTCTATTCGATTTTTTGCATCTGTTGATAAAAATAACAAACAATATTCAAAATATTATATAAACGATTAGGTACAAACAATATTAAAAATTTGATATAAATAATTACGAACATTACGTCACAATCGATCTTCAAGAACCAATAAAAACCATACAACTAGTGCATGATAATTTCGTAGCAGTCCAATGGGTTGGTTTAGACCGGAAAAAAATCGTAAAAAAAGAAGAGACTTTTTCTTTTGTGAGTGAGTCAAATTTATAGTTAGTTTAAGTGTTTAACAATTTGACTAGATCGTGCCCATCATTTTATAAAGTTTCATGTCTATGACAAATATATGGGCAATTAATCAAACTTTATCTTGGCTAAACTTTTGTTTAAAAAAAAATAACCTTCTGTAAATAGGGAGCTTATTTATCCTTTAAAAAAAGGTCATAAAAGAGCTACTTGAAGTAGAAAACGCTTTGAGCTTTTGACGAACCGAATAGCCTAAATATCTTGTTTAAGGTATTATTTGTGTTTTCTTTTTCGTCATTTCAAATACTATTTTCTCAAAACACCTTAACACAAATAAAAATTGTAGATAAAAGATTTAAGTCCTAGCTCTGAGCTCCAACTAACTTCGTCCATATATACCAGGTAAATTTTGCCCAGTGGTAAGTGAAAGAATCCATAAAACCAAAAATGAAATCGGAACAAAGAAACGTGAAAGTAATAGGAAATTGATTGTGCTGAATTACAAACCAACAACTTTGTTCTTGATAGACTACACATACCAGTGGGAGTATTGAAACGACACAATCAAGCAACAGTTGGTATGAGCAGTTTCCATCTGCAACCACCAAACGGTGTTGAGTCAACTCCGCTCCGGTATACTTAGACGACTCGTACATAATCTGGACATTAAGACTCCATTTGAACTGGGCTTAATAATACAACCAGACCTGGGCTTCTATTTGAGAGTTTACCAGCCCAAACATAAATAAACCATAGTAATTTGACCCAAAATAAAGAAAAGACCCATTTGTGTTTTTAAAGCTAACATTCTCCCCCCTTTAAACACAATCCTTGCTTGCTTTAATAATAAATCTTCAACATCCTTGTCTGAGTTGATGACAAGGTCTTTCTTTGTCATTATCTTCTTCTTGACTTGTAACACTTGCAGTGTACATTCCAGCTTCTACATCCGAGAATTCCTTTTGATCAAAGCTGACTTAATTTTCTTCAAATTCCTCTTCTGGCTCAAATTCGGGTGTTGCTTCCCTTGCTTTGGTTCCTGAAATAGTAAAGTCTGGTCCACACATGGGTGGAAAATCCCTGACTGCTTAAACCCTTCTTTTCTTGGGTTTAGGTGACCAATCTTCATTGCCATCACTTGTCCCAGATTCTCTTCCTATGCTGTCATCTTTGATTAAGTTACCATAGTCTTCCATTTCCTTTACTTCTTTTGATGATAACATTCAGTTAAGTCTAAATACCGCATATAATTTGTTGTAGCTCTAAACCCCTCACTTGCTTGAATAAACATGTATAAATCCAAAAGAACTATCTCAAACTCACCTTTGATAAAAGGGCCTATCAAAACCAAATCCCACATGCTCTAAATAAAACCATATGAACAAATTCCCTTTTGAAACTTTCTTTAGCAGCAATCCTAAAAACTTAACAAATGTCTCATACGTGAATGGTTTGTTCAGACTTACACTGGTTTTGATGCTTTTCATCAAACTCTCTCCAAAGCATCTCAGTTCATCTTCTCCAATTCTTGTTCACATGATTATGAGTAGCAGTCTTATCCAAAGACTCATAGTAACTTTCCAAGTAGTCCCTTTCTAATTCTGATTCCGATTCTTTTATTGAACTATCACTTCTTCCAACCATATTATTAACAAACATTTCTTCCTTCATATTCAACTTCAAAGCCTTGGTACAAAAGTTGTTTTTCACTTAAAATGTTTTTATTCAAGTTAGGCACGTAACTTATGCACGGTATGGTTCTAAATTTCCCATTTGATGCCATGAATAAATGAGAAATCATTCTTGCCATCTAAGACCTCAATACCAAAACTTTGTTTGAACAAGGATTTACTATTTGTCATGTGTTGTTGTTTACTACCCAAATATCCTCCCAATTTCCAAAGTCTGTTCCTTTTACAATATACACCGGCTTGGGCCGAGTAGGAGAGAGTGAGGCCGGGTATGTTGGGTTTTTGCCAGTGGTGATCAGTTAAATTAGTTATCAAAAACGGTTGATAAATAATAATAGATTAATAATAATTATTTAGTAATTATTAAAACGCAGCGGAACGAAACCGATTCAACACAAAATAAAAACCCGACAGGATCTGGGTTACAAAACATACGAACACAGAATAAATATTTATTCTACCAGTAAGATTAATTATACCTTAGTGGTTAATAAATAATCGGTCGAGACTCCTAGGTACAATGAACCGATGCTAGAACACGAACCGATAACACGAGAGAACGGGAAGCGCCGGGGCTGGCCGAAAACGGGGCAGAGACCGGTTTGGGCTGATTTGGTGGTTCCGAAAATCACCACAAGGAATAAGTTTTGGTGTTTGGCGGCTGACGAAAAAAACCAAATGGAAAAAAACAAATTTTTGCTTCTGCTTCTAATTGTCTCGATCAAAAGGATTCACATGTGTATATATATATATATATATATATATATATATATATATATATATATATATATTGTGATTAGATTTAATATATCTTTATATATTAATTTTTCTAATCTCTTTAACCTAATAAAAACCATACCGGGCCTAAACCCAATAGTTAATATTAAAGTCCGAACCCATTTAATTTGTTTTAATAAAAGATTAAAACAAATAAATATAAATTATTATTTATAAACCTGTATAAATAATAAATCCGGTGTAACGAATATATATAAAATATATCGTCTCGCTAACAGTTCGTAATTACCAGTTAAGCGGGTTAAGTGGATTTAATGTTCGTTTCCCTAGGTGTAACTCTTACGGGTCACAACTCAGTTAGTAGCGTTAAATAATCGGGGCCGGACATATATATTTCCAACAATCTCCCACTTGGACGGTCTTCGATTAAGTTCCTTAACGCAGACAGCCAGAGGTGCTCTAGCTGCACATGGTTGCCCCTAACAAGGTATGACACTTTAAAGTCATTAACCAAAACATCTTGCTATTGCAAGACAATAGACTTATGGCAATTATCGTCATTTATCCTTTCTGTAAAAGACATCAATTGAATCAATGAGACATGGATTAGATTCATTCTCATATAGTGTTCAATTATTATTGTTCTCGTTCCAGATTCATAGTGGTCCAATCAAACACACAGTCAGTTTGGGTAAGGCCTTACACTTCACCAGTTTGAATCACGAGGGCGCCACGATATCTAACTGTTACATGTCATGTAAGAGTACAGAATCCGTTATCGACTACATACAGCTCCCACTGAACTTCAGATTTGTTCCTAACCAATGCCTTTATGATTGACAGTTACGCGACAGCGGTTGACAGTGATTAAAGAACAGTCCTTGGTAAACGAAAGTTCTAGTATGCATCTCAGGTCAGAGGATACTAAATGAGTATACCAATATCAAAACATCTTATGATTAAAATCCATGAAGATGATTTGAAGCGAGCTACATCCAACGTCATCCAAGATGAGGTCTGTAAAATTGGAAGTCAACTACTTGAGTCCAAGTTCAGAATAGTCTTAATTCAGAGTCGTTCCCACGATTTTGATCGACTACGGATAATTAAGAATACAAGATTCATGGATTAAACGTATTAAAATCAAACACAGTTATAAGGTTCAAGGTTGCATTTAACTAATAAATCAAATTGAATTTAAAAGGTACAACTGTTTAAATGTTTGTACATCCAAATACTAAATCAAAACATATCGCTAGCAAATCTAAGACCGATAGCATTTCTGTGCTGATCATGCTTCTCCTGAGTCATCAGCTTAGTGAACGGGTCCGCTAGGTTTTGATCTGTGTCTACTTTCCTTATCACGATGTCACCACGTTCCACAATTACTCGTATATAGTGGAACTTTCTGAGAATGTGCTTGGCTTTGTGATGAGATCTGAGCTCTTTGGCTTGAGCAATAGCACCTGTGTTATCACAAAATATCTCGATTGGTTTCCGAATACTTGGAACCACATCGAGGTCGGTTATGAATTTCTTCATCCAAGCAGCTTCCTTTACAGCATCTGATGCAGCTATATACTCAGATTCGGTGGTAGAATCTGCCACCACACACTGCTTGGAGCTCTTCCAGGAGATAGCTCATCCGTTTAGAGTGAATACAAATCTTGATTGTGAGTGATAGTCATCTCGGTCAGTTTGGAAGCTGGCGTCAGTGTAACATCTTACAATGAGCTCTTCTTCCACTCCTCCAAATATTAAGAACATGTCTTTAGTCCTTCTCAAAGTACTTCAGGGTGTTCTTGACTGCAGTCTAATGGGCAATACCAGGACTTTGCTGAAAACGACTGGTCATGCTTAAAGCATACGAGACGTCAGGCCTGGTACATAACATAGCATACATGATAGAACCAATCTCCGAACCATATGGAATTGCTTCCATACGCTTAGTTTCAATGTCCGTTGAAACATATTGCGATTTGTTTAACATGGTGCCTTTAGTCATAGGAACACCTCCTTTCTTGGAGTTTTCCATATGAAAGCGTGCCATCACTTTGTCTATGTATGTGCCTTGACTTAGCCCTAGAAGCCGCTTAGATCTATCCCTGTAGATCTTGATTCCTAGAATGTAAGCTGCTTCTCCAAGATCTTTCATTGCAAAACAAGTTCCCAACCAGTGTTTAACTTCGTTAAGCATAGGGAAGTTGTTTCCAATGATAAATATATCATCCACATACAAGATGAGGAATGATATAGTGCTCCTACTAGCCTTTCTGTAAACACAAGGCTCATCTTCATTCTTGACAAAGCCAAACTCTTTGATCTTTTAGTCAAAACGAAGATTCCAGCTACGAGATGCCTGTTTGAGTCCATAAATGGACTTATTCAGTTTACACACCCTATTAGGATATTTTGAATCAACAAAACCATCAGGTTGTACCATATAGACATCTTCAGAGAGATGTCCATTAAGGAAAGCGGTTTTGACATCAATTTGCCATATCTCGTAGTCATAGTACGCGGATATGGCAAGCAATATCCTGATCGATTTGATCATAGCAACGGGCGAGAAGGTTTCATCATAGTCAATACCTTGAGTTTGAGTGAAACCCTTTGCAGCTAGCCGTGCTTTATAGGTGTGTACATTTCCATGCATGTCGGTTTTTCTCTTGAAAATCCATTTGCCCCCTATTGCCCGAGATTTGGGGGGTAGCTCAACCAAGTCCCAGACTTGATTGCCATGCATAGATTGCATCTCGGCGTTCATGGCTTCTAGCCATTTTGCAGATTCTGGATCTAAAATTGCAGATTTGTAGTTAGTAGGTTCGTCATTAGACTCGGCTACTAATAGGACTTCGGTACTCTCAAGATGCCATAGGTATCTGTTAGGTTCTTTGCTAGTCCTTACACTTCTGCGAACGCTTGTGTTTATGTCTAATTCATCAGCAACAACTTCTTTTTGTTCAGACGCTCCGACTTCATCAGCGGTTGTTTCTGGTTCTCGAATTTCTTCAAGATCCACTATATTATTTCCAATTCCTCGTTCAAGAATTTCTTTCTCGAGGAAGTGTCCCTTCCTTTTGATAGAAATAACATTTGCATCAGGATGGTAGAAATAATATCCGCTTCTGCTATAGTATCCGACGAAAGCAACCTTTTCGCCTCTAGGATCGAGCTTGTCATCAGAATCGCTGGTGACATATGCATCACATCCCCATACTCTAAGGTAAGACATATTGGGTTTAGACCCATGCCATATCTCATATGGAGTTTTGTTTACCTTCTTAGTCGATGTCAGATTGACAAGGCGGGCGACAGTCAAAAAAGCATAACTCTATAAGGAGTGAGGCAAGTTTGTTCTACACATCATCGATCGAACCATATTAAATAGGGTTCGATTTCTCCTCTCGCTCAAGCCGTTAAGTTGGGGTGTGCCAGGTGGAGTGGGCAGTGAAACTATTCCACGCTCCTTGAGATGATTGATGAACTCTGCGCTGAGATACTCACCACCACGATCTGATCGAAGTGACTTTATCGTTTTACCGAGTTGGTTTTCCACTTTGTTTTGAAACTCTTTGAACTTTTCAAAAGTTTCATGCTTGTGTTTCATAAGATAGACATAAGCATATCGACTGTAATCGTCGATGAATAAAACGAAGTATCTTTTATGATTTATAGACATAGTTCTGAAAGGGCCACATACATCAGTGTGTATGAGTCCTAGCATATCCTTGGCTCGTTCACCAATGCACGTGAAGGATCCTTTAGTGTGTTTGCCAGCTAAGCAAGACTTGCAGTCTTCAAAGGAGTCATGTCCGGTGGATTCAAGAATCCCTTCGGATTGGAGCCTTTTCATGCGGGCCTTGCTTATGTGACCAAGTCTACAGTGCCATAGAAATGTATCATTAATACTAGATTTGATATGTTTAGAAAGATTGTATATGTTATTATTAGTTTGAATATCAACCTCATAAATACCATTTCGAGGTTTAGCCTCAAAATAGAAAATGTCATTTAAGTAAGCAGAAATAAAAATTCCATTGAAAACGTACTTAAAACCTTGTTCAAACAATAAGGAAACTGAAATAATGTTTCTGGTTAAACCAGGTGCAAACAAACAGTTATTTAAGATAACTACAGGGCCAGAAGGACATGAAAGGTGAAATGTTCTTGTTGCAAGAACCGGTACTCTCTTCCCATCACCAACGATGAGTTCCATGTCGCCTTGTTTTAGCTTCTTCCACTTTTCAGTCTCCTGCAATACATTAACGATGTGATAAGCACATCCGGTATCAAATACCCATGTATCGCTAGAGACCGTAAAAAGTTCAATAACATAAATAGAAATACCTGAAGAGGTGCCTTCACCATTAGCTCTCTTCGATATCAGCTTAGCCAGATATTCAGGGCAGTTACGTTTCCAGAACCCATCTTGTTGCATTCAAAACACTGACGCTCCTCGGGAGGAGGTGCTTTTGCAACTTGCTTGTTGTTGTTGGTGGCATGCTTGGCAGCAACAACAACTTGCTTCTTACCTTTGCTGTTATAACCCTTTTTTCTTGGTTTTGGGCTTGTTAACACCAGCAGATTTGACCATCAACTCTTGATTAGTCTCACTTGATATGCTCATCTCGGCCATCTCCTGCATACCGTGCAGTTCGGGCATAGTCTTCTGCCATGGTTTCATATTGAAGTTCATTACGAAGTTGTCATAAGAACTAGGGAGAGAGTTCAAGATGAGGTTGGTGTCATTCAGTTTTTCATTCTCAAGCAAAGACTTGAGAGAGAAGGAGGAGTGGGATTCCTTTTCAGTAGACATCTGTTAAATAAGCAAATTAAATGTTAATTAGTATTTTGGATGTAATAAATTCTTATATTAATGACCCATGACAAGAATAGAATAAGAATAGAGAATCTGGTTACATCAATTAGTAATGGTGGCTATGGCTCGCAACATTAGTAAGTGGTTTAGGCAGACTGACAATAACTGCCAATTGTTAAAAAAAATGCTCAATTCTCGAGTATGAGGCCGCTAAGACAACTCTTGTCTATGCATTGATACGTTTAGCCTCATCTATGCCCACTTTTGGTCTCCATATATCTGGGGCATGTATAATAGAGAAAAGTAATAGTCGCCCTACTACAGGTACATGTGGAATAGACTACGCACCTTGGAGGGATAGACTACGCACCAAGTGCGGTGCTGTGGCTCCAAACACTGGTATTTCGTGTTATGCCCCAAGTGTTCCTTATAGTAGGATGCGTAGACTAAAGATTTTAAATATGGGATTTAATTTTAGTGTTTTACCGAATAGGGTCAAAAACAAAGAATGATAAATCATACGTGTGTTGTAAAAGTCAGTTTTACTATATATTAGATCGTGACAACGTGATGAACCTTTTCATCTCTCAGGACACTTAATTTTAAATAACCTATTAAAACTAAGTTTGTCGCGATGTAATTAACCAATTAAAAGTTAATTGTTTAAACGAACTATTAAGTTATGAGTGTTGGAAATTTAAAATTAGTTTAAATTGCAAAACATTATTGGTTATTATTTATTTTAAAAATAATCTGTTTGTTTTAATATAAAACATCCACAAGTTGTAAAAAAAAGTTTAGAACTTGTTATTAATTTGATTGTGGAAAATTTGGTATTTGGTCGGTATGTTATAACAATTATAAGATTAAAAGTAACCACAATAGCAAACACAAAAATATGTAAATCATATGGCCAAGGAAAATTTGTTTGATCTTGCTATAGCCTTATAGCATGACCAAACTAGGTCACGGGGTCACAACACACAAACAACCACAAGGATGGACTTCGTGCATGCGTCTAGCTGTTCCGTGTGACTCCCACTAAATCCAAGATCCTGTCTCCATCTTCAGTTTTGTCTTCGGGTCTTTATCTTTACAATATTTATATAGAATACAAAAAAATAAAACCCTAAGCTATTACAACTTTGAGCCATAAAAGTGGGCCAAAACCATAAAACCAAAACATAAATCAAACACAAGACATGTCGGGCCAGATTTATATATTTATCAGAATCAATTAACTGGGCAATCCTTTTGGTCAAATAAAATAAATAAAAACTTTGACCAAAATAAATAAATAAAAATTGCCCAAAAAAAATCTAGATCTAGATAAGAAACTTTAAACAAGTTAAAGTTTGTGATCTATAACCGGTTAAGAGACCGGATCCGATTCGTATGTCGTAACCAAGACTCTGATACCACTGTTGGGTTTTTGGCAGTGGTGATCAGTTAGATTAGTTATAAAAAACGGTTGATAAATAATAATAGATTAATAATAATAATTTAGTAATTATTAAAACGCAGCGGAACGAAACTGATTCAACACAAAATAAAAACCCGACAGGATCTGGGTTACAAAACATATGAACACGGAATAAATATTTATTCTACCAATGAGATTAATTATACCTTAGTGGTTAATAAATAACCGGTCGAGACACCTAGGTACAATGAACCGATGCTAGATCACGAACCGATAACACGAGAGAACGGGAAGCGCCGATGCTGGCTGGAAACGGGGCAGAGACCGGCTTGGGCTGATTTGGTGGTTCCAAAAATCACCGAAAGGAATAAGTTTTGGTGTTTGGCGGCTGACGAAAAAAAACAAAAGGAAAAAGCAAATTTTTGCTTCTACTTCTAATTGTCTCGATCAAAAGGATTCATATATATATATATTGTGATTAGATTTAATATATTTTTATATATTAATTTTTCTAATCTCTTTAACCTAATAAAAAACATATCGGGCCTAAACCTAATAGTTAATATTAAAGCCCGAACTCATTTAATTTGTTTTAATAAAAGATTAAAATAAATAAATAAAAATTATTATTTATAAACCTGTATAAATAATAAATCCGGTGTAGCGAATATATATAAAATATATCGTCTCGCTAACAGTTCGTAATTACCAGTTAAGCGGGTTAAGTGGATTTAATGTTCGTTGCCCTATGTGTAACTTTTACGGGTCACAACTCAGTTAGTAGCGTTAAATAATCGGGGCCGGACATATATATTTCTAACAGGGTAAATGGAGAACACCGTCCCCATCTAATCGAGTAGGAAAACCGGGTTAAATGTCCGAGTAAATTTACTCGGTTGTGGAATGTTCGAGTAAATGAGCTTCAATTCTTGACTAAATCTACCCTCTCCTTTTAGCTTAAATTTGACACTTGACACATCACCATCTCCATTTAGCTTCAATTCTTTTACAAATTTAATATTCTTTTAGTTTGTATACTTTTTTATTTAATTATAAATAACATGTTTTTTATTTGTAGGCTTTTTATTTTTATTTTTCTAGTTTTTAAATTATATTATGTTTTATTTGTAGGCTTTTTATTTTTATTTTTGTAGTTTTTAAATTGTATTATGTTAATTTTTATGTAATGAAATTGAATTTTTTTATTTAAATGTTTATTTTTTTAATTGTCTTTTGTATTTTTAGTTGTCTTTTGTATTTTTAGTTAATATAAAAGTATGTTTTTTATTTAAATGTTTATTTTATTTTTTTTAAAGTTTGTTAGTAAATAAGTAGGTGTTTCTAATTAAATCTGAGTAAATGAGTAGTTTTGAGGTTACAGAATTCTATTGGGCAGTTTTGGGGAGTAAATGGGTAAGGTGCCCTCTTCATCCTTAGGCCATCCGGTATACTCTCTTTACTCACGGCGTCGTCTTACGTGTATGCCAAAATCACGCCGTGATTTTTAACCAACTCCGCCCCTCGTTTTTTTAATCACGCCGTCGTTCCCTTTTGTGATTTTTTTCACACGAGCAAATTGATTGTTTCAAAAAAATACTACCGTTGAACGGTAATATTTTCTACCGTTGGAATAAAATAAATAAATAATAATTAATAATATTATTTTTACTCACTATAAATACCCAATTTTACTCCATATATTTTCACTCATTTCTAATTCTCTACTCTTCTACTCACTAATCTTCTACTTTTCTACCAAAAATTGAGTAACGATCCGAACCCATACTTTTGGGCTTAATACGCGGCTCGTGATAACACCTTCATGGCTACCCAAATGAACCCAAACTTTTCACCCAACCCAAACTTTCAATCCAACCCAAACTTTCAATCCAACCCTAACTTTCAACCAAACCCGAACTTCCCACCCAACCCAACCCAAACTTTTAACAAAACCCAAATTTTCAAATGTTTAACTACCAATCACCAATGTCTCAACCCGGTACATCACTTGAATTCGTACCGGAAACTCAAGAAATGCCACAAGAAACCGTGGCCGATACTCAAAATGTCTCACAAAAAAAAGGAAAAAAGAAGGTGTCGCAAGAGACGTCAAACCGACCGAATACAAAAAAGAAGTGGGACAAAAACGAACCACTACACTTGGTTAAGGCGTTTATAGACGTCTCGGAGGATCCAATAATCAGTAAAAAAATAAGTGTTTTTTGGCGTTATTTTTATTATTTTTATTTGTGTTTATTAATTTTTATTATATTTTTCTGAAGGCAACACCCAAAACAAAAGGACGTTATGGACTCGCGTTTGTGAAAAATTTGAATCTTTCATGGGTGTACCGCCCGGTTACCGAACTTTAGACCAATTGAGTTCAAAATTGACTCATATAAATGGGAAGGTTGTAAAGTTCCACGGGATATACCAAGAATGTTTGCGAAATCGAAGAAGCGGTGAGAGCGACGCCGATATATTGGGGAGAGAAACGATTCGGCTTCAAGATGACGTTGGTGGCGATGCACCAATTGATTATTGGGAGATTTGTAGGCAATCGCCTAAGTGACAAACATTATACGTTGCCCCCACCCGAACCGGCTCGCCCAAAAAAAGAACATCAACCGACATTGACGCAAGTCCGGGCGCGTCGGATGGTAAATGTTTCTACGATCTCAACGTAGATGCACCGGAAGACGTGGAAGAAATACCTCGCCCGATAGGGAAGAAAAAGCAAAAGCCCAATCAACGAGCTCGGGTTCGGTTTCAGGTCACGATGAAATCGGCGAGAGAATGGTGAAACAAATGACAAGATTTAACAATGCCCAAGACGAGAGGATGGATTGGAAAAAACAAAACAGGAGATCAAAATTCTTGGCATGGATCTTGATTCACTCTCCATCGCGCAATGTTTTTTTATTGAAAAAACAAAAGTAGATCAAAGAACGTCATGGTATCCCGTAGAGTTTTAGTTATGTATTTTTTTATTAATGTTTTTTTTAGTTGTTTGAATTAATGGTTTATTTTAGTAATGTCTTTTTAGTTATTTTAATTAATGTATTTTTTTAATTAAATATTATGTTTTCTTATTTAAATGAAAATTAAAAAAAATTAATATTTAATTAGCACATCACCACAATCACACGGGTATACTCCTTGCATAGTGATGGGTGGTATGATAATGAGGACAGTGACGTGGCGTACACTTTATTATCACAGCGGTATACCCAATGCTTTTAGGGCAGTACATTGCATAGTGACCCGTCCCTTGGCAATTAAAATAACGAATCGTATTCTTAGAGCGGTTCTTGAATTTGTTGTTGCCTGCCTTGGACTTGGTCCCCTTCATAAATTTGTCAACAGTTTTTGAAAGAGTGACCTTTGGTTTACGCCGAAACCCTTTAGCCCTCCTGATAATTTCTTCTATACTTCTCCCCTTCCGATTCTTTTCCACCCATGCCTATTCTTCCCTGAATCCAAACACAAATTGGACCGTCCAATCCTAGTTGCCTCATGATCCCGTTTGAATCTACATCGTCCCCTCTACCCTAACAGATTCCCTCTGAATATGTTCCCCTTGCATGCAACTTGGTTCGAACTCTCCCCCAATTCCTTATTTGGATTTCTGCCGAACAATCTTCGATTCTTCCAATCTGGCTCTTATACCACTTTTGCCCAGTGATAAATCCATCTTTAACCAAAAATTAAATCGGAACAAAGAAACGTGAAAGTAATATGAAATCGATTTGCATTCTGATGAGTGGTTGATAAACTCGTGCTAATAATATATAATTATAAGTTTTTAACCCAAATAATGTGTGAAATAATTTAGTTTGACTTGTATATATTTTTTATAGGTTTTTATATATAAGGAGTTAAAAATAATAAAAATCATGTAAACTAAATGTCAAAATTGATTAAACAATAATTAGATTAAAATCAATTGAACTTAAATGATTAAATATGACAAACAGGGGACTCATGTTCATTATATAACTAGTTTAAATCCCGTGTCTACACACGTGGTGAAAAACATCAATATATAAAATTTTTAAATCTTTATGTATATATTTTACATATGTAAAAATATATTATATATACTACGGATACAAACAAACTCAAAATATGTAAAAAATAATATATAATTGAGTTTCAAAAATATAATTTAACTTTCATTACTATTTGATTGAAATAAAACTTACATAATTAAATTTTAAAGTTTCTTATAATAATAAGGGATAATTAAAAATAAATGTATTTTATTAGTATAGTTAGTATTTTATTTAAAAATATATTATTATTAAAAGATGAAAGTGCATTAAATAAGAGAGAGAGGCGAAAAAAAAATAATGAGAGTGAATATGTAGATGACATGTGACATTAAAAACCTTTATTTATTATATACTATAGATTCCTTACTAACACAATTTGTAAGGTCGGTGGGTTTCCCACCCCTGCCACGTGTCCCCCTTGGTCTGGTCAACTTCTTTTTTTTATTTTTTTTTGAGGAAAAGTTGTGGTTAAATTTCTTTATTTCTCCTGTTAAACACAAACATGGGGTTAGAGGAGTTGGTAAGGGTAACAATTTGGTCACCATTTCAAATCTTGTCCCCTTTAGCTATTTTTTATTGTTTGGTTTTTCTTATAATTTTTTTTATTAAGTTACTTTTTTAAAATTCTTATAACACAATGTTTGGGATATGATAATGTTTTCTGTATGCGTTTCAATCTTCATTACGGATTCGCCATAATTTCATACGTTTTTTTTAATCCTACCGCCCCGCCGTAACACGCGGGTACCGTGAAGAATGAGACCGACACCCATTGAAAAACATCGATACCGTTATATAACTGTCTTTTATATATGTTTCGATCTCTACAACCAAGTCGCAGTAACTTCATACATTTCTTCTATGTATTTAACCACGTATCTTTTATTTTACTTAACCACGTTAATGACACCGCTTCAACCGGATCTCCCGCTGCGAAGCGCTTTGCAAAATATATGATTGTATATGATTTAGTAATAGAAAAAATACTATTGCTTTGATTGGTGGAATTATTTTACAACAGGTCACGTGGGATGGAATTAGATTGCAACATGGAAAGCAATTTGAAACGTGGGCTTGACTTAACTGAAAAAAAAAATGAAAGGTGGGCTAGTTTGGGCCGTTGACTTGAAAAGAATAAAAGGGATTTTGGGATATATTCTTTCGGACGGCTGGGATTTTGACGGGACCGAAGGAAGGAATCACGGCTGCAATTAGGAGGTGTTATAGGGCACGATTCACGAGAGGACCAGCCTTGCTGATGTTGTTGGCGTTGACCGGTGAAACGAAAATTATGAGCGGCTAATCCACTTGTAGCTTTCTTCAGGCGGACGGTTCGTATATGTTTTGCGATTGATTCAGTTTGTTTATATTATTAGATCTGTTTAGTTTCTGACGATAACTGAGTATATTAATGTATTGGTTGATATGAACAATTTTATCTGTGTGTTTTGAGTTTCTTTCTTTACAATTGCGTTCGGTTTATGATTGTTGGAATAGTTGTGCAGAATCAATGGAGAAATGAAGAATCAACAAAGAAAATAAAAGGCTGTGTCGTGTGTAATTACACTGCCTTGAAAGCGATTTGAACACTACCGTGGTGCAAATAGAAGATTGTGAATCGCTCCCCAACGTAACACAGTTTTAATCGATCATCTTGTGCACTCAAGAACAATCGATCATTGAAATTGATTAGAGCCTACTGATCAGAAGTTAAAGGAAGATGTCCTAAAAATTAGGGCAAAACTGCTTTCCCAAAAGAAACGGATTTAATAAAACCATTTCAAAAAATAAAGATAAAATATATTATTATATAACTAATAATATAATAAAAGTTAAATAAAAACAATTCTTTTAATGTCTTTTATCCCAACAATCCCCCACAAGAAGACATTTAAAGCAGTTCCTTAACTTGTGATCAAAAGATGGACTTGTTTTATACTTAAATGCTAATATCTTAAGATTTGAATTAGCACATAGTGTAGTGAGGCAATATTAGAATTTCATTTAAGTGAATAACTCTTGAACTTAATGAATTCAAATGAGACCCTCACAACACATACCAAATCCGATGTTCTGTTCAATTTCTGCGGTACAACAGTAAGAAAATTAGCCAAACACTAACCTTGGGATTCATGAGTGCTCTAAAGAGATAGCATATATCTCTTACAGAAGATGGCTAAACTTTCACACTCACGTAGGTGATTTCAGTTAGAAGTCTTCCTTATACATAGACTAACTCTACATTTATAAGTGAAATCATTAAGAACATAAAAATATATTCAACCTCAGCATTAGTTATTGAATCCATCAAGTTCTTCTCAAAAGAACCACCTCATAAGGCTATGAATTCAATTACACAACTTCAAAATATAGCACTACCACATGTCATAGGGATAGGAAGTAGTGCAGACTAGGATTTATATAGCTTCGTTTGACCATTGTGGGTGCCAACCATATTATCCTAGTTATTAGGCTTAAGCCCCATCCCCTTCGACGTTGATAAGACTAACCCTTTAGTCAAAGCTTTAGTTAATGGATCTGCTAAATTTCTCTCAGATCTCACAAAATCCAAGGCCATAACACCGTCTTTCAGCATATGTTTTACCGAGCCATGTCTTAGACGTATGTGCCTTTTCTTGCCATTATATACATTATTCTTGGCAACACTTATAGCCGCATGTGAATCACAATGAATTGAAATAGGAGTTGCCTCTCTTCCCCATTGAGGAATGTCAGCTAATAGGCTTCTCAACCATTCAACTTCTTGTCCTGCTAACTCAAGAGCAATGAATTCAGACTCCATAGTAGATCGTGCAATACATGTTTGTTTAGAAGATTTCCATGAAATTGCACCACCTCCTAAAACAAACACATAACCACTTGTAGAACTTACTTCATCATTATTGGAGACCCAATTAGCATCACAATATCCTTCTAATACAACATGAAGTTTATTATAATGCAAACTTAAGTCTATAGTACCTTTAAGATACCTTAACAGTCGATGAAGTGCATCCCAATGTTCCTTACTAGGATTATGTGTATAACGACTGAGTCTACTTACTGTGTAAGCTATATCCGGTCGAGTATGATTCATCAGAAACATAATACTTACTATGATCTTAGCGTATTCATGTTGTGATACACTTTCATATTTATTCTTTTTAAGATGTACACTTGAATCATAAGGAGTTCTCACAGGTTTTACATCAAAACAACCAAACTTTTTAAGCACATGTTCAACATAATGTGACTGATTTAAAGAAATTCCATATTGAGTTCTTTTTATTTTAATTCCTAGAATTACATCAGCCTCACCCATATCTTTCATTTCAAATTTAGATGATAAGAATGACTTGTTTGATTTACATCATTCACATTAGCACCAAAAATTAACATATCATCTACATATAAACATATAATAACATACCCTGATTCAAATTGTTTATAATACACACAAGAGTCAGAACTGTTCACTATATAACCATCATTTCTTAAGGTACTGTCTAAGTTTTCATACCATTTTTTAGGAGCTTGTTTCAATCCGTATAAAGATTTTTTAAGTTTACATACTTTATTCTCTTGACCAGAAACAATAAAATCCTCAGGTTGTAACATATAAATCTCCTCTTCTAGATCACCATTTAAAAAAGCTGTTTTAACATCCATTTGATGGACAACTAAATCATGTATGGCAGCTAAAGCAATAAGTGACCTAATAGTGGTAATCTTAGTTACAGGAGAACATGTATCAAAATAATCAAGACCTTGTTTTTGAGTAAAACCTCTAATTACAAGTCTAGTCTTGTATTTATCAATAGACCCATCAGGTCTTAATTTTTTCTTAAATATCCATTTACTAGTAATAGGCTTGGTTCCTTTGGGTAAATCTGTCAATTCCCAAGTATGGTTAGATGAAATAGAGTCTAATTCACTTTTAATTGCCTCTTTCATAAGCTAGCATCAATGGAAGTTACTGATTCTTGATAAGTTTTAGGATCATTTTCAATCAAATATATTGAAACAAACTCATCATTAAGCATATCAATATGAAAACTTTCAGTCAGAAAAGTTGTAACAAAATCATGTCCAAAATTGGTCTGAGTTCTACATCTTTTACTCCTCCTATGTTCAAGGTTATCCACAATCTCATTAGTGTAACTGGAGGAGGGTAAATTAACAGATAACATAGTATTAGATAGCACAATATCTTTAGATCTTTTCAAAGAAAATTCATCTTCAAAAAATTCAGCATTTCTAGATTCAAAAATAGTTTTATCACTTAACAACATGAACCTATAAGCAGCACTGTTTTGAGCATAACCAACAAATATAGAATCTATAGTCTTAGGTCCAATGTTCATTTTTTTTAAAATCAGGTAATCCCACTTTAGCCAAACACCCCCACACTTTTAGAAATTTTAAATTAGGAGAATAGCCTTTCCACAACTCATATGGTGTTTTATCTTTTCCTTTATGTGGAACTCTATTAATTACTTGACAAGCAGATAAAACAGCCTCCCCCCACATGTTATCAGATAATCCAGAACTTAAAAGCATAGCATTCATCATATTTTTAAGAGTTCTATTTTTACGTTCAGCTATACCGTTTTGTTGAGGAGTATAATGTGCACTAAATTCATGAATAATGCCATTTTGTTCACAAAATTCCTTTACTATGATGGTATTATATTCACCACCTCTATCAGACCTAAGTCTTTTAATTCTCCTGTTAAGTTAATTTTCAACTTCAGATTTGTAAATCATGAACATTTTTTCAGCCTCATCTTTGGACTTCAAGAGATAAACTTTAGTATATCTTGAATAATCATCGATAAAAGTCATCTAATATTGTTTACCTCCTTTACTAGTAGTACTTTTAAAACCAGCTAAGTCTGAATGGATAAGTTCTAGTAAATCAGTAGTTCTACTAGTCACACTTTTAAAAGGCTTTTAGCATGTTTAGCTTCTACACAAATATGACACTTAAAACCTTTACACATATTTTTAACATGAATTGAACAAGCAGTTTTAAGTCTTTTAATGGAAGATAAACTAACATGACCTAATCTAGCATGCCACCTATCAGTAGACTCAACAATATAAACAGAATTAGTTGCATTATCAGAAACATTAATGTCACAACCCGACCGATGGCGGAATCATCGAGGCGGACAATGGAATGATTGTTCAAAAGCACATGATAACTAAAAAGTTGCATAATTCATTAATTAAATTTTGAAGACAACAAAGATCCAATTACAATACATTTCAAATAACCTAGTCTAGTTCAAAACATTGATTTATTTAACTAGGTCCATAGTTCTTAAGTGGAGAAATCTTCAGCAAGCAATCACATATCCAAATCTGAAACATTAATTAAATCAAGTGTCAACTAAAAAGTTGGTGAGTACATAGGTTTTTGTAGTTCCGATAAGTAGTAGATAAAAACGTTTTGCAACTCATTGTTTATCTTGTTAAACATAGTATATATATGGTGTATCATTTATCTAATCACAATTCAAACCTTGTTTGACGCGCTTGAACATAGCACAACAGCTAAGTCCGGTATGTTTGAATATAGTTACCCACTATATCCGGTATGTTTGAATATAACACGCGGCTATATCCGAGTATGCAGTAATAAACACCCTAACCGGGTGGGCTGGTCAGACACAATAGATCTATTAATATTACTGTTGGTTTTCTTGTGTTTAAATGTATGTACACCCAAGATAATAAGCATATAGTCCACATGTATAACACGTATAAACAAAGAGAGTAGCATGTATAATGTTTCACCCCAAAATGCGTAAAAATGTAAAATAGGGGCTATGTAACTCACCTGGCTAGCGGATGTTTTAATCCACGAGTGCGGGTGATAAGCACGTTGAGAACTAAGCACGTTGAATCCCTATGTGGATAAATAGGTATTATTGTATGTATTGTATGTGCGAATTCGTATTTAAATGTGTATAGGTTTACAACAATATTTCTTAACATTTATTTATATAAAATATGGTAAAAAGATGATAATGGTTTTGTAAAACTTAACATCAAAAATATATATATATATATATATATATTTTAATCTTGTTAAAATATTATATTTTAAATAAATTGGTTATTATGTTTATTGTATTTATATATAATAATAAAAAGAAAAGTTTCTATTTATCCAATTATGTTATTATTAACATATATTAAAATTTATTTTAAATAATTTGTTTATTATGTTTATTGTATTTATATATAAAAAGAAAAGTTTCCATTTGTCTAATTATGTTATCATTGTTTACATTAAAATTTATTTTAACGAGTTTATAAAAATATAGGGTTTATTATTTTATAAAAAATTGGGTGGGTTAAATATGTATAAAAATTTGCTTAATCGATTTTAAAATAAACGAACGAGTAAGCCGCCTCGTTTTAGTTTTTATTGTATAAAAAGAATATTAAAATAAGTTAAAATAAATAAATAAAAATAAATAAAATAAAAACAGAATAAAAAGTTTGGGCCGAAGGCCAACCGGGATCGAACCCGCGACCTACAACACAAACACACACACGCATAACCAGCCGGGCTACTGCCCATCGCTGGTTATGTGTGTACCGTTTAATTAATAACATACAAATGCGAACTGGTCGCTGGTCCTCGGCAACCGGCAAACCGTGTCCGAGGACATTGGTTTGCCCGGTAATCGACGGTTTATTGCCGCGATTTCGATTAGGATAGTTTGCCTGAGGGTAACAGAAGGTAACTGAACGAATTTGAGGCTCGAACCTGGTCGCGAAGGGTCTGGTCGACATGCTTTTGGTCCGAAAATACCAAGATCGTGATTTCAAGTTTCGGGATGGAATTAGGCCCTGATATTTTGGTCAAAGCTTCACTCATAGACGAAGAATGAAATGGTAGTTTCAATTTTGAGTGTGAGTGGGTGGAGGGGGGATGGCGAGCTCGTGCAGGTTCGGTAATGGCTTTTTATAGCCGAGCTCGATTCTGATAATGAGACAAACAATTGAGCATGTCCCGACACTCGTCTGGACGAGATGAAGTTGTCGAGCCATCTTGCAGGCGTGGAGGTTGACTGTCGGGGCCGAATTTGTGGCGTGGGTTTTCGGCCACAAACACGATCGAACTTTCTGTATGTCGGGGAGACCAATTGGTCGGGGGCTATTGTTCGCGTGGGGACGACGAGGTCAGGGAGACCAAAATAGGCTGTCGAGGTGCAGGGAACAGGCGTGTCGAGGGTTTGCCGGAAAATGGCTCGGACCGCCGGTCACTGGGAGAGACAACCGGAAAAGCGAATTGGGATTTGGCAGGAATGGTCCCTGAAGTTTGTTTTTGTATTACAATAGTCCCTGAGATAATTACGGATGAGTCCTTGTGGTTTGATTTGTCCATATTTAGTCCCTTAACTAATTTCTGTTTTAAATCCTTGTAGTTTTATTATTTTCAAAACAGACCATCAACTTTTGTAAAAATAACTAATTAGATTTCTTTTTAAATTTCAATTATATTTTTTAAACTTATATTATTATTATAAATATATTTTTATAAAAGTTAATTATTATTTAGATAGATTATCATATTTATGTTATGAACCTTTTAAATTTAGATTTTTATATAAAATTTTATTTAAGTTTAAAACTTATAAAATTTTGATTATTTTAAATCCATAAAATAAATATATATATATTTTGTACAAAATTAAATAAAAACACTTGCATGTCATTTAATAGAAAATGATTACATGATATATATTACAAATGCGTGAATAAAAAAACCCGAAACGTCACAGTCTCCCCATGTTAAAGGAATTTCGCCTCGAAATTCAACTAATGGAGGCTATGAAAAGATATGCGGGTATTTGGTCTTCATTTGGTCTTCACGTTCCCAAGTGAACTCGGGTCCACGTTTAGACTCCCAACGGACCTTGACAATGGGGATGCGGCTACGCTTGAGTTTCTTGACTTCACGGTCTATGATTTCCACGGGTTTTTCAACAAAGTGCATTTTCTCGTTAATGCGCACTTCATCAAGAGGGATGTGGAGATTCTCGTTGGCTAGGCACTTTTTCAAATTAGATACGTGAAAAGTAAGATGGACGTTGCTGAGCTCTGAAGGAAGATCGAGTTTGTAGGCCACTTTTCCTATCCTTTCAAGTATCTTGAATGGACCCACATATCGAGGTGAGAGTTTTCCTTTCTTTCCAAATCGGACTACGCCTTTCCAAGGTGATACCTTTAGAAGAACCATATCCCCAACTTGGAATTCCAAGGGTTTTCGTCGGTTATCGGCATAGCTCTTTTGCCGACTCCTTGCTACTCGAATGTTGTCACGAATAAGAGAGATTTTATCGGTGGTCTCTTGGATAAGCTCAGGACCGGTGATTTGTGCTTCACCAATTTCGTTCCAACAAATCGGTGAACGACATTTTCGTCCATAAAGAACTTCAAACGGTGCCATGTTAATACTTGTGTGGTAGCTGTTGTTGTAGGAAAATTCGATCAGTGGTAGGTGAGAATTCCAATTGCCACCAAAGTCAATGACACAAGCTCTAAGCATATCCTCGAGAGTTTGGATTGTTCGCTCGGTTTGTCCATCAGTTTGAGGATGGTAAGCCGTACTTAAGTCCAAACGAGTACCAAGCGCAGATTGTAATGATTGCCAAAATCGGGAAGTAAAACGCGAATCACGATCGGAGATGATGTTCAAAGGGATTCCGTGACGACTCACAATTTCATCAATGTAGATCCGAGCCAATTTCTCGATTCGATAGTCCTCACGAATAGGCAAGAAATGACCAAACTTTGTAAGTCGGTCGATAATAACCCAGATACTATCGTGCCCACTAGAAGTGCGTGGGAGTTTGGTGATGAAGTCCATAGCAAGGTTCTCCCACTTCCACATGGGAATTTCAGGTTGTTCGAGGAGTCCGGAAGGCTTCTGATGTTCGGCCTTTACTTTAGAACAAGTTAAGCATTTTGCCACAAAGAGGGCAATATCCTTTTTCATGCCGGGCCACCAATATTGTTGACGAAGACCCATGTACATCTTATCAGCTCCGGGATGTACCGAATATCGAGTTTTGTGGGACACGTTCATCAAAAATATACGAAGGTCGTTGCGATAGGGAACCCAGATACGGTCCAAGTAATACAATAAGTCGTTGGCTTTGGTTTCTAGCAAGAGTTCTACACCACATGCCATCTCTTGATACATGTTTCCCTCGGTAACCGAGGTGTGTTGTGCTTGAAGAATACGGGCTTGGATATCGTTATGAATACAAACACTATGAAGCATGATGCGTTCTTTACGACTCAAGGCGTCGGCTACAACATTTGCCTTGCCAGGGTGGTAGCGAATCTCGCAGTCGTAGTCGTTAAGAAGTTCAACCCATCGTCGTTGCCTCATATTAAGCTCTTTTTGATTGAAAATATGTTGGAGACTTTTGTGGTCGGTGAAAACCACGCATTTGGTGCCATAAAGATAATGTCTCCAAATTTTCAAGGCGAAAATGATAGCACCAAGCTCGAGATCATGGGTCGTGTAGTTCTTTTCATGGATTTTGAGCTGACGTGATGCGTATGCAATTACTTGGCCACGTTGCATTAGAACACAACCAAGACCTTGGTTGGATGCATCACAATAAACGACAAAGTCGTCATTACCACTAGGAAGAGTTAGAATAGGAGCATTGCAGAGCTTGTGCTTGAGAGTTTGAAAAGCTTCCTCTGGCTTGGGTCCCCACTCGTAAGGTTTACCTTTGTGAGTCAAGGCAGTGAGTGGAACCGCAATCTTGGAGAAATTTGAGATGAAGCGACGATAATAACCCGTTAGTCCAAGGAATGAACGAATCTCGGTAGGAGTCTTGGGAGTACTCCAATTCTTTACCGCCTCGATCTTTGCCGGGTCCACATGAATTCCCTTATCGTTGACTATGTGTCCCAAAAATTGAACTTCCTTTAGCCAGAATTCACACTTGGAGAACTTGGCGTATAGTTGTTCTTTCTTCAAGAGTTCCAAAATCAAACGAAGATGTTGTTCATGCTCCGCTTTCGTTTTAGAATAGATGAGAATGTCGTCAATGAAAACGATCACGAACTTGTCCAAATAAGGTTTGCATACACGGTTCATGAGGTCCATGAAGACTGCAGGTGCATTAGTCAAACCGAAGGGCATGACCATGAACTCGTAGTGACCATATCTAGTCCGAAAGGCATTCTTCGGAATGTCTTCATCGAGAACACGAAGTTGATGGTACCCGGAACGAAGGTCAATCTTGGAGAAGCATGTTGAACCTTGAAGCTGATCGAAAAGATCGTCGATATGGGGGAAAGGATAATGGTTCTTAATTGTAAGCTTGTTGAGTTCACGATAATCGATGCACATTCGAAACGATCCATCCTTTTTCTTTACGAATAGCACGGGAGCACCCCAAGGTGAATGGCTCGGGCGGATGAATCCTTTAGATGAGAGTTCTTGTAATTGACTTGCGAGCTCTTGCATCTCGGAAGGTGCAAGACGATAGGGAGCTTTTGCCACGGGAGTTGCTCCAGGCACAAGGTCAATACGAAACTCCACTTGTCTAGGAGGAGGAAGACCGGGTAAATCCTCGGGGAATACCTCGGGAAAGTCTCGAATGATCGGAATATCTTGCAATTTCTTACCCTTGTCTTTCGTGTCAACTACGTGGGCCAAGAAAGCAACGTACTTTTTCCGCAAGTACTTTTGTGCTAATGTGCAAGACATGAGTTGAAGACCACGACACGGTTTTTCACCGAAAATAACTAACGTGTCACCCGAAGGGAGAGGTATACGAATGCACTTTTCGTAGCAAATAACCTCGGCATGGTGCTTGGATAACCAGTCCATGCCAATTATAATATCGAAGCTTCCGAATTGCATTGGAAGGAGATCAACGAAGAATTCATGACTATTAAGCTCGAGATTGCAGTCGCGGATAACAGAATTTATGGTAATAGATTTTCCGTTTGCTATCTCCACGGAATAAGAATTGTCAAGTTTCGTTCTTTGTTTAGTAAGTCGATATTCAAAGGCAAGAGACACAAAACTCCTATCGGCACCGGTATCAAATAAAATGGATGCATAATGATTGTTTACGAGAAACGTACCGTTTATCACGTCGTTGTTTGCTTGAGCCTCATTAGCGTTTATATTAAACGCTTGTCCTTGAGGACCACCTTGATGATGAAGTTTTGGGCATCGGTCACGGAAATGGTTTGGGTCTCCACATTCGTAACATGCCCGACCATTGAGAGGTGCCGGATAGATGGGACGGTTAGCTGGAGCAGCTTGATGGACGGGAGGACGGGTACGGCAAGTAGTGACCACGTGTCCATATCGTCCGCAGCTTGAACACAATCGCCATGGTAAGTTGGCAGGATGATGGTACTTGCAGGTCTGGCATTCGGGATTCGGGCCCAGATAAGGTTTCGGGTTTTGACCCAAAGGGGCCGCTTGAATAGCAGGTACAGCGGGAGTTACGGCTTCGAAGTTTCGACCCTTTCGTTTCTTGTTGCGGTTAGAAGACTCAGGTTTTACATCCTTGACGGCTGCAAGAGTAGAAACAACCTTCTTGGAACCCTTTCTTGATAAGGTTCCGGCCTTGACATGGTTGTCGGATAGTGTAGCGGATAGACGGATAGCAGCTTCAAGTGTAGGAGGATTGCTTCCTAACACAGCATCTTGAATTTGCATAGGCAGTCCGCCTATGTATTTTTCAATTCCCCGAGCAAGGGGAGTGATCATATGAGGCACCAACAGACTTAGCTCTTGAAACCGGGTGGTGTAAGCCATATTATCCCTGCTGTCTTGGGCAAGATCCCAAAACTCAGTCTCGAGCTTCCTCATTTCATTTCGAGGACAAAATTCATCAGTCATGGCTTTCTTCAGATCATCCCATGATAAAGATGTAGCAACCTCAACACCACGAGTGCGTTTCTCACCGTTCCACCAGGTGAGGGCTCTCTTTTGAAGTACACTTGTGGCATAGCGAACCCGAAGATTATCGGGGCAGTCACTGTTTAGGAATGTGCTTTCCATGCTTTCAAACCATTGCAATAGGCCGGTAGAACCTTCAGTACCGAATAATTTTGTAGGATTGCACGAGTTAAAGTGCTTAAACGTGCATTGAGGCGGGTTGGTACCACCGTTTCCTTGGATGTTGTGAGACCCGTCACTGTTGTTATTGGCTTGGTTCATTTGCCCCACTAGCTGGGCAAGAAGGGTAGCAAGATCCGGGTTGTAAGTGCTAGAGTTTGCACGTCGAGGAGGCATTCTATCACCATAAGAAAAGACAATGATATTTTAGATAAGATGGATATATATGAGTCATAGTAGGAAATAACGTAAGCAGAAAAGCGGGTTTCATCAAGACGCGTGCCGGTGCATGTGTATTTATTCAAAGTTACTGGGGGGATACTATGCCATCTATTCCAGGTAGAACGTGATGTTATAGATCATTATTCGCGTAGTAGGAATTGCCGGGACTTGCATGCACTACAATTCGTTATTACGTGTGCACCCGTAATAATGATTTGCTTTGCATGTTCGTCTAGTTCTTCCTATCTTGCTATAATGTCCCCAAATTTTGAGTTTAAGTTCGGATCGTATCCTTGCGAATACATTGACTTATCAACGTTAAATAATTCCTCAAAACTTTCAAGGAGACATGCTTTAGCCTATAGGTAAACACTCACTTCAGGAATTCCCAGGAAAGCATACGGGTCCATTTATTTTGATTTATACGAAATGCTTTCCTAGACAGAAAACCCAATGTACAGGTGTAACCCTTCCAGATTGCACATGTCCTTTACTGGTTTCAAGAAATTAAGTCGCTGACGAGATTTTCAAGATTTTAATAGACTCGAGAGTCTATGAGTATAAAATGTGTAGAAATGTTGCAAATAGTATGGATAAGGATGGGTAGTGTACTTGTTTGCATATGTTTATTTGTCAAATGTGTATGTAAAGTATGTATCGTATGTTTAAAGCCTTGTATGTATGTGTATAAGTCTCATGTACCAAACTTGGGGAAATTCAAATAATACATAACTACAAATAATTCACACAGCAGATAATCATTTAGCACGTAACACATAAAAGGGAGTCCTAGGGTTATAGTCTAGGTCATTGTGTCTAATAACCTAATTCCCTATAACCATGGCTCTGATACCAATCTGTCACGCCCCGACCGATGGCGGAATCATCGAGGCGGACAATGGAATGATTGTTCAAAAACACATGATAACTAAAAAGTTGCATAATTCATTAATTAAACTTTGAAGACAACAAAGATCCAATTACAATACATTTCAAATAACCTAGTCTAGTTCAAAACATTGATTTATTTAACTAGGTCCATAGTTCTTAAGTGGAGAAATCTTCAGCAAGCAATCACATATCCAAACCTGAAACATTAATTAAATCAAGTGTCAACTAAAAAGTTGGTGAGTACATAGGTTTTTGTAGTTCCGATAAGTAGTAGATAAAAACGTTTTGCAACTCATTGTTTATCTTGTTAAACATAATATATATATGGTGTATCATTTATCTAATCACAATTAAAACCTTGTTTGACGCGCTTGAACATAGCACAACAGCTAAGTCCGGTATGTTTGAATATAGTTACCCACTATATCCGGTATGTTTGAATATAACACGCGGCTATATCCGAGTATGCAGTAATAAACACCCTAACCGGGTGGGCTGGTCAGGCACAATAGATCTATTAATATTACTGTTGGTTTTCTTGTGTTTAAATGTATGTACACCCAAGATAATAAGCATATAGTCCACATGTATAACACGTATAAACAAAGAGAGTAGCATGTATAATGTTTCACCCCAAAATGCGTAAAAATGTAAAATAGGGGCTATGTAACTCACCTGGCTAGCGGATGTTTTAATCCACGAGTGCGGGTGATAAGCACGTTGAGAACTAAGCACGTTGAATCCCTATGTGGATAAATAGGTATTATTGTATGTATTGTATGTGCGAATTCGTATTTAAATGTGTATAGGTTTACAACAATATTTCTTAACATTTATTTATATAAAATATGGTAAAAAGATGATAATGGTTTTGTAAAACTTAACATCAAAAATATATATATATATATATATATATATATATATTTTAATCTTGTTAAAATATTATATTTTAAATAAATTGGTTATTATGTTTATTGTATTTATATATAATAATAAAAAGAAAAGTTTCTATTTATCCAATTATGTTATTATTAACATATATTAAAATTTATTTTAAATAATTTGTTTATTATGTTTATTGTATTTATATATAAAAAGAAAAGTTTCCATTTGTCTAATTATGTTATCATTGTTTACATTAAAATTTATTTTAACGAGTTTATAAAAATATAGGGTTTATTATTTTATAAAAAATTGGGTGGGTTAAATATGTATAAAAATTTGCTTAATCGATTTTAAAATAAACGAACGAGTAAGCCGCCTCGTTTTAGTTTTTATTGTATAAAAAGAATATTAAAATAAGTTAAAATAAATAAATAAAAATAAATAAAATAAAAACAGAATAAAAAGTTTGGGCCGAAGGCCAACCGGGATCGAACCCGCGACCTACAACACAAACACACACACGCATAACCAGCCGGGCTACTGCCCATCGCTGGTTATGTGTGTACCGTTTAATTAATAACATACAAATGCGAACTGGTCGCTGGTCCTCGGCAACCGGCAAACCGTGTCCGAGGACATTGGTTTGCCCGGTAATCGACGGTTTATTGCCGCGATTTCGATTAGGATAGTTTGCCTGAGGGTAACAGAAGGTAACTGAACGAATTTGAGGCTCGAACCTGGTCGCGAAGGGTCTGGTCGACATGCTTTTGGTCCGAAAATACCAAGATCGTGATTTCAAGTTTCGGGATGGAATTAGGCCCTGATATTTTGGTCAAAGCTTCACTCAGAGACGAAGAATGCAATGGTAGTTTCAATTTTGAGTGTGAGTGGGTGGAGGGGGGATGGCGAGCTCGTGCAGGTTCGGTAATGACTTTTTATAGCCGAGCTCGATTCTGATAATGAGACAAACAATTGAGCATGTCCCGACACTCGTCTGGACGAGATGAAGTTGTCAAGCCATCTTGCAGGCGTGGAGGTTGACTGTCGGGGCCGAATTTGTGGCGTGGGTTTTCGGCCACAAACACGATCGAACTTTCTGTATGTCGGGGAGACCAATTGGTCGGGGGCTATTGTTCGCGTGGGGACGACGAGGTCGGGGAGACCAAAATCGGCTGTCGAGGTGCAGGGAACAGGCGTGTCGAGGGTTTGCCGGAAAATGGCTCGGACCGCCGGTCACTGGGAGAGACAACCGGAAAAGCGAATTGGGATTTGGCAGGAATGGTCCCTGAAGTTTGTTTTTGTATTACAATAGTCCCTGAGATAATTACGAATGAGTCCTTGTGGTTTGATTTGTCCATATTTAGTCCCTTAACTAATTTCTGTTTTAAATCCTTGTAGTTTTATTATTTTCAAAACAGACCCTCAACTTTTGTAAAAATAACTAATTAGATTTCTTTTTAAATTTCAATTATATTTTTTAAACTTATATTATTATTATAAATATATTTTTATAAAAGTTAATTATTATTTAGATAGATTATCATATTTATGTTATGAACCTTTTAAATTTAGATTTTTATATAAAATTTTATTTAAGTTTAAAACTTATAAAATTTTGATTATTTTAAATCCATAAAATAAATATATATATATATATTTTGTACAAAATTAAATAAAAACACTTGAATTTCATTTAATAGAAAATGATTACATGATATATATTACAAATGCGTGAATAAAAAAACCCAAAACGTCACAATTAAGAGTGTTCATCACAAATAGTACACCACTAAGATAGGCCTTCCTAACAAAGTTGTCATTCTTTGTAATAACAATTTTATCAGCCTCTATAACTTGTTTCAGGCCAAGTTTGTTGAGAATTACCCCAGACACTATGTTTCTACGAAAACATTAGATAAACCTAAAGTTTTTTCTGAAGTAAGTTTTAGAAAAACCTTCCTTTTGCCGTGAACTCCAGTTGTGTCCTTTGTCCCCATGTAAACTGGTTCTCCATTAGTCACTTCTTTGAAGTCAGTCATCAAGTCGTTGTTGTTACAATAATGCCTTGAAGCTCCGGTGTCTAAGATCCACTCGGTTTTATTTTCCACCAGGTTTAACTCAATTATAGCAGCTATTACTTCTTCTTTTTCAACAACATTTGCTTGAGCAACATCAGTAGGCTTTTGATTTTGGTCTTTCCTTTGATAGCACTGATATGCTTTGTGACCGGTTTTCTCACATACATAACACTGCCCTTTTCCTTTCTTGAATTTTCCATTAGCCTTAGAGACTCCAAACATCTTCTTTTCTTTCCCATCAGCTTTGAACTTTTGTTTCTTATCTTTTCCCTTGAACCTGTCACTTTTTCCGTATCCGGTAGATTCAATCAGATTTTCACTTGTAGTATTTAAAGACATAGTTGAAAGCTTATCCTTAAGACGATTAGCCTCTTCAGTTCGCATATGGCTGACCAACTCTTGTAATGACATGTCTTTCTTTTGTGTTTTAGATAATTCCTGTAGTCACTCCAGGATGGAGGAAACTTTTCTAACAACACATTTGCTTGTAGGACTTCACACATCTTCATTCCTTCGGATAGTATAGCAGCAACTAGATTTTCATAGGTATGTACTTGATCCATGATAGATTTATCATCATTGATTTGGAATCACAGCCAATTTCCTACCACATACTTTTTCCTTTCGGCATCATCAGATCCATATCTCTTGTTCAAAGTATCCCAGATTTCCTTTGCAGATTTGAATTCAATAAACAAATCAAACAAACTATCTGTCATATGATTCAGCAAATGACCACGAACAATCTTGTTATCCTTTTCATACTTTTTGATAATTTCTGCAGAGGGTGTAGATGAAGAGGATCCAGAATCTCTTGAAGGAATGATAACGATTGGTACTTGATCCGGTTGAACAGAAAACTTGAGAGGATCTTCAATCAGAACATAATCGATCTCAAAATGCTCAAAGAAGATTAGCAATTTTTGAGACCAATGACGATAATTTGTTCCTTCAAGTGGTTCAAGTCTAGACAAATCGGGAATGGTTTTCGAGAGATTCAAATTCGCCATTGAATGTTACAATTCGCTTTCAAATTGTTGGAATAATTGTGCAGAATCAATGGAGAAATGAAGAATCAACAAAGAAAATAAAAGGTTGTGTCGTGTGTAATCACACTGCCTTGAAAGCGATTTGAACACTATCATGGTGCAAATAGAAGATTGTGAATCGCTCCCCAAGGTAACACAGTTTTAATCGATCATCTTGTGCACTCAAGAACAATCGATCATTGAAATTGATCAGAGCCTATTGATCAGAAGTTAAAGGAAGATGTCTTAAAAATTAGGGCAAAACTGCTTTCCCAAAAGAAACGGATTAAAAAAATAAAGATAAAATATATTATTAGATAACTAATAATATAATAAAAGTTAAATAAAAACAATTCTTTTAATGTCTTTTATCCCAACAATGACAAAACCTAGTAGCGGGTAGGGTGACTAAAGCGAGTTAACTTGACACTAGTAAATTGAGTAATTGAATTATATTGGTTTGTGACGAAACTAGTCGTAGGTTGCTGACAAGAACCTGTATTCAATTACTATTTTAACTGATTTTCAACAGTATGTCTATGTGGTGTCTAATTGAACAACCGAATTTTATGTGAAACACATAATCTGAAGTTTGGAGGAGGTTACAATTTTTATTTAATTTGAAGTTTTATTAAAAGAATGTGCTAAACTATCTCAAGTTATTTTTTCCACCAATTCCTCGTGGAGACGACTCGACTTTCTACTTACTATTTAATTTTTATTTTTTGACCGACAAAACGAAATCGATCACATTCAAGTGTTGAATTACAAACTGACAACTTTGTTCTTGATAGACTAAACATACTTATATAACCGGTGGGAGTATTGAAACGACGCAACGGTTGGTATGAGTGGTTTCCGTCTGCAACCACCAAACAGCGCTGAGTCACCTCCGCTGCGGTATACTTAGACGTGTACATATTAAGACTCGATTTGGACTGGACTTAATAATACAACCTATTTAAGAGTTTATCAGTCCAAACATACCAAAATAAAGAAAACACCCATTTGTGTTTTTAAAGTAAAAAAAAAACATTTTTTTAACATATTAGTTTAAAAAACTCAAACCTCTTAAAAGCTCATTTTATTGTAAATGCTAATGATGAAAGATTATTTGGTCTGAAAACATTACAAATTCCAAGAGTATACTTAACAGTTCAAGTTTTGTCCTTGTCCATGTTTTCTTGAAAGGAAATAAGACAAGTTTTGGGGGTTTTTTTATTAAAACTACGTCGTTTTGGGTTAGACGATATTCATTTTCCCGGCCCTCTATTAATAATAATAATAAAAAATATCTTTTTTTTAAAGGCAAACTTTATTAGAACACGCCAAAGACTCCAAAACCGGGCAGGCACCAACCTACCAAGAACGAAAAAAAACCAAAAAAATTACATCAAATTAAAACTACACCACTTATCCCAAGAGATAGACTTGTATTTGGATCTATTTGAGAACCACAAGAAACCTATGGATTTAATATTGAGGATGATGTCTTCAATCTTGATAGGCCTGTTAGAGAATCTTTTCTCGTACCTAGCTAACCAAAGACACTAACTTGTGACCATAATAATACCATGAAAAGCTTCTTTAGCAATCTCTCCTAAACCCGCATAAACCATTCCAATGGGCGACAACTTTTGGTTAACTGACATTTCTGATTCAAGCCAATGATTGGGATGAACTTGCATGAAGCTGTCGCCAATCCGAAGGGTGCAACTCCATATGCATCAACCTGGAGAGAAAAACCCAAAAATGATTACACTTTATACCATAGCCCATTTTAACAAAAAATTCTGTTTTCTTGAAAGGAAATAAGACAAGTTTTAGGGTTTTTTTTATTAAAACTAGGTCTTATTCATTTTCTCGGCCCTCTGTTAATTAATAATAATAATAATAATAATAAAAATATCTTTCTGATCACGTCTTTCCGAATGAGCAGTATATTTTTAGTCAAAACACTTTTTGCATAAAAAATGCAGACTTTGATGGGCCGTAGGGTTTACATTTCATTCATGCTCTGCTATTGCTATATATAACCTAACAAACCCTACACCACTTGATCACTGTCAATGCCATGAATCTTAAAGTGTTTGATTTGAAGTTCAACTTTTCCCCGCAGATGACCACCGCCGATATATCATCAACGGAGGAAGCAGGGAGAAGAGAGGTAATTAATTAAAACTTTTTGATCTAATTAATTGAAGGAGATCGATCTGATCGTTTCATTCCAATTTTTTTATGTTTTGTTACAGACGAAAAGAAATATCAGGTGCGATTGGGCTGTTATTCCATATAGTTTCGTCACAACCGGAGTCGAAAACACACCTCCGGCTAGCCATGCAAAGGTATGATCGATCTACCATTTGTTAATTAAAACTAACTAACTAACTAGGGTTTTATTTTTTAAGGTGAAGAAGAAAGACAAGTTTGGAGAAAGAATTGCGGCACTCCAACATTATGGCAAGGTTCATTTTTATTTATTAATCATTTCCCTCTATAATTTCATTATTAATTGAATTTAGTTTGCATAGATGAACAAAAGCACCCACATATATATATAATTGACGAGGAATTACATAACAAAATGGAATTTGCAGGAACCACCCTTGTGTTTTAGAGAAGAAGGGAGTCGAGTGCAAAGGTACAGCAAACATGATCATTTTATTATTTATTTAATTGTGTCATATTAGGTGGCTAATTAATGTACGTGAGTTGGAGATGGATATATTAAATTTGTAGCAAGTATATCGATTGCATTATTTTTAATACTGAAGATGACACTTTTTATTGGTATCTTACTTGTAAGTTTAATAGTTAATTAGGTAAAATTGTAAAACAAAATAAGTGTCTCATCATGATCATCCTCTCATGGTGTTGCTAACTATTTCAGTATTTCTTCCTCAATACGCGACCCCTTCCTTTGGGCAGACCTAGGAATTTTTTTCTTGGGTGTTGGAAATTTCCAGTATTACAGCATATTATTATTTGGGTAACAAGTGGGTGTATCTCATCAATGGGGACAAATAGTGCAATTTTTTTTTGGTACACGGTCCGAGTTGTGGTTAGAGGCTTTCATCAAACCGGACACTGTGACGCATTGAGTCTAGCCAACAAGCTATTATTATATCCTCTAACGACTTTTTAGGATTGGTCTCTTTGACAATTAGACGTCCAAAACATCAATGTTTAGCTACACTCATGGAGATTAGCTATTATATGTAGTATACGTTAACGTCATCATTGCTACCGACAACAAACCCTATGGTGTCGCATATCATTGCTACTGTTATCTCTAAGTTTGCCTTACAAGACTTAGGTCATCTACATTATTTTCTAGGTGTTCAGGTTTACATGTCTTTGACTTTAAAAGATTAGTATATTCCATGACTTATATAAATGGTTGGGTTATCTAATGTAAAGCCTAACCAAACTCTTCTTTATTCATCTCAAGTGATTTATATAGACTTGGCTAAGCTTCTTGTTTACCTACTTGGTAATTTCAAATTTTGGGGTGATTCAGTATGAAATCTTGACCGGATTAGTCTTGCCTTTTTTTGTTAAGACGATTCATGCATTAGGTTATGATTGTCTCTATCTCTAAACTTCTAAGATTATGGTGTGACAATGTTAGTGCTACTTATAACCTCTTTATGAATCCAATATTTTCTTGGTTTGCTTTCCTTAGATCCAAACTTTGAGGTTCCTTCTAGCCCTTTGCGTATCAAACCTAATATATTTGAGCCCCGTATTGTTTATGAAGGTTAGGGTTTATATGTTCCATTATTGTTTAATACAATACATTGATAAGCAGTTACTCAAACAACCGTTGCATTTACATTTCTAAGTCCATATTCAAATTTTCTTTTACTGAAAAAAGCGAAAGAGAAATAAGGAATGATAATGTTTTGAAAGGACGTGGAATTAAAAGATGTTATTTACACATATTGAAAACGTTTGGTTTATAACTAGAAATCGCTATGAGTATGTGTTTATTAATATGAAACTCACTTCTCTTGATGAGTTCTTTTGAGTATGCCTAATTTGTGTGATATTCATTTTAATTTATTAGTGATTTGAAATGGCTAAAGAAATAAAATAAAGTATTTGGTTCATCATTGGGAAAGTCATTGGGAAAGTTGTTATCATCTTGATACATAAAGATATGAATGAACTCCAGTTTACACCTCTGAGGTTTGATGGTCTTAACAGGTTCAGTGCACCTCTATAAGTCTGAGTCCCTGACGTTACATTTCTTAACGCTTTTAGTCCAATTCACTAACTCCGTTAAGTTTTTTCAGTTAGTTTCTAGTTAAATGACTAAAATACCCCTGCCACCACCCCCACCCACCTGCCGCCACCATTTATAACAACCCCCTCACCCCATTTGACCAGATGATTAACCACACCACCTCCGGCAAAAATCACCACCATCATCGCATGAAACCTTCGTCGTTGCTTGGCGGTTCGTCTTTTCCGGCGACCCAACCTCTCTAACCAGATCAGCGGCAAAGCAAAACCCCAAATCAGCGTTCACAGCCTGATGGTTCGTTTTCTCTAGCAGCCACTCAAAATCTCCAGCGTTCACAATATGAACGACGCCACAAGCTTCCAACTTTTCGAGCCGGCACCGTGCGCCAACGACTGTGGCTTCTTCGGTGCCGCCGCCACCAACGGCTTCTGCTCAAAGTGCAACCGTGACATCCGGATCCACGAGGAGCAAGCGGCGTCCGCCAAAGCCGCCCTCGACAAGCTCGTAAATCCGGTCGTAAGCTTCCCGCTCCAAACCGCTTCCGCTTCCGATTCCTCTTCCTCGTATGGATCTGAACCGCTTCCGGCGCCGGCCGCCGTCGAGGTGAAGGAGAAGACGTCGAACCGGTGCTTGACGTGCAATAAAAAGGTCGGTGTGATTGGATTCAAGTGTAGGTGTGGGGATATGTTCTGTGGAAGCCATAGGTATCTGGAGAAGCATGATTGTTAATTCGATTTAAAAAAAGCCCGGTAGAGATGCCATCGCCGGTGGTGGAGTGGGGTGATCAACCGGTGGTGGAGTGAAAAAGAAGAGATATTTTGATCATTTAACAAGAAATTAACTGAAAAAACTTAACGGAGTTAGTGAATTAAACTAAAAACGTTAAGAAATATAATATACTCAGACTATTAGGGATGAACTAAACCTATTAATACCATTAAACCTCATGAACGAAAAGTACCGTTTACTCTAAAAATATTGAAAAGTTGAAAATGCATTGCCATCTCCTTTCAATCATAGCATGTGAAATAAAAAACACACACGCAAAGAAAGAGAGAAAAATTGATGTGATGCGGTTGGTTACCGATGGCACGTGGATTTGATTCTTGGACCACTTCCTATTTATGTATATTTAAAGCGCCTCACCAAAAGCCAACCAAATAAACCAAATCCCCAACTAAATCACACTTAACTCCATCCACATCTCTCCCAGATTTCTCAATGCTTCTCACTGTCAAAGCGATTCAATAGGCAAAATCTTCGGTTAGTCTTTCTTGTTTTCTCACCCAAATTTTGACTTTTTGGGGCTTAGTATCCTTCTTTTCTTCAACTTCTTCTGTGAATTGAATTGGGTTTTTTAAGCTATATGTTTTAAGGTAGTAATTAGTCAATTTTAGTAAAAATAGTGAGTAAAGTTCGAATCTTTTTAACTGGGTGTATGTTATTTCATCTTCTCAAACGTTAAAGTATGTGATTTACCTGCGTAAGCTGTTAGCTTTTTTCCCCCTGTATATGTGAATTTTCATTTCTTGGAAGATCTTTTATGAATTGTTGGATTACTTTAGTTAAAATGATGAGATTTTTCACTGATCAACTGGATTCGATTCATATGAATTTCAGTAGTCAAAGAAAGCCTGTTTGACCAACAAATTTTCAAAATGGGTTGTTTGACTATAAAAGTCAAAGTAATGCTGTTCTAAAGCTTGATTGCTCTATTTGGCAGTGAAAACATGTCAGAAGCTCAAAGGATGCCTTTAAATGGAAGTTTTAACTACGGTGGTGGCAACATTAACAGGACGATTTCATTGAGGTCTTCTGCAAGTAGATCTGCCATTGATGAATTTTGTTATGCACTTGGTGGAAATTGGCCAATTCATAGTGTTTTAGTCGCAAATAATGGAATGGCGGCTGTAAAGTTTATAAGAAGTGTGAGAACATGGAGTTATGAAACATTTGGTTCAGAAAAAGCAATTTTGTTGGTAGCCATGGCTACTCCAGAAGATATGAGGATAAATGCAGAGCATATTAGAATTGCTGATCAATTTGTTGAAGTCCCGGGTGGTACAAATAATAATAATTATGCTAATGTGCAACTCATTGTAGAGGTTAGCACTTGTTATAAGCCATTATACTTTTCTTATATTGCAAATTAGCTGTTAATATTTAACTAATGGATGAAAACACTACAGTTACCAAGAACTAGAGAATAATGACTAGTTTTGGAAATGTAAATGCAAAATAAAGATCACTCGTATTTGACACCTTTGATGAAAAATTATCAGTTGTTTAAGGTAGTGATATTTTTTTTTGCATTTATGCAAGAATGATGATTTGTTAGCGACAATAAGTCAAATGTGATGGTTCAGAAAGTCAAAAGTAATAGTTTTTTATTAAAAATATCCATTCTTGCAAAGGTTGTAATTCGTTTGCATTCATGCAAGAATGATGATTTGTAGCAACTGTAAACCAAATATGATGATTCAAAAAGTCGATTACTAACTAAGGGTTGGATTTTCATTTATCTTCACATGTTAAAAAATCTTTTAAATACTCTCTTTGTTCTTTATTAGTTATTGTTGCCTATGAATGTTAAAAGAACTACTTTATGTTTCAAAACTAGTTTAGAACCCGTGTACTACACACGGGGTGAAAAGTATCAATACATAAAATTCTTAAATTTTTATTTATATATTTTATAGGTGTAAAAATGTATTACATATACTAAGAATAGAAAACAAAATTCAAAATATGTAAAAATTAATATATAATTTGGGTTTTGAAAATACGTTAATTACTATTTAATCTAATTTGACTTTCATTTACTATTTGATTGAAAATAAAAGTTACATAATTAGATTTCAAAGTTTCTTATAATAAGAAAATAAATTAAAATAAATGTGCTTTATTAGTATAATTAATATTTTCTTTAAATATGTATTATTATTAAAAGATAGAGGTGTATTTAATAAGAGAGAAAGGCGGCAAAAAAATGATGAGGATGAATATGGAGGCGACACGTGGCATGAAAAACGTTTATTTATTATATAGTATAGATTTATATGGTTAATAACTTTTTAATCAAAAACCGATAGCAGTATAAAAGAGTAGTATAGGTGATGTATATAGTAAATAAATAACTTTCAAAAAGAAGTATGATTCCTTTATTTCTCTTCTAATGTGCTAACCACACAAGCCACAGATTGCCTTGCTTTGACCTTTAAATGTCAACCCATCTATCTTCAATTTTAAGATAGAAATGAGTGCTACTTTTTGAGGAAAAACCGTTAGCTACATAAAATTGTAGGACACAGGCATAAATAATAATTGTAGTTATGAATTTGTGCTTAATGATTTCAGACTGCCGAGATAACGCACGTTGATGCTGTTTGGCCTGGTTGGGGTCATGCATCCGAAATCCCTGAACTTCCAGATGCATTGGAGGCTAAACGAATTATATTTCTCGGGCCCCCTGCTTTATCTATGTCGGCTTTAGGAGATAAAATCGGTTCTTCTTTGATTGCACAAGCTGCTGCTGTACCAACACTTCCATGGAGTGGTTCTCATGTAAATATTTTGCCTCTTTATAGTATTTCTTCTTTACTTCTACAATGATCTTTATACCTCATATTCTTCAAAAATGGCATCTTTATGCATTTTATTCTCTTAGAAATCATGTTTTTAAACCTGTTATTCTTAAAAATTGGCATCTTCATGCCTCTATGCCTTTAAAAATCACATCTTTATGTTTTATACATCAAGCAATTGTTGAAAGAATCGCATGGACCTTTGTTGAATTTGCACATAGGTCCTTGGACGTTATTTTTGAATGATTAAATCCCTGCACTTTTAAACCATAAAGAAAGGGTCCTTTGTTTAAAGTTTAAGGCTTAATCATTTATTAAAGAATGACAATTTCATTATTTTTGAAAATTTGAAGGGTGATGCAAAAAAGGGCATGTTTGTTAAAACAAATTCAACTGCTATATTGTTAAGTTTTAGAAGTCAAGGGATTTTATAATGCAAAAAATAAACACTAGGACTTATGTATAGATTCAGTGAAAGTCCATATATCTTTTAGGCAATTGCCCTTCATATGTCTTATTTTTAAAATCCTCAGACCCTACCAATAGCTTTGCCACGAGTAGGATTTACTGGGTACGTTTGTTTGTTTGTTATGCCTTATTTTAAAAAAACTGCATCTTTATACCTCTTATTCTTTTATAATACCACATCTTTTTATCTTTTATTCTTTATTGCATATTTAAACATATTATTCGTTAAATAGTGTACCTTTATAACTCTTAATTCAAAATCACATCTTTATTCTTCTCACTTTTTAAAAGTCGTCTTTATACCTCCTCTTTAAAAAATGCATCTTTATGCCTCTTATTCTTTGATATTTCATCGTATACCTCTTAGCCTTTAAAAATATCATCTTTATACCTCAAATTACTTACAAATTGCTTCTTTAGGTGAAAGTTCCTGTGGAAAGCTGTTTGGGCACAATCCCAGATGATGTATATAGAAAAGCTTGTGTGTATACAACTGAAGAAGCAATTGCTAGTTGTCAAGTTGTTGGTTATCCAGCCATGATTAAGGCATCATGGGGTGGAGGTGGCAAAGGCATAAGAAAGGTTTGCTCCTTTAAAATTTTATAAATTGGTCCAATTTTGACCTTTAAAAGTCAACACCCTTTGACCTCAAAAGTCACAACCCGTATTTATTTTTGAAACTTTAGGTTCATAATGACGAAGAAGTCAAGGCCCTTTTCAAGCAAGTTCAAGGTGAGGTGCCTGGCTCCCCTATATTCATAATGAAAGTTGCTTCACAGGTAAGAGTACATGTTATTTACTAGCCTGCCCTTAATTTGCAACTCAAAATTTATTATAATATAATTAACATAAATTTAAAAACAGAGCCGGCATCTAGAAGTTCAGCTACTTTGTGATCAGTATGGCAATGTAGCAGCTTTACACAGTCGAGATTGCAGTGTTCAAAGGCGACATCAAAAGGTAGTCTGAGAATCATATACCTGTTCATTTTTAATTTAAATTTTTATCTTGTTTTTAATATAGTTAAGTATATATTTTATGATATTTTCAAGATTATTGAGGAGGGGCCAATAACCGTAGCTCCACCTGACACAATAAGGAAGCTTGAGCAAGCAGCAAGAAGATTAGCAAAGTCGGTTAATTATGTTGGAGCTGCCACTGTAGAGTATTTGTACAGTATGGAAACTGGGGATTATTACTTTTTGGAGCTTAATCCCCGTTTACAGGTGCATTTGAAATCAATTCTTTAATCACACATGATTATTGTAAATACATCTTTCACATTATAGAGGCACATAATTTTTTACATATTATTGTTGTATAAATCAGGGTTACAAGAGGTTTGCATTTTATAGGCTAGGAAACCAATTACTTTTGAACCAATACAATCTAATAATATTAACAAATGATATATTAAATGTAATATCCTAATATTATAACAGTATTCTAATTATATTGTCTTATATAGTCTAATACACATATTCTTCTTAAAATAATCATTAGGATTTCTTGGCTTCTGACACATAATTTGTTTTTCTTTATGTGTGTCCTATTTATTTTTTACGCCAGAAGAATGATATGTGTGATTGTGGGGCCCACAAATGGTGAAATGACATGGTATAATTTTTATTGTATTTCCAGGTTGAGCATCCTGTCACCGAGTGGATAGCAGAAGTTAATCTACCCGCAGCACAAGTTGCGGTTGGAATGGGAATTCCACTTTGGCAAATTCCAGGTAATTTATCAAAATTATTCATAACCGAAAACAAATGGATGAGTTTTTTTTACCATCATACCTGGTTTTTCCTACAAACTAACCGTCATGGAAATGCTAAAATACACACTATAATTTGCATGAATGCACGCGAATAATGAAAAGTCAACTATGATGGTTTGAAATGTCAAATATAGTTTGAAAACTATTTGCTTTATGCAAATTTGAAATTTCTACATAATTTTATATTCATGTCTTTTTGGTTTAGAAATTAGACGGTTTTATGGGATGGACAATAGTGGAGGGTATGATGCCTGGAGAAAAACATCGGTTCTTGCAACCCCGTTTGACTTTGACCAAGCAGAGTCAGTTAGACCAAAGGGTCATTGTGTTGCTGTTCGTGTAACAAGTGAGGACCCAGATGATGGTTTTAAGCCCACTAGTGGGAAAGTACAGGTTTGTGATGTTACCTTAAATATTTAGATTTATTTCATATATGTCCTTTTAAATCTCTTAATGTATTATTTATCCTTTCATAACACTACAAATATCAAAACTATCCATTCCATAGCAAATAAAACAACACTAGTTACTTATAACGTTCGATTCTATTTAATAAATGAATAAGAAAAAAAAGTTAGTACTATTAAGCATCTCAGCACATATTGTTGTAAGTAGCTGATTTTTTTTATTTACCATGGAATGGATGAATATGATTTGTTTTAGTGTTTTAGAAAGGGTAGATATGGTACTATGAAATTTAAAAAGATCTATCATATTTGAACTTTTGGAAGGAAAACCATATTGATTTGAAACTGCACTTTTAGGAGCTAAGTTTTAAAAGCAAACCAAATGTATGGGCATACTTTTCTGTCAAGGTAACACTCATTCCCTAATTATATTTTTCATATTTTGATTTAATTGCCCGATTGCGAAAGTGTATTTTTAATTGAATATTGCAGTCCGGAGGAGGCATTCATGAATTCTCAGATTCTCAATTTGGTAAGAAAATCGAATCTTGTTTTGTTTCAGCTTAAATAGTCAATCCTTATAGTTGTTTACTTACAAGATTCTTCACTGAAATGTTTATGGTCATATTTTATATCTGTATATTCCGCAGGTCATGTTTTTGCATTTGGAGAGTCAAGAACGTTGGCTATTGCAAATATGGTTCTTGGGCTGAAAGAAATCCAAATTCGTGGTGAAATCCGTACTAATGTTGATTATACAATCGATCTATTACATGTGAGCGTTTTAAGATTTCAAAATTACAATATTTTTTGTTCATTCAGTTTCATCAATTTCTTCCTCTGTCCCAAAATTCTTGTCCACAAACAAAAAAAACACGATTTTAGATATATACAAGTAATGCAGACATCAATTAGCAGAATGCCAGTTATACACTTGATGCATTTAAGATATAAACCGATTTGGAAAACTTGCAAGATTTAATGATAAGGTAACTTTCCTTTTCTTGGTACTAATTAAAATAGAAATGTATACAAAAAATGTTTAAAATTATGAAGTAACTTATCTTGACAAATTACTTCTAGATATTCTCAGTTTTAAGTGTGGAAAATTGGTTGAGTTTATATTTTTTCCTTTATTTCTACACTTAGTAAGTGTGAGTTATTTTATTTACTAAATTATTTTATTTGTAGGCTCCGGATTATAGAGAAAACAAAATACATACGGGATGGTTAGATAGCCGAATTGCAATGCGGGTTAGAGCAGAAAGGCCCCCATGGTATCTTTCAGTAGTTGGAGGAGCACTTTATGTAAGTACTTGGTTAATAATACTTTCTGTTTTCTATATTTATCATCTTTTGATGTACTCTGTCTTACTGTTGACTTTTTGTCGACCTCAGAAAGCTGCTGCTAGAAGTGCAGCCATGGTATCAGATTATGTTGGTTATCTTGAAAAGGGTCAAATCCCTCCTAAGGTACTTTGACTTGCCATTGATTTTTCTTGTCCTCAGAAAGCACTTTGCTGATTAGTGGTTTTTTTTTCTTTTTTTTAACTTGCAGCATATATCACTGATCAACTCTCAAGTTATTTTGAATATTGAGGGTAGTAGATACACGGTTAGTAACAATATAAATGACTATTGTTCTTGGATTTTTTTTCTTTTTCTCTGAATTATGCAGTTTTTTGGTTAGATTGATATGGTGAAAAGAGGACCAGGAAGTTATAGATTGAGAATGAATCAATCTGAAATTGAAGCAGAAATACATACTCTACGTGATGGGGGTTTATTGATGCAGGTACATATGTTGATTTATTTTTTTATCTTATAAAAACTACTGCTCTATGTTTCTCATAATTCACATCTCTACATAGTTGTCAATTTGTGAATCAATTTGAGAATAAGCTATAATAGTTACATTACATGAATTTTTAATTGAAATAATCCCTGTATAAGTATAAGACAAAGGAATAAGCATTTAGTGATGTTTAAACCAAAGCATATTAACGTTTAATTATGAGGAAATACCAACAAAAAGCTCTTTCTGTACAAGCGGCTGAGAGTAAGTTGTAGAAATTGTTATTGCAACTTCAAGTTGCAATAACTAAATAATCACTCTCACTTAAACCTTGTAATATGATTGTATTAGAATGTGATTTTGTGTGATTAGGGTTTACATAAAGAGGTGTTTATATAGAACACCATATTACAAGTCTAGTCCCTATACTATATCACTTAGTCTAATATTCCCCCGCAAACTGAGCTCGGGAGAGAGATTTAGGTTGAAAATATAAAAACATAAAACTAAAAAGATTGTTGGTCTTCTCCTTCTCCATCATGTTTTCATGCTTTCACCCGTCACAAGCCTTTTTTTTTTACAGCAATCGTAAATGGGCTTGTGAGGCCCAGCCTCAAAGGCCCAATCGAAACTACATTAGGAAAACCCTAATCTTCTTCCGGCCGTCACCACTTCGCCGGAGTTCTTCAACAACTAGGGGTTTGTTCCCCTTTTCTTCTCCCCGATTGCAGATCTGTATTTTTTTTTTTTGCAAACCTCGAATAAACGGAACTGAAAGCATTGTGACTTTCGCGAGGTGCACGTTGCCGGAAAAACGGTAACCGTTGTATGGTGGCGGCGACGGCGTCTAGAGCCAAGAAAACAAGTTGTATTTGCTAACCCTAGACGCGGGGAGGTGCTGCAGTGACGTACCTGTGGTGGCAGTGGCAGCATGGAGGCGGCGGGCTTGTGGCGTTGTGGAGCCACTGGTTGTGTAGTGGTGGTTCTTGGTTGTGTGGCGGAAAAAGGGTTTTGGATGGTGAAGGTGTGGTGGCGGCGGCTAGGGTTCCGCCATAGGTGGAGGCGGCAGTGGTGGTTGACGGCGGCAGTAGGAGTGGATAGAGAAGACTAAGCGCGGTTGTTTGGTGGTGGTGGGCAGGGCGGTGGCGGCGGCCGACCGCCCCTCCGGCGATGTCTCCGGTGACTAGCTCTGATACCAACTTAAACCTTGTAATATGATTGTATTAGAATGTGATTTTGTGTGATTAGGGTTTACATAAAGAGGTGTTTATATAGAACACCATATTACAAGTCTAGTCCCTATACTATATCACTTAGTCTAATACTCTCAAAAACACATTCAAACACCCTAACTACAAATTAAAAATTTTAAAATAACCGGACTTTTTTATGGATACATAATTTGCTTCATAAATCAGATCAAAAGACCATATTTTTGACAACTATGCATATTCGTCATATTCTTACATGCAATTTACACATTCGTTTGTTACATGCCATAACATATTAATATATATGATTTATTATTTGTTAATTTCATATTATAGTTGGATGGGAATAGTCATATTATATACGCAGAGGAAGAAGCAGCTGGCACTCGCCTCCTAATTGATGGACGGACTTGCTTGCTTCAGGTGCCAACAATTACAATTTTTTTTAATTATTTTTTTATTTTTATTTATAATATAAAGGTTTCAATTGTGATCCATTTCCTTATGAACGGGCTGATTCAAGTTATTTTTTGTGTCTAACCGGTGAAATAAAAGAAAAGTAGCTTAAAAAGAAAGGGTCAATTGTAAAGTCGCCCAAGTGTATTTGTTATGCATAAAGTTATTAACCTCCTAAGTCATTTTATTAATTGAAGTTAGATTTTCTTGGAATAATACAAGTTCTTAATTCAGGATTAATTTCATATACATCCTTCTAAAAGTACAAGATTTCATATATATTCTTCTACATTTCATAATAATATAATATCATATTTACCCTTTCAAAACACTAAAAACATTATATGTATTCATTCCATAATAAGTAAAATATAGTTAGTTACTCGTAAAGTATGTTTAACTGAATAAAAATGGGAAAACAACAGTAAGTGAAATGTGAACCATCTCAACGCATAATGTCATCTTTGTTTATTCGGAGAAACAAATTGTTATATGCTATTTTTATTGTTTTGAGAAGGCTAAACAGGATACTATGAATTTGGAAGGATATAAATAACATTTTGAACTATTTAAAGGTTATATATGAAATTGTCCCTATAAAAAAATTAGTTTGTTAATGAAATAACATACTTATTTAATTTATATCTTGCCCATTTTGACACCTCTACTAATTACCTGCTAAATTTGGATCAATTGTTTCTAGAATGATCATGATCCTTCCAAATTGGTGGCAGAAACACCATGCAAGCTTCTAAGATATTTAGTCTCAGATGGTAGCCATGTTGATGCTGACTTACCTTATGCTGAGGTGGAAGTTATGAAGATGTGTATGCCACTTCTTTCACCGGCTTCTGGAGTTATACAATTTAAAATGTCTGAAGGTCAAGCCATGCAGGTTAGATTAAAAAATATCCTCTTCATATTTAAAGTTTAGAGAAATTTCACATACGTTTTATGACCATCCATTGAATTTACTTGGCACTTGGCATTTCAAAAAAAAAAGAAAGAAAAAATTGTCACATGTTTCATTGTTTTGTTAATGAATTTTGGGCAATTGCCAAAAAAAAAAATCTATATTTCGCTGAATTCGTACATAAGTCCTTGGACTTTAACTTTACATGATTAAATCCCTAAATTTCAAAAAATGTTCTTTTATTTAGTTTATGTTAAAAAAAGATGACCTTTTCGCTAAATTTTGAAAAGTCGAGGGACTTAATCATGAAACAGGGGTATTATGTTAATGGTAAAAGTTCAGGAACTTTATCGTTATGTTTTAAATATTGAAGGGTTTTATCATGCAAAAAGAGAGTACAAGGACTGATATGGGATTTCAGCAAAAGTTTACTTGTGATTTGTAAAGAAATATTTACGTCATCTTTTTTTTTGAACATTGACTACGAACTTTCATGTTTTCTTGACGAATTTTTCTATTGATTGATTTGTTGAAATATTTTAGTTGGCATTTCGTTGCAACCTAATCGTCGTTCTTGTGCAAATCGTACATGTGAACCATGCATTATTTATTTATTTTTTTTTTGAACAATATGAACACCATTATTTGTAGGCTGGTGAGCTTATAGCAAGGCTTGATCTTGATGACCCATCAGCCGTAAGAAAGGCAGAGCCTTTTAATGGAAGTTTTCCTGTTCTGGGCCAGCCAACGGCCATGTCAGACAAAGTTCACCAGAAATGTGCTGCAACTCTAAGTGCTGCTCGAATGATTCTTGCAGGCTATGATCACAACATTGATGAAGTAATCTTGTTTTTTATTTCTTGTTTTTGGCTTTCAAAAATCCCGTATGAATATTGTTCTTAATCAACTTAGCGCAACTTTTTGCAGTGGTTACAATTTTAACCCATTTATTTTTTAATGGGCCAATTCTGTTTATGCTTTATCTCTAACTGGTCAAACACGCAAAACCAAAAAATCCCTTAAAAGGTAATGGGTCAAAGTTGCCCAAAGTGTATTTTTATTACATAAACCTCCTAAATCATTTTATCGAAAAATTTGATTTTTTTAAATAATATAAATTTTGGAATCATCTGAGGTGCTAATTATGTAATTTTTGGACAGTCAAACCAACCTGACCCACTTTGACCAACACAAAATAACTTGGTTTTCCATACTTGTTTTGACCCATTACCAATCCACCAAGCCATTTTTTTGCCACCATTAACTTAATTCTTTAAAGAGCTTACTTTCTATAATTGTTTGTTTATTTTTAACGTGTTCAATCTTTGGTTTTAGGTTGTACAAAACCTGCTTCTTTGTCTAGATAGTCCTGAGCTTCCTTTCCTTCAGTGGCAAGAATGCTTTGCAGTTCTAGCAAATCGACTTCATAAAGATCTAAAAAACAAGGCAAATTAACGTCTTATACTTATCTTGTGTTTTCTTTTAAATTTATTATTATAACATTTCTTGCTAATTTTCAATTGTTGTATATACAGTTGGAATCGAAGTTTAAGGAGTACGAAGGAATTTCCATCCAGCAAGCTATCGAATTCCCTGCCAAAGTATTACGGGGCATTCTAGAAGTTAGTTTCTGATCGAATACTTCTTTTTTTATTTTCTTTTTTCATATTTAAATATTTAATTTATTTGTAATATACTTTTGTAATGTTTTTCCATAGACCCACCTTGGATCTTGCTCAGAAAAAGAGAAAGTTGCCCAAGAAAGACTCATTGAACCATTAATGAGTCTTGTTAAGTCATATGAAGGTGGTAGAGAGAGTCATGCACGTGGGATTGTTCATACACTTTTTGAAGAATATTTATCCGTTGAAGAATTATTTAGTGACAATATTCAGGTGCTTTCTTTATGTATTAATTTTATATCCTTTTAACTTTTTTTTAATATGATATTTATCCTTTCAAAACACTAAAAATTTTGAACTACTAATTTCTTTGTTCATTCAGTGAAACATGTTACAAGTAAATACGATATTTTTTTTAATATGATATCATGAAATGTAGAAGGATATATTCTAAAATTTCGAACTTTTAGAAATATTTTTTAAATCTTTATTGCATTACAAAACATACAGTATATTTTTTTTCAAAGTTTGCACATGCATACCCTGACTTTAAAGTACATTTTGTATATAAATATTAAAACATAATCCTTTGCTTTCAGGCTGACGTTATTGAACGTCTTCGACTCCAATACAAGAAAGATCTCTTAAGGGTTGTGGACATCGTGCTTTCTCATCAGGTATATATATTTTCTTACGCGGCAAAATGGGGGTGTCGGATTGACATGAAAGTCCAAAACACAATTTGTCTGATTTTTTTTAAATACATAGTGTGTCAAAATGAAAACAAAGTTTTTTATTATTTCTGTACTAATTTAATTTTTTGAACAAAATGATTTAGAAGGTATTAAGTATTAAAAACTACAATTTGGGAAACTATTGAAAGTTTCGTTTTAAGCTTTTCTTTTTATTTTGCCTGTATGATCCCCACCTCTTGTCTTTTTTTTTTGTTTGTGTTACTCTTCTTAATGTTTAATTTAAACAACCAATAATTAAGGTTCATACAGGGTGTTAGGAGTAAAAACAAGCTAATACTAAGATTGATGGAGCATTTGGTTTACCCTAATCCGGCTGCTTATAGAGAGAAACTCATACGGTTTTCTACACTGAACCACACAAATTATTCTGAGGTCAATATCGTCATTTAACTTGCTCTATTAGTAATTTTTAGGGAAATTTCCTATATATATGCCCTCTTAAAGCACTAAAATATATCATACATGACCATTCCATATTGAATAAAATAATATCTTTACTTATAACATGATTTATTTGTTTATTTAATGAAACAGACCATTTACTAACTGATAAGTTTCATCTATTATAAAATGGATAAGTATGATATATTCAGTGTTTTGAAGGGGTGGATGTGATATTATGAAATCGAGAAGTATATATATACTTCTGAATATCATAATATCATATTTACCCTTTCAAAACACTACAAGTAACATATTTACCCACTCCATCTTAAATAAAACAAATCGGTATTGATAACATTCTATTTCACTTAATAAAGAAATAAGAAATCAACATTCTATTGTGAATCTTCTAGAAAAGTAATGATTTTTAGAAGAAAAATGTTCTTATTCATTTATTTAATGAAACTATTTTATTCACTACAGAATGGACAAACATGATATTTTTAGCATATGAATGGGCAAAGATATCATAAAAATTTGAAAGATATATAAGAATCTTTTAGAATGATGTCTATATTAAATGGTCACCATTTTCTGTTTTTTTGGTGTAAACTAATTTCTGCTTCTTGATTATTATTAATAGCTAGCATTAAAGGCAAGTCAATTGTTGGAACAAACTAAACTAAGTGAACTTCGTTCAAGTATTGCTAGAAGTCTTTCGGAACTAGAAATGTTTACCGAAGAAGGTGAAAATATTGATACCCCTAAAAGAAAAAGTGCAATTAATGAAAGAATGGAGGATATTGTGAGTGCTCCATTGGCGGTTGAAGATGCCCTTGTTGGTCTTTTTGACCATAGTGATCACACCCTTCAAAGGCGTGTTGTTGAGACCTATGTTAGAAGATTATATCAGGTATAATATTGATTTTTCTCATAAAAAAAAAAACTCTCTGAGTCCAAATTTTACTGTCCAAAAAATCTCAATTTAAGATATATATAAAACTAATTTACTTTTTAGTTAATAGAATGCCAATTTTACCCTAGCATTTGAGTTATTGTTTACTTGGAAAAATTACTACTATCTGCTCCCAAAAGTGGGCAATTTATTTGTGAAAACTAAAATAGTAATTTGGACAATAAAATAGTAATTTTGGCAACAAGATCATAACACTTTGGCAAGATCAAAAGGTAGTTTCATGTGTTTTAACTAAGTTGTGATTTCATTTCACAAGAAGATCAAAGCGCTTCTGGCTGAACTTTTTCTTCAAAAAATGTTTATATTTCTTTTGAAAAATAAGTTGAAATTTCAAAGTATAGTTCAGTAAAGTTAAATGAGCGATGCCAGATACTGTTTTTCCTTCAATTCTGGTCTTGGTCTTATATTACAGTTAATATTCAGAAACTGTACATGCAATTGGATTAAAATGTTTGATTATTATTAAAACGTCTCCAAAACATGTGAGTAATGATTTGCAATGATAAACAATGGGCAAACGAGTAATTTTACCTTGAATCTATCTATTTTCAGCCATATCTTGTGAAGGGGAGTGTTAGAATGCAATGGCACAGATCTGGGCTTATTGCTTCATGGCAATTCATGGAAGGGCATATTGAGGAATTGAATGCTTGTGACCATGAAACGACCGAAACACCCTTGGTTGACAAGAAATGGGGAGCTATGGTTATTATCAAATCTCTTCAATTTTTGCCTGATGTGATAAGTGCAGCACTTAAAGAAACGCCTCATAATATTCATGGTTCAAGTCAAAATGGGTCAGCGGCCCCTACTAACCATGGTAATATGATGCACATTGCATTGGCCGGCATCAACAACCAAATGAGTTTGCTTCAAGACAGGTATGTGTAACACGAAAACGATACCATCATACCTGCCATGATAATGTCATTTCATTTTTAAAAAGGTATGTTTGATGGTATACTATATAACTATAAGTTGGTGCCCAAATATACTTTATGTTGACTTATTATGTGGTCAACTGCAGTGGGGATGAGGATCAGGCTCAAGAGAGAGTCAACCGGTTGGCAAAAATACTTAAAGATAAAGAAGTAAGTTTGAGCCTCAAAAACGCAGGATATGAAGTTATAAGTTGTATAATACAAAGAGATGAAGGTAGGGGCCCAATGAGACACTCATTTCATTGGTCAGAAGATAAACATTATTATATCGAAGAGCCATTAATGCGCCATCTGGAACCTCCATTATCGATTTATCTTGAACTGGTTTGTACTCATAACATCCTTCAGTTTGTTATATTTCTTTAAATAATAATGTTAAGTACAAATGTCAGTAAATAGTGGCATCCCCCTTCACCTATATCCAACCGGGATGCCACATCAGCTATTTTACACAACTGGCATGCCTTTTGGTTGACCTGAAAGGTTCAATACATTGAAGCATAATTACACAGTGTATCATTTAGTGTCGGAATTATTGGTGACACAGCAAAATTGAAATGCAAGTTATAGCATGTTTATGCATTATAAATATCTTCTCTTTTCAGGATAAACTTAAGGGCTACGAGAATATAAAATACACTCCATCACGTGACAAACAATGGCACATGTACACAGTTGATGCAAAACCACTTCCTTTCCAAAGAATGTTTCTTAGAACACTTGTAAGACAACCAACAAAAGAATGGTTTTCACCCTCCGGATACCAAGGTTCAGAAGTTGCGGGCCCACGATCTCAGTTGACTTTATCTTATACATCAAGGAGTATTTTGAGATCTTTAGTGACTGCTATGGAAGAATTGGAACTTCATGTTCATAATGCTACTGTAAAGTCTGATCATGTTCATATGTACCTCTATGTATTGAAGGAACAGCAAATCAACGATATCGTTCATTTCTCTAAGTAAGCATTCATCTTTTTACAGTTATAATCATAAAAATGTTTGCGCTTATAGCATGCAAAACATAGAAGTATAGAGTTTGTATACTCTTCAAACTGTAGACAAATTTTATGTTTCTATAAGCTTGCAAGTGCCAACTTTTTCCCCTATGACATAGACATAAATATTCAAATGTCCTTTTGTATTTCTCCACGCTTATAAATAAAAATATTACACTCTTTTTTTACACTATGTAGAAAAAAGCACTTGCAAATCACATATATATATGGATTGTTTTATAACAGTTATAAGTTGTGTACAGGAGTGTGGATGTAGATTCCGGGGCTGAAGAAGGCGTGCTTGAGGAACTTTTGGTGAAGTTGGCTCGTGAAATTCACTCTATGGTTGGTGTAAAAATGCACCGGTTAGGTGTTTTTGAGTGGGAGATTAAGCTTTGCATGGCGTCTTCTGGTCAAGTCAATGGTGCATGGAGGGTTGTGGTCACGAATGTGACCGGTCATACCTGCATTGTACATGTAAGTTGTTAAAAAAATGGAATTTTAGTCATTTCACCACATTGTTACTTAAAGTCAAGTCAGTTCTTAGAAATTTTTGTTTGCTGTTTCAGGTGTATAGGGAAATTGAAGATAATGTTAAACAAAAGGTGGTTTATCATTCTACCTCGGCATCAGGCCCGTTACATGGTGGACCTGTGAACACGCCGTCTCAGCCTTTGAAATTACTTGATCAAAAACGTCTTCTGGCTAGGAAAAGCAATACTACTTACTGCTATGACTTTGTGCTGGTAAAAATTACTGTTTTGCCCTTTCGAGTTTTCATGGACCCTTGTATTTTTAAATACAGAAGCACTCGTTCTTATTGATCATGCTTGTATTTGCAGGCATTTGAAGCAGCCCTTGCGAATATCTGGTCATCAATACTCCCTAATAATAGCAGGCCTGAGGGTAAACTTGTAAAAGAGACTGAGCTCATGTTTGCTGACCCGGTAGGTTCTTGGGGTACCCCACTTGTGCCGGTAAACCGTGAGCCGGGCCAAAACAATGTGGGCATGGTGGCTTGGACTATGGACCTCTGTACACCCGAGTTTCCTAACGGAAGGACAATTTTGGTAGTTGCAAATGATGTCACATTTAAAAACGGGTCATTCGGCCCAATTGAGGACGCGTTTTTTGAGGCGGTCACTAATCTGGGTTGCTCCAAGAAACTGCCCTTAATCTACCTGGCGGCAAACTCAGGAGCTCGTATAGGGGCTGCTGAGGAGGTCAGATCTTGTTTTAGAATCGGGTGGTCTGATGAATCAAACCCCAATTCAGGGCTCCAGTATTTGTACCTAACCCCCGAAGATTACATTCGTATTAAATCGTCAGTAATTGCACATGAAATCAGTCTTGAAAGTGGTGAAAAGAGATGGGTTATTGATACAATTGTGGGGAAAGAAGATGGATTAGGGGTTGAGAATTTAAGTGGTAGCGGGGCAATTGCAGGCTCGTATTCAAAAGCGTATAAAGAAACTTTTACATTAACATACGTGACAGGACGAACCGTAGGGATTGGTGCTTATTTAGCCCGTTTGGGTATGCGGTGCATACAACGGGTTGATCAACCAATTATTTTAACCGGATTTTCGGCACTAAACAAACTTTTGGGCCGAGAGGTTTACAGCTCGCAAATGCAACTCGGTGGGCCAAAAATTATGGGAACAAATGGTGTTGTTCATTTAACGGTTTCTGATGATCTTGAAGGTGTTTTGTCGATCTTGAATTGGTTGAGTTTCGTTCCGCCTTATGTTGGTGGTCCGCTTCCTGTTTTGGCGCCTGTGGACCCTGTGGACCGGCCCGTTGAGTACCTGCCTGAGAACTCATGTGACCCTCGGGCGGCTGTTTGTGGGATGGTGGATGGAAAATGGGTTGGTGGGATTTTTGATCGAGACAGTTTTGTGGAGACGTTGGAGGGTTGGGCAAGGACAGTGGTTACGGGCCGGGCCAAACTTGGTGGGATCCCAGTAGGAGTTATTGCTGTGGAGACACAAACTGTGATGCAGATCATACCCGCGGATCCTGGGCAGCTTGATTCACACGAACGGGTGGTCCCACAAGCGGGGCAGGTGTGGTTCCCAGATTCTGCTAGTAAAACGGCTCAAGCTATCATGGATTTTAACAGAGAAGAGCTCCCACTTTTCATTATGGCCAACTGGCGGGGGTTTTCAGCGGGCCAACGAGACCTTTTTGAAGGGATTTTACAAGCGGGATCGACAATTGTTGAGAATCTTAGAACGTATAACCAGCCTGTTTTCGTTTACATCCCGAAAACTGGTGAACTTCGTGGTGGGGCCTGGGTGGTTGTTGATAGTCGGATTAATTCAGACCATATAGAAATGTATGCAGAAACCACCGCAAAAGGAAACGTTCTTGAACCCGAAGGAATGATTGAAATAAAATTCCGAAACAAAGAATTGCTAGACTGTATGGCCCGACTTGACCCTCAACTCCAAAATCTAAAAGAAAAACTTAAAGAATCGAAATACGATCAAACAATCGCCAACCAGATAAAAGCCCGTGAGAAACAGCTTTTACCAATATACACTCAGATGGCTACAAAATTCGCTGAGCTGCATGACACATCGTTCAGGATGGTGGAAAAAGGGGTGGTGAAAAAGGTGGTTGACTGGAAAGTTTCTCGGTTTTTCTTCTACAAAAGACTCAGGCGTAGGCTCGCCGAGGCTTCTTTAATTAGTAGCAGCCGTGACGCTGCTGGTGGCACGCTTTCCTACAAGTCTGCTTATGATATGATTAGGAAGTGGTTTTTGGAGACGAAAAGCGAAGAGTTATGGGTCGACGATGATGCTTTTTTCACATGGAAAGATGATCCGAAGAATTACACCAACAAGTTATCTGAGCTACGTAAACAGAAGGTTTGGAATCAGTTATTGAAGATGGGTGGTTCAGCGTCGGATCTGGAAGCTTTACCGCAGGGCCTAGCTGCAGTTTTGCAACAGGTAATTAATCCTGATTACTTAAAACACCATTTGCAAACACAATGGTAATGTTTTGTTATGTTGCAGGTGGACCCGGCGACCAAAAGTAAGTTGATTGAACAACTTCGGGCAGTAGTTGATTGTACATTATGATGCGGAGTTGAGAATATTTATTTTTCATAACATTCCTCCTATTCATCAAATGACAGAATTCAAATACAAATTAGTTTGGTTTCTTCTTCTCTTTCCGCATCAGTATCCGCTCCAAACACATCTTCAAATGCAAATCGAATCGTGTAAATATTAAGGGTACATACATACTTTTTAAGATGATCTGCTTTGTGACCCGTACATAGTATGCATTGTCATAGAGCTAGCTGGCTGGCTAATGAGACAAGTTTAGAATTTCAACTTATGGAATTAATTACACGGTGCTTTACCCAGATTTCACTTATGGCCCCTAGGAATAGGAAACTACAAGTTTGGCCCAATAGTTTGTACGATTGTATCACCCATGGCCCATGGGTTGGATATCCGTTAAGTAAGTGTAAAATGCCCAAAATACCCCTTACATTAAAAAAAATTAAAAAACAAATATTATAAATCATAAAACCCATCCCAAACACCTCCTTTCTTCATCCCCAAACTTCCATCGTCCTCCACCACCACACTTCATCCCCAACCCTCGTGAAGCTTTCTTCTTCCGCCATCGCCGCATCCGTTCTCGCTGCATCCACGGCAGCTCTCTCCTCGCATTTCAGTTCCTATCTCCAGCTAAATCAGGTTTCCCCCAAATTTTTAATTTTTTTGGATTCTATCGAGTTCATTTAGTTAGCTAGAGAAGATGAATGCAACGATTGGTGTTGTTTTACAGGAATTGAGATGGAGAAATGGCGGGGAAACCGGTTCAGAAAAGGAGAAATTCAAATACAAATTAGTTTGGTTTCTTCTTCTTGTGTTTTATTTTTCATAATTTGTACATATGTTTGTGTCGATTGTTTAATCGATGCGTCGTTCCATGAAGTTGCTATATAGGCGACGGCAAAACACAGGAACAAGGGTTACGAAACCTTAATCAAAGTTCAAATTCTATTCATCTTGATTTTTTTTTTAATTCAATCTTGTGATTACCGATTCTCGACAATAATTGGTATCAGACCTTGGATTTATACAATCCTCGTTCTTAAAGGAAATCTTACTCAGATCATACAATCAAGAATTTGCATCTGTCCCAAAGCAATATTGTCTGTTTGGAACCGAAAAAACCACAAATCCTTGTTCATTATTCTCAATTTCATAAGGAGGCCGAGAATTAGAAAGCAAGGAAAGAAGAAACTAGACTTGATTTTGATTATCACCAATGAGTTCTTGAGAAGAAAATCGTGAGAGAAGTCTGATTAAATATCAAGTTTGGAAGTTTGTAGTCAAGTCTTGTTGCAACTTTGATTCAACAAAGGAATTAAGTAAGCAATACAAGGTAGAATCACGTAAAGAGATATCAATGTTTACAGGTTTGCAATTTCTAAATTGAAATCTGAAATTTTGTTTTGGTTAGAATCCTAGAAACCTTGATGATTAGGTTTTAGGATAAACTAGTTTGATTTCTTGATTAATCATGAGAGAGAGAGACATTACAAACCCTAGATTTTTTTCTAAGAAATCATGTTAAAGGATTCCCCTAAGAGTTCTGGTACTATAATACAATACAAGGAAGTAGGATCCCTACCCACTTCCAAAATCATGTATTAAAATCCACAAATTATACCATATGGGCTATTCGAATAAAGACCATACTAGAAGCAAAAGGTCTTTGAGAGATGATTGAACCCACTACAGAAACCTAACCTGATATCAAGAAAGACAAAACTGCAACCGCCTAACTATTTCAATCATTATAAGAAGATCAAATTCTAAAAGTTGTAAAGTGCAAAAGAAATATGGGACACGTTGAAGTGTGGATCGAGTACAACTTCGGGCATACTTCAAACACTTAAATTAGAATTTGAGATGTTGGTAATGAAAGAAGAAGAAAAATCGATTCATTCACTACAAAGTTGACTAGTATTGTCATTAGGGCTAACAGCCTTGGATCAACATTTGATGAACCAACTTTAGTATGAATGTTGCTAAATTCTGTACCCGATAGATTCATGCAAATGGTTACATCCATTGAACAATATTCTGATCTAGACACCATGACTCTAGATGAAGCAATTGGAAGATTAAAAACCTTCGAAGAAAGAATAAAGTTCAAAAGGGGTAGACAAGTTGACAGTCAAGACAAGCTTCTATTCACGCAACATGACAACAACCGTGGACAACACTTTGGAAACCGTGAGCGAGGCCAAGAAAAATTACAACAATAGAGGTGAAGGACACACCTCTTATGAGTCAGAAAGAACCAAAAGAAACGATAGCAAGCAAACCACAACGGGTATAAAAGAAAATCGCAAATCACTTGCTACAAATGTGGGAAAGTTGGGCACTATGCTTATGAATGCTCAAATAGGAAACACAAGAATGTTTAGTCACTTCTGGTCAAAACAAAAGAAGATGAACCTGCACTGTTGATGTGCCTAGACACCAAAGAGAAAGGTATAAAATCGGTCGTATGATATGATCGAAAGCAAAGTTCGTGTGAACCATCGTGTGAAGCAAAATTCGTGTGAAGCAAAGTTCGTGAGAAGCAAGTTGTGTGAAGCATATCAAAGCAAAGAATCAAGACACATGAAGAAATCAAGATTAAGGAACAAAGTCATGTGAAGTTAAGCATTGATACGATCAAGTAAAGACATTTGTGAAAGATCAAGGATAAAAGAATCCGTGTGGAGTAGTAAGCATGGAACTAGAGCAGTAAAGAGAAGCTCAAACTTGGATCAACAATTAGGGGGGGTGATTGTTAGCCTTATAATCATTGACCTAAGTTTGAATAGAAATAAAGTCATGGGTCATTTATGTAACTAATAGAAAGTATAGTGTAGAGTCAATTGTGTAAATTATAATTAGATTAAGTGTCTTTGTGCCAAGAATGAAAATTCAAAACTGATTGTACGTATGTTTGTGTCGATTGTGTAATCGACGCATCGTTCCATGAAGTCGCTATATAGGTAACGACAGAACACAAGAACAAGGGTTACGAAACCTTAATCAAAGTTCCAATTCTATCCATCTTGATTTTCTTGTTAATTTAATCCTGTGATTACCAATTCTAGGCAATAAATTTTGTATGGGTCAAAACGGCTTTCAGTTTCGTGTCAAGACGGGTTGTTTTCTTGAAAAAATGTAAGATATCAAATGACTAAAATTAGCAAAATAAAAAAGAAAATAATTAATTAATGCCATAATGCATATCTAAATAAAAAAAATCATCTTTCTTGAATACAGATATTGCTTACAATTCACAAATGTGCAAGAGTTAGGAAGAAAACACACAACCAGTTACGCAACATAAAAGTAAAAAAAAAATGAAGGTTAAAAGCTAATCAATTTCCGATGGATTCTTGTAATAAATGAAAGTTGAAACCAAAAAACAAGAACATTAACTTAGAGTTTTTTTTTTTTTTTTCTAAAATAATGTTTGTGGAAAACTTATTTATCAATTACCGATCTACCAGAGGGGGATAAGCAGGGATGGTTGGAGGTGGAGATACAACGGCGGGTGGCGGTGAAATGGTGTCAGCTCTGGTGATGTTATTGATATCAGATAATGTTAAAGACTAAGCATCGCTTTGCAGATAGAAGCATGGCGATCTGTCAGAGGGGGAGAAGCAGGGATATTTGTAAAATAATACAACTTTGTAGATGTTCCTTTGCCGTATTATATCATTTTCTTTCTTCTCCATGAGCAATGTTAAAGACTTAAAGACCTTCATATTACTTTTCTTGTTTATTATGCTTTTCCTTCTGTTTAATGTTTATGTTTTTTTTTGTGTATGTATATACAGTTAAAATTTGATTTAAAAATATTACCGGAGAAGTTACCGGCAGTGATGTTGTTGGTGTCGGAGAAGTCCCCGGTGGCGGTGGTGGAGTTTCGATGAAGAAGGGCCGAAAAGGGTGGGGGGATGGTTTGCATCAAATTGTTTTATTTTTTTATTTTATAATAGTAAGGGTATTTTTGTCATTTAAAAAAACTAACTGAAAAATCTAACGTGTGCTAGTCTAAAGGTTATAATTTGATACAAACCATATACATAAAGGGTGTCCAACATAATTAGTGAACATTAAGGTCCGAAGGTGTAATTTGATATATACATAAAGGTTGTTTTCTGTAATTTACTCAATCATATATTAAAAAAAAATAACTAGCATATAAAATATAAGGATATGTCATTTTCTGTAAGTAAACACACAAATGTTAAATACAATTTTATTTATTTAAAATTACAAAAGTGCTATCAACCTTTAAGAAGAGTAAAATTGGTGACAACTTCTAGAGGAAAAAACTAACTAAAAGAGAGATTATATCATGATTATTCAAGTACCAAAGGTAATAATCATTTACAAGTCTTTTTCGCTCAATAAAGCTAAATATCAACTCAAACATGTAGACTTAGGCTATAAATCATGTTAAAAAAACATCTTTTATGTATTTATCGATTTTTTTTATTTATGGAAGACTTAAGGAATTCCTTTTGGTTTCTAGGTGGATTTTGAACTCGTAATGATTTCTAGGTAGTTCACTACTTGGGGAGTGGACTCAAGCAAATATGATAGGAGTTCACTGAGGTGGCAAGCGAATTGCATGACTTCACTGACGTGGCAAATTAAGGCAGTTCGCGTTTAGTGAAGTTATGCAATCCATTTGCCACCTCACCGGATTCACCAAGTCTGTTTGCCACCTCAATGGATTCATCAAGTCCGCTTGTCACCTCAACGAACTCTTGTTAGATTTGCTCGAATATGCTCTCAGGTAGTGAACTACCTAGAAACCATTATGAATTCATAATCAACCTAAAAATAGAAGGAATTCGCTAAGTCCCTGTAAATTCAAAATATTCATATTTATCCAATTAAAATTATATAAGATAATAAGGAATGAATAGTTGTCTCGTATTTGAAGCAATATCTATAGACTTACATAGTTCAATTCCTTCAATTAATGTATCATATAACCTACAAATTATTTGTAACAATTAACAAGTCACACCTGATTCATAAACAAAAGTAATAATAAAGCCAACTTTACTTGAAAATAACACTTTTAGAATACACATTTGAATTTGCTAGTTGGGTTGTGGTCCTTTGCGTTATTTGAACTCATCTTATTTGCTTTAAGATAAGCAAGAAGCTGATCAAAATTGATGATATAACATTCAAAAGAGATATATATTTTCTATAAACTCTAACAAGAAGTCATTTTTAAAGATACTTGATAGGAAATTTAAACTTTCAAATACTATTTATGCTCACATTTTATAGAATTAATGATATAAAAACAATATTGATTTATGAAAAACAAATTAAATATCCATTTATATAGGAGCCAGGAGGTGAGTGCATTGGGATAGAGAAGGACGCAAACATTCTTGTGGGGCAATATATTCCATCTGGTCACCAATTGCCCATCATTACACCTTTATTAATTGTCACATGATTGTATTGAACAATGGCATGATGTTTTCGAAGGGACATTATTTGAGTATGGTAGATTGGATTTTTCTGTTTATTTTATAACGAATAATAAGAAAATATATAAATACAACACGTAAACACCAGAAAAATCAAACAGAAGAAGGAACCAATTCGACTGTTAGATATGTTTCCCTTGAAACAAATTTCACGTCTTGGCTTTTCTACAAAGTAAGTTAATTCTGAGTTTCCTTTAGATGCCACAATGTTTTATCACAGGCATCCATATGGATCATATCTTAAAAAAGTCAATAACTAGCATACTCTGACATAGCAAAACTAGTATAAATGGCGTATTTTATAAGAACACTGATTTTTTATTCATATATCTTAAAAGGTTTAGGCAGAAGCCTAAAACTTGTTACTTTGGGATTTGCCTACACTCAGTAGATTCCTTATTTCAATTTCTATAATTTAATTAAAAATAATCATTCACTAAATTTATTTCTCAAAAACCTCTCACATACATCTCATACATCTTTCTTAAAATTATGGGTAGTGAAAATATAATTTTTTTATGAGTTTTCCTAAATTTTGAGGATACGGATAGAAGTGAAGGTTCAAATGTGAGTGCTGACAAAAGGTTAAAACCTACAACGACACTATTTTTTTTTATCTCACTATAGGTCTTTAATTATCGACGACCTTACGATTTTTATTTTTTTATATAAAAGGGCTTGTTTTTTATAGAAGCTTCACATGGGGGCTCATCGTGGGTGGCCAGTGGGAATGGCGAGGTTTGACGAAGTTCGCCATTCACAGTGGCAAGGAAAGCTAATCCACGTGTGGTTTCACATGCCAAGAACCTCGCCTCACAGGCGAGGTATCATAATCTTTTGTCTTTTAGGCCTTAAAAGCTCGCCATTTATAATGGCAAGAAACTAGTATCGTCCATGTCAACTGCAAAAGCAAGCTGGTGGACGTAATAGTTTTTATCTTTTACCTACGAGAAGCTCGCCATTCCCACCAGCGAGGTTCTTGTTCTTGGTCAAACTAAGGTACAATTGCAGCTGGTGTCACACCCCTAAAATCCACTAACGGAGTTTTACCGTTTAGGAGCGTGACATAACAGGATCTCAGTCATTAGTTACGTTGAACGACTCTATATGAGTTTAATAAAAACCACTAGTATTGCTCATAGTCACGATGCAACACTAGTAATGAAAATACTGATTTAATGTAAGACTTGCGGAAGCGAAAAGTTAAATGAAAAACATGCGCCAAAACAGTTGCGCCAAAATAAACAATTCAAAGATAATTAAAATAAATAATTCTTGAGTTTGCAAATGATAGACTTCGTATGCATGCATGCCTTGGCTCGTGCTTGTACCTTAATTACCTGAGAAAACATGCTAAAACGTGTTAACACTAGGTTGGTGAGTTCACAGGTTTCAATGTTTGTAAAGTTTACTAGATAATACCATTTACAATTATATCATAGGTAGCTAACCTAGTACATGTTACTAAAGCGTTTCGACACCGAAGCTGACTATTTATGTTTGTACCGCCTCCCACCATGACTATCATCATCAATGGTGAATGTTTAGGTCAATGTTACACCCGTTCGACTACCTGTCGTGTTAGCGTGACTAACGCGGGTGGGGCTTGTCAATGCCCAGTAGTACTACTCAAGATTACCTCGCTAACCCATATACTAACAGTTCGATAAGTGAGAACTTTCATGATATGTTTGCGCTTAGTACACAAGTGATATAAAAGAAACGTAAGATCTAAATGTTCGTACCCATGTTTTCTCCCCCAAGTTTAAAACGTAAGAAAAAGGGGCCGTGAAACTCACCTTAGAGTATGTGCGAAAGAAAGCGAATCTAAAATGCTTGACGACTAACTGCCACCTATAAACACCGGTTTATAAGTGTATGTTTGTGCAAGTTGATACAAACTCTAAGTATCCAAACAATCCCATTGTTTAAGTGTTTGAAAAGAGTTTACAAGTTTGACCAAGTTTGACCCGACGACCCGTTGGTGACCCGATTAATGATTTAACGTTTGTTCAGTATAATACTTCTATATTATACACAAATGATCATGCTGTAACACTTAGCAACAAATCCTAATTGTTCTAATCAAACAAGCATGATTTCTAAAAATAGAAAGTTTCCAAAAATAGAAAGTTTCCAAAAATAGAAAGTTTCCAAAAATAGCTGGTTTCTATAAATAGCAGGTTTCTATAAATAGCAGGTTTCTATAAATAGAAAGTATGTTCGGGATTTGTGTCTCGTGAAATTTATCATTGTTAATATGCTTGTAAGACTACTATAACATGTTCAAGATCATCATATCACATAACCATTGCATAGAACTTAACATGTATATCACAATTCCATGTAAAGTTTCCATCTTTAGTAACCTATGACTAGCATGCGTGATTTCAAACACCTAACACGTTACAACAGGTTATTGTATCTTAACTAACATGTACCAATCATTAAACCATGTCATGCATGTCTAATTAGCAAGTTCTAACCATTTTTAACAATTAAAGTTTCCTTATTTGGAAAGTTCGCAAAACCGGGTTATGTATTTAAAATCTGATTTCACAATTCATGTCAACATGTATCAAGTAGTTCATAACCATCATCACATCATCCTAATCACGTCTAGCATGCAAAATAGGATACATAAAAAGTTTCCTCTTTTAGTAACTTGTCCATTACACGCTCAATTCACAAAATTAGCACGTCAAATCAATTCTAAATCTTTCAACTAATATAACTACAACTATATTAATCATAACCCACATCTAACATGCGATTTCTAAATATCACATAATAAAAAATATTCAATTCTCACCTCGTATGACAACTAGGGTTTCACATAATTTCATAAAATCATCCATACGACATAACAACATCAATCAATTAACCAATTCATTATTATATTTCAAAATCATCAAGTTTGGATAATCTAGGGTTTCGATCTCAAAAATAATAATGAAAAAGTGACGGATTTTTATAAAACAACTTACGTAGGAACGTTAGGAATGTCGAGAGGAGTCCAAATACGCGTTCAATTGCGAGATCGGAGATCGAACGGGGGTTCTTTGGCTTGCTTCTTCAATTCGGTCGAAGGTGAGGGGGTGAGGGTGAGGTCGACGGTTTCAAAAAAAGGGATTAGGGTTTAGATAATTTTTTTTTTCAAACTTTTATCTTTATCTTTTCCCTAATGGGTTTTTAAGATGGCCTGCGGGCTTAATTAAGGCCCATAAATCTATTTAATTAATTACTAACTTAATTAATAATTAAAACATTCCATTTTTATTTTTATAAAAACACTAACTTTTATAAAAATACTAAATACGATAATTACACGATAAACACTTACGAAAACGATAATATTCACATAATTCAGGAAATCACATAAAATCACATAAATTTCATAATTTATATTAAATATAAATTATTAAATGTTCATAATGTTAATTTCGATTAATCACCAACGTTCCGGGTTAGACTCGAGTGCGATCCGACGTGTGCGAACTAACTGACACATTTAATTAATCCTAATTAAATGCAACGTACGTGCGACTAACTGAGATAACTGAGTTTGTAACGAAAAATGTTTGAACTAACGAGGTTTGAGTTAACGGAGTTAACCTGAAATTTGCCGGATGTCACATCATTCCCTTGTTGAAAGAATTTTCGTCCCGAAAATTAAACGAAGTCCGTAATGTCTGAAACAAAAAGTTTAGGTTTGTCACATCATCCCTTTGTTGAAAGAAATTTCGTCTCGAAATTTAGTTAGTAACTTCCGTGTTTGCCGTTGAATGTTTGAACAGGTGAGGATACTTTTTCATCATCTGATCCTCGCGTTCCCACGTGAACTCCGGTCCACGCTACGAGTTCCAGCGAACTCTGACAATAGGTATCTTACTGCGCTTGAGTGTCTTGACCTCTCGGTCCATGATCTCAACGGGTTCCTCAATGAAACGTAGCTGTTCATTAATTTCCAACTCCTCGAGTGGAACTACAAGTGTCTCATCTGACAGGCACTTCTTTAGGTTTGAGACATGAAATACGTTATGCACTCCATTGAGTGTATCTGGTAGATTAAGTTGGTATGCTACTGGACCGATTCTTTTCTCTATCTCGAATGGTCCAACGTAACGCGGGTTTAGCTTTCCTCGTTTCCCGAAACGAATCACACCTTTCCAAGGTGAAACCTTTAATAACACTTTGTCACCCACTTGAAATTCTAGCGGTTTTCTGCGCTTGTCTACATAACTCTTTTGACGGTCACGAGCTGCCGCCATACGGTTTCGGATTTGCACTATTTTCTCCGAGGTTTCGTGCACAAGTTCAGGACCCGTAAGTTGGCTATCTCCAACTTCAGCCCAACAAAGTGGTGATCGACACTTTCTCCCGTACAAAGCCTCGAACGGTGCTGCTTTGATGCTCGTATGATAACTATTATTGTAAGAGAATTCCACTAAAGGCAAGTGAGTCTCCCAACTGTTTCCGAAATCGATCACACAAGCTCGTAACATGTCTTCTAGGGTTTGAATGGTACGCTCACTCTGGCCATCTGTTTGAGGATGGTACGTTGTGCTCATATCCAGGCGCGTGCCTAGAGCTTTCTGTAACGATTGCCAGAAACGTGAGGTGAATCGGGCGTCTCTATCGGAAATGATGGAGATTGGCACTCCATGTCGAGATACTACTTCTTTAAGGTAGAGACGAGTTAACTTTTCCATTTTATCGGTCTCTTTGATAGCAAAGAAATGAGCTGATTTGGTTAGGCGATCCACTATCACCCAGTTTGTGTCACATCCAGTAGGGGTTCGGGGTAATTTGGTTATGAAATCCATGGAAATCTGCTCCCATTTCCACATTGGTATTTCCGGTTGTTGGAGTAATCCGGATGGCTTTTGATACTCCACCTTGACCTTGGAACAAGTCAGACACTTGCTCACGTAGGTGGCTATGTCGGCCTTCATGTTCGGCCACCAATACAAAACCTTGAGATCGTGATACATCTTGTCGGATCCCGGATGGATAGAGTATCGGGATTTGTGAGCTTCATCCATGACTAGATCTCTTAGGTTTCCATATACTGGTATCCATATTGGTTCCGCGAAGTAACGAATACCATCTGTTTTAACCTCAAGTTGTTTCTCCATACCACGAGTGGATTCCAACGATAAGTTCTCCTCTTTCAAGGCTTCAAGTTGGGCATTACGGATCTGTTCGGGTAATCCTGTATGAATAGTGAGTTGTAATGCTCTAACCCGTCAGGGTTTGATTTCTTTTCTGCTTAGGGCATCGGCTACCACATTAGCTTTGCCCGGGTGGTACTTGATTGCACAATCATAATCGTTTAATAACTCGATCTAACGACGTTGACGCATGTTCAACTCTTTCTGCTCAAAAATATGATGAAGACTCTTGTGATCGGTGTAGATGGTGCACTTGGTACCGTACAAGTAATGTCTCCATATCTTGAGTGCAAACACCACGGCTCCTAACTCCAAATCATGAGTCGTGTAATTCTTTTCGTGGATTTTTAACTGTCGAGAAGCGTATGCGATAACCTTGTCGCGTTGCATCAACACACCACCTAGACCTTGGATGGAGGCATCGCAATACACCACGAAGTCATCTGTTCCCTCTGGCAGAGACATGATAGGTGCGCTACATAGTTTCTGCTTTAGTAGCTGGAATGCTGATTCTTGAGTCTCACTCCAATTATAGGGTTTATCTTTTTGGGTTAAGGAGGTGAGGGGTTGGGCAATCTTTGAAAATCCTTCGATAAAACGACGGTAGTATCCGGCCAATCCTAGGAATTGCCGAACTTAGGTTGGAGTTGTTGGTGCTGCCCAATTCTTGATGGCTTCCACTTTAGCTGGATCGACATGTATTCCTTTCTCATTGATCACATGTCCTAGAAATTGAACCTCGCGAATCCAAAAATCGCATTTGGAAAACTTCGCGTACAGCTGCTCCTGTTTCAGTAGTTCAAGAATCAAACGCAGATGCTCCTCATGCTCTTCCTGACTCTTAGAATATATTAGGATATCGTCAATAAAAACAATGATGAATTGGTCCATATAGGGTTTACACACACGGTTCATGAGGTCCATGAACACCGCGGATGCGTTAGTTAATCCAAATGGCATGACCAAAAACTCGAAATGGCCGTACCGGGTTCTGAATGCAGTCTTGGATATATCTTCATCTCGAACTCTTAGCTGATGATATCCAGACCTTAAATCGATTTTTGAGTAGAAACTTGACCCTTGAAGTTGGTCGAATAAATCGTCAATACGGGGTAGTGGGTAGCGGTTCTTGACTGTTACTTTGTTCAATTCTCGGTAATCAATGCACATTCGAAAAGTTCCATCTTTCTTTTTAACAAATAGGACTGGAGCTCCCCATGGCGATGAGCTCGGTCGGATGAAACCTTTATCCAACAACTCTTGCAGTTGAGTGGATAGTTCCTACAACTCGCTTGGTGCCAGTCTATAAGGTGCTTGAGCAATAGGCGCTGCTCCGGGTGTTAGGTCAATCTGAAATTCGACCTGACGATGAGGTGGAAGACTAGGTAGGTCTTCAGGGAATACTTCTGAGAATTCGCGAACGATTGGGATATCTTCTAACTTTTTCTCCTCGGTAGACTTGTCAGCAACAAGGGCCAGTATCGTGGTATGACCCTTACGCAGACACTTCTGAGCCTTCATGAAAGATATGATGCCCATGGCTGCACCACTTCTTTCGCCCTGAAAGATAGGATTTCTCCACTAGGAAGGGGTACACGAATGATTTTCTCACTACAGATGATCTCAGCTTGGTTTTCAGACAACCAATCCATGCCCACAATTATGTCGAAACTGCCAAGTGTAACTGGCATGAGATCGATGTCAAGTTTGTGACCAGAAAGTTCTAACTGACATCCCTTGAGAATGTGGGTTACCTCGATTACTTTACCGTCTGCTATCTCTACGGTATAATGGTGTTCTAATAAAGTTGGGTTTATTTCTAACTGACCACTAAGTTCTCTAGATATGAAACTTCTATCAGCGCCAGTATCAAAAAGTACAGAAGCATAATGATCGTTTAAGAGAAACATACCGTTCACCACGTTCCGATCATTCCGAGCTTCTCCCGATCCAATCACAAATGCTCGGCCCTTTGCACCATTTCCGTTGTTATTACCCTTTCCACCCTGATGGTTATTACCATTTCCATTTCCACCCTGATGATTGTTGCCATTCCCATTCCCGTTTCCGTTTCTCCTTAACTGCGGACAATCCTTCTTGAAATGCCCTTCCTTACCGCACTCAAAACAACCTTTGGGTGCGTTTCCAGGTGGTGTCTGTTTGTTCTGCAGATCTACTCTACAGTCTTTGGCCAAATGACCCATTTTTCCACACCGTTGGCAACGGTACCGGTCACATGATCCATGATGGTGAAAGTTACATTTATTGCACTTCGGGTACTTGCCATTATAAGAACCTTGATTCTGCTGAGAAGAGTTAGACTGATTGTTGTTCTTTGAAGGTTCAAGATTACGATGATGTTGTTGCTGTTGCTGAGAAGGTGGGTTTGACTGGAAGGTTTTGGGGAATGAACTGTCAAACTTCCTCTTGTTGTCAGCAGTCTTTGATAGTGTACCTCTAGGTGGTAGAGTGCCCTGAGCTACTGCTTGATCGGTTAGCCTGTGAGCCAACCTGATTGCTTGCTTGATAAGTGACCAAAGTTTCATGTATTAAAAGGTGTAATATGCTATATTTATGCAATTTGATATGTGGAATACAAAGGTTTTGTGTAGCCATGCATGTGCAGGTGTTGGAAGCATAAAGTATGATTTTGGAAGATATTAGGCGAGAGATGCAAGAGTCGGAAGAGACACGGAGAAAACGGGGCAAAATACAGGTCCAGCGTAAGCCTACGCCACCAGCGTAAGCTTACGCCCATCAGCGTAGGCCTACGCCTGAGCTTTTTCCTCACAGCAGCTTCCAGTGCCCCAGCGTAAGCCTACTCCACACCAGCGTAATCTTACGCTGGTTACGTTTTCTGGACGTGAATTTTGGGGGAAACAGCCGATTTTGAGGTTTAATTGGGGGTTTCTTCCCCATTATTTCGGATCATGACTTTTACCACAGTTCTTGGGGCGATTTTGGAGTTCTTGGGAGACGAGAAACATGATTCCAACATCGAATTGAAGATCGATACCCGAAAGATTGAAGGATTGAAGATGATTTCCACCACCATGAGCGGCTAATCCATCGGTAATCATTCCCGGGAGGATTGTTTGTAAGTTTTTAGGGTTTTATCATGTGCTAGCTTTGAGAAACAATTCTTGTAATCGTTTGATTTGAAACACTTGAATCTTTGTGTTTAGTATGGTTATGAACTCACGGGAGTCGATAAATTCTTGCACCATTGACCCCGTTAGATGATAATTGCTATGAACTTTGATTTATGTTGAATCTATTGATTAATCTAATTCTATATTGCATACATTTGTCTCGATTTCATTCGTGAATATTGTTTTACACTATTTGCCGATGATGAATGAATGTTGATGTTCTTGGTTAGATTTGGTTAATTAGATTTGAATAACCATTCGATTGTTTGAACTCAAATGTTGGTGTGATAATCCCTAATTATTTGTGAGCTTGAAACCCGGGTGTGATACCCTTTTTAATTATTGTTTACAACTTAAACCGTTTTGTTTGGTACTTGATTTGTTTGTTGAGTTTATAAAGTTTTCACTTAAATCATTGATTGTGTTTGGTCAGAAAGATCCGTTGTAACTTCATAATTTGCATTGTTAATTGAAGTTGAGCACCGACCACAAACTCTTCGTGGTTCGACACCCTTCTTACCCTAACTAGTTTAAGGTGACTAGGACACTCTATTTCTTTATCTTTGACCGGTCCCTTCGACACCGATCAAATTTTGGCGCCGTTGCTGGGGAATGTGTGCGCTTGGTGTTTTATTTTAGTTGACTCTGGTGACTATTTGTTACTTGTTTTGTTTAGTTAATCTTTTTCTATTTTTGTGTTACGCGTGGTGTTTGTTTGTGTGTGCAGGTGACAGATTAGCATGCGTACCCGTTCATCCGGGAGGACTTCACCGCTTGTATTTGAACCAGAAATTGAGAGGATAGCAAGGCAAAACCGAACCCAACAACAACAAAATTTACAACCTATTTCATCGGAACCATCATCCATGGATGGTCGAAGCAGTCATTCTGGAACTAGCATGAGAAATCGTGGCCCAACTCCAAACAGAGGCCCTATCCCTAACCGCCCACCAACTCCACCTCACCGAACCTCAACCCAAACCCCACCTATACCTATCAATAACAACCAACCCCGTGGGTCGGGTCTAGTTCAACAAAACCGACCCGTTAACATCCGTACCAATCCCACGTACCAAGGAAGAAGGGGACCACAACAAAATCAAACCCCTCCCGGAAACAATGAGAACGAGGGTTGGGAGGATGAAGATGGTGAATATTTTGGGTATGACGATAATGAAGATGTTGGGAATGGTGAAGGGTTTGGCGATTACGAGTATGAGGATGGTGAGAGGAGCCAATATGGAGAGTATAACGAGGGGCAAGGCTTTGGAGAGGAAGAAGAGGTGAATTATGTTCACCAAAGGGCGAGACAACCAATGGGTCGAACAGGTCGACCAAAGAGATTTGGGTATCCTCCTAGACAGGAAGGGCGGAGATTTAATGGGGGCTACAATAATGAAAACCGAAGACAACCGGTAGCCCCTATGGGTGGAGTTAATGGTCGTTTTCGACCGGCTATTTCGGAGAATGCTTCTCCAATTGTTCCACCAATTTCGGGAATGAGGAGGTTCAAGTCAAGACCGAATTACATCAACGTCCTTCCCCATTTTCATGGTATGGTCACCGAAGAACCATACACCCATTTATCCGAGTTTGCCGCCATCTGTAGCACAATTGGAGATGAGAATTTTGATCAAAGCGAAGTCAAACTTAGACTTTTCCAGTTTTCTCTAAAAGATCGAGCAAAGCAATGGTTCATCACATTGCCGGCCAATAGCATCCACACTTGGGATGAAATGCAACAAGTCTTTTTGGATGAGTACTATTCGGTTGCGAAGACAGATGACTCCCGAATTGAGATTCGGACCTTTCAACAACAAACGGGTGAGCCTTTACATGAAGCTTTTACACGCTTCAAGGAGTTGTTGAGGAAATGCCCCCACCATCAAATTGAGTTGTGGGAATTGGTAAAATGTTTTGTGGATGGTTTGACTCAAGAGGAGAGGAAGTACTTGAAGTCCACAAGTAATGGGACATTGTTGTCTAATCCCGAAGAAGATGATTGGGATTTCTTAGAAAGAATGAGCCAAAGTTCTAAAGCCGAGGCATCGGCTAGCCGAAGAGCCAAACACGTAATTTCTAAGTCCGTCCCGGATTATGATACAAAAGAAAGGTTAGCATCTATGGAGAGAGAACTGGCATTGCTGAGGAAAGGCGAAAAGAAAGAAGTAGCGGGAGTAAAAGCTCGATTCGACGTTTGTGAAGATTGTGGAGATATAGGCCACAAAACAATGGAGTGCCCATTTCAAGAAGGGAGGCAAGAAGAGGTGAATCAAGTATATGGTGAGAGGAAACAATATGACATGAACTCAAACACCTATCATCCGGGGTTGAGAAACCATCCTAACTTCAAGTATGGGAACGCTGCAAACCAAATGAACCCCAACTTTCAAGGTGTGAATCAAAACACCTCATCAACCTCATATCAACCACGTCAACAAGGGAACTACAATTCAGGTGGTTATCAAAGGGGTTCCTATAACAATAACCGGAACACAAATTACCCCCCAAGGAATTACAATCAAGATCACCAACAACAAAATGGGTCATCAGGGGGAGATGATGCGGTTAACTCAAAGTTAGATGCACTATTAGAGATGATGAAAGAATCAAAGAAGGAGAATGAAGTGAGGGACAAGTCGTTTGTGGCATTGGAAAGACAAGTGGGTCAAATGGCCGAAGAAATATCTTTGCTAAAGCAAGGTGGAGGGAGGCTACCGAGTAACACTACATTAAACCCGCAACATCAAGGATCGAGTTCAACCAATGCAAATGTAAGTAAAGTTACGGTTCTTCGTAATGGTAAGGTTATCGATAATAAAGTCAAGTCTCCACCACAATTGGTTGAAGGGGTGGTGGAGGATGTTATTGAGGGTGAGGAAAGTGAAGGCGAAGTGGAATTTGTTAATGATAAAAAACCAATTACTCAAAATCTTGAAAAAATTAAACCGGTTTTTAGAGATGAATCACCTATTGCTAAAGGAAAGAATATGACGGGTGGTTCCGTTCCTTATCCAGAGGCATTAGTTGAACCATTTAAAACAAAAATAGTAAATAAAAGAGGACCACAACAAGAAGAAATGTGGGAGATGTTTAGACAGGTTAAAATTAACATACCCCTTTTGGATGCCATTAAACAAATTCCAGCTTACGCAAAATACTTGAAAGAATTGTGTACACAAAAGCGGAATCATAAATTCCCAAATAAACTTGATGTAACCGCTAATGTGAATGATATTCTATCGGGTGCTCTTCCACCTAAACTACAAGATCCGGGGGCGCCTATTATATCTATTCAAGTAGGTGATTTCAAAATAAAAAGGGCACTCCTAGATCTTGGAGCTAGTGTTAGTATTCTTCAGGGGAGCCTTTATGACCAATATGATTTTGGCCCTCTTAGGAAGGCCGATACTACCGTGGTCTTGGCCGACTTAACCCCTAAGCTCCCCCGAGGAATATTGACTGATGTTATTGTAATGGTGGAAGATTTTTATTTCCCAGTGGACTTTCTAGTGTTGGATTATGTCTCTTCTGATAGAACAAAACAACCTACGGTTATCCTTGGTCGGCCATTTCTGGCAACCGCAAATGCCCAAATTAATTGCCGAAGTGGAACGGTTGACATGACATTTGGGAACCGAAAGTTGAGATTAAATGTTTTTTCACATATCTCTAACTCTCTGGTCAACGATGAATGCTTTATGGCGGACATTGTTGACGGGTACATTCCTCTTTGCGATGTTATTGTAAACAAGGATGGCACCACAGAGACATGCTTTTCATGTGACAGGTTACAGGTTGAGACAAGCAGGGAACTCGAAGAAGAAAAGAGGGTTGAAGCAATGGCAATTAAGGATGGGAGACCACCGTGGACTCACCAAGTGGAAAGCTTGCCCGAACACATTGACACAAAGTTGAAGCCATCTTTGGAGCAACCCCCAAAGGTCGAGTTGAAGGATTTGCCAAAGAACCTCAAGTATGCTTTTGTAGGAGAAAACGACACTCTCCCGGTGATCATTGCATCAGATTTGACAAAGGAACAAGAGGAGGCTTTGATGAAGGTGTTAGCCACCCATAAGGCGGCAATTGGGTGGAGTATTGCGGATTTGAAGGGTATTAGTCCCTCGATTGTTATGCACAGGATTGTCACGGATCAAGTTATTACACCATCCCACGATGCACAAAGGCGGTTAAATCCAAATATGCGGGAAGTCGTGAAGAAGGAAGTTCTCAAGTGGTTGGACGCCGGCATCGTTTACCCAATTTCTGATAGTACATGGGTGAGTCCAACGCAAATCGTGCCCAAAAAGGAGGGTATTCAAGTCGTCAAGAACGACTCAGGTGAGGAAGTAGCCACTTGGCCGGTAACCGGGTGGCGGATTTGTATTGATTACAGGAAATTAAATGCAGCTACTTCAAAAGATCATTTCCCATTACCGTTCATTGATCAAATTGTGGAAAAACTCGCAGGTCAGAAATATTACTGTTTTCTTGATGGTTATTCGGGTTACAACCAAATTGCTATACATCCCGAGGATCAACATAAGACAACATTTACTTGTCCATATGGTACTTTCGCATTTAAGCGAATGCCATTTGGACTATGTAACCGCCACCTTTCAAAGGTGTATGATGAGTATCTTTTCAGATATGGTGGGCGAGTCTTTGGAGATTTTTATGAATGATTTTTCCATTTTTGGTACATCTTTTGATTCATGTTTAAACCAATTGGAAAAAGTTTTAAAAAGGTGTGTTGAAACAAATTTGGTCTTGAGTTGGGAAAAGAGTCATTTTATGGTCCAAGAAGGGATAGTTTTAGGTCATGTGATTTCAAATCGTGGAATTGAGGTAGATCATTCGAAAGTTCAAGTTATATCTACTTTACCTCATCCCACGAATGTTAAAGGTATTAGATCATTTTTGGGGCATGCGGGGTTTTATAGGAGGTTTATTAAGGGTTTTAGCTCAATCACGAAACCATTATGTAACTTACTTTTAAAAGATGCGCCGTTTGTTTTTGATGATGAATGTATTAATGCTTTTAACATTTTGAAACAAAAATTGGTGGAGGCCCCAATCTTACAATCACCAAATTGGTCACTTCCCTTTGAAATCATGTGTGATGTTAGTGACTATGCGGTTGGGGCCGTGTTGGGACAACGGGTTGAGAAGAAACCCGTTGCCATATATTATGCAAGTAAAACTCTTTCGGATGCTCAATTGAATTATACCACAACCGAAAAGGAATTACTTGCAGTAGTATATGCGTTAGACAAGTTTAGGTCCTATATATGGGGAAGCAAAATTATTATCTATTCTGATCACAGTGCTGTCAGGTACCTCATGGAGAAAAAGGATGCTAAACCAAGACTCATAAGGTGGATCTTGTTGTTGCAAGAATTTGACGTGGAGATCCGTGATAAAAAAGGAAGTGAGAATGTAGTAGCCGATCATTTATCAAGGATCATGGTTGATGATGAAGAGTCCACGACAGTGATAAATGAATCATTCCCTGATGAGCATATAATGTCTGTTTCATCTGTACCGTGGTTTGCTAATATTGTAAATTTTTTGGCAACAAGTGCAATCCCGAGTCATTGGGTAAAGAAGAAGAAAGCCCACTTTCTATCCCAAGTAAAGCAATACATTTGGGAAGAACCGGAGTTATTTAAAGTGGGAGCGGATCAAATGATTAGACGATGTGTGCCAAATGAGGAAGTTCCAAGTGTGCTAGCACATGTGCACTCTTATTCATGTGGAGGCCATTTCAGTGGCCAAAAGACAGGACACAAAATTCTTGCATGTGGTCTTTTCTGGCCAACTTTGTTTAAGGATGCGTTTGAGTTTGCGAAACATTGCGTCAAATGTCAACAGTTAGGGAGCATCTCCAAAAGAGACGAAATGCCCATGAAACCGATTCTCGTCCTTGACAACCTTGATGTTTGGGGAATTGATTTCATGGGACCCTTCCCAAACTCATTTGGCAATTTGTATATCTTGGTAGCGGTCGACTATGTATCTAAATGGGTCGAGGCGATAGCCACTAAGACGAACGATCATACCATTGTGTGTAACTTTGTCCAAACAAATATTTTCTCGAGATTTGGTATCCCCCGTGTCATTATAAGTGTGAGGGATCTCATTTCAAAAACTTTAAATTTGGCAAATTACTAAAACGGTATGGCGTGGATCATAGAATAGTAACTCCTTACCATCCTCAAACAAGCGGACAAGTGGAAGTGTCTAATAGGCAAATAAAAGATATTTTACAAAAAACCGTCCGGGCGGACCGAAAAGATTGGTCAACCAAATTGACTGATGCTTGATGGGCTTACCGAACGGCTTATAAAACCCCTATTGGCACGACCCCATACCGGTTGGTTTATGGAAAAGATTGTCATTTACCGGTAGAGTTAGCTCACCGGACGTTTTGGGCTATCAAAGAAGTTAATGTGGATTATGATGTTGCAGGAAAAGAAAGGAAGTTGAGTCTAAATGAACTGGAAGAATTGAGAAGTGAGGCATATGATTGCGCATCCGCTTACAAGGACAAAATGAAGGCGGTTCATGATGCCAAGCTTCGGAAGAAGGAGTTTGAAGTGGGCCAAAGAGTTTGGCTATATAATTCAAGGTTGAAGTTCTTTCCAGGAAAATTGAAAAGCAAGTGGACGGGACCATTTGTGATCACACGAGTTGGCAACTATGGAGATATAGAGATTGAAGATTGTGAGGATCACTTGAGGCAAGTTGTGAATGGTCACCGATTGAAGCCATATCTCGAACTCAACGAGATTAATGGGCCAACAAACCAAGCAGAAGCATTCTTATTGAGCTTCGTGACGAACGAGCATGAGTAATACCATGAAGAAGTGTCGGGCTGAGGACAATAAACTTAGCGCTAACTGGGAGGCAACCCGGCTTATGTGATGTTTTTAATTACATTATGTTTTATTATTTTTCTTCGTTTAGCTAATTTATGTTTAAATTTTGTGCAAGAATCAAAGGAAGGCGTAAAGTATGAGGTTACAGAGGATGTCGGTATTTCAGGGACGAAACACATTCAAGTTGGGAGCTGAAAAAAAAGACCAGAAGCAGGTCAGCGTAAGGCTATGCCGTATCAGCGTAAGGCTACACCGGACCAAGTTTTCAAACAGAAGCATCAGACCTGCAGCGTAAGGCTACGCCATATCAGCGTAAGGCTACGCCGGACCAAGTTTTCAAATAGAAGCATCAGACCTGCAGCGTAAGGCTACGCCATATCAGCGTAAGGCTACGTCGATGAACTCAGCGTAAGGCTACGCTGGTTCAGCGTAAGCCTACGCCGGGCCATTTTTCAAACAGAAGCGTCAGAGGCTCAGCGTAATGCTACGCCCCTTTAGCGTAAGATTACGCTGGATCGGGATTTCACGCGAAAAGTCGCAGGTAAGTCCGAAAAAAAAAAAAAAAACTTTAAAACGTTTTTCTCTCCTTCTCTCCTCATTATCACCTACCTCTTATCTCTCTACTCCATCTTCTTCTCTAAAAATTTCCCTTTACCTTCATCTTCTTCCACTCCTTAATCTACCATCTATTGATAAAAATCAAAAATTGGTTGAGGGTTTTTGCATAACTTTGCAAGATGAGTAAACTCTACCAAGCGGAATTCAACGAATCAACCATACCCGAGAGACCCGAAATTCTAGGGTTTCGAAATTTTTGTGGCTTTTGGTGAAGTGGAAGGAATAATCATCACTCTTTGATATTTAAACCCAAAAGGTACGTTTATATTACAATTCTTGGTTGTTTGAAGGTATATTTTTGAATAAGAATTGATGTTACCTTGTAATTGGGTTGTTGTGTACTTTGGGAGGGATGGTTTAAGTTAGAATTAGAAGATTGAATGATGACATTGTTGAAGCATTGGAAATAATTGTGTTAGTGATTAATCGAATAGAACTTCATTAAAATTTTGGGAGAAATTTTGAAATTTTAAAACAACATGTAAACTTGTTTTGATGAAAATAACAGAAATTTTGTTTTCACATGATAAAAAGTTAATATGGAGTGAATTCAATTAGCATTATTAATGAAGAATTGTTACAAGTTTGATTCTTGGTGAATTCTTTGATTTATGTGTGTTTGTTGAAATTGTAGGAACAATGGTCAGAACGAAAGAGTCTCACAAGGGTAAAGAAAAAGCGGGTGAGTCCTCATCACGGAGTAGATCAAAGAGGGCACGAAACACTATTGTTCTGTACGAAGAAGTGAAGAAGAGAGTGCCCATGAATCTGAAGAGGAACTTGGACCCATAATATGGAAGAAACCGGTGAGATTGTCATCTTTCCCATATCCACAGCAGAAAGATTTATACATGGACAAGGTGAAAACCCGGCTGGTGGATTTGAATCGTTATTTACTTGTGAAAAGCATATCCACGAGTCGGATTTCGAGAGGTTTGGAGTGGTTAACTGTTTTCGACGGCTTGGTTGGGAAGAGAGCCTTGCTTTCCACTATGATGGAATTGATGATGTGTATGGTGAAGCAATTCTTGAGTGGATGGCGACCCTTCAACGAATTGAAGGAGATAACCCGCCCCAAACGACAATTTTGAGGGGTACAGTGAATGGGAAACAAGCAGACTTGTCATTTCAAACTATTGACAAGATTGCCCACTTTGACTCAGGAGCAGAAAATAATGAACCTTATGAATATGTATCTGATGATAAGTTGAAGGCTCACGTGATCCAGGAAACAATGTGGGAAAACATGATCAGAGCCCTCTTTGTGGTGGATGAAGGTTGTGATGTGTTTCGATTGATATTGAGAAGAGATATGCTGAAGCCACTTCCCAAATTGCTGTTGGTATTTGTGACATTGAACGTGATCCCAAGAACGGGGGATAAGACAAAGGTGCGCTTTTATGAAGTTATGGTTTTACATGCACTATTGACGGGTTCCCCAGTTATGTCATCTAAACACTTGATCATGTGGAATATTTGGGATTCACGGGAGGAAAGAGAGAGGATGGTCATCCCTCATTGTCGGTTGTTGTCAAAGTTCCTCAAATGGGAAAGGTTTTGCCACGAAGACCGGCGGTATTAAAAATAAAACATAAACCTTATACCTTAAGGTCCTTGCAGCAAGGAAGAAGGAGATATGAGTTGACAGCAAGAACTCATGTGTTGACTGATACCACCACTGCGAGGTTCTTGGAGGAATTAAGAAGTGATGTGTCGGAAGAAGAAGAAATGAACCTGGAAGATGAAGAAGTTGGTCCCACAGGACCAACTATGGGGACAAGTGGTGCAGGGTATGGGTTTGAGCACGGGTTTGGGTATAGTGTTGATTACAGTCAATCTTTCACGGAACTAATAGAGCAGGCTCGCCCGGCAAGTTTTCCTAATTGGGAGGAGGCCTCGCGTTTAATGTTTGATAGGCAAACGCAGAACCTGGAGGAAGATATGAGGTATAGAAGGGGGATGATGTGGAGACAAGAGGAGGAAATTAACAGAAATTTTAGGGACAATGAAGAAGTGCGCCACTACAATGATTACCATCAGGGCGTACCTTATTCTTCACATCCAGCCCCTACTGAATGGGAGTCTTTGAATCCGTACGACATGGGTGACACATACCAGCGCTACCCACAGAGTCATCATTCTGAGTGGGTGGCGCCATACCCGACACCGGATACAAGTGGGCAAGGCTCGAGTGGAACGGCTCAAGGAGGTCTGAATAACATGAGAGATATGACTCAATCTTTATATGAGTCAGTTTTTGGTCAACCTTTACAGCAGGAGCCATATGATGCTAGGCCGGAGGCATACTGGCCTTACAAGCCAGGCAATGATGATGCAGACGATGAGGAGGAGGAAGATGATGATGAGGATGAGGAACAAAACAGTGAGGACAGCTTTGCCTGATGTTGTTGGGCATTTCGAACAGGTCCACATACTTTTACTTTTTTTCTTGCATATATAAAAAAAATAAATAAAAATTTTTTTTTTTGTTTTGGTGTGCTTTGTCTGTTTTAGGTTATTTTGATATTTTGTTTTGGCAAGAACTTGGGTGATGCTTGGGTTGGTGCTTATGGTTATGAGAATCTTTGAGTTGGATATTGGGAGTTATTGGGTATTGGTTATTTTTGCACCCACTAACCGCACTTTTACATTTCATAACTATTTACATTGGGACAATGTAAGGTTCAAGTGTGGGGATGTGGAAAATCTTGGAAACCATACAAATTTTTTGAAAATTGTTTTACAAAGTGTTTGGTAGAGGTCTTTGGTCATGGTTAATTCATTAAGTTACTCGATTAAGTTTTTCCAACAAATGTTAAAATATATATATATAATAAATTGGAAATGTTGGAATTAGGAGAAACAAAGTAGAAGGTGATGGTTTGCATGCACATGTCGGTAACCTATTTTCCACCGTTTCTGTGAGACTTTGAGCCAAATTGATTTATATTTTCTTATTCGAGTGGAGTGACTGATTGTGAGGGGTGTGTGCATGCAAAACCATAACTAGATATGAGTTAAGCGCGTTCCAATATTTCCTTTTGTTAAAAATTCATTGATGGTTTGTTGGATTGTAAAGTTGTTTAGAGTATAATTTTTATGAATTTTGCATGACCTTGGACCTTAACTTATGTTTAGTGAAAACGATTATTTAAAAATTTGTAATGTGAATTTAAAAGCAAATGACTTTGCTTGAGGGCAAGCAAAACTCAAGTGTGGGGATATGATAAGTGACCAAAGTTTCATGTATTAAAAGGTGTAATATGCTATATTTATGCAATTTGATATGTGAAATACAAAGGTTTTGTGTAGCCATGCATGTGCAGGTGTTGGAAGCTTAAAGTATGATTTTGGAAGATATTAGGCGAGAGATGCAAGAGTCGGAAGAGACACGGAGAAAACGGGGCAAAATACAGGTCCAGCGTAAGCCTACGCCACATGGCGTAAGCCTACGCCACCAGCGTAAGCTTACGCCCCATCAGCGTAGGCCTACGCCTGAGCTTTTTCCTCACAGCAGCTTCCAGTGCCCCAGCGTAAGCCTACGCCACACCAGCGTAAGCTTACGCTGGTTAGGTTTTCTGGACGCGAATTTTGGGGAAACAGCCGATTTTGAGGTTTAATTGGGGGTTTCTTCCCCATTATTTCGGATCACGACTTTTACCACAGTTCTTGGGGCGATTTTGGAGTTCTTGGGAGACGAGAAACACGATTCCAACATCGAATTGAAGATCGATACCCGAAAGATTGAAGGATTGAAGATGATTTCCACCACCATGAGCGGCTAATCCACCGGTAATCATTCCCGGGTGGATTGTTTGTAAGTTTATAGGGTTTTATCATGTGCTAGCTTTGAGAAACAATTCTTGTAATCGTTTGGTTTGAAACACTTGAATCTTTGTGTTTAGTATGGTTATGAACTCACGGGAGTCGATAAATTCTTGCACCATTGACCCCATTAGATGATAATTGCTATGAACTTTGATTTATGTTGAATCTATTGATTAATCTAATTCTATATTGCATACATTTGTCTCGATTTCATTCGTGAATATTGTTTTACACTATTTGCCGATGATGTATGAATGTTGATGTTCTTGGTTAGATTTGGTTAATTAGATTTGAATAACCATTCGATTGTTTGAACTCAAATGTTGGTGTGATAATCCCTAATTATTTGTGAGCTTGAAACCCGGGTGTGATACCCTTTTTAATTATTGTTTACAACTTAAACCGTTTTGTTTGGTACTTGATTTGTTTGTTGAGTTTATAAAGTTTTCACTTAAATCATTGATTGTGTTTGGTCAGAAAGACCCGTTGTAACTTCATAATTTGCATTGTTAATTGAAGTTGAGCACCGACCACAAACTCTTTGTGGTTCGACACCCTTCTTACCCTAACTAGTTTAAGGTGATTAGGACACTCTATTTCTTTATCTTTGACCGGTCCATTCGACACCGATCATTGCTGGATCGTAGTGGGATTAGAAGATGTCACCATGCTCCTATATTTGCGGGACTAAACCATCAATGAATTTCTCGATCCTCTTATAGGGAGGTGTTACCATTTGCGGACACAAGTTCGCCAGTTCATGCGAACGAGTAGTGTAGGCTTCGATCTCAGATCCCTCCATCTTGAGATTCCAGAATTCGCTCTCCAGTTTCTGTACTTCATCGCGGGGACAATACTCCTCCCGCAGCATAGTCTTGAATTCATCCCATGGCAAAGCATTTGCCATTTCCAAAGTTAACATTTGCACCTGTGAGTTCCACCAAGTAAGGGCCGGACCCTCAAGAGTGCCAGATGCATACTTCACCTGGTTGTGCGGCGGGCAGTTACACATTGCAAACGCAGATTCAGATTTCTCCATCCAGCGGAGTAAGCCAACAGCCCCTTCGGCTCCACTGAATGAGTGAGGTTTGCAATCCATGTACGCCTTGAAAGTACAAACCTGCTGGTGGTGGTGTTGACCTGAATTGTAAACAAGAATGCGCTTTAAGAATACCATATTCGAATTTGAGTTTAGGATGAATAATGACTCACTAGAGTCGATAATGTGTTGCTTTACCTCCAGCATTAATAGCGGCGTGAGTAGCTGCTACTGCCTCAGCCACACGCTCATTTATGAGTGCCGTGAGCTCGGCTGCAGTCATGTTAATGTTTCCGCGACCACCGCGTCCTCCGGCGCGTCCACCACGTCCATTTCCTCTTCCAGACATTATCTTTACATTCACAACATACAATAATGAGAAAAATACATCGCATTTTATCATCATACAAGTACCAGTAAACAAAAGAAATTCAAACCACAACATCTAACATTTCAATAATAGTAATACTTGATAAAATAAATTGTAACGATTACAACTAAATTCAACCAAACATCAAAATTCTAGAAACATCTGTTGGATGGGAACAACCCTGCCCATCTAGGTTCAAAAGAAAAGACGTAAATAAGTAATGAAGATAGATGATCAAATGTCACTGCCAACTGATGTAACATCGGATGCTGCATCATCGTCCTCATCCTGATCTCCTGCAGGTGCATCCTCTGGTACATCCTCTGGTGCAACTCCTGCTGCATCAACTGCTGCAAGTCGTGCATCAACCTGCTCAATCCTAGTGTGGAGTATATCTAGGTTCCACTCTGCAGTGTTCAGCCGGTCCTCCATGTCCACACATCCATCTGCCAAATTCTCATGAGCTGTATCAGTTGCTGCTAAATCTACAGTCAGTTTGGTGATCCTCTGATTCATCACCATCTCTCGCTGAAGTATGCTAGTAATCTCTCCCGCTGCGTCCCTCATGTTCCGGATCTCCCGGTCCATCCTAGCCACAAAGGCAGCTATCACCTGCTCATAGGGGTACTGCAATGGTGGCAAAGCTCGTACAGAAGATGATGAAGAAGAAGAAGCAATGTCAGTAGTGAGCGGAGGTGGGACTTCCTCCTCGCGGATCCAGTTCCTGATCCTATCGGGATACCAATCCCAGTCCTGCGTGTTGCCTCTGACACACACATGAATAGGCTCATCATGCCCTATTGTGGTGTTGATCGGGTTGAGTCGACGTTTCCTCGACTCTGGCAAAGGTACTGTAGGAACATCGTGCTCCTGAACGACTGGGGATGCTGGTGAATTGGGTGGAGTCGACATTTCCTGTAACGGGATGAGTGAGTGCCATGTATGAGTGTAAGTGCTGTGTAACTAATGCATGTACGTGGTTATAGTCTAGTATGCATTTCCTAGTTCTCTAAAACCTGGCTCTGATACCAATCTGTCACACCCCCAAAATCCACTAACGGAGTTTTACCGTTTAGGAGCGTGACATAACAGGATCTCAGTCATTAGTTACGTTGAACGACTCTATATGAGTTTAATAAAAACCACTAGTATTGCTCATAGTCACGATGCAATACTAGTAATGAAAATACTGATTTAATGTAAGACTTGCGGAAGCGAAAAGTTAAATGAAAAACATGCGCCAAAACAGTTGCGCCAAAATAAACAATTCAAAGATAATTAAAATAAATAATTCTTGAGTTTGCAAATGATAGACTTCGTATGCATGCATGCCTTGGCTCGTGCTTGTACCTTAATTACCTGAGAAAACATGCTAAAACGTGTTAACACTAGGTTGGTGAGTTCACAGGTTTCAATGTTTGTAAAGTTTACTAGATAATACCATTTACAATTATATCATAGGTAGCTAACCTAGTACATGTTACTAAAGCGTTTCGACACCGAAGCTGACTATTTATGTTTGTACCGCCTCCCACCATGACTATCATCATCAATGGTGAATGTTTAGGTCAATGTTACACCCGTTCGACTACCTGTCGTGTTAGCGCGACTAACGCGGGTGGGGCTTGTCAATGCCCAGTAGTACTACTCAAGATTACCTCGCTAACCCATATACTAACAGTTCGATAAGTGAGGACTTTCATGATATGTTTGCGCTTAGTACACAAGTGATATAAAAGAAACGTAAGATCTAAATGTTCGTACCCATGTTTTCTCCCCCAAGTTTAAAACGTAAGAAAAAGGGGCCGTGAAACTCACCTTAGAGTATGTGCGAAAGAAAGCGAATCTAAAATGCTTGACGACTAACTGCCACCTATAAACACCGGTTTATAAGTGTATGTTTGTGCAAGTTGATACAAACCCTAAGTATCCAAACAATCCCATTGTTTAAGTGTTTGAAAAGAGTTTACAAGTTTGACTCATGTTTGACCAAGTTTGACTAAGTTTGACCAAGTTTGACCTGACGACCCGTTGGTGACCCGATTAATGATTTAACGTTTGTTCAGTATAATACTTCTATATTATACACAAATGATCATGCTGTAACACTTAGCAACAAATCCTAATTGTTCTAATCAAACAAGCATGATTTCCAAAAAATAGAAAGTTTCCAAAAATAGAAAGTTTCCAAAAATAGTTGGTTTCTATAAATAGCAGGTTTCTATAAATAGAAAGTATGTTCGGGATTTGTGTCTCGTGAAATTTATCATTGTTAATATGCTTGTAAGACTACTATAACATGTTCAAGATCATCATATCACATAACCATTGCATAGAACTTAACATGTATATCACAATTCCAAGTAAAGTTTCCATCTTTAGTAACCTATGACTAGCATGCGTGATTTCAAACACCTAACACGTTACAACAGGTTATTGTATCTTAACTAACATGTACCAATCATTAAACCATGTCATGCATGTCTAATTAGCAAGTTCTAACCATTTTTAACAATTAAAGTTTCCTTATTTGGAAAGTTCGCAAAACCGGGTTATGTATTTAAAATCTGATTTCACAATTCATGTCAACATGTATCAAGTAGTTCATAACCATCATCACATCATCCTAATCACGTCTAGCATGCAAAATAGGATACATAAAAAGTTTCCTCTTTTAGTAACTTGTCCATTACACGCTCAATTCACAAAATTAGCACGTCAAATCAATTCTAAATCTTTCAACTAATATAACTACAACTATATTAATCATAACCCACGTCTAACATGCGATTTCTAAATATCACATAATCAAAAATATTCAATTCTCACCTCGTATGACAACTAGGGTTTCACATAATTTCATAAAATCATCCATACGACATAACAACATCAATCAATTAACCAATTCATTATTATATTTCAAAATCATCAAGTTTGGATAATCTAGGGTTTCGATCTCAAAAATAATAATGAAAAAGTGATGGAGTTTTATAAAACAACTTACGTAGGAACGTTAGGAATGTCGAGAGGAGTCCAAATACGCGTTCAATTGCGAGATCGGAGATCGAACGGGGGTTCTTTGGCTTGCTTCTTCAATTCGGTCGAAGGTGAGGGGGTGAGGGTGAGGTCGACGGTTTCAAAAAAAGGGATTAGGGTTTAGATAAAAAAAATTTTCAAACTTTTATCTTTATCTTTTCCCTAATGGGTTTTTAAGATGGCCTGCGGGCTTAATTAAGGCCCATAAATCTATTTAATTAATTACTAACTTAATTAATAATTAAAACATTCCATTTTTATTTTTATAAAAACACTAACTTTTATAAAAATACTAAATACGATAATTACACGATAAACACTTACGAAAACGATAATATTCACATAATTCACGAAATCACATAAAATCACATAAATTTCATAATTTATATTAAATATAAATTATCAAATGTTCATAATGTTAATTTCGATTAATCACCAACGTTCCGGGTTAGACTCGAGTGCGATCCGACGTGTGCGAACTAACTGACACATTTAATTAATCCTAATTAAATGCAACGTACGTGCGACTAACTGAGATAACTGAGTTTGTAACGAAAAATGTTTGAACTAACGAGGTTTGAGTTAACGGAGTTAACCTGAAATTTGCCGGATGTCACAGCTGGCATCAAAACTGACATGCCTACAATAACAAGAAACTCGCCACTGGTAATGGCGATGAGCCCCCATGTGAAAACTTTTTGTAGACCGGCCCGTGTGAAGCTCCACAAAAACTGAACACATTTATGGAAAAAAATAAAATTCCGCCCTTACTCTTTTCTACTAGTGCTTCACCAAAAGACATTATGTTGTATGAGTTTGGTTGTATTCATTTTTTAATCAATGTCTCAACATTCCGCGGGCAACAAAAAATAACATATCCTAAACATAAAAAATTAATAAAATAGGTTTGTATATAATTATCATGCATTCCAATAATAACAATGTGGAAAGTCGCATAATACTTTTATAGAATTTATAAGAATGTGATTTGTAGTCTACTGCCCAACCCAAAAGCTATATAATATTGTGGAGATGGGACCTGATGTTCGATTAAAGCTTTACGTACTGCTCACTAACTTCAAAACTAGATTCAGTTGGCAGTTTGTGGTTATAAGTCGATCCAAGTTACCATTTTCAAACCGACTTAAAATAGTCACAATTTCTTTTTCAAAATTAGGATTCGAAACAACCTCCAACACAAAGTGTAGTCTACGCAAATGCGTGATTAATTTCCATGTATGTTTTTATTCTGCATCAAGCATGCAACCCAAAAGGCTGTCCACTTGTGGTGGAATATAATATTATCTGCTAGCTAGGATCAAATTAAACCTACCTAGCAATATGTGTCTATTTGTGGTTGTGGTCCTTTTCACTAAAACCATCTGAGCTACCTCCATATATATATAGTTCACCCAAACACTTGAATTAAACCAACCATCGCTAATTCACCAAATCTTGTTGCAGATCATACCTTTAGCATTGAAACCAAATGGGTTCTTAATTCACCAGATCCTCCAGGGTTTCTCCAACAAATCTTCCAGACAATAAAGAACAATGTTTTCCAACAAGGAAACACTAGTTCATCATCTTCTCAGAAGAAACCTTCTGGACGTGTGGTTGCGCTACGGAGTAGCATATTTCCTCTACTTAGCTGGGGTTGAAACTATAAAGCTTCAAAGTTTAAGAAGGACTTGATTGCTGGATTAACTCTAGCTAGCCTCAGCATTCCTCAGGTACATGCATACAAGCAGCAAATTCAACTACAACTTAATAATCATTTTGGATAACAAATCCAAACACCCTCAAAATGGCATATTGTTCCTAAATTAATTCTGTAAAAGTTTTCTCTTGCAGAGTATTGGGAATGCTGCTTTAGCTAATCTAGATCCTCAATATGGCCTGTGTAAGTTAAAAAGATTGAATATTTTTACATTTTTTGCAGTTAAGATATATGCTTGTTGTGTTAATATATAGATGGAAGTGTTGTCCCTCCTTTGATATATTCTGTAATGGGGACCTCACAAGAATTAGCCATCGGTCCAGTAGCTGTGGTCTCACTGCTCATATCATCAATGATCTCAAAACTAGTTGATCCTGCAGCTGATCCTGCTTCCTACAGAAAACTTGTCTTCACTGTCACCTTCTTTGCCGGCACCTTCCAAGCTCTTTTTGGATTTCTTAGGTTAGGTTTTCTTATTGATTTTCTATCGGCGATTGTAGGATTTATGGCGGGTGCAGCCATTGTTATAGGTCTTCAACAACTCATGAGTTTACTCGGGATTACTCACTTTACCACTAAAACTGATGTGGTCTCTGTGTTGGAAGCTGTTGTTAATTCATTTCACACTACAGTATGCTTAATTCTTTTTAGTTTCCCATGTTATTTTTGTAAATTAGTATTTGTTTACAACTTATATGAATTTATTCCTGTTTTTGCAGTGGTATCCTTTGAATTTTGTTCTTGGATGTTCATTCCTTGTATTCATCCTCATTACCAGATTTATCGTGAGTAGCTAGATCCATCGCTTTTAATTAATTACTTTCTAGCTTGTGTTTGGATGATTAATTGATGAAACTCCTGCAGGGAAAAAAAGAAGAAGAATTTATTCGGCCATTTCTCCAGTTATATCGGTCATTTTATCCACCATGATAGTATACCTAACTAGAGCGGATGAACATGAGATTAAAATCATCAGGCACTTCAAAGGAGGACTAAATCCAAGTTCACTTAGTTAGTTGGAATTCAACACTCCACACCTTGGCGACGTAGCCAAAATCGGCTTCATTTGTGCTATTATTGCATTGACGGTATTTATTCCTTTTTGGAAAAATTTCATAGAATAGTAACCAAGTTTCTTAGGTGTCTCATTTTAATCGCTCAAACTTTTTTTTATCTTATTAAAGTCACTCAAGTTTCAACTGTTGTTCTAATCTTGCGTAATTACTAGGTTAACATGTTACTCTTTGTGGATTACATTTTCACCTTATCCATGTAATGAAACCCAAAAAAAAAGTAACTACGCAAGATTGGAACAACATATGTAGTTTCATTTCTATTTAATAGGTTTAACTGTACCAAAATGCATGTAAGTAGTACGTACTTTTAAGTAAATTTTACAGGAAGCTGTTGCTGTTGGTCGATCTTTTGCTTCGATCAAAGGGTATAACCTGGACGGGAACAAAGAAATGATAGCCATGGAGTTCATGAACATTGCTGGATCTATGTCTTCTTGCTATGTTGCCACCGGTAGTGATTTAGCAACATATTTTGATTATGTTAACGTGATGATTATAACTAATTAAGAAGATGTGACTGTTTTTCAGGATCGTTTTCTCGAACTGCTGTAAATTTTAGTGCGGGTTGTGAATCCGCAGTATCAAATATAGTAATGGCAATAACTGTGTTCATATCATTACAAGTCTTGACCAAGATATTGGATTACACACCTCTCGCGATACTGTGTTCATATTATTTGATATACAGGATAGGTGTCTTGTTTTTTAAAAGCGTTGTAAACATTAAATAGTTTTTGTTCAAAATTAATTATATAGTTAGTTGAATAATTAAGATTCTTTAAATCTACCAGATATATATCATCAATTTTTAATGTGTATGATTAACATATAAATAGTATTCATATTTTAAAAATGTATAGTATTTATTTATAAGAATTCTCAATCATGGCCTGTCTTTTACGAAAATATTCATCTTGAAATGATTTGTCAGTCTTATAAATGAATTATTGACAATAAAAGAATGAAGTTATATCCAACTACATACCAATGATGATTTCATTCACGGATAGGATGTGTTTTACCATAATTAATATTTAAATTCATTATTTATGCAGGTAGGTGTTTCATTTGGAAGATTGATCCTTGATGTTTCAGGTGTTGACATAATTCTGGCTCATTTTGTTTTGCAAATGCAAATCCGACATGTTTATAGAAATTGACTTGGATCTCTTTAATTAATTATTCATCAAGTATGTATTGTTTAACTGGTTATAGTTAGGTATCGCCAATCCAAGATGGAAATATCAAGTATTTTTGTCACAGTTAATGATGTTTGTCTGAGTTCCAAGTCTATCGGTCTTGCCAATTGCTAAAAAGTGAAATTGAAGGCCAATCTCATTTGTTTGTTATATACATAAGTGGATTAGGTGTAAATTAATGTCACTAAGCACCTTATAATATATATGTTCACAGATCCAGATGATGAATCAGATGTTTTGTGTTTCTCGCCTTATATATATTAAGGTCCGGATGTGTTTTTTTTATTGCATTCACCTGAGGACTATATATGTTGTTTGAGGACTATCTATTAGTTGTTCAATTAGAGTTAATTACATGGATGGTCCTGTCCATAATACAAGTTTGGTGTCTAAGTTTAAAAAACTACACTTGAGTTTGAGTATACGAGCATCTCTCATCGGTTTAAACATTAATTTTTTTAACGGTTTTGTTTTTATTATATAAAGCATAGGTTTCGTTTTTTTAATCTTTCCAAGTGAATTTTAACGGTTTCATTTTTATTATATAAAGCCGCAACGCATGGGTATACGTCAAGTTTTTGTTTTTTTTTTGTTTCTTAAGTTTTGAGTATTATTTACGTCCGCACTGTAACGCGTGAACATACTTATTTTTATTAACGTTTCAATGTTAGTTTTTTTCACGATTTAATGCTCTCGCCGCAACGCACGGGTCTTAATAATTACTTATTTAACAATAATGCATAAGTGACTTTCACCAGGATGGTAATGAGATAGGTTTCAGATATACAAGCGGGAATCAAGTATATCTATTATTTTATTAAAATTACCAAATCTGATTGCTAAGAGCATGGCTATTTTTAATTTTTTTTTTTATAAAATTAAACCTAAAAAGTCAATGGATCACTAGATTATCTATGGACAAAGGAAAATAAAAAAATCAAAAGAAAATATTTACGTGTATAGTTCAGGTAAACGAGTATGTATGTTCCGAATAATTGGTCAAAGATCATTTAATACCATATCCCCCCTCCCTCCAACACCCGAAATTTTAAAATTAATCTCACACCCGAATACCCGTTCGAAAGTTTCGGTTTCGAGTTTTGCCTATCGGGTTCCGGTTACTTTCACCCGGTTGAAAATATTCAAAAAAAAGCAATTAACAAGCCTTTAACACAGTTATTTTTTTATGCTAATAAAATTACCTAAAAATTAAAAGAGTTAATTACACAGATAGTTCCTGTTATTTGCGGAAAGTAACAGGTTTTTTTACCAAGGGTTTAAACTAAAAGGTTTGGGTTTTATTTTTCAATTTTATAACAAGTTTTGGTATTAAGACTAACTATTGTTTACTTTTCTGTTAATTTAAAGATGAAATGATCAAAATACTTTTTCGACTATAAACTAAAAGAAGGTTTTTTCATTACAAAATTAACCCTAAAGTTTTTTTCGTTTATATGTATAACCGATAATTTGTTTTTTTGTTTTGGTCATTTTTTTGTGCGTATTGCTTAAGAACCCTAATTCCAACGCTCCATCGTAAAGAGGAACGATGGGAGAAGATGGCGATGCGAAGAAGAAATCAATTACGCAAGCGCAGTTCCTCTCATGGAAAACTCAAAAGGTCTCTCTCTCTCTCTCTCTCTTTCACCTCAAATTGTAGTAATCGAATTACAGTTTTTTCTAGCGGTTCGTGTGTTTTGAGTAAGTAATCAATTAAGATGATTGTGTGAATTTTGAATTCGTATTTTGTATGAATTTGGGGATCTGGAATTCATGTCAAATCAATTGTAGGATGATTAGTAAATATAAGTTTGTTTTCTGGCCAATCTAATATGTTGCAGATACTTGTTTTTTGTATGTTACTTGATGATCTAATTGAGTTGGATAATCAGCTTAGCAATTTACTATTTCCCTGTTTAAATTGAGTTGGATATTTACAGGTTTGCTTCATCAGATTAGCAATTTGGATTTGTTGTATCAATTCACAACCCCCTTAATACTTGTTATGTCTAAATTATACTATTCTTACTTTCTGATTTATCATGCTGTACGTTGTTTAATCCCATGAAAACTGATAACTTTTCTTTTTTCTCAAAGTTTTTATCTCCAAATCACATACATAAGCTAAAAAATAAATGTTCCAAGGTGTTACAAAATCCTTCTATAAAAAAGGAAATCTGATCTTTGTTATCATTTTTTTTGTCAATCCACACTAAGGTAAATTGTTTTGGCCCGTCACGACTAAATTGGAACTGCAGTTGGTGTACTATCTTTTTCTTGTGTGAAATTCCAGATTGAGTCTGAACAGGGAGTGCAATGTGTTTGAAGAAAGTGAAATATTACAGCTTGATTGGTTTGGTTTTGCAGGAGGCGGAAGCATCAGCCAAGAAAGCTGAAGCTTCAAGGAAACGCGAGGAAGACATAGCTGCAGGGTTGGTGCAAATGAACGGCCGAGAACTTTTCAAGCATCAACCCTGGCTTTTTGATAACAATTTGTATTAATCCATATCACTCTCTTTTTACTGCTGGATTATTGTCAAATTTTCATCTCTTTGATCATTGTGTGTGTGTTACTTTTAATCAATCCATTTATGTCATATTAATTGGTTTTGTATAATCTAGTTTAAGACTACAACTGATTCTGATTATTTATAATTTTATAGTTTTTATTTTTTTTATTTTCACATCCAAACATTATATCGTATGATCAATCCACAGATAGCGGTATCAAGGTGTATGCATAATGGTGTTCCTCCTCACTTTATATGGAGTCCTAGATTAGTTTTGATGATGTCTCTATGTGATGGTGGAGACCAATTGAGAGAGAGTAATGGTGCCCGAGTGATGCCTGTGAGCGTGTTGAAAACAAACCGGTCACCATTTTACAGGTCCTAAATTTTGACACCGGAGTTTTATTTGTCGCCGGCCATCACTGAAATCATCGTCCCAAACTGAATTAATGGATTGGACTCAGGTCTGCTCCCCTACACAGTCGACCAGATCCGGTCCAATTTTCTGGCGATTGGTTAGAACAGAGGGGGGGGTTTCAGCCTCGATTGCAGGTTTCAGGTGAGAAGGTGTCGACGGGATTTTAGGCGATGAGGTTGTGGCGGGTTTCATGGCAGCTTGGGAGTTATGGTGGTGGTGGTTTTGTCGCCGGAGGAGTTATAAGAGAGAGGGGTCGTGAAAAGTAAGAGAGGGGTGGGGTTGGTTAAATTAATATCTAGTGTCGCCCAATATTTCATATATATTGTTTATTATTTTTTATTTTCTATTTTTAATTATAAATGGTATTTTGTTTATTTCACACCCATTTAACAGAAAAATTAAACGTCTATCCACTCTAGTGACTAGTCGTGTTACGTTTTGACAAACTATAGTACCATAAGTGTTATTTTTTAAAGTTGAGGACCAAACTTGCACTATGTGCTTACTACAGGGACCATGCATGTAATTAACTCAAAATACTTTATGTAAAAAAAATGCATTTAAAAAATAAAAAACTTATTTTAGAAAAATAAAAAAATATGTTTTATAAAAAATTAATAAAATGTTTTTGAATAATTAAAAAAACCTTTATAAAAAAATATTTTTTTAAATATAAATAAATAAAGTTTTCTTTAATAGGAAAAAAAACCTTTTTTAAAAATTCAAAAATGAACCTATTCCCTAAAGACCTTTTTATAAAATAAAATAAACATTTTCTTAAAAAATTTAAAAAAGTTTTTATAAAATATATTAAAAAAATGTTTTTATAGCTTTTATTAAATAAAAAAGAAACTTTTTTTATAATAAAGAAAACTATTTGTTCAAAACTTAAAAACTTATATATATATAAAATTTATATATTAAAAACGTATTTAAAAAAATTAAACAAACTTGTTACAAAAAGAATGGATTTTTTATTCAACTAAAGAAGAAAATAAACAAAAAACAGATTTTGTATATATGACAACTAAAAGAATGAGATGGTATTAATTGAAAACTTTAAGAGAGGAAGTACGTATAGCACAACTCTATTTAAAATTGGGCTTGACTGTTTTAAACTATGAAAATAAAATTGATTTAAAATTATTATTACTAATAAATAAATTTGAATGGATATTTAAACAAACGTACATGAGTTAGCGGATATAAATGAACATAAACGAGCGTTTACGAACATAAATAAACGAATGGGACAAGCGTTTATGTTCGTTCGTTTAATTAAATGGACAAAAAAATGTGTTTATGTTCATTCATCTATTAAATGAATGAACATCTAACGAACTTCTCGCCGCACGATTCATGAACAGTTTATTGAATATTCGGTTCGTTTACAGGTATACCGATGGACAAATGTGTAGATCTAGAAAGTAGGATAAAAGGATGTGTGAGTCATCTCCAACAGTAGACATTGTTCCTGTTGTTGTATGAGGAGACGGAATCTGTTTTAAGGAAAGCATATTGAATGTGTGCCTCAACCACAACCGTCAACAATTTTTTTTGCTCGTTATTGCAGCCAAGAATACTACAAAAATGTGTTGTTGAAGTCGTCTTTGAATTTAAGACACTTGTCGAATCAATTATTTATATAAAATTGTATTTTATAATTATTTTCATTCGGTTTTGTGTACGATGTTATAATAGTGTATTTCTAAGAAATAACGAGAGTATTGTTTTTATTATTTATTTTAATAAATAGTCTACACTTTAAGGCAGCTATCGATCGGTTAGCTTTTTGATATCGGGATCGTAGGGACTAAATTGTAAATTTTGGTTAAGGAAGTTTCTTGTGTTAGAGAACAAAATTGATGAATACCTATTTGACCGTTTCTTTGGCTACAAGGAAGAATATTGTGTTAACATCTTATGCACAAACTAATAAATACCTATTATTACTAGAAATATAATAAAAAGTTTAATTATTTAAATTCAAAAACACTAATTTTTAAGTAAATCTCAATTTGTTGCTATTTACGTTATCCATGACGTTTCAATATTAATTTTAGAGGATAGCTGAAAATTTTAATTATTGGATATAACGTGGAATTTGAATTAATAATTAGCTAAGCATCTAAATTACTACATAAGAACTCCTATAACAAAGATAAACAAATAATAGAGCAAAATTATTATCATCGGATTAAAACCATGATATAAAACGAGTTGGTCAAATATGTTCAGTTAAAAGATGATTTCTTTAATACAAGTTAGCACCTTTCGGGGGCATGATGAAATATTGGTATCATACCTTGGCTTGTGCTTCTCATCTTGTATCTTAATTAAAAAAAATAGTTTAAGGATGAGAAAGATGCATATATGGCAAGGATTTAGGGAAGAGATAGAAAAGTTGATTTGGTGTTTCTTAACTGTATCTGTTGGTTGAAGCTAAATTGCTTCTATACAATTAATCTAGTAATCGTTAAATGTTGATTGGAATGGAAAAGCAAGAAACAGAGTGTTTTATCTCGTTCTAGTGCGTACAAGACTATGGCACAGACCACTTGTGAACTAGTTTGGATACACGAATCTTCTTGGCGAGATTGGGTTTAGACAAACAAAACAAGAGATAACGAGACAACTATTCATATTGCAAGTAACCATGAAAAAACCAAACATATAGAAATTGGCTTTCATATTATTCAGGAAAAGCTTAAAGATCACAGCCGGTCTATATATTGTCTAAGTTTCCTTCCCTATATATATAGGGGGTGTGTGTGTTGTTCAATTGTAAGATGAGAGAAAAAAAAAAAAGAATCTCCTTTGTTTTATTATTTGAGTGTTTAACTCCTTTAGTTTGAATCTGAAATTTACAACACACTTCCCCAAAATTGGCAATATTATGTGATATGGATCTCTGTCTCTTCACTTTGACTTGATACATTCTCTTTTAGAAAGAAAAAATGTTTTACAGCAGCATAAGGGCTAACCCTTTATCCAACCCATGCACAAGGTACAAGTCAATGTCATTCCTCACCCAAAATAACATTCATGGATCAAATTTAAGGTTTAGTATTGACAGCATTCTCTAATTACCACTCTCTTCCTAAATTAAAACTTCGAATCTAACCTCCAATGTTCTGTTTTATCATGTCAAACTATAGAATTCCGTTGCCAAATGGAACTTGAACCCTGAATTGTTAGAATCATATAAATAATAAAAAAAAAATCCTAAAACTCAAAATCATGCTTCATATATTTTTGTTTCAAGATTTGACTTTCTGAGGTCAAAAGAACTAATTTTGTACCTTTAAACTGATGCAACACTTTGTTTCAAGTTGGTTAAGGACCTTTCATTAAGTTTTAGAAGTCCCAGGAAATAATCAATGAAAAATAAAATTCAGCATAAGTCTATAAGATTTTTTTCTTTTTGCACAAATGACCTGTACGTTTTTTAAGTTTGTATGTCTTTTCATAAAGTTTCAAAAATATGACAACATTAAACTTTTTATATCCTTGTAACCTTTTGTCCCATAAACGTTACAATGTTTGACTAGATACGTAGTTTAAGACAAGTGTTCACCCGTTAACCAAATGGCCTAAATACATGTTAACAACGGAACTTTTGGACTTGATTCTTTGTAATCATAACAAGGGCAAACAAATAATTTAGACTATGATCAACATTTGAGGTATCTATTTTGGAACACAAAGGATAGAAATAGAATATAAGCTGTACGAGGAGAATTACGGTGCTAACCTTGTGCTTCGAAGATTACAATGACAACAATTGAGATTTGTGATCAATGCCATTGAAGATAAAAGTTCCACTCATGGGCACAAATTGCCTTGTAATAAGCTGCGGCAAAAAATAACAATTAAAAGTTAAACTACATTCAAAAGCAAACTTGTTTGGGATTGCTTGCTTATAGAGTTTTTGATATGGTAATAAGCTATTTTGAGGGTCTTTGGGATTGCTTATCCAAACTGTTTATCTAATTATTTGTGAGTGAAATAAACTGTTTTGAGTAAGCAGTTTGAAGTTGCTTATTGCAAACCGTTTATTTCAAAAAAACAATAAGCTATCCCAAGCATCCCCTAATGTTCAACCGTTACAACTCATAAGTCAAAGAGGTAGTTAGACAAAGAATGATGATACCGTTATATTAACTCCATAAAAACCCAATGTTCGACTGAGAATGTACCTTTCAGAAATGAGAGACTACTAGGCAAATATCTAAAATGTCCAATTTAATACAAAATATGGAGAGCGTCATGGGCCCAGAACACTTTTTGCCCAAAATGGGTGGTATCAGGTCAAAACAGGGATGGGTCATGTTGACAATTTTGTCCAAATTTTCATAAACAGTTAGTCAACTGTGATAACAAAATCATAGTATTCCACGAATAGTCAAATACTATAATTTCTATATAAAAGGATTGATAACATTTAGTGCATTGATAAAAATACACTTTAGGAGACTACCCATTTCCTTTTCAGCAGTATTTTTAATTGGGATAATGTATGTGGAGGTCAACCAAGTATTCAACTTTTTCATTAAAGCAACCTAAATATCGAATTTGCTTTATGTTGTTGTATAAGTGGGTCGAAATTGACATCTCTATTATAAATAACAGCAAGTGAAATAAAAAAAAGGTATCATTTAAACCTTGATAATTTCCTGTGATGCAACTCCACCAACATAAGCTGCAACTGCATGTAGCTCAGCAGCACCATAACGACACATTTCATTAATAAGGTCTTCTGTCAAAGTGGACCCGTTGCAGCCCAAGTCACTAAGAAGACTAACTGCTGTAGTTTTTAATCTTGATATATCCTCATCCATTGCCCTGCACAATAAAAGTAAGAGTTGCATAATAGTTGTATAATTATATTTATAAATTTGGTAATGGGATAAGAGTGTTACCCGTCAAATTGGCCAGGGAAAGTATTATAGTTAGCTGAAAATCGATCAACAGCTCGAAGCAAAATATAGAATCCCACAGCAACACTACCAATATCGAGAATTAATAACTATCAGCAATGAGTATGTACAGATATAACAAAAAATAATAATAATAACAATTACATTTTTACAAGGTTATGAATTTAAGTTTGTGTTCTCAGTGTTTATGAATATTATGAATTTGGGTTTAAAACTAAACAAAATTTAAGAACAAATAAAGAAGTTGAAGATGGGGGTATTTTATTCATTTTACTCAGACCAGGGACCAAGACCACAATAAACAGTAAATGCAGGGATGATTTTCATGTAATCTGGCATACTATAGGGACAAAGAATGTAATTTACTCTAATAATAATCAAGGATTCAAGCATAACCATCAATAAGCAGTTTCCTTTTCCTTTCTTCTATTTTTTCCAAATAAAAGCTTTAATGAAATGCAATAAACTAAAAAGTGGCAAATAGGTAAGGGATACCTGTATTCCTCATCAGTTAGATATTTTTGCAACTCGGGTAAAACTGGAGAATTAAACTCTTCCTCAAGGAGTTTATATCTGCATACCTTGAAAACAAAGCCACAATTTACATGAAAGATTATTCAGAAGTTCTGAAATTAAAAATGTAACAAAAGGCAAAAAAAACTTTAGCCAATATCAATGTTTCTGGTAGAGACCACAAAGCCACCATGCTAATACACAGATCATATAATAAAGATGTGAAAGGTGGTATATATGAGTTATTTTATCCCATGGTAAATGAAGGGAAATTGTAAAATACTTACTGTGAGTTTCCTTGCATTCTTGCAGAAGCTTTTTATGACTGTTTTGGAGATGCTATCCAGATCTCTACTGATTTTTTTCAAGATATTTCTAACACGTTGCTCAACCACAAGAAAATCAGCTTCAGCTTTGGCCTGATAGAGTTTTTGCAGGTTTACATATAACCTAGAATAGAATTCCAACACGTGCTCTTGTTTAATGAAATAACAAAAAAAACATCATGTGGTAAGTAAAGGAAAATGTCTGTGGGGGCCACCCATGTATTAACTTTTTTCATCAAGGCTACCAATATATTGAAACTACTTTATAGGCCACTAAAGTATGTATCTGGTTTCAGTTATACAAAATTTGGCCAAATTCATGCCCTGATGAAGAAAATTCCTTTGAAACGTTTGAAAAGACAAATATATTATTGTGTAGATCTATCAAAAAGCAACATATTGATATAAAAGAAGTTACTTTATAGGCCACTTAAGTATGTGTCCGGTTTCATTTATAGAAAATTAGGCCAAAAACATGTCTACCAAAGAAATTATCTTAAAAATTATTAGAAAGACAAAACTACCATCTTCCCTCGAGGCCAAAAACATGATTGAAAAGACTCCGGTTCTTTTTTTTGTCAATGTACAATATTCCAGCATGTTTTTAAGCGGATTTGGTATAAACCATAGCAGTCAAAGTGCATGAGGCGCATAAAACAGGAGCTTTCAAAAGCATAAACCCAGGCGCAGGTGAGGCGAGATTCAATATTTTTTATTTTTCTTAAAATTCTTTTTAGAGTAAATTACATTTTTCGTCCTTTAGGTATATAGCAAATTTCACTTTTCATCCTTAAACTAAGGAAATAACATAAATCATCCTTTATGTTCATGTTTTGTAACAGTTTTCATCATTTCCTCTAAGAAAAATAACAAAAATCATCCTTTATATTCATATTTTGTAACAGATTTCATCCTTTCAAATATAAAAGGAAATTAGAGGAAAGGATGAAAACTGTTACAAAATATGAACATAAAGGATGATTTATGTTATTTCCGTAGTTTAAGGATGATAAGTGAAATTTGCTATATACCTAAAGGACGAAAAATGTAATTTACTCTTGTTTGTATGTAGGTTTTAGTCATTTGGTTGATGATGATGAACAATGAATCTTGCTTATTTTTGTGAATCGTTATTAGTTTTGAACTTTTGGTATTAATTTGATGATCCTAATTGCTAATTGCCTAATTCTATTAGGTTTTTTATAATATTTGTTAAATGGTACTATTTTTTTAACTATTTGTGGTTATTATATATATATATATATATATATATATATATATATATATATATATATATATATATATATTATTTTACTATTATTGTGTTCTTTTTGTCTCGTGTGTATGCATTTTATGTGCCTTGCCACTTTGACTACCTGGGTATAAACAAAACTGTATGCATATATGGGTGGCGTGTAAAGTTGTTTAAAAATATGCGTGGCCTTAATGATAAAAAGTAGAATACTCGGGTGACTTCTACATACATTTCCCTGAATAAAATTACTTTTTGGTCAAAGAAGCAATGGTCAATGGTGACTCACTCAGTAGAAGATGTCATATCTGGTATTGATCCCTCAAGTGAGGCCTCCCCACCACCTTCATTAGCAATGAACTCTTGCAATCAAGAAACATAATCACTGATTTTCCTGACCTGGAGACAATTGTTTTTAAAGCCAAAAAAAATTATAATGAAAGTTAAACTACCTTTAATGCTGCCACCATCACCCAAAAATCTGATGCACCAGATTCGACTTCAGCACATGGATCATCAAGTATACGTTTCAAATCTGAACCTGGGGTTTAAAAGAATGTTTTTGTTAATATTACCATTACTAGTCCTCATTATTTTACCCACAAATATGAAAACTTTTTCATCAATTTAAATTCATAATCCATTAAAAGAACAGAACAAATGAGTGTTACTACTAATTTCAGTTTCTTATAGATAGTCATGTTGGGTTCGTAGGCCTTTTAGGGCAGGCACAAGTTAAGGGCAGCCGGCCCTAGCCCGGTTGCTAAGCCTAATTGGTTTTGGGCCCTAATTGGGTTTACTTGAGGATTAAGTTTCCTAACCCTAGTTTAGTCTCTATAAATACAATGTTTTGTACTTGTAATTTGTGTCGCCTCTAATAAAGAATATCCTAGTTGCCACCTGTGGACGTAGGTCAGTTTATACCGAACCACGTTAAACCCCGTGTTCATTACTGCTTGCTTGTGTGTGTTCGTGTGTGATCGTGTTTAATCCCAACAACTGGCATCAGAGCTTTGGCTCGAGATCAGATCACACGAACCGTTACTGTTTGCCGCCGCCAGATTAGGGTTCCGCCGCTACAGCAGCGCCGTCGCTACAGTACCTACCATGAACAGTACTCATGCTACAGTACTCGCTACAGTACACCCTGCTGAGTTTGACCAGAAAAGTCAACAGCTTGCTGAGTTTGACGAGAAAAGTCAACAGTCTGCTGAGTTTGACCAGAAAAAGTCAACAGCTGCTGTTTTCTGTCCAGTTTTCGCTGCTGCGATTTTCGGGCAGTCTGCACGTTCTACGAGGTCAGTTTTTCGGGTTGTTTTTTCAGTTTGTTGCAGTTCGCAATGGCAGATAACGAGAAAACGAGGATTGAGAAGTTTGATGGAAAGGAGTTTGGGTGGTGGAAGATGCAGATTGAAGCACTACTATGCCAGAAGGATTTGGATGTAGTGATGAGTGGGGAAAGACCAGAAAAGGTGGATCCAGCAGATTGGGAATCAAAAGACAGAAAAGCTAGGGCAGCTATTACATTGGAGTTGTCAAAGAATGTGGCATTCAACATCATGCAGGAAACCATAGCCTGTGGAATGATGTTAGCCCTACCTAACATGTACGAGAAACCTTCGGCTGCTAATAAGGTTTTTCTGATTCGAGAGCTGGTGAATACAAGGATGAGAGAAGGAAGTTCAGTTACAGAAAACATAAACAAGTTAAATTCGATTTTGGTCAGACTTGCGTCAGTGGGTATCAAATTCGAAGATGAAGTTCAAGCTTTGCTGTTGTTATCTTCTTTTCCAGATAGTTGGTCCGGAATTGTTACAGCAATTTCCAGTTCAGAGGGTACCAACGGATTTACTTTTGAGGGGATTCGTGATCTTATTCTGAGCGAGGACGTCAGAAGGAGAAGTTCTGGTGAATCATCAAGTGAATTATTGAATGTTGGCAGAGGAAGAAAGAATAACAGAAGTAGTGGGAGCAGGAGGAGGAGTCAGTCTAGGACTCGTAATGATATAACTTGTTGGAACTGTAACGAACAAGGACACTTTAGAAATCAGTGTCCGGGTGTTAAGAAAGAGGATGATAGAAAGGAGGTGAATCAGCTTGTAGAAGAGGACGCACTGGTTTGTTGCGTAGAGGATGCTATAGATTCATGGGTGATGGATTTTGGTGCTTCATTCCATGCTACCCACAACAGTGAAGCATTGCAGAATCTGAAAGAAGGGGATTTTGGGAAGGTAAGACTGGCGAACGATGATGTTCTTGAGGTTACGGGCATGGGTGACATAGAATTGAAGACTTCAGCTGGTTCATGGACTTTGAAGGATGTCAGGATAATTCCAAGTTTGAAGAAAGGGTTAATTTATGTCGGACAGTTGGATGAACAAGGACACGAAGTTAAGTTTAGGAACGGTCAGTGGAAAGTGGTTAAAGGTAATCTTGTCATGGCTCGAGGAAGAAAGAGGGGTTTGCTTTATATGGTCAGTATACCGTCTGAGGGAGAGATTATCCCGGTTCAGAAAGAAAACAAAATCCGGTTCACAGAATCTCGTGGGCAGAAGAGGGTTTGCTTTGCAAGTGAGCAACCCAGAGTCAAAGTGAAGATTCAGGATGAACGAGTTCGGAAGGTTAAACCAGGTAGAGGGCATCGTGACAGTGGGAGCACAGGTCGTGTTTCAGTTACAGCTCCAGTGCTACAATGGGTTAAGACCAGCATTCCGACTGGAAAAGTCTCTCCAGTGGATTACTTGCTTATGATGGAGAGTGTGAGTTCTCAGGATGTTTCAGATGCCAGCAGTGTAACAGGTTCGTTACAGTGGGAGCAGGCAGGGACAGAGAACGAGTCACTGGTTATGACTGATGAGTTGAAGCTTAGGGTAGCTTTAACGAGCCTTCAAGTTAAGTGATGAGAAGGTGGTGGTAACTAGGAGGAGCATGAAGCTCCGTTGACAGATTACAGAAGTACATTTGAGAGAGCAGACGAAAGCATTCAAGGCCTCCGAGTGGGAGATTGTTGGGTTCGTAGGCCTTTTAGGGTAGGCACAGGTTAAGGGCAGCCGGCCCTAGCCCGGTTGCTAAGCCTAATTGGTTTTGGGCCCTAACTGGGTTTACTTAGGGATTAAGTTTCCTAACCCTAGTTTAGTCTCTATAAATACAATGTTTTGTACTTGTAATTTGTGTCGCCTCTAATAAAGAATATCCTAGTTGCCACCCGTGGACGTAGGTCAGTTTATACCGAACCACGTTAAACCCCGTGTTCATTACTGCTTGCGTGTGTGTGTTCGTGTGTGATCGTGTTTAATCCCAACAAGTCATAAAATAGAACAATTGTTGAAAACCCATGGACTTTCTCTAAATACGCACAAGTCCCTGGACTTTATATTATGCACGATTCCTTAGACATTTAAAACCCAACAAAAAGCTCCTTTTTATAAAGTTTAGAAACTTAATCACACAAAAAAAGACCTTCTGTTACATTTTCAAAAGTTGAAAGGATTTAACCATGCAAAAAAGAAACGCTATTTGTTAAAAATAAAATCCATCAAGTTATCTTTTTTTTTTGACAATTTCCCCATAAAACATTAGATAAATGATTCAAAACGATAATATCCACCACATACATCGAGAACCCTTTAGTAGAAGACTGTGTTACAGTAATTTCATGTACTTACTAATTCCTTGTGATGCAAAAACTTTGAACGAGGCCTCGTTAGCTTCTTTGTAATTGTCTTCATCAGTTGCAACCATTTTTGCTTTTATTAATTCCTACAAATTCCAAAGTAACCATCTTAACATAAGTTTCAAAAGAAAAAAAAAATCTTGAGTAATTAAGTAAAAACCTTGAATTCTTTTTTCTCTTCCCTACTTGATGGCAGCCTTCCACCATGACTTTTAGCCCACTCCTCTGCTATCTTGACAAGAATTAAAATGTATGGGATATGTTTATGGACTACTGTATCAGATGTATCTAAGTCGATGTTCTCAGTAAACCTAAAATGATGTAAGAAATTAATATATGGTATATAGAAGTATAAAACTGCTTCTAGTCACAGCTCAAACTAATAAAATTATGTTCATTTAGAAAATACTAACTTTTTAAGTTCAGGCCATGGATTATTTAACCGGAGATCATACAGAAAATGATCAGGCTTCGACTCTATCACTGCATGTTCCTGTCACATAATGGAAAACAAGATTATGGTCATTGTGTGGAAAGTCAACATTTGGCCTATATTGTTAATGGACTACATGAACAGCTACACTGAATTATAAAGAACCAATTTCATATATAACAAACAAACAAACCCAGTAAATCCCACTCGGAGAGTGGGATCTAGGGAGGGTGAGATGGGGGCAAGCCTTACCTCCATCCCGAGGGATAGAGAGGTTGCTTCCAATGAGACCCCCAGCTCCAAAAAGTTTCTATTTTTTCATATATACATACATATATACATATATGTATATATATCATTCTAAAAGATATAAATTTCATATGTCCTAAGTTTGACTATATCATATTTACTCTTTTGAAGCACAAAAATAACATAGAACCCGTTCCATAGTAAATAAAATAAAACTAGTTATTTATAACAATCTGCTCATTGAATAAACAAATAGAAAAATAACATTATTACTTGGAATCGTCTCAACATATAGTGTTCTCTTCGTTATTTGGGAAACAGATTGTTATAAGTAATTGATTATAGTTATATTTACTATGAAATGGGTAAATATGATAATTTTAGTGTTTTGAAAGGGTTAATATGATATATAAAATTTAGAAAACACACACACATATATATAATATGTGTGCGTGTCCTTCAAAATATATATATTTGAAATTGCCTCAAACTATAATATGCACATGGAAAAAAAATCATGGTAATTCATTTAAGTTTATCTTGAGAATCATTTACTGACGGCCCGAATGATGCAAAAATATTCAAGATAAAAAGTCACATGTACCTTAACACTTATTCGAACAAACCCACTGAGGCCATATGACCGTGCAAATATTAACATAACATTTGCATCACGACATATGCGGTCCAACTTCACCATAGATTCTTCAACTAGCTGAATTTTAAAATCCACGATTAGCGACTTAAAATTATTGGTGGGTTATGGATTTAAAAAGGGGCAATCGCATATATACCCCAAAAAACTTGAATAATATCATATTTACCTAATCAGCAAAATTAATAACAAGCATTCCCCTCAAAATCATAGTTACCCATTTCATTATATATAATTTATAATATGACCATTATATGACACCATTATACCCATCTCTTTCTCCTCACACTCCAAACTATCGTATCCTTTTACAAGTTTTAAGGAAGGGCACAACATCATAAATTTGAAAATGGTTATATTTGATATTATGATTTTTTGTTGTGCAAATATGATACTTTTACCAAGTTTTGAGGGAGATATGAAATTATCCATTAAAAAAAGTTCTTTATACATCTAATATTCATGTAGAAAAAATGATTATGCCATGGCTTATCAAAATGCTTACCAGGGTAAGATTAAAAGGGTATAAATCTTGATGATAAAACTCAGAGACGTGTATAATGTACATTATAATGCAAACCATAGACGATAAAATAATTCAAAAAACTTTATACAGCCTCTGTCGAGTCATTTAAGCAGTAGTCTGTCGAAAAACCCAAAGTAAATTACCAAATTGACCCATGAATTATTTACCTGAGTAGCTACAACCAAGGTAAACTGAGAAAAAAATGAAGGGTTTGTCTCAATTAAAGTCACTGGATGTTCTTCAATAAATTTGGCTTTAACAACATCATTTAGTTCCTGAAGAAAAGCACAAACACATTTTGCCTTTGGCTGTCCAAGACTTGACTCAATGACTGTAAAAATAACACATTAAGAATAATAAAGTTAAACTTAGAATTAAAAGATAAGAAAAATCACAATGCAGAGTTAAAAACATACCCATAAAATTATTTCCAAGGTCTCCATTCTCAACTTTAGAACCATCAACAACAGTAATACTTCCAATACCACCAAGGACAAGGTTTTTGAGTGTTTCAGAACCAGTGGGTCCACAATTAAGCAAACATATACTAGCTTTCTCAAGTGCAGGTTGCCCTTGCTCACCCCAGATCCTGTATTAACATTTCAACCACGACCTTCAGCTTAACTTACAAAGTATCCAAGTTATAAAACACACACAATTATCTCAACCATGACCTTCAGCTTAACTTACAAAGTATCCAAGTTATAAAACACACACAATTATCTTAACTTACAAAGTATCTCAAGTGCAGCTTGCCCTTGCTCACCCCAGATCCTGTATTAACATTTCAACCACGACCTTCAGCTTAACTTACAAAGTCTCCAACATGAAAGCTATTACTGATGGTTGTGAGCCCCTTTCTCACAACCAAATGTGAATCGAAAAACAAATGAAGACAAGCAAGAGCATATTGATGATATACTCATATGGGTTATTTTGGTCATTTTAATTGTATAGGAACTTCTTTCTACTTTATTAATTAGCTGTCAGGTGTTCTATTTCTTGCTGCCTATACTATGTAAGCTTATTACACATTAAAAGAGATACTGATGAACGAGCTAGTAAAGGTAAAAGTAAATGAATATAATTGTTATGAGCTACAAAGTATCCATTTGGGTTTATTAACAAATTGATACTTACTTTTCATACTCTCTACTCGTTTTCATTTTCTGAACAAAAATCTTGTAGTTGTAATAACAAACAAAAAGAGTCAGGTGATAAAAATGCACACACACTTGAAAGAATAATACATTTCCCCCTATTATTTGTATTGTAATGAAATAACACCATCATCAATTTCACTCTAATGTAATGTTTTCAATTTTGAGGCAACTGGACAGCTCATCTAAAGCACCATCACACGCTTTATATGAAAATAAGGGGAACTCCATTAACGTAGCGATTAGAGTTTCACGTCAAAAATTTGAATTGGTAGCACTTAAGATAAGCATAAATAATAAGTAATCGAAGCATGTTCTCGTACTAGATTGACATCAGTTAGGGTTAATGAAAGGCGGAGAAAAAGGAACAGATACAGAAGGAAAATTGAGAGTTTTGAACGATTAACGAAACCTGAGTTGGCGATCGTATTTGGTCTTTGGTTCCCCCATTTTTGAGCTCGATCGTCTGCAAGAGTGAGGTTGAGGGAATAAACAAATGACCAATCAAAACAAAAAATGTTCAAAACTAGTGGAGGTGCCCGCGCTCAGCGCTGGGTTAGCACCTATTTGTTGTAGTTTTCAGTGTTATAAATTGAGTATTTGACAGTTTGTGGATGGACGAAGCTTTTACTGCATGTGTGTTAAATTTTGGTTAAACAGGAAAGCTGAAGGAACAAAAGCAACAGAAACCTTCATGCAGGTCTGGTGCATGGTAGCAAACTCAGTTTCATAACTTGAAAGTTAAATTGTATTTACAACATATACTTATCCTTAAAGATTTATATGTCGTGTTCCTTGTAGCACTTGCTGCACTCAGGCGTACAAGAAGAGAAGAAAGTTTTGTAGCTATTTTCACTATGCTTATCAAACGTCCGTCTGCTAGGGTATGAAAGAAGATACAAAGGGCATCGATCATGAAAACCTCTATTAGTGTGATGCTTCCGGATACAAAAGGCCCTGATGATGGAAACCTCCTGCTAGTAGCTTTAATGTTTGGTCTTCTTTAGTGGTGTTGTCGTTTCTGTAGAAGTAACAATATGTAAATGAAGTTAGTATCAATAATATAAAGCAAAAATTATATAAAAATTAAAGTCAAAAGGAGCATTCCTGGGGCGTGTGGTAAGATTTCAGGACATGTCAGTTTTGGGACTAATTGGTCGTTTACTACAGCCATATAAAGAAACAAAAAAGCAAAGTTTAACATTAATAGACTTGACCTTCAACTTTAAAAACATACGGCACCGAGTCATAGTTGAGTGATTCGTCTACAGTTGCCCTAAAAGAAGTCATTACAAATATGGAATTGTACGCAGGCACATTATGTAGGAAATTTGATTCTTCAAATTGTTGTTTTATGGTATCAGAAGGTTCTTTTGGAAATGGTAATCTAACCCGACCGGACTTATAACACTGATATATTGTCCTTCGTTTTGAAGAAGACGACACAATGCACCCTGCGTACCAAAAAAGCACGTTACATATTTGTTAGATGTGGTTGCAATCATCGGAGTCGGAGTAAACAGAGGAAGTAGCAAGCGGATACAAATCTTGAGGTAATGTAGATGTAGTTGAAGAGGAAGTTGTGTACGTGTATATATAGTTAACTTTATGTCGATGTTCATCAAGTAACGACTTTTTTGTTCCAGGCTTTTCCTTTTCCTTTTTTGAGTTCTGTTTCGTTAGACATGGTAAAAGTAATATAGAAACTCACTTAAGAAGGTTCAAGTTTATGTGTAACTCATAAAGCCTAGGCTGTTTAAAACACAAAAAACAGAAAAAAGGCAAATAAATGTATACGCAGGTATAGCATGAAAGCAAGTAACCCACTGAGGTTCCAGTGAGATAGCCAATCGCACACACAGAACACTATATCATAGTTGTCAATAGCGAATAGCGGTAAATAGCGACAAGCCACCTATACGCTACGTAGCGAATAGCGGAAAATAGCGGGCGCTATTTCACGTTTAGCGATACACTAGTAGAAAGTTTTAAAAATATTTTATATTCAACTATTGTAGGATATATAGCAATTATAATCAATAATCATCTAAATTTTCATATATTAGGGTTCCTATTTATATTAATCAAGTAAAAAACTGTTTAAAAACATAAAAAAAGGGAATAATCGCTATTCACTCGCTATTCACCATATAGCGACCACAGGCCGCCTTGGTTTAAAAAAGCGCGAGGCGAGGCGAAGCGTTTCGGTCCCAAAATCCGAGGCGCCACGCCTCAAGCGCGAGGCGAGGGCTTCACGTATGCGAGGCGCTAAGCTAAAAAAAGTAATAAAAAATTTAGTAACATTCTTAAAACCTCCCATTAAATGTTGTTTTAGTCTAAAAACTCATCCTTTGAGTAATTTTCATAAAAAACAACTTAAAAACTGATTTAAGTAAAGAGGAACTGCAATTGGAACTCAAATTCATAACAAAACAGTGAAAAAAAACGTGAAAATACATGAAGCGGCGCCTCGCCTCGCCTCGCCTCGCGCTTCAAGCGCCTCGGGGCGCCTCGGAGCGCTTCATGTATCTCGGGCGCCTCACCCATTTGAGGCGCTTTGCCCAGCGCCTCGGGCACCTCGCGCTTAAGGCAGCGCCTCACAGCGCTTTTTTAAACACAGTAGGCCGCTTCGCTACATAGCGCTCGCGCTATAGCGAGCGCTATGGTCGCTATTGACAACTGTGCACTATATCATTAAAATACGAAGCCTTAGACTGTAAAAACATAACTATACATGTAATGGGTAAAGTTATTTGAATGTAAATACCAAGCAACTCATTCATAACATAGACAATGGTTACAATTTAAATATCAGGTATAAAAATAGTGGCTGACCTAGTTCCTTAAAAAAAATTAAGAGTACAGTTTTCCCATAGTAAGTGTATCATGTACATACAAACTGACATATTTTTTCAACAACTGATCTATTGATTATTAAACATCTACATCAATTGTAATCAGATATGTATTTATTATCTTTTAGTTTTACCATGCGAGTCAATAAACTAATGTGATTTAAGTTTTAGAAAAACGAAACAACATGTTGACAATTCAAGATTTCCAATTGAATCAGTCGTGAAGAGAAATATAATACATATTTCTTAGGAGAAAAGAACCATAAACCTTGCATTTTATAAAATAGAAATAATTAATAAGTGAAGTAAACAACAGCTGCCAGAAAGAGAATGCGGATCGCCAAGTGAGACAAAGTATGTGATAGAATAAGAAGCATAAACATCCAAGGCATATCAGAGAACTCAAAATATTAATTTTTTTCAGATACCTAAGGCCATAGTTTAAATTTTGTGAAATATGTTTGTGGGTCACCTATAAGGCCATTAATCTTATGTTTATATTTACAATTTCTTTCTTGTAAAACCTTGTGCTGATATCAATATGTTAGGTGAAGTGGATATGAGCAGAAGTTTGTAGATTATCATATATAAGATATGCGAAATATATGACACAAAATAGGCTCGCATATAATTATATAGTCTCATTAGCCTAAAAGTTTGCAGGGTGTTCTATTACTCCATCTCCATCACTGTCAATTCGATGAATTCCAATCCAATTAAGATTCAAATGAGACGCCTCAGGTTGCTGTTTATAGAAAAATAACAGAAAAAATAAATTAAACTACGAAATAAAAGAAAATAACTATTATGAATAAAGCTTGAATCACAATCTATTATAACTTGTATGATATTATTATGGATTTTGATGTGTAATTTACTGTTTTCACGTGATGATAACACGTTAATAAACAGCCACCAACAGTGTGTGTGGCTCTGAAGTGGTGTAATTATATTTGATGTATTATGTATCAGGTGATTGGATTTTTATTTTAGCTTGTTGGAAGAAGGGGAAGTCAGGTAGAGGTCATGACCACCAGCGACAACAAATACCGACCGGTGTGAATGGAGCAGCAATTTCCCAAATTAACATGAATTCAAAAAAACCTAATAGAAGCATATGAGATCAGTTACAGGATGAAAAAGGAATCAAAATCAAAGAAGGTACAACTTGTAATCTGAACAGAATAAGCCTCAAATATAATTACAACAGTCTGATTTGTGTACGAATTTGGAACTATAAGTGTAATCACTTAGCAGATCCCAAATTAACATGAAATCAAAAAGACCTAACAGAAACATATGAGATCAGTTACAGGAAGAAACAAATGGGAACCTGAAAGACGAAGACGACAGAGAGCGACGCTCAGAAAGAGAAGAGAGACCTCCGACGACTTCAACCGCAGTACCTCACCAATATCTTCATCCGGCAAGGGTGTATAAGCATCGAGATCACCACCAACACTGTTCATCCCCACCGACAACTACGTTGTCTTCTTCTACATATTCCGTTCGAGAGAAAGAAGGGGCAGGGTTTTATCGGTGATGGAGAGAGAGAGCTGTTTTGGCTGCAATAAATGGCAGTTGTGTATATGCATAGAAGAGCTGTACCACTTGCATAAATTATGGTATATGCATATAAGACTTGTATCAAGTGCATCACTGCATAGCTATTTACTACAATATATTTACTACAATATATGACCCCTTCTAAATTTCATTAATCGCATATATCTCTTTATAAATTAAATTTAATTACATATTTACCTGATTTAAAAATTAAAATTGCATATATATCTTCTCTTTAATGAAAAAATATCAAATTTATCCATTTTAATTTGTTTTATAGAAAAAATAAATTATAGAATTACTATTGCATCCTTATTTTTACTAAAACTTTAAATTTTCTACGTTTTTTCGTTATTTTCTTTCGTCTATCTTTAATCTACTATTCTTGACATGTTTTGGGAATGGCAATCATAAAAAAATATGAGTGACAATCATTAAAATGGAAAACAAAAACCAAATATAAATCTATTACGCTACAAAAAAATCATGTAACAATATCCAAAATGAAAAGAGAACAAATGCCAAAGCTTTGACCCATTATGATACAAAAAAATCAATAGCTAGACTTTGCTTATTTACTTTCACAAGCTTTTATAGTCTTTTCTCTTTTATTTATTGATGGTTGATGTTGATTACAACCTTGAGGCGTCGGATTATAAACTTCAAAGAAAGTCATTAGCGAAATATAAAAAAAAATTATAAAAGAGACAAAAAAAAAAACTAGTTAAAAATGGGTAAATATGAAAATTTAGAAAATTTAAAAGTTTTAGTAAAAATAGGGGTAAAATAGTTATTCTATAATTTAATTTTATTAAAATAAATCAAAATGGGTAAATTTGATAGTTTTTTTATTAAGTGAGGAGATATATACAATTTTAGTTTTTTTATTGAGTAAATATGCAATTAAATTTAGTTTACAAAGGGATATATGCAATTTTAGTTTGAGTTAGATAAATATACAATTAATTAAGTTTACAAGGGGATATATGCAACTATCCTTTGTTTTAATATTAGTCACATCTATCGCATGATAAAATATAATATAATACAATAATAGACACTTATCATTATCATTTTGGGTGGCGTCTTCTCATTTATTTTTTCGTCTAAACGCTTTTTAGACCCGAATTATTATTCTCGCGGATCCTGTATGACCATTGACCCGATTCTTTTTTCAGTCGATTATGTTGCCCTTCTGTCTTTCTCACTCCTTCCTCTCAAACCCTAAAACTTTTCTTCCGATTGAGTATCTCCATTGTTTCATTCATTCTCACATGTTTCTATACAAACCCTAATACTTCATTCCCTCAATCCGACAACCTCCCGTTGTGTTCTTCATTCCCTCAACCTCACATTGTATTCTCCAGTCGATTTGGGTGGTGTTGTTGATGCTGCTTCAATCGATTTGGGTTTTGACTTTCGAGTTTGTTTTGGTTCTTAATTCTAAGTCTAATTGGCATGATACCCACATTGCAACCGTATAATCAAGCCTATAAACAAGTTTCCTTTTTTAAGATCTCCCCATTTCCTTCGGCTTAATTGTTTATGCAGTATCTTGATGAACCCCAAACATTGATTATAGATTCCAAGGGCCTCGACGAGCAAAGATAGTCGTCTTATAACCAGTATTCATAATAAGGCTCATGAACTCGCTTCAAACTCGATGCTTGTCACCAAGCAAAGAAAGAAGATCCATGAGGGTATGTTTCTATGATTTTTCTGTTTGTTTGCTACAATCAAAGCTTAAAATTATTTGAATATCTATTTTGTGGCACATTTATGATGATTGATCTCCTTTGGCACTCTAGGTTAGTAATTAAAACCACAAAATTAACAGATTTTTTTTTCTTAAGATTTCAAATCTTTTTATTGGCAAGCTGATTAGCTTAATGAACCTGTTGTGATCTATATTATGTATTTTTTTGTATTCCGTTTTGGTGTTGGGTCATCTTCAGCTCTTCAACACTTGACTAAAGAAGATTTGGGTAAACTGTACTTTGGGGGGGGGGGGGGTGGTTTGTATTATTAATGGTGCTATATGTTTTCTAACTAGAACCGAGTACGTTTGTTCTTATCATAGTGATTATCATGGCTTAAAGAATAGAAACAAGATAATCAATTGCTTAAATTTAGAGATAGTTAAGTAATTTTAATTTTATTATAATAATGAATCAACTTTTTACAAGTTAGATGGCACTGTTTTCTTACCAAATGATAACTGGTTTGGCTCTTTTAAGTCAAGGGACATTTACATATTTTCCATTGCTAAGATCATTAATTACATATTCCTCTAAGCCAAAAAATCAATTATATATTTTCCCTTCCTAAAACATATATATTACATATTTATTCATTTTATTAAAATTAACTTATTGAATCACTAATTTACCCTTATTTTTACTAAGATAATTTACATATTTCCCCTTTCGAATACCATCTTTTACATATTTATCAAAGTTGTTTGATGGAGAATCAGTTTCATGTTGTTTGTTGGAGAATCAATCAACACCACCCCACCCCCCAAAAACCTAAACCTACCCACCCCACCCCCCAAAAAAACCTAAATCCCCACACTCCCACCCCCCAAAAACCCCGACGAGCCGGTTCCAAATCTGCTGGAATTAGTTCAATTGGAGTTCGTTTGATCCAGTTTCTAGGTTTTTTTAGCGAAAATTCACTTTTTAGCGGAACCTTACCCTATATATATATATATATATATATATATATGTAGGGCCCGGTTATCGTACTTTGTATAATCACGTAATCACGCATGTTGTATAATAACACATTTTCCATAATTTAATCACGTAATCACGTAAAATCACGTAATCACTCTCAACACGTTAATATTTAAAAAAAAGTCGATTTAAAAAAAAAATATATATATATATATATATATATATAGCAAAAGTATATTTAAATTAAAGAGAATAAAATGCTTGATTTTATGGTGCAATTTTTTTTAAAAAATAATGTCGTATAAAATAGCTATGCTCGTTTTAAAAAAATGGGGAAACTTATAAAAAGTTAACAAATGTAGTCTATTCTAATTATACCATTTTCAGAATATTTTCACAAGCCTAATTTAGTATGAAGTTTCATTGTTAATCAACATAACCCAATAACACTCATCAACAAAAAAATATTCATCTTATTTCATAACCCATATGAATTTTTATATAACATACAAAAGTAGGATGTTACATGAAATGAAACAATCACCCACCAAGGAGTATGGAACGACCCAACATCCTCTTTTTATTAAAAACAAAATCAATATCATATGACTCATGCCTTAACACATCACAACGGCGATAATCCAAAAAACATCCCTAAACGTCATTTTTGAGCATGTTAGTACGAGTGTTACGCACATTTGACAGATCTAAATCATATACATTAAACTATTTATGGATGATTTTTCATAGTTTAGTCATAATAAGATAATACATAGATTTTAAATAAGATAAAACTTGTAACCTGGTCTTTCTCCGAATGTTATTTATAAGAAGCAAGATGATAATAATAGTCTTTATGACTTGTTTTTTAAAATAACTATTTATAACAACTTAATGATGTTTGGAAGTGTTTATTAAAAACATATATCTACATATTATTTTTTGAAAAAAAGAAGTAGTTCTAATAATAACTTCTAGTTGTTTATCTAATTAAAATCACTCCATATAGGTCATTCGAAGTATTATTAAGATTGTCTTTTAGCTTATTGTTTCTTTTAAACATAGTAGCTGAATAAAACTAATTAACTAGTTTTTTTCTAAGTAAAAGTTAGGGTAGCAATCATGACTCATTCTTTCAAAAATAGATTGATTTGGCTAGAAATTTTTTTCTATGGTTTGTTTGGGTTGACTCAAATTGTACAACGGGTCAAAACGGGTCGTCTCAAATTATGCAACGAGTCAAACAGACCATTCTTGTAAACTCTAATTTAAAACGGGTTCATATGGATTGGCACCACCAACTATCATTATTTATTGGCACCACCTATTTGTTGCCGACACCTCAGCCACCACCTCCGTCGTCGCCACTCACCGTGGCCCAGCCACCTCCACCACCGTCGTCCCCACAGTCGTCACCACCTCCGCCACCACCACCCCACCGTCGTCGCTGCCACACCGCATTGTCGCAGCCACCACCACTTGAACCGAACCAAATTGCAATAGGGATGGTTGTATTTGAATTTTTATACAACCCGTGAGTTTTCAATTTACGGTCGTTTCCAAAAAACTGACTAAACATATATCTGAAATTGTTGTTTTAACTTCCATGTTTCAACTGTCAAATTGTTTTTTTTAATTGGAAACATGCAGTTGTTTTCCTTTGAATCCTAACTTTTATAGATGCAAATCTTTAACTTTCACGTTCCAAACTCAGCAACTGATTTTTTAACTCAGCAACTGATTTTTTAACTTACAGCTTCAAATAAATTTGTTTTCTATAACCGTCAGCTCCCTGCTGATACCACCACTTGCCACCGCCTCTTCCGCTGGCACTGTCTTGCCTGTCGTTGCCGCCCCACCCACGTCACTACCTCCATCATTAGCCACTAGCCGTTACAAAAATGTAGTGGGTGTACCCATTTTAATAAAAACATATCCTAAATCTACTTATTTTAACACAAGTCGGGTTGTGATCCGAACCAAATTGATATTTTTTTTAAACAACCCGTCAGCTTTGACGAGGGTTAATAAAAATTTTTACATCCTGAAACGATCATTTCTTCAACTTCAGAATGTGGATTCTGCGATTCCGCCCGAGTCTCCGAGATTTGTTGATGGTCTTGAAATAATTGTCTCATTGAGTAAATCGACTTTGGATTTGAAATTTGGGATCTTCGGGTGGTCGGATTCAGAAATACTTACAATGACTAGATCTTTACCTTTTTGCTTGAGAAGTTTCTTTGAAGTTTTTCATGAATGAACTCGGTTATTCGGCTGCATATCTGGCGACTCACCCCAAGTTATTAGTTTACAGCTTGGAGAAGAGGGTTATGCCCAGAAATAAAGTGTTAAAGATTTTGAAAGAGAAGAAGAACAATTTTTGATTGTGTTCGGTCGTGGCTCTTTCTGAGGAGAAATTTATTAAAGATTTTGTTTGAAGTTTACACCAAAGCTACTGGTCGACAATCAAATGACTCGATTCAGGTAAGGTAATGATCATTCACCATTATCTTGTTGCTTATGAATTCCCAAGCCCTTGTTTGAAAACAATTGCTTTAGCTGGTCTGGTTGTAATGCTAACAAGCAAATAAGTAAAACACTGCTAAGTGTAGTTTTGTTTTTATTTACCCTTATTTATAAATGATTTGTTTTGAAGATAGATTATGTTTCTTCAACATTTTGTTTCACTTTCAAAAGTTGTTGTAGAAATTATAAGCAGATACCGTTGCATGAATCATGTATTGCTTTACAAAGACTATGGAGATCGAAAAAAGGACAATCAACTTTTGTAAGAACATCACCAATTCACAAATATTTTCAAAGTGTTTTTTTATCTTAATATTTGTGACTACTGTTATACTACATCATTCGTATTTACAAGATTTTCTATATATGAAAAAATGTTCATTGTTGCATGAAAGAAAGAAGAATAATTGTGAGGCATTGAGATTTATGATTTTTTTTTTCTTTTTTTCCCACAATGTTCATCTATTTGGATGGGGAAATGTCACTTTCAAGATTTGCTCTCCCATTCAACAACTACCAATTAGTTACCACATTCCTCTTTGACCAAAACAATTTTCATTTTCACAGTGCAATTATAGAATTCCATTGTACAGGAGTTTTTTAGTTATTATTAATTTCTTTTTATTCAAACCATAGACTACTTTTAACTCTAAATCACTAACCGATGTAAGATTTTGTTATCTTAAGGATTCAAGGATGTCTTGAATAGTGAAACACTCAAGCTTTGAATGATCATTTGACCTTAAAAGTCAAAGCTAGAGTAGTGCAAAGAGTCAAGAAAGTGGGTTGGTTTGTTAGGTACCAATCTTTCCAACTTCTTAGATTAAGAATCACTTTTTCTTTAATGACTCACTCCTTGACTCTATTTTTGTTGATGTTTATGTCAACTCATTAGTTGTCAAAACAGGGAAGCAAGTTACTTTTATTTAGGGTTGTCATTTGCTTTTTTACTAATTTCTATAATTACTAATACAACAACTACAAAGATCGGTCGGTACTATTCATGCTAAGGGGTTTGGTTGGTCCACATGTAACCATCCGGTTGGGTCATGTTACCCTTCAGTAGTAAATATATTTAATAAAAAGTATAAAAGATAAACCTCAATTCTCAACATACTATTGTTTTTGAAAAGAACGCATCCATATATAGTATGAGGTTACATTAGAAAGGAACAAAACTCTACAAAGTCTAGGAAGAAATCTGGGCCATAAGATCATTGTGTTTTGTGGTTGAGATTAACGCGATGACATTTTGATATATACATGGAAATTAGAAACCACCAGGAGGGGTAGAATAGGAAGATTCAACCTAAAAGTTTGCACATGCGGGTCACATGTTATTTCCCCCATTTTATTTAGACGTTCATAATTTTTTTATACGTCATTATTTAAAAAAAAACTCACCATAAAATCGAGCGTTTTTTTATCTTTCCAGCGAGTATGGTATTGCTATATTTAAAAAAAAGATCAATTAGGTGTTGTTTGAAATTGTGTGTTTTTATGGTGTTTTATGATGTTCTACACATGGTGTTTGAAATTGTGTGTTTTATACTTTAACATCCATATACATGGTATTTTATGGCATGCTTATGTTTATGACGTTTTCTTTTGTCGTGGTGTCTTACACTTTTGGCGTAAAATTTCAACACAATTATTAGTTTTTCATATAAATTCAAATACGTCATTACAAGGTGATTACTTTTATTTGTATTTTGATATAAATTTTATTTTAAACTGAGCCGCATCTAATAAACTATGTTATGTTTCATATGAATCAGTTTTTAATAAAAGATAGATAAAAATAAACACATCATTTTTTAATTATATGAAGTTTTATATATTAAAAGTTAAAAAAATAAAATTATACATTAAATAAAAAAAGAAACTTTTAAAAACTTTTATTGATATTGATAACAAATGCTAAGAAGAAGAGCATGTTTTACTTAGAGTTGTAAAGAACAATTAAATGATTAGTGGTAATAACTTGATTTAATCTTGTGACTAGTGTTAACCGTTTTTAGATATGTGTTGTGATTTACACATCATATTGTTAATTATTATTTTAAGGCTAACATCATTAGAGAAACACTTGTATAAAAAGTTTAATCTGCAGTTAACTTTTTCTTTTTTTTTTTTAACATAAGTTGTGAGTTTACATAATTAAGTGGGTGTTTCTGGTTTGGAGGATTCTTAATTTCTTGTTTGTTTATAAAAACCCCAACGAAATTGGATTTCTCCATGTAGCCCTTCATTTAAGTTTATATTGAAGTGTTTGGCCTTCTAAATCATTAACGGATACACGAGGACAGATATTAATGCCACAGATGGAGTTAACGGATACACAAGTGAAGGTTAGGAGTTTAAGAGAATCGGCGCTGAGTCAAGGCATGGATAAACTTAAACAGACCATAGCCATGGGTTACATTCTGCAATGGAAAGCCTCCAGACTCTTGAATCAGGTGATTTATTAAAACTAAGTGAAATTTGACCTAGCATAGTCCACATTTGACTTTATAGAGTCAAATTATAAGAACAATATAATTCCTGTCTCTAACAGCAAAATTCAAATCTAATTCCTGTCTCTAACAGCAAAATTCTAAGAACATTTGACTTTATAGAGTAAAATACCAATTAGATGTACGGAGAGGCAGAACCAAACAAGTTCAAATCTAATTCCTGTCTCTAACAGCAAAATTCTAAATTAATTTGCAGGCAGATCACCTACGACAACAAACCTTACAGCAAATGTATCAGATTTTAACATTACACCAAGCAGCAAAAGCGTTGTTTGAACTTGGTGAATACTTTCAACGTCTTCGTGTACTTAGTTCTGTTTGGTCCACCCGTCCTTGTGACCCCCTTCCATAAATCAAATCTTTTTTCTGGTTTTCTTTAGCATAAAGTAGACATCTTTTTTAGATTTTAATATCCTTATATAATGGTGTTCCGGAAGAAAATTGTAAATATGATCTGTAATATATATGTATGTATGTATCAGTTACAAACTTTTGTCCTGTATTAAGTTAGATAAAGAAGCAAGTTTCACAAAAATATAAAGATATTGTGGGGGCTACAAGACATGCATATTTAGTGTGATATACAAATACATCTACCACACATGTTATAGATATATATATGTATGTATCAGATATAGATATATATATATATATATATATATATATATATATATATATATATATATATAAATTTATATTCTTTTTGTTATTTTACAATATTCCAAATCGTTTTCGATTTAATAGAAAGAAAACCCGATATATAGTAGCCTATAAGATACATCATTTCCAAAACAAAACCCTGATTAACATTTTATAGATATATATGTATGCATTAGTTTCCTAACAAAATTCATTAATCTCAAAGACTCGAGCAGTTCCATCGAGGGAGACGGACACTAGGTGGGCCCCATCAGATGACATGGCTAGTGACTGGATGGCATCTGTGTGCCCCCTCAAAGTTTTCACACACTCACTAGAAAGACCATCCCATATCCTCACTTTACCATCCACACACCCTGTAGCCACAAACCGGCTCATCCCTAGTCACCACAGACATGTCACGCCTTCCTGAATTGTATTTCAACATCAGCACTAAATCACCCCATGATAGATGAATCAAAACATACCTCGTGTTCACATGTGCAACGAGCAAGAGAGTGTTGTAGATCCCAAATAATAAGTTTCCGATCCATGCTTCTTGTTGCTGCCCAAGGAGAACTACCAGACAAATCAAACCCAATAGTTTAATTCACTTTACGCGTAGCTAGTGAAAACATTAACTTCCTGCAAAAGCAATACAGTACCTAGCCGAGAGCCCGATACATTCAATTGGATCTGAATGAGAAGCTACAGAGCTAACAACTTGTGACCGAATTAAAATGTCAAAACACACCGATTAGAGTGTATATATATATCTCTTATATAATCTCATATTGTAATCGTGATTTAATACAATAATACAATTACTGATTACCAAATTTATCTTGGTATCAGAGCCTCTCAGCCGCCACCCTCACTTAACCCTAAAAAGGCCGACAAAATTTTCTGCACCCTCTCTTTGATACAACAGCTTCTTCATTAGCCAAACAATGGCTCTTCTTGCTGTGATTACTACCACTGAGAAAACTGCATATAATTCTCACAAGTTTGGCTTCACTCTATCACCAACCAACTATGGCTACTGGAAGGCGATGATACAACCTTTTCTGGTCACAAATAATCTGTTCGGTTATGTGGACGGAACAATACTGTGTCCACCAGAAACTATTCAGGCTGCTGCGAAAGCCTCGGGCAAAGAAACAACCCCACCGACGTCTCAACCGAACCCTCATTTTTTGACATGGGTTTCAAATGATGCTCATGTATGAATGTTAATTACCTCTACCATCTCTGAGGCGTTGTTCCAACATGTTCAAGGACATACCTCTAGTGATCTCTGGTTATCTCTTGAGCGTGCTTACGCTCCTCACACAGCCTCTAGGGACTACACCCTAAAAACTCAGCTTCTTAAATTGGAGATGAAAGCCCATGAAACCTCCTCCGCGTACCTGACTAGGGCTCAAGAATATTTTGATGCAATCGCAAATATTGGCGAACCAATGAAGGAGAAAGATTTGGTAATGCTGGTTCTCTCGGGTCTTAGAAAAGAGTACAACAGATTGAAGTCAAACCTTTTTAGTCGCCAATTTCCAACTGCCTTTACGGAACTGCATGGCATGCTAGAAGACCATGATCAAGAAATCATCAAATGACATGCCATCCGGCTCAAGCATTCATGGCTGCCACAAACAGTCGCACCTCTGTCGTCCCTATTTCCACTCCATCCCAGCTTCACCAGACCTGCTTCAAGTTATTCAGCAGTTTTTGTCACAACTTGGTCTTCAAGTCTAGCATGTTAATGCCCAAGCCTTTTAAACTAACAAGTCCGGGAATAACCGAGGTCGTGGACGTGATTCTAGGCGGGGACGGGGAAACTACAACAACATAAATCAAGGAGGAGGTAACCGCAATCATTTTACTTGGGCTTATAATCGTAACACTGTTTTTTGGTACATGTAACAGGTGTGGGATTGGTCATATTCCGTCCCAATGTCCTAACCGTGATCCTATAACTATGAGGATGAGACAACCACCTTCGGTCAACTTTACAGATTACCGCTCACAAGCACCAACTTATTGGCTTCCGGACATTGGCTCTAGTCACGATGTTGCACCGGACCTGACTAGCTTCGATAACTCTGAAGCCTATTACGGTGAGGACAATCTTCATGTTGGCAATGGTAAGGGTTTACCCATCTGGTCACTCACAATTTTATTCACCAAACAAAACCTTTAACCTTAAAGACATACTTCATGTACCTGAAATAAAACAAAACCTACTTTCTGTTCAAAAATTTTGTCTTGATAATCATGTGTACTTTGAATTTCACTCTTCTTTCTTTGCTGTGAAGGACAAGTTTACACACATTACCCTCCTCACAGGTCCAAGTAATGGTGGTCTCTACTCCTTCCATTTTCCTCGAAGTCAACCTGTTCCCAAAGTAGCGTTTTCTACCGCATGTGCTTCTTCCACCATATGGCATCAAAGACTTGGACATCCACATCCACAGCTTTTGAAGTTCATGTTGTCTAAATATCATTTACCTTTGCAAAACAAATGTTCTAGTATTTTTTGTGATTCATGTTCTGTTGGAAAATCGTCTAAACTTCATCTATTACCATCTATTTATAAAAGTTCGCACATTTTGGATTTAGTTCTCTGTGATGTATGGGGCCTGCTCCTGTACTTCATTTGATGGCCATAATTATTTTCGGTTGTGTGTTGATCATTACTCCAGCTTTATGTGGATCTTTCCACTGAAACTAAAATCTGATGTGTATGCCACCTTTAAACGATTCCTTGCAATGGTTGAACGACAATATCAAACCAAATTAAAATCTGTCCAAACTGATTGGGGAGGCAAATTTCAGAGTCTCTCTCCATTCTTCTCTCCCCTTGGTATCACCCATCGCCTGTCATACCCACATACCATTGAACAAAATGGTGTCGTTGAACGACGACATCGCCATGTGGTTGAAACCGGCCTCACTTTACTCGCTCAATCCCATGTTCCACAACGGTTTTGGCACTTCGCTTTTGATACCGCAGTATCGAATGCCATCCGGAACGAACTCCAACACTTCACTCTTTGAACATGTGTTTAAACATAAACCCGATTTCTCTTTTCTTTGGGTTTTTGGATGTCAGTGCTACCCTCATCTTCGTCCATACAATCGACACAAAATGGACTTCTGCTCTACACCTTGTGTGTTTCTTGGTTATATCACTGCTCATCACGGCTACCAGTGTTTCGACCCACAGTCTAATCGCCTTTACATAGCTCGTCATGTTCGATTTCATGAACAATCATTCCCCTTCTCCAAATATACTTCACCCACTCCTTCTACCATCCGTCTTGACCCCTGTAACTCCTCATATCCTACCTCTACATCTATCCCTAACCCATCATCCACAGCTCAGACCCAACCACCACTTCTCCACACCTATCACCGTCGTTCCAAAGTCCCAAATACCGACCAGCCTAACCCAAACAGTGACCAAACAGCCCCTAACAGAGACCAGACAACCCCTAACCCAAACCGTGACCAAACAGTCCCTAACAGTGACCAAACAACCCCTAACCCACCTAATCCGAATAGCCCAAATAACGACCAGCCCGTTCTAGCCCAACCAACTCAGCCCACTCATCCAGCCCCACCAACTCAGCCTACTCGTCCAGCCCCTAACCCAAATAACGACCAGCCCCACCAACTCAGCCTACTCGTCCTAGACCAGCCAACCTACGTCCCAATCCCAAACCAACCAAACCTTACAATGCCACCTCATACCATACCCAACACTCTTCCACCGATACCTAACCCGCCACCTATTCTATTACCAACAGGGACTCTCAATGGCGTAGTGCCATGGTTGAAGAGTATTCGGCGCTAATGCGGAATGGTACATGGTGTAACATCTATGATTTTCCGACCTTATTTATTTATTTATTTATTTTTTTTATTTATTTTTTTTCTTTTATTTATTTACTTATTGAATTTATTATTTTCTAAACAAAAGTGACATCCCATTTCAATCGCGTACTAGTTCAAACCCGAGATGTCACATTAATAACTATTTCCTTTTTGCGTAGCAATTCAAGTTTTCAACATTTCGTTTAGATATTTTTATCTATCAAAAATATGTATAGATGTGTATATATATATATATATATATATATATATATATATATATATACTTTGCCATGGTAGGTGAATCAAAAAAAAATAACTTATTAGCCTTAATAATAACGTATTTATATCTTCTATACATATGTAACGATATATTTAATCATATTACACATTTACACAATTTGCAAGTTTCTGAAACTTACGAGCTTAAACCATGTATTTGATATGTACATGTGTATATATTTTTTTTTTTGTAAATATAAATAAATATGTAAATATATAAATATTTGAATATATTAAAATAAACCGTTTACGCAATTTACAACTTTATAAAAACTGAAAAATTTTCCTTTTCGAGCTAATAACAAAACAAACTTTATCTAGATTTTATAACTTGTATAAAAACACCTTTATGAATAACTAAAAATGAGCTCAAATAAATATTTGGGTATTGAACTTTTTTGCCTAGCAAATAAACCCCCTGGTTCTAAATAATGAACCCTGGAAGTTGCCATTCTTCTACTTTGACTCCAAGAAGTCAAAATCGACACTCAAAGCTATCAAACCTCACGGTTATGGATCCAAATCGTCCCCAACGCATGTTGCCACTCATCTAACCTCATTATGAAGAGTTAATTCGATTGTCACTTCGAATTCATGAGACTTTAAAGAAGAAATTAAAATTTCGGTTTTAGAGTTGAAAGACTCGATTTATGGTCGAAAACATGTTAAACGAATCGGATTCGACGGTTACACACTCGTTAGTTCATACCTCTAACCTCCCCTATCATTTTATTACTAAAAAATCGGACCCAACTCGCCTCACCTTTTTCCTCCGATCGCGATTGTCACAGGAGCAAAGACGCCCCTTCCATTCTTCGCGAATTCTAGTCCATCTCACTGGTACAATGCTTGCCATTGCTCGATTTCCATTTCTTGATCAAAAGCCCTATGAAACGGGCGAAGATTTTGGTGTGTTTGGGATCTAGGGTTTGGTTTGGCTAATTGGGGAAGAAGGAGTTTTGGGGTTAGTTGTTTAAAAGTTTCTTAGACTCGTTTCTTGCAAGGCATAATGCCCAGAGAAACCGGTTAAAACACTGACCTCCCACAGCTAAGGTCACGGTTCGAGACCCGTTACCCCCCTTTCTTTTTGAGCCTTTTTCTTGTTATTTCATGACACAAACTAAACAATTTAAACCCCAATTTAATTGTTACAAATTCTATAAAAATACCTTGTAACCTCTATAAACTCTGGAAATGAGGATTAATATTCTATTTATTGTAATCTATCTAAAAACGTATTATAAAGGTTAAAGTTCCTAAATAAGCGATATAGAGATGGTTATTTAGATAAAATAATCACGTCGTTTTATTTATATAATAGTACCGCTTATTAAACGAATTATAAATTCAGTTGTTAAAACTTTACTAATCCAAACTTATAAAAATATCTTTGTGTGAGGAATAAATAGTTAACGTTTTTATCGTAACCCTGTAGAAGCACTTAAGTAACCATTTTAGAGGAATGATCATGCAATTTCTATTAATTATGCTTAAAGCTTATTTAGCGAGTTTTATAAATCTTAAAAAAAAAAAGGGATTATTGGAATAGATTAACAAATTATTTTAATTACATAAAACCAATTATTTAAAACCTACTTTTACTCATTTTAACACCTTATTAATGTGTAAAAGTTTCAAATAAAATTTATATAAATCCCATAATTATAAATTTATGAAACTGAAATTTATGAAATTACATCCATCTATTTTAGTTTTAATTAAAATTTTAATTTTGGATAACTAACTTTCTTTAATATATTATCTAGATATTTAAAAACCCAATTAAAAATGTGATCAATAATATAATTCTCATTTATCTCACTTAAAACCTATTTATAAGTCTTTAACGGGATTATTTAATTAGCCATTTTAAAGCTATTTATAAAATATTCTAATTAAATCTAAATGTATAAATTTGTATCACCCCAGAGATCCCAATTATTATGCAAACTAAATTTAACAAACCCTAGATAAACTTATGAATAACTTGTACACCCAAAACTATTGTAAACTCACCTTCAACCCCAAAAAAAATCTCAAATCTTACTATCCCATGCGATCTATCCTAAACCTGGAATACAATCTATCTTGTAGGTTTGTTGTGAGTATACCTCACAATATCCATCCAGCTCATCAAAACTCTATCATCTTTAGCTACAATTCGAGTGAGTATTCATGGCCCCTTTTTACTGCTTTTATTTTTGGGGTGAAACATGTGTTAACTACTTTATCTACACGATTCAATAACTTGATTCTATGCTATGATCTACATGCTTTATATCTTTAACTATTTGGTGACCATTGCATGAATGCATGCCAGTACGTTCATCAACTTGTGTTGCAAGCCTAAGGTAGTACCTAACATGATCATTTATAGGGGAAACCGAAACTAAACTAAACTTACCACATAACCTTGGCGGGTTGTTGTTGGTGTGAACTATTAGCATGGGTGTATCTCCCCATGTTGGATGTGAACTATTAGCATGGGTGTATCTCCCCATGTTGGATGTGAACTATAAAACTCGGGTGTTATCTAACCCTTTTATCAAAACGGCAATCCGTGGGATTGTGGCAGCTATATTTCATTCACCAGGGTTGAACTGTACGCTTGGAGCCTTATGTGTTCATAGATATGCTTTAGATCTGCATTAGAATCATCTGAATCGTAAACTTTATCTAAACTTTAGTGTTGATATCAAAACCTATGTTGCTCACCAACTACTTGTAGTTGACTTTTACTCGCATGTTTCAGGTGCACCTGCTTAAGGCCTTTGCTGCTCTCGTAGGACTTGGACCTAGCTAATGAACCGAAATTTATGTCATGTTAAACATTTGTCTTTTCATTGTTCTTGTAACGGATTATTTAATATGGTTTAATAAATATCTTCGCATTAAATAGATGATCATGAGCTTTTGAACAACCGTGTCAGCCCCGGCGTTTAATCCGCCGTCGGCCGGGGTGTGACACATGGACATTAGTGCCACGTGTTCCGAATTCCGATGTAGTTGATTGCAAGTGGGTATACAAATTAAAAAGGGACCAAACTGGGGCGATAACACGTTACAAGGCACGCCTAGTTGCCATAGGTTTTAGGCAACAACCCGACATTGATTATCATGAGACTTTCAGTCCTGTTGTCAAATCCACTACCATACATGTTGTTCTGTCTCTAGCCGTCACACAGAAATGGTCCTTAAGGCACTTGGTGTGCAAAATGCCTTTTTACATGGTGATCTCAACGAGACAGTTTATTTACAACAACCACGAGGGTTCGTTAATCCTGAAAACCAGATCATGTTTGCCTGCTTCACAAATCCTTATATGGATTAAAGCAGGCCCCTCGATCCTGGTTCCATCGACTGTCTATGGCTCTTCATTCTTTTGGATTTTAGGGGTCCAAGAGTGATCATTCGTTATTTATTTACTCTCACAGGGGCACACTTTTGTACATGTTGGTTTATGTTGATGACATTATTTTAACAGGAAATAACCCGCAGGTTATTGATAAAGTGGTACATAGTTTGAGCTAATATTTTGTTGTTCAGGATATAGGCCAATTGTCCTATTTCCTTGGTATTGAGGTAGTGCATAAGGGTTCTGATCTGATTCTATCACAAAGGAAATATATCATTGACTTTTACAACGTGCAGGTTTGTCTAATGCTAAAACAGTTTCATCTCCTATGACCACTAATGCTAATCTAGCTCTTGGTGATAATGCCATTTTTGACAACCTGGTCAAGTACCGTCAGATTGTGGGAGCCCTTCAGTATGTCACTTTGACTCGTCCGGACATTACGTTTGTTGTTAGCAAGGTCTGCCAATTTATGCACTCCCTCACTGAGAACCATTGGTCGACATTCAAACGAATTCTTCATTATTTGCAGGGCACTGCTGACTATGGTTACGGCTCATGCGTGATTCAGGCACAATCCTTCATGCCTACACTGATTCAGCCTACAATTCCTTGACTGGCTTCTCCGATTCTGACTGGGCTGGGTGCCCAGACGACCGTCGATCCACTTGGGGATATGCGATCTATCTCGGCTCCAATTTAGTAGCATGGTCTGCACGAAAACAAAAGACCATCTCTCGTTCTTCAACAGAATCTGAGTACAAAGCCCTAGTTGATACTGTAGCTGAGCTCTCATGGCTTCAAACACTACTTCGTGAATTTCGGGTTCCTGTTAAGTCAGCTCCTACTTTATGGTGTGATAATCTTGGTGCTACGCAACTGTCAGCTAACCCTGTCTTTCTTGCACGTACAAAGCATGTAGAAGTTGACTTTCACTTTGTTCGAAAAGGTTGGCCAACGAACGCTTTCAGTTCAGTTTATTTCAACCGATGATCAGATTGCAGATATGTTCACCAAGTCACTATCTTCGCAACGGTTTCTCTTGTTACGGTCCAAGCTACAGCTCGCTCCTCGGCCTTAGCTTGCGCGGGGATATTAGACAATTAAGATTGTTATATATATGTATTTATATTAGAGGGATTAGAGTGTAAATATATTTCTTGTATAATCTCCTATTGTAATCGTTATTTAATACAACAATACAATTACTGATTACCAAGTTTATCTAGGGTTGAGTTTAGAAAACCATACCCATTCTCATTCCATCATGTTATCAAACCCATATCATAGTGTCCTAAATTAATATATGTTTACTCAATAGATACATCATCAGAAAGCTAAGCATTAATAATAATAATAATAATACGACTTATAATTGAACTAGTTTTCTTGTTACATGCATTTGAATAGTAATATTCACGATTTGTTTTTCTATAAAAAGTTTTAATAGAAGGAATCTGGTTACTCAGATCTTAGGGCTGAGCTTCTGCCTAGAAAGGAAGGGCCTTCTAAGGATGCTATATATCTTGGAAATGGAATAGTATGAAAATACATATATTTGCTGACTCACGTCCTAATTAAATTAAGTTTTATGTTGCTTAACTGCATTATTCAATCCATTAAGTGTTAATGCACCTTAGTTGATCTAAATTTCATCCCTTAAAATGGAGTTTCACAGTTACAAACACTATGTTGTTCGTAGAAAATGCATGCTATAAAAGGATAGTTGTTATTTATTTATTTTTTATATGCGTACATGCCGTTATTTACTAAACTATTTGGGATTATAAAGTGTTAACCTGATATTACGTGGGAGATAAAAGTTTGTGAGGTAGAGAAAGATAATTCTTTGATAAGCTATCTGTTATGCTTAAGTTAAGGAATGGAGACATTTTGCATTCTAATAGCAATGAGCTGTGCACTTGTATTGACATCAGTTAGCGAAATCAAGTTAATTAATTAATTAGGAATAATTATTGTTCATGAAACCCTTTTGAGACTTTGAAATTTAAATAATGAGCAAATTTGTTGAAAGTCAAAATATTTGTCATTTGTATCATGCAACTTGAACAATCCTGTTATTCTCAACTCCAAGCAGAACACTGGATACTTTCTTTTAAAGTCTGGGAGAAAGAAGTAAACAAATAAAAGCTTAAGATCTATATTTCACAGAAGTAGGTTGAATTTTATTTAGTCAACTTTGTGATTTGACTTTTGCGGTTGCGGATATTTTTCTTTGGAGAAATACAAGGTTGCTTTGATAATATTTTACATGAATTATGTATTACCTGGAAGTACCAATTTCCAAGGTCCTCATGTGGGCTTCAATCATTTGTAAGTATCACATCCCATAATTCCTGGATTTTTAGCTTCATTTTCTGTGTGTCAATTACAGGGCAAATCACACGAGATAGAATTGAACTTTATCCTTGTCCTGATTTTTAGTAACAAACTTTAAATTAGGAACCAACGCACACATTATTGCCTATTTTGGCAACCAACCTCATTTTAACTGTAAATTGCTGATGGTTGATGCCCGTCACATCAGATGCTACACATTTACATATGCTTATGTGAAAGGAATATGAATGTACATGTTTGAAAAAATGTTTTTAAATTTATTATGATTAAATGCCACTTAAAAAAGGGCGTGACTTAGCTCCCGCATTTGCGCAGGGGCCGGAGAGGGGCTGGATCGCTTCGCCATATGATTTACGCAACCTTACCCCACACTTTGTGAAGGAAGCTGTTTCCACAGCTCGAACCCGTGACCCCAAGGTCACAAAGCAACAACCTTATACATAAACGCTAAAATGACAAATAAGATGCCTTGTCGAAATCAACAAAAAATGACGTAATGGTTAAATACATCATTTGTTGCTACAATTTGTAACAAGATGTAACTTGGTTGCTAGAATCGGTATTAAGATGTAATATATATCGCTAATATTCCCCCTCAATTTGAGCGGGCGGCGGACAAACGCTCAAACTGGATCTGAAAGACTGGAACTGTTGCCTCGGGATACCCTTGGTGAATATATCCGCAAATTGCATAGTGGATGGGACATGCAAGACTCGTATATGCCCAATGCGAACCTTCTCTCGAACAAAATGGATATCAATCTCAATGTGCTTGGTTCGTTGGTGTTGAACCGGATTATGTGATAAGTAAACTGCAGAGACGTTATCACAATAAACGATCATTGCCCGGCGTAAAGGAACATGCAATTCCAATAATAGATTACGAGTCCAGGTTGCTTCAGCAACAACATTTGCCACGCCCCGATATTTGGTCTCCGCACTTGACCTGGATACAGTATGTTGGCGTTTGGAAGACCAAAAAATCATATTATCGCCATAACCACCGGTGGAACGTCGGGAGTCCGAGCACCCGCCCCAGTCAGCATCGGAGTAAGCAACCAAGTCATAAGAAGACGACTTAGTGATGCGAATCCCATATTCCAGGGTGCCCTGTAAGTACCGAATAATGCGCTTCATAAAAGCGAAGTGAGGTTCACGTAGCCCATGCATAAATAAACACACCTGCTAAACCGCGTAAGTAATTTCGGGTCTGGTGAAAGTTAAATACTAAAGTGCCCCAGCTAAACTTCGGTACAAATTCGGGTCCTTGAAGAGAGGCCCATCCGAAGCACTGATTTTTGTAGATAAATCAACTGGAGTGATGCAAGGTTTGCAAGCAGTCATGGAGGGCCGAGCAATAATCTCTTTAGCGTACTGCGGTTGAGATAAAAACAGCCCTGTGGTATTCCAAGCAACTTTGATACCTAATAAATGATGAAGGTGGCCCAAATCAGTCATGGCAAACTCTCGTGAGAGTGTGTCGATTATGGATCGAAGGAGAACATCGAAGGAAGCAGTCAGTACGATGTCGTCCACGTACAAAAGTAAATATGCCACATCCTTACCCCTGGTAAATATAAACAACGAGTTATCACAAGCACTACTTTTTGTAACGAACCAACTTTCGGGTTTGTCCTATAATATATTAATTATATTCTAGGGGTGTTTTTTTAATAAAAGAAAGTTGGAGGCTTTTGTAAAGTAGTGAAATAATGAAGTATTAGAACAAGGAGTCATTTGTGAAAGTGCAGGGATTAATCTTGTATTTCGTTCAAACTGGATTTTGGTGGAGATAAAAAAGGTCGACACACACACAAGGTGTGTGTGTGTTCAACGTGAATTAGAGAAGAGAAGGAGGGAGAGAGCTTTGAAGCTCAAATCCAGTCACTTGCACACTAGAATTGGAAGTTTTGATCTACACAATCCTTTTAAATCTTCAAGTAAGTGTTTTAATCCATTGAAAATCTCCCTAGTTCTTGTTCTTGATGAGTTATGGGTGAAAAACCCTAACTTTCTGAATTTGGGGATTTTGGGTGGATGATTCTTGGATAAAAGTGTTAATCTAGCTTAACTAAAGCTAAGGGTGGTAGAAATCCATGGTTTTAACATCCAATTTGATGATTTGGAAATTAGGGTTCTTGAGACCCAAATTGGGGGGTTTTTCATTTGGGGGTGTTAGATTGGTTAATTGAGTATGTGTTAGTGTTTATGGTGTTAGATAAACATAATTACATGTTTAAAACTCAATTATTTTGGTGAATTATAAATTGGATGAAAATGTGGAAAGTGGGTGAAAAACCTTAACGGATCAAAATGGGTGGAATTGACTTAGATGGACAAAAGCTTGTGTGAATCTTAATAAACCTAGATTAGATGATGAGTGAGGATCATAAGCTCTTGGATGGGTGTTAAACTCCAATTAATGTGTGTTTTGGGGTAAATTAGATTACTAAAACATGTGGAATGTGTCACACCCTCAATTTCAACTAACAGAGTATTACCGTTTGGGAAGTGACAAACCAGGATCTCAGACACTAGTTACATTGAACGACTCTACATGGGACTCAAAATGAAAATATCTTTTAAATCAGAGTATCAATGCGGAAGTGTAAAGAAAGTAAATGCGCAAAATACACGCGCCCAAAACCAAAGTCCAAAAGTCCAAACGTCCAACCAAACAAAGTACATTAAAATAATTCAATCAACATAAATAGACACAAAGCAAAGCAGTTGAATCCCATGCATGCCCTAACGTGCACCTGTGTCTTAGCTTAGCGTCCTGAAAACATGTAAGAAAAAGTGTCAACACGAGGTTGGTGAGTTCACAGGTTTCAATATATAAATAAACGTTTACCAGATTTATTGTACAATCAACATAAATACCAAATGAGTAGCTAACCCATGTTCATTGTTTGCTATTACGCTCGCAACCGTAAACTGACTGTTTGTATTGCCTCCCACCAGGTCTATCAACCACGGTGCACGTTTAGGTCAATATTGCACCTGTTCGATATCCAATCGTGTTAGCGCGACTAACGCGGGTGAGGTTTGTCAAACCCAGTAGTACTACCCAACATACCTCGCTATATTCATATGTAAACGGTTCGATGTGAGGACTTTTGTGATAGAGTTTACGCATAGTCATAACAATTGATATAAAATGAAGTACAAAAATCAAAAGAGTTTGTATCATGTTTTCTCCCCCAGTTTAAAAGCAGTAAAAGGGGCCGTGAAAACTCACCTGATTTCGAGTGAAAGATCGGGTCACGCTGTAGGAATTTGAAACCACGGGTGTAAGCCTTAAACGACTTACGTGTGACCTAACAATACAACACAACAATTAGGGACGATTCGAGATTTGTGACGACGACACGGAAAGTTAGAATGTCCTAACTTGTTCTAAGGATTTAAAATAAACGAACGCGTCGGACGTCGACAACGGATAATAATAGGATAATTATTTTCTTTTGATCGAGTCGCTTACGAAGGTTAAGAAATAATATAATATATATATTATTTTAAATACGAACGATTAGACAATTTATTCTCGGAGTGGAATATAATAATTTATATTATTTTTAAATCGGATAAATAACGTAGGTAAATAATACACTTTTATATTATTTAGTTTAAAGCAATAGTCACGAACGGTCACGAACGGATTGAAAACAATATAACGTTTATAATATTTTAAAAATATTTAATACGGGTTCAAAATAATATAATCATATTATTTTTCACGGGATTGCGGGTTGGAAATGCGTAGAGTTTATTATTTTAAAACGGTAAAAATAATATATATTTTTTATTAAATTCAAACCCGAGTCCTCGGGTCAATTCTCGGGCCAAAACGCGTTTAAACGGGTTTATAATAATATAGGTTTAATTTATATATATTTTAATATAACAGAAAAAGTCCCAAAAATTTAATGTGGGAGCCCGGCCTCGAACCCGGGTCTCTCCCACACACGCACACGAGTTTAACCATCACGCCCGCTAGGGTCATCGTGAAAGGATCCGGTTTCAAAATCTTTTATTAATTAAGTCCAGTGATTCCTTCTTCCCAATACCCGCGATCGAATACCGGCCAGAACCTGACGATTTCGATGATGGATTGATTAATACATTAAGAGGTTTTAATGCCAAGGGAATTACGAACCTGAGCATACTTTTAATTTCGAAAACAAACGAGTTTATGTTCAAATCTTGAAAATAGGTCGCATACGTATAAAGAAAACTTTGAATCGATCAGAAAGATTTTTATAATGAATTTGATTAAAACCATAGGGCTTTTGATAATCGGGTCATTTCGAAACTGATTATGTAAATTAATTTCGTTTCTTTTCAATCTAAGATCAAAAACCCCAAGTTCAGAAACATATGAACCCTAATTTCCAGATTGATTCGAATTCGATAATAAAATGTCGAATTGATAGAGGGCTTTCAAAGATTAGATGGTTACGAAGCTAAAGGTATACTTTAATTTGATTTAAAAACGGTTTGGGATCGAATTCGACAGACTGGGTTCACATGAAACCTAATTACGGGTTACAGAGATTTTGATATTAAAACTTGAAATTGGCAAAGGGCTTTCGATAGAAACGATGTTGCGAGTCTTTCTTTATAGGTTAATTTCATTTTTATTGCGTCTAGATTAGGGTTCGACTAAATCTGTTTGAAGATGAACCCTAAGATCCGGAACTCGCTCGAATTGATGATGTAAGCCCGAATTAACATGGGGCTTACCTTTACAGAATGAAAACGATGCAATTGGGTTAAGAATTTACCAGAATGCGTGTCGAATTGGTGGAGATCGAGTAAACTAAATGCCGACGGCGATGGGGTTGGCCTCCGGCGACTCCAACAGCTTCTCCGGTCGAATTGTCGTGCGTAATAACTTCAGGGACGATCGATTTAGGTGAGAGTGAGTTCGATTTATGAAAACAATACTCAAATTCGTCGAACTTGATGAAATAACGACCAAAGTCGACGGTTACGGTTTGATTAGTCATAATTGTGTTTAATTTGGCAATAATTGGATTTAACTCAGTGGTTACGACTGTTAGGGTCATGCACGTTCGACATCCGTTATAGAATCACACAAGGATCGGTTAAGGAGATTGAATTTTTGAAACCAAAGTTGCGAAATTGACTTTCAAAAGTCAACAAGAACAAGAACCTTCAATTTTGACTTTCCAAGTCAACAGAATTGGAATTGAGTTAATTACACTTTGATCCCTGCAGTTTGAGTTCAGATATTGACAGAATTTGACACCGTGGTTAGATTTAACTGGGTTAGTTAACGGGGTTAAGTTTTTAATAAGAAACTTAACGGAATAGTTAACGGGGTTAACTTAAAAAGTCGGATTGTCACAGAATGTTTAGGTGATCACGGCGTTAAAGATGTTAGCTTTGAAGACCGATTGGAATCTTCATTGGCAAAAGTAAGTGCTTTGCACTTACTTAGTAGTAGATAAGTAGTGGTTACATGTAAGTAGATGTATTGTTATTTCTATTTATATGTTGTATGTTGATTTTGACTCATGTGGTAAATGGTCAAAGTAAAGTACGAATGTGGTAGGATTGTTGTAGTTGACATAATGAGGAATTTAGTCAAACTAATGAATGACACTTGGTAGAAGTGGCGTAGTTGAACTATGTGGGATATAGTCAAACTAAACATGGTAAATTGGTGTAATTGACTAGTGTTGCATATAGTCAAACTAAAATATAGAATGTGGTGATTTGTTGTAAATTGACTTAGTGTGGTATAAGTCAAACCATTTGTGGATAAATGGTGAAATTGTTATAAAATGGACTTAATGTGGTATAAGTCAAACCATTGTGGATAATGGTGAAATATATGTATTTAGACTATATGATTAATAGTCAAACTTGAATATGCAAATGTGGTAAATAGGTGTAATTAGACTATGTGATTAATAGTCAAACTTGAATGTGCAAATGTGGTAAATATGTATAATTAAACTATGTGGTTAACAGTCAAACTTGATTGTGCATATGTGGTTAAATGGTGTAAATGACCCAATGTGATTAAGAGTCAACTAAAATGTAGAATGTGATAACATTAGACTAAAATTGACTTAATATGGTAAATGTAACACCCCAATTTCTAAGAAAATACGAGTTGAAGGACTTAAATGATCATTAGATGAAACCCTAGGGGTTAAAATGACCTTTTATTAAAGGGTTAGAATACGTTGGAATTAAAGTTCAGGGACTGAAAATAAAAATTCTAAAATCTGGATGGACGTCGGACCGACATCATCCTTCCCATCGGTTCGAAATGAGCCACGGGACTGATGTCGGGCCGACATCAGTTAGATAGCGGTCCGACAACTGTCATTGCGCCCCAATTCCTAGTAATGACACGTGTTGGATGACCCACCGTTGAGATCTGACGCGTTTAAAAGAGATATCGGACCGACATGAAATCATAGCGGTCCACTATGTCCATAACGGACCGATATCATATACATAACGGTCTGCTATGTGCTCGCCAAGCCAATAAGCCGCCTCACTTGGATGTCGGACCGATATCGCCAGGGATAACGGTCCGACGTGGGTCCCAACCCAGCCTATAAATAGATGGTGTTGGCTGTTCATTTGAAAACACAAAACCATCATCACCACACACACACGCATACCAAGGAGATCGGAGTAACGGTTACGAGTACGGTGGTTACGAGTGCGTTACGTTGCGAGTGCGGTTCAAGTTCGGAGAAGCGTTTAAAGCGAGGAACGAACTTAGGAACTACCTGGGAATAAAGTAAGTACATTGGACCCGCACCTTAGACACGATTATGTGAAATACGTGTTTAAACAATATGTGCTATGTGATATGTGATATGACGAGGGTACGAGGTAAAGACGGATTAGTCTAAACACTAAACGGAAGTAATGGAGTAGTCACGAAATGTTAAAGGGGTGGTGTATACGCCGCTGGTACTTCCTATATTTAAATCTCTTTGATACTTCGTGGCGAAACCATTATGATTGTGTAGGGGTATAGACTAGAAGATAGTAATGAAATATAGTAAACGTACGGGAGAACTTCTGACCGGTATGTAGTTATCTGACAAACAGAATGTTCTGTCTAAGGAAAGAATGGTGTATATATCTCTCCTAGACCCGTCACTCTTTCCTGGGAACATCTCTGTTGGAGGTACTACTCTGGAAGGATAATCACCTCAGTTTACAATATATATGAATATGAATATATGATGAAAGTATATCATGCATGATGAATATGAATACATGATGAGCTTGAAAGTGTGAAATGCATGATGAATACGTGAATGCACGATGATACGTGCAAACATGAATGAGTATGATGGAACGAGTCTAAACCCTAAAATGGAATAACGGAGTACTCACGAAGTGTTAAAGGGGTGGTGGATACGCCGCTGGTACTTCCTATATATAAACCCTTTTAATATATTGTGGAGAAACCATTAGGAAGTTTTAAGGTGAGGACTGGTTGGGGTAATAAATCAAGCATATACATGAAATGAAAACAAATGCTTGATACATTTGGGAGGCTATGAGTCTAAGATACTCAAAGTCCTAAATAAAATGAGATACCTGGCCTGTAAGGTGGATCTCAATAAATATTAAAGAAGAGAACTAAAAAAAGAACTCCAAGCCTACGAGGCTGAAGGAGAAAAGATTCCAAGCCTACGGGGTTGTGGAATGGATGAGTCTTCATGACAAATGCGAGGGGTCTATACTGACGAGTATAAGAACCTTGCCAATACTCGGACCGGAGGTACGGCCTAAGATGGTTGCGAGGGGGTTAGCACACCCATAAAATATACAAATACTGTGATCGGAGGTACGTCCGAAGATGGTCACAGGGGCGCCGAGAGCCCGAGAAAACGTGAACAATAATAAGAACCTAAAGGGTTCCTAATGAAATGAAAAGATGCAGTGTACTTACTTAGCGAAAGTTAATTCAAAAACGTTTTCCAAACACTGCAGGAAAGAAGCACATGGAATAAGGCTTCCTGAGGACGTGGCTGCTCGGAGTTGGAAAATCCCTATATAGGATGAAGTAATTATATTATCCTTTTGTAAAACAATATTATTATAAATGAAAACATACCTTCGTCATTTAATGACAAGGTTTTGTTAACCTGGGACCAGTTTTTCGCAATAAAATACTCTGATAAAATAATAAGATAACTAGGGTGTTTCAGGTTGGTATTAGAGCACGGTTTGAGGGATTTAAGTATCAAAAAGGGATGCTTAAACTCAAACCATAAAGTGCTCATGATATAAATAGGGATTCAATCCGAGGTCGTCCAAGGAAGCAGGTATGTTTAAATTCCAGTGCTTAAACAGAAATGTGGGAGTATACGTGGGTAGAACTTTGTATGAGTTAAGCTCCATATGATAATTGGAAGTATCATGATACGTAACATACATTGCATTATGCCTGACCAGTATTGGAGCTAATGTATGGGACCATCATGATATCGCAAACATCATATGATAACTTATTCCAGCAGATAGTAAGCCGGGAATGTGAAAGTGCATGATTAAAATGCATGAATAAATGTGCATATGTGTAACATGCATAGATGAGGCCTTATGTGAAACCCTGGAATGCTTGAATAGGGTTAAATTAAAGACGAGGCCTATAGTATAAAACCCTAGACTATGATTAGGGTAAACAAACGAGAGGTTTAAAAGGATACTATGTTTCAGCAAAACAATGGCTGAACATCAAAACGACGAAGTACGTAATGAGGGAAGCCACAGGGAAGTTGAATGTCCACGTCACGATGAAAATGAAGTTGAACAAGTCCCGGAGAATATCCGGAGACAAATCGCATTAGAAGTAGAAAAAGCGTTCAATGCAAATTTCCTGATCTTAGAAGTAGATCTACAAAGCTCGTTAGAGAGCTGGTTTGAAAACCATAAGGAGATTACCCATAATAAGGAAGGAAGAAATCCAAAAGTTTGTACATATAAGGATTTCATGACATGTAAGCCATTAGAGTTTAAGGGAGCGGTTAATCCCTTAGAAAGTCAAAGGTGGATCGCCTCAATAGAAAAAGCATTTGACACATGCCATTGTGAAAAAGAAGATGAAGTCACCTTCGCCGCTAATCAGCTAAAAGAACGAGCTGACGATTGGTGGGGAGTAGTGTAAAGAGAAAAAGGTAGAGAAAGAATCAAAGAGATGAGGTGGGAAGAGTTCAGGATCTCTTCTTAAAACACTATTGCCCCCGAGCGGCAATTGAAAAAATCACCAAGGAGTTTCTTCAACTCCGTCAGACAATAGAGACTGTGGATGAGATCACAAGGATCTTCTTTGACAAGGGCCGAGTTTGTCCAGCTTTGGTAACAACCCCGGAGATGTGGATGACGAGATACCATCTCGTTTTGAAAACAAAGATTAGAGAATTTATCCATCCGTCCAAGTGCGTGAACTTGGAGGAGATGATTAATTGGGCTCGGGAACGTGAGACGGAGCTCAAAAGGCAGACTGACAGAGACGGGAAGAGGAAAGGAGAAAGTTATCCTTCTCCTATGCCTCTAAAGAGGTTTAAGTTTATTAAACCGGGAGGTGGTTCCTCCCAAAGAAAAAGTATCCAAAATTACAAAATTTATGGAAGAAGGCACCCGGGGGAGTGCCGATTCAAGTCCACAACTTGCAACAAATGTGGGAAGGCAAGACACTCTACATTGCAGTGTATGAGTGGAACCAAATTTTGCTACAACTGTTATAAACAATGTCCTGAGTTAAAATTTCAGACGGAAAAGACCGGAGAAGGGTTAAGAGTAGCAGAAAATGAAGTTAATAGGATCGAGGCTCCGAAGCCAAAGGGAAGGGCTTTTCAGATCACTACAGAGGAAGCGAAAGATGTTCCTGACGTTGTATCATGTACATTCCTCTTGAATTCCCTACCTGCTTGTGTTTTATTCGATACAGGAGCTAGTCGATCATTTATTTCTTTAAAGTGTGCAAACTCTATAATCTTCAATAGAAGTAGATTGGCTAAGGCATTAGAAGTCGAAATCGCTAGTGATCATAACTACGCAGTAACTGAAATATGCTGAGATTGCCGACTACTAATAGAAGGAGAAGAATATCAAGTCGATTTAATTTCGATGCCAATGAAAGAATTCGACGTGATCATTGGAATGGATTGGTTATCTTCACATGCTGCAACGATTATATGCAATCAGAAGATTGTACGATTCATGACGTCTACAAGAAAGGAAGTTAGTGTCATTGGTGAACGACGGAACCAGATCACGATATGTACGATGGCCAAGATAAGTAGCTACGTGAGACAAGGTCATCAAGCCTTCTTAGCCTACATAGCTGATGTGAATATGAAAGGGAAAGAACTGGATCAAGTTCCAGTAGTAAAAGAATTCCCAGAAGTATTCCCAGACGATATTCCAGGTGCTCCACCTGAGAGAGAGAGAACGAATTTAAAATCGATTTGATTCCTGAAGCTAAGCCGGTAGCTAAGGCCCCATACCGATTAGCACCAGCTGAGATGAAGGAATTAATGTCATAACATCAAGAGTTGTTAGACAAGGGATTTATACGCCCTAGTGTATCCCCTTGGGGTGCACCAATTCTATTCGTAAAGAAGAAAGTATGAGGATGTGTATAGACTACCGTGAATTGAACAAGTTAACTATCAGGAATAGGTATCCCTTACCTAGAATTGATGATCTATTTGATCAATTACAAGGATCAAGTTGGTTTTCCAAGATTGACTTAAGATCCGGTTATCATCAGGTTAAGGTACGAGAAGAAGATGTACCTAAGATAGCATTTAGAACTCGTTATGGACACTATGAATTTGTAGTGATGCCGTTTGGAGTGACGAATGCTCCGGCAGTTTTCATAGACCTCATGAATAGAGTATGCCGGCCAATGTTAGACAAATTCGTTATTGTCTTCATTGATGACATCCTGATTTATTCAAGGAATGAAGAAGAGCATGCACAACACCTTCGTGAAGTACTTAGTAATTTATGGAAGGAGAAATTGTACGCCAAATTCTTAAAGTGTGCATTCTGGTTAAGAGAAGTTCAATTTCTGGGTCATGTTGTAAACGCAAAAGGTATCTCAGTAACCCAACAAAGGTAGAGGCCGTAATAAAATGATCTCCACCTAAGAATCCGTCGGAAGTTTGATGTTTCTTGGGATTGGTTGGCTATTATAGAAGGTTCATCCAGAACTTTTCTAAGATAGCCACCCCATTAACTAAGCTAACTCGAAAGAACTCGAAATACGAATGGAATGCGGCACAAGAGAAGGCAATTTAGATATTGAAAGAAAGATTGACACAAGCTCCGGTTCTGGAATTACCAGGAGGAGTAGAAGATTTTGTGGTATGCTCCGATGCCTCGAAACTTAGGTTAGGGTGTGTTCTGATGCAAAGAGGAAAGGTGATAGCCTACGCCTCTCGACAGCTAAAGACACATGAAGCAAACTATCCCACCCATGATCAGGAATTAGCTGCGGTAGTGTTCGCACTAAAGATCTGGAGGCATTACCTATACGGAACGAAGTGTACGATTTACACAGACCACAAAAGTCTTAAGTATTTCTTTGACCAAAAGGACTTAAACATGAGGCAACGACGATGGTTAGAACTGGTCAAGGATTATGATTGTGAGATCTTGTATCATCCTTGGAAGGCTAACGTGGTAGCCGATGCTCTAAGCCGCAAGGAAGAGCATCATCCTATTCGGGTGAAAGCATATAAGTGAGTAATAACTCCTGATTTCATGAGCCAGCTTTGAGATGCACAAATCAAAGCATTAAAAGGTGAGAATATTAAAAAAGAAAGAATGGCTGGTCAGGAGAAGTTTTTAGAGGAGAATGAATATAAAGTCAAGAATCGATTTGGTCGTATGTGGATACCATAATCAGGTGAGTTTAGACTTAAGATTCTTGATGAAGCTCATCACGATATTCTATTCATCCGGGTACTACAAAAATGTACCAAGATCTGCGCAGAGATTATTGGTGGCCCGGAATGAAATTTGATGTCATGAAATATGTAGCAAAATGCTTAACTTGTTTACAAGTTAAAGCAGAACATCAGAAACCATACGGAAGGTTACAACCATTAGAAATCCCAGAATATAAGTGGGAACATCTCACTATGGACTTCATAACCAAGCTGCCAAAGACAGCTAGGGGTTATGATACCATTTGGGTGGTTGTGGATCGGTTGACTGAGAGTGCTAATTTCTTAGCAATACGTGAAACATAATCTTCAGAAACGTTAGCCGATTTATTCATCAAAGAGATTGTTTCTAGACATGGAGTGCCAGTCTCGATTGTCTCTGATAGAGATACTTGTTTCACTTCACGTTTTTGGAAAACGTTCTATGAGGAGATGGGAACTAGATTATTGATCAGCACAGCATATCATCCTCAAACTGATGGTCAAAGTGATAGGACGATACAACTCTCGAAGATATGATGCGTGCTTGTATAATTGATTTCGTTGGAAGTTGGGATAATTATCTGTCGTTAGCATAATTCTCATACAATAACAACTACCATTCCAATATTGGTATGCCAACATATGAGATGCTATATGGTAGAAGATGTAGGACTCCTGTATGTTGGGGAGAAATTGGTCAGAAAGAGTTGGGCAGTAGAGAAATAATTCAAGCTACGTCAGAAAAGCTTGACTTAATTAAGGCACGTTTGAAAGCTGCACAAGATAGATAGAAGTCATACGCAGACAAGAGAAGAAGACCAATAGAATTCCAAGAAGGAGATTATGTCTTGTTGAAAGTATCTCCTTGGAAGGGTCTAATCCGATTCAAGAAATGTGGAAAGCTAAGTCCACGATTCATTGGTCCTTTCAGAATTATCAGAAGAGTCGGAAAAGTAGCCTATCAGTTCGAGCTACCCGAAGAATTGGATAAGATACCCAACACGTTCCATGTATCTTATTTAAGGAAGTGTTTGGCAGATACAGTTGCACATGTTCCTTTAGGAGAAATAGAGGTCGACGATAAACTGACTTATATTGAAGAACCTATCAAGATCCTAGACACAAAAGAAAAGCAGTTGCGCCACAAAACGATTAAGAAAGTGTTAGTTCAATGGAAGCACAGAAAAGAATCAGAGATGACTTGGGAAGCTGAAGAAGAAATGAGAAAGAATTATCCTCAACTCTTCAAGAAATAACAGGTTTCGGGGACGAAATCTAATTTAAGGGGGGGGGGGAGTTGTAACACCCCAATTTCTAAGAAAATACGAGTTGAAGGACTAAAATGATCATTGGATGAAACCATAGGGGTTAAAATGACCTTTTATTAAAGTAGAAGGGTTAGAATGCGTTAGAATTAAAGTTCAGGGACTGAAAATGAATATTCTAAAATCTGGATGGACGTCGGACCGACATCATCCTTCCCACGGGACTGATGTCGGACCGACATCAGTTAGATAGCAGTTCTACAACCGTCATTGCGCCACAATTCCTAGTAATGACACGTGTTGGATGACTCAACGTTGAGATCTGACGCGTGTAATCGGACCGACATGAAAGCATAGCGGTCCGCTATGTCCATAACGGACCGATATCATATACATAATGGTCCGCTATGTGTTCGCCAAGCCAATAAGCCGCCTCACTTGGATGTGGTACCGACATCGCTAAAGATAACGGTCCGACGTGGGTCCCAAATCAGCCTATAAATAGATGGTGTTGGCTGTTCATTTTAAAACACAAAACCATCATCACCACACACACACATACCAAGGAGATCGGGGTAACGGTTACGAGTACGGTGGTTACGAGTGCGGTACGTTACGAGTGTGGTTCAAGTTCGGAGAAGCGTTTAAAGCGAGGAACGAACTTAGGAACTACCTGAGGATAAAGCAAGTACAATGGACCCGTACCCTAGACACGATTATGTGAAATACGTGTTTAAACAATATGTGCTATGTGATATGTGATATGACGAGGGTACGGGGTAATGACGGATTAGTCTAAACACTAAACGGAAGTAATGGAGTAGTCACGAAGTGTTAAAGGGGTGGTGGATACGCCGCCGGTACTTCCTATATATAAATCTCTTTGATACTTCGTGGCGAAACCATTATGAATGTTTAGGGGTATAGACTAGAAGATAGTAATGAAATATAGTAAACGTACGGGAGAACTTTTGACCGGTATGTAGTTATATGACAAACAGAATGTTCTGTCTAAGGAAAGAGTGGTGTATAAATCTCTCCTAGACCCGTCACTCTTTCCTGGGAACATCTCTGTTGGAGGTACTACTCTGGAAGGATAATCACCCCAGTTTACAATATATGACGAATATGAATATATGATGAATGTATATCATGCATGATGAATATGAATACATGAAAAACATGATGAGCTTGAATGTGTGAAATGCATGATGAATACGTGAATGCACGATGATACGTGCAAACATGAATGAGTATGATGGAACTAGTCTAAACCCTAAAATGGAATAACGGAGTACTCACGAAGTGTTAAAGGGGTGGTGGATACGCCGCTGCTACTTCCTATATATAAACCCTTTTAATATATCGTGAAGAAACCATTAGGAAGTTTTAAGGTGAGGACTGGTTGGGGGAATAAATCAAGCATATACATGAAATGAAAACAAATGCTTGATACATTTGAGAGGCTATGAGTCTAAGATACTCAAAGTCCTAAATAAAATGAGATACCCGGCCTGTAAGGTGGATCTCAATAAATATTAAAGAAGAGAACTAAAAGGAGAACTCCAGGCCTACGGGGATGAAGGAGAAAGGATTCCAAGCCTACGGGGCTGTGGAATTGATGAGTCTTCGTGACAAATACGAGGGGTCTATACTAACGAGTATAAGAACCTTGCCAATACTCAGACCGGAGGTACGACCTAAGATGGTTGCGAGGGGGTTAGCACACCCATAAAATATACAAATACTGTGATCAGAGGTACGTCCGAAGATGGTCACAGGGGCCCCGAGAGCCCGAGAAAACGTGAACAATAATAAGAACCTAAAGGGTTCCTAATGAAATGAAAAGATGCAGTGTACTTACTTAGCGAAAGCTAATTCAAAAACGTTTTCCAAACACTGCAGGAAAGAAGCACATGGAATAAGGCTTCCTGAGGACGTGGCTGCTCGGAGTTGGAAAATCCCTATATAGGATGATGTAATTATATTATCCATTTGTAAAACAATATTATTATAAATGAAAACATTCCTTTTTCATTTATTGACAAGGTTTTGTTAATCTGGGACCAGTTTTCCGCAATAAAATACTTAGATAAAATAATAAGATAAGTCGGGTGTTTAAGTAAAAGTCAACCGTTTGTGGTAAAACAGTAAATTGATTGATTACATGAAGTGTGGATACTTCATGGAGGTTTTTACGTTAAGTGTGGATACTTCACGGGTGGTAGTGAGGTCAAGTACTTCACGGGTGAAAGTGAAGTCAAATACTTCACGGGTGACATGAAGTGTGAATACTTCATGGGTCGGCATGGAGTCAAATACTCCTTGCGAGAAAGCGAGTGGTGGTTCTCGCAATAGACATGTGGATATGTCAATTTGATGAATGGTGAAACGTTAGGACTTGTATGGGTCAATACATGTCTAAGTTATAGGTCTTTGTATGCCTAAACAATTAAATTATTGAACTTGAAGTCAAACACTTCAAGAGTAAAATACGAGTAGTGGTACTGGGGTTTGGGGGTTGATAACTAACAAACTTATGTTAGTATATGTGGGTTAGCTTATATGTGGTTAAAATATAAGTTTATGACGGTTTACGGTTCAAAAATGCAAATGGGTCGGTCAACGGGGGGTTGCATAGGCTAAAAACTGAAGAATGGTCATGTTGGACTTGCAGGCAGTGTATGATACGCCCGGAGCGTATGATACACCCAAATGAGTCTGGTAGACGCTGAAATTTTTGGGTTTTTGGGGTTTTGGCCTGTTGTTGTTGTAGGGACTTGTGGGAGGTCCCTAGGGCTACTTATCTTTACTAACCATGTTCAAATTGATGTTTTGAACGCAGGGAAAGCTCCGGAGTGATCTCGGGTTTCTCATCAAGTGGATTGGATTCTCGTGGACATGTTTTGTAATTGGGTTTTGTTAATCTTCTCGTATAGAGTCTTTACAAACTATTTGGGGTTGTTACAAGTTGGGGATAACTTGTTAGTAACTTTTTTTAAACTAATTTGTGAAAATTATGTTAGTTTAATTCGTGTTTGTAAAACTTAACGTGTGGGTATGTTAAATGTTGATTTGGGACCTAACTTCCGCGTGTTTTAAAATGTTTAAATTGGGTTGGAGTTTTTGGGTGTTACACTTTTAAACCCTTAACCGAGTGTAGCCCATATAATGATTTCTTAAGTCGGCAAACCAAATTAGGATACCGTTGATCAACAAAGCCTGGTGGTTGATGCAGTTGATGCATGAAAACTGTTTCCTGTAAATGACCGTGTAAAAAAGCGTTCTTAACGTCCAGTTGGTGGATAGGCCAAGACCGTGATACCGCAAGAGATAAAACGGTACAGATGGTTGCAAGTTTGACAATCGGACTAAATGTTTCATCGCAATCAACCCCTACAGTCTGTGACTTACAATTAACCACCAGGCGGGCTTTGTACCTTTCTAACGTGCCATCGGACTTAAATTTATGGCGAAACAACCACATACACCGAACGACAGGTCGATCAACCGGGCACGGAACCAAATCCCAAGTCTCATTTTCCTGTAACGCATTATATTCAGTTTGCATAGCATGTAACCAATTATAGTCAGCAAAGGCTTTGGAATAGGAATTAGGAATAGGGGAGACAGTTTTGTCAAGAAGGATTTGAGGTGGGTGTTGGGTGACGGCTGTTTTAGAGCGGTTGTCATAGGGTGGCGGTTTGCTGGTGGCGGAGGAGGGGGCTGGTGGAGTGTTGGCAGAAGTCGTAGCTGGAGCTGCCGGAGTGGGGGCTGTAGGGACAACATGGGCTGGTGAAGCGTGGGTCCGGGGTCGACGACTGTAGGTGCGGAACGGGGTTACGGGTGGGGGCTGCTCATAGGGAGGAGCCGGGGCCGTTGGGTGGTTTGGAGTGGGTTGTTGAAAGTGAAACCTAGGAGGGCAGGAGTCATCAAGGAACTGATAAGTGAAAGTAGCCACTGGGCTGGTGTAGGGAAATTGGTTTTCATCAAAGACGACATGGCGGGAAATAAAGACTCATCCTGTGGACGGGTCTAAACACCTATAGCCGCGAGAGTCTTGGGGTATATGAGAAACATACATTTTATGGAGCGGGTATGGAGTTTGGGGGTTGAGTGGCTGATGTGTTTGGATAGCAGGCACACCCGAACACTCGTAAGTGATTATAGGTGGGGTGGCGAAGATATAGGGCAAAGGTGGGAGTGTAAAAATTGAGTCGTTTGGTAGGGAGGATGTTATGAAGGTAGGTAGCCGTGTGAAGGGCTTCAACCCAAAAGGTAGGTGGGAGGTGGGCATGGAATAGGAGGGAGCGAATGATATCGTTAAGGCGACGAATCATCCGTTCGGCCCTACCGTTTTGGGAGGAGGTTTGAGGATAGGAAAACCGAATGAGGAGACCTTCATTGTGAGCAAATGTTTTAAATTCATTGTTATCAAATTCGCCGCCAAAGTCACATTGAAAAGTTTTGATTTTACGATTAAATTGAGTAGAGATTAGGCGATGAAATTTGACAAATTTGGTGAAGGTTTCTGATTTATATTTGAGTGGGTAGACCCAAACAAAATGGGAGAAATTATCAATTAAGACCATATAATATTTATACCCGGTTTTACACAAAATAGGTGATGTCCAAAGATCACAGTGTATTATATCAAATGGTGCAAAAGTAAATGAATTCGAGTCAGAAAAAAGGTAAACGTTTGCCATTAGAAATTTGACAAGAATTGCAAATACGTAAAGCTTTGTCTTTATTACAAGAAAAATGAATACGACGATTTAAAATCTCTAAAACTTGACCATCGGGATGTCCAAGTAGGTTGTGCCATTGAGATGAAGGAGAAAATAGAAAGCAAGCGGACGATGGAAGTTGAGGTGGCGTGAACGGATAAAGATCCCCAGAGCTATTGTGGCGGGAAAGAATCCTTCCAGTGATGAGATCCTTCAAATAAAAACCAAATGGGTCAAATTCGACAGGCATATTATTATCACGTGTGAAACGACGAACAGATAAGAGATTTTTAATTATTTGAAGGCTGTAAAGAATGTTTGGTAAGATGTAAGTTCGGTTTGGGTGGGTGTGAAAGCCATTGTCAGACTGTTTAATTGATATACAATGACCATTACCCACTAAAATATTGCGAACAGTAGATGGAGTTGGGTTTTGAATCTTACCTGGATCGGACGTGACATGCGATGATGCCCTTGTATCCATGTACCAAGAGGGGTCAGGCTGATGAAGTTGCATGTTGGTGAAGGCCTGCTGCAAATCAGATGGGCTCAAAGCATCATACCCGAAGTTGGATGGAGCAGATGGTGCGGCGTGGGCCTGAGTAGGGGCTTCGTTGGGCTAAAACTGGGTCGGGGCCGGTTGATAGTTGGGCTGAGCAGGCTGCTGGCCCGCAGTAGACTGAGTGTACGGGCAGATTGGGCCTCCAGGAGGAGGGTTGCGTAGGGTATGGGCAGGGGGTGTTCCACCAAGCCCATTGCGGATAGGGTGACTGCATACCTGGGCCAATCGGGCTACCTTGTTGTTGATATCTTCTGCGTCCCTGACCACCCCTGTAGTTGCGAGACTGGCCCTTCCCCGTCCCCTGCCACGCTTGTGGAATTGGTTGGGGTTGGGGTTGGGGTTGGGGTGTGGGTGGTGTTCAGGAGCAGCAGGGGCGGCTAAGACCGATGTTGAAACCTTTTGCCTAGCCGATAAAACGCTGCACTTCCAACTGAAGCATGCTCCGTGCCGTGTCCCATGATGGGTTGCTTTGATTGATGAAGGTGGCCACGTGATCAAACTCAATGGGAAGGCCTCAGACGAGTTATAGGACGAGGCGAGACTCGGAGACTGGATTGCCCACGTCACCAAGTTGGTTAGCGATCTCCTTGAGACGCTGACAGTAGTCATCAATGGAGGAACAAGTGCCCAATGTGAGATTACAAAACTCACCTTCAAGAGCCACTGCCCGTGACCCTTTGTTGCCCCAAAAAATCTGCTCAATCTTCAACCATGCAGCCCTGGCGGTGATGTCATTGTCAAGAACCCAAACAAGTAGTTCGTCGGAGAGAGTGCTGAAAATCCATTGAAGGACCAGCGCATCAATCTCTTTCCAAGAGTCGTAACCCTCGGAAGTTGGTTCGGGCGGTTTGGTTTCGTCGATTTGGTCCAACACTTTGTAAGCAATTGCATGAAGTTTAAAAAGTTTGGTCCACGACGAGTAAGTCACTTTGTATCCGTCTAGGGTTGGGATCTTTGTTTGGATATTGGTGACAGAGTATGCGGGGTGGAAGGTGACATCAACAGGTTTAGGACCGGAGGAGTCTTCTTTCTTATCGCCCATGATAGAATCGAGTTAAGAGGCCTGGCCGGCGGTGAGAGAAGCGGACACAGGGAAGAAGCCGGCGGCAATAATAGGGTTTTTCAGAACCGTAGCTCTGATAGCATAAAAGTGGTCTATGGTATAAATTCTGAATGAATATTATTGATACCTCAACATCCCTATTTATAGGGGAGAATACAAAACAACCCTAGCACTATTCTAGGAAACGATATACATGGATCTAAATACATTATTTACACAATAAAATCCAATAATAATATATATCGCTAATAGTTTTGTAATCCATGCCTAATTCAAAGTTGGTTGCTAGAATCAGAAGTAAAATGTTGTAAAGTTGGTTTCTATGCAGTTTTCGCTTGATTAAATTCATTATATTAGTGACATTAAGGTCGTGTGTGCGTGTGTATTTTGAAATTATAAGAAGCTAACCATCTGTATTAATGGTGCAGAATGGGATATACAGTTGAGAAAGGGATGTTTCGGTTTTCAGAAGAAATGACCCGAAGAAGTGGTTTATCAGTTGCATCATCATGGAGTTGTGCAGTTAATAATCTAAAATCTGTTTCCAGTGGGATGCTATTCTTCAAGGTACTTTCATTCTTTTGGTTTTTAACTTTAACTCATTACATGGTATAACTATCATTAATTTGCATTTTGTGTTTTTCTCACTTTTTTTAATCAACAGATGGCTCTCTCTCTTATCATTGTAAGCTGGATTGGGTCGATGTCCCTGCAAAACTTTTTTATTATTAATTTTGGGGCTTTGTTGTGTTGTACATTTATGATGAATACGAAGATGAAGTTGACAGGATTCTTCAAACAATTGAACGCCTGTCAAATCCAGACCATTTAAGATTATTGAATCCTTTCAAGCCACTTGACGACAAACATGATTAGTCAGGTCATTCTGTTTGCTGTGATGATTTCTTTTCCTAGAACAAGCACAAACTAGATACTTTCTCAAATGTTTTCCTTCATAAAAAAACATGTTTAATAATGGCCCAAGATATATTCTAAACGCCTTACATGCCAAAAAGACATGAGAAAAAGAAAGCATACCATGTTCTTCTGTCACCAAAAATCTTTACAAGAACACAACCCCTTATTAAATCTATGAAACCGAGTTCGATCCCTCACAGTTATCTCACGCTCATAAACCCTAGAAACAAGCTTCATCACCTCATGGCAATCCCCACATATTCTTAGATTTTTATTCACAACTATTGAACCACCAATTTTAACCAACCCGAAAGCCACAGCCAGCTTTTCACTATGATAACTCAACGCGTTCTCCTTCTCCTCCGCCCCAATATCATGCAACACATAATCCGTCTCAGGAACATACCCGTGTTCCATAATCCGACACATTATTTCTTCAAGTTTCTTATATATCTCCTGCATATTTGAATGCCTTTTATCTCCGTTTACGAATTTGTGTATCACACCACCCACATCAATGTAACTAAACCCGGGCACTTTTTTAACCTGTTTAGTTTTCATTGTGTTTCTCACTTCACCCACATCTTTCCATCTACGCTGTGCTGCATATATGTTTGATAGCAGCACAAACTCACCATCACTATGCGACCCCATCTCCACAAGCTTTCTTGATGCCTTCTCACCCATTTCTACGTTACCATACGTCTTGCAAGCACCTAATAATGTTTGCCAAAGAACAACATCTGGTGTTATAGGTATCGAGTTGATGATATTGTAGGCCTCATTAAGCCGGCCCGATCTACCTAACAGATCAACCATAGTACCATAGTGCTTGATGTTGGGAACCACCGAGCCATCTTTGGTCATTGTTTCAAACAACTTAACACCGTCATCTACCATACCTGAGTGGTTACAGGCACATAAAGCAGAAAGATAACTAACATTATCCGGTCGGAAACTCATTTGGTTGAAAAGTTTAAGTGCTTCGGCTCCTTCACCGTTGATCCCTAGAACCATGATCATGGTGTTAAAAGTCACAAGAGTCTTTGTACACCTCATGTTGTTGAAAACCTGATAAGCTTTTGCAACATGCCCGCATTTCCCAAACATGTCAATTACCACGTTGCAAACTTGCTCGTTCGTGTCAAGGTTTTGGTTTTTGATGTAACTATACACGTCCTGGCCCTCTTGTACCATGCCCAATTGGGCACACGCAGAGAGGGCGCCGAGAACCGTGATCTCATTGGGCTTGAACTCAGCATCTTTCATTCTTTTAAAGAGTTGTAGAGCTTCGTCTGGGCGGTTCCCTTGAGCCAACCCAGCGATAATCACATTCCAGCACGTGACGTCTCTATCAGACATTTCATCAAACACCTTACAGGCGTGGTCCAAATAACCAGACTTTGCATACACATCCAACAGTGTGGTTTGCAGCAAAACATCTGCTATAAATCCGTATCGAAGTACTTGAGAATGGATTTGGAGGGCTTCATGAGAAGCCAGGGCTCGAGCGCAGGCTTTGAGGGTGAAAGAGCAGGTGAGAGCGTCAGGCTTGCAGGAGAGCAGACGCAGGCCTTGGCGGTAGAAGGTGAGAGCGTGGGCAGGGTGAAGGCTCTGAGCGAGGCCGCGGAGGATGGCGTTCCAGTCGTTGGTGATCGGGGATGCGATGTGACGGAAGATGTGAGCAGCGTAAAGGAGGTGGTCGGAGGTGGCGCAGAATTCAATGAACTTGGATCGAGTGAGAGGATGTGATTGGAAGAGGCCGGTGGTGAGGAGATGAGCTTGAAGTTGTTTGATGTGGGAGAGGGTGGCACACTTTTGCAGTAACGGCTGGATGCTGCCCATGCCACCGGAAAAACAAGCCCGTAAGAAAGGAGCACTTATTAGGTGCGTTTTTGTTTGCCAACTAGTGATTATCATCTGAACTCCGCGGCGGGTTCGAAACATAGATAAAAATAAGGAAATCGCGACGGTACATTCAACATGACGTTAAAAGAAAACACATATTCGATAGTAACAAAAAAGTTACCTCGTTATATACGAAAGTGAAGTTATTCGAAAAAATTTACACCGAAATGTAGATAAAAATAAGCATGTTGGCGGCGCATTACGGTGGGTCGTTTTAAACGTAGATAAAAAAACGTCCCAACGTTTTATTTTGAGATGGGTGCCAGACGGTTTAAAACAACCGGTTGGTTTAAAAAAACGTTATGAATATTCACGTCAAAAACGTAAATAAAAATAGTCATGTCGCAATGTCAATTTCGAAATTTTATAAAACATCATAGATTAAAAGCTGTAAAGGTAAATCATTTCCTTTTTTTTAATTAAAATGGCACATTCCGTGGCGGATTCGAAATGTATATACGGATGAGATTGTAGTACGTGTACTTATCTGAATCACTGAGCCAGGACGCTATTTATTTCTTTTTATGAAAGAAATTGTATTTACCTAAAAATAAAACGTAGAATAAAAAAAATCAAGTTACTGCTCATACGGATCACGTTGCGGCGTGTAACGTACGTAGATAAAAAAAGAGGAACTCTGCAACGGTATATTCGGAGATGAGCATTGAATGGTTTCAAAAACCAAGCGGTTTAAAAAACATTTAAAACAATTGACTAGTTTAATAATGACGTTACAAAAATTCACGTCGAAACGTAGATAAAAATAGACAAGTCATAACATCAAATTCAAAATTTTATAAATTATCATATTTTAAAAGTTGTAAGTGGAAAACAAAAAAAAACTATGAAAAAATTAAAACTTTGAAGCAGCTTTAATAACACGTACGCTTAACGTTTGAAATTTGATGACTTGTACATTATTACGCCCAACTCCGTTTCGAATGAAATTTACACCGAAACGTAGATAAAAATAAGAACGTCGCAACGGTATATATGAAATTTTATAAAACATCATATTTTAAAAGTTATAAAGAAAAAATAAAATAACTTCAAAATTAATTATAATAATAAATAATAAATTATAATAAAAAGTAAATAAATGATGGCGGCGGAGCATGCATAAAGAACTTGTAAAATGTGCATACATTGTTGCCTATTTGGGTTTTGTTAGTAATCTAATGCGGGAGAAGACATTCCTATGGCCTTCCGATGTGGAGGTCATGAGTTCAAGTGTCAATTGGTGCAATGACCTTTCGTCGTTAGGTTTAACCGGATGACTAGGCTTATAGTATTCGTTGGCCATTAAAAAAAAGGTGAGTTTTTGTTTCCCCAAGCACGCATCTAATTTAACGTTCAAAATTAACATCATCGACCCTGGACTACGACACAACTTAAAATATTTAAAGTTAATTACAAGGATGGTATTTATGGTTTACATATATTACAAGTTTGCTTCTTAACTTTTGAGAAATTATATGTTTACAAATGGTCATTAATATTAACTCGAGTTAGATTTTCTGTTAAGTTTTTATGAAAAGACTAATATACCATTTTTATTAAAAAAAATAAAGCCCCTCATCTTCAACTCCGCACCCACCCAAACCCAACTTGAACCGCAACCTCATCTTCAACTCCGCACCCACCCAAACCCAACTTGAACCGCAACCGCAACCTCATCTCCTGCTGCAACTCCCCTCCAATCAATTTGAAGGTATGTTGAAAACCGATTCCATTACTCAAAATAAGATCAGTGGTGAACACATGAATTTTTTTATGTTGAAAACTTTTGATGTTCGGATGTCTATTAAAAGTGGTTTTTTTTCTCTAATAAATTAAGTATCTTTTTTGAACTTTTTCTCCGAACTTTACTTTATTATTTGATTATTTATTAGAATATTAGATTATTGATTGATTATATGAATACTGATTTAAGTAATTGAATTTTTTATGTCTAGTCTATTTTGGTAACCTAACTAAATTCGGTAAAAAGTGTTCGAGACCCGACTCAATCCGGCAAAAAAAACTCAATGACCCGACCCGACAAAAAAACGCTTTTAATACACATCGAAATTTTCCGATGCCCATGAAAAGAATTCCTGCATCCGCCATTGGTCACATGTATGATCTTATCCTCTGTTTACAACAAAAAACTATACTATGCTGTTCAAATTTGTCAGGACAAATCGTGTGCATGTGTTGGAGGTTTTATTGAATCATAGTTCAAAAAGACTTTCAAGCCATCATACTTTAGACGCCAGACAAGCAGTGTTGATGATTGATGACATGTATTAGGCAGGAACTTGCGTTTATACGGATTTCATCAATGTTATGGCCACAAATGGAGGTCTAGTTACATGATAAAACTAACCTCAGCAATTTTCAAAATCTAAATTTAGAACATAAAACATGAAAAGTCAAAACCATTATGAACAACAACACTATAAAAATGTCTGTCATTTGGCAAGTAACATCAAAAACAACTTCATCAAGCAAAGTATGTGTTATGGTTTTCTGCTGTCAGGCAGCGCCATAGGAGGAGGACTCAAAGTACATACAATCTCCTTTGTTTTTCCCAAAGTACACCTGCAATTGCCACGTCCCGTATACTTACTACTGCCATGTCAGAATGCCTCACCTGGTCAAGTTGATTCCTCAAAAAAGCAATATGAACAAGGAATAATACCTACCTCTGTTGTACTCACATAAAATGAATTCTTTCGCGTTATCCACATCACATAAGACCTGTTAATGTAAAAGGGAGTATAATTGTTGACTGTTTATGTATCAATCCCATTGCTTCATCTCAAACTTTCCCTCTCAACAACACCATATTTATATATACCATTCATTTCAAGCCAGGCTATGACCTCCAACTAACAACAAGTAGGCTTTTTTCAAGCCAGGCTATGACCTCCAACTGTACAGTCAAGTTGTCTTTCAATCTGCATGTTAGCCGCTAGGGCTTTTATTTCTGTTTTTGATTAAGTCTTTGTCTATCGAGTCTTCATGATACAGTTTGCTACACGTTGTTTTTTCTACCGTTAGCCATATATATGGCATTTGCTTATTGAATAAAAGTTATCACACGCTTGATATCCTTGAACAATTACAAACAAACGCGAGTTATGGCCAATGAAACAGGTTCATCTGCTGCCTTTCAAGCACCCCGCGTTCCCCAGTTCGATGGAGACTATGATCATTGGAGTTTGGTTACGTAGAACTTACTCTGATCAAAGGAGTTTTGGGTTGTGATAGAAACCGGAGTGAGAGAGATTCAAGAGGGTGAGACGGTGACAGCGGCACAAAGAGCACAGTTTGAGGCGCTGAAGCTCAAAGATCTGAAGGCAAGGAATTATTTGTTTCAGTCTATAGACACTACAACAATATCACCCTATACCGACGACTTTTTTTGACCCTATAGCGACGACTTGTCGTCGGGATAGCTTATACCGACGACATGTTGTCGGGATAGGTGTCGTCGGGATTGAGTCGTACCAATAGCCCAAGATTGTCGTCGGGATAGGTGTCGTCGGTATAGGTCAGCCTATACCGACGACATGTCGTCGCTATAGGGTCTAATTAAATAATTCAAAAAGAAATTCTATACCGACGACATGTCGTCGGTATAGATTCCAACCTTGTACCGACGACATGTCGTCGGTATAGGTTGACCCTATTCCGACGACATGTCGTCGCTATAGGGTTTTTTTTGTTTTTTTAATAATTTTTGAAAAAGGCCTATAGCGACGACATGTCGTCGGTATAGGTCTTTTCTGTTTTTTTTATTTTTTTTATTTTTAATATTTTATCCAGAAATATTAAATTTATAAAAACAAAAACCTGCAAATCATAAATATAAACCATTCAAATCGGATAAAAACTAATATCCGAAACATAAACCAAACATCCAAATTGTTCGACACACAAACTTGTTCGGCACACAAATTTGTTCGACAAATCAAACATTCAAAACATAAACTTGTTCGACACACAAATATGCAAATTGTTCAAGACAAATACCAACAAAAAAGGTAAAGGCTCAACAACTCCAAGCTAATTATCATCGCTGCTAGTTCGGCGATCCCACATTCGACGCATTTCATCCATTTGTCGTTGCATTTCAAGCATTTGTTGATTATGTGTACGACGTTCTTCCTCTCGTCAACCGCAACGAGTTTCGAACTTGTAACAAAATTAAATAAAGTTACATATACATACAAACATACATAAGCATATGAATAAATACTCTCTTATATACCTAAACATCACAATTACATACATACATACATAAATAAAAGCCCAATTACATAATTACAAATATATACACACAAACATACATACATAAATAAATGTCCAATTACATAATTACAAACATACATACACATATATACATTCATATTAACTAATCATCATAAACACAAATTACACACACACATACAACCTAAACATCAAAACTAATCATCAAAAACATAAATTTCACACATACATACAAACTAAACATTCAAACTAATCATCATAAAGACAAATTACACACATACAAACACTAAATTACATAAACTAAATTATATAAAATAATCACACATCTAAACCAAATGACCTAAACTAATCATAATTTAATAATTCCATCATACATACAAATATACATATTCATACATACAAACATACATACATACACATACATAACACATACATACAAAATCATAAAAATCTTAGATCTAAATCAAATTTCATCACAAATTAGTAATTAAAACGAGTACTTACCTTCACAAAGCTAGAAATCAAGAAATGGTGAAATTCCTCCAAAACCTAATCAAAATAAACAAGCAAAACTTCAAAATCTTGAAAAAGTAGCTAAAATATAAAACCCGGATGTTACCTCACCTTAAATCCCCAGAGTTTTTGTGAAAGTTGCTCCCAATTGTGACACCTGCAAAATTTCAGAATCCAAAACCCAGTTGTTGGGCTAAAACCCAACTAGGCCCAATAAGGCCCAATAGGAAGTCAAGTCCATTTGACGCCCGGTAAGGATCCAAGCCCGTTAGAAATCCAAATTTACACAATCCGAATATCATATTAGTCACACGATTTCATTTAATGACTCGTTACGCGATTCTGAGAATTTAAGAAAAGATATAAGAACGTACGCGGTTCAGAAATTCTAAACGTTAAACGTGTTAAACAACGGTTTTTACCGGGTATTCAACAGATCGATTAAATGAATTAATGAATTATTAATATTAAGTATTAATATTCATTTGAAAAGACTGTTCGGATAAATACACGTGTAGTACGTGTATACGAATGTTAAACCACTTTAGATCCTCGTAAAACTAACGATAGCGGTACGGTTATTACCGATACGACAAATATTATAAATATTTGTTTATAATAAAAATGTTATTAATAACCAGAGAGTGAAACGATAAATCCGACGAACAGACTCACACACGCGTTGTCAGCTCATACCGACTCGAATATTCTCCGGTAATAAGCTAACAAAATAAATTATTTGAATATTTATTTTAGTATTAATATTTATATTAGGAACGACAAATATTAATCGGGAACTAAATACATGACGATATTTTGGGTTTGACACGCGTTACTGGTAGGTAGCCTACCCACTTAAAACCCTAGATATATATATATAATCTTCTTATCTTTTTCCTCATTTGCACAACAATCACACACACTTGTGTGTGTTTCTAGAGAGAGAACCGAGAGGAAGAAGGGGAATGGAGGGGCCGGCCACCCTTCCGGCGGCCTCCTCCGGCGGACGAAGACGACAACACAGCGGCGAGCATGACGGAGGCGGAGTCCGGCCGAGCAGCCGGCGGCGCGCAGCGGCGGATCACAGCGGACCGGCGAGTGGCGGCAAGTGCACCACCTCATCTGATAGATCTCGACGTCCTGAGTCCGATGGTGGTGGTGGTTTGCACTAGATCGCGACGGTGGTGGAGATTCCGGCCAAAAACACTTTTCCGGCGACCTCAACAAATGGGGCTTTTGCTAGAAAAGGGTTCCTAAAGGTCCGATCTACGCATACGAAGAAGTTTGGGTCGAAAAAGTGAAGTTTTCCGGCCAAAACCACCAAATCCGGCCACTGTCCGGTTTTCCGGCGGCGGCGGCGGAGACCGGCGGCGCTGGTGGGGCTTGGCGAGACGAGTTCATGGCCGCTTGAATCACCTCAATCGGAGTTCGTATGATCAAGTTATGAGCGAAACAAGTTTCTTCTCGCGTCGTGCTCAGCTTTTCGTACAAAACCGCTTAGAACGGCTTGTAGGCTAAGGTATGACCCGAAACACTTATATATCTATTGTCGGGTAGTAGCACGGGACCTATAAATTTTGTTGGGGACGTCTTTTGAGAACGTTTTTCGGACACGTTAAATTGTATTATAATTATATAGTTTTTATATATTTATCAAATAATTGTCGAATTGAAGTATGACTTTAGTATTAGGATCTAAAGTGCGGTTTATTGGATTATTGGTGTAAGTTGATGTTGTAATTTGGACAATTGGATATTGTCGGGTTTAGCCAAAAACAAACGGGACTCTGCCCAATTTTCGTTAAAAATAAAGAATTTGGTTTCTACAACTTAGATGTCCTCAACATGGGTTGGGTTTAGATTTGAAACCGTAATGTTAGGGCACGATCCTAGTTATATTGTTGTTGATATTGACAACACTTGTTTGAACAATAGGAACCGTTTAGGATCGTGCGCTCACTTGTTGTCAGTTGAGCTTGTGATCGCATTAGCTGGACTTGAGGTGAGTTTCACGACCCCATTTTAGCTTTTTAATGTTTTGTAAACATCGGGGGAGAAACATGCTTATACGACATATTTGAAAGAATGAAACATATTTGTTTACACTCTGGAAAAAAGTAAACATTTTGGTTTAACTCCTTGTGAGTTTCACGACCCCATTTTAGCTTTTTAATATTTTGTAAACATCGGGGGAGAAACATGCTTATACGACATATTTGAAAGAATGAAACATATTTGTTTACACTCTGGATAACATGAACATTTTGGTTTAACTCCTTGTGAGTTTCACGGCCCCTTTTAACTGTTTTCTATATTTGGGGGAAAAACATGTTAATTTCAAATGGTATGATAACTAGAAAACGAGAAACAAGCATCTGATTCCCTTGTGAGCATGAGTTAACACTAAAAGGTCCTCGGTATTTCGAACTATAACCATTAGCTATGGACTTAGCCGTAGATCGATATGAATAATACTATTCAGGTTGACACCCCCAATCATGGTTAGTCGCGCTAACCACGACCAGCAGGGTCAAATGATTGCATATTAGGTCTTGTTTTTCTCATTGTTTAAAGGGACAATGGGCTGGGGCAAATTTCGAGAATTCGTTAAAGGTTTGGTTATAGGCTTATGCATCACATAATTCGTAAGTGCTAGCTAGACTTCGATGAATCAACCGCTAACTTGTTTTGTTTATCATATGCATAAAGTAAATTTCGTGCAAATGGTTTTTGTCAAAGGATTTCGCATAAATGGTTTTTGCCAATGGTATACGTACCAATGGTTTTGCCAGTCAATTTCGAGAAAAGGGTTCTGCCAATGGTATACGTACCAATGGTTTTGCCAGTAAAATTCGAGCAAAGGCTTCTGCCAATGGTATACGTACCAATGGTTTTGCCAGTAAATTTCGAGCAAAGGATTTTGCCAATGGTACCCGTACAAACAGTTTCGTCAAACGTTTTCGTGCAAATGGTTTTTGCCGAAGGATTTCGTATAAATGGTTTTTGTTAAACAGTTTCATACATATGGTTTTGACAAATGTATTCATTTAAAACCTGTGAACTCACCAACATTGCGTTGACATTTTTGAGCATGTTTCTCAGGTAATATATATACGGCACGGTTGGAATAAGTTAAACATTTGGATTAAGCCCTTAGAAGATGAAGACGCAGGGTGTTCGACATATTTAGAAGTCTTTGTTTAGCTTCCGCTGTTGTGTAATGTTATCAATTGTTACAACCTTAATTTATTTATTTATTTAATAAGTAAACAAATTTGGGGGTGTGACACCAATAAATACCATCTTATATACCTAGACATCACAATTACATACATACATACATATATAAATAAAAGCCCAATTACATAATTACAAACATATACATACAAACATAAATAAATGTCCAATTACATAATTACAAACATATACATACAAACATACATACACATATATACATTCATATTAACTAATCATAATAAACACAAATTACACACATACATACAAACTAATCATCCAAACTAATCATCATAAACACAAATTGCACACATACATACAAACTAATCATTATAAACACAAAATACACACATACATACATATACATACAAACACTAATTTACATAAACTAAATTATATAAAATAAGCACACATCTAAACCAAATGACCTAAAATAATCATAATTTAATAATTCCATCATACATACAAAAATACATACTCATACATACAAACATACATACATACACATACATACAAAATCATAAAAATCTTAGATCTAAACCAAATTTCATCATAAACACAAATTACACACATACATACCAACTAAACATTCAAGCTAATCATCATAAACACAAATTACACACATACATACAAACTAAACATTAAAACTAATAATCATAAACACAAATTACACACATACATACACATACATACAAACACTAATTTACATAAACTAAATTATATAAAATAAACACACATCTAAACTAAATGACATAAACTAATCATAATTTAATAATTCCATCATACAAATATACATACTCATACATACAAACATACAAACATAACACATACATACAAAATCATAAAAATCTTTGATATAAACCAAATTTCAACACAAATTAGTAATTCAAACGAGTATTTACCTTCACAAAGCTAGAAATTCAAGAAATGGTGAAATTCCTCCAAAACCTAACTAAAATAAACAAACAAAACTTCAAAATCTTAAAAAATTAGCTAAAATATGAACCCGGATGTTAGCTCACCTTAAATCCCGAAAGTTTGTGTGAAAGTTGCTTCCAAATAGCCCAAAAACGCTGAAATCGCCGGAGAGACAAAATTGGGGGAGTTTTGGCTGAAAATGAAGTTCTGCCGTCTGTTTCCCTATTTGTTCGCGCTGCACCCTATAGCGACGACATGTCGTCGGCATAGGTCCACTTGTCGTTGGTACAGTGGCCTATAGCGACGACATGTCGTCGGCACAGGTTTCGCAGGATGTTGACCAGTCAATAAAGGTAAAAACACTATCCCGACGACATGTCGTCGCCATAGGGTTTTCCAGAATTTTTTTTAATTTAAAAAAAAAATTATTAAATAAAAAAAAACAAAAAGAAAATCAAAATTAACCTATAGCGACGACATGTCATCGCTATAGGTTTTCCCCAAAAATTCATTGGGCGCCAGTTTTCCTTCCAACCTGCCTCAACCCTATAGCGACGACATGTCGTCGCTATAGGGTGTCCCATTCAAAATTTTGGAAAAACCCTATCCCGACGACATGTCGTCGCCATAGGGTTTTCCAGAATTTTTTTTAATTTAAAAAAAAAATTATTAAGATAAAAAAATTAAAGTTTTGAAATCCATATTTTTCTGTTTAAAATAAAAAATTTATTAAGATAAAAAAATTAAAGTTTTGAAATCCATATTTTTCTGTTTAAAATAAAAAATTTATTTTATAATCAATATATATCCAATAGCACATAAATATATAAAAAACAAATCAAACCAAAAATTTCTACAAAATTATAAAATTATCAACAAACTAATACAATGTAATATCTAAATTTCTGTTGCAAAATAAAACCGATGTTCACAACTCTTTTCTATCATAACCAACTATGTGTAATCAGCACTAAACAAAAAAGACATTAAACCTAATTGTAGGTTTAAGCTGATACGATTTTATGAAGATGGTCAAATCGAGTTCAAACACAAATATAAACATAGTTGCTGTTGTATCATCTATGAACTCTATTTACATACTTTTCGGGTTGGGCCAGGTCAGATCAGACGCAAAGGATTTATCATTGTCAAGAAAAACTCTAATTCTCAACCTCCCATTCTAGCAGAATTTCCAAATCTCATTCACTGAACAATTAAGTGGGAAATTCGTGAGAAAAATCGAAACCGTTACCTGAGCAAGATTCATGGAATAAGAAGAATTTTTAATCGGAACCCCATCGTGCAAGACATTAGAAGTCTGTTGATTGCCTTCACGATGTCTCAGACGTTTGTGAAACACCCAAGACCAGCCTGTATGGCCCCCTACAGTTGGTTCTCATCACTGGTGTTCTCTTTAAAAATACTCGCTTTATTACAAACAATCAGTGGAAGTCTTAATTTAAAATAGTTGTAACCCTTTATAAACTCAATATCAATCTTAATCTTATCTTACAAATGCCTACACACCAATCCGAGTAGCACCGCTCCCTAGCCAAGATACCTCACCTGCAAACAAGAAATACCATTTGATTGAACTCAGAACATTACAATCCTTTATAAAACGGTTTGTCATTTATTGACATGTTAATAACCCACACTTCAACATTAACCCATAAGGGTTCAACGACCTAAGATGTAACATCTCGGTTTTTCATAAAATAACTGGGTTTGTAATTATGTAAATTATTGTAAAGGTTAACGGGTAATTAACGGGGTTTTGGCGGGTTTTATTTAAAAACGTGAACAAAACCAAGCCCGGGAGACCTTGGGTGAGCGTGGGCCAAGCCTGGCCCTAGTGAAGAACACCCTTTAGGGTGCAACGCAAATATGGAGACCCCATTTTCACATTCAGCCGTCGAAGAGCAAGGAGGAGAGGGAGAGAGCCGTTCATCGCGTTTCAAGTCCGATTTGATGTATTTTGTCGATCTCTAATCATCCTTAGTGTGTCGGGATCCTTGAATCAATACTACACATGTTTCATAATTCTAGGGTTTAGAAGAGAAGTTGAGTTTCAAAGAAGACGAGGTGATTCGGGAATTCGATTGGCACGGGTTCTCCGATCTAGAGGTATAATCTTGAAAACCTTCCTGTTTAAATGCTTGTTTGTGATCGTAGGGAACCTTCATGTGTGTGCATGGGTTCGGCCGAACCCTAGAGGTGGCCGGTTGGGGGGATGGGTGTCCGACGAGGCATGAGGAAGCCCGGAACCCGTTAGTTACACAAATAATTTTTCCAGAATTTTTTTTAATTTTAAAAAAAAAATTTTGACCGACGAAAATTTATTAAAAAAAAAAAAAAATCAAAATTAACCTATAGCGACGACTATAGGGTTTTCCAGAATTTTTTTTAATTTTAAAAAAAAAATTTTGACCGACGGAAATTTATTAAATAAAAAAAACAAAAAGAAAATCAAAATTAACCTATAGCGACGACATGTCGTCGCTATAGGTTTTTCCCCAAAAATTCATTGAGCGCCAGTTTTCCCTCCAACCTGCCTCAACCCTATACCGACGACATGTCGTCGCTATAGAGTCTCCCTACCAAAATTTTGGTTTTGACCTAGTCGGTATAGGGTGACCTATCCCGACGACAAATGTCGTCGGTACAGGTGGCGTCGGGACAGGGTCAATTTGTTGTAGTGAGACAAGCAGATTCTACGCACGATAACGCAGAAAGAGAGTGCAAAACAGATATGGGAAGCGATGCAGACTAAGTATCAGCAGGGTGAAGCGTGCCCAATCACAGCGACTAAGAAGAGAGTTTGAGATTTTGGAGATGAAGGAAGGAGAGAGCATTACAGACTACTTCAGTAGAGTTATGGTGGCCAACGACATGAGGAATTATGGTGAGGACATGTAGTCGAAAAGATTATTCGTTCTTTGACAGAAAGCTTCAACTTTGTTGTATGCACAATTGAAGAGTCGAAAGACATTTACACATTATCAGTAGATGAGCTTCAAAGCTCCCTACTGGTACATGAGCAAAAATTGAAGAAAAAAACACATGATGATCAAGTCCTAAGGGTAGAGAATGACTTTGCTGGTAGTCGTGGTAGAGGACGAGGCTTTCCAAGTCGGGGACGGGGACGAGGACGAGGACGAGGACGTGAAAGGACGCGAGCAGAATTCGATAAATCAGCGATCGAGTGCTATAAGCGTCGCAAAGTCGGGCATTTCCAATACGAATGCCCACAAGGAGAAAAATCAGTGAACTATGCAGAGTTTGATGAAGGAGAGGATTTGCTGCTTATGACACATGCAGAAGTAGAAACAGAACGACGTGGAGGTATTTGGTTCTTAGATTCTGCATGTTCTAATCATATGACTGGCACACGTGATTGGTTCATTAATTTGGATGAAAATTTTAAGCATACTGTTAAATTGGGTAATGATGTGCGTCTAACTGTAAGAGGTATTGGTGACATAAGGTTTGAAATAGAAGGGGTTGTTCAAGTCATAACAAGAGTCTGCTATGTTCCAGAATTGACCTCTAGTTTGTTGAGTCTGGGACAACTTCAAGAGAAAGACTTAACTATAATAATTAATCTTCCTGAAAGAGGACTGATAGCCAGCTCATTTATGACCCGAAATAGGATGTTTCTTGTTAATGCAACCATGAAGCCTAGTCAATGTTTGAAAATTGACGAGGAAGAAAATTCTCAAATATGGCACAAAACATGTGAACCAGAAATCCTTAAGAACGATGCACTACAGACAACTCGTAAAGGGATTGCCCAAGGTTGCTCAGCAAACTAAGATTTGTGAAGTTTGCAATGTTGGAAAGCAACAAAGGGAAGCAATTCCAAAGAAAAGCCTATGGGGAGCAACGGAAAGATTACAACTAAAACATACCGACTTGTCCACCCCAATTTCTTCCTTTTTATAAAGAAGGTGACATGTGTCGCATTCTATGCCCAAAAAAGTTATATGTTGAGTCAAGAACTTACCTTATTGAGATTGTTTCTGTAGGTCTGCAATAAAAAAAAACACGTAATTATATTTACGGTCTGAAACATATGGTGAAGTAGATTAAAGATTAATGGAAAAAAAAAAAACTCACCACAAAGTGCATATTCTGCAAGGGGATATTTTTGCTTCATATGCCAGCCAGAAGATCACCAAAGCCCTGGGAACCCAAATCTGGTTCAAACAAAGAAAAGAAAAGAAAGTATCATACTTACTAGTTATTTACAGGGAGGTTCATTTCATAACACTAAATTAACTGTGCATCTTTGTTGTTTCTTTTTGTGTGTCCACGATTTTAGAGATGATGCACACAATTAACCTCCACTACATAATGCACATGGCGCACCCTGGCGGCTTTCTACACTTTTTAGACATTTTAGCCTTTTTAGGGGTGTTCATTATTCGAGTCGCACTCGAGTAACCCGAAATTTGATTCGAATCAAATATAAAAATTTCGAATCCGAATTTCGGATTATTCGAATCGAATAATTACTCGATTCGAATAAATAAGTCGAATTCGAATTTGAATATCTGTTATTCGAACCTATTCGAATAACACACACACACACATATTATAATCATTGGGTTATAACTTGTTTAATTATTTTAGGCTTGTTTTATTAGGGCCAAATCAAAAAAAGAAAAACATAATCTCTAATTCCCTATCGCTCATCATCTATCGATCGATTTAAGTATTCAAGTCATTCAAAATCCAATACTCATCATCTATATATATAGGGACATGTTCAATTAAGAAACCATCTTTTTGACGAGAACCGAAATAACCATGTATTTCTGTGCATATATGAAGTAAGGATACATGTACGCATGTGTGTAGTAATACATGGTTCTTTTAGAAACCATCTTTCATTTAAATACTAATAAACCCTCTAAACTAATCGTAATCCGTCACATACCTCATCCTTTGACTTTTGCAAAAGGGTAAAAAGGTAAAATTGTTTCCTATTTTTTAATTAATTTTTCATAAACTACCTCCCTCTCAAGTTTTGAACTTTAACAAATTTTTTATACAATATTATGTTTTAAAAAAATACCATAAAAATGAACATTTTTTTATAAATTAATTATAGTATAGTCATGTTATATAAAAATTAACTTTTAAGCATTTGTTATTAAATATATGTAATTGTTCATATTATGTAAGCGTCTGTCATTACATATATGTTTACATAAGAAATATTTCATGTTACATATATGTAGTATGAACAATTACATAATATATATGGACAATTTAGATGGGAACAATAACATATATGTTTATATTACATATATGTAAATTGTCTATATTACATGTAAGTAATATGAAAAATTTACATATATGTAATAAGAGACATATTTTTTTAATATAGCAAAGCTATACTCATACTAAAGATAAAAAATGTTTTATTTTATGGTATAATTTAAAAAAACTATATAAAAAAAGTATTAAGGAATAAAAAAGAAGGAAGGAGAGAGAAATGAGAAAATCGATTTAACTAAAACACCCTTGTTTTTCTAATTGATTGCAAATTAAGAGTATGGTTTTAGAATAATTGCTAACAATAAAAAGTTTTTAAGTACCGTCTAAGTAAGAGTTATATGGTTAAAATATATTTTTTTTTACTAAAACCTTAGTTATATTTTCAGGAAAAGGTAGAAAAAAGTCATTTGTTTTGATTTCATAAGATGTTATGATAATAATAATTTTTCAACTAAAACCTTAATTATGAGATTACTTTGATATAAAATTAGTTATTTTAGTTGTATTGAGTAGCACATGGAGTTTGGTAATGATGATAACCATTTTGAAATAAAATCTAAAGAATACTTTGTATGATTATGTTGATTGCTTGTTTTCTATGTGATTCATAAACTAGAGACTAACTTTTCAATATTTAATCATTGTATGTTATAACTACATAAAATACCAACACTTAATTAGCTAATAATTAAGATTAGGTTTTATATCCATATTAATGTTGCGTCTTAACTTATAGTATGAATTGAAATTATTTATTTTCAAAAAAGATGATATGAGTTGAGTAGTTAAGGGAACCTTCAAATTTGAAATGTAATAATACCTAACACATGCAAATGCCAACTAACACATGTTGGTTGGGTGCTCTTTCATTTTAAATTTACCGTTACAAATCGTTTACGAACTAGTTGTTTTTTTGTTTTTGTGTGTGTGCGCTTGCTTAAGAACTAGTAATTTCACCCTGACGCGATGTAGCGAAAAATTCGTATATGTAAAAAAATATTTAATATGATATTAGGTGTGTCATATCGATAATAGTTATGTGCATTATTATGAAAATTGGTGCTAAATTTCGCACATAAATCAACAGATACTAAGAAGTTTTAAAACATTAATAATAGATATAAATAATATTGTTACAAAGAATTACGAATCAACAATATGAGATGTCAGATACTTATAGATTTACTAGCTTGTGTGTGTATGTCTCTATATATACAGGGGGAGATTCAAATAAAAAGTGTTTTTTCGCTAATAAACATAAGAAATGACAAAAACCTTAAGAAACGATATCAAACGAACTCCGATTGAGCTCATTTCGGCGGCGGTGGAACCGTCTCGTCGAACTCTACCATCTTAGCTTTTAGGGTTTAGATTTTAGGTTTGAATTTTAAGGTTTTAGCCTTAGGGTTTAGGTTTTTTTGGGGGAGTGGGGGTGGGGGGTTTAGGTTTTTGGGGGTGGGTGAGGGTGGGTTTAGGTTTTTTTTTTGGGGGGGGGGGGTTGGGGTGGGGGTGTTTAGGTTTTTGTGTGGTGGGGGTGTTTAGGTTTTTTGTGGGGTGGGAGTGGTGGTTGTAGGCTTTTCGGGGTGGGGTTGGAGGGCGGGTTTAGGTTTTTGGGGGTGCGGGTGGAAGAAGGTTTAGGTTTTTGGGGGCGGGTTAATGTTTGATGAGACGGTTCCAACGCCGCTGGAATGAGCTCAATCGGAGTTCGTTTGACCCATTTATTAGCGTTTTTTTAGCGAAAAACCACTTTTTAGTGGTACCTTCCCATATATATATATATATATGGTTAGGATCTTTTGAGAACTCATAAATACTTGAGAACTCGTCAAAAACCAATTAAAACCATTTTTTTTGTTTTCATTATCTTTATTATTAAAATACAATATAAAAAATGATTTATCTTTCCAATTAATTCATCTCTTCTCTCTAAATTATTCTTAAAAAAATTTATGCACATGTGTAAATAGTAAACACTTACACATGTGTAGATTTTTTTTTAATATATGAATACATGTAAATTTACATATATAAAATTATTTTTTTATGTTGTATTATAATAATAAAGGTAGTAAAAACAAAAAAAAATGGTTTTGATTGGTTTTTAGACGAGTTCTCAAAATATTTAGGAGTTCTCAAATGATCCATTCTCTCTCTCTTTCTCTCTCTCTCTCTATATATATATATATATATACTAGCTTAGAACCCGTGTAAGACACATGAGGTGAAAAATATTAATAAATAAAATTCTTAAATCTTTATGTATATATTTTACAGATGTAAAAATGTATTAAATATACTAAAGATAGAAAACAAAATTCAAAGTACGTAAAAATTAATATATAATTGGGTTTTGAAAATACGTTAATTACTATTTAATGTAATTTGATTTTCATTTACTATTTGATTGAAAATAAAAGTTACATAATTAGATTTCAAAGTTTTTTTATAATAAGGGATAATTTAAAATAAATGTGTTTTATTAGTATAATTAGTATTTTCTTTAAAAATATATTATTATTAAAAGATAGAGGTGTATTTAATAAGAGAGAGAGAGGCGGGAAAAAAATGATGAGAATGAATATGGAGGCGACACGTGGCATGAAAAAACCTTTATTTATTATATAGTATATATATATATATATATATAGGGGTATGTTCTTTTGAGAACCAACAATATGTTAAGAACCGTGAGAACCGGATTAACTCTTCCTCTATTTATAATATAAATTAACTAGAATTCATGTACATTTCAATATGTTTAAGGTTTAGTTTTAAAAGACCTCGAATTTATGGTCGTTTTTTTAAATGCATATATGCACTCACACTATATGCACAAATGAATGCATATATGCATATTTTTATACTTTTCTTAAAAAAATTCAGGAGATAGGAGATAAACTCAAACTAAGAGTGAGAAGAGATAAATAAAACATTGTTGTTGAATTTTACTTTTTTCACTAAAGCGATATGTACACGTTTTGTGCGGTTCTTTCGGTTCTCAACATATGGTTGGTTCTCAAAAGAACATGCCCCTATATATATATATATATATATATATATATATATATATATATATATATATATATATATATATATATATAGGAGAGGAATCAAGAGAAAACCACAAAGTTAGGCGAAAACCGAGAAAACCACTAAAACAATGTGTAATACTATAGGTTACGTATACGTAACCGCAATATTTTTGATTTTTTTTGTTTTCTGTTTATGTATACGTAACAGTATGGGTTACGTATACGTAAGCCAATATTTAAATAATTTTTTGGTAAAAATTTGTAATATTACATTGATCTCTTATAAAAAAATAAATAAATAATAAATATTGTTATATTATTGGTTAAAATTGGTTTTTTTAGTGGTTTTATCGGTTTTCGCCTAACTATTGGTTTTCTCTGGAACCCACTCCTATATATATATATAGGGTTAGGTTATGGTAAAAATGGTTTTAAAAATAAGAATGGTAAAAAGGATTATGGGCTTAACATTTGTCATTTTATTGTGTTTGAAGGGAGAACATATTGGTCATTGTGTCAAATATGTCAGATCATTGTGTAATGTCAGGTCGGGTTATTGTGTAACGTCAGGTCTGATCATTGTGTAATGTCAGGTCTGGTTATTGTGTCAAATATTTTTCATCATTGTGTTATATGTATTTATCATTGTGTTTTACGTTTTAGATAATTTCGTGTTATTTTTGTCACTGTTTTGTATGTATTATATATAACATAGTGATGAAAAATATCTGACACAATGACCTTACATTAGACACAATGACCAGTCCTGACATTACACAATGGTCTGACATATTTGACACAATGACCAATATGACTAGATCTGACATTAGACAAAATGACGAGCAAATTACACAATGACCTGGAAAACATAATTTTTTTGTTTTTGTATATAACGATACTATACTCGTTTTAAAGATTAAAAAAAACGCTCATTTTCGTTATTATGTTTTACGTTTTCGATAATTTCATGTTATTTTTTACATTACACAATGACTAGACTTGACATTATTGTGTAATGTTAGGTCTGGTCATTGTGTAATGTCATGTCATGTCATTGTGTCAAATATTTTTCATCACTATGTTATATATAATACATAAAAAACAGTGACAAAAATAAAACGAAATTATCTAAAACGTAAAACACAATAATGAATACATATAACACAATGATGAAAAATATTTGATACAATGACCAGACCTGACATTACACAATGACCAGATCTGACATTACACAATGAGCTGAAATATTTGACACAATGACCAATATAACCAGACCTGACATTAGACACAATGACGAGCAAATTACACAACGAGCTGAAAAGCGTAATTTTTTTCGTTTTTGTATATAACGACACTATACTCATTTTAAAGATTAAAAAACGCTCGTTTTTATGGTGTAATTTTTTTAAAAAAATAATGTCGTATGTAAAAGTTATGAATGTTTAAAAAAAAGGGGGGGGGGACTTAATAAAAAGTTAACAAAAATGATCATGACTAAAATACCCTTTCAACAACTTTTTCTTCTACAATTTGATCTCAATCATTAAATCTTTTCTATAATTTGATCTAATGGCCCTAAATCCTTCTCACCCTTTTTATTTTAAAAACCCTTTTTACTTGAATTTTATCCTATATATATATATATATATATACATACATATATATATTGGGGAAGGCTAAAATAAAAGTCCACTTGAGTTGAGAAAACCCATGAAAACCCTATGTAACTTTGTTTTTTAGGCCGTTTTTATACATATCTTCATCACCAAAAAATCAAAAAAACGTCGAGTACTTTTTTTTAAATAAAATCATGAAAAAATAACAAAAAATCACGTTTTTGTATCATATGTCAGTATTACGTCAGCATGTTACATACTTGTCACACCCCTGCAAGCAGCGGAAACACGGGAATGCGACGAAATTGAATAAGAGAACACAAGGCAATAAAGAAAATTACTATTAATATTTCATAAACATTAAATTGATTACATTTGTCTCAAAATAACCAAAGATAACAATTTTAATAAAACAAAACAACTTTAAAATAAATCGTAAGTCTTCAATTGATAACTAGGCCATCCTATGTGAGCAAATCCAAAGTCTATCCTTATGCGATATTTCCTGAAACATGTAATAAAACGGGTCAACTAAACATAGTTGGTGAGATGAATAGGTTTAGATAAAAGCATAATAAAAGATTTTATACAATTCATTAACAAGATTCAAATAAACACATCATCAAGCAAGCACGTATGTAGATAATAAAATCAATCAAAGAATACCAAAAGAATAACAATATGGCACAACCTCGTGGTTGTCCTATATAGATGGCATAATCCTCAAGATTACCCATAAAGTTTATAGTTCCCTTGTGTTTGAACAAGAATACGTCAAACCCCGAGTTGTCCAAAAGTTTATAGCTCACTCGTGTTTGAACAAGAACACGTCAAAACCCCAAGTAGTTCAATGTTTACGAAAGATTATGATTATCATGTTGAACTTGTTAATAATAAGTTTAGTTGAACATCTTGCTATGTTTGAATTGTATTTGATAGAAAACATGTTTTTGATATGTTTACATGTGCCACCCCAAAATATTAGAAGAAAAGGGGCTATGAATCTCACCTTGATGATTAGAGAGGAGGCGGGTGTATCAACCTTAGTGAGCGTGCCCTATAGAATTTAATAATTGAATGAGTTTAAGCAATTATCGTTACGCGAAGAGAAAGTTTGAATGAGAACAACGAAGGAGGATAGATGGTTGCATAATAGAACTTGATAATCAACATAGAGTAGTGCATCCAATGAAAAGATTCCCAGGAAAGAGGGGTCGGTTGCAAAGGACTCGCTTAGATTACCGCGTCTTTCCTAGCCAGAACCGTTCATTTGTCATATACGTATATCGCAGGCTTGGATAGGGTTCTAATGCATGCAACACCTTAGATTATAAATAAAATATTTTTAAGAATAGAAAATCAAAGAATTAAGGATGCTCAAATGTTAGAATATTAGGGTTAGTTTTGTAAAATCCAGATTTGGACAGATTGTGTTGCTGAACTTTAGGCAAGTTTTAAAAATAATAAAAAAATTTCAAAAATTCTAAGATTATCTAGATCTTTTATTTAGGTTATAATAAACAACTTTTGTTAAGAAATATTTTTAATTTGGGCAACTTAAATATCCCAAAATTGTGACACAAGATCAGAGGTCCAAAATAGATCTTTCTGTCTTGATTTATCATTTTAGGGAGTATTACAAAGTGTTATGATGTCAATTATACATGGTTTTAAATAATATTCAATAAACTTTGATTTTCAAAAAGATTGAACATGATTGGATTTGTAGATTGAGAGATATGGTCCAGGAAAGTAATGAAAAATATTATGTCAAAAAGTCAGAATTGACCTTTACCTCTAAAAAAATACGTTTGAAAGCCTTAAAATTGTCGAAAAATTAAGAGGTTAGATTTTATGGAAATAAGACTCTTTAAAATTGCTTTTAGACTCAAGAATCAACCTTTTTGGTTAAGGAATGGCCATGGTATGGCCTTTCAAATTCGACACAAAAATTCTGTCGAGACAAGGATGAAAGAACGAAAGACGAACTAGCATACCTTGTTGTTGTGATTTCTTCTTGTAACATCCCAAAAATAAAACGACAGTTAAAATGATGAAATAAACGAACGAGGCATGTCGGGTCGGGCCGGATGGGCCGGCGGACCGGAAGGGGAGCCTCCCCTATAACTAGCTTAGATCTCCATCATTTCTCTCATTTGCAAGTTCTAGAGAGGGAAACCGTAGAGAGAAAGTTGGCGGATCAACCCGAGATTTCAGCAAAGTGTTGCTCCATAGCTCGTGAGAAGAACCTCCGGATCAGAAACTCGATTCAGGTAACGATCGGGCCTAAATGTGAGTTTTTGTTCGTTTTTGGGTTTTTCGGGTTTTGGGTGAAAAGGTAACGTTTTCACGGATAAAACTGAAAGATAAACATAGATTTGAGTTCCTTAATGGAAAACAAATGTTTTGAATGCAAACAGGTTTGGGATCTTGACGTGATCAAACCTAAATGCGAAAGGTAGGGTTTTGCGAAGAAACAGATTGTGCGTACTTATCAAGTACGCACGGAGCAGGTCCTGCGTACTTATCAAGTACGCAGGAAGAGGGCACTGCGTACTTATCAAGTACGCAGGAAGAGGATCCTGCGTACTTATCAAGTACGCAGGAAGCAGGGTCTGCGCACTTGCTAAGTGCGCATGCATCAGGTTGTTTAAGTAAAGTTAGTATGTTTAGAATGGTTAAACCGTTAGAGTCAGGATTGTGTTTGATGTGTATTTAACTATCAAATTCAGATCAGAAGTGACGTAGTGGGACCTTTGTTTAGAGCAACCCGGATTAGCTTATCAGGTGAGTTCTAGAAGCCCTCTTTTAAATATTTTATATAATGTTTTCGGGCTGGTGTGCATACATATGAAATGATGTTTTACGAAACGATGTTTATGAAACTATGTTTATAAAATGATGTTTATGAAACTATGTTTATAAAATGATGCTTATGAAACTATGTTTATAAAATGATGCTTATGAAGCTATGTTTACGAAATGAAATGATTTGGAATGAACGGTTTATGGAACGAAAGTTTTATGAATGAAATGTTTACGAACGAAATGTTTATAAAGAAATGGTTTAAACTAAAGGTAAAGGGTTTCAAAAATGTATGAAAGGTTTTATGAAAAGAAAAGAAAAAGGGCAAAGGTTTTAAAGAAGTCATTACAAATCTAATCTGTCGAATGAAGGGAATTGACGAATGAAGTCTGGGAATGTAATTCCCAGCCTTGTGGTAGATTATGGACAGCGAGCCATAGGAACAACAGGGGCAGTGTTTTTGTGGCATGTCAATGGTTTGATGTTGTACAACTGGTAGGGAGTAACGACGGTTACTCAGGGGTTAACGTGACCCTATGTAAGGTTAAATTATGATCCGACGGTGTTATGGCCTGAGCCATAGCCGTCGATGGAGGTTGTCGGTCTATGGACATGAGAGCCATAGGGGCAATTGAATGGGTATTGTCGGTCCTCGTGCAGTTAGCCTTGGGGGCAATACAAAAGGGAATTGACGGAATGTATGGTATTGTCGGTCTTCGTGCAGTTAAGCCTTAGGGGCAATACCATACTAAATGACGGTACGAATGGTAAAGGTTGTGGCAATGACGGCGATACGTAACGGTTGCCCACGACATGCAAGGTTCCTTCGGGGATACAGAGACGCTTAAAGGAAGATACAGATTGTAGATAGTAATGTATGACTTAAATGAATGTTAAATGTTTTAAACAAATGATCCGTTCAATGTGTTTATGATGAGGAAAAATGTTTGAAGGTTTTCAATGATGAACGAAAGGCCCTGTTTTCTTATACGCGATGTTAAACCCTAATGAATGTTTTGAATGTTGAACCATTTCTTAAATCGAACGAAAACTAGAACTCACCAGCGTAGCTGACTTTTTAGTATGCACATTCAGGTTAAGGCAGGTATGGATGATGGACGGTGATGCTTGGCAAGCGAGAAGAGTTACCCAGTGGATCATGAAGACTGGCATCCTGTTATGATTAGATTATGATATGTTTATGTAATAGACTATGTTACGCTTCTGTTGTTAAACAATGTAATGGTTATGTTTTATTGAAGTATTTTCCGCTGCGTTATTTGATAATCAAGTTTAAGAACTGTTTGTGAATGAGTAAATCCAACAAGTGAGGCCTATCGGGTTTGGGGCCTTACAAGTTGGTATCAGAGAAATAGTTTGAGAGATTTGGACACTCCCAGTGTCCGAACTTACACTGTGAATGGGACCGAAAACGGATGCCAGTATGGGTAACTCGAGCCACAGCATCAGGTATGAAGGTAGTATATATTTACATGTGTAGTATGCCTTAGAAAGGGTTAGGTAAGGACTTGTGTTCTGATGGAATCACAAAGGTGGTCAAATAGAAATCGAAAGGTAGTGTAATGGTTAATTGCAGATGGCCAGTGTATATTAACATCTTACAGTACTTATTGAATTTTATTTGTTAACTAGCGTGATGACATTGGATTCTTGTCTTATAGAACAATATGGCAAGAAGAGGAAACAGAAGGCGTGGTGGGGGCCGTACCGGTGGTCGTAACGGCGGTCGCGGCAGGACCCCTGCGCGCCAAGAGTATAGTGAAGAAGGAAGTGTTCACACTGAACCGGCGGTTGGTGTGCATGGAACCTAGCAGACACAGGTTGAAGAACAACCTTTCACTTTTGAACCAGAAGTGAGAGCAGCCATAGCTCGAGAGTTCACAGACTTGATGAAAGTTTCTTTGCCAGGACTGTTGGCAGAAGCATTAAAGAAGGTTAATGAGACGGGTGGGTCTAACACGGCGGTTGATACCCCGAACACTGAGGCAATCAACGCACCGCTTAACCGTGGTTGCGACTATAAGTCCTTCAAGGCATGTGATGTCACACCCCGGCCGACGGCGGATTATGCGCCGGGGCTGACATGGTTGTTCATAAGCACATGATCATCTATTATTAAATGACAATATTTATTCATCAACTTAAAATCATCCGTTACATAGGAAATGGAAAACGAAACGTTCAAAACATAACATAATTTGAATTTAATCTTTACTAAAGCTAGGTCCAAAGTCCTAAGTGATCAAGTAGTGTCCTCAAACTGGTGCACCTGAAACATGTGAGTAAATGTCAACTACAAGTAGTTGGTGAGTAACATAGGTTTTGACACCAAACAAAAGTTAAGTATAAGTTTACAATTCAATATGTTCAACGCATGTCTAAAGCATATATGTGAGAACATACAAGGTTCCAAGCGTACAATTCAAGCCTGATAATAGAAAACTAGATACGCAATCCCACTGATTGCCATTTTGAAAAAGGGAGCAAGCGGATACTCCAAGTTATAGTTGATACCCAACAAAACCCGCCAAGGTCTTGTGGTAAGTTATAGGTTCAGTTTCCCATATAAATGATCATGTTAGGTACTACCTTAGGCTTGGGCTGCAAGTTAATAAATGTACTGGCATGAAACACATGCAATGGTCACCAAGTAGTTCAAATATAAAGCATAAAGATCAAGCACAAGAACATAGATATTGAATTGTTTAAATAGATAAAGTTGATAACATGTTTCACCCCAAAAGCAAAAACAGTAAAAAGGGGCTATGTAAACTCACCTGTACGAAACTAGTGTGTTGTACGAATAGTAAATGGTGGATAGGCCTCGTGAGAATTCCTCACAATCAACCTACACAGTTAATTTGTATTCTAGACTCAAAGTACGTCTAATGGAAATGAAAGTAAGAAATTTTAACTGCATTTGAGATTCTAGGGATTTGGGGTCGGACATAGGATTTGTACAAGTTTTTAGGAGAATATAGGTTTATTACAAGTATTGAAATAGTAATGATATAGTAGGTTCTAAAATTAATTAGAAGTTATTAGAATTTCTAATTAATTATAATAATACGTTTGAACCCATTTAAATAACTATTCTAAGAATAATTAATAAATAAATGGTGGATTAGGAAATAATTTATTTTATGTAAAAAGGTTATTTATTTAAAGAAATTTCTTTTACTTAATTGATAAGTAAAAGAGATGTTTAATATTAATATAAGTAATTTTCAAAAGAAATTAAATGAAATTGGTATAATTATTTATCTAATAATAAAAGTATTTCTATAAATAATCATTCTTTATATAATCATTTATGTTTTAAGAATGGATTAATAATGTTTAAATGATTATTCAAAATTTGATTTATAAACATTACTATATAAATAAGCATACCTATGCTAAGTATATTTGGAGATTTTTCTTAAATAAATAATTTGTTAGAGAATTTGAGTGTATGGTATATACATATTTATTTACCACAAGATAATAATTACATCCCTTGATTATTTATAAAGAGGTTAGTTAATAGACTTTTCTTTTTATTGTTTATAAAAGAATGTGTAATTTACACAACGATGAGGTGAAATTATAAAATAATGTATCCTCAACAAATAATATATATATATATATTGTCTATGGCTTGTTATAAAATGAGGATAGATATATATATATATATATATACATACATATCTTACCATTTTATCTTTATAAAACGGTTCGGGTGTTAATATATGTAAGTATGTAAACACACATATGAGTGTGAGGACAAAAGTAAAATAATAAGCAAAAATCGGTCTACCGGGTTTGAACCCGTGACCTTAGACAGAGAGCAAAGGGCTTTAACCATTCGGACTGGGCATCAATCCTTGAAAGAAATCAGGAGCGATTCATTTTAATGTGAGGGTTCTGAGGTCTCTTCTTCCCCACCCATCCCAAACGCGAAAACCCTAATCCCCAAATCAGACTCGATCGATCACAGGTTTGCAACCCAAACCATGGGGCTTTCCTTAACTGAATCAATACGAGTAGAAGGAGGGGTTTATTACCTGGAATGGTTGTGAGATGAGAGAGACCCACTGGAGCCGAGCGTTCGATTTCCTTCGGGCGAAAATCGTGTTTCCAGAACGACTTGGAGTGAATTCGTGGGTTCTGGAAGTGAGTAAGGATTGCCGCGAAGGTGTTAAACTGATTATATGGATCCAATTTCATATGGTACGCGTGAATGGATTGAGGTTCGACGTGGTGACGGTTTCAAGATGGTTCGAGTGAGAACCTATGATTACCATTCAATTGATTCATTATAAGCATTAAACATTGGTCGCATAACGTCTCAGTACCATCAATTGAAGTTAATTCCCATGAATTCGACAGTTTTGTGATTGTAAGGCGACGGTTGACCTCCCGGCGTCAAAGTTGACGGGAAAGGCCAGATTGTTTGATTTCCTTTGAATTGCCTGGCTAGAATCACTTGAAATTGATCGAGTAACGTTTATGCATGATCATAAGTAATTAATGCACATGAGATTGTGGCAATTGCAAACGAATTCGTATGGGTTGACTTATCAAAGTCAAAATTGATTGCTTTGGGGTTCAATTTCAAGAATAGGTCCAGTTGCAAGATGGGGGGGGGGGGGTTCAAACAAGTTCAGAGGATCCAAAACTGGGTTAGGGGGGTTCTTTGGCATTGGGGGGGGGGGGGGGGTGGGGGTTTCAGGATTCACATTAACTAATAAAAATCTCTTTTTATTTATTTTAGAATCATGTTAATAATTTATAAAACTTATTCATTACATGATTATTTATATATGCTTTATAAAGGGACAAATTTCATTTTTGTATGAAATCCTAATTGGTAATAATGGTTTATTCAATGTTGTAGTGTATATATATATATATATATATATATATATATATATATATATATATATAATCATAAATAATCTTACTTGAGTTATAGAGAAATAATATGAAATGCAAGGTTTTGAAGAATCGAATTGATATAAGTTTAAAATAGTAATAAATGTGGCATATGTTGTCTGAACAAGTACGAGATTTAAATGTTGTATCAATATTGTATAAAATAAATATAAAAAAATATGGTCGGGAATTCATTGATGTTACATGTGACCCGCCAGTCTTGACTGGGAAGAAAGACGCGGTAGCTACGTTTGATTGGGTGATTCGTATGGAGGCTGCCATTCGTCTGAGCGAATGTCGAACGGATCAAGTTGTGAAATTTGCTGCTAACTCCTTAAGAGAGGAAGCATCCCATTGGTGGGAAGGTGTACGTCAAGCAAAAGGGAGCGAGGTTGTGGATGCGATGATGTGGGCTGACTTGAAAACTTTGGTGATCAAGAATTTCTGCCCAAGGAACGAGATTGAGAAAGTAGAGAGGGAATTTCTGGGTTTGAAGGCCGGGAGCATGACGCACCGGCAGTACACAACTCGATTCAATGAACTGGCACGTCTGGTGCCACACCTTATCACGACTGAGGAAAGAAAGATTTCCTGTTACATTCAAGGGCTGCTGGACCAGGTCCGCACCTATGTTAAGGAAAACGCCCCTACGACATATGATTCGGTAGTAGAACTGAGCGACGTGGTATTCGATGATCTGGCGTTGAATGTCGTTGCCATTGAGGAACCGAAGAAGAGACCGAGCTTCTCGAACAAGCGAACTGGTGGAAGGATGTTTGGGACTCGCGATAAGAGGGCTCGGGTGAATGAGCCGACTGTTTGTAAGAAGTGTTGAAGGGAGCATGCATGTGAATGTAGGCTGGGATCTAACTTGTGTTTTAAGTGTGGCAAGACCGGGCACTACTCCCGTGAATGCCCACAACACTTCAAGTGCTATAACTGTGGGGATGCCGGTCATCTGAGTAGGGAGTGCCCGAAACCGAGAATTGGTGAAGCCGGGAAAGGGAAAGGCCCGGAAAGGAAAGAAGAGAGGCCCGAGCAAAGACTCGTGCGTACGCACTGACGCAAGAACAAGCCAGGGCAGACCCCGACGTGGCGTCAGGTACGTTCATCCTTGACAACACTTTTGTTTTTGTGTTATTTGATTCGGGTGTCAGTAAGAGTTTTATATCTATGACTTTTTGTAAACGAGTAAAGTATACTGTCAGTAAACTAGAAAGGGCTTTTAGTGTGGAAACCGCTGAGGGTAGAACTACGAGAGTGACCGATGTAGTTGACAACTCCACGATAAAAATAGAAGGTCATAGGTTCCCTGTCAGGTTGTTTGTTATGGTTATGGGTGGGTTCGATGTCGTGTTAGGTATGGATTGGCTAACTGCCAATGAAGCACAAATTATATGTAAACGAAAGATAATCCGACTCAAGGCTCCGGACGGTAGCAAAGTCGAGGTTCTTGGAGATCGTGACGCCCCGATGCCAAACGTCATCTCGATGATTAAGGCAACAGATTACTTGAGGCGCAGATGCGAGGCTTATCTGGTGTACGTAATTGACGAGTGTGAGGAAGTGAAGGAGCTAGACGATGTACCCGTGGTACGCGAGTACCCGGAGGTGTTTCCAGAGGATTTGCCTGGGATACCACCCGACAGAGAGATTGAATTTCGAATCGACTTAGTACCAGATGCCCAGCCCGTGGCTAAGGTTCCATATCGACTAGCACCAGTGGAGATGAAAGAGTTAATGGCACAACTAGACGAGTTACTTGAGAAGGGATTTATCCAACCGAGCATCTCGCCGTGGGGTGCTCCGGTGTTGTTTGTGAAGAAGAAAGACGGTTCGATGAGAATGTGTATTGATTATCGCGAGTTGAACAAACTTACGGTGAAGAACATGTACCCTTTACCAAGGATCGACGACCTGTTCGATCAATTACAGGGCGCAAGTTGGTTCTCAAAAATCGACCTTCGATCCGGGTACCATCAGTTGAAGGTGAGAGAAGAAGACATACCGAAACCGCATTTCGCACGCATTATGGACATTTCGAGTTCCGCGAAATGTCTTTTGGATTGACGAACGCCCCCGCAGCGTTCATGGATTTAATGAATAGGGTGTGTCGACCGATGCTGGACCGATCGGTAATTGTGTTCATCGATGATATCCTCATGTACTCCAAGAATGAGGGTGATCACGCATGTCACTTAAAGGAGGTGTTGGAGGCTCTGAAGAAGGAAAAGTTGTATGCTAAGTTCTCTAAATGCGTGTTCTGGCTTAGGGAAGTCCAATTCCTAGGTCACGTCATCAGCCCGAACGGCATTATGGTTGACCCAGCGAAGATGTAGGTCCCTTCGTGTGTGTCGGATCGTCACATGCAAGTGGTCTACTAGTCGGACCGGGTTGCGGAATACCCGTGACTAGGTGGAGAGTCTTACAAAACAAAGTAAACCAAACACGAGAGTCACAATAAACGTTCTTTGTATTATAAACACTCGACGGTTACAGAGAGAATACAAGCTGCGTACTTAGCAAAACTGAGTTCGTCTGAACAAATGGTTCTGCGTATTTAGCTTCTGTGAACCTATCCTATTTCTACAGACCTGATGCCTGCGCATTTAGCAAGTGCGCAGGACCAATTGCTCTTGCGTACTTAACAAGTACGCAAAGGTGTTCTTGCGTACTTGCTAAGTACGCAGGAGCTTTCTCCTGCGCACATGTAAGTGCGCAAAAACACTTAGCAGAAAAACAACATACATTATGTAAAAGTAAATACAACTCGATAAACTATTACATAACGACTCTTACATACAAAGACAAATTACAGACATTAGAAATACAAACTAAGACTCTATCCAGAGTGTTGTCACAGGAAAGTGCATCAACAAACTCCCCCTTGACAACAGCTCGGGATCTTCATCGTCTTCAGTCTTCATTCTTCAGTCTTCACAGTACTTGTTCCTTAGCTTCCATCTTCTTTTTGTAATCAAGACAGAACTTGATCAACTTGTCGTATTTGGCAGAGAGAATCTTCGTCCATTCGTCAGTGTGGATGCAGTACTTGTCGGCTAGTACCTCCAGATCGTTCATAGAAAAGTTGATGAAGCAGTCTTCATCAAATATCCTGATCACTTCCTTTGGCACAATATTTCCACTTGCTGACTTACCTTTACTCATTACCACAGCCTCGCCTATTTTTGGATCAACGTACCAGTACCACATGTCACCAAGAATATCCTGAGGTAACTTGCTCAGGGGAATCTTAGTTTCACATCGTACTGGCTTGTATACCAATCTCTTTATGGGCTTCTTAGTCACAGGATGCACAGCGTGCTTATCCTTGACTCTTCTGGGCACCTGAGGCTTGAGGTATTCAAATTTCCCTGATCTTGCTTCCCGCTGTAGTATTACCCACAAACCCATTGCTACTGCATGATTCGAGTGACTTAGCAGATCGCGGTTTGCGAGGTTAACTAGGTCGTACTTGGGCAAAGAGTTGAACGCCTCACTGGTGGGTTTCAAGTATTGAACCCCCTCAGATCTTTTGATGGCGAACAGCTGCTTGTCCTCCTCAAACCTAACAGCTAAGATCATACCTGTCGCTCCGTGCTTGTCTGTGATAGACGTCTTTTACCACACGGGAGCTGGACCCTTTGTACATGCAGAAGGCATGTCACTCTCTTTTGGTGCCTCGGGGTCCACAGGTGTAGGGTCGACTGGGGAGGCTTCAGTTGTAGCTTCAATATTACTTGCCATGTCAACTGAGCCTGTGTCGAGCAGAGATTCGAGCGATGGTACTTCAAAGATCTCACCATCCTCTAACTCGTACTCTCCTTCCCCGTCGCCCTTGGGAATCTCTATCACCACATCATCGTCATCCTCATTCCAGTCATCACCAGAGTCGATCTCTCCTTCTTCCAGATTAAGGAGAGCATCGATCTGTGCCTCTTTGGAATAGTCAGGCTCTAAATAGAGGATCTCATCATCAGATAAGTCCTTGAGCACGTCAGCCGCTGACTTCCCTTTATCTCCGCCACCACCACCTGAGGTATCACCACCCTCTTGTTGAGTAGACTCCCCCTCAGCCAATGGAACAGAAGAGATGGGCACAATCGCCAAAGCTAGGTGCTCACCTCCACATGGACCGACTTCAGGATCCTTGTCTTTATCATCATCCTTAGTCAGATTGACTGGATGACAAGACTCGGCACCGGTGGATTTCTTTTCTTTGTCTTTGTCTTTCTCTTTCTCTGTCTCCTTCTCCCCCTGAGCACCTAGCTTCGCGGTCCGTTCACCAACTAATTTGACCATCGCTGCGTGCTCTTTTCTCTGCAAGTCCATCCTCAGCTCAAGTGAAGTTCTGTGGCCTAGAATTATTTCGTTAGTCTTCATTAACAGTTCATTCTGTGCCATGACATTCTTCAATTGCTCATTTGTCCCTGTTCTCTGGCTGTGGAGAATCCGAACTTCATCGGCCAGGGAATTAATCTGTGCTTGTTGAGCATCAAACTCCTCCTTTGACTTTTGAATGGTCTTCAACAGTTCAGCAACTTGGGTCTCTAGCACATCGATCCTTGCATCATTCGGATCAGGATGCCTAGATGATGAGGCTTCGGCATTATGGATGGGAGAGGAGAAGATTGTGTCAAAGTCAAACCCTTGTGAGAAATCACCATAGTTGAAGGGTTGACCTGACGGCTCTTTGGTGGGTGTTGGGATGAGGGATGTAATGATGGGAGTTATGGTTGGGGTGATGGTGACTGACTCCGTGAGAAGTGGAGCAGTCACCGTCACCTGGACGGTTGGAGTAGGGAGGGTCACCGTCACAGGAATCATCTCTGTGACCGCCGTGACTGCCACATCTGCTTGTACCAGTGGCCTTCTCCTCCTTCTAAACAGTTGTCGTGCTGGCGTGGAAGATTCTGACTCTGGATGGGCAGCCTCAACTTGTACTGGCTGCACAGTCGGAATCTCTTCAACCCTGGGGATAGCAACCTCTTGCCTATCGCCCCTTATCTTGTTGGCTTTCTCTCGCATTCGTCTTTGTAGAGCAGCGTCAGAGTCGGAATCCGGCTCGTATTCGCTGCTCGAGCTTTGTCGTTTTTTTTTTGAAGACGACTCAGGCAGGGTTACCTGTGCCGACCTTCTCGGATGTGCCTGTGATGGTGCGTCATCGGAATCAGAAGAATCTGATTCTGTTGCCTCCGAATAGGATTCCTCAGCACCACCAACATCACCTTCATCATCATCATGCTCTTCCTCTTGCTCTTCACCAGAGTCATCACTCATCTCTGGTGCTGAGTTGGGACTGTACCAGTTCTAATCTTCAGGAGCGACGTATGCTTCATTCAGTAGGTGGCCAAAGAGGTCAGTGTGCGCAAGCGTAGGTTCTACACTGCCTGGCTTTAGAAACTGAGCAAAGACTCTCTTGTCCACCCTTTTTACCTGCAGTCTCTCCCCGATAGCGCGTAGGTTTGGCAGTGCATCATCGATCAGTAGCTGCACAAACCTTGGGTACAAAAGGAACCTGAACCTCTCTGCTATATTTATCTGGTCATTTAGTGCCTTGAAGATATAGCAAGAGAAGTTATAGCCCCGATTGAGAGACAGGCCCACCATGGCCGCTGCTAGGTCATGACCCATGACATCTTTCCCTGCTTTCCTGGATGAGATGCACACGATCATGATGTGGGCAAAGTAACGCCATTGATCCAATACCCACATCTTCTTGTAGGAAGCATAGTCCCTAGCCCCGACATATCCCATTCTGTGCCTCCAACACCCATCCACGTAGTAATTAGGATAGGATGTCGGGTCGGTGGCAAGGTCTCCGAACTGCAATACTCTCCTTATTGTATCCTCGGAGATAGCAATAGCCCGACCATCAACGGTAGCCCTTATGACATTTGGGGATACCGTGCAGTCGTGCTCTGCAGTCTCCCAGAATTGCTCCAGGTAAGGTCTTGAGACTGTTGGGTTTGCTGAGATTGCATAACTTATTCTTGATCTGTTTAGAAAATCCACAATCTCCCTGTATTACAAGGCTGCGCCTTTCCATTCTGGTTCGGTGTTAGCCACTAGGTTGAATTCGTCAATGAATGCACGAGCCATAGCCTGCGAACACACACAGAAAACATATTCAGAACAACTTATAACACTGGAAGTAGACACACATGACATAGTATAGTAGTTACACTTTGAAAAAATTTTCAGACTTAGGAAAAATTTCTAAGTGTTGGTCCTGCGCACTTAGCAAGTGCGCAGGATTTTTCTCTTGCGTACTTAGAAAGTACGCAAGAAGTATTTCTTGCGTACTTGCTAAGTGCGCAAGAACAACCCTTATCAAAAATTTCCGAAACTTGTAATTCGTTCAAAATGTGGGTTGATTAGGTCGCCACTAGGTCGGAATCAAGGATTCTAACCTATGGTACCATTATCAACACTACACTCGTTCAATTTTTGACCTAGACCCGTCGCCGACCCACTGTCGGCTCAACTTCAAGCGACGGATCAATCGAGGACCAGGAGTTGATTAGGGAGTCGATTAAAGCTTCCTATTAGCTTGTTACAGATAATAAGTTACCCAAACAACCCCATATTACCCCAAATTTTGTCGGCATTAACCTAAAAAGATTCTAGGTTAGAATTACGGTCCAAAGTGACGAATAAACGGATGAAATCGGTCTATAATCTCACCACTGAGATGAAATACGATGATGAAAGTATGGACGGGATGAATAGATGATTGGACACAAACGATTTTGAGAGTAAAATTGCAGGGGGGAAGCTATGGGTTTGAAAGCGTAAAGCTTAAAAAAAGTTCTAAGTCTCTGATTTATACCCCCCACTTAATGTTCGTGCGTACTTGTTAAGTGCGCACGAGTTAACTCTTGCGTACTTAACAAGTGCGCAAGGCTTAACTCTTGCGTACTTGTTAAGTGCGCAAGTGTTACTTAACAAGTGCGCAAGGCTTAACTCTTGCGTACTTGTAAATAAACAGATTAAAAACATAATAATTTTAATCAGATAAGTAAGCATGACGCAATCATTTCCCATATGAGCAGTCTGTGGAGTTTAGATCATTTCTGATGTACTATTATTTCCTCTTTTCTCAAGTTAACTTTGAAATTTTTCTCCATTTTCAATTTTGTTTTTTGTTTTTGTAAAATATTTTAAAAACTAACAGAACTGTACAGAAAATTTAAAAAAATTGAAAATTTAACTTCCATGAATTGAAATGACTTAAGAAAACTTAGTTTTCACTCAGGATTGAACATTCCTATCAAGTTGACAAGATGCTCAAAAAGGGATCGATCAAATGCCTTTGTGAAAAGGTCAGCAAGATTGTCATCCGTGTGAACTTTTACAAGTTCAATTAAATGCTTTTCAGCACAATCACGGATGAAATGATGGCGAATCTCTATATGTTTAGTTTTGGAATGTTTCACCGGGTTATTTGTGATGGACATGGTGGCATTGTTGTCAATGAATAGAGGAGTTCTAGTGAAGTTCAAGCCGTAGTCTCGCAATTGCTGCTGAATCCACAATATCTGAGAACAACCGCTAGCTGCAGCAATGTACTCTGCTTCACAAGTTGAGACAGAAACCGTTGACTGCTTCTTACACTGCCAGGAGACCAGTCTGTCTCCTAAGAATTGATATCCACCAGAAGTTGACTTTCTGTCAAGGTTACAACCGCCATAATCTGAATCAGTGTAGGATTTGAAGTCGAATGACTGCTGCTTGGAGTACCAAAGACCTAGTCGGGGTTTCCCTTTCAAGTATCTGAAAATTCTCTTCACGGCTATCATATGTGACTCCTTCGGTTGAGACTGAAACCTTGAGCACAAACATACAGCAAACATTATATCGGGTCTTGAAGCTGTGAGATACATAAGTGATCCGATCATCCCACGGTACAACCTGCTGTCCACATCCTTTCCATCTCTGTCGGGATGCAAACCATGATTCACTGGGATTGGTGTGCCATACGTAGTGCTATCACTCATCATGTATTTTGACAAGACGTCCTGCACGTACTTAGTTTGATGTAGATAAATACCATTCTCTCTTTGACTGACTTGCAGACCTAGAAAGAATGACAGTTCACCCATATCGCTCATTTCAAACTTGGACTTCATCACCTTCTCGAATTCCCTACACATCCCTTCATTGGTCGACCCAAAGATAATGTCGTCGACATATACTTGCACAAGTAGAATGTCACCTCCTGCTTTCCATATGAAGAGAGTCGAGTCAATCTGTCCACGGTCGAAACCATTAGACAGTAAATACTTAGATAATGTCTCATACCATGCCCGCGGTGCTTGATGAAGACCATAAAGTGCTTTGTCGAGCTTGTACACTTTATTGATATTATGCGGATCTTCAAAACCGGGAGGTTGAGTGACATAGACTTCTTCATGTACCTTACCATAAAGGAAAGCACTCTTTACATCAAGTTGATAGACCGTGAAGCCGACATATGTGGCATAAGCCAAGAACAGTCGAATGGCCTCAATTCTAGCAACTGGGGCATATACTTCAATGTAATCCAAGCCCTCTTATTGATAAAAACCCTGAACAACCAATCTTGCTTTGTTCTTCACAACTACATGACGATCATCCGTCTTGCATTTGAACACCCATCTGGTACCAATTGGCTGAAAGCCTTTTGGCAAGTCAACTAAATCCCACACGTGCAACTTTTGGAATTGAGACAGTTCATCTTGCATCGCCTCAATCCAGCAATTGTCAGTGAGAGCCTCCTTCACATTCTTCGGCTCTAACTGGGACACAAATGCAGCATGCAGACATGTTTCCATGACATCAGTGTCAAATATCTCTGTGTAAAGACTGGTGTTCTCAGTGATGGTTCTATGACGAGTCTGAACACCGGCATAAGGATCACCAATAATGTTGTCGATTGGATGATTCCTATGCACCCTTGTCTCCGGTACAATTGGTTCTTGAATTTCTGGATCTAGATTTGTGCTTAACTCCCCCATTTCCTGTGTTCCAGAGGAAGAAGATTCAATGTTAATTGGATCAGTTGGAGCTTCATTTCCTATAATTGTGTTAGGATTGGCTTGAGCGTCATCTCCAACAACATGAACGCCTTCACTGTTATCACTGTCATGAGTTCCAGATGCAGATGCAGATACAGCATTGGAATCGGGAGTTATAATTGGTACAGTAGCACGAGTAGAAAAACTGGAGTCATTGTCGCCACGCAATAAATCATAGACATTTGCGGCGTCTTCATCAGATAAGTCAGGAAGATTGAAGGACTTGAATAGCGCATCATAATCAAAACCCCAAGCTTGACCTTTTGGTTCTGGTGGAATGCTGTGTTTACTACAGTCCACTTCAAACCATTCCTCAACAGTACGAGTTCCTATGTTGTACACTCTCTTGCAGGGCGAATTGGCAACATATCCTAAGAAGATGCCTTCCACCGCTTTCGCATGAAATTTAGACTGACGGTCTTTATACTGTAGCAACAAGGAACAAGGACTGCCAAAAGGAACTAGGTAATCAAGATTGGGAAGTCGATTGTTGATCAACTCATAACAAGTTTTGTTGTGCCTCTTCACAACCAGAACCCTGTTTAAGACGTGACAAGTTGTTTTAACGGCTTCTGCCCAGAAAGTGACAGGAAGCTTTGCATCCGACAGCATAGTCCTTGCAGTCTCAATCAGTGTTCTGTTTTTCCTTTCAGCAACTCCATTCTGCTGAGGCGTGTACGGCGCGCTGAATTCGTGACGGATCCCTTTCTTGAGACAGAAAAGCTCCATCAAGTTATTCTTGAACTCAGTTCCGTTGTCACTCCTAATTCTTCTAACTTTCAACTTGCAAAGAGATTCCAAGCTCAGGATCAAGTATTGAAGAATATCAGCAGTCTCGTCTTTAGTACCTAAAAAATGCACCCAAGAAAAACTTGAGAAATCATCAGTTACAACTAGACAGAACGACTTACCTCCAATACTCCTAATACTTATAGGGCCAAACAGATCCATGTGTAATAGCTCCAAAGGGGTATCGATAGAGGTTTGGAGCTTGGTCTTGTGAGACTTCCGTTGCTGTTTGCCCTTTTTACACGGCATACAGTCATCTGCAACGGTAAACCTCAACTTAGGAACCCCGGTTACCAAACCGTTTCGGACAAGATGATTCATTTTACGATAAGAAATATGTCCGAGTTTCCTATGCCACAAGATGGAGTCAAGTTCTGTCGCTTTGGTAAGCAAACAGGTAGGAACTGATGAGGTGGTTGTTGCCACGCTCATATCGATCTGATAGGTGTCGTTTGTTCTTGGCGCTCTCATCAGGATCCAATCTTTCGGAACCTCAAAACCGGGTTTGAGAATCAGGCATTCTGACTTGTCAAACATCACCGAGTACTCCTTGTCACACATTTGGGAGACACTCAACAGGTTATGCTTCAGCTGCTCGCAAAAGTTGACATTGTCAAAGCTAACACAACCGTTTGAAACCACGCCTTGACACGTGATACTGCCGCCTTTTTCTCCGGCAAAGGCCACATAGCCGCCTCTGAATGGTTTAACGTCTTGAAGCAAGGCCATGTTTCCTGTCATGTGCCGGGAGCATCCACTATCTACATACCAACGGTTAGAGATAGTACCCTTCGGACGTCCCTGCACGAGTAACAAAAGAATTAGTTAGATTTGGAGACCCAAGCCATTGTGGTCTTGGGTCTTCCATCCTTCTCAAAATAAACTACCTCTTTCAACTCACAGTCATGATGACTGTTCGAAATTGGTGAATCTTTGGATGAATTTGGAACAGGAGATTGAGAATCTTTAACTTTCTTGTTCCAGGATCTCTTTTGATTCTTAACCAGAACAGTAGACTTTGGCTCAACCACAGCCGGTGAACTTGTGGAAGCTTCACCTGATTGAGTCTTAGTCAGCTGTTCCAGCTTTCTCAACCTCTTATTCCTTCTTCTTCTTTATGGCTTAGAGAGTCTAGCCACAGATTTCTCACCAGTGCGTGTACTACCAGATGTAGACACACGAGGTACAGCAGGTTGCTTTACCTTTCTTGCAACAGATGGTTTAGCCTCAGATGTAATCTTAGGTTTTCCCATAGGTTGTATTGGTGGTTTCACCACATTCTGCTTTGGACTTCTGGGAGGTTTCACTATTGGCGACTTAGGGATAACGGCTGGCTGTGAGACAACATGCCGTTTCCCTTGGTTCTTTGATGGACAGTTCACAAAAATGTGACCAACCATGCCACAGTGAAAACAGTTCCTCTTGTCTACATAAGTTCTCTTGTAAGGCTCATTAGATATGGCCTTAGATAACTCTCCATTATGAGCAGGAGGAGTTGGTTTATGAATAGAAGTCTGACCTTTTTCAGTTTGGTTTTTGGGGGTATAATACTTTTGCAAATTCTCTTTGTAACCAAGCCCATAATGAGCTGAAAAAGCCTCTTTCTTAACTTGGTTAATATTTTTATAACCCCCGTAAAGCATTACCTTAAGTTTATCATTTGTTTCAATGATATCAGGTTCAGTTAAAATGCAGTTATCACCATTAGTGATAATGTTTTTATGGACTTTCTGTTCAGTCAACAACTCCTCAGAGACTACTCATTCAGGGCAAGTGTTAACCGACCCATCTTCAGAAGCAGTAACATACTCCTCACTAGATGTGGAGTTAGCCTTACTTGATGATTCATCCTTTTTAGGGGAATCATCCTTATCAGAGGACTCATCTAGACATGTGAGATCAATGTTTAACAAGCTATTGACAAACTTCCCACTTATAGGTGGAGGAATGGCATTGGTACCAAGACCTAGGCCCTTCAATTTCCTCACTACTGATTCGTAGTGCTCCACCACAAAGCGTGAGTTTTTCAACTTCTCATTTGTACATTTTAACTGCAGGATCTCATTTTGCAGTTTGTTGATTTCATTGTTCCGTTTTTCTAACCCCCTATACGCAATATCCAAGTGAACTTGTTGCTCACTTATTTGTAAAGAATATTCACATTTTTCTTTTTTCAACGTTTCAACAGACTCTTTAAAACGTTTTTCATTTTCTTTGTAATTATGAGCTGCCATAGATAGGGGTTCGAGCTTGTCTTGGAGCTTAGAAATTTCATGCTTTAGCCCTAGACATTTAGAACAAGAAATAACAGAGAAAGGGTTAGAATCTACCTCAGATGATGAACTCTGTGCTTCTCCAATGGCCATGAGAGCAACGACAGTGGTAGACTCCTTTTCAACAGCTACAGAAGCTTCCATCTCCTCAGCTTCTTTTCTCTCAGCCTCCATCAGCTCCATGATCTCAGCCATGAGACCAACCTGTGTTTGAGCAATGATGGCGTCCTCTAGATGAACACCCCAATCAAAGTTTTCATCATGCTGAGCTACCAGTGCATTTGACGAACCACCTTGGTGTTGATTGTGGTGGCTAGTGTTGTTGTGGCCGTGGCTGTTTCTCTAGCTAGGTCTGGTGAAACCAGAGGCCGGTGCTCGGTCTTTTTGACACTCACGAGCAAAGTGTCCATAGTTCAGACACTTGTAGCATTTGGCCTTGGATTTATCAAATCTAACCTTGGCATTAGAATGTCCTCCAATGAACTTTCTTCTTGTTCTGTTCAGGAAACGCTTGGCCCTCCTCAAAAGCATGGCCATATTCCATTGAATATCCATGTCCTCAATATCATCAGGATCCACTTGGTTAAAATCTTCTTCAATAGTTTCGGGATCCGTTAGCTTGCCGCCTATGAAATTCTCATACGCAAGCATACATGATGAAAACAAAGCTACATGATCTTCTGCTATTTTGACTATTGCAGAATGGTTAGCTGAAGACGTAGCTGGAGGCTTTCTTGAGGTGTGTTGATGATTAGTTCCCAACCCTGATCCGGATGCATAACAAGCATGACCACCACACCCATTTGAGTGGTCTTCTTCATTGGAGTGTCCAGTAAAGAGGGCAATTCCAGAGCCCGATGATTTTGAAGTTGAAGTCGTCCCATGATACATGGAAGGGTCCTGTATCTGAGGTCTTCCCGAGCTCTCCTTCTTCATAAGATTCATGTTATGAGCTTGAATCTTACCAATAGCCTCATCTACTGTTAACTCATAGAATTTAGGATTTTCCCTCATCAGGGTTGTATACATCTCAAACTTTGGTGGCAAAGCATCAAGAAATTTTTCCACCAGTTCTTCATCGGGATATTTCAATTCAAAAGCTTTCATCTCCGTTTGTAAATGATAGAATCTAGAGATGAGATCATCTAACGATTCATTTTCCATGAAATTGAAGCATTCATACTGCTTCCGGAGAAGATCCCGCTTACTCTTCTTAATGTCACTGTTCCCCTCAAATCTTTTCTGAAGTGCTTTCCAAAGATCCTTGGAGGTGTCGTAGCCTCGGAAACTGTGAAACAATTCCCGAGTTAATGACATAGTGATTGAGCCAAGAGCCTTCTTTTCCCGATCATAAGCTTTCTTTTGTTCTTCATCAAGCTTAGAGATGGGCTTTGGCACCTCTTCATCAAGATAGATGTGTGTGGGATGCTTATATCCCTCAATGATTGGTATCCATAATGATGAGTCGGTGTACGAAATGTAGTGCTCAAAACGCGCCTTCCAATTGGAATAATCGTTTACATTTAATAGTTTAGGCGGTTTCTGAGGTGTACCGATCTCATTATCATAATTTAACATGTTTCCAAGATTCTGAAGGTTCGACATAGTGAATTACTTGGTCAAAAATCAGAAAAATCAGACACTGTTGCGTACTTGGCTTTGGCCTTGCGCACTTGAGAAATGGTCTTGCATAGTTAAGAGTTGCTCTTGCGTACTTGTAAGTACGCAGGAGGAAATATTAAGTACGCAGGATATAACTTAAATTTGCACAAGTTCAGTCTTGCGCACTTGTAAGTACGCAGGAGATAACTCTTGCGTAGTTAGTAAGTACGCAGAAGACTGTACTTTTTACCAAAAATGGTAAGTACGCAGGACACCTTTTCAGCAACTCTCACCAAACTTTTCCGGTCACCTGAAAATCGCCGGAGATAGTGAAAAATAGGCTGATGATCAATGCAATCGAGCCAAAGGATCAGAAACAAGTTTCTAACAAACCTTTGATGCTCAAAACACACAAATACACAACAAAAATCGGTTTTTGAGAGATTTTTGCTTCTAAAAAAGTGTTCAAGAGCTACCCCTTTTTTATCACAAAAATCAACAAAAATACCTCTTTTTGCTTGTAAAACTTAGTAAAACGTCTCCAAACTCACTTACAACACTCGAATTCAAGAGCAATGCTCTGATACCACTTGTAGGTCCCTTCGTGTGTGTCGGATCGTCACATGCAAGTGGTCTACTAGTCGGACCGGGTTGCGGAATACCCGTGACTAGGTGGAGAGTCTTACAAAACAAAGTAAACCAAACACGAGAGTCACAATAAACGTTCTTTGTATTATAAACACTCGACGGTTACAGAGAGAATACAAGCTGCGTACTTAGCAAAACTGAGTTCGTCTGAACAAATGGTTCTGCGTACTTAGCTTCTGTGAACCTATCCTATTTATACAGACCTGATGCCTGCGCACTTAGCAAGTGCGCAGGACCAATTGTTCTTGCGTACTTAACAAGTACGCAAAGGTGTTCTTGCGTACTTGCTAAGTACGCAGGAGCTTTCTCCTGCGCACATGTAAGTGCGTAAAACACTTAGCAGAAAAACAACATACATTATGTAAAAGTAAATACAACTCGATAAACTATTACATAACGACTCTTACATACAAAGACAAATTACAGACATTAGAAATACAAACTAAGACTCAATCCAGAGTGTTGTCACAGGAAAGTGCATCAACAGAAGATAATGACGGTAAGGGAATGGAATATTCCTAAGACGCCAACTGAAATCCGTAGTTTCTTGGGATTGGCAGGCTACTATCAGAGATTCATCCATGATTTCTCGAAAACAGCTTCGCCATTGACAAAGTTGACTCGGAAGGAGGTAAAGTACGAATGGGGTTCGACCCAAGATGAGGCGTTTAAGGAATTGAAGAAGAGGCTAACCCAAGCTCCAGTCTTGGCCCTTCCCGAGGGCAATGAAGAGTTAGTGGTATACTCTGACGCTTCGGGTCAGGGATTAGGATGCGTGTTGATGCAACGCGGAAGAGTGATCGCGTATGCGTCACGACAGTTGAAGATTCACGAAGCTAATTATCCAACCCACGATTTGGAACTTGCTGCTGTCGTATTCGCATTAAAAATCTGGAGGCACTACCTGTACGGGGTTAAGTTTACTATTTACTCCGACCACAAAAGTTTGAAGTACTTCTTCGATTAAAGAGAGCTTAATATGAGGCAGAGACAATGGTTGGAACTCCTGAAGGATTATGACTGTGAGATTATGTACCACCCTGGAAAGGCAAACGTGGTGGCTGACGCTCTAAGCCGAAAGGATGTGCCTGCTCCTATTTGAGTGAAAACTTGCCAGTTAGTGGTAACATCAGATGTGATGAGAGAAATCGAAAAGGCTCAAGATGAGGCACTTAAAGAAGAAAACATAAAGAAGGAAAGGATGGTTGGCCAACAGGACAAGTTGGAATATAACACCCTTGGTGTTAGGACACGTTTTGGACGGGTATGGATACCTATGGGTGGCGAGCTTAGAACCAAAATCTTGTATGAGGCTCAGAAGTCTCGGTACTCTATCCATCCTGGCACCAATAAAATGTACCAAGATCTGAGAAAAGAATACTGGTGGCCTGGAATGAAGCATGAAGTGACAAAGTACGTAAGCAAGTGCTTGACTTGCTCACAAGTAAAGGTCGAACACCAGAAACCGTATGGAAAGATTCAACCACTTGATATACCGGAATGGAAGTGGGAACACATTACCATGGACATCATAACCAAGCTACCTCGCACAGCTAAAGGTCATGACACCATTTGGGTAATTGTGGACCGCTTAACGAAGAGTGCTCATTTCCTACCTATTCACGAGACGTTCTCGTCAGAAAGGTTAGCGAAAGTATTTATTAACGAAGTAGTAGCACGACATGGGATGCCTTTGACGATCGTATCTGACCGGGACACACGATTCACATCGAGGTTGTGGAAAAGATTTCACGAGGTGATGGGCACAAGGCTTAATATCAGCACGGCATACCACCCACAAACGTCCGAAAGGACCATTCAGACATTGGAGGATATGCTTCGTGCTTGTATTATCGATTTTGGCGGCAGTTGGGACAGTCATCTGCCGTTAGCCGAATTTTCATACAACAATAGTCATCACACGACTATAGGCATGCCTCCTTACGAAATGTTATATGGGAGGAGATGCAGGACCCCGATTTGTTGGGGTGAGATTGGACAAAAGGAATTAGTGAGTCTTGAAGTAATAAGGGAAACGTTAGAAAGGTTTGATCAAATCAAAGCACGAATGAAGAGCGTACAAGATCGTCAGAAATCCTATGCGGATAAACGACGAAGGCCTATTGAGTTTGATGTTGGGGACAGAGTAATGTTGAAAGTGTCACCCTGGAAGGGAATAATACGATTCAGGAGGAGAGGAAAGTTAAGTCCGAGGTTCGTCGGACCATTCAGGATAATGGCACGGGTTGGTGAGGTCGCTTATCGGTTAGAGTTGCCTGATGAGTTGAGTGGGATTCATCCCACCTTCCATGTATCACACTTGCGAAAGTGTTTGGCGGATGAATCAGCTCACGTACCACTTATTGACATCGAGGTCGACAACAACCTTAATTACATCGAAGAACCTATGGCCATCTTAGACAAGAAGGAGTGGCGTTTTCATAATAAGATTATCCAATTGGTTAAAGTCCAATGGAAACATCGAAAGGGATCGGAAGCTACTTGGGAAACGGAGAAGGATATGAAGGAGTCGTACCCTCATCTATTTGACTTATGATAGGTTTCGGGGACGAAACCTATTGTAAGGGGGTAGACTTGTAACATCCCAAAAATAAAACGACAGTTAAAATGACGAAATAAATGAACGAGGCATGTCGGGTTGGGCCGGATGGCCCGGCGGGCTGGAAGGGGAGCCTCCCCTAAAAATAGCTTAGATCTCCATCATTTCTCTCATTTGCAAGTTCTAGAGAGAGAAACCGTAGAGAGAGAAAGTTGGCGGATCGACCCAAGATTTCAGCAAAGTGTTGCTCCATAGCTCGTGAGAAGAACCTCCGGATTAGAAACTCGATTCAGGTAACGATCGGGCCTAAATCTGAGTTTTTGTTCGTTTTTGGGTTTTTCGGGTTTTGGGTGAAAAGGTAACGTTTTCATGGATAAAACTGAAAGATAAACATAGATTTGAGTTCCTTAATGGAAAACAAACATTTTGAATGCAAACAGGTTCGGGATCTTGATGTGATCAGACCTGAATGCGAAAGTTAGGGTTTTGCGAAGAAACAGATCGTGCGTACTTATCAAGTATGCACGGAGCAGGTCCTGCGCACTTATCAAATACACAGGAAGAGGGCACTGCGTACTTATCAAGTACGCAGGAAGAGGATTACGCAGGAAGCAGGGTCTGCGCACTTGCTAAGTGCGCAGGCATCAGGTTGTTTAAGTAAAGTTAGTATGTTTAGAATGGTTAAACCGTTAGAGTCAGGATTATGTTTGATGTGTATTTAACTATCAAATTCAGATCGGAAGTGACGTAGTGGAACCTGTGTCGAGCTGAGCTCCGAAGGATGGAAATTCAAAGATCTCTCCATCTTCTAACTCATACTCTCCTTCCCCATCACCCTTGGGAACTTCTATCACTACATCCTCATCATCATCATCATCCCAATCATCACCAGAATCGATCTTTCCTTCTTCTAGGTTAAAGAGAGCATCGATCTGTGCTTCCTTGGAATAGTCAGGCTCTAAGTATAAGATCTCATCATCAGATAGATCCTTAAGCTCCTCAGCCGCTGACTTTCCTTTGTCACCACCACCACCAGAGGTATCACCACCATCTTGATGAGTAGACTCCCCCTAAGCCATTGGAATAGTAGAGATGGGCACAATTGCTAAAGCTTGGTGCTCACCTCCACTAGGACCGGCTTTGGGATCCTTGTCTTTTTCGTCATCCTTAGTCAAGTCAACAAGATGACAAGCCTCATCACCAGTAGTTTTCTCCTTCTCCTTCTCTTTCTCTTTCTACCCCTGAGCATCAAGCTTCTTGGTCAGATCGGCAATTAGTTTGACCATCAGCTCATGCTCTTTCTGTTGAGTATCAAACCTCAGCTCTAGAGATGACCTATGACCCAGAATTATTTCATTTGTCCTGATTAGAAGCTCGTTCTGGGCCATGACGTTCTTCAGTCTCTCTTCAGTCCCCGTTCTCTGGCTTCTTAGAATCCTAACTTCATCCACCAATGAATTAATCTGGTGTGCATACATATGAAATGATGTTTTACGAAACGATGTTTATGAAACTATGTTTATAAAATGATGTTTATGAAACTATGTTTATAAAATGATGCTTATGAAACTATGTTTATAAAATGATGCTTATGAAGCTATGTTTACGAAATGAAATGATTTGGAATGAACGGTTTATGGAAAGAAAGTTTTATGAATGGAATGTTTACAAACGAAATGTTTATAAAGAAATGGTTTAAACTAAAGGTAAAGGGTTTCGAAAATGAATGAAAGGTTTTATGAAAAGAAAAGAAAAAAGGCAAAGGTTTTAAAGAAGTCATTACAAATCTAATATGTTGAATGAAGGGAATTGACGAATGAAGTCTGGGAATGTAATTCCCAGCCTTGTGGTAGATTATGGACAGCGAGCCATAGTTGCCATAGGAACAACAGGGGCAATGTCTTTGTGGCATGTCAATGGTTTGATTTTGTACAACTGGTAGGGAGTAACGACGGTTACTCATGGGTTAACGTGACCCTATGTAAGGTTAAATTATGATCCGACGGTGTTATGGTCTGAGCCATAGCCGTCGATGGAGGTTGTCGGTCTATGGACATGAGAGCCATAGGGGCATTTGAATGGGTATTGTCGGTCCTCGTGCAGTTAGCCTTAGGGGCAATACAAAAGGGAATTGACGGAATGTATGGTATTGTCGGTCTTCGTGCAGTTAAGCCTTAAGGGCAATACCATACTAAATGACGGTACGAATGGTAAAGGTTGTGGCAATGACGACGATACGTAACGGTTTCCCACGACATGCAAGGTTCCTTCGGGGACACAGAGACGCTTAAAGAAAGATACAGATTGTAGATAGTAATGTATGACTTAAATGAATGGTAAATGTTTTAAACAAATGATCCGTTCAATGTGTTTATGATGAGGAAAAATGTTTGAAGGTTTTCAATGATGAACGAAAGGCCTTGTTTTCTTATACGCGATGTTAAACCCTAATGAATGTTTTGAATGATGAACCATTTCTTAAATCGAACGAAAACTAGAACTCAGCAGCGTAGTTGACTTTTTAGTATGCACATTCAGGTTAAGGCAGGTATGGATGATGGACGGTGATGCTTGGCAAGCGAGAAGAGTTACCTGGTGGATCATGAAGACTGGCATCCCGTTATGGTTAGATTATGATATGTTTATGTAATAGACTATGTTACGCTTCCGTTGTTAAACAATGTAATGGTTATGTTTTATTGAAGTATTTTCCGCTGCGCTATTTGATAATCAAGTTTAAGAACTGTTTGTGAATGAGTAAATCCAACAAGTGAGGCCTCCCGGGTTTGGGGCCTTACACTTCTTGGATGGAGGAGGGTGGCTCACGAATTTTGTAGGGGATTAGGGTAGAGATTTGGCTAGTAAAAGTTGAAGCAATGTGTGAAGAGAATGGGGGGAATTAAGCCTTGTATTTATAGTTGTAGGTTAAGGGGTTTAAGTATGGAAAGAATTTGAGAACAAGTTTTAGGGTTTCAAGGTATGGCTAACAATTTTTGACACGGACCGGTTAACACGACACGACACGTAATTAACATGTCCCGTGTTTGACCTTAATAGGTTTCGTGTCTTAAACAGGTCGACACGTTAGGGACATGTTAAATTCATGTCTAAACATATTAAAGACATGTTAACATGTTAGGATACATTAAAGACATGTTAACAATTATCATATAACATCCTATTTAGTATTTACCCAGCCCAAGCTTAAGCCCAACCCTTTTTTTAATTGTTCTCCAGCCCAATTGACTTTTAGTTTTTGTTTTAGTTCTCCAGCCCTAACTTTCTTTGACCTAGTTGTTCACTTGGTTCTCCATCGCAGCATACGCATCTGAGCATCTCCATCGGTCCTCACCAGCTCGTCATCTCCATCAGCCATCTTCTCCATCGGGCATCTTCTCCATCGGCCATCGGCATCTTCTCCATCCTCTCAGGTAACTGTCTGAATCTGTTAATTCATCCTTGTTCGAATCTGTTAATGCAATCTATTGTATGTTCGAATCTATTAATGCAATCTATTGTATGTTAATGCAATCTATTATATGTTCGAATCTATTATTTCTTCCTTGTTCGAATATGTTAATGCAATATATTGTATGTTCGAATCTGTTAATGCAATTTATTGTATGTTCGAATCTGTTAATTCAATTAAAGTTGACTTGATTTTAATGCAATCTATTATATGTTCGATGTGTATAATGTATTACAATCTGTTATTGACTTATTGTAGATGGATTCTTCTTATTATATTAAAGTTTACTTAGAAAATGATAGCTCAAAGAATGTGGATATGGAATGTGATGGGGTTGAGTCTGTGGATTTACAAGAGGAAAAAGGTGTTAAGTGTCACACCCCAACCGACAGCGGAATACGTCGGGTGGACGTGTAGACTGTTCATAAGCACATGATCAAACTAAAGTTGCATATTTCATTAAATTCAAATTTCATAACAACTGTTTCATCAAAACAAAGACAAACAAGAAATAAAGTATTTCAAACAAAATTTATTTGATTAACTAGGTCTGCAAATCCTATATGAAGCACCTTGAACATGACTCTCAATTATTAGCACCTGAAACATGCTGAAAACAGAGTCAACTAAAAAGTTGGTGAGCATACATAGGTTTTAGCACAACAAGTGTTATCAAAAATTTGTTTAAAATTCATATAATGCACGGTTTAATAAGGCAATTATGGAGAATCACTATAGTTTAAACTGAGACGCACAATGAAACCTTGTGACTGATAGACATAACACTAATGTTATCCTTAAGTGTTGTCGGTAACAATCACCCTAACCGGGTGGGTTGGTCAGACACAATAGATCCATCATTGTATACCGTCGGCTTGTACATAGTTAATGATTGCACTTGCACTATGCACAAAATATGTAAAAATGTAGTTTGCACTAATAGTATTCAAGCATAAGGTACAAATTGCACACATGATCATAATGTTTGAACTGTAATAATTTCAAGTAGTTGGAATGTATTCATGTTTCACCCTAAAATGTATAAAAATAAAAAAAAGGGGCTATGTAAACTCACACTAGATTTGTAGCTTGAAATCACAAGTACGAGTAGTTGCACAAGTTGTTTAGCTAACCAAAATGTTAACCTATGTTTGAATAATATATATATGTATCAATGAGTTGCTCGAGTGACTAATGAATTGGGCTTGGTTGAATGTGTGCGTATTCGTTTGTTGTAAATAATATGTTTGCTAATAAAGAAATAATATGTTTGTTTAATAAAGAAATAATATGTTTGTTAATAAAGGAATATTATGTTTGTTAATAAGGAAATATTATATTTGTTAATAAAGAATTGAACACAAGTTTATATATATACATGAATAATGATTTGTTTACAAATAACGAATAAGTGTTTAAATAATATTTAATTAAATAGTTAGATAATTAGGTTAATAAATTAGAATGTTTCATTTAATTAAAGAGTTAGATCAACTCTTTATTAAAATAAATAATAAAGAAAATATAAGTGGTACAAAATAGTCGGGTAAGAAAAGTAATTCGTAAAGGTTCCAAATAAATATTTATAGGAATTTATTAGTTTTTTTCAAATTTCTAAAACGAGTAAATAATTGATTATAATTGTCAGGTTAGTAATTTGGTTCATAAAATATACCCAAGCCTTGGGTGGTTTATAAAATAATTTTTACAAGAAAAATGGGATAAAAATTTAGTTTTAAAAACGTTTTAAAAATTAATACAGACCACGGGACTTGAACCCGGGTCTGCTCGGAGGAGAACCAAGCGCGCAACCACTAGACCAGGAGGGCCTTAGTGTTAACAGGCTGTCTCTTTAATTGATAACCCAAGTCCAAGTGAGGACCGGGTTTCAGGACAAAAGCCATGCGCAAAAACAAGGTGCGGGGCAAGGATCGAACCCGCGACCTTGCTTATGTGAGACGATAGCCTTAACCGATAGACCTGGGCTTGTGCCTTGGTTTATATCAGACATAAAAAATATTTAACCCCAAACCCGCACCCGTCTTCTTCCCCAACTCGCAACCCGAACCCTAGCCCCCCCATCCCCCTGATTAAGCAAGCGATCGTTCTCGAATTTTGGGGCTTTTATTCCCTGTAACAAAACGAAACTAAGGGCATCGATCTCACCTGAAATGATGGAGGATGGAGGGAGAGCGCTGGAACGACCAAATCAGGAATTCTTGAGCTCGACGAGGTTCTGGAAAGGGATTGCAATGATAATAGAGGTGTGGGAAGTTTAGGGTGAATGTGGTGAAGGTGTGGGTTTAGTTTTATAGTCCAATTTCATGTTAAATGCCCGAATTGAAGTCGCGATTGATTGAGGACGGTTACGGGATGATTAGGATCAATTCATTTGATTGCCGGTGTAATTAGCTCGTTATAAACGGTCGTAACAGTCACACGTTGGTTTCGAGGAGATTGATTACACTTTAACACTTGAATTCGACGAATTCATGCACGAATTTGCGGAGATTGAGCTCAGTTTGACTTTTCAAAGTCAAACTTGTACACAATTGGGTTCAAAATCATAAGGGGGTTCAAATTGAGGGGTTCAATGCACTCAAGGGGTTCAAACTAAACTTATTTCCTTTAACCCTTTTGTTTTTATATAATTAAATTTATAAAATTAAAACTATAAGTTTGAAATCTTTTATATAATTATCAAACATAAAAAAAAGAAAACCAAATAATTGTTTGTATGGGTTATTAATAACATCTACATATATTGTCATGAAAATGTAAATATATATATATATATATATATCTATTGGAAATTTAAATAAATAACTTACATATATGGATATAATTATTTGTTTATAAAATAGTGGGACTTAAAATAAGTATTTTATGTACTTATCTCTAATCATGTATAGTAAATCCTTAATTAAATGAAGTAACTAAGTGTATAAGTAGATATATCATATTATATATAACCCTAGTGATGATATATCATGAATGCACAACTTGTATTTAATATGAAATAATCCAGGACTGAAGTTGTAATAATATCATTTCACAAATTAAAACATAAGAAAAACCCTAAATGTTACACTAAGCAGGGGCGAAGAGACAAAGAAAAGATAGAGCTACTGCATGGCAGTACTTTACCAAACTTAAGCAATTAGATGGAAAGACTCAATGCGTGTGCAACAAGTGTAAGCATGTTATTCTATATGAGAGCACCCAAGGTACAGGCAATCTTATTCGACACATAAAAAGTTGCTATGGTCATGCTTATAAAGATGTTGGTCAAATGCTTTTTAGTAGTGACATGAAGTTAAGGTCATCAAAATTTGATCAAAGTAAGTTTCGTGAGATGCTTGTAGCTACTCTTGTTAAGCATGAATTGCCTTTGTCATTTGTAGATTATACGGGCTTTAGAGAATTGTTTACGTACTTGCAACCCGACGTTAATATCATTACTAGAAATATTGTTAAATCTGATTTGCTGGAAATGTATAAGAGAGAAAAGGAAAAGATTAAAAACATGCTTATAGAATCACCTGGAAGGTTATGTTTAACTTTAGATTTGTAGACTTCTATTGCTACTAATGGGTATTTAGCAATTACAGTGCATTTTATTGATAAACATTGGGTTTTGCAAAAGAGATTCTTAACATTTTCTTTCATGCCGCCACCTCATACCGGTGTTGCTTTATGTGAAAAGGTGTTTTCAATTCTAGTAGAATGGGGCATAGAAACAAAAATATTTTGTGTGACTTTAGATAATGCCTCTTCTAATTCATTAGGCTATTGACAGAACAACTGCATAAAAAATCACCACTTGTTTCTAAAGGTAGATTTTTTTCATTTGAGATGTTGTGCACATATTTTGAACTTGATTGTGCAAGATGGGCTTAAGGAAATTGATGATTCTATTTACAAAGTTAGAGAGAGCATTAAGTATGTGAAAGGTTCACAAAGAAGAAAGGAAAAGTTTTTAGATTATGTTAAGTTGCTCTCTTTAAATTCAAAAAAAGGGGTTAAGGCAAGACGTTCCTACTAGGTGAAACACTACATTTTTAATGCTTGATAGTGTCGTTTACTATCAACGTGCCTTTTTTCATTTAGCATTGAGTGATTCCAATTATAAGCATTGTCCAAATGCAAAGGAGTGGGACTTGATCAAAAAAATATGTAATTTTCTTGCATTTTTTCATGATGTGACTGAAGTTTTTTCGGGGACCCTTTACCCTACTTCAAACTTGTACTATCCACATGTTTTTATGTCTTATTGGACTTTGTATGAGGGTAGGAATTCAAAAGATGAGTATATTAAAAAAATGGCAGAGTTGATGATGGAGAAGTTTCAAAAGTATTGGTCTGATTTTAATCTTACATTAGCCATAGTTGTTGTGTTGGATCCTAGATACAAGTAAAGATACCGTTCAGGCTCTAATATGCACAAAAGATTGGTTATTTGCAGATTCTAGTAATGTCTTTTTCAATTTTTCCTTTGATTTTTATAAGTTTTTTACTTAATATTTTCTTTATAGTATATATTTGTTTGTAGGTTCTAATGAAGTTGATTTAAATGAGCTCACGAAAAATATAATGTTAATCGAAATTAGTCGTGAATCGGATGCTTCAAACTCAGTGAACAAATCCTAAGGTACCAACTCCAAATACTACATGTAGAATGAGTAATTTAGATGTTGAAAATTAATTCATTGGATTAAGAATGACAACTTTAGATGGGTAGTTTAAATGAAATACTGATATGCAATAATTATTTGCGTGCAGGTTTGAGCAATGGTGTGCATGTTTGAAATTGAAAATAGGAGAAGAAAGACCCGGCGGAACTTGGAATTGTCTTTAATGGATGTTTTGATTTGACTTGGAATTGTTTTTGTTTTAAAAGTATTGGATTAATTATTGGATGTTTTTGTTTTAAAAGTATTTGACTTCGAATTTTTATATTTTTATGAAGTTTTGGCATTTTTTCTTTCATTATATATGTTATATTTATTCTCTATCTAAACAGGTTTTTAAACATGTCCCTTAACAGGTGACCTGTTTCTTAACAGGTCGTGATCGTTTTTGAAAAAAGTGACACGAATAATTATCGTGTCGTGTTTGTGTTTAGCACAACAGGTCATCGTGTCTTATCGTGTCGTGTCTGACATGTTATGCCAGCCCTATTTCAAGGGGTGCAAAAAGGGAAGGAGGCCGGCTTGGGTTTCACAAATGGTCAAGTGGGTAAGGGTCTTGGGTCGTCTTGACCCATGGATGGTCCAAACGGTTCGTCTACGTGCAAATTGATCGTTTTTCGACTTTCGGTGTTTATTTAAGGAAAGTTTTGTAAATGCAAGTTGTTTTATTTAATGAAATGGATGTGTTAGTCATTTTAAAACATAATATAGTGTCATAAATGATGTATTTGTTGGTTGTAGACGGTACGAAGTCAAACTGCGGTTTAGAAGGCGAACGGATACGTATAGGCACTAACTAACGTACTAGGGCATCAATTTGAATTATGTGACAACTTGAATGAGTTTTTAAACAGTTCAACGATCCAAGTTGCAATTTAAGTCAATTCCAATCGTTTCAGTCAACATGTGACCATGTAATAAATATAATGTGCATGAAATATGTATGTTTCAAGTATGAAGTGAACACGAGCTATGATGAGGGTTTCAAGATTCATTGATTCACGAATATGGTAAGTGTTACAAGTATACGAAAAGCAGAAATGTTACAATACGTAACACAAGATTTTACATACGTAACACAAGATTTTACATACGTAACACGGTTCAGCGTTTTTATAAAAAAAATTTATAAAAAAAACGATCGGCGCTTTTTTATTTTTTTTTGCCGGAAGTTATAAAATTAGATATAGAATCTATCTAAAAAACATTCACTATTTTTTAGCTGTTACATACGTTAATAGAGAGTTTCCAGGGTTTTCTCAACTCAAAAGGTTTTCTCCATATACTTCCCCTAGGGTTAGGTTCATGAGAAAACTCATTTTAATGAGAGAACAAAAAAACTCTTCATTAATGACACTTTTGTAACTATACTATCATTATACATTCTCAAAAACCTAACCCTCTCATACACCAAAAACCTAAACCCCCACCCCCCAAAAACCTAAACCCCACCCACCCCTAAAAACCTTAACCCCCCTCCCTTCAAAAACCTAACCTAAAAGCTAAACTCTAAAAGCTAAACTAAACCGACTATTTTTTCGAGTTTTTTATATGAAATGAAGCAAACGAGAGAAACATTTTGGTTTTTTTAGTTTTTAGTTTTTTTTTGTTTTATTATTATTATTATTATTTTTTGCTTTACAATGTAACATCCCAAAAATAAAACGACAGTTATAATAACGTAATAAACGAACGAGGCATGACGAGTCGGGTCGGATGGGTCAGCGGGCTATAAATAGCCTATGCCACCCCTTTTCTCTCATTTAGAACTTTTAGAGAGAGAAACCATAGAGAGAGAAAGTTGACGGATCGACCCGAGACTTCAGCAAAGTGTTACTCCATAACTCGTGAGAAGAACATCCGGATCAGAAACTCGATTCAGGTAACGATCCGACCTAAATCTGAGTTTTAGTTCGTTTTTGGGTTTTTCGGGTTTTGGGTGAAAAGGTAAGGTTTGAACGGATGAAACTGAAAGATAATCATGGATTTGAGTTCCTTAATGGAAAATGAACGTTTTGAATGCAACAGGTTCGGGATCTTGACATGATCAGACCCGAATGCGAAAGTTAGGGTTTTTCGCGAAGAACAGGTCGTGCGCACTTGCTAAGTGCGCACGGAGCAGGTCCTGCGCACTTGCTAAGTGCGCAGGAGGAGGGACCTGCGCACTTGCTAAGTGCGCAGGAGGAGGGACCTGCTCACTTGATAAGTGCGCAGACATCAGAACTGGTTAAGTGAAGTCAGTATGTTAGAATGGTTAAACCGTTAGAGTCGGGATTGGTTTGATGTGTATTTAACTAAACAATTCAGATCGGAAGTGACGTTGTGTGACCTTTGTTTAGGACAACCCAGATTAGCTTATCAGGTGAGTTCTAAAAGCCTTCTTTTAAATGTTTTATATAATGTTTTCGGGCTGGTGTGCATACATACGAAATGATGTTTATGAAACTATGTTTACGAAATGAAATGATTTGGAATGAACGGTTTATGGAAAGAAAGTTTTATGAATGGAATGTTTACGAACAAAATGTTTATAAAGAAATGGTTTAAAATGAAGGTAAAGGGTTTTGAAAATGAATGAAATGTTTTATGAAAAGAAAAGGAAAGGGCAAAGGTTTTAAGGAAGTCATTACAAATCTAATCTGTCGAATGAAGGGAATTGACGAATAAAGTCTGGGAATGTAATTCCCAGCCTTGTGGTAGATTATGGACATCGAGCCATAGTTGCCATAAAAACAACAGGGGCAGTGTCTTTGTGGCATGTCAATGGTTATGATGTTGTACAACTGGTATGGGAGTAACGACGGTTACTCAGGGGTTAACGTGACCCTATTGAGGTTAAATTATGATCCGACAATGTTATGGCCGTGAGCCATAGCCGTCGATGGAAGTTGCCGGTTTATGGACATGAGAGCCATAGGGGCAACTAAAGGGGTATTGTCGGTCCTCGTGCAGTTAAGCCTTGGGGGCAATACAAAAGGGAATTGACGGAATATATTGTATTGTCGATCTTCGTGCAGTTAAGCCTTAGGGGCAATACAATACTAGATGATGGAACCAATGGTAACACAAATTTAGATAGTAATGTATGACTTAAATGAATGTTAAATGTTTTAATCGAACGATCCGTTCAACGGTGTTCATGATGATGATAAATGCTTTGATGATGATAAATGTTTGAATGTTTTTAATGATGAACGAAAGGCCCTGTTTTCTTATACATGATGTTAAACCCTAATGAATTATTGAATGATGAACCATTTTATAAATTAAATGAAAAACTGGAACTCACCAGCGTAGCTGACTTTTTAGTATGCACATTCAGGTTAAGGTAGGTATGGATGATGGTCGGTGATGCTCGGCAAGCGAGAAGAGTTACCCGATGGATCATGAAGACTGGCATCCCGTTATGATTAGTTTATGTTATGTTTATGTATTAGACTATGTTACGCTTCCGCATGTTGAACGATGTTATGAGTATGTTTTAATGAAATTTTCCGCTGCGTTAATTGATATTCAAGTTTAATAACTGTTTGTGAATGAGTAAATCCAACAAGTGAAGCCTCTCGGGTTGGGGCCTTACAAGTTGGTATCAGAGCAAAAGTTTGAGAGATTCGGACACTCCCAGTGTCTGAACTTAAACTGTGAACGGGACCGAAAGCGGATGCCAGTACGGGTAACTCGAGCCACAGCCTCAGGTATGAAGGTAGTATATATATTACATGTATAGTATGCCTTAGAAAGGGTTAGGTAAGGACTTTTGTTCTGATGGAATCACAAAGGTGGTCTAATAGAAATCGAAAGGTAGTGTAATGGTTAATTGTAGATGGCCAGTGTATATTAACATCTTACAGTGCTTGTTGAATTTTATTTGTTAACTAGCGTGATGACTTTGGATTTCTTGTCTTATAGAACGAAATGACGAGGAGAGGGAACGGAAGGCATGGTGGCCGTACCGGTGGTCGTACCGGCGGTCGAAATGGTGGGCGTGGCAGGATTCCTGCGCGCCAAGAGCACAACGAAGAAGGAAGTGTTCACACTGAACCGACGGTTAGTGTGCATGGAACTGAACATACACAAGTTGCAGAACAACCTTTCACTTTTGAACTAGAAGTGAGAGCAGCCATAGCTCGAGAGTTCTCCGAGTTGATGAAGAATTCTCTGCCAAGTCTGTTGGCTGAAGCATTAAAGAAATTTAGTGGGGAAGGCGGATCGAGTGCGGCAACTGGTGCCCAGAGCAACGAGACCGACAACGCACCGCCTGCTCGCGGATGCGACTATAAGTCCTTTAAAGCAGGTGACTCGCCGGTCCTGACTGGGAAGAAGGACGCGTTGGCTACTTTTGATTGGGTAATACGTATGGAAGCCGCCATCCGTCTGAGCAAGTGTCGAGCTAATCAAGTAGTGAATTTTGTTGCTAACTCCTTGAGGGAGGAAGCATCCCACTGGTGGGAAGGTGTACGTCAGTCTAAGGGGGATGAGGTTGTTGACTCGATGATGTGGGCTGACTTGAAAACTTTGGTGATCAAGAATTTCTGCCCGAGGAACGAGATTGAGAAGGTAGAGAGGGAATTTCTGGGTTTGAAGGCCGGGAGCATGACGCACCGGCAGTACACAACCCGATTCAATGAACTGGCACGTCTGGTGCCACATCTTGTTACGACGGAGGAAATAAAAATTTCCTGCTACATTCAAGGGTTGCCGGACCAGGTCAGCACCTATGTTAAGGCAAACGCCCCTACGACCTATGATTCGGTAGTAGAACTGAGCGGCGTGGTATTCGATGATCTGGCGCTGAATGTCGTTGCCATCGAAGAGCCTAAGAAGAAGCCGAGTTTCCCCGCTAAGCGATCGGCTGGGAAGTTGTTTGGGGCTCGGGACAAACATGCCAGGGTAGGTGAGATGACAGTATGTGGAAGATGTGGGGTAAGACATGCGGGTGAATGTCGATTAGGGTCAAATCTATGCTTTAAATGCGGCAAAACCGGACACTACGCACGTGAATGTCCCCAGCTATTCAAATGCTACAACTGTGGGGAGAGTGGTCATATGAGTCGGGAATGCACCAAGCCCAGAGTGGGTGAAGCCGGGAAAGGGAAAGGCCCGGAGAAGAAAGAAGAGAGGCCCGAGCAAAGACTCGTGCGTACGCGCTGACGCAAGACCAAGCCAGGGTAGACCCCGATGTGGCGTCAGGCACGTTCATCCTTGACAACACTTTTGTTTCTGTGTTATTTGATTCGGGTGTCAGTAAGAGTTTTTTATCTGCAACTTTTTGTAAACGAATGAAGTGCACTATCAGTCAGCTAGAAAGAGCTTTTAGCGTAGAAACCGCTGCGGGTAGAACTGCGAGAGTGACCGATGTAGTTGACAACTCCACGATAAAAATAGAAGGTCATAAGTTCCCTGTCAGATTGTTTGTTATGGTTTTGGGAGGGTTTGATATCGTGTTAGGTATGGATTGGTTAACTGCCAACGAAACACAAATCATATGTAAACGAAAGATAATCCGACTCAAGGCTCCAGATGGTAGCAAAGTCGAGGTTTTTGGAGATCGTGACGCCCCGATGCCAAACGTTATCTCGATGATTAGGGCAGCAAATTACTTGAGGCGCGGATGTGAGGCTTACCTGTTGTACGTAATTGACAAGTGTAAGGAAGTGAAGGAACTAGACGATGTACCTGTGGTACGCGAGTACCCGGAGGTGTTTTCCAGAGGATTTGCCTGGGATACCACCCGACAGAGAGATTGAATTTCAAATCGACTTAGTACTCTCCATATCGACTAGCACAAGTGGAGATGAAAGAGTTAATGGCACAACTAGACGAGTTACTTGAGAAAGGATTTATCCAACCGAGCATCTCGCCGTGGGGTGCTCCGGTGTTGTTTGTGAAGAAGAAAGACGGTTCGATGAGAATGTGTATTGATTATCGCGAGTTGAATAAACGTACGGTGAAGAACAAGTACCATTTACCAAGGATCGACGACCTGTTCGATCAATTGCAAGGCACAAGTTGGTTCTCAAAAAGCGACCTTCGGTCCGGGTACCATCAGTTGAAGGTGAGGGAAGAAGACATACCGAAAAATGCATTTCGCACGCGTTATGGACATTTCGAGTTCCGCGTAATGTCTTTCGGATTGACGAACGCACCTGCAACGTTCATGGATTTGATGAATAGGGTGTGTCGACCGATGCTGGACCGATCGGTAATCGTGTTCATCGATGATATCCTCATCTACTCCAAGAATGAGGGTGATCACGCATGTCACTTAAAGGAGGTGTTGGAGGATCTGAAAAAGGAAAAGTTGTATGCTAAGTTCTCCAAATGCGCGTTATGGCTTAGGGAAGTCCAATTCCTAGGTCACGTAATTAACCCGAACGGCATTATGGTTGACCCAGCAAAGATAGTGACGGTAAGGGAATGAAATATTCCTAAGACGCCAACTGAAATCCGCAGTTTCTTGGGATTGGCAGGCTACTATCGGAGATTGATCCAGAATTTCTTAAAAAGTAGCTTCGCCATTGACAAAGTTGACTTAGAAGGAGTTAAAGTACGAATGGGGTTCGACCCAGGACGAGGCATTTAAGGAGTTGAAGGAGAAGCTAACCAAAGCCTCAGTCTTGGCCCTTCCTGAGGGCAATGAAGACCTAGTGGTATACTCTGACGCTTCGGGTCAGGGATTGGGATGCGTGTTAATGCAACGCGGGAGAGTGATCGCGTATGCGTCATGGCAGTTGAAGATTTACGAAGCTAATTATCCGACTCACGATTTGGAACTTGCTGCTGTCGTATTCGCATTGAAAATCTGGAGGCACTACCTGTACGGGGTGAAGTTTACTATTTACTCCGACCACAAAAGTTTGAAGTACTTCTTCAAACAAAAGGAACTTAATATGAGGCAGAGGCGATGGTTGGAACTATTTAAAGACTATGACTGTGAAATAATATACCATCCTGGAAAGGCAAACGTGGTGGCTGACGCTCTAAGCCGAAAGGATGTGCCTACTCCTATTAGAGTGAAAGCTTGCCAGTTGGTGGTAACATCGGATGTGATGAGAGAAATTGAAAAGGCTCAAGATGAGGCACTTAAAGAAGAAAATATAAAGAAGGAAAGGATGATTGGCCAACAGGACAAGTTGGAATATAACACCATTGGTGTTAGGACACGTTTTGGACGGGTATGGATACCTATGGGTGGCAAGCTTAGAACCAAAATCTTGGATGAGGATCATAAGTCTCGGTACTCTATCCATCCTGGTACCAATAAAATGTACCAAGATCTAAGGAAGGAATACTGGTGGCCTGGAATGAAGCATGAAGTGACAAAGTACGTAAGCAAGTGCTTGACTTGCTCGCAAGTAAAGGCCGAACACCAGAAACCGTATGGAAAGATTCAACCACTTGATATACCGGAATGGAAGTGGGAACACATTACCATGGACTTCATAACCAAGCTACCTCGCACAGCTAAAGGTCATGATACTATTTGGGTAATTGTGGATCGTTTAACGAAGAGTGCTCATTTTCGACCTATTCGCGAGACGTTCTCGTCAGAAAGGTTAGTGGAAGTATTTATTAAAGAAGTAGTAGCACGGCATGGGATGTCTTTGACGATCGTATCTGACCGGGACACACGATTCACATCGAGGTTCTGGAAAAGATTTCACGAGGCGATGGGCACGAGGCTTAACATCAGCACAGCATACCACCCGCAAACGGATGGTCAGTCCGAAAGGACCATTCAGACATTAGAGGATATGCTCCGTGCTTGTATTATCGACTTCGGTGGCAGTTGGGACAGCCATCTGCCGTTAGCTGAATTCTCCTACAACAATAGTCATCACACGACGATAGGCATGCCGCCTTACGAAATGTTGTATGGGAGAAGATGTAGGACCCCGGTTTGTTGGGGTGAGATTGGACAGAAGGAATTAGGAAGTCTCGAAGTCGTAAGAGATACGTCGGAAAGGTTTGATCAGATCAAATCGCGAATGAAGGCCGCACAAGATCGTCAGAAATCCTATGCGGATAAACGATGAAGGCCTATTGAGTTTGATATTGGTGACAGAGTAATGCTGAAAGTGTCACCATGGAAGGGAATCATACGATTCAGAAAGAGAGGAAAGTTAAGTCCGAGGTTTGTCGGACCATTCAAGATAATGGCACGGGTTGGGGAAGTCGCTTATCGGTTGGAGTTGCCTGATGAGTTAAGTGGGATTCATCGTACTTTCCATGTAACACACTTGCGAAAGTGTTTGGCGGATGAATCGGCTCACGTACCCCTTACTGAAATCGAGGTTGACAACAGCCTTAATTACATCGAAGAACCCGTGGCCATCCTTGATCGGAAGGAGAAACGTTTACGTAATGAAGTTATCCAATTGGTTAAAGTCCAATGGAAGCATCGAAAGGGATCGGAAGCCACTTGGGAAACGGAGAAGGAAATGAAGGAGTCGTACCCTCACCTATTTGACTTATGATGAGGTTTCGGGGACGAAACCTAATGTAAGGGGGGTAGACTTGTAACATACCAAAAATAAAACGACAGTTATAATAACGGAATAAAGAACGAGGCAAGATGAGTCGGGTCGGATGGGTCAGCGGGCTAAAAATAGCCTATGCCACCCCTTTTCTCTCATTTGCAACTTTTAGAGAGAGAAACCATAGAGAGAGAATTTGACGGATCGACCCGAGACTTCAGCAAAGTGTTACTCCATAACTCGTGAGAAGAACCTCCGGATCAGAAACTCGATTCAGGTAACGATCCGACCTAAATCTGAGTTTTAGTTCGTTTTTGGGTTTTTCGGGTTTTGGGTGAAAAGGTAAGGTTTGAACGGATGAAACTGAAAGATAATCATGGATTTGAGTTCCTTAATGGAAAACGAACGTTTTGAATGCAACAGGTTCGGGATCTTGACATGATCAGACCCGAATGCGAAAGTTAGGGTTTTTCGCGAAGAACAGGTCGTGCGCACTAGTGCGCAGGAGGAGGGACCTGCGCACTTGATAAGTGCGCAGGCAGCAGGGTCTGCGCACTTGCCAAGTGCGCATACATCAGAACTGGTTAAGTGAAGTCAGTATGTTAGAATGGTTAAACCGTTAGAGTCGGGATTGGTTTGATGTGTATTTAACTAATCAATTCAGATCGGAAGTGACGTTGTGTGACCTTTGTTTAGGACAACCCAGATTAGCTTATCAGGTGAGTTCTAAAAGCCTTCTTTTAAATGTTTTATATAATGTTTTCAGGCTGGTGTGCATACATACGAAATGATGTTTATGAAACTATGTTTACGAAATGAATTGATTTGGAATGAACGGTTTATGGAAAGAAAGTTTTATGAATGGAATGTTTACGAACAAAATGTTTATAAAGAAATGGTTTAAAATGAAGGTAAAGGGTTTTGAAAATGAATGAAATGTTTTATGAAAAGAAAAGGAAAGGGCAAAGTTTTAAGGAAGTCATTACAAATCTAATCTGTCGAATGAAAGGAATTGACGAATAAAGTCTGGGAATGTAATTCCCAGCCTTGTGGTAGATTATGGACAGCGAGCCATAGTTGCCATAAGAACAACATGGGCAGTGTCTTTGTGGCATGTCAATGGTTATGATGTTGTACAACTGGTATGGGAGTAACGACGGTTACTCAGGGGTTAACGTGACCCTATTGAGGTTAAATTATGATCCGACGGTGTTATGGCCGTGAGCCATAGCCGTCGATGGAAGTTGTCGGTTTATAGACATGAGAGCCATAGGGGCAACTAAAGGGGTATTGTCGGTCCTCGTACAGTTAAGCCTTGGGGGCAATACAAAAGGGAATTGACGGAATATATTGTATTGTCGGTCTTCGTGCAGTTAAGCCTTAGGGGCAATACAATACTATATGATGGAACCAATGGTAACACAAATTTAGATAGTAATGTATGACTTAAATGAATGTTAAATGTTTTAATCGAACGATCCGTTCAACGGTGTTCATGATGATGATAAATGCTTTGATGATGATAAATGTTTGAATGTTTTTAATGATGAACGAACGGCCCTGTTTTCTTATACATGATGTTAAACCCTAATGAATTATTGAATGATGAACCATTTTATAAATTAAATGAAAAACTGGAACTCACCAGCGTAGCTGACTTTTTAGTATGCACATTCAGGTTAAGGTAGGTATGGATGATGGTCGGTGATGCTCGGCAAGCGAGAAGAGTTACCCGGTGGATCATGAAGACTGGCATCCCGTTATGATTAGTTTATGTTATGTTTATGTATTAGACTATGTTACGCTTCCGCATGTTGAACGATGTTATGATTATGTTTTAATGAAATTTTCCGCTGCGTTAATTGATATTCAAGTTTAATAACTGTGTGTGAATGAGTAAATCCAACAAGTGAAGCCTCCCGGGTTGGGGCCTTACATACAAAAAATGTGTCATTAATTATGAAAATGGCATCAATGAGGAGTTTATTGGTTCTCTAATTAAAATGAGTTTTCTCTTGATCTTCTCTCTCTCTCTCTATATATATATATATATATATATATATATATATATATATATATATATATATATATATATATGTAGGGTGAGGTTCAAATGCTAACCAATATTTATGTGATAACTATAATAATCACTCTCAAACTACATATATGTAACAATTATCATTATGTTAATGTTACATATATGTAAACACTATGTGTCACGTATATGTAACATTATTTGATACATATACGTAAGACTCATCATTTCCGTATTTACGTTCAAAATATTTATTCAAGATACTTGAATACTATTTTAACAATTAAAATAAAAAACAATTTGTAAATTATGTGATTGTTTTATAGTGGTTAGCACGGTTATCACATAAAAAGTTGGTTAGTATTTAAATCATTCCCTATATAAATATATATATATATATAAATATATATATATATATAGGACGTATCAAATGAAAACCCTCACTTAATGTAAAAACCCTTAAACTAAATCTAGACCACTCATTGATTTTTTTATGTTTTTTGGTTTATTTTAATTGTTGAGGGTATTATGGTAAACTTACCATAAATACATAACACCCTGAATCCCCAATTCAAACTCTTCAGATCTTTCTTGTCTTTTCCTCTCTCTCACCCACCATACCCCTTTCTACACCCTAAATCCCCAAATTCAAACTCTCAGATCTGAAAGATCGATTTATAAATTTTGCAAATGCGCTGCCCTCCGAGACTTCATACTCGCCAATATCTTCTTCATTGGACTCGCCGCATCAATCCTCTGAAGTTTTTATGTTTCTCTAGTCAAATGGAGATCGGATGTTCTGGAGTGTTTGTATTGTTGGTCTCCACAAAAAAATCCTAAGGTTACAACTTACAAGACATTTATGCCACATAAATTCTCCATCTGTTGTTAATTTTAATTTCCTTTAGTTTTGGATTAACGAAAGCAGATTGTATGGAGAGTTGTTGGATTGAACGGGACAGTGCAAGTCGAACGTGGAAACAACGATGGAAACCCCGGTTATTTGGTAATGCAATATTGTCTTATTTATAAAATGTAATGCTAAATTAACAAGTAATTTCTAATATCCCCATGAATTTTTGTAAAAATATTTTTGTTTGACACCTGAATGTTATTTTACAATTTATAGGTTACTCTATTTACTGCCAATAGAGAAGAATTAGAAGCAATTGCAACAAATCTGGAGGGATATGGTGGTGGTGATTGCAAAAACCCAGAAGAAGAGGCTTCTAATCTTTTGATGATGTATTTATAAAAAATAGTAAAAAAAAATCAAGTAGGAAAAACCTATGAACCGACCGTCAAGGGGTGGAGAATTGATTCGAACCAGTGCCAACTGACTGTGGAAACTCTTTCTAAGGTATGTAAATTGGTTCAAATTGTGTAGGTCAGTTTGATATTTATATTTCATTTGTTTTGTTTCACTGTCATTTTGTATTTTATAGAATTAGGTGTTGCTGATTATTGGTTTGAATTGATTTTGGGGCCAATATGGTTTCTGTATTGCTTATTATTTTGTAATACAAATTTCAGTTTCTTAGATTTCTTTTTTAAAAGTTTACTGTTAATTTAGTTTACTGAATTTATAGAAGTATAAATTGAATTTACACAATTGTAAAATTAATTTCCACAAGTGTAAACTGAATTTACACAAGGGTAAAATGAATTTACACAAATGTACACATACCTGGAGAGAATTAAAATCATGCAGTGTGTAATAAATGTTCACAAGGTTTTTTGATTCATACACATGTGTATTTTGATTTTACATGTGTGTTTTTTTACACATGCAGTGTGTAATAAGGGATCGAGGTATGAGAAGAAGATCTGGGTTCAAGACAGTGTAAAAATATTTTTTTTTTCTGATTTGTGTATGTTTTTTATAAACATATTTGGGTATTTGGATGTATAATTGTTTTTTTCTAATTTGTGTATATGTTTTTAATCATTTTATTTGATTTTTACAAATGTGTATTTGATTTTTACACATATGTAAAAGAGCATGTTCTTCAAATTCTATCAAAATTCTAGATTCTCAGATCTTGATTTAATTAAAAAAGAAAAAGAAAAAGGAAAAATATGAAATTACTATTCTAGCCCCTTAATTATTTCTAGCCACACAATTTGTTTAAAAAATAATAAAAAATCTACAATTAATCTTGACGACAAGTTAAAATATATATAAATTGAACGTGTGGCTCATATTGAGTTTTAGGGTTTTCACAACAACTCATGGTTTTCATTTGATACGTCCCCTATATATATATATATACATAAAGTTACATATGTTTAAACATTCTTGATTTTATGTGTTGAATGTAGGTTCATGGTTTAAGTTTGATCATGGATCTTTATTCTAAAGTTATACAAGATGTATTTGGATTGTCAAAATCCTTACACTAAATATCTACGATTCATACGAGATACATTATTTGACCTAGTTTGCATACAAACCAGGATACGACCAGTTAGGATATCCAAACAATTAGATCATTGCCATAAATATACAAAGATTGTTCAATGCATACAATCATTACCACCTTGCAAAGTGCATTAATTTATAAAAATTTTCTTGACTTTCATAAAATTTTGACAAGAATTGGTGATTTTTAAACTTTGCAAAAATTATCTAACCCTAATATAAGATCATACTAATGACAATATTAAGTTATTAAACCCTAATAATACCATTTTATACTTAATAATTCCAAAATGATTCTTATTATATTTTATATATTTTATAATGCTTAAAACATTTCTTTTACTTATTTTTATCCACCATTTTATAAAATACACATTATATCACTAATTAAGTGCTAATACCTTAAACTATGTCATAATCTCTTTAAATTATCCCTAATCACCAAGAAGTCTTTCAAACATGGATAAAGTTCAAGTGCATGTTTTTCTCCACAATCACCACCCATGCTTTCACCACCTTATCAATCGCACCCATACTCTTACCACCTTAACCCTCCCCCCACCCTCTCTCCTCCCCTCTATAAATCACGAGCAAATGGCCCCTTCACACACCACACTTCACTCCTTTTCACATAAAGATCTCTTCCACTTTCCAAGTAATTCTTCATCTTTTTCTCTTTTCTCTCACACACACTTATGAAAACATTCATGGTGTTCTTAAGGACCCCTTGAAGCTTCAAGGGCTAGACTCTAGTAAAACGCCAACACTTATGTATGTTTTCATGAGCTAAAGTGAGAAACAAGTCCATCTTCATCTCCTACCAACTTCTATCTTGTTAATTTTTTTATTTTAAACACCTAAATGTTCATGGGTTTGTAGATCTCCATCCAAATACATCTTGTATAACTTTAGGATGAAGATCCATGATGAAACCTAAACCATGAACCTTCTTTCAACGCATAAAATTATGAATGTTTAAACATATGTGACTTTAACATAAAGCGTTGTTTTTACAAGATTTTTTCTTTCAATATCACCAATGATTTATATGGATCTTAAAACATGTGTTCATCTTTTTAAAATGGTCTTTAAATTTCAGGTAAAAAATCCATAAACAAGAGACGTCTTAAATAAATTAAAACCATGCACAAGGTGGTGAAATCATACTTTAACATGCAAAATATTTATATATTTGGTAGATCTAGTTTTATTACATCTTATATCATGTTATATAGTGTTAGATGAAAATTTTAAAGTTTGTGGGTTTACATGGATTTTTAACAAAAATAAGCCGTTATAATGATGGAATTTCCACCTAAAATATGAAAAATATTTCGTGTCTTCAAAAAATTCTTAAAATTTTACTGTAGCTTCTATATCTCATAAGAGATCTATAAATTAAATTTCATAATTTTTGGAATTAGATAACTACTTCTTTGATTTTAGTCTTATAAACACTAAAATAAGAAAAAAAAATACTTAGACCTTTCAAAAAATTCTCAACTTTTTACAGTGAGTTCTACATAAAATTAGAAGCTTATAATCAAATTTTATAATTTTTGAAGTCAAAGAACTATTATTGTGATTTTAGTCTAATAAATACTAAAATAGGAAAAATACTTAAACCTTTCAGAAAAATCCTAAATTTTTATAGTAGGTTCTGCATATTATAGGAGACTTATAAATAAAATTTCGTAATTTTTAGAGTTGGATAACTATTTATTTGAATTTTGGCTATTTAAATAACAACAAAAACATTATTTTGTCCAAAACTGATACTTATAAAAGAAGGAAGTTAGATCTTCCAAACTTGTGGTTTAAAACCTTATAAAATTTGGTGTTATAACCAGATCTAAAAATATTTTTAATTTTTAGGAAGTCATTTGCAAGAAAAAACATTAATATTAGTTATTTTTTTATAAATAAATAAAGTGTAGGGATTAAAACCGTCAAAACCCTAAAGTTTGATGTTTTGTATTAAGTTTTATAAATATATATTTGAGTAAATTGCAGTTTTCGTCCCTGTGGTTTGCCCCTATTAACAGGTTCAGTCCAATACTAACACCTATCGTCCCTGACCTTTCATTCTTTAACAGTTTTCGTACCCCGCCCTGACGACCATTCCTTTTTCCGTCTATTCCCACCACGTGATCCTCACGTGAGGGGTAATTAAGTCATTTACTTCAAAATCCTTCCCCCCGGTTTCTTCTTCTTCAAAACCCTAATTTCGATTAAATGGCTACAAATAATCCATCTTCAATCCGTCTTCAACCATGTCCATATCCAACTCCAATCGTCTGCAACAACATGATTCGTTTTCACACAGCTCAAATCGGACTCCAATTTGTTCATGTGGGTCTGTTACCTTGCTTCGAACGTCATGGACTGAATCAAACCCTGGTCGTCGATTTCACTGTTGTGTAAGAACTCTTCAACCTATAAAGTGTATCAATTTCTTCTACTTATCTGATCTTTATGATGGTGATTAACAGACATCAAGGTGTGGTTTCGTCAAATGGTTCGATCCCCCAATGTGTGTAAGGTCAAGACAGTTGATTCCTGGATTTCTAAATAAAATGAACCAACATCAGGAATTTGCCACTGCAAGAGCTAATGAAGCAAGAAGGTTGAAGATTATACTTGGTTTTGTTTTGTGTTTCTTTGGAATGTACTTCGTTTTCAATTGATTTGTATGGTTGTAAAGGTCAATTTTGACCACAATGTTAAGTAACGTAGTTGTTGTATTTTGACTTCAATTTGATCAATGAAATGGTTTTGTAAGTTGTTTAATCTTGAAACCAAATGCTTGCATACATGAACTAAGAAACATTAAAACTTGAAGGAAGCAACATACATTAAAACTTGCATACAGGTGCACATTTTAAAACTTGCATACATCTATTTCCAATGACAATCATCATTTGACCAGTCCGAATCATGCTCGTCTTCGTATGGATTAGGGTACTCGGGCTCCACCATGTTTTCTGGACTGTCATAATCCCAAGATTTTTGCAATACATAAGGGTCATAATCCAACTCCTCTTCATTCTTCTGATCATATTCTTCTTCCTCAACTATTGATTCTCTTTTGTCCCCAACTATGGCTTTTCCTTCTTGCACAACTTCATCTTCATTTGTTTTGCAACCAGGTTTGACAACCTCATCAACTTTGACAACCTCATCAAGTATTTTATCCATTTTGGTGTTAGATGGCTATTGCCCAAATGGTAGTCATATATACCATTGACAACCTCATCAAGTATTAACTGCACTAACCTGCAACTTTATGACCCATTTGACTACAAATACTCATTCATTAACTACATGTAAACTTTATGACCCATTTGACACTTTATAACCTGCAACACATTAAAACACTAGAAGACTAGAACCAAATACATGTAAACCAAATGCACATAACACACCATAACTGTAGGATCGTAAGATTAGAAGGTGATTCTATTCTAGTTGATATTGGCGGAAACAATAGCAACCAACAAAGTAAACAAGTAAACAGCAAGAATACTGATAAATGCACTGTTGTATTAGACTTCTGAGATTACAAGATTATAAGTAAAACACTATCGAGAAGCACTATGAAGGCACACTTTGTTTGAAGTGTTTATAAGATATATATAGTAACTTAGAATCAAGACAGACCCTTGATTCTAAGTATCAGATCTAACACAAGCCGTTGATCTTGTTTATTAATCTAAATTACACGTAAAGGCTAATCTAGTTAACTTTACTGAAACGTCTTCTTAGGCATCATTGTTTGCATGCTTGGAGAAGAGCGTCATTGTCCTTTATTGGTTGCACCAGTGAGGTTCCTTCTGCTTGGAGTGTGGCAGTTTCTTTTGCAGAAAGGTGTCAGAGGCGCTTCACATGGATAGTCAGCTGTAACGTTTGGTCTTCAGAGAATAAAGCTATCAGCAGCAGAGATGAGGACCAGCAGCAAGATTGATCTATCCGCAGCTGCTGAGGATATGCCTATCAGCAGCACCATGTGTTGAATGCTGCTGATAAGCCTATCCGCAGCTACTTTGGTCTTCAGCAGCAGACAAAGTATCAGCAACTGTTTTGGTCAGCAGCAATCTTGTGTTGTCCGCAGCAGTTGTACTTAGAACAATTTTGTTGCAATCAGTCTTTGGTTCTACAAACTCCCCCTAGACTGATGCTACCAAAATTCTTCTAGTCCCTCTGTTGCTGAAGCTTTTGCATGTGGCTGACTATCCTTTCAACCTCATAGCCTCTTGGATCCTTGCTGGGATTGTTCAGTGGAAGTTCAGACAGAGTCTTGATGTCTTTGTGTGGCATTTTGTAGATTGCTTTGCTTGAACATCTCATCTGCTGCTTCTTTACATCAATCAGAGTGAACTCATCCAAATCAGCATTGTAGGACCAAGATATAAATGGAGAGTGGGACTTGAGTGGTTTGATATCCATGACCACATCTTTGCTAGGGTTGAAGTAATGTCTGATTGCTAGCATAAGATGTTTCCCACTCTCATTTGCAGGCTCATGAGCTTTACCCAGCTCCAAAATTCTTCTTAGGTCTGAATCTGGTAGTTGCAGAACCTCATCAACAGACCTGTATGTAGATCTTCTTCTTTCAGTTCTCCCCCTGAAGATCTCAAACCTTTGATCCTGTGGATTGTAGACCCATTCAACTATGTCTCTTGAGTCTTCAGGTTCAGATGAGGATTTGGATTTCTTCAAGGGAGGCTGTTGATGAGTGGGAGCTGGGTGGGATGATTTGGACTTGTTGGGTGGAGGAGTGGAAGGTTTGGGGAGGAGAGTGGAAGGATGATGGACTGAGGAAGAGGTAGGTGAGGGAGAAGGCTTGGGTTTCTTTGTCTTTTGTTTTTCTTCTTCTTTGATAAGTACCCTTTTCTTGGAGCCCTTCTTCCCTAGTCTTTCTTCCTCATCCTTTTTAACTTTGAAGTAGAGGGCTTGCAGGTTCATGAAATTCATGGGACCTAGCCTCTTTCCACTATCTCCTCTAGCCTTAAGGAAGTCAATCATGACCTTCCTTTCTTCATGGGTTCTTTTATTCAGTGCAATGGTCTTCTTGGACTGTAGCTTGGCTTTTTCTTCTTCTTCAGCCTTTTTCTTGCTAGCCAATTGACCCTGCTGACCCATGAAGGCTCTGTAGACTTCTTTAGTTGATAGTTTCTCAAGGTAGTCTGCATCCTCACCTTGAGAGACTAGAGTCTTTACCCACTCCTCCCTCATTTCTTTAGCTAGTTCAGAATCGGTTATTCTGAACTTAGCTTCTTCTTTCTTCTTCTTCTCCAATTCTTCCTCTTCTCTATTGAATTGTTCCTGCAGTTGAAGAGCAAGAGCTGCATCTTATTCAATCCGGTCAACTGCAGGAATCTTTCTTTTCAGTTCATCCAGCTGTTTAGCATACAGCTAGATAGTTTGTTCTCTTAGGAGAATGGCTGTTTTTCTTTCTTGAGCCTTTTTCATGTCAGCCATCTCCTCTTCTTCTCTTCTTCTCTTCTTCTTCTTTTATCTTCCCTCTCTCTTTTCTCTTTTAGCAACCTCTCTTCATCTTCATCTGTCATGATTCCCTTTCCTTTGTTTACATTGGATGCCTCTGCTTCAGCTTCACTGATCACAACAGCAGATGATGATGCTGCTATTGGGATCTCTGCCTCAGCTTCATTGGCAAGTTGAGAAATTGACAAGGGACGGTCACTGTCTTCATCAAGTTGGTACTCAGGACCTTCTATTTCTCTCAATTGATTCCTAAGTGAAGATCTTGTGCCAAATGCTACAGATGTGGCTTCAACTTGTGGAGTATCTGAGTTGGAGTCAGTATCAGAAGTTGACACAGACTCTTCCTGAGGAATCCGTCCTTCTTCTTCAAGATGGGCTTTGATGGTAACCATCATTGCCTGGCTCTCTAATGAGTTAATATTGCAGATGTTGGCTCTGAGCAGAAAGATCTTGAATAGGAAGTCTGAGGGCAGCTGAAGGATGTTCCTGGTGTTGATGATGAGAGAGGAGCCGTTGCTGAGCAGAAGAGTGTGGTCAAGGGACTTAGTGCTCACCCAACCTAGCACGTCCAAGTCCTTGACTAGGAAGGCATACAGGAATCTTCGAAGGCCCAGAACTTCTTCTTCAGTGAGAAGACTGCTCCTTGTTATTTCAAGATTGCTAGGAGTCAGTCTCCTTTCTGTGGCCACCGAGGATTCAGTATAAGCTACCCGATTTGCTGCTTGTAGGAGTCTTTGGAGCCTGGGTAGATTATCCTCCATCAGGTCATAGAACCTGCCAATGGCAAGTTCTGCTGATAGATCTGCTGAGTTGTTGATGCAGTTTGATAAGTATAGCTGTAGGACTTGGAGGGCATTGAGAGAGTTCCAGTTCAGCTCTTCTACTCCGCTAAAATCCCATCCAATCCAAAACCTCTCAGCTGATCCATCATACCCCCAAGCTAGAATGGAGTCAAATTCTAGCTTCTTTGATGATCTGAATAGTTGGGGGGTAGAGGATTGACCAATGATGGCTGCTGCTTCAGGGATGATGCTGAAGGATGTAGATGTTTCGTTTTGGTTGTTTTCATCCATCAGCACCTCATCTATAGCTCTGAAAACTAACTTCCAGTCTTCAGTGATTTCTTCTTCTTCAACATCTGAAACTGGCAAGTCATGAATTTGGACAAAATCTGGTCTGAATAGAGTACTTTAGAAGGCAGCCTGCTCTTGAATCCAGTTGTCGAGACTTTCAGTGTCTTCTTCCATAGGGACTTTCTCCCCCATTTTGGTTGCATCAGTGAACAAATAGGCATCTGTTTGAGTGCCCACTGAGACAAGAGAGGGAGAAGCCGTGGAGGGGCATTGATGGGCTTCATGCATCAAGGCTTGGTGTCGTAGTTTGGACACTTCAGCCTCAAGCATAGCCACCCTGGCCGTCAATTCCAAATTGTGTAGTTTCAGACTGTCCTCATCCACAGTTGTGGAATCCTTGGACCCAGATGGGGCCGTAGGCCGAGCCTCAGCATCCCCATCACCCTTGGTTTCTTGGCGCCTGGGATTCCTCTCAGTGAGGGGAGTTTCCAAGGAAACACCCTCACCATGAGTTGCCATGGTTGAGGTCTTAAAGATGTTGTCACTGTCCTCCTGGTCATTTGATGGACCAGCAGTAGTGACAACCTCTTCCACATCCACTCTTTCATTACTCCTAGAGTGGACCTTCAAGGGTGAAGAACTTGGGTTGGGTGTTTCGGAAGCAAGACCAATCAGTACCTCCTTGATAGTGGTAGTTGGAGAAGGTACATCACTTTGGTCAGGTTCCTCAACACTTAAGTCCAAAGAAGATAGGAATGGCTCAAAGGGTTGTTCTATGGATCCGGGAAGTGATCCCAATCCTAATAGAGAGACTTCCGAAGGAGTCTCCCTAACAGTGTGGCTTTCCCTTATGATATTCTCACTAGAATGTTGTGATTCTGAGTGAGGGATGTTGGATTGGGTTTGGGCCTTGGAGGCAAGAGAAGAAGGAGTTCTCTTGCCCCTCTTCCTTGTATATTTGGCTGCAACCGGGGCCCTGTGTTCTGGTTGAGCAATCAAACTGTGGGTGAGTAAAGTATGTGCATGTACATCCTTAGTAGAATGCACAGGGGTTCGATAAAGGGAAACAGCAGTTTGAGTTTGTGGCAGTGAGGTGGAGGGTGTGGGATCAGTATCAGCTGGGTTTGCTGAACTGTCACCCTGGGCACTTTGCGTGTTCAACATTGTAGACAACAATGGAACATCGGCCCCTGAGAACTTTGATGAAACTGTTCTCATGCTTTGAAAAATGTTGTTCTTATGTCCAAGCATCATGTAGATTCTTGCAGTTTTTGAAAGATCTTGGTGCTCAATGTTGAACACTTCCTGCAAGAATCTTGGGTACATGAAGAACTGTGATTTCACCCCTTCTTGAAGGTTGTATCTCAAACCTTCAAGAATGAGGTGGGAAAAATTGAAACCCGCCCCAGTTATCATACCGTGAATTGCCGACGCAAGTCCGGAGCTAAGTTGGTTCCAGCCACTCCTCTTCTGGGATATGCATTGGAGAAGAGTGTGGCAGAGATACTTCCATTTGGGACCCATGAGTGCCTTCTCTATCGTATACTCTGTTTGATTCCCAGTGTACCCTATGGATACAAAGGTCCTCATGTATACGTCTCTTGGGTAAGAGGTGGCGTCCCCTTCATCCTGAAGCTTGAGGTGTTGGCGGAGCTTTGCTTCAGTGATAATCATCTCCTTGCCGTCTACTGTGCCTCTGATTTGGGGAGTGCCCTGGTCAGTAGAATACACGGCTGAGCTCCAAAAATCTTCCATGTGAGAAGTGTAGATGATTGGGTTGATTGTTTGGGCATGGTGGATTTTTGGACCGACAAAGGAAGTCAATCATATCATCGAAACCTTCGGATTTCTTGCCCTTTATTAGGTATGCAGTGATGTTGTGATATGGGGAAAACTTGTCGTTTTTTATGTCTGCGCCTGCCATTGTTATGGATTTGAAGGGAAGAGAAAGGGGTGTTTGAATGGTGGTTAATTATTTAGGGCTTTGAATGCTGTGGGGACGGGAGAGAAAGTGATGGGAGATAGGTTTGAAATTGAATATGAAGAGGTTGTGGGAACGTTTGAGATTGTGATATAACGGCAGACGAAGAAAAAGCAACTTTACTTGTACAGTACAACCTGTTTCACTTTTCATTGTTACAGCTGTAAAGCACTCGAGCAGTCATGGTAAATACTGAGAGTAGTTTTTACCACGGGTAAAAGTTAATGTAGACTTGTTTTACCCATCAGCAGCAAACTTGGTTGCTGCCGATGGTGAGCTATCCGCTGCAAACTTGGTTGCTGCGGATAGTGAAGTCTTCAGCAGCAGATTTGGGTGCTGCTGACTGTTGTATTCATTCCGCAGCAAAAAGGTTGCTGCTGACCGCCTTAAAGCTGTCCGCAGGAAACTTGTTCCTGCTGATAACTTAAAGCGATCAGTGGCAAAGGCTTTGCTGCTGAAGAGTAAATCTGTCAGCAGTGAAAAAAGTGCTGCTGACTATAACCTTTTATTAAGAACAAAAACATAGACATATTTACAAGGAAAGATAAAAAAATTAGAGACATGTCTTATTCAAAGTTCATCATGCCAATTGATTCAACTAGATATCGAAATCTTGCTTCATCAAAAGGTTTAGTGAAGAAATTAGCATATTGCTCATTTGTGTGAACCTTGGATAGGACAATTCTCTTTTTCTCAGCTTGATCCCTGATAAAGTGATACCTGATGTTGATGTGCTTAGTCTTGGAATGCTGCACTGGATTATTCGTGATAGAGATAGCACTCATGTTGTCAATGTGAATTGGAGTCTGCATGAAGGTCATTCCATAGTCAAGCATTTGATTTTGGATCCAGATGACATGTGCACAGCAGCTTGAAGCTGCAATGTATTCTGCTTCAGCTGTTGAAGTAGAGACACATGTTTGCTTTTTGCATTGCCATGTGATGAGCCTTCCTCCAAGAAATTGACATCCCCCAGATGTGGACTTTTTGTCCAAGTTACAACCCCCATAGTCACTGTCAGTGTAGGCATAGAGATTGACATTTTCATTCTTTGGATACCATAGCCCAAGTTTTGGAGCTCCCTTTAGGTATCTAAGGATCCTTTTGACAGCTTGAAGATGAGACACTTTTGGAGCTGCTTGAAATCTTGCGCAGAGACAAACTGCAAACATGATATCTGGTCTTGAGGCAGTGAGATACATGAGAGACCCTATCATTGCTCGGTACTGATGTTGATCAGTGTCTTGTCCTTCTTTATCCAGAGATAATTGATGGTGCACTTGCATAGGAGTTCTTGCAGCAGAGCAGTCAGCCATTTTGAACCTCTCCAAGATGCTTTTGACATACTTGGATTGACTTATGAAGATTCCATTTGGTACCTGTTTGACTTGAAGTCCTAAAAAGAAATTTAGTTCACCCATTGAACTCATTTCAAATTTGGAATGCATCAGAACTTCAAAGTCTTTGCAGAGCTTCTTTCTTGTAGATCCAAAGATAATGTCATCAACATAAATCTGGACCAACAAAATTTCTCCCCCTTCATCTTTGATGAAAAGTGTCTGATCAATGGCCCCCCTTCTGAAGTTGTTGCTAAGTAGATATCCAGATAAAGTTTCATACCAGGCTCTTGGGGCTTGGTGTAAGCCATAGAGAGCTTTGTCCAGTTTTAAGACCTTATTTGGATGTGCAGGATCCACAAAGCCTGGAGGCTGTTTGACATAGACCTCTTCACCAATCTTGCCATACAAAAAGGCACTCTTCACATCCATTTGATAGAACATAAAGTTTTTGGATGCGGCATATGCCAGAAAGATTCTGATGGCTTCCAGATGGGCAACAGGAGCAAAGACTTCATCATAGTCAATGCCTTCTTCTTGAGTGTAACCTTGAGCTACCAGTCTGGCTTTGTTCTTGACCACGATGCCCCTTTCATCTTGCTTGTTTCTGAAGACCCATCTTGTTCCAATGGCTGTTTGACCAGGTGGAAGATCAACAAGCTTCCAAACATCTTGTCTTTTGAATTGCTACAATTCTTCCTGCATTGCTTCAATCCAGCTGTTGTGCTTGAGAGCTTCATCAATCTTCTTGGGTTCCACCTGAGATAGAAAGCAAGAGAACAAACAAATGTTGGCTTCATGAGACTTACTTCTTGTCTGGATACCTGTGTGGATTTGGCCAATGATGTTTTCCAGAGGATGCTCTTTGTTTATTCTCTGTGCTGGTATCACATCCATCCGTATTCCCTCTTCAAGGTTACTTTGGTTTAGATCAGGATTGTCTTCAGTTGTGAGGAGAGGAGCTTGGAGGTTCTGATCATTGTGTTCCACATTGTCAGCAATATTAGCATCAGAGGCCTCTTCAACATGGATTGAGGAGGCTTCATTAAAGATTTCTTGGTCAGAGAGATTGCTGCTTGTGGTGTTGGAAGTACCGGCTTCACCTGTACTGGCTTCAATAGCTTCTGCCACTGATGAAGGATCAATGGATGGCCTTTTCATCCTGATGTAGGGACTGGGAAAATCCAGTCTGTAGTCAGAAGAGGAGGTTGAGGCAGAAGATGTTGATTTTGAAGAAGAAAACTCCATATTTGAGAATATGAGAGGCTCAAATATCTGGGTGAAGGAGTCTATATCAAAGAGCCAGTTAGGACCTTTGCCTTGTTCACAGACAACGTGTTCCCTGCATTCCACATTAGCAGATTCTTCCACAATCCGAGTCCTAGAATTGAACACTCGGTAGGCCTTTGATTGAGAGGAGTAACCCACAAAGTAACCTTCATCAGACTTTGCACCGAATTTAGGAAGAACTCCATGTGTGATGAGGATGGTACATGGACATCCAAAGGGCTTCAGGAAGCCAATGTAGGGAACTCTTTTGAGCCATAGTTCATAGGGTGTTTTCTGGAGAGGCTTGATAATAAGGACTCTATTCTGCACATAACAAGCTGTGCTTACTGCTTCCGCCCAGAAAGTAAGGGGCAGCTTTGAGTCAGCCAGCATTGATCTTGCTGATTCAATCAGAGTCCTATTTCTTCTTTCAGCAACCCCATTTTGTTGAGGGGTTCTTGGAGCACTGTATTGCCTTTCAATGCCCTTGCTCTCACAGAAACTGTTTAAATTGTGATTTTTGAACTCTGTTCCCTGATCACACCTTATGATCTTTACTTTCAGATTTCTTTGATTCTCTACCCTAAGAATATAGGATTTGAGAATCTCAGCAGTTTCATCTTTTGTTCTTAGGAAGAATACCCATGAGAATCTGGAAAAATCATCAATTATGACCAGACAGTAGGACTTTTTTCCCATTGACATGACATTCGTAGGACCGAAGAGATCCATATGCAGTAGCTGGAGAGGGGTGTCATTTGTGTTCAATGTCTTGGGCTTGTGGGAACTCTTGTGTTGTTTTCCCTTCAAGCAGGCAATGCAGTGATCGTCTAGCTGGAATTCTTTGTCAGGAAGCCCTCTGACAAGATTGTCCTTCACTAATTTATTGATTGTTTTGATGTTAACATGGCTTAACCTCCTGTGCGAGAGAGCGGATTCATCAACTGATGCCTTTGACAGAAAACATGAAACACTACCAGATGGAGTGACTTCATTCATGTCAAGCACATATAAGTTGTCCTTTCTATGAGCAGTTAGGAGAATCTTCTCTGGAGGTGGTTTAGATAGGCCAGGAGCTAACACGAAACATTCTTTGTCAGTGAAGAGCATCCAATGCTTTTGATCACATACTTGGGAAACGCTCATGAGATTGAAGTCAAGTTCTTTAACATAGTTGACTCTTTCAATACTCATCCTTTCATTGGACACAGTTCCTTGTCCAGTGATAGATCCACCCTTTGAGTCACTCCCAAAGGCAACATATCCTCCATTGAAATGTCTGAAGTTAGAGAGGATGGACCTGTTGCCTGTCATGTGCCTAGAACAGCCGCTATCTACTACCCAATTATTGTGTTTATTGCCTAGCTGTCCCTACACATGGAAGATATCTAATTAGTGGGAGGAACATTGTAGCATGCATCATTGTAGAAAATCGTTGCTAATTTGCCATTGTCAGCATGCTTGTAGTCAATGGAACCAATAGTTATGCTTGGAGATTGTTTGGCCTTCCATTGCTGTGTTGGTGGTTTTCTAGCTTTCTTTACATTGTCGGCATAAGATGTTGTTGCTGACAATTTTGGCTTATCCGCAGCCGATTTTGCTGCTGAAGGCTTTGCTGAAGTTTTTGTTGCTGTTGAAGGCTTTGCCTGGGATCTTTCCTTATCAGTAGTGGACACTTTTGCTGCTGATAGCTTTGCCTTATCAGCAGCAGATTTTGCTTTGTCAGCAGCAGATACTTTTGCTGCTGAAGGCTTTGCCTTTGGTTTCCTGGACTTTACTCTATCAGCAGCGATTTTGTTTTGTAACATTCTGGTTTTCCGCCACTATTTTTAATTTACATATTGTCTCATACAATAATAACATTACACGTAAACCCTAAACTGGTCCATACATATGTAATATACCACACTAACTGCTATTCTCTTTACGTGTATCAATTCAAAACATTCTTAACCTTGTATTACGCGTTATCTCTTTAATTTATGTATAGAATGTAAAGGTATATTTACTTATGTATATCAGTAAATATTTTATTTCTATAAATGTACGTGAATGCAACCCATGGATTTCAACTCATATCACTTCACTCATATATTTATATATGATCGAAAATATACACACTTATATACTTACAACTATTAACCATATCCTATTAAAAATAGTTGTTTATTTATTTCTTAAATCAAAGTCGCCTTTTCGAACATGTTTAAATAAAACCTAATGAACTGGTTTAGATTAAATCTAAAAAGTTGTTTTTTTATAAAGTTCATAAAATCAAATTTGTTTTACATTCACAAATAAATTTTTGTAAACAATTAAATAGTTGAAACATTTCCCGTGTCCGCCGGTTGACTTTCAGAGTCAACAATCTTCATATCGGTTTCACAATCCGACCGATTCCTTGATGTTATTACTTGTCAGTCCCGCTCAGACATTCCCGGCCAAATCCGTATGCGTTTAACAAACCCATTTGGGCTGAGAACAGCCAAAACCCAAAACCAAACCTTTTTCTCGAGACAGTTGACTTTCCAAGTCAAACTCTCATCAAATTCGAAGCAAACGGTTGAAATTGAAATTGTTAATGATCAAAACCCATGCATAGACGTTTTACAATCAAGACCAAGTGTCATTGATGAGCCCATTTAAGCGAATTTAAACGAATTTAACTCGAAACTCAAAACTGTAACCGTCCTAATCAAGTACGAATCGATTGATGCATTTCAAGCGAAATTGAGGCGTATAACCAAATCATTCACCTTCGCGACACTACTAGCAACTCCCTGGACGCATCAATTTCTCTCCCAAACACTTCTGAGTCGCGAGTCCTCATGAAGAACTCGAGCAAGCAATTCTCGTCCGATCACGCTCGTTTCTTAATCATTGCAGGTAATATTTACATCCTAAGACTCGTTTTTACTTAGAGATTGAAAGCCCTATGATTCTAAGTTCAATCGGTGGCTTTTTGGGTTGATTTGGGTAGCTATGGTTTATACGTTCATCGGGACCGATGGTGGAATGGGCACATCTGTTAAAACAAATCGATTCGGTATTTCTGTCAAGGCATTTCGCCCAGATCGTTTGGTTAATACCTTGCCCCTCCCCACCCAAAGCCGTGGTTTCGAATCCAACCCACACACTCTGCTCATTTTTGCGTGTGTACTTGAAACCAGACCCGGCCGCACCTCAGTTACACGCTAAAACAATTAAGGGCCAGTCTCGTAACAATAGTTAGCCCCTGGTCCAGTGGTTGGTGCTCAATGCTCTCACCGGACAGACCCGGGTTCGACCCGGGCAGTGTCCATTTATTTTTAAGGATACTTTTACAACTCCAATAATTTTATAAAAAATATTTTTATAAACCTTGGAACAATTGTGGCAGAATAAAAGCAAAATCCTTAATTTTCCATATTAAATTATGTATTAACCTTTTAAATCAAAAAAACTTAAATTATTTAAATAAAATTTATAAATGAAAACGGTTTAATTTTTATAAAAGTTATAAAAGATTAAATTTATTTACAACAATCAAGACTTGTTTTTACACACCTTTATTGATAAATATCATTTTTACATACCTTTCTAAATAAATAAATAAACTATTTATTTAAATAAAATAAATCATACAACAAATTTTTATATAACTAAATTATTTAAGTAATAACAATTATTTAATTCATTTAGTTATTCGAATTCAAAACGTGGTTTAAATATTTTAAAAACTGTTTATCTAAACCCCCCATCAGTTTATGAAACATTTCATTTAAGTTCGAACCACTAATACTTACCACTCCAACACTTGTCACACATAACCGATTCAATCCTAGACTTAGACATAGACTATTGTACCCTTTAATAAACCAAATATACATTATACATTAGGTTAAAGTGGTGAGTTGCAAGGATCAAATTTCAATCTAGTCTCCCGTGTTTAGCTACGCCTCCATATCAAGTGAGTATTCACAACCCCTTTTTACTCTTTTACATTTTTGGGGTGAAACATGAACACTATTCAACTTACATGTTTACATTTACACAAACAACACAAGTACAAATCCTATTTACATTCATGTGTGCAATTTGAGCTTTATGCCCGAGTGCTAGGTGTGCTAACCTCTTGTATGCTATTATGTGCAATCATTAACTATACAAGCCGACGGTTTTCAATGATAGATCTATTGAGTCTGACAAACCCACCCATGGTATGCGGTGATTGAAACCAACAACACACTTTGTTTTGCATGCTAGTTACAAGGTTTGATTGTACTTGGTTACACAATAGCGGCTCCCCATAAATGCCTTATTTATCATGTTATGTAAAGGATTTGGTTTACAAACTATATGCTATCTATGTACAAATTTGTGTTATACTCACCAACTTTTTAGTTGACCTTATTTTATTCATGTTTCAGGTGCTTTCATATGAGTTTGATCAAGACATGCTACACATAGGCTTTGGACCTAGATAATCTTAATTCAAAAACAAATTATATTTCATTATGTACATTGAATTTGATTCGTATTTGTTTGAATGGAATTTGATTTAACATATTACAATTTAGTCAACCTTGAGCTCATGAACAGTCTTACATGTCCCGCCCCGATGATTCCGCCATCGGTCGGGGTGTGACAGATTGGTATCAGAGCCTTGGTTATAGGGAACTAGGTTATTAGACACTCTTGACCTAGACTACAACTTTAGGACACCCATACAATGTCATGATACTACATGTTACATTTTCAATTCCTGTGTGATTATTTTTACATGATATCATAAGTATTTACACCATATGATACAATACATAATGACTTATGTGTCACACTGCTTGATAACTCTCATGCTTACACTCATTACCACCTACATGCTATATGATTATTTCCTATGTGAATATCTTTACATGTTATACTATATGATTACATCACATGATACAATACTCAATAGTTTATGTGTCACATTTCCTGTCAACTTTTCCTTCTATTCATAGCTACCTACTTAAATTATTTAAAACACTATCCTAAGTTTAACACACACACATACACACCAAATTATTCATACACATTTAGACTCCCATACATGATACCATCACCTTTATGAACAAAGACTTAAATTATTGGGCCTAATGTCCTCCAATAATGAACCAAGAAGCCCATCTATCCTTCAAGAAGAAGAAGCCCACTAAAATGCATAAACCTTACTTTTGGGCCTCAAAGCCCAGTCCACAACAACTCCCATCATAACCATGAGCCCAACAATAGCATTATTAATACATGATGGCTGGAAGAGTGTGTAAGCCCATGAGGAATTCTGGCTAAGGAAAGATAGGGTACTTAAGTGTGTCTTAGTGACCCACCCCTCTTTCCTGGGAATTCTCTTCAGGGATGCATTGCTTATAGGTTAAGTGTATTTCTAAAATACTATCGTGAAGGTTCGGTGTTATGACTAGTCAAACTCTAAAACCTATAAGTACTCCTATGTCCAACCCGCAATATTTCATTATCACTTACAACTTTTTCATTGTTTTTCTGCTAGACATGGACTCCTACCCTCCTCCCTCTCCGGTATACCATCCCGGAACAGAATCTGATTGGGAAGAAGACACTGAGACACCCGTGTATCGGTCACCAACACCCCTAACTGCTAGGACAAGGTTTGATGTAAGGGCGGACTGGATTAGGGACACCGACCCGAGACTTCGAACACCTGGATCACCCGTACCCATAAACCCGTATCATACACCTCACCCCCATAATCAATTGCCACCCCCACTAAGAGACCCATACCTAATGCCCGACCCGTACCTTCCTAACCCTTGGGTAAGGCATACCATGGCACCCCTTGGCGTTATGGGAATTCCAACCAATGACTTCCATCAATATGTAAGAAATTCAGAATTCGAGAGGCAAAGGATAGAGCAGGGAGTAATACACGACTTGCAAAGACAAAGAATGGATAGCCTAGCAAACCAATTAGGATACCAAAAGGAGTTAATCTCCATCCTCGAAAAGGAAGTACAAGAGTATCGCACGGAGACCGCCAGGGCTGAAGCCAGATCTACTACCCGAGTGACTTTAGCGGTGCTCATCTTGGCGATTATTTTCTTCCTAGTGGGAAACTACCAGAGACGTTAGCAGAAGCTTCTACTGATTTCCTTTAAATTTTCGATTTGAGAACCATTTTCCTATGTTTTGAGTAATGATTAACATTTCAGCATTTAATCAATTCCATATATTTCAACTCTACAATTATTGTTCGTTGATGTGACCCGTAGAGCTTAAATTACACCTGTTATATTTTCATCAAATTTTCTCAAATATCACTTCTTTTCATTCAACATGATTTAGTACATTACCAACAATCTCTTTCATAAATAAATCATCCTATTTTATGATTTAAACAAAACATCGTTATCTTGTTTAACAAAATGTTTATTGAAATTTTTTTTTATAATATCAAAACATAAATTTTTCATAAAACTTCTTCACCTAATAAGGAAGGTTAATGCAATCAATTGTATAAAATTTTTTTTTTAAAAAACCTGATAGATAATTATGATTTTTATTCATTAAAGTAAACAATTCTAAACTTTGACTAAATTAATATGCTGCTACTTGTTTAGCCAAAAGTTGAAATTTTAAATTAAAAATATTTTCTCATAAATTGCATATTCATTTAAAATATGCGATTCAAGGATTTCACTACTTTATATGTCTACAACCAAAAACAATTTCCCACTTTCTATCTTCAAACAAAGACCCGTATTTTATAAACACAAATTCCCGAATATTTCCAAAACCTCCTCGTTACCTTTCACTCGACGCTTCAAGAGACGATCCATACCGCGTAAACGTTAACCTTTCCCACCAACCTCAATGAGATTTGAGGACTTGAACCTAACATTATGCAAGAACGCCAAACAACACGTTTGTCCGCAACACTCGATCACATGCAAAACCCGTTAGTACACATCGCACGCGAAGTTCAATTCTCATGTATACACGTTCACAATATATTCAACGCAATCTCATGGTACATGAAACTCAAATATCCTCAATATACCCAATGCTACACAAATTACATAATACATGAAACTAGTTTGCCTACAAATCACAATTTGCTCGATTGATCACGCAATGCCCGAAACATGTCTATTTGCAATGCACATGCTACTGGATTGAGCACATGATACACGAAACTTAGTTGTTGCAATATACGTGATACATAAGAATTGCTTCATTGATACATAATTCTAGATTCACCACACTATACATGAAACTCATTTGGCTACAAAGCACTTTATACTAAACGGTGTACATTATACAAAATACATGATGCTAAGTTACTAACACTATACATGAGATCCATTTCCTACAATACACATAATGCTATGTTGTTTACATTTCACCTTAGAGTTTATTGATTTACAAAATACAAGACGCTAAATTATTTACGTTATATATGAGACTTAATTGATTACGAACTACGTGACACTATATTATACATGAGACTTGTGTACTTACTATATACATGAAACAAAATCTGCTTACAATATTTGTAATGGATTGATTACATTATACACAAGACATGGTCGTGCACTTTGTACACCAAAGTTGAAGACCATAATACATTGAAACGACTCGGGGTTTGACGTATTCTTGTTCAAACACGAGCAAACTAAGAAACTTTAAGTGTTACTACTTTACTACTCTTTAGTTGCGAACTGACCTGATTAGGAACATAGTTACTTGTTAGCGACTTTTATGTGTAAACAATAGACGTGATCATAGTGAAATTGTGCCCCCCTTACCCGCACACAACGAAACGATCTATACAGACCATACGATGATTTGAATAATTACGGGTGCACACGGAATTATAAAAATCAGCGCATGGGAACTATAGTGAAATTTTGTCATGTGTTGTGATCTAAAAACTTATCATGATGTTAACAACGAAACTGATGTAATGTGACAAGGGCATGGTGGATACGCCGATGGTACTTCCTATATATAAGTGTCCTAACATATTAACATGAGTAGCGTTGTTTGTGTCACGTGAAGTTTTTACCCAGACCAATGTTTATGAAACCTCTTACCCACTAGCAACTTTGAGCATATTAGACTATATCTTACACAAACTTTAGATTTCAAAATCTCATTAAACTCATTCCAAATAATACATCTCACATGAATAATTCAAAATTTCTATTCAACAGTCTCCTCCTTAAATTCGTCTTAAAACAAATTTCATTACCACCTTCGTATACAACTTTGAGTATCAGGCCAAAAGATATGTCAACGGTTACACTCCCCAGAACCCAACAATCAAAGCTTACTGAGAACCCAAAACTCACACCTCCTTCTTGAATTTTAGTAACCTCCATTATTTAAATTTCGGGACGAAATTCCCTTATCATGGGGAGACTGTAACATTCTGGTTTTCCGCCACTATTTTTAATTTACATATTGTCTCATACAATAATAACATTACACGTAAACCCTAAACTGGTCCATACATATGTAATATACCACACTAACTGCTATTCTCTTTACGTGTATCAATTCAAAACATTCTTAACCTTGTATTACGCGTTATCTCTTTAATTTATGTATAGAATGTAAAGGTATATTTACTTATGTATATCAGTACATATTTTATTTCTATAAATGTACGTGAATGCAACCCATGGATTTCAACTCATATAACTTCACTCATAAATTTATATATAATCGAAAATATACACACTTATATACTTACAACTATTAACCATATCCTATTAAAAATAGTTGTTTATTTATTTCTTAAATCAAAGTCGCCTTTTCGAACATGTCTAAATAAAACCTAATGAACTGGTTTGGATTAAATCTAAAAAGTTGTTTTTTTATAAAGTTCATAAAATCAAATTCGTTTTACATTCACAAATAAATTTTTGTAAACAATTAAATAGTTGAAACATTTCCCGTGTCCGCCGGTTGACTTTCAGAGTCAACAATCTTCATATCGGTTTCACAATCCGACCGATTCCTTGATGTTATTACTTGTCAGTCCCGCTCAGACATTCCCGGCCAAATCCGTATGCATTTAACAAACCCATTTGGGCTGAGAACAGCCAAAACCCAAAACCAAACCTTTTTCTCGAGACAGTTGACTTTTCCAAGTCAAACTCTCATCAAATTCGAAGCAAACGGTTGAAATTGAAATTGTTAATGATCAGAACCCATGCATAGACGTTTTACAATCAAGACCAAGTGTCATTGATGAGCCCATTTAAGCGAATTTAAACGAATTTAACTCGAAACTCAAAACCGTAACCGTCCTAATCAAGTACGAATCGATTGATGCATTTCAAGCGAAATTGAGGCGTATAACCAAATCATTCACCTTCGCGACACTACTAGCAACTCCCTGGACGCATCAATTTCTCTCCCAAACACTTCTGAGTCGCGAGTCCTCACGAAGAACTCGAGCAAGCAATTCTCGTCCGATCACGCTCGTTTCTTAATCATTGCAGGTAATATTTACATCCTAAGACTCGTTTTTACTTAGAGATTGAAAGCCCTATGATTCTAAGTTCAATCGGTGGCTTTTTGGGTTGATTTGGGTAGCTAGGGTTTATACGTTCATCGGGACCGATGGTGGAATGGGCACATCTGTTAAAACAAATCGATTCGGTATTTCTGTCAAGGCATTTCGCCCAGATCGTTTGGTTAACACCTTGCCCCTCCCCACCCAAAGCCGTGGTTTCGAATCCAACCCATAAACTCGGCGCACTTTTGCGTGTGTACTTGAAACCAGACCCGGCCGCACCTCAGTTACACGTTAAAACAATTAAGGGCCAGCCTCGTAACAATAGTTAGCCCCTGGTCCAGTGGTTGGTGCTCAATGCTCTCACCGGACAGACCCGGGTTCGACCCGGGCGGTGTCCATTTATTTTTAAGGATACTTTTACAACTTCAATAATTTTATAAAAAATATTTTTATAAACCTTGGAACAATTGTGGCAGAATAAAAGCAAAATCCTTAATTTTCCATATTAAATTATGTATTAACCTTTTAAATCAAAAAAACTTAAATTATTTAAATAAAATTTATAAATGAAAACGGTTTAGTTTTTATAAAAGTTATAAAAGATTAAATTTATTTACAACAATCAAGACTTGTTTTTACACACCTTTATTGATAAATATCATTTTTACATACCTTTCTAAATAAATAAATAAACTATTTATTTAAATAAAATAAATCATACAACAAATTTTTATATAACTAAATTATTTAAGTAATAACAATTATTTAATTCATTTAGTTATTCGAATTCAAAACGTGGTTTAAATATTTTAAAAACTGTTTATCTAAACCCCCCCTCAGTTTATGAAACATTTCATTTAAGTTCGAACCACTAATACTTACCACTCCAACACTTGTCACACATAACCGATTCAATCCTAGACTTAGACATAGACTATTGTACCCTCTAATAAACCAAATATACATTATACATTAGGTTAAAGTGGTGAGTTGCAAGGATCAAATTTCAATCTAGTCTCCCGTGTTTAGCTACGCCTCCATATCAAGTGAGTATTCACAACCCCTTTTTACTCTTTTACATTTTTGGGGTGAAACATGAACACTATTCAACTTACATGTTTACATTTACACAAACAACACAAGTACAAATCATATTTACATTCATGTGTGCAATTTGAGCTTTATGCCCGAGTGCTAGGTGTGCTAACCTCTTGTATGCTATTATGTGCAATCATTAACTATACAAGCTGACGGTTTTCAATGATAGATCTATTGAGTCTGACAAACCCACCCATGGTACGCGGTGATTGAAACCGACAACACACTTTGTTTTGCATGCTAGTTACAAGGTTTGATTGTACTTGGTTACAAAATAACGGCTCCCCATAAATGCCTTATTTATCATGTTATGTAAAGGATTTGGTTTACAAACTATATGCTATCTATGTACAAATTTGTGTTATACTCACCAACTTTTTAGTTGACTTTATTTTATTCATGTTTCAGGTGCTTTCATATGAGTTTGATCAAGACATGCTACACATAGGCTTTGGACCTAGATAATCTTAATTCAAAAACAAATTGTATTTCATTATGTACATTGAATTTGATTCGTATTTGTTTGAATGGAATTTGATTTAACATATTACAATTTAGTCAACCTTGAGCTCATGAACAGTCTTACATGTCCCGCCCCGATGATTCCGCCATCGGTCGGGGTGTGACATGTTTGCTGCTGGTGGGTTGAGCACAGATGAACGATTTGCAATCTGGTTAAAAGGGTTGAACTTGCATGTTGCAGCAAAGTGGTTTGATTCCCCACATATGATGCAAGTTTGTTGAGGTTTCTGCATCTCCACTCTTTGAGGGGATAGAGATTCTCTGAACTTTGTTGCCTTTGCATCATAGCTTCTCACCTGTTTGTTTCTGTTTGTTTTCTCAAAGGCATGCTGCTTTGAGTTTCTTTGGTGTTCACGGTAGTGAAAGCAGGTGCTGGCAGTGTGATTGTATTTGCCACACACAAAGCAGGATAGTGCTATCTTGTCCCTGTGATAGTCCACATAGTTCTTACTTTGAAACAAATCTTTGAAGTTCCAGGGATGAGCTTTGTTATGTTCAAAAGTGGCTTCTTCTAGTGTCTTTTGAACATATGGACCTTTTTCTCCAGGTGCATGAAAAATATCAAACACCTTTGGCTTTGACTGAGACTTGGGGTTGGTGAAACCTGATGTCTCTCCCTTTTCAATGTTTAGCTTTCTTCCATTTTGAGGATAGCTAATCTTGATTTGTTTGAATGGGATGGGAGCTGGAATAGTTGGAGTAACAACAGGACATTCAGTTTTGTTCAGAACAGCTTCAGAGATAGCAGCAGATGGGACTGCACTAGTTTCACAGTGGTCTGAGCAGGTTGACTCAGGTTCTGAAGAGGTGGAGCAGTCTTCCACAAAACATGCATCCATTGAAGGATCAAGGTTTCGGTTTGCCGTGTCAAGATTTGCAGTATTGAAGCTTGGTTCGTGAGTGGCAACATAGTCAGCAGGAGGAGGAACTGTCTTGTACTCGTCATTATGATATCCAAGTCCAGTTTTTACCCTTTCATGGACTTGAATATCTAACAATCTTTGTAACTTTTTAGATGAAAATTCATATTTTCAACATGAACTTTCTGTTTAGCCAGTTCAGCTCTGGTAGCTTTAAGTTTTACTAATAGATCATCAATCTGAGTTTCAAGAATGGTTTGTTCATGTTTTAATGAAGAAATCTCTTTCTTAAGGCAGTTAATCTTTTCTTTGTAACTGTCTTCGACCTTTTTGAATTCAGATTTCATTTGGTGAAACTCTTCATTTTGATCTATTAGATTTTGGTTATGCTTTCTATAACCTAAAACTTTGTCAATGCAAGCTTGAGAGCAAAGATGTTCAAATACCTGAGGTGGTATCTCTGCGTTGTCTGCCATAAGTGCTTGGTTGGAGGCAGGAACATCTTCATATTGAAAACTCCAGTCAAATTCTGTAGTTCCAACATTTGTACAGGCTGCAGTTTGTGCTGGAGGAGTTCCTTGCTGCTGCTGCTGCCTGGGCTGACCTTGGTAACCTTGTCTTTGATGGCTGGCACCCTGATTGGCTTTAGGTGTCTTGCACTCCCTAGCAAAGTGACCCATTTGGTTACAGTTGTAACATCGGATCTTGCTTTTATCAAGCCCAACTCTGGTGTTTGAGTTGTTTCTTGGAACTGATCTCCCGGTTCTAGAATAAAACCTTTTTGCTCTGAGGGAGAGCATGGCATATGAGTGTTGAATATCCATTTCTTCAAGATCATCTGGATGAAAGCATTCCAGATCCTCCTTTATGAAATGCATGCTGCTTGAGTTGTCAGAGACAAAAGCAGTAGAGGTTGGCTGTTGAGGAGGTGCCTCAAGAAGAAATGGTGATGAGTTGGATTGTGAAGCAGTTGGTGTTTGAGGATGAGTAACAATGGGAGGATAGTAGTTGCTTGCACTAGGACCAGAATGATCAGAGTGAAGCGCTGAGGTGGTGGTGGAGGAAGTGGTAGCTGATTGATAACTGGAGCTCCTTTCTTTAGCTTGAATCATTTCTAATTCATAGGTTTTGAGCATGCCAAAGAGCTCAGTCATCTGAAGAGTCTTCAGATTCTCTGTTCTTCTGATGGACACTGTATATAATGTCCAACAACTACGAAGAGATCTTATGAACTTCTTGAGAATGTCTTCATTCTCCAGCTTTACCTTGGAGCACTGCAGTTCTCCAACCAGGTACGTGTACCTATTATATAAAACTGTTAGTGACTCACCTTCCTTCCAGACGAAGTTTTCATACTGTTGCTTGAGAATGTCACGTCTGTTCTCCTTGACCTCCTCAGATCCAGCAAACATCTTTTCCAAGGCTCCCCATAACTCCTTTGCAGTTTTGTGAGCCTTGAAGTTGTGAAAAACTTCATTTGGAAGGCACATTTGGATAGCTCCTAATGCCTTGAAGTCCACCTCCATTTTCTTGATGTCTTCTTCAGAATACTTGGAGGGTTCCTTCGGAACTAGTGGTCCTCCGGAGTCAGCAGAGGCCACCATGGGAACATAAGGTCCATCCCTTATGGATTTCCACATTCCGTATTCATGGTAGCAGAAGAAGCTTTCCATACGGTTCTTCCACATATCATAGTCCTCCCTAGACACCAACCTCGGTGGTCGGTTGATACTGCCGATGTCTTCAGATCCATGACTTTGTGCCATTTTGTTTTGTGTGACTTGATCAAGAATAGAGTTTTGAATAGAATCAGAAAGTGATTAAACAAATGTTAGTTTGTTTAATCTTGAGCCAAAGCTCTGATACCACTTGTAGGATCGTAAGATTACAAGGTGATTCTATTCTAGTTGATATTGGCAGAAACAATAGCAACCAACAAAGTAAACAAGTAAACAGCAAGAATACTGATAAATGCACTGTTGTATTAGACTTCTGAGATTACAAGATTACAAGTAAAACACTATCGAGAAGCACTATGAAGGCACACTTTGTTTGAAGTGTTTACAAGATATATATAGTAACTTAGAATCAAGACAGACCCTTGATTCTGAGGATCAGATCTAACACAAGCCGTTGATCTTGTTTATTAATCTAAATTACACGTAAAGGCTAATCTAGTTAACTTTACTGAAACGTCTTCTTAGGCATCATTGTTAGCATGCTTGGAGAAGAGCGTCATTGTCCTTTATTGGTTGCACCAGTGAGGTTCCTTCTGCTTGGAGTGTGGCAGTTGCTTTTGCAGAAAGGTGTCAGAGGCTCTTCACATGGATAGTCAGCTGCAACGTTTGGTCTTCAGAGAATAAAGCTATCAGCAGCAGAGATGAGGACCAGCAGCAAGATTGATCTATCCGCAGCTGCTGAGGATATGCCTATCAGCAGCAACATGTGTTGAATGCTGCTGATAAGCCTATCCGCAGCTACTTTGGTCTTCAGCAGCAGACAAAGTATCAGCAGCTGTTTTGGTCAGCAGCAATCTTGTGTTGTCCGCAGCAGTTGTACTTAGAACAATTTTGTAGCAATCAGTCTTTGGTTCTACAATAACATTTAAATCTAAATACATATTTTTCAAAACAGTAACCAAAACATTCACCAAATACATATTGTTCAATGTCTGCACTTACCAAAACATTAACCAAATACATATTGTTCAAAATATGATAATTACCAAAACATTAACATAAAAGCTGGTTGTGGAGCATGACCATCCAAGTTCTAGAACATTTTTTTTATTCTTGAGTAGGCTGTGGAGCAGATTGTGATGCAACCTGTGATTGAACTTGACCACTTCAACTTCTAGCATTATGACCCTGCTGTTTGCATTTCCCACATGTTGTAGTACCACTTTTTCTGGTCAACTTCCCCTTACTTGAAACAGTTTCTTGAATCTCAACAGTTGACTTTCTCCTCTTCTTCTTAGGCCTACCAATCTGGTTATGATGTTTAGGAGCAATCAATGTGGTTGGGCAGGCAGATGGTATCCAAAGATCTCTACCATTGATTGGCTCAAGTGTATTCATGTAGACTTTTTTCCAGGTATCCAACCAATAAACTTCTGAGACCCAACTTTCTGGTATCCCAACATCATAAGCATGCTGAGCCATGTCCCATATCACTGCAACTGCATGTTTGCATGGCATGGCAGTCAACTCCCATCTTCTACAACTACATGTTCTAGCCTTAATATTCACCACACGTTGGTCAGACCCAGGAATACTCACCTAATACCATAAATGTCAAAATTATCAATCAGAAACTTTCCCATATTAATAGCAAAAAACCTAAACTTACCTCATATTTTTTAGGACTTGCCATAAGAACATTGTAGTTTGAGGCCTCCTCCTTAATGCCATTGAACAACTGTGTGGCAGAGGGTGTCAAAGGTCCTTCACTTTTTGCTATCACATTGTGCACCACCATTATTCGTTTCATCAAGTATTATCTAATGTATTCTAAACAGGTGATTACTGGCTTATCCCTTCCCCCAACTAACTTCTTGTTAAAAACCTCATACAAGTTGTTTAGTAGTACATCACACTTTGTCGTTCCTGTTTAAGCCAAAAAATTAAACATTCTTTTAATTTTGTTATTACTTAAATTAACATATTAGTTTAACAAATATTACCAGTGAAGTGTGCCCTAGAACAACTCTCTTTTGTAATTTTCTTTAGCCATTCATATAAGGTTGCATCCTCTCGTCTGATATCCTCCATTTTCTTGTCAAATAGAGCAACAGTGGTAGCAGTGACACATCTCCATAACATGTTTTTAAATACTCCTCCTCTCCACTTTGCCTTCATATTTTCATGTATGTGTCTCAAACAATACCTTTGCTCAGCAGTAGGGAATGTCTTGGCTATTGCATGTATAAGACCCTGACAAAACAAATAATCAAACAAAGATTTTGATAAAAGTTAAGTCTACTTTACCAAAAAAAAATCAAGTTACCTTCTGCCTGTCACTTATGAATGTGAAGTAGGATCCGGAATTTTGATCAAGATCATCTCCTAGACATTCTAAGAACCATTTCCAAGAGTCTACATTCTCAGCTTCCACTAATGCATATGCAACGGGATATATCCCATTATTTGCATCAACACCAACTGCAGACAATATCTGACCTGGGTATGGACCTTTCATGAAACATCCATCCAATCCAAGTATCTCTCTCCCACTCATCCTAAATCCTTGCTTCAAAGCAGCAAAACAAATGTAAACTCTCCTAAACTTCCTTGTAGGACTGCTTAGATTACATTCAGGGTAAACATCAATCTTGATAGTGCTCCCAGGGTTGGCTCTATTTAATTCCTCACAGTAGTGCATTCCAAATTGATGTTGGTAATCACCATAGATTGTTTTTGTTGCAATACTTTTGGCCCTTGATATTTTCATTAGAGAGATTTGAATCTGGTGTTTTTTTTTGAAGCTGATCCTGCAAAGCTGCCAAGGGTACTGTGGGCTTACCATCAATTAGTGGTGCAATTTCTTTTGCTATCCAACCCATTGTGTACAGATTGACTTCACTTGTCTGCAAACATTGATGGTTTTGATTAAATGTCTTCACCCACCATAAATCTTTTGTAGTTCTCCTAGAGATCTGTAAAGCCCAAGGGCAGGTGGGCTTTGGATTCTTTTTCCTTGGTTTTTTTTATAATTGCCTTTTGACAAGATCTAGAAGTCTCCTGTTTGAAGACTAACTTGCTTTGGATTCTTTTTTGTTGGAGTTGGTGTTATTTTTTGGACCCCACTTTGTCTTTTTTTGGTGTTTGAAGATTCCCCACTTGTGAAAACAAAATTAGTACCTATACACACAACTCTAAACCTTATAGTTCATTTTTTACTATGAAAAAATGCCTTCTAGAATCAATTGCATGCTCCTTTACTATGCACTTGATCTCTTCCCTGTCATCAAAGAGTTGTCCAACATAAAATGGACATGTTGTGAGATCCCTTTTACCAGCCTTATTATTCTGTCTCAACTCCTTCAAAGTTCTATTCAATGGTGGGACATTATCTTCATTTTCCCTATCAGTTTCAAAGTCGTCCAGGTCAAAATGTAAATCATCCTGATCCATGCTAACATTCTGCACATGTTCCTCATCTTCCATGTCAACAATATCCCTAAAATCTTTCATATCAACTTCAGGATCATCTACCATGTTGTTAGGATCCACAATAAAGTCAGAGTCATCATCACACCCAAGATCATCACTATGGTTGTCTTGATTAGTATCAAACCCAACTTCATCATCTGAGTCTTCCATGTTGTTTGCTTCTATATCAGACCCAGGTACATCATCATAGTCTACCATGTTGTTTGCTTCTATATCAGATCCAGGTACATCATTCTCTTGGACTAGAACAACATGATCAGTATCTGAAATATGTTCATCCCCATCACCATGATCAGTATCTGAACCATGTTTATCCCCATGATCATTACATTCAACCTCAACTTGTTCTTGTGAGCATGCTCTTGGAAAAAGGTATTAATTCTACTATACTCGTTCTCAACATAAATCTCAAATAGTTTAACATTTGCCACCAATGCACAAAACCTTGCTACAGTAGAGGTATTACCCAATGACCTTAGACCACTATCCAAATCAGACTCAGGAACTTTATAATGATAGTAAAACACCATATCACAGGGATATCCTAAGCATTTAGTCATTTTTATCAATACAGCTATATCAAAGTCATCAGAACATGCCATGTCAATAAAGTCAAACTTTCCATTTACATATCTCCTACCTAGACAGTTCATAAATTGACCTTCGTAAAAGATTTTGATACTAAACAATGTGGGTTCATTTGCTGTAATGAAACATAAAAATAAAACATTGTTAGCCGAAATATCGGATTGCAGGTTTACAAACGTTTATTTCAACAACGAAGGTTGTTAATAGACTAACCGTAAACTTCATAAGGATCGAAAGATTCGTCTGGATTTTTACCACGAACCGACTAAAGGGATCCCCAATTTGCTGAATACGTTTGAGGTTGTTAAGGCTGATTAATACTAGGGCTTGCCATAGTTGAAGAAACCAGGTGGAAAGTGACGTTTATTCAAAATTAGGGTTTTGAAGAAGAAGAAACCGGGGGGGATGATTTTGAAGTAAATGACTTAATTACCCCTTATGTGAGGGTCACGCAGTGGGAATAGACGGAAAAAGAAACGGTCGTCAGGGCGGGGTACGAAAGCTGTTAAAGAATGAAAGGTCAGGGATGATAGGTGTTAATATTGGACTGAACCTGTTAATAGTGGCAAACCACAGGGATGAAAACTGCAATTTACTCTATATATTTAGGAAGTCTTGTTCCTTTGTATGGGTCTAAACTTAGTAAAAGTCTCATACTTCGTTCTCATCAAAGCATTATGAAAAAGAATATCTACCAACTTTCAGACGAGGCTCATATATTCTTTTATAAGCCAGAATGTCGTCCGTTTGACTTCTAAAAAATGATCTTTCGAATCACCATCTTAAGTGCATTTTAGAAACTAGAATGGTAACACGAGTTAGACTTGCACTTATACTTCAGGGTTAGTCCATAGATCTCATTAGTGTCAACTTTATCGTAGGACCCGAGTAGGACATTTACCCATCAAGCTTTAGGAATCTTGGTGTGAAGAAACCCTCATACCATGTGAGTTCTCACACCCCTTTTTCTTTCTACTTTTTGGGGAAAATATGCTCACTATGCTTTTATACTTGCCAGCTATGCTTAAAACTTTTAATACTTTACTTTACTCGTATGTTACACGATGTATATTGAATGAGACTATTGACACATTCTTAAGTCCCTATATACACACACAACCATTTAAATCATGGATTCTGAGCCGATGGATTAATATGAATAATACTATTGGGTTAGACACCTGCATTCATGGTTGGTCGCTCCAACTAAACAGAAGACGTTAATGAATGTATATTTCCATCAAGCCTACCAATGTTTGTGACAAGACATTAGGCATGGCAAATTGAAACTGTCACAGGCTTGGTTGTGGACTCACTGTAAGATTTCATCTATTTACATACGTATTACTTTGCATAGCATAACTATATTTTGAAACTAACTGTTTATTTGAGTCTTAAACATTCATGTTCACCAACTATTTTTAGTTGACCTTTTAAAGCAAATTTTTTAGGTAATCAAGCAATATAGATATAGCCTTTTGCCATTTCTTAGTCCATATTTTATGAATCTTATGGCATGTATTTGAAACCTATGACGTTGAATTTTGGGTTATTGTGGAAGACATATATGCTTTAGTATTCTCTTTAAACAATGTTGTTCTTGATAACCGGTGCTCCTGTCGCATTCCCGTGTTTCCACCTTGTCGGGGTGTGACAAGATCTACAAACCCATGAACATTTAGGTGTTTAAAATAAAAAAATGAGTTAATTACACGGATGGTCCCCGTGGTTTGGTCAAATTACGGATTTAGTCCCTAACTTTGAGAAATTACGGATTTGGTCCCAAGAAACTTTCAACTTGTTGCACTGACGGTCCCTGGAGTAGATGGGGGTTATCTTTTTCTGTTAAGAGGATGTGAAAAAGATAAAAATATCCCTTAATAAAAAACAAAAACAAAAGTACAGTTAAATTAGTGGGCCCACAAAAACCTTACCCAATGTCCCAATCCTCTCCACCCACATGTCCAGTCATTAACTTCGTCTTCCCCGTCTTGGTTTTCCAGGCCATATTTAACTCTCCGGTGACATCTAAATTATACAAATTTCATCGTTCATCTTCCCCATCTTGGCTAACGTACGCAAAGTCTATAGCTTATTACAAATTTGACCTCGTTTAACTGGTTAAGAGCTTTTATGTTTTAAAAATCGTACAAAGTTACATGTTTTTCATAATTAAATCGAGGGGATGTTAAAATATAGCAATCAAAGAAAGAAGTTGATAAATTGCATTCATTCTCTCAGTCTCTCATTTGTTTTAGCAATTGCCGACGGCTGATTCAGATCTCAACCACAGATCACCATTAGATCCTCATTCTAATGATAAACATTTGATGAACGATACATATACCTTATAGTGTCATGAATCCCCGAGCATCCTTGAGCCCAAATCTATTGATGATGTATGATTAAATAGGGTTGAATGAGATGACGTAGTGTCACACCCCGGCCGGTGGCGGACTATACGCCGGGGCTGACACGGTTGTTCATAAGCACACGATCATCTATTAAATGTGACAATATTTATTCATCAAAATTAACCGCATCCGTTACAAGTAGAAATGGATAATAAAGCATTCAAACATGACAAAAGTTGAATTTAATCTTTAATAGAGCTAGGTCCAATGTCCTAAGTGATCAAGTAGTGTCCTCAAACTGGTGCACCTGAAACATGTGAGTAAATGTCAACTACAAGTAGTTGGTGAGTAACATAGGTTTTGACACCAAACAAAAGTTAAATATAGGTTTACAATTCAATATGTTTAACGCATGTCTAAAGCATATATGTGAGAACATACAAGGTTCCAAGCGTACAATTCAAGCCTGATAATAGGAAACTAGATACGCAATCCCACTGATTGCCATTTTGAAAAAGGGAGCAAGCGGATACTTGTAACATCCCAAAAATAAAACGACAGTTATAATAACGGAATAAACGAACGAGGCATGACGAGTCGGGTCGGATGGGTCAGCGGGCTATAAATAGCCTATGCCACCCCCTTTTCTCTCATTTGCAACTTTTAGAGAGAGAAACCATAGAGAGAGAAAGTTGGCGGATCGACCCGAGACTTCAGCAAAGTGTTACTCCATAACTCGTGAGAAGAACCTCCGGATCAGAAACTCGATTCAGGTAACGATCCGACCTAAATTTGAGTTTTAGTTCGTTTTTGGGTTTTTCGGGTTTCGGGTGAAAAGGTAAGGTTTGAACGGATGAAACTGAAAGATAATCATGGATTTGAGTTCCTTAATGGAAAACGAACGTTTTGAATGCAATAGGTTCGGGATCTTGACATGATCAGACCCGAATGCGAAAGTTAGGGTTAGAGTCGAGATTGGTCTGATGTGTATTTAACTAATCAATTCAGATCGGAAGTGACGTTGTTGGACCTTCATTTAGGACAACCCATAATAGTGTATCAGGTGAGTTCTAGAGCCCTCTTTTAAATGTTTTGTTTAATGTTTTGGGCTGGTGTGCATACTTACTAATTGATGTTTTAACGAAATGATGTTTTAACGAAACGATGTTTACGAAAGGAAAGGTTATGAAGTGTTTTTGCCAAAAAGGTTTACGAATGTTTTTGAACGGTTTAAATGAGGAAATGTTTAATGAAAAGGGAAAGAGGTAAAGGTTTAAAGAAGTCATTACAAATCTAATCTGTCGAATGAATGGAATTGACGAATGAAGTCTGGGAATGTGATTCCCAGCCTTGTGGTAGATTATGGACAGCGAGCCATAGTTACCATAAGAACAACAGGGCAGTGTCTTGGTGGCCTGTCGATGGTTTTGATGTTGTACAACTGGTAAGGGAGTAACGACGGTTACTCGGGTGATGACGATCATCCTAAGTGAAAAGGGTAAAGGAAATCAATGAGGCGATACGTAACGATTGATTTCCAAAGGAAAGATGCGTGTTGGGCAATGACGGCGATACGTAATGGTTGAACCCACGCAATGAATGGTTGGGCAATGACGACGATATGTAACGGTTGACCCCATGCAGTGTATGGTTGTGGCAATGACGGCGATACGTAACGGTTGCCCACAACACCAAAGGTTCCTTCGGGGACACTGTGACGCGTAAAGTAAGATACAGAATTAGATAACGATAATGTATGACTTAAATGAATGTTAAAAGTTTTAATGAACGATCCGTTTAAACGGTGTTTATGATTATGATGTTGATGATGATATAGGTACGAAACCTTTTTAAAGATGTTAGATTATTACATGATTTTGTGAAAGGTTTTCCTAAACGAATGAATGATATGTTTTTGGCAAATGTTGATGTTAAAGTTTTTTATGAAATGCTAGAACTCACCAGCGTAGCTGACTTTTTAGTGTGCACATTCAGGTTAAGGCAGGTTATGAGGATGTACGGTGATGCTTGGCTAGCGAGAGGAGTTACCTGGCTGACTATGAAGACTGGCATCCCGTTATGTTTTAGTTATGATGTATTTATGTCGTAAACAATGTTTACGCTTCCGCATGTATGAACAATGATGACGTTATGATTAAATGAAATTTTCCGCTGCGTTATTTGATATTTATGTTTAAAAACTGTTTGTGAATGAGTAAATCCAACAAGTGGGGCCTCCTGGGTTTGGGGCCTTACAATACTCCAAGTTATAGTTGATACCCAACAAAACCCGCCAAGGTCTTGCGGTAAGTTATAGTTTCAGTTTCCCATATAAATGATCATGTTAGGTACTACCTTAGGCTTGGGCTGCAAGTTAATGAATGTACTGGCATGAAACACATGCAATGGTCACCAAGTAGTTCAAATATAAAGCATAAAGATCAAGCACAAGAACATAGATATTGAATTGTTTAAATAGATAAAGTTGATAACATGTTTCACCCCAAAAGCAAAAACAGTAAAAAGGGGTTATGTAAACTCACCTTGCAATGAGTAGCTTGGATGTCACACAAGTATATTTCACAAATGTTCTAGCTAATCACAAGGTTAACCTATGTTTGATGGAACATATATATATCAATGATTTGTACAACTGAAATAGAGAATCCTATTGTGCGAGGAGATTGATGTGAGTGTCCTCATTTTAATAATAAAATAATTATTTGAGTTGCAAATAATATTTTATGTAAATTTTTTATAAATATCTGTATTGTAATAAGTGAAAGAATTAATGACGATGTTGTTTGTTTGTAATAATTATATAAACGTATGAATAAATAATTAGGTTTCTTTTGTTTATAAATAAATACACAAATAAATAAATGACTAGTTTTCTTTTATTTGTAATTGCATAAATTAATAGATAGATAGATGAATAAATAAATGAGTAATAATTAGTTGAGTAATTAAATAATTTACTACATAAATAAATGAATGAAACCTTTCATTTGATTTATGAAAAACAAGTGTTAAAAATAATGATTTAATTAGTTGGTAATTAAACCAAAATTTAAAGTATAATAATGTTTTAATTAATTAATAATTAAACCATAATTAATTATTAATTAAAAGTATAGAATTGAGTTTTAAATGTTCTCATATAATAAAAATAAATTATATAAAAGTTTGTATAAATATTTATAAAGAAATGAGTTTATAATCATAATCATAATTAGTTGAAAGTGGTTGTTGTACACTAGAATGGTTATCATTCCAGAGTAGTACCTCCAACAGAAAAGTTTCTAGGAAAGAGTTGGTCGGATCAGAACCCCGTCTTTTCCTAGCCAGAACTTTAATGTTTGCCAGATAACTACATACTGGTTTGAAATTTACTCTATTTGCATACTTAACCAAGTTTACTTTGTGTTTGGAAAATATATGGGCTAAAGTGAAAATATAAGTTTATGTAAAGATAGAAATTGAATATTAAATAATTTAACTTGAAAATAAGGATTTTTAGTAAAAACATAATTTTTGAAATTGAAAGGAGTAAGAATGATCAACCAAGCTTTTACATAAAAGTTTGACACAATTTTAAATAAAATAGGGCTTTTGATCTTGGATAGGTCTATAATTATAACATAAACATGTTAGGGATCATAGATCTAGCTAGTTATGAGAGATTTTTAAAGGAAAAGTATGAACAAGCAAGAATATAAGAAGAACTTACTTATGAATATGGAAACGACTTTGAATCTTGAGAGAGGGATTAGAACTTGATATGGTGTGAGAAAGAGGGAAGAATGAGGGTCTATTTATAGGGTAGTATCATGGGCTTATTTACAAAATTTAATTTGTTATAGGGATTAAGATTGCAAAATATGAAAAATAGTTTTTAATTTCATAACATATTTCAACTTAAGTGCTCATAAATTTTATGTTCATGACTACATTTCATCATAATTCATATTTAATATGTTTATAGATATAATTATATATTTATTTGTTTTATTTACCTTTAGTAATTTAAAAATACTAGCAATGTTATATTTTCATAATAAATTGTTTATATCATGTGTGTATATATATAGTTTTAGAAATGACTTAGTATGTACCTATATATTTATGGAATAGGATGGTGACAATTATTTACAAAGCATATAACATAAATATTTATTACTTATGAATTTGAAGTAGGTAATTAAGGTTCTTCATAAATGCGATTCACCAAAATAATGAACTTACATTGCCGAAAAAGTTAAAATAAAAGTGGGAAACTTCCTGGAGATTACAGTCTCCTCTATTTTAGGAAATTTCGTCCCGAAATTATTTAGGAGAAGGGTCTAAGGAAGAGACATGTGTTTGGATTCTCAACTAGGTTTGCTTTTCGGTTTGAGGAGTATAGTTGATGACAAACTTTAGGTCAGGTCATCGTGTGAGGTATGGATGGTGGTAGTGGATTTTGTTTGAGTGGAAATAAGGAAAAGATTGCCCGAGAATGATTTTTTTTGGATTCAAATGATGGAATGCATCACTTGTAATGAGGATGATGGAAACTTTTAGATCTAAATTTGTTTAAGATATAGTCTAAGATGTTCGAGTGATGTCACTGGATAAGGATTTCAAAACTACTAGTCAAGGTCAAAGTAATAGGAAATCCCTACATGAATACGGACAACGTTACTTCTTACAATATGACAGGAGCACACATATATATAGGATGTACCAGCGGTATATCTACTATGCCATTATCATATTCCGTTAGTTTCGTTACTGTATTTCACCATAGGTTTTATGTCATCACATACGACAGAATTTACTATGTTTTCCATGCGCTGATTTTTATAATTACGTGTGCACCCGTAATTACTCAAATCGTCGTATGGTCCGTATAGATCGTTCTATTACGTGTGGGTACAGAGGTGGGGGAAATATCAAAAACATTTACTTTATTATTGTTTTCATACATGAGTTGCTAGTGAGTAATTGTGTGTCTAGATGGTAAAGTCAATCAGGGAGTAAAGACTGGCACAACCCCATACATGGGTGCCCTAAGTAGATGGCACATCCTCCAGGTTATCCATAAAGTTTATAACTCTCTCGTGTTTGAACAATAATACGTCAAACCCCGAGTAACTCAAAGTTTATATCTTTCTCGTGTTTGAACAAGAATACGTCAAACCCCGAGTAGCTTAAAGTTTATAGATATCAAGTTTCATGGATAAAGTTAACGATCATGCTTCATGTATATAGTGGGCAATTTATTGTAAACAAAGTAAACAGTCTAGTTTCGTGTGTAATGTAGGCACTCAAGTTTCATGTATAGCGTGAATAATATAGTACTATGCATATTGTAATTAACCAAGTATCACGTATCGTGTGAACAATCTAGTGTCGTGCATGTTGCAAGTAATCAAGTTCCGTCTATAATGTGATCAATCTAGTATCATATATATTGTAAACAACCAAGTATCTGTATCATGTGAACAAGCTAGTATCATGTATATTGCAAACGAGTAAGTTTCAAGTGTGATGTGAGCAATCTAGTATCATGCATATTGCAAACAACCAAGTTTCGTGTATAATGTGACTAATTAAGTTTCGTCTATGAAGTAAACAAATTGGTTTTCACGTATAATATGAACGTTCATATGTAAGTAATCAACTCTCATGAGTAACGTAAGCTATCAAATTTCGTAGGTGATCGAGTTTTGCAGCCAAGCATGTTGCTTGACATTCATCTATCATGTAGGTAGTTGGGTTTTAAGTTTTCCATTTTCGTTAAGGTTTATATGGGTGGTTAACGCCTACGCGAAATGATTCATCACCTTGAAATGACTAGTAAGCTCATACATTCCGGAAGGTGCAAGGTGATGGGAAGGTTTTGCAGGTATTCAGCATAATGTGTACATGAATATCTAATTTATGCTTTTTGTTTATAAATAAACGGGTAATTTGAAATTTGTACTCTTGTTTGTAAATTAATAAATGGAATAATAATTTGGGCGGATGGATAATTGGATAAATAAAAACCTTTTAATTTGATTATCATAAAGCAAATGTTTCAAAAGATAATAATGGCCTTATTATTTAATAAATAAGCCAAAATTTAAATAATAATTAGTTTAACGAAATAACAAGTCATAATAAAATAGTTAATCAAGTCATCATAAAAAGGATGAAATACTTGTTATTACTTTTATAAAATCATTTGTACAAGACTGGTATTAAGCTTCTTTGCGAGGTAAAGGGGGTTTGTAAATAGTTTATACTCTAGATAAAATCTATAAACCAAGAATTTGATAAAGGTTTTGTTTGAACAAAATAACTATATTAGTTAAATCGGGAAATAAAAAAATAATTAGTTTTCAAAGAAGATTTTAGATGTCAACCATTAAGGAGAGCCAACAATAATATCATTTATATTTGGTTACAGGTTATGGGTTTCAATTTGTAGGTCCCTTCGTGTGTGTCGGATCGTCACATGCAAGTGGTCTACTAGTCGGACCGGGTTGCGGAATACCCGTGACTAGGTGGAGAGTCTTACAAAACAAAGTAAAGCAAACACGAGAGTCACAATAAACGTTCTTTGTATTATAAACACTCGACGGTTACAGAGAGAATACAAGCTGCGTACTTAGCAAAACTGAGTTCGTCTGAACAAATGGTTCTGCGTACTTAGCTTCTGTGAACCTATCCTATTTATACAGACCTGATGCCTGCGCACTTAGCAAGTGCGCAGGGCCAATTTCTCTTGCGTACTTAACAAGTACGCAAAGGTGTTCTTGCGTACTTGCTAAGTACGCAGGAGCTTTCTCCTGCGCACATGTAAGTGCGCAAAACACTTGGCAGAAAAACAACATACATTATGTAAAAGTAAATACAACTCGATAAACTATTACATAACGACTCTTACATACAAAGACAAATTACAGACATTAGAAATACAAACTAAGACTCTATCCAGAGTGTTGTCACAGGAAAGTGCATCAACAAACTCCCCCTTGACAACAGCTCGGGATCTTCATCGTCTTCAGTCTTCATTCTTCAGTCTTCACAGCACTTGTTCCTTAGCTTCCATCTTCTTTTTGTAATCAAGACAGAACTTGATCAACTTGTCGTATTTGGCAGAGAGAAGCTTCGTCCATTCGTCAGTGTGGATGCAGTACTTGTCGGCTAGTACCTCCAGATCGTTCACAGAAAAGTTGATGAAGCAGACTTCATCAAATATCCTGATCACTTCCTTTGGCACAATATTTCCACTTGCTGACTTACCTTTACTCATTACCACAGCCTCGCCTGTTTTTGGATCAACGTACCAGTACCACATGTCACCAAGAATATCCTGAGGTAACTTGCTCAGGGGAATCTTAGTTTCACATCGCACTGGCTTGTATACCAATCTCTTTATGGGCTTCTTAGTCACAGGATGCACAACGTGCTTATCCTTGACTCTTCTAGGCACCTGAGGCTTGAGGTATTCAAATTTCCCTGATCTTGCTTCCCGCTGTAGTATTACCCACAAACCCATTGCTACTGCATGATTCGAGTGACTTAGCAGATCGCGGTTTGCGAGGTTAACTAGGTCGTACTTGGGCAAAGAGTTGAACGCCTCACTGGTGGGTTTCAAGTATTGAACACCCCCCCCAGATCTTTTGATGGCGAACAGCTGCTTGTCCTCCTCAAACCTAACAGCTAAGATCATACCTGTCGCTCCGTGCTTGTCTGTGATAGACGTCTTTTGCCACACGGGAGCTGGACCCTTTGTAGATGCAGAAGGCATCTCACTCTCTTTTGGTGCCTCGGGGTCCACAGGTGTAGGGTCGACTGGGGAGGCTTCAGTTGTAGCTTCAACATTACCTGCCATGTCAACTGAGCCTGTGTCGAGCAGAGATTCGAGCGATGGTACTTCAAAGATCTCACCATCCTCTAACTCGTACTCTCCTTCCCCGTCTCCCTTGGGAAACTCTATCACCACATCATCGTCATCCTCGTTCCACTCATCACCAGAGTCGATCTCTCCTTCTTCCAGATTAAGGAGAGCATCGATCTGTGCCTCTTTGGAATAGTCAGGCTCTAAATAGAGGATCTCATCATCAGATAAGTCCTTGAGCACGTCAGCCGCTGACTTCCCTTTATCTCCGCCACCACCACCTGAGGTATCACCACCCTCTTGCTGAGTAGACTCCCCCTCAGCCAATGGAACAGAAGAGATGGGCACAATCGCCAAAGCTAGGTGCTCACCTCCACTAGGACCGACTTCAGGATCCTTGTCTTTATCATCATCCTTAGTCAGATCGACTGGATGACAAGACTCGGCACTGGCGGATTTCTTTTCTTTGTCTTTCTCTTTCTCTGTCTCCTTCTCTGTCTCCTTCTCCCCCTGAGCACCTAGCTTCGCGGTCAGTTCACCAACTAATTTGACCATGCTGCGTGATCCTTCCTTTGTAGATCCAGCCTTAGCTCCAGGGAAGTTCTGTGGGCTAGAATCATGTCATTAGTCTTCATCAACAGTTCATTTTGTGCCATGACATTCTTCAACCGTTCATCAGTCCCCGTTCTCTGGCTACGCAGAATCCTAACTTCATCTGCCAGAGAGTTTATCTGTGCTTGTTGAGCATCAGAATCCTCTTTTGACTTTTGAATAGTCTTCAATAAGCCAGCAACTTGGGTTTCTAGGACATCGATCCTAGCTTCATTTGGATCCGGATGCCTAGACGATGAGGTGTCGGCGTTGTGGATGGGGGAAGAGAAGATTGTGTCAAAGTCGAACCCCTGTGAGAAATCACTGTAGTTAAAGGGTTGACCTGACGGCTCTTTGGTGGGTGTTGGGATGGGGGATGTAATGATGGGAGTTATGGTTGGGGTGATGGTGACTGACTCCGTGAGAAGTGGAGCAGTCACCGTCACCTGGACGGTTGGAGTAGGGAGGGTCACCGTCACAGGAATCACCTCTGTGACTGCCGTGACTGCCACATTTGCTTGTACCAGTGGCCTTCTCCTCCTTCTAAACAGTTGCCGTGCTAGCGTGGTAGATTCTGACTCTGGACGGGCAGCTTCAACTTGTACTGGCTGCACAGTCGAAATCTCTTCAACCCTGGGGATAGCAACCTCTTGCCTATCGCCCCTTTTCTTGTTGGCTTTCTCTCGCCTTCGTCTTTATAGAGCAGCGTCAGAGTCGGAATCCGGCTCGTATTCGCTGCTCGAGCTTTGTCGTTTTCTTTTTGAAGACGACTCAGGCAGGGTTACCTGTGCCGACCTTCTCGGATGTGCCTATGATGGTGCGTCATCGGAATCAGAAGAATCTGATTTTGTTGCCTCCGAATCGGATTCCTCAGCACCACCAACATCACCTTCATCATTACCTTCATCATCACCTTCATCATCATCATGCTCTTCCTCTTGCTCTTCACCAGAGTCATCACTCATCTCTGGTGCTGAGTTGGGACTATACCAGTTCCAATCTTCAGGAGCGACGTATGCTTCATTCAGTAGGTGGCCAAAGAGGTCAGTGTGCGCAGGCATAGGTTCTACACTGCCCGGCTTTAGAAACTGAGCAAAGACTCTCTTGTCCACCCTTTTTACCTGCAGTCTCTCCCCGATAGCGCGTAGGTTTGGCAGTGCATCATCGATCAGTAGCTGCACAAACCTTGGGTACAAAAGGAACCTGAACCTCTCTGCTGTATTTATCTGGTCATTTAGTGCTTTGAAGATATAGCGAGAGAAGTTATAGCCCCGATTGAGAGACAGGCCCACCATGGCCGCTGCTAGGTCATGACCCATGGCATCTTTCCCTGCTTTCCTGGATGAGATGCACACGATCATGATGTGGGCAAAGTAACGCCATTGATCCAATACCCACATCTTCTTGTAGGAAGCATAGTCCCTAGCCCCAACATATCTCATTCTGTGCCTCCAACACCCATCCACGTAGTAATCTGGATAGGATGTCGGGTCGGTGGCAAGGTCTCCGAACTGCAATACTCTCCTTATTCTATCCTCGGAGATAGCAATAGCCCGACCGTCAACGGTAGCCCTTATGACATTTGGGGATACCGTGCAATCATGCTCTGTAGTCTCCCAGAATTGCTCCAGGTAAGGTCTTGAGACTGTTGGGTTTGCTGAGATTGCAAAACTTATCCTTGATCTGTTTAGAAAATCCACAATCTCCCTGTATTGCAAGGCTGCGCCTTTCCATTCCGGTTCGGTGTTAGCCAATAGGTTGAATTCTTCAGTGAATGCACGAGCCATAGCCTGCAAACACACACAGAAAACATATTCAGAACAACTTATAACACCGGAAGTAGACACACATGACATAGTATAGTAGTTACACTTTGAAAAAATTTTCAGACTTAGGAAAATTTTCTAAGTGTTGCAAGTGCGCAGGTTTTTCCTCTTGCGTACTTAACAAGTACGCAAGAAGTATTTCTTGCGTACTTGCTAAGTGCGCAAGAACAACCCTTAGCAAAAAATTCCGAAACTTGTAATTCGTTCAAAATGTGGGTTGATTAGGTCGCTACTAGGTCGGAATCAAGGATTCTAACCTATGGTACCATTATCAACACTACACTCGTTCAATTTTTGACCTAGACCAGTCGCCGACCCACTGTCGGCTCAACTTCAAGCGACGGATCAATCGAGGACCAGGAGTTGATTAGGGAGTCGATTAAAGCTTCCTATTAGCTTGTTACAGATAATAAGTTACCCAAACAACCCCATATTACCCCAAATTTTGTCGGCATTAACCTAAAAAGATTCTAGGTCAGAATTATGGTCCAAAGTGACGATTAAACGGATGAATCGGTCTATAATCTCACCACTGAGATGAAATACGATGATGAAAGTATGGACGGGACGAATAGATGATTGGACACAAACGATTTTGAGAGTAAAATTGCAGGGGGAAGCTATGGGTTTGAAAGCGTAGAGCTAAAAAAAGTTCTAAGTATCTGATTTATACCCCCCACTTAATGTTCGTGCGTACTTGTTAAGTGCGCACGAGTTAACTCTTGCGTACTTAACAAGTGCGCAAGGCTTAACTCTTGCGTACTTGTTAAGTGCGCAAGTGTTACTTCGTGCGTACTTGACAAGTGCGCACAACCCTTAAGTGCGCAATTTACAACTCAGAATTTATGAAGATTTCCAAGTCAAATAACGAACAAGACAAAAATATTCAACCAAGAGGATTCAAATACAACTCATGAAGATTAAACATAAAATATTTTTGGCCTTTTTCTGTTTTAAACTTGAACTATGCATAAACTTAAAGACTTAAAAACTTTTTGTTCTTTTCAAGATAGATATATACAATCATTTACACAAGCTATTTTTGATCAAAGGTACGAGCAGAGAATCATATCAGGCTAACTTATAGCAAAAACGATACAATATAAACATCAAAGAATATGGGATCATGTCATGTATTACTCTTTATTCATACGTAATAAGCACATAAACAAGTAATTCAAGTTGACAATATTATAAGATTTGAAACTATAAGCATCTTTGTATCATGTTCTTGCGTATTAAGGTATTAATTATAAGATATACAACGTGTACCCCACTGATATGCTATGATATTTTGCACTATCTTCAAGGCATCTAAGATTTTTCCAATGATTTTCTTAATTTTCAGAATGAAGTTACATCAATTAGCACAGAAAAATCAAGCAGAATCCATACGGATTATCAGGAATAATAAGATTCAGAATCGAGTGATTCTTTTGTTTTGGTTTCATGTGATTTTCTTCTTTGAATATCGGTATGATGATTCGGGATAATGAACATGGTGTTTGATTATAAGGTAAGGGGATCCAACTTTTATCTGGATTTGATTTCAATGAACCAGGAATGATTCAAGGGTGAATACATGCTCAACGGTTAATATAGAGATGTGTCTTGATTCAATCTCTCCTTGCATACTTGTGAGTATGGGCAGTGAGATGAACCGCATTAATGTGCTAACAACATAACCCGAAACTGATCTCAAAAGAAAATTATTGTCAAAATCTAACATCCTTTATCTGATAGTGATCTTTTCGAATCTTTTACTCACACACGCTTGCAAACATGGGTTCAAATCACAGTTGTAATTTAGATTTAGTTTCCACACTACTAGTGATTCAAAGACGCATATAGCCTACTGACAATTCAAATTACTTGTAAATAAACATATTAAAAACATAATAATTTTAAACAGATAAGTAAGCATGACGCAATCATTTCTCATATGAGCAGTCTATGAAGTTTAGATCATTTCTGATATACTATCATTTCCTCTTTTCTCAAGTTAACTTTGAAATTTTCTCCATTTTCTATTTTGTTTTTTATTTTTGTAAAATATTTTAAAACTAAAAGAACTATACAGAAAATTTAAAGGAATTAAAAAATTTAACTTCCATGAATTGAAATGATTTAAGAAAACTTAGTTTTCACTCAGGATTGAACATTCCTATCAAGTTGACAAGATGCTCAAAACGGGATCGATCAAATGCCTTTGTGAAAAGGTCAGCAAGATTGTCATCCGTGTGAACTTTTACAAGTTCAATTAAATGCTTTTCAGCACAATCACGGATGAAATGATGGCGAATCTCTATATGTTTAGTTTTGGAATGTTTCACTGGGTTATTTGTGATGGACATGGTGGCATTGTTGTCAACGAATAGATGAGTTCCAGTGAAGTTCAAGCCGTAGTCTCGCAATTGCTGCTGAATCCACAATATCTGAGAACAACCGCTAGCTGCAGCAATGTACTCTGCTTCACAAGTTGAGACAGAAACCGTTGACTGCTTCTTACACTGCCAGGAGACTAGTCTGTCTCCTAAGAATTGACATCCACCAGAAGTTGACTTTCTGTCAAGGTTACAACCGCCATAATCTGAATCAGTGTAGGCTTTGAAGTCGAATGACTGCTGCTTGGAGTACCAAAGACCTAATCGGGGTTTCCCTTTCAGGTATCTGAAAATTCTCTTCACGGCTATCATATGTGACTCCTTCGATTGAGACTGAAACCTTGAGCACAAACATACAGCAAACATTATATCGGGTCTTGAAGCTGTGAGATACATAAGTGATCCGATCATCCCACGGTACAACCTGCTGTCCACATCCTTTCCATCTCTGTCGGGATGCAAACCATGATTGACTGGGATTGGTGTGCCATAAGTAGTGCTATCACTCATCTTGTATTTTGACAAGATGTCCTGCACGTACTTAGTTTGATGTAGATAAATACCATTCTCTCTTTGACTGACTTGCAGACCTAGAAAGAATGACAGTTCACCCATATTGCTCATTTCAAACTTGGACTTCATCACCTTCTCGAATTCCCTACACATCCCTTCATTGGTCGACCCAAAGATAATGTCGTCGACATATACTTGCACAAGAAGAATGTCACCTCCTGCTTTCCGTATGAAGAGAGTCGAGTCAATCTGTCCACGGTCGAAACCATTAGACAGTAAATGCTTAGATAATGTCTCATACCATGCCCGCGGTGCTTGATGAAGACCATAAAGTGCTTTGTCGAGCTTGTACACTTTATTGATATTATGCGGATCTTCAAAACCGGGAGGTTGAGTGACATAGACTTCTTCATGCACCTTACCATAAAGGAAAGCACTCTTTACATCAAGTTGATAGACCTTGAAGCCGACATATGTGGCATAAGCCAAGAACAGTCGAATGGCCTCAATTCTAGCAACTGGGGCATATACTTCATTGTAATCCAAGCCCTCTTGTTGATAAAAACCCTGAACAACCAATCTTGCTTTGTTCTTCACAACTACATGACGATCATCCGTCTTGCATTTGAACACCCATCTGGTACCAATTGGCTGAAAGCCTTTTGGCAAGTCAACTAAATCCCACACGTGCAACTTTTGGAATTGTGACAGTTCATCTTGCATCGCCTCAATCCAGCAGTTGTCAGTGAGAGCCTCCTTCACATTCTTCGGCTCTAACTGGGACACAAATGCAGCATGCAGACATGTTTCCATGACACCAGTGTCAAATATCTCTGTGTAAAGACTGGTGTTCTCAGTGATGGTTCTATGACGAGTCTGAACACCGGCATAAGGATCACCAATAATGTTGTCGATTGGATGATTCCTATGCACCCTCGTTTTTGGTACAATCGGTTCTTGAATTTCTGGATCTAGATTCGTGCTTAACTCCCCCATTTCCTGTGTTCCAGAGGAAGAAGATTCAATGTTTATTGGATCAGCTGGAGCTTCATTTCCTACAGTTGTGTTAGGATTGGGTGGAGCGTCATCTCCAATAACATGAACACCTTCACTGTTATCACTGTCATGAGTTCCAGATGCAGATACAGCATTGGAATCAGGAGTTATAATTGGTACAGTAGCACGAGTAGAAAAACTGGAGTCATTGTCGCCACGCAATAAATCATAGACATTTGCGGCGTCTTCATCAGATAAGTCAGGAAGATTGAAGGACTTGAATAGCGCATCATAATCAAAACCCCAAGCTGGACCTTTTGGTTCTGGTGGAGTGCTGTGTTTACTACAGTCCACTTCAAACCATTCCTCGACAGTACGAGTTCCTATGTTGTACACTCTCTTGCAGGGCGAATTGGCAACATATCCTAAGAAGATGCCTTCCACCGCTTTCGCATGAAATTTAGACTGACGGTCTTTATACTGTAGCAACAAGGAACAAGGACTCCCAAAATGAACTAGGTAATCAAGATTGGGAAGTCGATTGTTGATCAACTCATAACATGTCTTGTTGTGCCTTTTCACAACCAGAACCCTGTTTAAGACGTGACAAGCTGTATTAACTGCTTCTGCCCAGAAAGTGAAAGGAAGCTTTGCATCCGACAGCATAGTCCTTGCAGTCTCAATCAGTGTTCTGTTCTTCCTTTCAGCAACTCCATTCTGCTGAGGCGTGTACGGCGCGCTGAATTCGTGACGGATCCCTTTCTTGAGACAGAAAAGCTCCATCAAGTTATTCTTGAACTCAGTTCCGTTGTCACTCCTAATTCTTCTAACTTTCAGCTTGCAAAGAGATTCCAAGCTCAGGATCAAGTATTGAAGAATATCAGCAGTCTCGTCTTTAGTACCTAAAAAATGCACCCAAGAAAAATGTGAGTAATCATCAGTTACAACCAGACAGAATGACTTACCTCCAATACTCCTGATACTTATGGGGCCAAACAGATCCATGTGTAATAGCTCCAAAGGGATATCAATAGAGTTTTGGAGCTTGGGCTTGTGAGACTTCCGTTGCTGTTTGCCCTTTTTACAAGGCATACAGTCATCTGCAACGGTAAACCTCTGCTTAGGAACCCCGGTTACCAAACCGTTTCGGACAAGATGATTCATTTTACGATAAGAAATATGTCCGAGTTTCCTGTGCCACAAGATGGAGTCAAGTTCTGTCGCTTTTGTAAGCAAACAAGTAGCAACTGATGAGGTGGTTTTTGCCACACTCATATCAATCTGATAAGTGTCTTTTGATCTTGGTGCTCTCATCAGAATCCAGTCTTCGGGAACCTTAAAACCGGGTTTGAGAATCAGACATTCTGACTTGTCAGACATCACCGAGTACTCCTTGTCACACATTTGGGAGACACTCAACAGGTTATGCTTCAGCTGCTCGCAGAAGTTGACATTGTCAAAGCTGACACAACCGTTCGAAACCATGCCTTGACACGTGATACTGCCGCCTTTTTCTCCGGCAAAGGCCACATAGCCACCTCTTAATGGTTTAACGTCTTGAAGCAAAGCCATGTTTCCTGTCATGTGCCGGGAGCATCCACTATCTACATACCAACGGTTAGAGATAGTACCCTTCGGACGTCCCTGCACGAGTAACAAAAGAATTAGTTAGATTTGGAGACCCAAGCCATTGTGGTCTTGGGTCGTCCATCCTTCTCAAAATAAACTACTTCTTTCAACTCACAGTCATGATGACTGTTCAAAATTGGTGAATCTTTGGATGAATTTGGAACAGGAGATTGAGAACCTTTAACTTTCTTGTTCCAGGATCTCTTTTGATTCTTAACCAGAACAGTAGACTTTGGCTCAACCACAGCCGGTGAACTTGTGGAAGCTTCACCTGATTGAGTCTTAGTCAGCTGTTCCAGCATTCTCAACCTCTTATTCCTTCTTCTTCTTTATGGCTTAGAGAGTCTAGCCACAGATTTCTCACCAGTGCGTGTACTACCAAATGTAGACACACGAGGTACAGCAGGTTGCTTTACCTTTCTTGCAACAGATGGTTTAGCCTCAGATTTAATCTTAGGTTTTCCCATAGGTTGTACTGGTGGTTTCACCACATTCTACTTTGGACTTCTGGGAGGTTTCACTATTGGTGACTTAGGGATAACGGCTAGCTGTGAGACAACATGCCGTTTCCCTTGGTTCTTTGATGGACAGTTCACAAAAATGTGACCAACCATGCCACAGTGAAAACAGTTCCTCTTGTCTACATAAGTTCTCTTGTAAGGCTCATTAGATCTGGCCTTAGATAACTCTCCATTATGAGCAGGAGGAGTTGGTTTATGAACAAAAGTCTGACCTTTTTCAATTTGGTTTTTGGGGGTATAATACTTTTGTAAATTCTCTTTGTAACCAAGCCCATAATGAGCTGAAAAAGCCTCTTTCTTAACTTGGTTAATATTTTTATAACCCCCGTAAAGCATTACCTTAAGTTTATCATTTGTTTCAATGATATCAGGTTCAGTTAAAATGCAGTTATCACCATTAGTGATAATGTTTTTGTGGACTTTCTGTTCAGTCAACAACTCCTCAGAGACTACTCCTTCAGGGCAAGTGTTAACCGAACCATCTTCAGAAGCAGTAACATACTCCTCACTAGATGTGGAGTTAGCCTTACTTGAGGATTCATCCTTTTTAGGGGAATCATCCTTATCAGAGGACTCATCTAGACAGGTGAGATCAATGTCTAACAAGCTATTGACAAACTTCCCACTTATAGGTGGAGGAATGGCATTGGTACCAAGACCTAGGCCCTTCAATTTCCTCACTACTGATTCGTAGTGCTCCACCACAAAGCGAGAGTTTTTCAACTTCTCATTTGTACATTTTAACTGCAGGATCTCATTTTGCAGTTTGTTGATTTCATTGTTCCGTTTTTCTAACCCCCTATACGCAATATCCAAGTGAACTTGTTGCTCACTTATTTGTAAAGAATATTCACATTTTTCTTTTTTCAACGTTTCAACAGACTCTTTAAAACGTTTTTCATTTTCTTTGTAATTATGAGCTGCCATAGATAGGGGCTCAATTTTGTCTTGGAGCTTAGAAATTTCATGCTTTAGCCCTAGACATTTAGAACAAGAAATAACAGAGAAAGGGTTAGAATCTACCTCAGATGATGAACTATGTGCTTCTCCAATGGCCATGAGAGCAACGGCAGTGGTAGACTCCTTTTCAACAGCTACAGAAGCTTCCATCTCCTCAGCTTCTTTTCTCTCAGCCTCCATCAGCTCCATGATCTCAGCCATGAGACCAACCTGTGTTTGAGCAACGATGGCGTCCTCTAGATGAACACCCCAATCAAAGTTTTCATCATGCTGAGCTACCAGTGCATTTGACGAACCACCTTGGTGTTGATTGTGGTGGCTAGTGTTGTTGTGGCCGTGACTGTTTCCCTGGCTAGGTCTGGTGAAACTAGAGGCCGGTGCTCGGTCTTTTTGACACTCACGAGCAAAGTGTCCATAGTTCAGACACTTGTAGCATTTGGCCTTGGATTTATCAAATCCAACCTTGGCATTAGAATGTCCTCCAATGAACTTTCTTCCTGTTCTGTTCAGGAAACGCTTGGCCCTCCTCAAAAGCATGGCCATATTCCATTGAATATCCATGTCCTCAATATCATCAGGATCCACTTGGTTAAAGTCTTCTTCAATAGTTTCGGGATCCGTTAGCTTGCCGCCTATGAAATTCTCATACGCAAGCATACACGATGAAAACAAAGCTACATGATCTTCAGCTATTTTGACTATTGCAGAATGGTTAGCTGAAGACGTAGCTGGAGGATTTCTTGAGGTGTGTTGATGATTAGTTCCCAACCCTGATCCGGATGCATAACAAGCATGACCACCACACCCATTTGAGTGGTCTTCTTCATTGGAGTGTCCAGTAAAGAGGGCAATTCCAGAGCCCGATGATTTTGAAGTGGAAGTCGTCCCATGATACATGGAAGGGTCCTGTATCTGAGGTCTTCCCGAGCTCTCCTTCTTCATAAGATTCATGTTATGAGCTTGAATCTTACCAATAGCCTCATCTACTGTTAACTCATAGAATTTTGGATTTTCCCTCATCAGGGTTGTATACATCTCAAACTTTGGTGGCAAAGCATCAAGAAATTTTTCCACCAGTTCTTCATCGGGATATTTCAATTCAAAAGCTTTCATCTCCGTTTGTAAATGGTAGAATCTAGAGATGAGATCATCTAACGATTCATTTTCCATGAAATTGAAGCATTCATACTGCTTCTGGAGAAGATCCCGCTTACTCTTCTTAATGTCACTGTTCCCCTCAAATCTTTTCTAAAGTGCTTTCCAAAGATCCTTGGAGGTGTCATAGCCTCGGAAACTGTGAAACAATTCCCGAGTTAATGACATAGTGATTGAGCCAAGAGCCTTCTTTTCCCGATCATAAGCTTTCTTTTGTTCTTCATCAAGCTTAGAGATGGGCTTTGGCACCTCTTCATCAAGATAGATGTGTGTGGGATGCTTATATCCCTCAATGATTGGTATCCATAATGATGAGTCGGTGTATGAAATGTAGTGCTCAAAACGCGCCTTCCAATTCGAATAATCGTTTACATTTAATAGTTTAGGCGGTTTCTGAGGTGTACCGATCTCATTATCATAACTTAAAATGTTTCCAAGATTCTGAAGGTTCGACATAGTTAATTACTTGGTCAAAAAATCAGAAAAATCAGACACTGTTGCGCACATGGTTTTGGCCTTGCGCACTTGAGAAATGGTCTTGCGTAGTTCAGATTTGCTCTTGCGTACTTGTAAGTACGCAGGAGGAAATATTAAGTACGCAGGATATAACTTAAGTTCGTACAAGTTCAGTCTTGCGCACTTGTAAGTACGCAGGAGATAACTCTTGCGTAGTTAGTAAGTACGAAGAAAACTGTACTTTTTACCAAAAATGGTAAGTACACAGGAGACCTTTTCAGCAACTCTCACCAAACTTTTCCGGTCACATGAAAATCGCCGGAGATAGTGAAAAATAGGTTGATGATCAATGCAATCGAGCCAAAGGATCAGAAACAAGTTTCTAACAAACCTTTGATGCTCAAAACACACAAATACACAACAAAAATCGATTTTTGAGAGATTTTTGCTTTTAAAAAAGTGCTCAAGAGCTACCCTTTTTTTTCACAAAAATCAACAAAAATACCTCTTTTTGCTTGTAAAACTCAGTAAAACGTCTCCAAACTCACTTACAACACTCGAATTCAAGAGCAATGCTCTGATACCACTTGTAGGTCCCTTCGTGTGTGTCGGATCGTCACATGCAAGTGGTCTACTAGTCGGACCGGGTTGCGGAATACCCGTGACTAGGTGGAGAGTCTTACAAAACAAAGTAAACCAAACACGAGACTCACAATAAACGTTCTTTGTATTATAAACACTCGACGGTTACAGAGAGAATACAAGTTGCGTACTTAGCAAAACTGAGTTCGTCTGAACAACTGGTTCTGCGTACTTAGCTTCTGTGAACCTATCCTATTTATACAGACCTGATGCCTGCGCACTTAGCAAGTGTGCAGGACCAATTGCTCTTGCGTACTTGCTAAGTACACAGGAGCTTTCTCCTGCGCACATGTAAGTGCGCAAAACACTTGGCAGAAAAACAACATACATTATGTAAAAGTAAATACAACTCGATAAACTATTACATAACGACTCTTACATACAAAGACAAATTACAGAAATTAGAAATACAAACTAAGACTCTATCCAGAGTGTTGTCACAGGAAAGTGCATCAACACAATTTAAATTTTAAGAAAACGTAAAATAGAATATCCGGCTAACATCTCAGATAGTTTCCCCACCAGGAAGTAGATGTGCACCAAGACGAACATCGTTGTGGTTATTCGTCTTGCAAACCGAGCTTCAGTCCTAGTTATCTTCGTATGTGCATCAAGTATCTCCTGGTCTCCATTCCTTGCCCCAGAAACTCTGCGGTCCCTACATATAGGTGAGCGGTATTAGCTGGAATTCCTAAGGCACTGGTAGGTTTCTTGGCTTGTCCTGCTCCTAGGTCTGGATGGTAAAGGTTAGGTCTCGGAGGTGGGGCTTCAACTGCTCGGAGTCTCAAACTTGTTCTTAAGCCAATCTGCTCTATGGTCGAACATGGATCTGGCAGATAGTCGTGTTGGTGACTAGTTGTATGGTGACTTGGACCCAAAGCCTTCCTCTTGTGTTGACTCTTGCTTCAGGGTGATTCTCGGGGAATGAGGAGGGTAAGAGACCATGTCTAGCACGAAAAGGTCGTAAGACTAATCATAACACCGATTTCTTATAATAATATATCGGGAGTAACACATGACCTATAAGTAGTGTACCCACGAAAAGGATTCCCAGGAAAGAGAGGTGGGTCACGAGGGATACACTGAAGTACTCAGTCTTTCCTTCATCAGAATCTTCCACGGGCTTACACTCACTCTTCCAGCCATCATGTACCATTAACATTATTATTTGAACTCATGGTTATGGTGAGAATCGTTAGGGATTGTGTCTTGTGGCCCTAGGTGTGCTTCACCTATTCAAGTAGCTTCCATTTCTTGAGGGGTAACGTCTAAGGGTTTAAATCTCTTGAAAATGATAATAAGGGTGATAAAATTTCCAAGGTATGAGGATGAAGAGGTATAGTTGACTTAAATATGATTAAGTGTAAGAACCAAATAGGAGGTTTAGACTTGTGTACTAAATTATAATAATTAAGCGAATGATGTTTAGATTGCATTCATCTAGCACGTAACCAAATGAATGCTGTGACAAATCAAAGTGGTTCAAGTTCGTATACTTTCAAGAAGACATGCTTTGGCCTATAGGTGAACACTCACTTCGGGAATTACCAGAAAAGCATACGGATCCTTCGGTTGATTTGGATTTATATGAAATGCTTTCCTAGACAGAAAACCCAAGGTACAGGCATTCACCCTTCCGGATTACACATGTTCTCTATTAATTTTCCGAACCCAAAACTTTGACGGGGTTTTAAAATTTTAATAGGCATTGGGCCTAAGAGTTTGAATCTTTCCATAGGTGATTAGTGATGATGTGTAAAGATGAAAGTGTATAAGTGTGTGGCAAAACTTAGGATAGCATTTAGTGATATCAAATAGGTATTGTGCATACAATTCAAATAATGTAGCAAAGAAGGTATCACAGGGGTAGTAGTTTTTGTAGACATGTAGGTTATCAAGTAACATAGCACATAAGATAATTCGTATTATATCATGCAACTATATAATATGTAGGAATATTATACCAAGGTATCCTAAGGTTATAGGCTATAGACTAAGAATATGTTTCAAGTAATTCATGTAGTTTCAAATAGTTTCATGTAGTCCTTGGAATGTTGTAGTTCATATAATTGTATCATGTAAACGGAAGTAGATATATGTAAGTAAGTATGTGTATAAATGAGTATAGAATGGAGTTCCTAATAAAAGACACGAGTTAAACTCATGTTTGGGGACTCCTAGGTTATAGTCGTGTGGCTCTAATAACATAATTCCCTATAACCATGGCTCTGATACCAATCTGTCACACCCCGGCCGGCGGCGGATTATACGCCGGGGCTGACATGGTTGTTCATAAGCACACGATCATCTATTAAATGTGACAATATTTATTCATCAAAATTAAACGCATCCGTTACAAGTAGAAATGGATAATAAAGCATTCAAACATGACATAAGTTGAATTTAATCTTTAATAGAGCTAGGTCCAATGTCCTAAGTTGTCACAACCCCGGGCTACCCCTGCCCGGGCGTCGCGAGATAATGCTGGTATCTGAATGAGGTCCCATAAATTTGGACAGCGGAAGTCTTTGTTTTTACTTGATGCCTTTTTGTAATGAAATGTAATGTAAATAACCTCAAGGGTTAATTCTGTACTTTTTGTCAAAACTTGGGATCCACGTCCCTTTTCATTTCATGATAATAGATCTTCAAAAGTCTATTATATAATGTACAGTGATTGAAATAATTTACATAATACAAGCCATTCAAAATGTCTAGGATCTACGTCCGTTCCAACATTTGGTCTTGTATTAGTCTGCCACAGGAATTTTGATATGCCTAAAGATCTTGTCTTTACTGCATCACCCTGAATTTAATGATTTCTTTCATTACCTGTGAAAAACGTTTTGAAAATGAACATCAGCATAAAGCTGGTGAATCACATTTAACTGACACGAAAATGATTTCTAACATAAACCAAATTAAAGCCTTTAAGCACGTTTTTGTATGGTAAATCTACACATTCAGCAGTCTATTTCACCTGAAGTATATACCACCTACATACATTGGGTTAACTGCCATGGGGTCAACTGGCTGAGCGCTATGTCTCAGACTGATAGCCTATTCCCAGGGTGATGATGCTAAGAACCTTGTTCTTAGTCTTACATGATACTCAGGAACTCGTCCCTCGTATAATCTGCTAAGGAAACCCATCCTTAGTCTTATGATTTCCCATTACATGATCTGTACCCAGCCACGGACCGGACTTTCACCCGTCACATGTATACCATTTGATCAAATCTACGTATGCTTATGGCCTGAATGCTATCACGTAGATTACCCTTATGATTAAAGCATTTAATTTGTTTCATGCCGTTTTCGTAAATAAAATGGTTTTATCGTTTGAAAAGCGTTAAACGTGTTCACCTTGATTTTGATGGCTGGTAGGGTTGTAGGCTTCGGAATTTGAGCAGAACCTCGACACGTTTCTTCCTAGGGAAGACACGATTAACGAGAATATATATGAGAGAATATATATATAATTGCGGCTATATATATATGAATAGTTTTAATGATACCTACTTCGCGGGATTTGGACGAAACTTCGGCTGGTGCAGGATTTCGTTTGGACTCTTGGATAGCACTTCGGGATGTCGTGGAGCTTGAAAGAACGGGGTTTGTGTGAAACGAACGTTTGGAAACTGTACAGAATTCAATCCCCTTTGAAGGCCTTTTATAGGCTGGAATTCCGGTCCCTCGCGTACCGCGAGGCCGGCCAAGGAAATCCCTCGCGTACCGCGAGGGGATGACAAGTCGCGAATCGAGGTGAGTCAGCATGACACGTGGCAGCAGGTGGCAAGTGTACATGACACGTGTTTTCTGGCCCTGACGCGTGTACTATTCCCTCGCGTACCGCGAGACTTCATCGAAGATCTTCTCGCGTACCGCGAGAAGGTGATTTTCTGGCGCATAAGCAGTCCCCTCGCGTACCGCGAGGTTTTGTCAAAATCTCCCTCGCGTACCGCGAGGGAGTGAAATTTTGAATTTTTCTTTTCTTTTTATTTTTGGGTGTTACATCCTCCCCTCCTTTAGAATAATCTCGTCCTCGAGATTCATTGAAAGAGATGTGGATACTTTTTGCGCATTTCTGACTCAAGTTCCCAGGTATATTCTGGGCCACGTCTGGAATCCCATCTTATTTTGACCAACACCAATTGTTTCCGTTTAAGCTTTTTGATTTGTCGGTCTTCAATTTGTAACGGTCGTTCAATGAATTTGAGCTTTTCATTTACTTCCACATCTTGTAAAGGCATAAGCAAGGATTCATCAGCTAAACACTTACGTAGGTTTGATACATGGAATATATCGTGTACCCCACCCATCTCTACTGGTAGTTCAAGCTGATAGGCAACAGATCCGATTCGTTTAATGATTTTGAAAGGTCCAACAAAACGTGGACTTAACTTTCCTTTCTTTCCGAAACGAATAACACCTTTCCAAGGTGAAACTTTTAATAACACCTTGTCACCGAATTGGAATTCTAACGGCTTTCTTCGTTTATCTGCATAACTTTTCTGTCGATCTTGAGCCGCTTTTAAACGTTCACGTATTTGTAATACTTTATCAGTGGTTTCTTGGACTATCTCTGGTCCTGATAACTGATTTTCTCCGATATCTGACCAACATACAGGCGTTCGACATTTCCGTCCGTACAATGCTTCAAATGGTGCGGCCTGAATACTTGTGTGATAACTATTGTTGTATGAGAATTCCATTAGAGGTAAATGATCATCCCAATTACCTCCAAAGTCTATCACACAGGCTCGGAGCATATCTTCTAGGGTTTGTATGGTTCTTTCGCTCTGCCCATCAGTTTGTGGATGATAAGCAGTGCTAAGATTCAATCGAGTTCCTAGAGCTGTTTGAAAACTTTGCCAGAATCGAGATGTGAAGCGACTATCTCTATCTGACACTATGGATAGAGGCACACCATGTAACGTTACAATTTTATTAACGTAAATTTGCGCCATTTTGTCCATACTCATGGTGTCCTTGATAGATAGAAAGTGAGCTGATTTGGTTAAACGGTCAATGATAACCCAGATTGCATTATTTCCACGAGTGGTTCGAGGAAGTTTTGTAATAAAGTCCATAGTTATCAGTTCCCATTTCCAAACTGGTAATTCTAACTGTTGCAATAATCCAGCTGGCTTTTGGTGTTCGGCTTTGACTTTGGAACAAGTCAAACATTTTGCTATGTAGATAGCAATGTTCTTTTTCATACCAATCCACCAGTAACTTTCTTTGAGGTTCTTGTACATTTTATCACTTCCTGGGTGCATGGTGTATTTGGACTTGTGTGCTTCTTCGAGGATTCGCTCTCGAAGATCACCTGTAACTGGTACCCAAATACGTTTATTCATGCGAAGGATATTATCTTCTCCTTTGATCAGTAAATCAAGCATTCCTTTCATTCCTTCTTTTTCAAAGTTACCTTCCTTCAAAGCTAACTCTTGTGCCTCTTTTAACTGACTTACAAGATCAATTTGTAGTTCAAGTCTGAGAGAACGTACTCTCTTTGGCTTGACATTTTCTTTTCGGCTCAAGGCATCTGCTACTACATTTGCCTTTCCTTCATGATAACAAATTTCACAATCATAATCATTCAGGATTTCCATCCATCTTCTTTGTCTCATATTTAACTCCTTCTGGCTAAATATGTACTTGAGACTTTTATGATCAGTGTAGATTGTGAACTTAACCCCATAGAGATAGTGTCGCCATAATTTCAAAGCAAAGATTATAGCGCCCAACTCTAGATCGTGGGTTGAGTAGTTTTTCTCATGAATTTTCAACTGACGAGATGCATAAGCAATGACTTTCTTGCGTTGCATTAATACGCAACCTAAACCAGTATGTGAGGCGTCGCAGTAAACTACGAAGTCTTCAATACCATCTGGTAAAGATAGAATAGGTGCGTTTGTCAGTTTTTGTTTCAAAGTTTCAAAAGATTCAGATTGTTTGGGTCCCCATTCGTATTTTACAGATTTCCGAGTTAGGGATGTGAGTGGGATTGCTATACGAGAAAAATTTTGAATGAACCGGCGGTAATATCCCGCTAATCCCAGAAAACTACGAATTTCGGTGGGTGACTTGGGAATTTCCCATTTGGATATAGCTTCAATTTTGGAAGGATCTACTTGAATTCCGTTCACGTTGATGACATGACCAAGAAATTGTACTTCCGTTAACCAAAATTCGCATTTGGAAAACTTAGCATATAATTTCTCTTTTCGAAGAAGTTCAAGTATGGTTCGAAGATGAGTTTCGTGTTTAACTTGGGTTTTGGAATAAATAAGTATGTCATCAATAAAAACTATGACAAACTTATCCAAGTAAGGTTTGCAGACACGATTCATCATGTCCATGAATGCGGCAGGAGCATTTGTAAGTCCAAATGGCATAACCGTGAACTCGAAATGTCCATACCGTGTTCGAAATGCAGTTTTCGAGATATCGTTATCATGCACTTTCAACTGATGATAACCTGAACGAAGATCGATCTTTGAAAAATGACAAGCTCCTTGGAGTTGATCGAATAAATCGTCAATCCGTGGAAGCGGGTATCGGTTTTTGATGGTAACTTTATTCAGTTCCCGATAATCAATACACATGCGCATTGATCCGTCTTTCTTCTTAACAAAGAGAATTGGAGCTCCCCAGGGTGAAGAACTTGGTTGGATAAAACCTTTCTCAAGAAGTTCATCCAATTGTTTCTTGAGTTCTGCCATTTCTGTGGGTGCCAGTCTGTACGGGGATTTGGCAATTGGAGTTGCACCAGGTACAAGGTTGATTCGAAATTCTACCTCTCGTTCTGGTGGTAATCCAGGCAGTTCTTCAGGAAAAACGTCTGGAAATTCAGATACTACATGTACTGATTCTATCTTCTTCTCCTTTTCCAAGGCAGTAATTGATACCAGACATGCCAGATATCCTTTTCTTAAGCACTTGGTTGCTTTAAGTATGGAGATTATCTGGATAGGTTTTGTGGGTTTATCACCTTGGATAGTTAGAGTTTTGTTTGTTGGTGTAACGAGTTTTACAACTTGTTGATTACAAAGGATTTCGGCTTGGTTATTAGATAACCAATCCATCCCCAAAACAATGTCAAAGCCAGTTATTGACATTGGTAACAATTGTACTGGGATAGTGAAACCAGCCAATGTAATGTAACAATTGTTCAGTGATTGGGATATTTTTATCAAATCACCGTTCGCTGTTTCTACTTCATATGTTTCAGCTAAGGGACTTAATGGTTCGTTTAATAGATTACAGAAATTATAATCTATAAAACTCCGGTTCGCACCTGAGTCAAATAAGACCTTAGCATAAACATTATTAAGAAGAAACGTACCGGTAATTACGTCCGGCGTTCTCTCAGCTTGATTAGCATTCATGACAAATGCTCGCACGATCTTTTTGGTTTCTGGAGTTATCTTAACTCCTGATCCTCCAGCTCCTCCGGTCTTTGCAAACTTAGGGCAATTCGTTCTGATGTGCCCTGGCTCTCCACAATTGAAACAAGTAATCATTCCCTTTCTCTTGAAGCAATTCTCAGTAGTGTGACCTGAGACCTTGCAATGATTACAGAATAGAGTTTCAAAAACACACTTTCCACTATGCCTGCGTCCGCACGTTTTGCATGGTGGATTGTTAAATGGAAATCCTTTTTGCCCAAAGCTTTTGCTAAATCTTTTGGCTTCGGGTTTTGTTTTTGTAGAGGATTCCATTTTCTTTCTCTCTTCTAGGTTTCTGATCAATCCAGCCGTCATGGTACCGGTCAGCTCTACGGTGGACTCAATGGTTTTTGGTGAGACAACCTTCACCAAATCACGGATCTCTGGAACTAAACCGTAAATATATCGAGTTATGAGAACCGACTCGGGTTTAGCCAGGTGAGGTGCCAAACGGGCATATTCAAAAAATTTGGTAGTATACTCTCGATCATTGGTACCCACCATCCTGTGATCCAAAAATTTCCTTTCAGCTTATTCTTTCTCATTCTTGGGGCAAAATTTCCTTTTCACCTTTGCTCGGAATTCTTTCCAATCCATAGCATTGGTCTTTCTCCTCCCTTTGGCAGAAATGATTGAATTCCACCATTCCAACGCTTCATTTTTGAAGGAGTTTGAAGCATACAGTACTTGATCTTTCTTAGCACACTTGCTAATTGCTATTACTGACTCCATCTTCTCTAGCCAGTGAAGAGTAGCAATACCGCCTTCGGTGCCCTTAAATTCATAAGGTTTACAGTCCTGAAAGGTTTTGTAAGAACACTCCTTGTGTTTATACCTTTTTGTTTCATTTTCTTCTTCTGAGCTCTCACTGCTTAGATTTAACGATTCTTCAGATTCAGAATACTTATTGCTTGATGTTCTGGATCTTTTCGAGGTTTGAGGTTTACGAGAGCTTGCTACTTGCTCTGTGTGGGTTTTCGAAGGGTTTTCCATTCTTTTTGAAGGAAGAGTTACGTGGCTTGGAGTTTTGATGTTTTCTTGTACTTCCTTTATTATGACAGGAAGCATTTCTTTAATGCTTTGTTTGACCAGTTGTTGCAATTCTGGTTGTTGAGTAGTTATTTCAGGATTATTATTAACTTCTTTTCCTTTTTCCTTGATAATGTAGGTAGATGGACCGCTATTGTCATTGTTTTGTTGAGACATCTAAGAACACAAGCACGAATTTGGGTCAAAATTTGAAGTTTATTATCGTTAAACTTCATCTATTCATTACAAATAGAGAAATATAGATATGTATCTATATCACGTAGGGTTAGCTAATTATACAAATACTATTATCAACTTCAACCTAGAAACACATCTCCCAAATCCTGATAGAACCTCCCCAGGGTCTCGGTCATAGCACCCTTCTGGATCAACTGATCTGCCACCCATTGCTCTGTATACTTCCTGTCTTCCTGAGCTAGCTCATAATCAATTATAGTTTGTTCATTCTGGACTACAACTTGTCTGGTGAAGAACAGCTCAGCACGTAGATCGTCAGCTTCCCTAAGAGCACGATCAAGGTGTTCATCCATTGAGTTTGGCAGTTCTTCAGGGTATCCATAGCAAGGAGGTGGTTTCCTGTGTCCCATCCTAAGATCATGATATGTTGAATTAACAGACCACACGACCTTTCCGTCGGTTGCATACTGACGTCCATCGGAGGGATCTACATAGAAGAAAGGTTCCTTGAAAACGGGATGTTCTGGAATAGGGTCAAAGAAGTATTTTCCACCACTGCCTTCACAAACGGCAGCCTTGTCAGATTCAGCAAATGAACGCGAAGTTTCTTCACTTGGACTTGGTGGATGTTCTGGAATTATTCCGGTATGATCTACCACGTCTAATGATTGAGGTGGTGGCATAGATGTCATAACAGGACGTAAAGATTCTCTTGAATCTTCCATTTCCACTGAATACTCTGATTCTTCTCTCAGAGGTTCAAGCCTTGCTTGAGTCTGCTCCACTTGTTCTGCGACCATTCTGTTCCAATTCTCCGGGGTCGGCAGGTAGTGGATATAATCGTCATATCTTGGTACTACTTGATTAGATGATTCTCCAGGGAAGTAGTTTGGGTAATTATAAGGATAATAGTATGGATCTGACATACTGCAATTCATTGGTTATGTTAAAGGCATCTTCCTATCGTTTGTTCAGTAGGCACAACTATTGGTTAAAGCCTAGATACAATCATATAAGTATCTAGTTTTGCTAAAACCCTTGAATGTGGCTCTGATACCAACCTGTCACAACCCCGGGCTACCCCTGCCCGGGCGTCGCGAGATAATGCTGGTATCTGAATGAGGTCCCATAAATTTGGACAGCGGAAGTCTTTGTTTTTACTTGATGCCTTTTTGTAATGAAATGTAATGTAAATAACCTCAAGGGTTAATTCTGTACTTTTTGTCAAAACTTGGGATCCACGTCCCTTTTCATTTCATGATAATAGATCTTCAAAAGTCTATTATATAATGTACAGTGATTGAAATAATTTACATAATACAAGCCATTCAAAATGTCTAGGATCTACGTCCGTTCCAACATTTGGTCTTGTATTAGTCTGCCACAGGAATTTTGATATGCCTAAAGATCTTGTCTTTACTGCATCACCCTGAATTTAATGATTTCTTTCATTACCTGTGAAAAACGTTTTGAAAATGAACATCAGCATAAAGCTGGTGAATCACATTTAACTGACACGAAAATGATTTCTAACATAAACCAAATTAAAGCCTTTAAGCACGTTTTTGTATGGTAAATCTACACATTCAGCAGTCTATTTCACCTGAAGTACATACCACCTACATACACTGGGTTAACTGCCATGGGGTCAACTGGCTGAGCGCTATGTCTCAGACTGATAGCCTATTCCCAGGGTGATGATGCTAAGAACCTTGTTCTTAGTCTTACATGATACTCAGGAACTCGTCCCTCGTATAATCTGCTAAGGAAACCCATCCTTAGTCTTATGATTTCCCATTACATGATCTGTACCCAGCCACGGACCGGACTTTCACCCGTCACATGTATACCATTTGATCAAATCTACGTATGCTTATGGCCTGAATGCTATCACGTAGATTACCCTTATGATTAAAGCATTTAATTTGTTTCATGCCGTTTTCGTAAATAAAATGGTTTTATCGTTTGAAAAGCGTTAAACGTGTTCACCTTGATTTTGATGGCTGGTAGGGTTGTAGGCTTCGGAATTTGAGCAGAACCTCGACACGTTTCTTCCTAGGGAAGACACGATTAACGAGAATATATATGAGAGAATATATATATAATTGCGGCTATATATATATGAATAGTTTTAATGATACCTACTTCGCGGGATTTGGACGAAACTTCGGCTGGTGCAGGATTTCGTTTGGACTCTTGGATAGCACTTCGGGATGTCGTGGAGCTTGAAAGAACGGGGTTTGTGTGAAACGAACGTTTGGAAACTGTACAGAATTCAATCCCCTTTGAAGGCCTTTTATAGGCTGGAATTCCGGTCCCTCGCGTACCGCGAGGCCGGCCAAGGAAATCCCTCGCGTACCGCGAGGGGATGACAAGTCGCGAATCGAGGTGAGTCAGCATGACACGTGGCAGCAGGTGGCAAGTGTACATGACACGTGTTTTCTGGCCCTGACGCGTGTACTATTCCCTCGCGTACCGCGAGACTTCATCGAAGATCTTCTCGCGTACCGCGAGAAGGTGATTTTCTGGCGCATAAGCAGTCCCCTCGCGTACCGCGAGGTTTTGTCAAAATCTCCCTCGCGTACCGCGAGGGAGTGAAATTTTGAATTTTTCTTTTCTTTTTATTTTTGGGTGTTACATAAGTGATCAAGTAGTGTCCTCAAACTGGTGCACCTGAAACATGTGAGTAAATGTCAACTACAAGTAGTTGGTGAGTAACATAGGTTTTAACACCAAACAAAAGTTAAGTATAGGTTTACAATTCAATATGTTCAACGCATGTCTAAAGCATATATGTGAGAACATACAAGGTTCCAAGCGTACAATTCAAGCCTGATAATAGAAAACTAGATACGCAATCCCACTGATTACCATTTTGAAAAAGGGAGCAAGCGGATACTCCAAGTTATAGTTGATACCCAACAAAACCCGCCAAGGTCTTGTGGTAAGTTATAGTTTCAGTTTCCCATATAAATGATCATGTTAGGTACTACCTTAGGCTTGGGCTGCAAGTTAATGAATGTACTGGCATGAAACACATGCAATGGTCACCAAATAGTTCAAATATAAAGCATAAAGATCAAGCACAAGAACATAGATATTGAATTGTTTAAATAGATAAAGTTGATAACATGTTTCACCCCAAAAGCAAAAACAGTAAAAAGGGGCTATGTAAACTCACCTTGCAATGAGTAGCTTGGATGTCACACAAGTATATTTCACAAATGTTCTAGCTAATCACAAGGTTAACCTATGTTTGATGGAACATATATATCAATGATTTGTACAACTGAATTAGAGAATCCTATTGTGCGAGGAGATTGATGTGAGTGTCCTCATTTTAATAATAAAATAATTATTTGAGTTGCAAATAATATTTTATGTAAATCTTTGATAAATATCTGTATTGTAATAAGTGAAAGAATTAATGACGATGTTGTTTGTTTGTAATAATTATATAAACGTATGAATAAATACAGAGATTATGATGGAATGGAAGATAAGAAGCGTGTGCGTTGGTGTTATAAAGGTGATGGGTCCGAGGGGTCGCCGGTGAGTGAGTAGTGACGGTGGCCGTTGATTAATCGATGGAAAAAGGTGAAAAAGGAAGTCTAGTGAGTAGCTACCTATTTTGCATTGGTACTCTGGGATGTTTGGATTATTTTTAGAAATGAGTTATTTACTTATTGGTTTTTTAAAAATTTAATACACAAATAAATAAATGACTAGTTTTCTTTTATTTGTAATTGCATAAATTAATAGATAGATAGATAGATGAATAAATAAATGAGTAATAATTAGTTGAGTAATTAAATAATTTACTACATAAATAAATGAATGAAACCTTTCATTTGATTTATGAAAAACAAGTGTTAAAAATAATGATTTAATTAGTTGGTAATTAAACCAAAATTTAAAGTATAATAATGGTTTAATTAATTAATAATTAAACCATATTTAATTATTAATTAAAAGTATAGAATTGAGTTTTAAATGTTCTCATATAATAAAAATAAATTATATAAAAGTTTGTATAAATATTTATAAAGAAATGAGTTGATAATCATAATCATAATTAGTTGAAAGTGGTTGTTGTACACTAGAATGGTTATCATTCCAGAGTAGTACCTCCAACAGAAAAGTTTCTAGGAAAGAGTTGGTCGGATCAGAACCCCGTTTTTTCCTAGCCAGAACTTTAATGTTTGCCAGATAACTAAATACTGGTTTGAAATTTACTCTATTTGCATACTTAACCAAGTTTAGTTTGTGTTTGGAAAGTATATGGGCTAAAGTGAAAATATAAGTTTATGTAAAGATAGAAATTGAATATTAAATAATTTAACTTGAAAATAAGGATTTTTAGTAAAAACATAATTTTTGAAATTGAAAGGAGTAAGAATGATCAACCAAGCTTTTAAATAAAAGTTTGATACAATTTTAATTAAAATAGGGCTTTTGATCTTGGATAGGTCTATAATTATAACATAAACATGTTAGGGATCATAGATCTAGCTAGTTATGAGAGATTTTTAAAGGAAAAGTATGAACAAGCAAGAATATAAGAAGAACTTACTTATGAATATGGAAACGACTTTGAATCTTGAGATAGGGATTAGAACTTGATATGGTGTGAGAATGAGGGTCTATTTATAGGGTAGTATCATGGACTTATTTACAAAATTTAATTTGTTATAGGGATTAAGATTGCAAAATATGAAAAATAGTTTTTAATTTCATAACATATTTCAACTTAAGTGCTCATAAATTTTATGTTCATGACTTCATTTCATCATAATTCATATTTAATATGTTTATAGATATAATTATATATTTATTTGTTTTGTTTACCTTTAGTAATTTAAAAATACTAGCAATGTTATATTTTCATAATAAATTGTTTATATCATGTGTGTATATATATAGTTTTAGAAATGACTTAGTATGTACCTATATATTTATGGAATAGGATGGTGACAATTATTTACAAAGCATATAACATAAATATTTATTACTTATGAAATTGAAGTAGGTAATTAAGGTTCTTCATAAATGCGATTCACCAAAATAATGAACTTACATTGCCGGAAAAGTTAAAATAAAAGTGGGAAACTTCTTGGAGATTACACGTAGCTGAGTTTTTAGGATTTTGGGGTTTTATTCAATAGCAAACAACAATCAGTTCTACCTTACCCAGAGCCAGTTTTGGTCTTGATCGGACCCATATGTTTCTGAGAGGTTCAACAAATGATTGGGGTTACTGGTGACATAGCGCAGTCAGAGGTGTGAGGAGTTATGATCAGCAGCAGTTGTCGGACCTTATAGGGGTTTCTGACATCATCGCTTAAAATAGAGAGGAGTATAAGGTATGACCCCGACTCGTTTTCCTGACCTAATCAGGGGGTTGCTCTAGGTGGTAGTGGTCGTGGACGGAGGTAGAGGCACTCAGTTGTAGGAGTTCTCGATGAAGAAGGGACGACCGTGATGGGGTTGTTGGAGATGGCCGGAATGTTGTCGACGATAGGGTCACGAATCTAGGAAGGGGGAGAAGAAATGAAAGGTAGGATACAGGTTGGAGATTAAGAAGAAGGGAGGGAAAGGTGGGCCCACATCTTTAGTTTTTTTTATTAAGACGTATTTTTGTCTTTTCACATCCACTTAACAGAAAAAATTAACCCCCATCCACTCCAGGGACCGTCAGTGCAACAAGTTGAAACTATCATCCTGTTCACGTTGTGAACTATCCGCTCCATTTGATTCGGGAAGATTTATCTTTTGAAGTGGAACGCGAAGCTATTCTTGACCGCCGGGAACGTATTATGCGCCGAAAGACTATCCCGTTTGTTAAGATCTTGTGGAAAAATCATTCTGAACGTGAAGCTACATGGGAGATGGAAGACACTATTCGTGCTCAATATCCGAATATGTTCGAGTCTTAGAATTCCGTGTTTCTGTGTGTTTTTTTTTTGTTTGTTATCTATTTTCAGTTCTCAGACTAGCTATCAGTTACTTTTTTTTGTTTATCAGGATAAGTTATCATTTTCCATACCAGTATCAGAATGATCATCAGTTATGAATTTCAGTTATTGAGTTTATCACTCCATATGATTATGTTTAGAGTTTATGTCTAGTATCCGCTTACTTGCTATATCAGAACTCTGTACTTGGTATTTTAAGTTATCCGTATCCATTATGTAATAAGTTCCTTTGCTTTTGCTTATCCGTACCAAGCAAATTTCGAGAACGGAATTTCTTTTTAAGGGAGGAAGAGTTGTAATGCTCGGAGATTTCCAAAAGAAAATAAATAAATAAAGAACATTAAAAAAAATATTAATAAATGTAAACTCTTATTTAATGGAAACAAATGCAATAATAATAACCAATTAAATTGGATGGAAACTCACGCACTGACCCGTTTTGCAACCAAGATCCAATTGAATATTTACCCCTTCCCACTCTTTAACCGACTTTCTTCTGGATGGATACGTTTTGTTTTCAAATCCTCTTATCACTTGCAACGAACTCACGATGGAATCGGGATGTAGCTCTCTGGCCAACCACGGTTTGATGGGTCGTTTAATACTCCCTCAAGCCCTTCAAATTGCTTACGATACCATCACCATTCTGCTTTCATCTCGCTGCCTTCGTTCTGAATATCTCTGCGTTTTGGTTCGAGCTGTTACCGGCGACTGTGATCTACCAACGAAGCACCACCATCTGCCGTGGGTCTCCCGTTGGGAAACGTTTAAGACCATCAGGAGCATGGAAGCAACCGGTACCCGCTACAAGTCCTTGATCAGTTTCGTTTTCGTAAGGACCAGCCTCGCCACGTTTCCGATCATTACCGCTGCGATTCCGCTTTTAATTCGTTTGTATTAAATCCTTGAGGTAAGAACTCCGATCCTAAACTATTTACTTCTGTTCGTTGTGCTTAAAGTACTCGGTATGGCTTTCATGTTAATTGGCGATTCCGGCGACCAAACACAAGCAACTTGAAATTTAATTTGCGGAAGATAATGATACGCGAGGGTTTTAAATATTAAAACTTCTGATCGTTTTGCTCTACCTGTAAATCTAAATTTTCTATCCACACATATATAATATATACGTGAGGTATAATCCTTGTAATCAGAGATATATATATACAATGGAAAAAATGGGAATTTAGATGTGAAAATATGAATTGCTTAGCATTATGTGTGTACAGGTGTGTGTGAGTGTCATGTATGTGTTAATGTGTGTGTGTGTGTGTGCAGGTATGTGCATGTATATGTGTTTGTATAGAGCAAATAAGTTTTAGAAATATGATTTGAATAAATACGTGTATATATACGGTAAAGGTGGGGACAAATTATTTATAAGGTTTTCGTTGAATAATAAAACCAAACTTTCACCAACACATGTTTATTAACAGTTAAGTAACTCGAAAGTTCGTCGCCGGAAAACCAATAAGTAAAAAACTCATAAAGTTTCGTAAACCCGATTTGAAATACTTAAATTGTAGGCTCTCGTGCGACTTGAGGTCGACTTAGACTTTGTTTGCTTTTGCTTTCTGGCTAAGGTACGGATTCTGACCCCTTTCTTTTGTAGCATGTTTTCGTCGTTTCCTTTTTCCTACACTTAGTCATTCGGACTTATGTGTATTAGTTATTCATTCTATTGGTTGCCTAAAAACCGTATTGTGCCTTTGAAATTTGTAGCATGCAATACACTTTTAAGTTGTACTCATTATTGCATGTTCCTTAGATTATATTCAGTTCAGACGTAAGCTTTTATGTTCAGTTATTTGTTTGGTAGTTATACTACCCCTTAGACTTAGTACTCTGTTACCCGAGCATATCAGACACATCATTTGGGCGTCAATGATGTGACACTTTTTGTGACGGTGTGTAATAAAAGGTTCACGGCGTCTCCAGTTACACGTTTAGTACTCAGGGAGTACATTAGCCACATTATATGGGAGGCAGGCGGATGGATCAATCCTAGTTCAGTTATCAGTATCAGGGGGATGGGATAATGTGTGTTACGCCACGCACACCATCTCATTTGGTGCATAGCCTAGCTAGCTATGTACCCTTCTGTTTCAGTTTTGGCTCTGGGTACTTCCTATATTACACGACTTATTTTGTTGACTTACATGTCGTGTAGATTTAGTTCAGTATTTCAGTTATCAGTATTATATGTTCAGCATCATATATCAGCATTATATGTTCAATATCGGATTTCAGTATTACATGTTTCGTTCAGTATCAGTTACGCTTTTGTATCGCTTCCGCTTTGTTATAGTAGTTTCATTGCTATTGTTCTTTCCGTTACTGAGCAATTTTTGGCTCAGCCGTATTTCCTTTTGTGGTGTTTTCTTGTTTCTACATTAGGTACTCAAGGAAATCAAGGAAACTAAGGGATACCGTGAGGAGTGCAAAATTTGGAGTCAAGACTAGCTATTTATTTCAGTTAATGTAATGAATTTTATTTAAGGTTCTTTCAAATTTCAGGTTGTTGGATTTCTAAACTTGGATTTATTTCTTGATATCATGGATTATGTTTTTGGTTTGCTATCTGTAATAGTGACATTTCAGCCCTTCCGGGTTGGGGTGTTACAATAATAGTTTATCAACAAAGACCAGTGACTCTGAGTAGAGGTGCACAAATCGGTTTTTTTTTTGGAACCGGATCCGGTTCGGATCCGGACCGGTTCCGTCAAAGTTGGTCAATAACCGGATCCATTAGAACCGGTTCCGGTTCGGATCCGGTTCCGGGTGTGGAGACTTGGAACCTATTGGGACCGGTTCGGATATTTAGAACCGGACCGGTTAAAAAAAACCGGTTCCACCGGTTCCGAAAAAAAAAAAATTAAAAATTAACAAAGATACACTATAAAATACATGTTTTATTTATTTTGTAGATTTTTTAAAGTTATTTAACAATAGTTCGTACAAAAAAAATACAAAAAACATAATTGAATCACAAAGCATTAATTATTTATTATGTTTTCAATATTCTTCGTCGTAGTCTTTGTAACATCGGTTTTCATTCTTCTTCGCTTGAGATACGTTGGGCTTCATCGTAAGCTTGTTCTTCGTCCGAAAGTGGAGTCGCCGCCCCATGTTCTACTTCGAATTCATGTATTTCTTGTTCAACGTCAAGCTCGCCTTCTAGTTTTGCAACATGTTGTACACGTTCGGCGGCATCCAAATGGTCCTTCAAGCAAATACACATCTCCATAGATTCCGGTGTAAGCCTCGTTCTTCGAATAGATAAAACCCTGCCACTAAGAGAAAAAGCGGATTCCGAAGCTACCGTGGAAGCTTGGACGGTTAGTAGGTCACGGGCCATTGCGGCTAGAACGGGATATTGGGATTCCCTTCCTTGCCACCAACTCAAGATATCAAAGTTTTCAAACTCTTCGGATCTTAGAGTAGAAATAAAGTCGGTTGCTTAATATCTCCCAAGCTCGCTACTTGGTGTGGTTCCACGAGCTCGTTTAGTATTTTCGTTTCTTAAAGTGTTAAATAAATTTAGCATCGGGTTCCTTGAACTACTAGAAGTTGAACCCGAACCCATTGATTCACGTATGTTTGATGGATCACCACTTCCACCATATTTGCGTAAATAATAATCAAACATATTATTAAAAGCCGAATTGAAATCCCTTATTGCATTTGATTCAAAATTTGGGTCTTCCTCGAACATATTTAAATCATCCGATATTGATCCAATTAATGTTTCAACACCGGTTACATTAATCGTTGGGTTTAAGGCGGCCAAACATGTAACAACGGCCGGCATTTCTGAAAAATATTTTTTAAATTTAGCTTTCATAGGTTTTACCATTTTTTCAAAAATAGTGCCGTGATATTCAAACTCTTTTAATTTATTACATATTAAGTATAATTGTTGAAGTATTAGCGAAGACGTGGGATAATAAACTCCCGATAAACATGTAGTTGCATTTTTAAAAACCTCAAGCAAATTAGTTAGTTTCTCGATCATATCCCAACTTATATTATCAAATTTTTGTAAACAACGTTTCTTTTGCACAAGTTCATCATAGAAATGTTTTAAAGTAATTCTTTGCCTTAAGGCCGATTAAAACATTTTCCAAGTCGAGTTCCATCTAGTAGGTACGTCCCAATTCGGACCTAAAAAGATGGAATCCGTTTGTTGGCACAAGTTTCTATAGTTTATATATCTTTTTTTGCTTGTGCTAAAAACTTCACGTAACATCACTTTAAAACAAAAAAAAACAAAAAAAACGGCCATAAAACGGCTATATAGCCGTTTTTTTTTTAACCCCAACGGCTAGAACCGGTTCCGAACCGGTTCCAAAATGTCCGAAAAAAACCGGTTCCAAAAAATCCGATTTTTATCCGATTTTTAACCGGTCCGTCAAAAAACCCAGAACCGGTCCCGGAACCGGCGGTTCTCATAATATCCGGACCGGTTCTAAAAAAACCGGTTCTCACCGGATCCGGTTTCGGATAATCCATCGGATCGGTTCCGGTTCCGGTTCTTTTGTGCACCTCTAACTCTGAGTACAGCCACACAACACCTTACCTTGTTCTTCCCCTTTCTTTGATGAATGATGAGCATAAACAAAACCTGAAATTCATTAAGAAAATGTCATTGGCAATACATGAGAATTCAAAGCTGGATGAGGCCCCTTTCTTTGCAAAAATGAAATTTTCCCCTATTCTTACTTTGATAAATATAGACATAGAAATAAAGTCAAGTCTAGAATCTGGAATCAAGAAGCTGCCTTGTTATTCTGATTAAAACCAGCGGAGGATATAAATAATACAAACATTTAAAGTCTCATACACACTGAAACAAACAAACAAACAAAGTCCATGAAGGTGAAGTTGACTAGTCAAATTGACTGCAACTGAGAAAAGGATATACGAATCATAGAATCTGCAAGTGTGGTCGCATGCTTGCACACAAGTGCTTCCGTTGCCTGTTCTTCGCTTTGAAACAATACAAGAGCCTGTTTTTTACCATTCATTTCAAACACCTTTGTGTTCATGATGTTCCCGTGTTCTTCAAGATGGGATATGATCTCATCTTCTGTCACGTCCTGTGGTAGGGTCGACAGGTGGATCATTTTCGTTGGTGAGCAACAGTAACGGTAATTCTTAGCAGCATTGCGGTTGAACCGGTTCAAATTCGAGTTCAAATACTCGTGTGTTTCCGCGCCCATTGTAATATTAGGATGCTTTGAAAAATTAACCTCCAAACGCTTCCCAAATAGTGTAGCTCCCTACATACATATCAAAATACATTCAAAAAAATCTCTGCATCTGAATAAGGAGGGAATATGAGACCTACCTTCAAAAAGTGTACTGCCAACTCAGCCTGAAACCCATCACCCATCTGAACAAGAGCATGATCTGGTTTGTTGCGAAGAAGCTTGATTCTCACAATGTTCCCGTATAAAGAAAACAAGTTGAACAGCTTGTCCTCATCTATCCTCTAATCACATCAACCATATATATTACCATAAAGAACAAACTGAAACCTAAAGGCTAAAGTAAGTGTGTGCGTGTGAGACAGACAGAGAGGTTACATCAGGATTTAGATTAGATGCAAGAACAGTGCATCTGTCGTTGGTCCCGCTAATTCCGGGGGGCAATCCGCCTCCAAATGCAGCGGCAATTGCAGCAGCGTTGTTCATCTTCATTCCAATAAGTTAACAAAAACATCCCATAAAAGTATTAGTACTTACCCTCATAACAAGATACACACATATCATGTGTCTGCATGAGCGAGCATTTGTTCGCATTAATTTTTGTCCAGAGTAAATATTAAGTAACCAAGATGACATTTTACTTCCGTATTTATGGCCAAAGAGAACCCACCTGTGGATATCCAACTGAAAGGCAAAAAAAACAATAAAATAAATGTAGATCCGAGTAATGAAAACAAGAGAAAATACTATATATGTAATATGTGCACGTGTTTGTGGCTGGCATGTTTGCTTGTAAAGTGTGCATACCTCCTGCATCTCCATATCCAGGCTGGCACAGTATGAACAATAAGAGACATCAAACGACTGAGATAAAAATAATAAAAAAGAAATTGCATATGAAAACATACTTGGGAAGGTCTGCCCTTCTGTTCTGAAGGTAGTGATGGGCTTGTGAAGTCCCTATTAGAAATCACAATATTGTAAATGTACAAAAAGTTTACATATAATATTACGTATGAATTTTAAGATTTGACAAACACACCTGGACCGCTCATTATTGTAGTTTACTTGCAACTCTTCAAGACTGGTAAGCATTCAAGAATCATATTAGGGGGAGAGAAAAGTAACAGAAGCAAAAAAGTCTGGATACCTACTTTGAGAACTGAATATCTAGCTGGCAGCAACCGTCATAAATATTTCTCCCCTAAAAAAAATTGCAAATGTTGAAGCGCCGTATAAATTCAAGATCAATCAGAGGACAAATAAAAGAATACCTGAAGAGAATTTCTTGCAGCCACGGCATTTTGGCGTAACTGAAACTGAATCAGTGCTTGAAAACCTACAACAAAAAAGAAGACTTTCTTAAATATGTGAAAACAATAGATGATATTATGATAAAGAGAGAAGCTGACCAGCTGATTTTTGAAAGGTGACGATTTTCTCCACATATCCATGAGGAGAGAAAACTTGATGCAGGACTTCGACAGTTATAGGGTACAGCATATGATGAATGGTGACCAATAGAATGCGATTGGGCTGTTGTGTATCCAGCATAGACAGAAGAGAGAGAGAGAAGAGAATAGAATGAATAGAGAAGAATAGATAGAGAAAAGAAGAAAGAAAAATAGAAGTTTAAAATATGTCAACCTCCTACACACAAACAGACCATGATTATAACAAGTTTATGAAATTAAACATCCATAACAGTAGGTTAATAGTACAAACGTCATCTACTCGTCCTTGAGTACTTTGCTCCATTGTAGTTAGCTCTTGATGAGATGAAAACTGAACATAAACATTTCTTCCCCTGCAGGTAATATTGATTATCGAAACCAAAAAAAAAAGAATTTATTTGTTATACATACGGTACCTTATGCTCGGCTGCACATTGGCATAAAATTGCATTGCACTTACAGCTGAAGGAACATCTTGCATTTGTAGGAGAGCCTGCAGATATAAGAAATTAACAAAAACAAGTATGAATTTATGAAATGAAAAAGGTCAAATACCTGGTTTTTTGCACGAAGCATCACTAGTTTGTTAATGACTCCAAAAGGCTGGAATAGCTGAAGCAGATCAGGCTGAAGAAAAATCAAATGGCATATTCAATTACTCTCAATCCTGACATCTAAAAACTAAAATTATATGCAGTTACAGGGTCTTGATTTCATATGTTTGCTTCTATAATTAGATTAAAAACAATAATAATAACTAAAAGAAAAGGTGTAACCAGCAAAAACAGTTTACAATAGTAGAATCAAAATCTGCTAGACAACAGTTTAGTTTAATATAATAGAATAGAATCGAAGGCATGGTAACACCCCAATGATATGATTAAAGTACAACTTATTTGTTTTGATAGGTAATGAATATGATGATATCAAACCTCCGAAATCTCATGACCAACATTCCGAACGTGAATGACTTTAGAGGGCTCTGTCATATTCCCTAAAAAATCATATCAAATGAAGAGATCAATTGGAAGTAAAACCCTAAAATTCCATAACGGCAACCAGTAATCAGAAAGCGATTAAGATTAAGATTAAGATGAGAAACAAAACTAAATACAAATCCCCTAATACAAAAGAGAGTGATATGGCACCTGAAGATGAAGATGAAGAAACCAAGTCAGCCGAAGCTTGGAAGCGGCAAAGGGAGTGATTCGTCCTGGATGCGACTTCGCCCTAAATTAACATCATCTTTATTTTTTTTTTCTTTGCCTAATTTCATAATCATTTTCTAGAATAAATTTTAGATATTTAATTATTTAACAGGAAAGAGTTAGGTTAGAGAGGCGGAAAACAAAAATTTAGACTTTATCAGAAATTGACACGTAACAGATAAAGTTATTTATTTATTATAATAAAGAATTTTCTTTTCTCTTCAAATTTAAAGCTTCTAAACAAAAATCATACTAAAACCTATTATTACTTTAATGTTTTAATCATTAAAAGAAGCCCGTAATGATTTTGCTTTAATTAGCGTTTATGTGTGTTATATTTTGGTAAAAATTTACGGGTTTAGTTTTCACTATTTGCTAATCCTTGGAGTTAATCGTCGTTTCTTTTTTTACTAAAATTTACCCCACATGACTTCCATGTCAATGTGTTTTAGTCCTTTTCTTAATTTTTCTTTAAACCTTCTCTCATTTGACGGTTTGTTCTTCTTTGTTTCTCAGTCACAAAAACCATTTGCTATTATGGAAGAGAAATTGTTGTAAGAACATCGTGGACCGATCTAAACTTTGGTCATTGTTTCTACTGTACCCTGATTTGGAAAGTTAGTAAAGATTTAAGGTGTATTAAGGTAAAAGAAAACAATCTTAAAGCCAAAGTAAAATGTAAGCTTAAGTTTGAAAAGAAAAAGAACATTTTGATAATTTTGTCTCTCTTAGCATTAGGGTTGTTTACTTTTTTAATGATTTCTTAGGGTTTTTAACTCTTTTAATGGTTGATGTGTGTTAGTATATGTGTTTTAAGGATATACTTTAACACAATTTTCAGGTTTTACAATTTATAAAACGATTAATGTCACACCCCCGTCAAGGCGGAAACACAAGGGGCGGCGAAATTGAATCGTTACACATGATTAAAAGAAATTTCTACTAATTGAATTGTTGATTACATTGATTACAAAAAATCAAACAAAACAAGTAGAAAAAATTCTCTAAGTACAAATGTTGCTGATCTCAGAGTTTGCTGCTGATCAACAAACTGTTGCGGACAAGCTTATCTGCTGCGGATACTTGTTCTCATGCTGAAGAACAAATCTGCTGCGGATAGCCTTATCTGCTGAAGACCAAGTTGCTGCGGATAGGCTTCTCAACAACATCAACACTTGATGCTGCTGACAAGCAAATCATCAACAGCTTTGGATGGTTACATCTTGCTGCTGATCATCATCTTTGTTGCTGACAGCCTTGTGCCTTGAAGATAAATCGTTGTAGCTGACTATCCATACCAAGCGTCACTGACAACTTTCTGCAAAAGCAACTGACACACTCAAAGCAGAAGGAACCGCAATGGCACAACCAATGACGGACAACAATGCTCTTCTCCAAGCATGCAAGTAATAATGCATAAAGAAGACGCTTCAATAAAGTTAACTAGCTTTAGACTAAACGTGTAATAGTTAGCTACATACAACAGATCAACGGTCTGTGTTAGATCTGATCCTTAGAATCAAGGGGCTGTGTTGATTCTAAGTGAGTATAAATAATGTGTAAACACTTCATTGTAAGTGTGTTTTTTGTGCTTTTTGATTGAGTTTCAATTGTAACCGTTTATCTGCAAAAGCTTAATACAACAGTGTTCTTAAAAGTATTCTTTCTGCTTGCTCGATTACACTTGTGTAGTTGTTATTGTTTCCGCCAATTTCAACTAAGAACAGAACCATCTAGTAATTTCTCGATCCTACAAGTGGTAGAGCTTTGGCTCAGATTAAACAAACTCACGCTTGTTTAATCACTTCTGGTTCTATTCTAAACTCTCTCTCTCTTTCATCAAGTCACCAAGAACAAAGATGGCACAGAGCAACGGATTTGAAGACATCGGCAGCATCAACCGACCACCAAGATTGGTATCTGGGGAAGACTACGACATGTGGAAAAATCGCATGGAAAGTTTTTTCTGCTATCAGGAGTACGGAATGTGGAAATCCATCAGGGATGGACCCTACACTCCCATGGTGGCATATGCTGACTCTGGAGGACCTTCAGTTCCAAAGGAACCCTCCAAGTACTCAGAAGAGGACATAAAGAAGATGGAGGTGGACTTCAAGGCACTAGGAGCTATCCAAATGTGCCTTCCAAATGAAGTTTTTCATAACTTCAGAAGTTACAAAACTGCTAAAGAGCTCTGGGAGGCTCTTGAGAAGATGTTTGCTGGCTCTGAGGAAGTCAAAGAAAACAAAAGAGACATCCTTAAGCAGCAGTATGAAAACTTCGTCTGGAAGGAATGTGAGTCTCTAACTGTTTTATATAACAGATATACTTATCTTGTAGGTGAGTTGCAGTGCTCAAAAGTGATGTTGGAGAATGAAGATCTTCTTAAGAAATTCATCAGATCTCTACCTAGTTGCTGGACACTCTACACAGTGTCCATCAGAAGAATTGAGAATCTGAAGACTCTTCAGATGACTGAGTTATTTGGTATGCTCAAAACCTATGAATTAGAAATGATTCAGGCCAAGGAAAGGAGCTCAAGCTACCAAACAGCTTCAACATCCACCACCACCGCTTCTGCTTTTCACTCTGAGCACTCAGGTCCTAGTACTAGAAACTAATATCCTCCCATAGTCACACATCCTCAAACTCCTACCTCTAAAACAAACACATCACCATTTCTTCTTGAAGCTCCTTCTCAAGCCTCAACCTCTGTTGCTTTTGTTTTTGAAAACTCAAGCAACATGTACTTTATCAAGGAGGATCTAGAATGTTTCCATCCAGATGATCTAGAAGAAATGGATATACAACACTCGTATGCTATGCTCTCTATAAGAGCAAAAAGGTTCTACTCTAGAACCTGAAGACCCATTCCAAGCAACAACTCCAACACCAGAGTTGGCTTGGATAAAAGCAAATTGAGATGTTACAACTGTAACCAACTGGGTCATTTTGCTAGAGAATGCAAGGCACCAAGGGCAAACCCAGCTGATGATCGAACAAGACAAGCTCACCAAAGCCAACCTAGACAACAACAGCAACAAGCTACTCCTCCAGCTCAAACTGCAGCTTGTGCAGCTGTTGGAACTTCTGACTTTGACTGGAGCTTTCAGTATGAAGATCTGCCTACCAACAACCAAGCTCTTATGGCAGATACAACTGAAATACCGCCTCAGGTATATGAACATCTATGTTCCCAAGCCTGTATTGATAAGGTTTTAGGCTACAGAAAGCATAATCAAAACCTCATAGATCAAAATGAAGAGTTTCATCAAATGAAATCTGAATTTAAAAAGGTCAAAGACAGTTACAAAGAAAAAATTAACTGCCTAAAGAAAGAGATTTCATCATTAAGACATGAACAAACCAATCTTGAAACTCAGATTGATGATCTACTGGCCAGATTAAAAACTACCAGAGCAGAATTGGCAGAACAGAAAGTTCATGTCGACAAATATGAATTTGCATCCAAAAAGCTGCAAAGACTTTTGGATGCTCAAATTCACGAAAAGGTAAAAACTGGTCTGGGCTATCATGCTGAACAATATCAAGCCGTTGCACCTCCTGCTGACTACGTTGCCATCCATGAACCAAGCTTCAATCTTGCAAATCTTGATATGGCCAACAGAAATCTTGATCCCTCTAAGGATGAACCTTTGGTGCAAGAATGCACTACCTCATCAGAGTCTGAATCAACTTTCTCAGACTCCACTGAAACAAGTGAAGCTTCATCTCCTCCTGCCCCTCAAGTTATTCTGACTAAAGATGAAGTCCCCATTATCCATTCAGCACCAGTACCAGCCATTTCAGTACCAGTTCCTACACCATTCAAACAAATCAAAATTAGTTATCCTCCAGAAGGTAGGAAGCTAAATATTGAAAAGGGCCAGTCCTCAACTTCAATCCAACCAAGGAAGGTGTTTGACATATGTCATGCGCCTGGAGAGAGGGTTCCATATGTTCAAAATACATTGGAAGAAGCCACCTTTGAGCATAACAAAGCTCACCCCTTGAACTTCAAAGACTTGTTCAAAAGAAAGGACTATATGTACTTTCAAAGGGACAAACTGGCGAAATCATGCTTTGTGTGTGGGAAATACAATCATACTGCCAGCACCTGCTTCTACTACCTTCAGCAGCAAAGAAACCTCAAGCAACATGCTTTTGAGAAGACAAAGAAGAACAAACATGTAAGAAGGTTTGAAGCTAAGACAACTCAATTCAGAAACTCTCTTTCTCCACCAAGGGAGTAGTTGTCAAAACCTCTACAATCTTGCATCATCTGTGGTGAATCAGATCACTTTGCTGCAAATTGTAAGTTTAATCTTTTCAATCAGATTCTTCTTCCACCCCTAATTATACAAAAGCCTATTAGTAAGGTGAAGAAGGATAGGCATAAGTCTGTTCTTAAACCATCAGCAGCCAACAAAACTGCTGCTGATCGAGTAAAGCCCAAGCAACCAAAAGGAAAGCCTTCAACAGCAAAGTCTGGAGCTGCTCAAGTAAAACCATCAGCAGCAACAAAATCTGCCTCTGATCAGTCAAAGTCCTCAGATGCAGCTTCTGCTGCTGAAAAGGCAAAGAGAGCTGGAAAACCACCAACTCAACAATGGAAGGCAAAGAAACCACCAAGCATCATCATTGGTTCAGTTGAATGCGTCTATCCTTTGTTGTAAATGTGTCTGTCATTTGTTGTAAATAAAAGTTATAAGTAAGCAGCATTCTTTTTTGCTGCTGACAGGTCTGATCTTCAGCAGCAAAGAATTTGCCCCTGACTGCTTTAACTTATCAGCAGGAACAAGTTTCCTACGGATAGCTTTAAGCCTGTCAGCAGCAACACCCTTGCTGCAGATCATTAAATCCATCAGTAGCAGATAAGTTTGCTGCTGATAGACTTAACCTTCCGCATCAACCAAGGTTGCAGCGGACAGGCTCACTCATCCACAGAAATCAAGTTTGCTGCTGATGGGTAAATTTAAGTCCAAATTAACTTTTACCCGCTGTAAAAAAAAATTAACGTCAGTCTTTACCATGACTGCCTCGGTGTATTACAGCTGTAACAATAAAAGGTGAATTGGTTTGTACTTTACAAGTTATTTTGCTTTTTCCCTCTTCTGCCGTTATAAGAACGAATCAAATTTCCTTATCACCTCTTCACCTTCAATTTCACCCTAAACCCACATCACTTTCTCTCAAGTTCCCACCATATTCAAGCCCTTCATCTTTAAAACATTCAAAGCCTCCCATATTCTAACCTTCCCTCCAAATCAAACAACAATGGCAGACATCAATAACCCTGATGATAAGTTCTCCCCATACCACAACATTACAGCATATCTTACCAAAGGAAAGAAATCCGAAGGATTTAATGATATGATCGATTTCTTATGTCGATCAAAGATCTACTTTGCCCTTACCACCAACCCTACCATATATATCCCTCATATGGAGGATTTTTGGAATACCTCCGTCTACTCAACCGAACAGGGAATTCCCCAAATTAAAGCCAAAGTAGACGGCAAGGATATCACCATCTTGGAAGCCACACTCAGAAAACATCTTAAGCTTCAAGATGAGGGAGCAGCCATCTCATACTCGAAGGACGAATACATGAGGACCTTTGTATCCATCGGATACACTGGAAATCAGACCGAGTATACGATCGAGAAGTGATGTGTAGGTGTTCGTTGGGTGTTTATGATGCTTAACTATACGTTTTTATGTGTGATTTAGCATGGAACGCGTTTACTTTGCATGTGTTTATGATTTGTAGGTGTTTGGATGCTAAGTACGTGTTTTGGAAGCATTAGAGAAAGAAGTAGAGGGTTTGGATCGGAAACTATGCAAAAGATGGAGGCTGATGTGGAAGTTCTGGAAGCTGAATCTTGAAACAGACATATCTCGAGCTAGAAAATGAGTTACGAGACCCATAATATATGAATCTTGGGTAGCTAGAGAAGCCGAATCCAAATATTTGGTTAAAAAAATACACTAGGGGCGTAAGCTTACGCCGGTAACATTTTCTGAACAGAAGCTTCAGCTCGACGGAGTAAGCTTACGCCCCCCAGCGTAAGCTTACGCTGGTTACGTTTCAGACGCGGATTTTTAGTGAAACAGCCGATTTCAGTGTTTAATTGGGGGTTTCTTCCCCAAATTCGAAATCACCACTTTTACAACAGTTCTTGGGCATTTTGGGGGCGATTTGGAAGCTAGAAAACACCATTCCAAGATCGATTTGGAAGATTGATACCGAATTATTGAAGAATCGAAGATGAATTCCACAACCATGAGCGGCTAATCCACCGGTAATCATTCCCGGGTGGATTGTTTGTAAGTTTTTAGGGTTTTATCATGTGCTAGCTTTGAGAAACAATTCTTGTAATCGTTTGGTTTGAAACACTTGAATCTTTGTGTTTAGTATGGTTATGAACTCACGGGAGTCGATAAATTCTTGCACCATTGACCCCGTTAGATGATAATTGCTATGAACTTTGATTTGTGTTGAATCTATTGATTAATCTAATTCTATATTGCATACATTTGTCTCGATTTCATTCGCGAATATTGTTTTACACTATTTGCCGATGATGTATGAATGTTGATGTTCTTGGTTATATTTGGTTAATTTGATTTGGATAACCATTCGATTGTTTGAACTCATATGTTGGCATGATAATCCCTAATTACTTGTGAACTTGAAACCCGGGTGTGATTCCTTTTTAATTATTGTTTACAACTTAAACCGTTTATTTTTACTTGATTACTCGTGATCATTTTGCTAGTTGATAACCATTGCTTGTTGGATTTGTTAATTTCACCTCAATCATTGCTTGTGTTTGGTCAGAAAGACCCATTGCAACTTCATAAATCACATTGTTAATTGAAGTTAAGCACCGACCACAAACTCTTCGTGGTTTGACACCCTTCTTACCCTAACTAGTTTAAGGTGATTAGGACACTCTAATTCTTTATCTTTGACCGGTACCTTCGACACCGATCAAATTTTGGCGCCGCTGCCGGGGAGTGTGTGCGCTTGGTGTTTTATTTTAATTAATTCGTGTGACTATTTGTTACTTGTTTTGTTTGGTTAATCTTCTTCTATTTTTGTGTTACGCGTGGTGTTTGTTTGTGTGTGCAGGTGACAGAATAGTGCATGCGTACCCGTTCATCCGGGAGGACTTCACCGCTTGTTTTTGAACCAGAAATTGAGAAGATAGAAAGGCAAAACCGAACCCAACAACAAAATCTACAACCTATTTCATCGGAACCATCATCTATGGATGGTCAAAGCAGTCATTCCGGATCTAGCATGAGAAACCGTGGCCCAACTCCAAACAGAGGCCCTATCCCTAACCGCCCACCAACTCCACCTCACCGAACCCCAACCCCATCTATACCTATCAATAACAACCAACCCCGTGGGTCGAGTCCAGTTCAACAAAACCGACCCGTTAACATCCGAACCAATCCAACGTACCAAGGAAGAAGGGGACCACAACAAAATCAAACCCCTCCTTGAAACATCTTTGGAACTCAACCAAGAAACGAAAATAAGAACGATGGTTGGGAGGATGACGATGGTGAATACTTTGGGTATGATGATAATGAAGATATTGGGAATGGTGATGGGTTTGGAGATTACGAATATGAAGATGGCGAGAGGAGTCAATTTGGAGAATACAATGAGGGGCAAGGCTTTAAAGAGGAAGAAGAGGTGAATTATGTTCACCAAAGACCGAGACAACCAATGGGTCGAACGGGTAGACCCGATAGACCTGTTTATCCTCCTAGACAAGAAGGGAGGAGATTTAATGGGGGCTACAATAATGAAAACCGAAGACAACCGGTAGCCCCTATGGGTGGAGTTAATGGTCGCTTTCGACCGGCTATTTCGGAGAATGCTTCTCCAATTGTTCCACCAATTCCGGGAATGAGGAGGTTCAAGTCAAGACCGAATTACATCAACGTTCTTCCACATTTTCATGGCATGGTTACCGAAGAACCATACACCCATTTAGTCGAGTTTGCCGCCATTTGTAGCACCATTGGGGATGAAAACTTTGACCAAAATGAGGTCAAACTCTGACTTTTTCAGTTTTCCCTCAAAGATAGAGCAAAGCAATGGTTCATCACATTGCCGGCTAATAGCATCCACACATGGGATGAAATGCAACAAGTCTTCTTGGATGAATATTATTCGGTTGCGAAGACGGATGACTCCCGAATTGAGATTCAGACTTTTCAACAACAAACAGGTGAACCTTTACATGAAGCTTTTGCACGGTTCAAAGAGTTGTTGAGGAAATGCCCCCACCATCAAATTGAGTTGTGGGAATTGGTAAAGTGTTTTTGTGGATGGTTTGACTCAAGAAGAAAGGAAATATTTGAAATCCACAAGTAATGGAACTTTGTTATCTAATCCCAAAGAAGAAGATTGGGATTTCTTGGAACGGATGAGCCAAAGTTCTAAAGCCGAGGCATCGGCTAGCCGACGAGCCAAACACGCAATTTCTATGGAGAAAAAGTTGGTCTTATTGAAGAAAGGAGAGAAAAAGGAAGTAGCGGGATTGAAAACCCGTTTTGATGTTTGTGAGAGTTGTGGGGACTTGGGGCACAAAACCACGATTTGCCCATTCCAAGAAGGTAGACAAGAAGAAGTGAACCAAGTTTATGGTGATAGGAAACCATATGATACAAACTCAAACTCCTATCACCCGAGCTCAAGGAATCATCCCAACTTCAAATATGGGGATGCTTCAAACCAACTAAACCCAAACTTCCAAGGTGTAAATCAAGGTACCTCGTCATACCAACCTCGCCAACAACGAAATTACAATTCGGGAGGTTACCAAAGGAATTTATATAATAAAAACCGAAACTCTAATTATCCCCCACGGAATTATAATCAAGACCATCAACAACAAGATGAGTCATCAGGGGGTGATAATGCGGTTAATTCAAAGTTGGATGCACTATTGGAGATGATGAAAGAATCAAAGAAGGAGAATTAAGTGAGAGACAAGTCTTTTGTGGCATTGGAGAGATAAGTTGGGCAATTAGCACAAGAAATAGCTCAACTCAAACAAAATGAAGGTAAATTGCCAAGTGACACCACTTTGAACCCAAAACATCATGTTAGTGCAATTGATGTAGCCCATGGTAATGAAGAATGTGAAGAAAGAGAAGAGGAAGAAATTGAGTTTGGAGAACCCTTAGTTCCTATTCAAATTGGGGAATTTAAAACCAAATTGGCATTATTAGATTATGGAGCGGGGGTGAGCATTTTACCGGGGAGCATATATGACCAATACAATTTTGGTCCATTAGAAGAATACACCACCACCTTGGTGTTAGCGAATGCTACACGCACGCGGCCTCGGGGGAAATTAGTGGGAGTGGCTGTGAAGATTGGAGAATTTTACTATCCGGGAGATTTCTTGGTGCTCGATTATGCACCACTTGCTAAGGAGGAGGAGCCACGAGTGATTTTGGGAAGACCGTTTTTGGCAACCGCAAATGCGCAAATCAATTGCCGAAACGGAACTGTGGACATGACCTTTGGGAATCGTAAGTTGAACATAAATGTTTTTTCAAATTTATTTACATATTCGGTTGAAAAGAAATGTTCAAAATCGGTTACTACTAACGTGTGTCATCCTCGTGCCAAGGCAAATGAGGGTGACACCAAAAAGAAAGGTATTATGTTTGACAGGTTTAATGTGAAAGACGAGTCGAAGGCAACCGAGAAGGAAAATGAGAGGTCGAAAGATGCAAAGAAGCCACCCGACCATGTCCAACATCCGAACGAGAAAGGAGATTTGTTTGATGTGGAGTTTACAAGAGAGGAGACTTGGAGTTGGAGTGATAACAACCAAGGTGGTGGGGGAGCTAATAGAAGCAAGTTTGTGTTTCAACCTCCATAAGGAGGTAATGTCGGGCTGAGGACAATAAACTTAGCGCTAACCGGGAGGCAACCCGGCTTGTGATTGTCTTTATTTTATCTTTGTTTTGTTTTGTATTGTGTGTTTTAGTTTCGTCACCATAGCAACACTCAAGTTTGGGGAAGACTCATGGAAGACTTACGAGTCCATTTTTGGTGGTGGTTCAGTCACTCTATGATCGCCTCTAATCAGGTCCACGTACTCTTTCTCATATCTATGTTGCTTTGATTGAACGATTTTGTTTTTGTTTGTTTTGGTGTGTTTATGTTTGAAACTTGATTGATTGTGTTGGGTTGGTGTTTATGGTTTGGGAATCTACTTCTTGAATTTTGGAGGTTTGGGTGTTAGATTTGTTTTGGCACCCACTAACCGCACTTTTATATTTCATAACTATTTACATTGGGACAATGTAAGGTTCAAGTGTGGGGATGTGGGAAATCTTGGAAACCATAAATTTTTTTTTTGATAATTGTTTTGCAAAGTGTTTGGTAGAGGTCTTTGGTCATGGTTAATTCATTAAGTTACTTGATTAAGTTTTTCCAACAAATGAAAAAAAAATTTGGAAATGTTGGATTTGGGAGTAACAAAATTGAAGGTGGCGGTTTGCATGCACATGTCGGTAACCTATTTTCCACCATGTTGTGAGATTTTGAGCTAAATGATATATATATATATATTCTCTTATTTGAGTGCTTAGCCACTTTGTTTCACATTTTAGAACTTGCATATTATTGATACATGTTGAGACCTTGAACCAATTAACTGCACAAAAATGATAAAGGCATTAGGAGAAACCTTTTTATTTTTAGCCATTTTTATACCCTTACCCGTTAATATCCACTAGATGCCCATTCTGAGCCTATACCTTTTCTGTTGACAAAACCCATAACATTAGCTCATTCACGTTTTTAGCCTTTTCTTTTTAAACCCGTGAGTTGGAATTGAATTAACTTAGATTGTTGTAGTTGCGGTTGCAATTGAGATAAAAAAAAAAAGAAGAAAAAAAAATGAATGAAAAAGAAATACAAAAATAGTATTGGGTCAACATTTGCCCAAAGGTTTTGAGTATTAGTTTGACCTACAATAAAAGATGTTATTGGGTCAGTTTAACCCAAGTTTCATTTGATAGTTTGAAAAAATAAGAGCTTTAGTGTTGATGGGTCATTTATACTCATAGTAGAGATTTGAAAGTTTTAGATTGATTTGTAACTTCATTAGTTGAATTCCACTTACCTATAGCCACTTTAAAAAATCACTATCCATGCCCATAACCCTAGCCTACATTACAACCCTTAAAAGACCTTTTGATTTGTGCATGTTAGTTGTGTTAGTAGGAGGAGATGTGATCAATATGCAAGCTTATGATAATGTGGTTCATTGTTTGGGTTTGAGTGAAAAATACTAGCATGTCATCGCTAGTCCAGATATGAAACCGAGGGGAGTGATTGATTGTGAGGGGTGTGTGCATGCAAAGACATAACTAGATATGAGTTAAGCGCGTTCCAATATTTCCTTTTGTTTAAAAATTCATCGATGGTTTGTTGGATTGTAAATCTGTTGAGAGTATAATTCTTATGAATTTTGCATGACCTTAGACCTTAGCTTATGTTTAGTTAAAACAATTGTTTGAGATTTTGAAATGTGGATTTTAAGCAAAAGACTTTGCTTGAGGGCAAGCAAAACTCAAGTGTGGGGATGTGATGTGTAGGTTTTCGTTGGGTGTTTATGATGCTTAACTATACGTTTTTATGTGTGATTTAGCATGGAACGCGTTTACTTTGCATGTGTTTATGATTTGTAGGTGTTTGGATGCTAAGTACGTGTTTTGGAAGCATTAGAGAGGAAGTAAAGGGTTTGGATCGGAAACTATGCAAAAGATGGAGGCTGATGTGGAAGTTCTGGAAGCTGAATCTTGAAACAGACATATCTCGAGCTAGAAAATGAGTTACGAGACCCATAATATATGAATCTTGGGTAGCTCGAGAAGCCGAATCCAAATATTTGGATAAAAAAAATACACTAGGGGCGTAAGCTTACGCCGGTAACATTTTCTGAACAGAAGCTTCAGCTCGACGGAGTAAGCTTACGCCCCCCAGCGTAAGCTTACGCTGGTTACGTTTCAGACGCGGATTTTTAGTGAAACAGCCGATTTCAGTGTTTAATTAGGGGTTTCTTCCCCAAATTCGAAATCACCACTTTTACAACAATTCTTGGGCATTTTGGGGGCGATTTGGAGGCTAGAAAACACCATTCCAAGATCGATTTGGAAGATTGATACCGAATTATTGAAGAATCGAAGATGAATTCCACAACCATGAGCGGCTAATCCACCGGTAATCATTCCCGGGTGGATTGTTTGTAAGTTTTTAGGGTTTTATCATGTGCTAGCTTTGAGAAACAATTCTTGTAATCGTTTGGTTTGAAACACTTGAATCTTTGTGTTTAGTATGGTTATGAACTCACGTGAGTCGATAAATTCTTGCACCATTGACCCCGTTAGATGATAATTGCTATGAACTTTGATTTGTGTTGAATCTATTGATTAATCTAATTCTATATTGCATACATTTGTCTCGATTTCATTCGTGAATATTGTTTTACACTATTTGCCGATGATGTATGAATGTTGATGTTCTTGGTTAGATTTGGTTAATTTGATTTGGATAACCATTCGATTGTTTGAACTCATATGTTGGCGTGATAATCCCTAATTACTTGTGAACTTGAAACCCGAGTGTGATTCCTTTTTAATTATTGTTTACAACTTAAACCGTTTATTTTCTACTTGATTACTCGTGATCGTTTTGCTAGTTGATAACCATTGCTTGTTGGATTTGTTAATTTCACCTCAATCATTGCTTGTGTTTGGTCAGAAAGACCCATTGCAACTTCATAAATCACATTGTTAATTGAAGTTAAGCACCGACCACAAACTCTCCGTGGTTCGACACCCTTCTTACCCTAACTAGTTTAAGGTGATTAGGACACTCTCATTCTTTATTGTAGGTCCTTAACAGATCCGAAAACACAAATCTGTGGAGAAATCTTCAAACAGTCCGGATCGAGAGGCGGAATCTCTGGATCCGGTATCACTCTCGAATCATAAATGGTAGAGACGGGTGCGGGAATCACAAACACGAACAGAAACATATGAAAATGAAAAGAACAGATAATTGAAAGCATAAAACGTATGATTCTTTGATTGAAATGAAAATTAAAAGGTTCGATCATACACTAACAATTATCTCACCCCAGGGTGAGCTCCCCCTGGGGTGGTGATTCCCTCTACAGACACACACTCACTCCTAGGGCATAATCTGCTATATATAGGAGGCCAAGCACATGCGCCTTGTTTTCCAAGCCACCGCCCAATGGGCCTGAAAAACAGGTATCAAAACTACCTAGTTTCGATTGAACAAATGTTCAACCGAAACTAGTAGTTTCGATTGAACAAATGTTCAACCGAAACTAGTAGTTTCGATTGAACAAAAGTTCAACCGAAACTAGTAGTTTCGATACTGTAATTTCGATTGACAGCATCAGTCTCATTTCTATACCCAACAATCTCCCCCTAGACTGATGCTATCAAATCTTGTCCGACTCTGTCTTTCGTCTTCATAGAATGACTGATGATCCAAAGCCTTTCGTTGTGATTCTCCCCCTCAAGTGTAGACCCTCCTATCTTTTAGGCAAATGATAAAGGTTTGAATCCCAAGTATTTAGCAGTAAATAACCATCTTTCTACAAGGATTCTTGACATTCTCGAACACTTGATCAACTTTTGCCTTCTCTCCCCCTAAAAAAAGGTCAATTTCAAGCAAAAGCTCACTTTGTCCTACATCTTCATAACTCTGCTGATAATTTGAAGTCTTTCGTGGTAATTCTCCCCATGAAGTGTAGACCCTCCTATTTCTAGGCAAAAGATAAGGGATCGAATCACCATGTAATCAACAACTAATGATCTGGTTTGTCACAAGTATGCTTGACTTTGTTACCCGCTGCCCAAACTTGAACTTTGATCAAAGGAATTACGGCTGAATCAGGCAGAACATCGTGTATATTGCCGAAGAAACGAAACTTTTGAAAACCCGAAAAAGGCTGTCTTCAAGTTTTCTTCCAAAACTCCCCTCCTTCTATGCAATATCCTGTTAAAAAATTTATCCAAGAAAATTTCCAAAAAACTTTTTTTTTTTTTTTTTTTTTTTTTTTTTTTTTTGGAAAGTACTTGGACAGTTCTGCCTGTAGTTTCGATAGGCTCTACTTCAGTCGAAACAAGGCTAGTTTCGATAGAGACAGTATCGAAACAAGAAGTTTCGATAGAGAGATTCTTCAATCGAAACTAGTAGTTTCGATAGGAGATTCTTCAATCGAAACTAGTAGTTTCGATACCCTCTAGTTTTGATAGCCTAGTTTCGACAGCCTAGTTTCGATGTCTTCTACTTCTGATTTAGGGCAACACCAGTAGTTTCGATAGAAAATGTTCAGCCGCCACATATTTTCGATTGACCATCTTCAACTTTCAGCTACTTCGATACCCCCAATCCAGGTCTGAAAAATGCTTCAAAAGCCTTACATCTTCAGATTTTGAAAGTGGAAATGTAGAACAGCAGTCACGAACCTGCTACACATCGATTTCTTCATGTTTAACGTCTCAGTGGCGGGTTTTTCTCTGTTTTTCGAGCAGATTCGAGAGCAATAAGAGCCACCATGGCTCTGATACCACTTGTAGGTCCTTAACAGATCCGAAAACACAAATCTGTGGAGAAATCTTCAAACAGTCCGGATCGAGAGGCGGAATCTCTGGATCCGGTATCACTCTCGAATCATAAATGGTAGAGACGGGTGCGGGAATCACAAACACGAACAGAAACATATGAAAATGAAAAGAACAGATAATTGAAAGCATAAAACGTATGATTCTTTGATTGAAATGAAAATTAAAAGGTTCGATCATACACTAACAATTATCTCACCCCAGGGTGAGCTCCCCCTGGGGTGGTGATTCCCTCTACAGACACACACTCACTCCTAGGGCATAATCTGCTATATATAGGAGGCCAAGCACATGCGCCTTGTTTTCCAAGCCACCGCCCAATGGGCCTGAAAAACAGGTATCAAAACTACCTAGTTTCGATTGAACAAATGTTCAACCGAAACTAGTAGTTTCGATTGAACAAATGTTCAACCGAAACTAGTAGTTTCGATTGAACAAATGTTCAACCGAAACTAGTAGTTTCGATTGAACAAAAGTTCAACCGAAACTAGTAGTTTCGATTGAACAAAAGTTCAACCGAAACTAGTAGTTTCGATACTGTAATTTCGATTGACAGCATCAGTCTCATTTCTATACCCAACATTTATCTTTGACCGGTACCTTCGACACCGATCAAGAAGGCGCTGATGGGCCCTCCATGGAAGTATCTTTGTCACACTCTTCTCCAATGCATATCTCAGAAGAGGAGTGGATGGCATCAGGTGAGCTGTGCACTTGCCTCCGCCTTCCATGGTATGGTCACTAACCAAGGCTTCAACTTTGCACACCTCATCTTTGAGGGTTTGAGATATAACCTTCAAGAGGGTGCAAAGCAGCAATTTTTTATGTACCCAAGATTCTTGCAGGAAGTTTTCAATCAAGAACTAAAAGAACTTTCAAAACCAGCAAGAATCTACATCATGTTGGGACATAAAAATAATATTTTTCAAAGCATGAGAACTGTTTCCAAAAAGTTCTCAGGGGTCAATGTTCCATTGTTATCTACAATGCTGAACATACAGAGTACCCCGGGTGACAGTTCAGCAATCTCAGCTGATACTGATCCCACACCCCACATCCTGAACAACAGTCTGCTTCTACCATTCGAACCCCTATGCATACTACTAAGGATGCACAGGCACAAAAATTACCTACACCTCTTTTGGATGTTATCGTTCAACCGGAACACAGGGCCCCGGTTGCAACGACATATACTAGGAAAAGGGGCAAGAGAACTCCTTCTTCTCTTGCCTCTAAGGCCCAAACCCAACCTAACAGCCCTCACTCAGAATCACAACATTCTGGTGAGAATATCATAAGGGACAACCACATTATTAGGGAGACTCCTTTGGATTCTCTCTATTAGGATCAGGATCACTTCCCGGATCCATAGAACAGCCCCCTGAGCCTTTCCTTTCTCTTCTGAACTTAAGTGTTGAGGAACCTGATCAAGATGATGTACCTTCTCCAACTACCACTATCTCGGAGGTACTGATTGATCTTGCTTCCAACACACCCAACCCAAGTTCTTCTACCCTGAAGGTCCACTCTAGGAGTTATGACAGAGTGGATGTGGAAGAGGCTGCCACTACTGCTGGTCCATCAAATAACCAAGAGGATAGTGAAAACATTGCTAAGACCTCAACCATGGCAACTCACAGTGAGGATGCTTCCTTGGAAACTCCCCTCACTGAGAGGAATCCCAGGTGCCAAGAAACCATGGGTGATGGGGATGAAGAGGCTAGGCCTAGGGCCCCATATGGATCCAAGGATTCCACAACTGTGGATGAGGACAGACTGAAACTTCATAACTTGGAATTGACGGCCAGGGTGGCTATGCTAGAGGCTGAAGTGTCCAAACTAAGACACCAAGTGTAAGGCCCCAAACCCGGGAGGCCTCACTTGTTGGATTTACTCATTCACAAACAGTTATTAAACTTGAATATCAAATAACGCAGCGGAATCATTCATTCATCATAATTAAAACTTGTTCAAACACACGGAAGCGTAACATTATCAAATACATAAACATAACATAAACAACTCATAACAGGATGCCAGTCTTCATGTCATCCGGGTAACTCTTCTATCTCGCCAAGCATCACCGTCCTTCACCATAACCTGCCCTTAACCTGAATGTGCATACTAAAAAGTCAGCTACGCTGGTGAGTTCTAACTTTACATAAAACCTTAACATAAACATTTTGCCAAAAACATAACATACATTTGTTTAACAAAAGCGTACGTAAAACATGCAATAACTTAACATCGTAACATAACATCATAACATAAGTCAACATGAACCGAATATGCGCCTTCTCGTAACCGTCAATTCCGTTCATCGCATACCAGCGGATGAACTTAAGGCTCGTTACCTCTAAGCCATCCGTCACACAGGTCCCCTAAGGCTCGTTACCTCTAGGTGGACCAAACATATGTCTCCTAAGGCTCGTTACCTCTAGGTAGACCAAACATACGTCTCCTAAGGCTCGTTACCTCTAGGTAGACCAAACATACGTCTCCTAAGGCTCGTTACCTCTAGATAGACCAAACATACGTCTCCTAAGGCTCGTTACCTCTAGGTATACCAAACATACGTCTCCTAAGGCTCGTTACCTCTAGGTAGACCAAACATACGTCTCCTAAGGCTCATTACCTCTAGGTAGACCAAACATAACTTAGGCGCTATTTCCCCGCAAGGAATAGTACCTTCCATTGGGATCCCGGTAATCCCATGGGTGACCGTCGTCACCCCATCATCAACCAGTTGTACAACCGTTAGCCAGCCACAAAGGCCCCCCGTAAGGTGAGGCCAATACATACATACATACATACCTTAGCTCCCGTAGGAACTCGTGGCAGATTCGTTCATTCGTGACTTCCATAAAACCTTTACCTCATTTTAGTTAAAGCATTTGTACGTTTTATTAAACAAAACATCATCTCTTTCGTAAACCTTTCGTAAACTTCATTTGGCAAAACATTTCATAAACATCATCTCTTAAACATCATTTCGTAAACGTCATATCGTAAACATCACATTGTAAACATCATTTCGTAAACCTCGTTTCGTAAACCTCGTTTCAAAACATCATTCCGTATGTATGCACACCAGCCCAAAAACATTTAATTAAAACATTTAAAGAGGGGCTTCTAGAACTCACCTTATAAGCTAGTCTCGGTTGTCCTAAACAAAGGCCCAACAACGTCACTTCTGATCTGAATTGATTAGTTAAATACACATCAGACCAATACCGACTCTAACGGTTTAACCATTCTAAACATACTAACTTACTTAACCTGCCTGGTGCCTGCGCACTTAGCAAGTGCGCAGACCTTGCTGCCTTCGCACTTAGCAAGTGCGCAGACCCTGCTGCCTACGCACTTAGCAAGTGCGCAGACCCCTATTCCTTCGTACTTCTGCTCCGTGCGCACTTGGTAAGTGCGCACGACCTGTTTCTTCGCAAAACCCTAACTTTCGCATTCAGGTCTGGTCTCGTCAAGATCTCGAACCTGTTTGCATCCAAAACGTTTGTTTTCCATTAAGGAACTCAAATCTATGTTTATCTTTCAGTTTCATCCGTAAAAACGTTGTCTTTTCACCCAAAACCCGAAAAACCCAAAAACGAACTAAAACTCAGATTTAGGTCGGATCGTTACCTGAATCGAGCTTCTGATCCGGAGTTTCTTCTCACGAGCTCTGGAGCAACACACTTCTCAAATCTCGGGTCGATCCGACAACTTTCTCTCTCTACGGTTTCTCTCTCTATAAGTTGCAAATGAGAGAAATGCGTGGTGACCTTGGCAATTTATAGGGGAGGCTCCCCTTCCAGCCCGCCGGCCCATCCGACCCGACCCGACAAGCCTTGTTCGTTTATTCCGTTATTATAACTGTCTTTTTATTTTTGGGATGTTACACCAAGTCTCTATGCATGAAGCCCATCAATACCCAACTTGTAACATTTTAGTTTGAGTATCAAACCTGAATCTTATTATCGATTGTACTCCTCAAACCGACACTCAAAACTTGTTGGGAATCCAAACGTGACCCCTAGTTTAATTGGGAAATGCGATGATCAAATGCAGACCAAGTACTTGCACTTATTCTCTACAAACTCTTCCTAATTTCAATTTCGGGACGAAATTCCCTAAAGTAGGGGAGACTGTAACATTTTAGTTTTTCCATTTCATTGTATTCATCGTACAAGTCTATGTAATCCACGAGCAAGTTCAAATTTCAACACAACATAAACCAAGTGTTTATTTTACATTATGCATTGTACAAGTTATTATAACACATGGTCAATCATAGTCATCTTTACAAATGCTCTCTTATTTCAACATATCATATTTATACATCATCATTTATAAAATATTATTTCCACTAAATATTTTTATATTAAATGACTTATATTTACTATAGACTTAAACCTCTAATTTCATATTTATGTTCCAACAATAAATCAAACTTATGACGTATTCACTATATTATTATAAACCTTTCTTAACTCATTCATTTACTAATTTAAGTTATCATAATTTTAATTCCAAATTTTCTTTATTATATTCATAGGAGTTAATGTAACAATTAGTTATAAGAAAGCTAAAAAGTATCAAACCATACATTTATAACTAACAAGTCCATGTGTGTATCTTTTAAAAAACTAATATTTAAAAGATCATTAATTTAAACCTTTTATAAAAAAATATTAATATTTATTTAGTCATGAATGTTATTAAGAAAAAAACTTATAAATTTTTATATCATATAAATGGAATTTAAACCTCTTAAATATCATGAAACATTTTATTTATGTTTTTCTTATGATCCCTCACTATAAATAGACCCTCATTCTTCCCTCATTCTTACACCATATCAAATTCTAATCCCTCTCTCAAGATTCAAAGTCGTTTCCATATTCATAAGTTAGTTGTTCTTATATTCTTGCTTGTTCATACTTTTCCTTTAAAAAAATCTCTCATAACTAGCTAGATCTATGATCCCTAACATGTTTATGTTATAATCATAGACCTATCCAAGATCAAAAGCCATATTTTAATTAAAATTGTGTCAAACTTTTATTTAAAAGCTTGGTTGATCATTCTTACTCCTTTCAATTTCAAAAATTATGTTTTTATTAAAAATCCTCATTTTCAAGTTAAATTATTTAATATTCAATTTCTATCTTTACATAAACTTATATTTTCACTTTAGCCCATATACTTTCCAAACACAAACTAAACTTGGTTAAGTATGCAAATAGAGTAAATTTCAAACCAATATGTAGTTATCTGGCAAACATTAAAGTTCTGGCTAGGAAAAGACGGGGTTCTGATCCGACCAACTCTTTCCCAGAAACTTTTCTGTTGGAGGTACTACTCTAGAACGATAACCATTCTAGTGTACAACAACCACTTTCAACTAATTATGATTATGATTATAAACTCATTTCTTTATAAATATTTATACAAACTTTTATATAATTTATTTTTATTATATGAGAACATTTAAAACTCAATTATATACTTTTAATTAATAATTAATTATGGTTTAATTATTAATTAATTAAAACATTATTATTCTTTAAATTTTAGTTTAATTACCAACTAATTAAATCATTATTTTTAACACTTGTTTTTCACAAATCAAATGAAAGGTTTCATTCATTTATTTATGTAATAAATTATTTAATTACTCAACTAATTATTACTCATTTATTTATTCATCTATCTATCTATTAATTTATGCAATTACAAATAAAAGAAAACTAGTCATTTATTTATTTGTGTATTTTTTTATAAACAAAAGAAACCTAATTATTTATTCATACGTCTATATAATTATTACAAACAAACAACATCGTTATTAATTCTTTCACTTATTATAATACAAATATTTATCAAAGATTTACATAAAATATTATTTGCAACTCAAATAATTATTTTATTATTAAAATGAGGACACTTACATCAATCTCCTCGCACAATAGGATTCTCTATTTCAGTTGTACAAATCATTGATATATATGTTCCATCAAACATAGATTAACCTTGTGATTAGCTAGAACATTTGTGCAATATACTTGTGTGACATCCAAGCTACTCATTGCAAGGTGAGTTTACATAGCACCTTTTTACTGTTTTTTCTTTTGGGGTGAAACATGTTATCAACTTTATCTATTTAAACAATTCAATATATCTTGTGCTTGATCTTTATGCTTTATATTTGAATTACTTGGTGACCGTTGCATGTGTTTCATGCCAGTACATTCATTAACTTGCAGCCTAAGCCTAAGGTAGTACCTAACATGATCATTTATATGGGAAACTGAAACTATAACTTACCATAAGACCTTGGCGGGTTTTGTTGGGTATCAACTATAACTTGGAGTATCCGCTTGCTCCCTTTTTCAAAATGGCAATCAGTGGGATTACGTATCTAGTTTTCTATTATCAGGCTTGAATTGTACGCTTGGAACCTTGTATGTTTTCACATATATGCTTTAGGCATGCTTTGAACATATTGAATTGTAAACCTATACTTAACTTTTGTTTGGTGTCAAAACCTATGTTACTCACCAATTACTTGTAGTTGACATTTACTCACATGTTTCAGGTGCACCAGTTTGAGGACACTACTTGATCACTTAGGACATTGGACCTAGCTCTATTAAAGATTAAATTCAACTTTTGTCATGTTTGAACGCTTTATTATCCATTTCTACTTGTAACAGATGCGTTTACTTTTGATGAATAAATATTGTCACATTTAATAGATGATCGTGTGCTTATGAACAACCGCGTCAGCCCCGGCGTATAATCCGCCGCCGGCCGGGGTGTGACAGATTGGTATCAGAGCCATGGTTATAGGGAATTAGGTTATTAGACACACATGACCTAGACTATAACCTAGGAGTCCTCAAACATGAGTTTAACTCGTGTCTTTTATTAGGAACTCCACTCTATACTCATTTATACACATACTTAGCCACATCTATCTACTTCTGCCTGCATGAAGCAATTACATGAACTATAACAATCTAAGGACTACATGAAACTATTTGAAACTACATGGATTACTTGGAACATATTCTTAGTCTATAGTGTATAACCTTAGGATACCTTGGTGTAATTATCCTACATATTATCTAGTGCATTATACGAATTATCTTATGTGCTATATTACTTGATAACCTACATGTTTACAAAAAAAACCCTACTCCTGTGATACCTTATTTGCTACACTATTTGAACTATTTGCACAATACCTATATGATATCACTAAATGCTATCCTAAGTTTTGACATACAATAAATTTTTCAAATCACGTCAAAGTTTTGTGTTCTAAAATTAGTAGAGAACATGTGCAATCCGGAAGGGTGAATGCCTATACTTTGGGTCTTCTATCTACGAAAGCATTTCATATAAATCCAAATCAACCGAAGGATCCGTATGCTTTCCTGGGAATTCCCGAAGTGAGTGTTCACTTATAGGCTAAAGCATGTCTTCTTGAAAGTATAAGAACTTGAATCTCTTTGATTTGTTGCAGCATCCATTTGACTATACGCGAGATGAATGCAATCTAAACATCATCCGCTTAATTATTATAATTTGGTACACAAGTCTAAACCTTCTATTTTATCCTTACTCTTAATCATATTTAAGTCAATTATACCTCTTCATCCCTATGCCTTTGAAATTTTATCACCCTTATTATCATTTGCAAAGGGTTTAAACCCTTAGCCCTTACCATCCGAGGAAAAGAAGCTGCTTCAATATGTGAAGCACACTCTTGAGCCACAAGACACAATCCCTAACGATTCTCACCATAACCATGAGTTCAAATAATAATGTCACTTGTACATGATGGCTGGAAGAGTGGGTGTAAGTCCATGAAAGATTCCGACTAAGGAAAGACTGAGTACTTCAGTGTGTCCTTTGTGACCCACCTCTCTTTCCTGGGACTCCTTCTCGTGGGTACACTACTTATAGGTCAAGTGTTACTCCTAATATATTATAAGAGCTCGATGTTATGATTAGTCAAAATTTTAAACTCATGAATACCTTTGTACTTAACAACTTACCATTACACTTACGACCTTTTTGTGCTAAACATGGTCTCTTACCCTCTTCATTCCCCTAAGAATCACCCCAAATCAGATTCAACACAAGAGGAATACTTTGGGTCCCCATCACCAGACAACCAGTCACCAGAATGACTAGTTGCTAGATCCATGTTTGACTGCATAGCAGATTGGCTTAGGAGCAGACTTGAGACTCCGAGAAGCTGAATCACCTCCGAGAAACCTTATTTAACACCTAACCTATACCATCCAGATCCAGGAGCAGGACAAGACAAGGAACCTACTAGTGCCTTAGGAGTTCCACCTGATATCGCTCACCTATATGTAAGGACTGTAGAGTTTCTGAGGCAAGGAGTGGAGACCAGGTAATACTTGATGCACATATGGAAATAACTAGGGCTGACGCCCGGTTTGCAATACGAATAACTACAACGATGTTCGTCTTGGTACTCGTCTGCTTCCTGGTGGAAAGCTATCTGAGATGTTAGTCGGATACCCTATTTCGCGTTTTCTTAAAAACTTAAATTGAAACCCATATCATGTACCCAAATATAAATGTTATTATTTTTAACTCTCCTTAATGATTGATATCTAAACCTTCTTTGTAAACTAATTATCTTGGTATTTTCCCTATTAAACTAATATAGTTATTTTGTTCAAACAAAACATTTATCAAACTCTTGGTTTATAGATTTTATCTAGAGTATAAACTATTTACAAACCCCCTCTACCTCGTAAAGAAACTTAATACCAGTCTTGTACCAATGATTTTATAAAAGTAATAACAAGTATTTCATCCTTTTTATGATGACTTGATTAACTATTTTATTATGATATTTTATTTCGTTAAACTAATTATTATTTAAATTTTGGCTTATTTGTTAAATAATAAGGCCATTATTATCTTTTGAAACATTTGCTTTATGATAATCGAATTAAAAGGTTTTTATTTATCCAATTATCCATCTGCTCAAATTATTATTCCACTTATTTATTAGTTTATAAAAAAGAGTACAAATTTTAATTACAAACAAAAAAAAGCACAAATTAGATATTCATGTACACATTATGCTGATTACCTACAAAACCTTCCCATCACCTTGCACCTTCGGGAATGTATGAGCTTACTAGTCACTTCAAGGAGATGAATCATTTCACGTAGGCGTTAACCACCAATATAAACCTCAACAAAATTGAAAACTTAAAACCCAACTACCTACATGATACATGAATGTCAAGCAACATGCTTGGCTGCAAAACTCGATCACCTACGAAATTTGATAGCTTACGCTACTCATGAGAGTCGGTTACTTACATATGAACGTTCACATTGTACGTGAAAACTGATTTGTTTACATCATACACGAAACTTAATTAGTCACATTATACACGAAACTTGGTTGTTTGCAATATGCATGATACTATATTGTTCACATCACACTTGAAACTTACTCGTTTGCAATATACATTGTTCACATGATACAAATACTTGGTTGTTTACAATATACATGATACTAGATTGATCACATTTTAGACGGAACCTGATTACTTGCAACATGCATGGTACTAGATTGTTCACACGATACGTGATACTTGGTTATTTACAATATGCATAGTACTATATTATGTACGCTATACATGAAACTTGAGTGCCTACATTACATATGAAACTAGACTGTTTACATTGTTTGCGATTAATTGCCCACTATATACATGAGGCATGATCGTTCACTTTATCCATTGATAGCTATAAACTTTGAACTACTCGGGGTTTGACGTATTCTTGTTCAAACACGAGAAAGCTATAAACTTTGAGTTACTCGGGGTTTGACGTATTCTTGTTCAAACGCGAGAGAGCTATAAACTTTATGGATAACCTGGAGGGTATGCCATCTACTTAGGGCACCCATGTATGGGGTTGTGCCAGTCTTTACTCCCTGGTTGACTTTACCATCTAGACACACAATTACTCATCAGCAACTCATGTATGAAAACAATAATAAACTAAATGTTTTTGGGTGTTTCCCCCACCTCTGTACCGACACGCAATAGAATAATCTATACGGACCATACAACGATTTGAGTAATTACGGGTGCACACGTAATTATAAAAGTCAGCGCATGAAAAACATAGTGAATTTTGTCGTGTGTTATGACATGAAATCTATTGTGACATATAGTAACGAAACTAATGTGATATGATAAGGGCATGGTGGATACGCCGGTGGTACTTCCTATATATAAGTGTTCCTGTCATATTATCAGAAGTAGCGTTGTTCTTGTCACGTGAAGTTTTATGTTATCTTGACATTAGCCAATGTTTGTGAAATCTCTTGTCCAGTAACGTGTCTTGAACATATTAGAATACATCCTAAACACGTTTTTATCATCATATTCTCATCGTTCTCATTTCAAGTGATGCATTCCATCTTTAGAGTGTAAAATATTCTTCGACAATTTTCTCCTCAATTATATTCAAACTAAATCCACTATCATCATTCGTTCCTGACTTTGAGTATCAAACCTGAATCTTATTATCGATTGTACTCCTCAAACCGACAGTCAAAACTTGTTGGGAATCCAAACGTGACCCCTAGTTTAATTGGGAAATGCGATGATTAAATGCAGACCAAGTACTTGCACTTATTCTCTACAAACTCTTCCTAATTTCAATTTCGGGACGAAATCCCTAAAGTAGGGGAGACTGTAACATTTTAGTTTTTCCATTTCATTGTATTCATCGTACAAGCCTATGTAATCCACGAGTAAGTTCAAATTTCAACACAACATAAACCAAGTGTTCATTTTACATTATGCATTGTACAAGTTATTATAACACATGGTCAATCATAGTCATCTTTACAAATGCTCTCTTATTTCAACACATCATATTTATACATCATCATTTATAAAATATTATTTCCACTAAACATTTTTATATTAAATGACTTATATTTACTATGGACTTAAACCTCTAATTTCATATTTATGTTCCAACAATATATCAAACTTATGACATATTCACTATATTATTATAAACCTTTCTTAACTTATGCATTTACTAATTTAAGTTATCATAATTTTAATTCCAAATTTTCTTTATTATATTCATAGGAGTTAATGTAACAATTAGTTATAAGAAAGCTAAAAAGTATCAAACCATACATTTATAACTAACAAGTCCATGTGTGTATCTTTTAAAAAAACTAATATTTAAAAGATCATTAATTTAAACCTTTTACAAAAAAAATATTAATATTTATTTAGTCATGAATGTTATTAAAAAAAACTTATAAATTTTTATATCATATAAATGGAATTTAAACCTCTTAAATATCATGGAAATTTTATTTATGTTTTTCTTATGATCCCTCACTATAAATAGACCCTCATTCTTCCCTCATTCTCACACCATATCAAGTTCTAATCCCTCTCTCAAGATTCAAAGTCGTTTCCATATTTATAAGTAAGTTCTTCTTATATTCTTGCTTGTTCATACTTTTCCTTTAAAAATATCTCTCATAACTAGCTAGATCTATGATCCCTAATATGTTTATGTTATAATCATAGACCAATCCAAGATCAAAAGCCCTATTTTAATTAAAATTGTGTCAAACTTTTATTTAAAAGCTTGGTTGATCATTCTTACTCCTTTCAATTTCAAAAATTATGTTTTTACTAAAAATCCTTATTTTCAAGTTAAATTATTTAATATACAATTTCTATCTTTACATAAACTTATATTTTCACTTTAGCCCATATACTTTCAAAACACAAACTAAAATTGGTTAAGTATGCAAATAGAGTAAATTTCAAACCAGTATGTAGTTATCTGGCAAACATTAAAGTTTTGGCTAGGAAAACACGGGGTTCTGATCCGACCAACTCTTTCCTAGAAACTTTTCTGTTGGAGGTACTACTCTGGAACGATAACCATTCTAGTGTACAACAACCACTTTCAACTAATTATGATTACGATTATAAACTCATATCTTTATAAATATTTATACAAAATTTTATATAATTTATTTTTATTATATGAGAACATTTAAAACTCAATTATATACTTTTAATTAATAATTAATTATGGTTTAATTATTAATTAATTAAAACATTAGTATACTTTAAATTTTGGTTTAATTACCAACTAATTAAATCATTATTTTTAACACTTGTTTTTCATAAATCAAATGAAAGGTTTCATTCATTTATTTATGTAGTAAATTATTTAATTACTCAACTAATTATTACTCATTTATTTATTCTTCTGTCTATCTATTAATTTATGCAATTACAAATAAAAGAAAACTAGTCATTTATTTATTTGTGTATTTATTTACAAACAAAATAAACCTAATTATTTATTCATACATTTATATAATTATTACAAACAAACAACATCGTTATTAATTCTTTCACTTATTACAATACAAATATTTATCAAAGATTTACATAAAATATTATTTGCAACTCAAATAATTATTTTATTATTAAAATGAGGACACTCACATCAATCTCCTCGCACAATAGGATTCTCTATTTCAGTTGTACAAATCATTGATATATATGTTCCATCAAACATAGGTTAACCTTGTGATTAGCTAGAACATTTGTGCAATATACTTGTGTGACATCCAAGCTACTCATTGCAAGGTGAGTTTACATAGCCCCTTTTTACTGTTTTTTCTTTTGGGGTGAAACATGTTATCAACTTTATTTATTTAAACAATTCAGTATATCTTGTGCTTGATCTTTATGCTTTATATTTGAACTACTTGGTGACCATTGCATGTGTTTCATGCCAGTACATTCATTAACTTGCAGCCCAAGCCTAAGGTAGTACCTAACATGATCATTTATATGGGAAACTGAAACTATAACTTACCACAAGACCTTGGCGGGTTTTGTTGGGTATCAACTATAACTTGGAGTATCCGCTTGCTCCCTTTTTCAAAATGGCAATCAGTGGGATTGCGTATCTAGTTTTCTATTATCAGGCTTGAATTGTACGCTTGGAACCTTGTATGTTTTCACATATATGCTTTAGACATGCTTTGAACATATTGAATTGTAAACCTATACTTAACTTTTGTTTGGTGTCAAAACCTATGTTACTCACCAACTAGTTGTAGTTGACATTTACTCACATGTTTCAGGTGCACCAGTTTGAGGACACTACTTGATCACTTAGGACATTGTACCTAGCTCTATTAAAGATTAAATTCAATTTATGTCATGTTTGAACGCTTTATTATCCATTTCTACTTGAACGGGTGCGTTTAATTTTGATGAATAAATATTGTCACATTTAATAGATGATCGTTTGCTTATGAACAACCGCGTCAGCCCCGGCGTATAATCCGCCGCCGGCCGGGGTGTGACACAACTGTACCTTCTCCCTCTCTTGTATCAGTGGGCACCCAAACTGATGCTTATTTTTCCACTGATGCAACCAAAAAGGGGGAGATGGTCCCAATGGAGGAAGACTCAGACAATCTTGACGACTGGATTCAAGAGCATGCTGTATTTCAAAGCACACTTTTCAAGCCAGCTTTTGTACAGGTTCATGACTTGCCAGCTTCAGATAACGAAGAAGAAGAAGAGACATCTGAAGACTGGAAGTTAGTCGTCAGGGTTGTTGATGAGATGATGAATGATGCTGAAGACACATAACAAACATATACATCTTTCAGCATCATCCCTGAAGCAGCAGCCATCATAAGTCACTCCCCTGCCCCCCAATTTCCACTGACTTCAACACAGCTAGAGTTTGATACAATACTAGCTTGGGGGTATGATGGAAAATCTGAAAGGTTCTGGATTGGTTGGGAGTTTGGCGGAGTAGAAGAGCTAAACTGGGACTTTCTCAACATCATCCAAGTCCTTCACCTATACCATCTACAATGCATCAACAACTCAACGGACCTCTCAGCAGAACCTGCCATTGGCAGGTTCTATGACTTGATGGAGGATAATCTACCCAACTTTCAAAGATAAATACAAGCAGCAAAAAGGGTAGCCTATCCTGAATCTTCAACAGCAGCAGAAAGAAGACTTACTCCTAGAAGACTTGAAATAATAAGGAGCAGTCTTCTCACTGAAGAAGAAGTTCTGTGCTTAAGAAGATTTCTGTACAACTCCATTGTCAAGGACTTAGATGCGCTGGGATGGGTAAGCACTAAGTCTCTTGACCACACCTTTCTGCTAAGCAACGGCTCCTCTCTCACCATCAACACCAGGAACATCCTGCTACTGCCTACAGACTTTCTTTACAAGATCTTTCAACTCAGAGCAAATATCTGTAATGTCAACTCCCTCGAAATCCAGGCAATGATAGCTACTGTCAGAGCCCATCTTGAACAAGAAGGAAGGATTGCTGAAGCGGTATATGTGTCAAATTCTGACACTGATTCTGACTCAGCTTCCCTTCGAGTAGACATCTTTTGTAACATCCTAAAAATAGTAAATAAGTAAATAATAATACGATAGAGATTTAAACGTCATAAAACGAAATAAGAATGGATGGGCTTGGGCTCGGCTCCAACGGGCCGATGGAAGCCCAGGTATATAAGGGGCAAGGAAGCCCACTTTCTCCACTTCACCTTCATTTCACCATCCTAGAGAGACAAAGGAGAGCTCGGGTCTAGAGAGAGAAAGTCGACGGATCAACACGAGATTGAAGGAGCACGTTACAGCTGAGCTCGTGAGCAAAACCTCCGAATCAGAGTTCCAATCTAGGTAACGATTCAACCATAATCTGAGTTTTTGTTCGTTTTTGTGTTTCTCAGGTTTTAGCTAAATAGGAGGCGTTTTTATGGATGAAACCTGATAATAAGCCTAGAACTAGTATCTGGAATGAAAACCTCACGTTTTCATCAAAGAAAATTGTATGATTGGCATGATCGGGTTAGCATGCAAGAATTTCGGATTTTTGGTCCAGGAACCAGGTATTGCGTACTTACCAAGTGCGCAAGAAGGACTTCCTGCGTACTTACCAAGTACGCAGGAGGAAGATCCTGCGTACTTACCAAGTGCGCAAGAAGTATTCTCTGCGCACTTGTCAAGTGCGCATGAGTATGGTCCTGCGCACTTAGCAAGTGCGCAGGCAGCAGACAGCAGTTAGCAGGCTGGTTAAGTAAAGTCAGTAAGTTTAGAATGATTTAACCATTAGAGTCGGGGTTGGGTCTAATGTGTATTTAACTACCTAATCCAGATCGAAAGTGACGTTGTTGGACCTTTGTTTAGGACAACCTAGAGAAGCTTATCAGGTGAGTTCTATGTGCCCCCTTCTATGTTATGTGCAAACCTTATTAAATGTTTTGGGGCTGAAATGTATACACTAAATGAATTAATGATATGAATGCTAATGTGATCATACGTGATGTACTAATATATATGTTATATATATATATATATATATAAGAATGAATTATAAACAAAGAATGAAACGTATGTTTACAAAGAATGGCATAACGTAAATAAATGAAATCTTGCTTTATAATTATTTATATTTCATGTTATGAATGTATGTATACGTTGTGGACGGAAACGAAGCTAACGGCTACTTCTGTAGACGGACGACCACGTGACTATTTTGCAACCGGGAAAGAAACGTTTCTTCGCAAGCTAGGACGTATAAAAAGCATAAAAGGGCGGTCGAAGTAAATGCTAATATAGTATAACGGTTGCATAAACAATAGTTCGCGTGGGAAACGGATGCCTTATGGCAGACGGGCGAATATGACGGACTACGACGGTAGGACGGGTAAGACGGACGGCCGAAGGTTGGCCGGACCAAAGTTAAGGCGGACGGTTTCTAGGACCGGACGAGTAAAAGGGCTACGACGGTAGCTCAAGGGCGTATGTCTTTGTGATATACGTACCGTAAGATGGGTTGATCACCCTTATGTGTACGACCAATGAATGTTAAGGAAAGAAAAGGTGAATACATATCTATGTAATCACATAAGAATGAAGAAAGAAAAGGTGAATACATATCTATGTAATCACATAAGAATGAAGAAAGAAAAGGTGAATACATATCTATGTAATCACATAAGAATGAAGAAAGAAAAGTAAAAGCTATGAATACGTATTTGTAGAAATGTATGTATATAATTATGTATACTTATAAAGAAAAGAATGATCATACTTAATAGTTTTAAACTAGAACTCACCAGCGTTAGCTGACTTTTAGTATACATTTCAGGTACAGAAAGGAAGGGTAGTGCGAAGGCGTGAAGGTTACCCGACACAAGACTGACATCCCATATTTATATATGTTAAGACAAATGTTATGTACTTAATTTTAAAAGACTTCCGCTGTTATGTTATGTCATGTTACGTTATGTAATGAATGAATTCGAATGTTTTAAATTTAAGCTCAGTGATTATGACTATGTTTATGAGTAAATCCAACAAGTTAGGCCTCCCGGGTTTGGGGCCTTACAAGTTTGTATCAGAGCAATAGTTTGAGAGATTCAGACATCCCTAAATGTCTGGACTCAAACTGATTATGGGACCAACGCACGGATGTCAGTCATGGGTAACCAACGCCAACGCTAGCACGGTAAGTAAGTACTAGAGTTAATACACTTGGATAAGAATAGATACCTTAACTTAGAACAAATAGATGTCAATGTCACAACCGATTTGAAGAGTTTTGAACCCGAAAAGCAATGTAAATTAGTAATCACAAACCGGTCACTGTAATTAAAAATTTACCTTGCTCGTACTGTTCCAAACTATGATCTAAAGAAATGACATTGATATATTCCCTTTATAACTATCAGGAAACTAAGAAATATGGCTGGTGGAGGAAGGACAGGACGCCGAGGCGGTCGCACTGGCCGAGTAGGTAGACCTCCGTTGAAACAAAGATTTGAAGAAGAAGAGAGTGTGCACGCAGAACACACCGAAAGTGTGCATGAAACAGAAGTGACCCCAACTAGGGACGACAATCCAGGGCCTATACAGTTGGAACCCGAAGTCAGGGATGCTATAGCCCGTGAAGTTGTGCTCACTCTGAAGAACATATTGCCTGACCTACTATCTGAGGCACTAAAGAAAAGCAAAGAAGAGGATGAAGGGAACAATGAAGAGAAAATTTATGACAGTGACGGGGATGAAGTAAGAGTGGCATCAAGCAATCGTGGGTGTACTTACAAAGGTTTCAAGGATGGAGACCCACCCAAGTTTGATGATAGCAAGGATTAAGTGGCAACACTCGAATGGATTGAGAGGATGAACGTTGTAATCAACATCAGCGAGTGTCGACCGGACCAGGCGGTTAAATATGTTGCTCATTCTTTCACCAATGAAGCACTAGGTTGGTGGAGGAACATCCAGCGGACAAAATCCCCAAACGCTCTTGCAAGAATGACATGGGAAGACATAAAGAAGCTAATAATTCAGAAGTTCTGTCCCCAGAATGAAATTAATCGAGTGGAAAATGAATTCCTAAACTTTAAGGCTGGCAACAAGACACACCGCCAGTATACTTCTAGGTTCAATGAGCTAGCTCAACTGGTACCCCACCTGGTGGAGACAGAGGGGCGAATGATCAAGTATTATGTGAAGGTCCTACCTCAAAGGGTTCGTGTCCACGTGAAAGCCAACCTACCCTCGACCTTCGAGTCGGTAGTGAATCTGAGTGGAATCGTCTACGACGATTATGCCAATGAGGACCCACCAACAGAGACCCAAAAGAGAAAGTGGGAGAACTCGTCTAGAGGCACTGGAAGAGGGAACGTAACAACTGAAACTAAGAAGCCAAGGTCGGATGAATATGAAACATGCAAGAAATGTGGAAGGCAACATCTTGGCGAATGTAAAATCAGCACCACCACAGGCTATAAGTGCGGGAAGCCGGGGCACTTCTCTCGAGAATGTGTAAGAAACGTCAAGTGCCAAGTATGTGGCTTGTTTGGACATCTGACAAAGAACTGCCGGAAGGCCGGCCAATCTGGTTCGGGAAAAGAGAGGGAAAAGGAACAGCCGCAAGCTAGGACTCGAGCCTACGCCCTGATTGAAGAGGAAGCAAGGGGAAACCCTAATGTTGTGTCAGGTACATTCCTAGTTAATAACGAACATGCTGCTATTTTATTTGACTCTGGTGCTAGTAAAAGTTTTATATCCAATGCATTTAGTCGTAAACTAGGATGTACTATCAACACCATAGTAAAGGCTTTTATCGTACAAACTGCCGTTGGTAAAAATTCTGCGGTATTTCAAGTAACAGAGGATTGCATCATAGAAATAAAGGGTCATAAGTTCCCTTCTAGATTATTCCTTCTTACCTTAGGAGGATTCGATATAGTATTGGGTATGGATTGGCTAGCTGCCAACGAAGCTCAAATCATATGTAAACGTAAGAGGATACACCTCAAAACTCCTAGCGGCAGTCCAATTACGGTTTATGGGGATTGGAATTGCACGATGCCGAACATCATCTCGATGATCAAGGCCGAAAGTTACATGAGGCGCGGTTGCGAAGCTTATTTGGCATATGCTATTGATGATAGAATGAAAATGAATGAACTCAAGAAAGTACCCGTGGTGTGCAACTTTCCGGAAGTATTCCCTGAGGATCTACCTGGGTTACCACCCGATCGGGAAATAGAATTTCAAATTGACTTATTGCCAGGAGCTGAGCCAGTTGCCAAAGCCCCCTACCGATTGGCGCCATCAGAAATGGAAGAATTGATGTCTCAACTAGAGGAACTAATAGAAAAAGGATTTATTAGGCCGAGCATCTCACCGTGGGGCGCTCCGGTACTATTTGTAAAGAAGAAGGACGGCAGCATGCGCATGTGCATTGACTACCGCGAGTTGAACAAGAGGACAGTAAAGAACAAATACCCACTGCATAGAATAGACGACCTTTTTGATCAACTGCAAGGTGCGAGTTGGTTCTCAAAGATCGATCTTAGGTCGGGTTACCATCAGTTGAAAGTAAGAGAAGAAGACGTACCAAAGACCGCGTTTCGCACGCGTTATGGGCATTATGAGTTTCTCGTGATGTCCTTCGGATTGACCAACGCACCAGCAGCGTTCATGGATTTGATGAATAGAGTATGTCAACCAATGTTGGATCGATCGGTGATAGTTTTTATAGACGATATACTGGTATATTCGAAAAGCGAGGGTGATCACCACTGTCATCTAAGAGAGGTTCTGGAGGTGCTAAAGCAGGAAAAGTTGTACGTAAAATTCTCCAAATGCGCGTTCTGGCTTAGGGAAGTCCAATTCCTAGGTCATGTAATAAACCCAAACGGCATTATGGTGGATCCTGCAAAGATCAAGACAGTAAAGGAATGGAACATCCCAAAGACACCAACAGAGATACGAAGCTTTCTGGGATTGGCAGGCTACTATCGAAGGTTCATTCAAGATTTTTCAAGAATAGCCTTGCCACTAACTAAGTTGACACGGAAGGAAGTGAAATATGAATGGGGTCCAACCCAAAACAACGTGTTTGAGGAACTTAAGGCACGATTAACCCAAGCTCAAGTCTTAGCACTACCTGAGGGAAATGAAGACTTAGTAGTCTACTCTGACGCTTCGGGTCAGGGTTTAGGTTGCGTACTTATGCAATGAGGAAAGGTAATTGCCTACGCCTCGCGACAACTAAAGATTCATGAGGTTAACTACCCAACACACGATCTAGAGTTAGCGGCAGTAGTTTTCGCATTGAAAATATGGAGGCACTATCTGTATGGAGTTAAATGCACCATTTACTCCGATCACAAAAGCCTGAAGTACTTTTTCGGGCAAAAAGAATTCAACATGAGGCAAAGGAGGTGGTTTGAGCTACTGAAGGACTATGACTGTGAGATCTTGTACCATCCAGGAAAAGCAAACGTGGTGGCTGACGCTTTAAGCAGAAAGGAAGAATCGGAACCTATACAGATCAAAGCGTGTCAGCTGATTATAACACCAGATTTGATGAGTGAAATATCAAAGGCACAAGACGAAGCGCTATTAGAAGGAAATATAAAACGGGAAAGAATAGTAGGACAACAAGGGAATTTGGATGCAAATGCATACGGTGTACGAACTAGGTTTGGCCGAATGTGGATACCTAAGATTGGCGAGCTTAGAACCAAAATACTCGATGAGGCCCATAAGTCTTGCTATTCTATCCACCCCGGGACAAACAAAATGTATCAAGACTTGAAGAAGGAGTACTGGTGGCCTGGCATGAAGAATGATGTGACAGAGTACGTGAGCAAGTGCCTAACGTGTTCTCTAGTTAAGGCCGAGCACCAGAAACCATGCGGTAAAATGCAACCTTTACCAATACCGGAATGGAAGTAGGAGGAGATCACGATGGACTTCATTACCAAGCTACCGCGAACAGCTAAAGGCAATGATACCATTTGGGTGATCGTCGACCGCTTGACGAAAAGTGCTCATTTCTTGCCAATACGTGAGACTTCTTCGTCAGAAAGACTAGCAGAAGTATTTATCAAGGAAATTGTAAGCAGACATGGTATGCCGCTGTCGATTGTGTCCGACAGCGATACTAGATTTACATCAAGGTTTTGGAAGAAATTCAATGAAGCGATGGGCACTAGATTGAACATCAGCACCGCTTACCACCCTCAAACCGATGGTCAATCTGAAAGGACCATTCAGACCTTGGAGGACATGCTCCGGGCCTGTATCATTGACTTCGGAGGGAGCTGGGACAGCCATCTACCATTGGCAGAATTTTCATATAACAACAGCTATCACACAACTATTGGCATGCCTCCATTTGAAATGTTATATGGGAGGAAATGTAGGACCCCGGTTTGTTGGGGGGAAATTGGACAGAAGGATTTTGCAAGTCTCGAAGTGGTCAAAGCTACTTCTGAGAAATTTGATCAAATCAAGGCTCGAATGAAAGCCGCAAAAGACAGACAGAAATCATACGCAGATAAGAGAAGAAGGGATTTAGAGTTTCAAGTAGGGGACATGGTATTGTTAAAGGTATCACCATGGAAAGGAATCATCCGATTCAGAAAGCGTGGCAAACTAAGTCCAAGGTTTGTCAGACCTTTCAAGATTCTAGCGAAAGTGGGTCAAGTTGCTTACAGACTCGACCTACCCGTTGAGCTTAGTGGAATACACCCTACGTTCCACGTGTCACACTTACGCAAGTGCCTAGCTGACGACACAGCTCACATACCTTACGACGAGATCGAAGTGGATAACAGTCTAAACTATATAGAGGAACCGATAGCCATTATTGACCAAGCTGAGAAACGACTACGCAATAAGTCGATTCAATTAGTTAAAGTACAATGGAAGCACAGAAAAGGGTCAGAAGCTACGTGGGAAAAAGAAGACGAGATGAGGGGACTATACCCTCAATTGTTTAACGTATAGACAGTTTCGAGGACGAAACCTCTTTAAGGAGAGTAGACTTGTAACATCCTAAAAATAGTAAATAAGTAAATAATAATACGATAGAGATTTAAACGTCATAAAACTAAATAAGAACGGATGGGCTTGGGCTCGGCTCCAACGGGCCGATGGAAGCCTAGGTATATAAGTGTGAGGCCCCAAACCTAGGAGGCCTCACGTATTGGACTTACTCATCAACACATAGCACTTTAAACATAAGACATACATTAACACATCGGAAACGATTTAAATCTCTACATACGCAGCGGAAACATAACATGTCTAAACATAACTTGTTAAATACAACTGAAACTTGTCTTAATCAACATAATCAAAAGAAACATAAACAGGATGCCAACTGCTGGTCTTCGGGTAACTCTTCTCGCCAAGCCAAGCATCCACTTCCATCTATTGCCACTTACACTTAACTGATGTGCATACTAAAAATCAGCAACGCTGAGTGAGTTCTAACGTTTACTTTAAATTAATTATACAAGAGATTTACTAAAACATATATACTGCCATTAAGGCTAAACTTAACACACTTTACTCTTCAAACAGTTTAATACGTATAATAAACCGTCAATTCCTCTTTACTGTACTGCCCTCATGGCTTACATCCATGAACCGACAAGTACCTGGTCAATGCCCCCATGGCTTACACCATGAACCGACACTACCGCTTATCCGTCAATTCCTTGTCACTACTGTACCGCCCCCATGGTTAACGTCCATGAACCGACGAGTACCTGGTCAATGCCCCCATGGCTTACGTCCATGAACCGACATTACCGCTTATCCGTCAATTCCTTGTCACTACTGTACCGCCCCCATGGCTAACGTCCATGAACCGACGAGTACCTGGTCAATGCCCCCATGGCTTACATCCATGAACCGACAATACCCTGGTCAATGCCCCCATGGCTTACATCCATGAACCGACAATACCGCTTAACGCTAAGGGGAGGTTGCGTGGACCTCCCGAGCAACCGCCGTCACTCATCCCAGTTGTACAACCGTTAACGAACCCAAAGGTTCTTACTAATGGGTAGAACCCATATCTGACATCTTGTACAAGTAACATCTGTCCCAAGGACCTTTATAGCTGGTACATATTCCCGAAGGAAAACTGTTCACTTTACTGTTCATAAATCTTTCTGTAATTCTTGTTCATAACTTAACATATATCATGCCTTTGTTTATGTATATAAAAATATAGTAAACGCTTGCCAAATGATATATCTTTGCTTTTACTGAAATATATCTTAACACATATATCATGCCTTTGTTTATGTATATGAAAATATAGTAAACGCTTGCCAAATGATATATCTTACTTTACTGAAAACATACTAGCACATATATCATGCCTTTGTTTATGTATATGAAAAATATAATAAACGCTTGCCAAATGATATATCTTACTTTACTGAAAACATACTTTTGCCTCTTTTAAACCTTTCACTAAAACATAGCTTTTCTCTTCAGTTTATAAAATATAAAATATAATAAACACTTTACACTAAGTATGCACACCACCCCTAAAGAAGGCAAAAAGGGGATTAGAACTCACCTGGTATCTTAGCTGCAATTGTCTACTGTATCTCACACAATCTGAACAATTATGACAATTGACACGTATCAGACTTAACTCAACACTAAGTGGTTTAACCATTCTAACATACTGACTTACTTAATCAGTCCTGATGCCTGCGCACTTAGCAAGTGCGCAGACTCTGCTTCCTGCGCACTTAGCAAGTGCGCAGACTTCCCTTCCGGCGCACTTAGCAAGTGCGCAGGTTCCTCTTCCTGCGCACTTAGCAAGTGCGCAGACTTCCCTTCCTGCGCACTTAGCAAGTGCGCAGGACCTGCTTGGTGCGCACTTAGCAAGTGCGCACGACCTGTTCTTGGCGAAAAACCCTAACTTTCGCATTCGGGTCTGATCACTTCAAGATCCCGAACCTGTTTGCATTCAAAACGTTCGTTTTCCATTAAGGAACTCAAATATATGCTTATCTTTCAGTTTCATCCGATTAAACATAACCTTTTCACCCAAAACCCGAAAAACCCAAAAACGAACTAAAACTCAGATCTAGGAGAATCGGTTACCTGTAATCACTTCCTTTTTGTTGCTAAACACCCACGAGACTCTTGCTAACGATCCTTGAAGCTCTAATCAAAAAATCGGTACTTTCTCTCTCTAGACTCTCTCTCACTTTCTCTCTCTAGAATCCGAAAATGGATGATGCAAATGAGGGCTTTTGGCTAATCTTGAGGCTTATAAGGGCCCAAACTTGCCCCTTTCGGCCCATACATCCCGGCCCAAGCCCGCTTCCTTTATTTTTATTTAAGTTTTAATTCCTCGTGAATTCTCTCGCGCTCTAAAACTCGGGATGTTACAATAAGGGGCAAGGAAGCCCACTTTCTCCACTTCACCTTCATTTCACCATCCTAGAGAGAGAAAGGAGAGCTGGGGAATAGAGAGAGAAAGTCGACGGATCGACACGAGATTGAAGGAGCACGTTACAGCTGAGCTCGTGAGCAAAACCTCCGAATCAGAGTTCCAATCTAGGTAACGATTCAACCATAATCTGAGTTTTTGTTCGTTTTTGGGTTTCTCGGGTTTTAGCTAAATAGGAGGCGTTTTTATGGATGAAACCTGATAATAAGCCTAGAACTAGTATCTAGAATGAAAACCGCACATTTTCATCAAAGAAAATTGTAAGATTGGCATGATCGGGTTAGCATGCAAGAATTTCGGATTTTTGGTCCAAGAACCAGGTATTGCGTACTTACCAAGTGCGCAGGAAGGACTTCCCGCGTACTTACCAAGTACGCAGGAGGAAGATCCTGCGTACTTACCAAGTGCGCAAGAAGTATTCTCTACGCACTTGTCAAGTGCGCATGAGTATGGTCCTGCGCACTTAGCAAGTGCGCAGGCAGCAGACAGCAGTCAGCAGGCTGGTTAAGTAAAGTCAGTAAGTTTAGAATGATTTAACCATTAGATTCGGGGTTGGGTCTAATGTGTATTTAACTACCTAATCCAGATCGGAAGTGACGTTGTTGGACCTTTGTTTAGGACAACCTAGAGAAGCTTATCAGGTGAGTTCTATGTGCCCCCTTCTATGTTATGTGCAAACCTTATTAAATGTTTTGGGGCTGAAATGTATACACTAAATGAATAAATGATATGAATGCTAATGTGATCATACGTGATGTACTAATATATATGTTATATATATATGAGAATGAATTATAAACAAAGAATGAAACGTATGTTTACAAAGAATGAAGGAAAGAATGGCATAACGTAAATAAATGAAATCTTGCTTTATAATTATTTATATTGCATGTTATGAATGTATGTATACGTTGTGGACGGAAACGAAGCTAACGGCTACTTCTGTAGACGGACGACCACGTGACTATTTTGCAACCGGGAAAGAAACGTTCCTTCACAAGCTAGGACGTATAAAAAGCATAAAAGGGCGGTCGAAGTAAATGCTAATATAGTATAACGGTTGCATAAACAATAGTTCGCGTGGGAAACGGATGCCTTATGGCAGACGGGCGAATATGACGGACTACAATGGTAGGACGGGTAAGAAGGACGGCCGAAGGTTGGCCGGACCAAAGTTAAGGCGGACGGTTTCTAGGACCGGACGAGTAAAAGGGCTACGACGGTTTCTAGGACATGCGCATATGATTGATTTCGAAGAGAGGTGTGCGGTCGCGCCATACCCTTGGCACGGTTGTGCCCAACCTTTGGTCAGAATCTGTTTCTTTTATTTTAATATAAACTCAATTCCTTTTATAAAAAAATTATTATTTTATAAAACTCCAAAGCCCAGAATTGTTTTTCATAAACTAAATTATCAACTTGTGAATCTTAAACAAATTAATTAAATCATTTCTAATGGATTAAAAAGTAGTAAATTTTAAATAAAAAGTTCACATATAATTGTCTTATTCCAAACTCAAACCTTATTCAAAATGTTGTAAAAATATCCATTTCAAACCTTCCGTTTTATACAATACCTCCAAGTACCAATCACTAACTTTATCCAATTCAACCTTAGACTTAGACTTAGACTATTGTGCATTATTAATGCAATATACATTACACTCTAGGTCAACGTTGTGCGATACAAGGATCACATTACTTTTACTCTTTTACACTTTTGGGGTGGAACATGAACTCTATACACATTACACATTACACATTTACATTTACACAAACAACACAAGTGCAAAAATCCTATTTACATACATGTGTGCAAAATTTGAGCTTTGTGCCCGAGTGCTAGGTGTGCTAACCTTTGTATGCTCTTATGTGCAATCATTAACTCTACAAGCCGACGGTTAACAATGATAGATCTATTGAGTCTGACAAACCCACCCATGGTACGCGGTGATTGAAACCGACAACACAATTTTTGCATGCTAGTTACAAGGTTTGATTATACATTTGGTTACACAATAGCTGCTCCCCATAAATGCCTTATTTTATCATGTTTTGTAAAGGATTTGTTTTCAACTATATGCTATCTACATACAACTGTGTTATACTCACCAACTTTTTAGTTGACTTTATTTTATTCATGTTTCAGGTGCTTTCATATGAGCTAGATCAAGACATGCTACACATAGGCTTTGGACCTAGTTAATATTAAATCAAAGACAAATTTTATTTCATTATGTACTTTGAACTTGTTTCATGTTGTTTGAATGGAAATGGATTAAATATATTACAATCTAGTCAACCTTGTGCTCATGAACAGTCTTACATGTCCCGCCCCGATGATTCCGCCATCGGTCGGGGTGTGACATTTTCTGTTCGAGCTACTACTCTGAAATGATAACCACTCTAGTGTACAACAACCACTTTCTACTAATTACACAATCGACCCTCGACTATCCTTAACTTGTCACTAACTTAACGAACTTACTTAGGGAATCCTTAAGGCATTCAAATCCAACTTACTACAAGTTCAAGTTCGACTCTTTCACTTGCAAGGTGAGTTCATAGCCCATCTTTTATTTTATATCTTTGGGGTGGAAAACATGCTCTCGTATTCAAACTCTATATCAATACTAGTATTATACTACAATGTTTTCATACTATTTCAATAACAGCTTTCTATATTTGTAAATTTAAATGGGTTCATACACACTCTCTACCACACCATTAACTTTTTAGCCAACTTGAGTAAGTAAATAGATCTATTGGCCTGATAAACCCATCTAGTGCTCAGGTTGATGCATTCTGTTCAACTTCTTGAGTTGATGCATTATGTTCGATCCGGGGAGCTAGGTGACAGAAAATGCATACTATAACAATACTATGGGTCTAACGTGCTCAAACGGGGAAACTATTCTAGTCACTAGGGTTGGTTGTGGACTCGATATATGAAAGTTTAAATTACTTGTATTGAAATTTTTTTATGAATTCCACTCTATCATTTTATGCTATATCTATTTATCTAAACCTATGTTCTCACCAACTTTTTAGTTAACCTATTTTAGCATGTTTTTCAGGTGAAGCTAACTAGGATGTTGATAAGCTAATGCTAGGATTAAGGACTATGCTTTAATGGACTTAGCTAGATAATAACAAAAGAAGACTTATTTTTTCTACTTGTTTTGTTTGATTTTTTGTAATCAATGTTGTAGGATCGAGAAATTACAAGATGGTTATGTTCTTAGTTGAAATTGGCGGAAACAATAACAACTACACAAGTGTAATCGAGCAAGCAGAAAGAATACTTTTAAGAACACTGTTGTATTAAGCTTTTGCAGATAAACGATTACAATTGAAACTCAATCAAAAAACACAAAAAGCACACTTACAATGAAGTGTTTACACATTATTTATACTCACTTAGAATCAAGACAGCCCCTTGATTCTAAGGATCAGATCTAACACAGACCATTGATCTGTTGTATGTAGCTAACTATTACACGTTTAGTCTAAAGCTAGTTAACTTTATTGAAGCGTCTTCTTTATGCATTATTACTTGCATGCTTGGAGAAGAGCATTGTTGTCCATCATTGGTTGTGCCATTGCGGTTCCTTCTGCTTTGAGTGTGTCAGTTGCTTTTGCAGAAAGTTGTCAGTGACGTTTGGTATGGATAGTCAGCTGCAACGATTTATCTTCAAGGCACAAGGCTGTCAGCAGCAAAGATGATGATCAGCAGCAAGATGTAACCATCCAAAGCTGCGGATGATTTGCCTGTCAGCAGCATCAAGTGTTGATGCTGCTGAGAAGCCTATCCGCAGCAACTTTGGTCTTCAGCAGATAAGGCTATCCGCAGCAGATTTGTTCTTCAGCAGGAGAACAAGTATCCGCAGCAGATAAGCTTGTCTGCAGCAGTTTGTTGGTCAACAACAAACTCTGAGATCAGCAGCATTTGTACTTAGAGAATTTTGTAGTCATCAGTCTTTGGTTCTACAAACTCCCCCTAGACTGATGCTACCAAAATTCTCTTACTGCCTTTGTTGCTGAAGCTTTTGCATATTTCTGACTATCCTTTCAACCTCATATCCTCTCTGGTCCATGCTGGGATTGTTAAGAGGAAGCTCAGATAGAGTCTTGATGTCTTTGCTTGCCATTTTAAAGATAGGTTTGCTTGAACACCTCATCTTCTGTCCTTTAACATCTGTCAGAGTGAATTCATTCTTCTCAGCATTGTAGGACCAGCTGATGAATGGAGTGTGGGATTGAAGAGGTTTGGCATTAATGATTTCATCTTTGCTAGGGTTGAAGTAATGTCTGATTACCAGCAAAAGATGTCTCCCACCTTCATTCTCAGGCTCAGAGGATTCACCCAGCTCCATCATTCTTCTTAGATCAGAATCTGGAAGCTGTAGTACCTCATCAACAGAAGTATAGACTGATCTTTTAGCTTCTGTCCTCCCCCTGAACACTTCAAACCATTGGTCTTCAGGGTTGTATGACCATCTGATTATTTCTCTTGAGTCTTTAGGTTTGGAAGTGGGTTTATTTTTCTTTTTGGGAGGTTGTTGATGAGTAGGAGCTGGGTGTGTGGATTTGGACTTTTAGGGAGGAGAGGAGGGAGGTATAGGAAGGAGAGTGGAAGGTTGTTGGATTGAGGAAGTGTTAGGTTTCTTTTATTTCCTTTCTTCTTCTTGAATGTTTACCCTTTTCTTGGAGCCTTTCTTCTCCAATCTTTCTTCCTCAACCTTCTTGACTTTAAAATAGAGTGCTTGCAGGTTCATGAAATTCATGGGACCTAGCCTCTTTCCACTCTCTCCTCTAGCCTTAAGGTAGTCAATCATGACCTTCCTTTCTTCATGGGTCCATTTATTAAAGGCAATGGTCTTTTTGGACTTTTGTTTGGCTTTTTCTTCTTCTTCAGCCTTTCTCTTCTATGCCAATTGACCTTGCTGACCCATGAAGGCTCTGTAGATTTCTTTATTTGATAGTTTCTCAAGGTAGTCTGCATCCTCACCTTGAGAAACTAGAGCCTTTACCCATTCCTCTCTCATTTCTTGGGCTAGTTCAGAATCAGTAATTCTGAACTTAGCCTCTTCCTTTTTCTTCTTCTCTAGTTCTTCTTCTTCCTTGTCAAATTGTTCCTGCAGTTGAAGAGCAAGAGCTTCATCTTCTTCAATCTGATAAACTGCAGGAATCTTTACTTTGAGCTCATCCAACTGTTTTGCATACATCTGGATTTGTTGTTCTCTGAGGAGAATGGCTGTGAGTCTATCTTGAGCTTTCTTTGTTTCAACCATCTCCTCTTCTTCTTCTTCTTCTTCTTCTTCTTTCTTCTTTCTCTTTCTTTTCTCTTTGCAACCTCTCTTCGTCTTCTTCAGTTATAATTCCCTTTCCATTATCTTTGTTGGATGCCTCTGCTTCGGCTTCACTGATCACAACAGTAGATGATTGTGCCGCTGTGGGAATCTCAGCCTCAGCTTCATTGGCAAGTTGAGAGGTTGATAAGGGAAGGTCATTAGCTTCATCTGTTTTGCACTCAGGACTTGTAAATTCTATCATCATTTCTTTGACAGTGGATCTTGATTCATATGCAGCAGCAAAGATGTAAGGCCCCAAACCCGGGAGGCCTCACTTGTTGGATTTACTCATAAACATAGTCATAATCACTGAGCTTAAATTTAAAACATTCGAATTCATTCATTACATAACGTAACATGACATGACATAACAGCGGAAGTCTTTTAAAATTAAGTACATAACATTTGTCTTAACATATATAAATATGGGATGTCAGTCTTGTGCCGGGTAACCTTCACGCCTTCGCACGACCCTTCCTTTCTGTACCTGAAATGTATACTAAAAGTCAGCTAACGCTGGTGAGTTCTAGTTTAAAACTATTAAGTATGATCATTCTTTTCTTTATAAGTATACATAATTATATACATACATTTCTACAAATACGTATTCATAGCTTTTACTTTTCTTTCTTCATTCTTATGTGATTACATAGATATGTATTCACCTTTTCTTTCTTCATTCTTATGTGATTACATAGATATGTATTCACCTTTTCTTTCTTCATTCTTATGTGATTACATAGATATGTATTCACCTTTTCTTTCCTTAACATTCATTGGTCATACACATAAGGGTGATCAACCCATCTTACGGTACGTATATCACAAAGACATACGCCCTTGAGCTACCGTCGTAGCCCTTTTACTCGTCCGGTCCTAGAAACCGTCCGCCTTAACTTTGGTCCGGCCAACCTTCGGCCGTCCGTCTTACCCGTCCTACCATCGTAGTCCGTCATATTCGCCTGTCTGCCATAAGGCATCCGTTTCCCACACGAACTATTGTTTATGCAACCGTTATACTATATTAGCATTTACTTCGACCGCCCTTTTATGCTTTTTATACGTCCTAGCTTGTGAAGGAACGTTTCTTTCCCGGTTGCAAAATAGTCACGTGGTCGTCCGTCTACAGAAGTAGCCGTTAGCTTCGTTTCCGTCCACAACGTATACATACATTCATAACATGCAATATAAATAATTATAAAGCAAGATTTCATTTATTTACGTTATGCCATTCTTTCCTTCATTCTTTGTAAACATACGTTTCATTCTTTGTTTATAATTCATTCTCATATATATATAACATATATATTAGTACATCACGTATGATCACATTAGCATTCATATCATTTATTCATTTAGTGTATACATTTCAGCCCCAAAACATTTAATAAGGTTTGCACATAACATAGAAGGGGGCACATAGAACTCACCTGATAAGCTTCTCTAGGTTGTCCTAAACAAAGGTCCAACAACGTCACTTCCGATCTGGATTAGGTAGTTAAATACACATTAGACCCAACCCCGAATCTAATGGTTAAATCATTCTAAACTTACTGACTTTACTTAACCAGCCTGCTGACTGCTGTCTGCTGCCTGCGCACTTGCTAAGTGCGCAGGACCATACTCATGCGCACTTGACAAGTGCGTAGAGAATACTTCTTGCGCACTTGGTAAGTACGCAGGATCTTCCTCCTGCGTACTTGGTAAGTACGCGGGAAGTCCTTCCTGCGCACTTGGTAAGTACGCAATACCTGGTTCCTGGACCAAAAATCCGAAATTCTTGCATGCTAACCCGATCATGCCAATCTTACAATTTTCTTTGATGAAAATGTGCGGTTTTCATTCTAGATACTAGTTCTAGGCTTATTATCAGGTTTCATCCATAAAAACGCCTCCTATTTAGCTAAAACCCGAGAAACCCAAAAACGAACAAAAACTCAGATTATGGTTGAATCGTTACCTAGATTGGAACTCTGATTCGGAGGTTTTGCTCACGAGCTCAGCTGTAACGTGCTCCTTCAATCTCGTGTCGATCCGTCGACTTTCTCTCTCTATTCCCCAGCTCTCCTTTCTCTCTCTAGGATGGTGAAATGAAGGTGAAGTGGAGAAAGTGGGCTTCCTTGCCCCTTATTGTAACATCCCGAGTTTTAGAGCGCGAGAGAATTCACGAGGAATTAAAACTTAAATAAAAATAAAGGAAGCGGGCTTGGGCCGGGATGTATGGGCCGAAAGGGGCAAGTTTGGGCCCTTATAAGCCTCAAGATTAGCCAAAAGCCCTCATTTGCATCATCCATTTTCGGATTCTAGAGAGAGAAAGTGAGAGAGAGTCTAGAGAGAGAAAGTACCGATTTTTTGATTAGAGCTTCAAGGATCGTTAGCAAGAGTCTCGTGGGTGTTTAGCAACAAAAAGGAAGTGATTACAGGTAACCGATTCTCCTAGATCTGAGTTTTAGTTCGTTTTTGGGTTTTTCGGGTTTTGGGTGAAAAGGTTATGTTTAATCGGATGAAACTGAAAGATAAGCATATATTTGAGTTCCTTAATGGAAAACGAACGTTTTGAATGCAAACAGGTTCGGGATCTTGAAGTGATCAGACCCGAATGCGAAAGTTAGGGTTTTTCGCCAAGAACAGGTCGTGCGCACTTGCTAAGTGCGCACCAAGCAGGTCCTGCGCACTTGCTAAGTGCGCAGGAAGGGAAGTCTGCGCACTTGCTAAGTGCGCAGGAAGAGGAACCTGCGCACTTGCTAAGTGCGCCGGAAGGGAAGTCTGCGCACTTGCTAAGTGCGCAGGAAGCAGAGTCTGCGCACTTGCTAAGTGCGCAGGCATCAGGACTGATTAAGTAAGTCAGTATGTTAGAATGGTTAAACCACTTAGTGTTGAGTTAAGTCTGATACGTGTCAATTGTCATAATTGTTCAGATTGTGTGAGATACAGTAGACAATTGCAGCTAAGATACCAGGTGAGTTCTAATCCCCTTTTTGCCTTCTTTAGGGGTGGTGTGCATACTTAGTGTAAAGTGTTTATTATATTTTATATTTTATAAACTGAAGAGAAAAGCTATGTTTTAGTGAAAGGTTTAAAAGAGGCAAAAGTATGTTTTCAGTAAAGTAAGATATATCATTTGGCAAGCGTTTATTATATTTTTCATATACATAAACAAAGGCATGATATATGTGCTAGTATGTTTTCAGTAAAGTAAGATATATCATTTGGCAAGCGTTTACTATATTTTCATATACATAAACAAAGGCATGATATATGTGTTAAGATATATTTCAGTAAAAGCAAAGATATATCATTTGGCAAGCGTTTACTATATTTTTATATACATAAACAAAGGCATGATATATGTTAAGTTATGAACAAGAATTACAGAAAGATTTATGAACAGTAAAGTGAACAGTAAAGTGAACAGTTTTCCTTCGGGAATATGTACCAGCTATAAAGGTCCTTGGGACAGATGTTACTTGTACAAGATGTCAGATATGGGTTCTACCCATTAGTAAGAACCTTTGGATTCGTTAACGGTTGTACAACTGGGATGAGTGACGGCGGTTGCTTGGGAGGTCCACGCAACCTCCCCTTAGCGTTAAGCGGTATTGTCGGTTCATGGATGTAAGCCATGGGGGCATTGACCAGGGTATTGTCGGTTCATGGATGTAAGCCATGGGGGCATTGACCAGGTACTCGTCGGTTCATGGACGTTAGCCATGGGGGCGGTACAGTAGTGACAAGGAATTGACGGATAAGCGATAATGTCGGTTCATGGACGTAAGCCATGGGGGCATTGACCAGGTACTCGTCGGTTCATGGACGTTAACCATGGGGGCGGTACATTAGTGACAAGGAATTGACGGATAAGCGGTAGTGTCGGTTCATGGTGTAAGCCATGGGGGCATTGACCAGGTACTTGTCGGTTCATGGATGTAAGCCATGAGGGCAGTACAGTAAAGAGGAATTGACGGTTTATTATACGTATTAAACTGTTTGAAGAGTAAAGTGTGTTAAGTTTAGCCTTAATGGCAGTATATATGTTTTAGTAAATCTCTTGTATAATTGATTTAAAGTAAACGTTAGAACTCACTCAGCGTTGCTGATTTTTAGTATGCACATCAGTTAAGTGTAGGTGGCAGTAGATGGAAGTGGATGCTTGGCTTGGCGAGAAGAGTTACCCGAAGACCAGCAGTTGGCATCCTGTTTATGTTTCTTTTGATTATGTTGATTAAGACAAGTTTCAGTTGTATTTAACAAGTTATGTTTAGACATGTTATGTTTCCGCTGCGTATGTAGAGATTTAAATCGTTTCCGATGTGTTAATGTATGTCTTATGTTTAAAGTGTTATGTGTTGATGAGTAAATCCAATACGTGAGGCCTCCTAGGTTTGGGGCCTCACACTTATATACCTGGGCTTCCATCGGCCCGTTGGAGCCGAGCCCAAGCCCATCCGTTCTTATTTAGTTTTATGACGTTTAAATCTCTATCGTATTATTATTTACTTATTTACTATTTTTAGGATGTTACAAGTCTACTCTCCTTAAAGAGGTTTCGTCCTCGAAACTGTCTATACGTTAAACAATTGAGGGTATAGTCCCCTCATCTCGTCTTCTTTTTCCCACGTAGCTTCTGACCCTTTTCTGTGCTTCCATTGTACTTTAACTAATTGAATCGACTTATTGCGTAGTCGTTTCTCAGCTTGGTCAATAATGGCTATCGGTTCCTCTAGATCTAGGGTTTCTTCGATAAGAAACATGCGAAGAAAAACTAACATATCTAAAATCAAATCTGAAAATGGACACACAAATCTTCGATCGATGATGGCTAAAGGTACTTGTTAACCTAACAAAACTCAGATCTAAGGTTTAAAAGATATGTTCTTGCCTGCGGTTATGGAGTTCTCACGGTGGTGATCGACAGTATGCTACAGAACACCTTCAATTTGGACGAGTTTTGCCTTCATCCTCGGTTGGGGAAGAAACGATTTCATCTTCTTGTTTGACTAGAGAAAGGGAGAAGAAACATGGATTTGTTTATTTGAATAGAGAGAGGAAGAAGAAAATGATCTGGGTTTTTTTTAGTGAGAGAGAGACTAGGGTAATGAGAGATAAGATTATATATATAGGGTAAAAGTAAAATTACCAGAATACCCCTCTAAATTAAAAAAAAAACCAAAAAACATAAAAAAGGAATGAGTGGCTATGGGAGGGTTTATGGGTTTTTACAATAAAGAAAGGTTTTCATTTGATACATCTATATATATATATATATAATAGATATATATATATTTATATAGGGTAAGGTTCATTTCAAAACTCATATTTCATGAGAAAACCCTAAAACTCTCGTCCAATGGTTGCTTTTATCTCAAACACACAATATGTTGTCATGTGTCCACCTTATTATTTTAATTGAAAAGGGTAAAAGAGTCATTTTATTCATTAATGAAATCAGATTCAACAAGAGTGTGACAAGTGTTATTTTTTATACTATGTTATTTTTTATAAAAATTACACCATTAAACTAGTCTTATTTTTCTCTTTAATTCCGTTATAGTCTCGACAATTTTTTTAATTTTTTTAAAAACGAAGGAGATTACATTAATATAACAAATACACCAAAATTAACATTTACAACACAAAAACTAGTTACATTGATTTGATACTCTAATTACATTTAAAAAAATCAGGTCTTCAGTGTAATAGATCCTTGCATTGGTGTAAAACTCTAGTTACATTGGTGTAATAATATAGTTACATTATTGTCATGATTGTTACATTGGTGTAATACAGATAGTTACATTGGTGTAAAATAATACTTCCAAAAGGGTGTTTGTGTTAATTAGTTACTGATCAACTTTTCAAACCACAGTCTAAGACGCTTTTGTTAGAAGAATGCGCACATATGCGTGTCAAAAATACAAGCATTTGACCTATATACCTTGGATCATCCTTATATTCATCTTTTTTTTGTTATAAACTAATATCCTTGTTGATAAATCAATCAAAACAGTTCCCTTATTGATTGAATGGATGTTAAGGTTTCCTAAGTGGTGGAACCATCAGTAACTTCCTACCAGCACTTACAACCATATCATTCCCACTCTTGCTATACATCATTGTTATAGATCCAAGTACATCATCTACAAATCCACAAGCTTTAAAGAAACTCCTGAGGGTAATTTAGACAATTCACACTCTAGTTAGCACAATATTCCATTTTAACTGTTTTAAATTTTATTATTTGGTTTGCAAGAACAAGACAGTAACTTACATTTCTTGATCAGAACACAGAGCTGCAATGTCATATATACCTTTACTTGTAAGCAATCTGCAACCAAGTGAGACTTCCATTAGCAGAATTTCATTAATTTTGACTATTTTTGGTCAAAATTTAACTTGAAGAACATTGAATGGTGTTTACAGACCTTATAATCCTTTGAAGAATCAATCGCCCGATTCCTCGACCTTGTAACGGAGGGATCACCTACAAAGTGACTGATACAAGATTACATGAACATAAATTCAAATTAAATAATCTAATCTGTCAACAATTTTGAAGGTACTAATTTTAGCATTTCTAGGGTTTTTATCAAAATTTCAAATTTGAATTTTGATGATCCGAAGATGAAATTAACTACCAATAACAAGTATTTGAATCTAATTTTAGCCAAAATCGATTGAACAGGGGATTAAATTGGTTAGAAATTGAGAAACGATGAATTTAGCAATTTTAGGGTTTTTAGGGCTTTTACCACCACATTGTCAGACACAGCTCTGCCAAATCCGACTAATTCTCCGCTAATCGGCGTCAACGGAATCATTCTCCGGTACCAATCACCACCGGTAGTCGAAAATTCCGGTGGCGAGGTGACGAGTTCTGGCCTGGCGAAGACGGAAACGACGACGAAAATGTGCGATTAGGGAAGACTTTGAAGCAGGTCGGAGCAGCAAATGGTTCGGAGCAGCAAATGTGAAGAGAGAAACATATTCAGATCTTGAAATTTTGAAAGAGGGGTTTGGGTGTGATAGGTATAGAAGAAAGAGAGACAACATGACTCTAACATAGAAGAAAGAGAAAAAAAATGTATTTTAACGATTCTACCATCTTTTAAATTGCCTTTAATGGATTAGTTTTAATTCAAAATAATAGCAACCATTAGATCTGTATTTTTTAATTTGATCAAGAGATATGGTGGAGTTTTAAGGTTTTCACATGAAGAATAGGTTTTGATTTGAACTCAATCGTGTGTGTGTGTGTATATATATATTATATATATATATTTATATATAGTGTGAGGTTTCGCTAAAAAATTAAAAAAGTGTAAAAAGTCGTTTAAAATGCTCATAACCGGCTCATACGAACTCCGATTTTACTCATTTCGGTGGCGTTAGAACCGTCTCGTCGAACTCTACTATATTAGCTTGTAGAGTTTAGATTTTAGGGTTTAGTTTTTGCCTTAGGATTTAGCCTTAGGGGTTTAGCCTTAAGGTTTAGCTTTTAGTATTTATGCTTTGGGAGGGGGGTGGGTGGGGGTTTTAGGTTTTTGGGGGTAGGGTGGGGGTTAGGTTTTGGGGGTAGGGTGGGGGTTAGGATTTGGGGGGGTTGGGTTGGAGGTTTAGGCTTTTGAGGGGTGGTGGTGGTGTTTTTAGACGACTTTTTCGGCTTTTTAGGGTTTTTTTGTTAGGATTTAAGTTTTTGGGGGTGGAGGGTTTTAGGTTTTTCGGGGTGTGGTGGGGTGGGGGTTAGGTTTTGGGGGGTGGGGTGGGGGTTTTAGGCTTTTGGGGGGGGGGGGGTGGTGGGGTTTTTAAAAGACTTTTTTACATTTTTTACAGTTTTTAGACTTTATAAAATAACCCTTATATATATATATATATATAATATGAGGTGCGGTATAAATAATAACCAATATTTATATGATAATCATGATAACCACTTTCAAACATAGTGCTACGTATATGTAACAATTATCATTATGTTAATATTACATATACGTAAGACTATGTGTCACGTATATGTAACATTATATGGTACGCATATGTAAGACTCCCCATTTCCGTAGATATATGTTCAAAGAGTATTTTACAATTAAAATAAAAAATAATTTATAAATTATATGATTGTTTGAGAGTGGTTATCACATAAAAAACTGATTATCATTTGAACTCTTCTCTCACTCTATGTGTGTATATATATACACACACAACTCTATATATGTAAATGTATGATAACTCATTACACGCCTCGTATCAAATCTTGAAGGTATACGCACTGTTGTAATAAGTTAGATGCATGCACCATTGTATATATATACGTGTATTAAAACTTATTAGAACAACGAAGCAAATATGTAAAGCTCACACATTATTGTAATATGTTAGATGTATTTTTAATGAATTACACCGTTATGATAGAAAAAAGTCGTTTTAAAAAATAAATGTATCAAGACTGAAGCGTAATAAATTAAAAACTGAAGCGTAAAATTAAATGTATTATACTTCTTTTAATATTATACTTCTTTTAATAAATTAAAAACTGAAGCGTAATAAAGAGCATAAAATTTGGATTTAATGTTATACTTCTTTTAAATAAAACTGAAGCGTAATAAATTAAAAAATAATGAAAATTTAAATTTTCATTGAAATTTACATAAAAATTAAATGTATATATTTAACTTTCTATTAATACAATCTTGCTATAATCTTAAATTCTTAATAGTTAATTTAATTAATTGAATAAACATTTGTCCTACGTTTCCTTAAAAAGATATATATTTGAATATTCATATATCTACTCGCGCGTATAAGTTGGTCAATTCACAAATATACTCGTATATCCTTGTTGAAGTATTTGTTAACGTTTTTAAACATTAACTTTTTCATCTTCATCTCTATAATTTAACTAAATATCATATTTTTTCAAATTTATCTTTAAATATGTTTTAACCTTCCACATCTCATTTTTTATCTCTATCTTTATCTCACTCACAAACACTTATTATATTATTTTTTCTCTTTCCTAAACACTCACAAAAAATATTGAGTTTGATTAAAATGATTCTCTATATTTAGAGAATCTCTATTTACTAAACTATAAAATGGGTTTAGGGTTTAGGGTTTAGAGTTTAAGGTTTAGGGTTTATGGTTTAGGGTTTAGGGTTTATGGTTTAGGGTTTAGGGTTTAGGGTTTTTTTTTTTTTTTTAGGTAAAAGGCAGTGCCCTGGAAAATAGAACAAGAATAAAAGAATACAGACCCGTACATCCCCCCCTCCCTGGACATTTTACCAAAGGAGGGGGAGACTGCAAACAGAAACACCCAAGGGGCTAGTCAGGGATACTGACAAGCCCCGTACAAAGCCCCAGAGGGCTACCCAGCACAGTGCTAAAAAACCTAACACCAATCGTGACAACCACCCCATTCCTCGGAAACCATACCATCCCAACTAATATACTAGGCTTAGTAGTGTTAGTTGGGGTGGTATCCTTACCAATCCCTCTATCCTTATGCCCCCTCAACATACAAACCGAGCCAATAAATGGCATGCGGTCCCAAAAAAGATTACAAGCAAAATTAGGCATACAAGAATTACAATAAATAACACATTGGGCCTTCAAATTGGGCTAACAAATGTATCAGCGGCTTCACATCAAGCGTGGGCTTCCACATACATAAATCCACAATCTGATGGACCAGCATACCGGCCCAATAATAAATGTTCACGATGGGCAGAAAATCCACAAAACAAAAAGCTAGACCCCTCCGAGACCCCATGCACAAAACGGTGGGCTTGGAATTAATATCGAAATTGGGCCCAGCAATCATTAAGCTTTTAGTCCAGGGGGGAATCCGTGAATGGGCTAGACCCAAGACCCGTAAAGTAGGCCTAGCAAATAAATCACAAATCGACTTCAAAAATTGGATCCCCAAATAGCTGCAAAAATTGGAACCCATGCTAACTAGATCAACAACTAAAATCTTGGACTTAAACGTTGCGGTGGAGATCATGACCGTGGACACAAAAATCCGCCTGCCAACAAAAAACCCATACAATTGGGCCTTCGAGTAATTTCCCCAAATAGGCCCACCAGGCCTAACATCCCAAACAGAACTACAACTCCCTAAACAGGCCACCAAATAGGCCCACTGGGCATACTCTCGCAGACCGTAATGACCCAAATTTGGAGAAAAACCAAAGCCTAAAAAGAAAAAGAAGCCAGCACACACCAGAAAGACCAAGCAGAAAACCCAACCGAGAACCGGGCAACCTGAATCAGAGGACAACATAAAAACTAATTGGGGGGGTTCCGGTTACCCGACTTGAGCAAACCAGACAGGAATAGCGATGTTCCATTTTCCGAGTCCGAATCCACATCTTCAATGCAATAATCCGGGTCTAACCCCATTAACGTGCAAAGGTCGTTAAAATAATCCCATTGACCCGGGCACCATTGATCCACTATATCCACACTAACACTACCTACATTTTTTAGGCAATTAGCAATACACTCCTTCTACGCATCCGTGATGTTGTAGCTCTTACCACTGCAGCCCGTGCCATTAAGGAAAAAAGGCGAACTGACTCCCTCGAGCCATTAACATGCTCCCTATTCATTTGACAAAACTCGGTAGACTTACTCTTAGAGCGGACTGTTTCCACATCCATACCATCAACCAAACCATGATCCGGAGGGTATAAATCATCATGGGCCTCAACCAGTTTATTGTGTTTAATAGAGTTAGGGATATCTAAAACCGAAAAACGATTTGAAGTGTCTATATCCATGGAACTACAGTGAGAGACCGAATTGGTACCTTGATCCTTTGGGACAGGGGGTGGTTTGCGGGCCCGGAAATGTCACATTTAGCAGCCATAGGGGGAGGGTCCTGATGCTGATTCACACTGCCCTTACGACCTTGGACTGCCCTAGCATAGTTAAAACTCGAAGCCACAGATTTTGGTTTAGAACCCGCAGGGGCAAGGACCGGACCAGAACCTGCAGTAACAGCAGTTTTCTGTTTTCAGCCCAAGCCATTTGCACCTTGATTCCCTTTGGTCCGAGCCGGGTTATCTTGCTGGGAAGGGGGTTTAATTCTGACCGATTTGTTCTTTTTGCTTTGTATTTTGATAGGGCCCATCTTCTTGCGTCTAGTAACCATAGTAAACCCATCATCATCAATCCTCGAGGGAGTAACAGTCGGCTTACCCGAGGGAGCTGCAGGGGCAGCAGAAACAGGACAGGGACTATCCTTAGGGGCATGACCCAACTTAACTTCACCGACCCTATCCTCCATCGGCTTGGGCTTGATTTTACATTGAAGAAGAGAGTGCCCAAATAAGACACAATGGCTACAAACCGGAGGCTTCCATTGGTAAGAGACCAATAATTTCGTTACACGGCTGGGGTGATTATTGACAGGAGGGTAAACCACATCTAGCTCGGAAGGGAGGTTACTACTAGCCCTAACATCAACCAACATACGGGCATATCCCATCTTTCCTGTTTGGTTGGCACATCGTTGTAAAGTGAGACGGTCCATAAGTCTCGGGTTTCCCATACCACTCATGAGCTTACAAATCCCTGTTTTAGTCCATAGGTCAAGGGGCACTGTCACAACCCCGGGCTACCCCTGCCCGGGCGTCGCGAGAAAATGCTGGTATCTGAATGAGGTCCCATAAATTTGGACAGCGGAAGTCTTTGTTTTTACTTGATGCCCTTTTTGTAATGAAATGTCATGTAAATAACCTCAAGGGTTAATTCTGTACTTTTTATCAAAACTTGGGATCCACGTCCCTTTTCATTTCATGATAATAGACATTCAAAAGTCTATTATATAATGTACATCTGCTGAATTAATTTACATAATACAAGCCATTTAAAATGTTTAGGATCTACGTCCGTTCCAACATTTGGTCTTGTATTAGTCTGCCACAGGGATTTAAATATGCCTAAAGATCTTGTCTTTACTGCACCACCCTGAATTTAATGATTTCTTTCACTACCTGTGAAAAACGTTTTGAAAATGAACATCAGCATAAAGCCGGTGAATCACATTTAACTGACACGAAAATGATTTCTAACATAAACCAAATTAAAGCCTTTAAGCACGTTTCTGTATGATAAATCTACACATTCAGCAGTCTTTTTCACCTGAAATATATACCACCTACATACACTGGGTTAACTGCCATGGGGTCAACTGGCTGAGCTCTATGTCTCAGACTGATAGCCTATTCCCAGGGTCGTGATGCTAAGAACCTTGTTCTTAGTCTTATATGATACTCAGGAACTCGTCCCTCGTATAATCTGCTAAGGAACCATATCCTCAGTCTTATGATACCCCCTTTCATGATCTGTACCCAGCCACGGACCGGACTTTCACCCGTCACATGTATACCATTTGATCAAATCTACGTATGCTTATGGCCTGAATGCTATCACGTAGATTACCCTTATGATTAAAGTATTTAATTTGTTTCATGCCGTTTTCGTAAATAAAATGGTTTTATCATTTGAAAAGCGTTAAACGTGTTCACCTTGATTTTGATGGCTGGTAAGGTTGTAGGCTTCGGAATTTGAGCAGAACCTCGACACGTTTCTTCCTAGGGAAGACACGATTAACGAGAATATATATGAGAGAATATATATATAATTGCGGCTATATATATATGAATAGTTTTAACGATACCTTCTTTGCGGGATTTGGACGGAACTACGGCTTGAGCAGGGTTTCGTTGGATTCTTGAACAGCGCTTCGGGACGTCGTAGAGTTTTGAGAGATCGGGTTTGTGTATAAGGAATGTTTGGAAACTGTACAGAATTTCAATCCCGTTAAAGGCCTTTTATAGGCTGATTTTCCAGTCCCTCGCGTACCGCGAGGCCGGCCAAGGAAATCTCTCGCGTACCGCGAGAGGATGAGGTGTCACGAACGGTGCTGAGTCAGCATGACACGTGTCGGCTGGTGGCAAGGGTGAATGACACGTGTTTTCTGGCCCTGACGCGTGTACTATTCCCTCGCGTACCGCGAGGCTTGGTTGGAAATCTTTTCGCGTACCGCGAGAAGATGATTTTCTGGCGCATAAGCAGTCCCCTCGCGTACCGCGAGGTTTTGTCAAAATCTCCCTCGCGTACCGCGAGGGAGTAAAATTTTAAATTTTATTTTCTTTTTATTTTGGGTGTTACATCCTCCCCTCCTTTAGAATAATCTCGTCCTCGAGATTCATTGAAAGAGATGTGGATACTTTTTGCGCATTTCTGACTCAAGTTCCCAAGTATATTCTGGGCCACGCCTGGAGTCCCATCTTATTTTGACCAACACCAATTGTTTCCGTTTAAGCTTTTTGATTTGCCGGTCTTCAATTTGTAACGGTCGTTCAATGAATTTGAGCTTTTCATTTACTTCCACATCTTGTAAAGGCATAAGCAAGGATTCATCAGCTAAACACTTACGTAGGTTTGATACATGGAATACATCGTGTACTCCACCCATCTCTACTGGTAGTTCAAGCTGATAGGCAACAGGTCCAATTTGTTTAATGATTTTGAAAGGTCCAACAAATCGTGGACTTAACTTTCCTTTCTTTCCGAAACGAATAACACCTTTCCAAGGTGAAACTTTTAATAACACCTTGTCACCGATTTGGAATTCTAACGGCTTTCTTCGTTTATCTGCATAACTTTTCTGTCGATCTCTAGCCATTTTTAGACGTTCTCGTATTTGCAAGATTTTATCGGTAGTTTCTTGGACTATCTCTGGTCCTGATAGTTGATTTTCTCCGATATCTGACCAACATACAGGCGTTCGACATTTCCGTCCGTACAATGCTTCAAATGGTGCGGCCTGAATACTTGTGTGATAACTATTGTTGTATGAGAATTCCATTAGAGGTAAATGATCATCCCAATTACCTCCAAAGTCTATCACACAGGCTCGGAGCATATCTTCTAGGGTTTGTATGGTTCTTTCGCTCTGCCCATCAGTTTGTGGATGGTAAGCAGTACTAAGGTTCAATCGAGTTCCTAGAGCTGTTTGAAAACTTTGCCAGAATCGAGATGTGAAGCGACTATCTCTATCTGACACTATGGATAGAGGCACACCATGTAACGTTACAATTTCATTAACGTAAATTTGTGCCATTTTGTCCATACTCATGGTGTCTTTAATAGGTAGAAAGTGAGCTGATTTGGTTAAACGATCAATGATAACCCAGATTGCATTATTTCCACGAGTGGTTCGAGGAAGTTTGGTAATAAAGTCCATAGTTATCAATTCCCATTTCCAAACTGGTAATTCTAACTGTTGCAATAATCCAGCTGGCTTTTGGTGTTCAGCTTTGACTTTGGAACAAGTCAAACATTTTGCTACGTAGATAGCAATGTTCTTTTTCATACCAATCCACCAGTAACTTTCTTTAAGGTTCTTGTACATTTTATCACTTCCTGGGTGCATGGTGTATTTGGACTTGTGTGCTTCTTCGAGGATTCGCTCTCGAAGATCACCTGTAACTGGTACCCAAATACGTTTATTCATGCGAAGGATATTATCTTCTCCTTTGATCAGTAAGTCAAGCATTCCTTTCATTCCTTCTTTTTCAAAGTTACCTTCCTTTAAAGCTAACTCTTGTGCTTCTTTTAACTGACTTACAAGATCAATTTGTAGTTCAAGTCTGAGAGAACGTACTCTCTTTGGCTTGATGTTTTCTTTTCGGCTCAAGGCATCTGCTACTACATTTGCCTTTCCTTCATGATAACAAATTTCACAATCATAATCATTCAGGATTTCCATCCATCTTCTTTGTCTCATATTTAACTCTTTCTGGCTAAATATGTACTTGAGACTTTTATGATCAGTGTAGATTGTGAACTTAACCCCATAGAGATAGTGTCGCCATAATTTCAAAGCAAAGATTATAGCGCCTAATTCTAGATCGTGGGTTGAGTAGTTTTTCTCATGAATTTTCAACTGACGAGATGCATAAGCAATGACTTTCTTGCGTTGCATTAATACGCAACCTAAACCAGTATGTGAGGCGTCGCAGTAAACTACGAAGTCTTCAATACCATCTGGTAAGGATAAGATAGGTGCGTTTGTCAGTTTTTGTTTCAAAGTTTCAAAAGATTCAGATTGTTTGGGTCCCCATTCGTATTTTACAGATTTCCGAGTTAAGGATGTGAGTGGGCTTGCTATACGAGAAAAATTTTGAATGAACCGGCGGTAATATCCCGCTAATCCCAGAAAACTACGAATTTCGGTGGGTGACTTGGGAATTTCCCATTTGGATATAGCTTCGATTTTTGAAGGATCTACTTGAATTCCGTTCACGTTGATGACATGACCAAGAAATTGTACTTCCGTTAACCAAAATCCGCATTTGGAAAACTTAGCATATAGTTTTTCCTTTCGAAGAAGTTCAAGTATGGTTCGAAGATGAGTTTCGTGTTCAACTTGGGTTTTGGAATAAATAAGTATGTCATCAATAAAAACTATGACAAACTTATCCAAGTAAGGTTTGCAGACACGATTCATCATGTCCATGAATGCGGCAGGAGCATTTGTAAGTCCAAATGGCATAACCGTGAACTCGAAATGTCCATACCGTGTTCGAAATGCAGTTTTCGAGATGTCGTTATCATGCACTTTCAACTGATGATAACCTGAACGAAGATCGATCTTTGAAAAATGACAAGCTCCTTGGAGTTGATCGAATAAATCGTCAATCCTTGGGAGTGGGTATCGGTTTTTGATGGTAACTTTATTTAGTTCCCGATAATCAATACACATGCGCATTGATCCGTCTTTCTTCTTAACAAAGAGAATTGGAGCTCCCCAGGGTGAAGAACTTGGTTGTATAAAACCTTTCTCAAGAAGTTCATCCAATTGTTTCTTGAGTTCTGCCATTTCTGTGGGTGCCAGTCTGTACGGGGATTTGGCCATTGGAGTTGCACCAGGTACAAGGTTGATTCGAAATTCTACCTCTCGTTCTGGTGGTAATCCAGGCAGTTCTTCAGGAAAAACGTCTGGAAATTCAGATACTACATGTACTGATTCTATCTTCTTCTCCTTTTCCAAGGCAGTAATTGATACCAGACATGCCAGATATCCTTTTCTTAAGCACTTGTTTGCTTTAAGTATGGAGATTATCTGGATAGGTTTTGTAGGTTTATCACCTTGGATAGTTAGAGTTTTGTTTGTTGGTGAAATGAGTTTTACAATTTGTTGATTACAAAGGATTTCGGCTTGGTTATTGGATAACCAATCCATCCCCAAAATAATGTCAAAGCCAGTTATTGACATTGGTAACAATTGTACTGGGATAGTGAAACCAGCCAATGTAATGTAACAATTGTTCAGTGATTGGGATATTTTTATCAAATCACCGTTCCCTGTTTCTACTTCATATGTTTCAGCTAAGGGACTTAATGGTTCGTTTAATAGATTACAGAAATTATAATCTATAAAACTCCGGTTCGCACCTGAGTCAAATAAGACCTTAGCATAAACATTATTAAGAAGAAACGTACCGGTAATTACGTCCGGCGTTCTCTCAGCTTGGTTAGCATTCATGACAAAAGCTCGTACGGTCTTTTTGTTTTCTGGAGTGATCTTGGCTCCTGATCCTCCAGCTCTTCCGGTCCTTGCAAACTTAGGGCAATTAGTGCTAATGTGCCCCAGCTCTCCACAACTAAAACAAGTTATTCCCTTTTTCTTGAAGCAATTCTCAGTAGAGTGACCTGAGACCTTGCAATAATTACAGAATAGAGTTTCAAAAACACACTTTCCACTATGCCTGCGTCCGCATGTTTTGCATGATGGATTGTTAAATGGTAACCCCTTTTGCCCAAAGTTTTTGCTAAATCTTTTGGCCTCGGGTTTTGATTTTATAGAGGATTCGACTTTCTTCTTTTCCTCTATATTTCTGATTAATCCAGCCGTCATGGTACCGGTCAATTCTACGGTGGACTCAATGGTTTTTGGTGAGACAACCTTCACCAAATCACGGATCTCTGGAACTAAACCATAAATATATCGAGTTATGAGAACCGACTCAGGTTTAGCCAGGTGAGGTGCCAAACGGGCATATTCAAAAAATTTGGTGGTGTACTCTCGATCGTTGGTACCCACCATTCGATGCTCCAGAAATTTTCTTTCAGCTTGTTCTTTTTCAGTCTTGGGGCAAAATTTCTTTTTCACCTTTGCCCGAAATTCTTTCCAATCCATAGCATTGGTCTTTCTCCTCCCTTTGGCAGAAATGATTGAATTCCACCATTCCAACGCTTCATTTTTGAAGGAGTTTGAAGCATACAGTACTTGATCTTTCTTAGCACACTTGCTAATTGCTATTACTGACTCCATCTTCTCTAGCCAGTGAAGAGTAGCAATACCGCCTTCGGTGCCCTTAAATTCATAAGGTTTACAGTCCTGAAAGGTTTTATAAGAACACCCTTTGTGTCTATACCTTTTTGTTTCATTCTCTTCTTCTGAGCTCTCACTGCTTAGATTTAACGATTCTTCAGATTCAGAATACTTTTTGCTTGATGTTCTGGATCTTTTCGAGGTTTGAGTTCTACGAGAGCTTGCTACTTGCTCTGTGTTGGTTTTCGAAGGGTTTTCTGTTCTTTTTGAATGAGAGGTTACATAGCTTGGAGTTTTGATGTTCTCTTGTACTTCCTTTATTATGGCAGGAAGCATTTCTTTAATGCTTTGTTAGACCAGTTGTTGCAATTCTGGTTGTTGAGTAGCTATTTCAGGATTATTATTAACTTCTTTTCCTTTTTCCTTGATAATGTAGGTAGATGGACCGCTATTGTCATTGTTTTGTTGAGACATCTAGGAACACAAGCACGAATTTGGGTCAAAATTTGAAGTTTATTATCGCTTAAACTTCATCTATTTGTTACAAATACAGAAATATAGATATGCATCTATATCACTTAAAGTTAACTAATTATACAAATACTATCATTAACTTTAATCGAGAAGCACATCTCCCAAATCTTGATAGAATCTCCCCAGGGTCTCGGTCATAGCACCTTTCTGGATCAACTGATCTGCCACCCATTGTTCTGCGTACTTCCTGTCTTCCTGGGCTAGTTCGTAGTCAAATATAGTTTGTTCGTTTTTAACTACGACTTGTCTGGTGAAGTACAGTTCAGCACGTAGATCGTCAGCCTCTCTAAGAGCACGATCGAGGTGTTCATCAATTGATTTTGGCAGTTCATCATGATATCCATAACAAGGAGGTGGTTCCCTGTGTCCCATCCTAAGATCGTGATATGCTGAGTTAACAGACCACACAACTTTTCCGTCGGTTGCATACTGACGTCCATCGGAGGGATCTATATAGAAGAAAGGTTCCTTGAAAACGGGATGTTCTGGAATAGGATCAAAGAAATACTTTCCACCACTGCCTTCACAAACAGCAGCCTTGTCGGATTCAGAAATTGAATGTAGAGTTTCTTCACTTGGACTGGGTGGATGTTCTTGAATTGTTCCGGTAGGGTATACTATGTCTAACGATTGAGGTAGTGGCATAGATGTCATAACAGTACGTAAAGATTCTCTTGAATCTTCCATTTCCACTGAATACTCTGATTCTTCTCTCAGAGGTTCAAGCCTTGCTTGAGTCTGCTCCACTTGTTCTGCGACCATTCTGTTCCAATTCTCCGGGGTCGGTAGATAGTGGACATAATCATCATAGCTTGGTACTACTTGATTAGATGATTCTCCAGGGAAGTAGTTTGGGTAATTATAAGGATAATAGTATGGATCTGACATCCTGAAATTTATTGGTTATGTTAAAGGCATCTTCCTACCGTTCGTTCAGTAGGCACAACTATTGGTTAAAGCTAAGATACTATCATATAAGTATCTAGTTTTGCTAAAACCCTTGAATGTGGCTCTGATACCAACCTGTCACAACCCCGGGCTACCCCTGCCCGGGCGTCGCGAGAAAATGCTGGTATCTGAATGAGGTCCCATAAATTTGGACAGCGGAAGTCTTTGTTTTTACTTGATGCCCTTTTTGTAATGAAATGTCATGTAAATAACCTCAAGGGTTAATTCTGTACTTTTTATCAAAACTTGGGATCCACGTCCCTTTTCATTTCATGATAATAGACATTCAAAAGTCTATTATATAATGTACATCTGCTGAATTAATTTACATAATACAAGCCATTTAAAATGTTTAGGATCTACGTCCGTTCCAACATTTGGTCTTGTATTAGTCTGCCACAGGGATTTAAATATGCCTAAAGATCTTGTCTTTACTGCACCACCCTGAATTTAATGATTTCTTTCACTACCTGTGAAAAACGTTTTGAAAATGAACATCAGCATAAAGCCGGTGAATCACATTTAACTGACACGAAAATGATTTCTAACATAAACCAAATTAAAGCCTTTAAGCACGTTTCTGTATGATAAATCTACACATTCAGCAGTCTTTTTCACCTGAAATATATACCACCTACATACACTGGGTTAACTGCCATGGGGTCAACTGGCTGAGCTCTATGTCTCAGACTGATAGCCTATTCCCAGGGTCGTGATGCTAAGAACCTTGTTCTTAGTCTTATATGATACTCAGGAACTCGTCCCTCGTATAATCTGCTAAGGAACCATATCCTCAGTCTTATGATACCCCCTTTCATGATCTGTACCCAGCCACGGACCGGACTTTCACCCGTCACATGTATACCATTTGATCAAATCTACGTATGCTTATGGCCTGAATGCTATCACGTAGATTACCCTTATGATTAAAGTATTTAATTTGTTTCATGCCGTTTTCGTAAATAAAATGGTTTTATCATTTGAAAAGCGTTAAACGTGTTCACCTTGATTTTGATGGCTGGTAAGGTTGTAGGCTTCGGAATTTGAGCAGAACCTCGACACGTTTCTTCCTAGGGAAGACACGATTAACGAGAATATATATGAGAGAATATATATATAATTGCGGCTATATATATATGAATAGTTTTAACGATACCTTCTTTGCGGGATTTGGACGGAACTACGGCTTGAGCAGGGTTTCGTTGGATTCTTGAACAGCGCTTCGGGACGTCGTAGAGTTTTGAGAGATCGGGTTTGTGTATAAGGAATGTTTGGAAACTGTACAGAATTTCAATCCCGTTAAAGGCCTTTTATAGGCTGATTTTCCAGTCCCTCGCGTACCGCGAGGCCGGCCAAGGAAATCTCTCGCGTACCGCGAGAGGATGAGGTGTCACGAACGGTGCTGAGTCAGCATGACACGTGTCGGCTGGTGGCAAGGGTGAATGACACGTGTTTTCTGGCCCTGACGCGTGTACTATTCCCTCGCGTACCGCGAGGCTTGGTTGGAAATCTTTTCGCGTACCGCGAGAAGATGATTTTCTGGCGCATAAGCAGTCCCCTCGCGTACCGCGAGGTTTTGTCAAAATCTCCCTCGCGTACCGCGAGGGAGTAAAATTTTAAATTTTATTTTCTTTTTATTTTGGGTGTTACAGGCACATTGTGGACGGTAACCCATAAGGGGATGACCGAAGGCTCGATTTTCTCAAGACACAAACCCGGTTCCCATTTATTAAGAAAAATAGGAACGTTGTTAACCATCCAAGGCCCATTTTCAAGGACTTGGTTTAAACCCGCTTCGCTTTTAAACTGGAAATAGTAAAATCCGGATGGGCTTTTGGTGATTTCTCCCAAGTCATACAAGTGCCAAAGGCGTTGGAAACAATTATTCACCACCTTATAATCCATCGAGGTACCAAGGAAGTAACCGTACAGATGTAACGAGTATGCTTGGGCTGAAAGCTTCAAATCATCCTGTGATATATGAATCCGACAGCTACCATCCGAGGTTATTTCCGGGGGGAAATATTCAAGCTTACATCCCTGTATTTCATTAGATTTCTTAATTTTATCAGCAAAGGATTCGGTACCTGAGATTGGGGAGTTCCAAACCGAATGAATTGCTTGATCCGGGTCCAGCTGCGGGCTCAAATTACAGTCATAGGCAAAGTCCATCTCCTTGCCTGATTCCCGATTTATCTGAGCCATAGCATTTTCTCCTCCAACCGGACCACCTTTGGGGTTTGTGAGCTCCAAATTACAACCCTCACCCGACACCCTCATACCCTCCTTTTCCAGCGAATTACAAGCCGGAGATATCCCGGGGTCATCCTGATTGATACCTGCCCCAGGGCTACCCAGGTTAAACCGATGACTCGCCGACGCCTTTGTAACCAGACTAGGCAAATCGACCGATTGGGGGATTTTCATGGATAGCGGAACCTCCAGGGGGCTAATTTCAGCCGTTTCACGTATGAACTCGCTGACCCGAAGGTCAGCTAGGGATGGAGAATACCTGGATAGAGGTCGATTTTTCCGAGCAGCCCTAGTTCCTGAAGCTCTAATCGGACCCGAACAATCGGGTTTCGCATAGGGAGAACCCCTCCTGGTTGTAGGCGTCTTTCTAGGCTGGGAAGCAGCTTGAAGGTCGACCGATTTTGGGGCTGAACCCATACCCTCTGTCGCCAGAAGAGGGGAATTCGCTATTGCACTCGAATTCGCCAGATGGGGGGAATCGCTTTATCACCACCTTCACTTGCTTCATCCCGAGTTGGAGCCGAATCAGGAACTTGTGGGAGAAATACCCCCACCGATGGAGGGATATCCGGCTCCACAGCCACACGGGACCCAGGGTCAGGGGGCCGGCCATGTGTGAAAGTTGGTGGTGGGGTGCCACCGGGAGATGGTATCATCGCACAAGGAAAAAAATCGGCTAGAGAGAAAGTTTAGTGAGAGAAAGTAGAGAGAGAAAAAAATTGACCAAATGAAAAACCATAGGGTCTAGGGTCTGGGGTCTGGGGTCTGGGGTCTAGGGTCTGGGGTCTAGGGTCTGGGGTCTGGGGTCTGGGGTCTAGGGGTCTGGGGTCTAGGGTCTAGGGGTCAGGGGTCAGGGGTCAGGGGTCAGGGGTCAGGGGTGAGGGGTCAGGGGTGAGGTCAGGGGTTAGGGGTTAGGGGTTAGGGGTTAGGAGTTAGGGTTTAGGGGTTAGGGTTTAGGGGTTAGGGTTAGGGGTTTAGGGGTTGGGGTTTAGGGGTTGGGGTTTGGGGTTTAGGGTTTAGGGTTTAGGGTTAGGGTTTAGTGTTAGGGTTTAGGGGTTAGGGTTTAGGGGTTGGGGGTTAGGGGTTGGGGGTTGGGGGGTGGGGGTTGGGGTTTGGGGTTTGGGGTTTGGGGTTTGGGGTTTGGGGTTTAGGGTTTAGGGTTTTAGGGTTTTAGGGTTTAGGTTTGGGGTTTGGGGTTGGGGGTTTGGGGGTTAGGGGTTAGGGGTTTAGGGGTTAGGGTTTAGGGTTTATGGTTTTTTTTTTTTGGGAAAAGGGCAATGCCCTAGGTAAATATTTTATTAAAAAGAATTGAGATTACAAACTAAGTGCATCCCCCTCTCCTAGACTCTAGGAGGGGAGAACCACAACAGACAGAAAAACAAACAAACCCGAACCAAAACACAAGAAGAACTATCTATTATGAGTTGTCATGAGTCGACTTGTAGCATCCATTTCAGACTCCACTTCCTCACTAGCATCCTCTTGACCATCCAAAATGAGTTCTTCATCACCCAAATTTTGTAAACCATTAAACCTGTTAGTGATACTAGTCGGTTTAGCACCCGATCCAGTCCTGCTAGGCATATTAACTAGAGGAGGGAAGTCCAAGTCACGAAAATTAGGTGGACTCGTTTCCTCATGAGGCCGAATCCCTTGACCCGAGAGGGCCGAAGGCCTAGTAGTCGTGCGCAAAACTGGATCTGCCCCATTGGGCCGTCGAGAAGGGCCTGGCGCCTCAGGATGTGCATGTGGCCGAGTAGGCCGAACCTGTTGGGCATGCCCATGCGAACCACCTCCCACTCCTTTGGGCTTCCTAGTAGCCTGAGCACCAACCCGAATTCCCTTACCAAACTTTTTCTTTTTGCTCTTTACAACTGTGAATCCTTCATTATCAACATTTCCATCTTTTTTATTTTCCACATTAGGCTCGACATTGACAACCTTTTCACTCTCCTCAACCGATTTTCCTTGAGTACCAACTCCTGTAGCGGGAACATCATGTTCCATTTTATCATGACCAAAGACTCCACATGTGGTGCAACAAGGAGGTTTCCATCTATAAGATAGCTCAAGATAAGTAGTCTTACCCGGTAGGATTCCACGAGAAGGAAACTTGACTTTGACCTGATCCGGTAACCCATTAGAAGCAAAGGCATCCACAAGCACCCTAGCATAATTCATGGGTCCCTCTTTTTTTCACATCTTTCATAAGTTAAATGATCAAGCATTAGAGGCTTACCAACACAACTAATAATTTGCCCAATGTTACCCCCATTCCAAAGGCAAAGAGGTAAATCCTTGATAGCAACCCAAACCGGAACAGATTTTGGATTAGGCTTTGTCATCACCGTATCCGGCTCCCATAATTGAAGAACAAGTGGAATATTCTCCACTAACCAAGGATTCCTTTCTAGCACTTGTATCAAACCATCCTCCTTCTCAAACTTAAAAAAATAAAATCCTCCCTTTTTGACATGGATAGACTTAAGTCCATATTTATGCCACATTTTAATTAAGTTTTCCCGAACAACATAAAAAGGCAAATTACCTCCAATAAAGTAGCCATAAAGTTGCATTTGGTGAGCTTCCACACTCTTTGCCATAAAGTGTGCATCAAGTGTGACAACCGGCTCCCCCTTCTCATCCATATTCGGGGGGTTGTAGAGCAAACGAGTTTCACCATCTTCAACCCCTTCCCCATTAACCAATTTTTGAAAGAGCGACTTATTCCAGAATTTTGTACCTCTAACCGGGTCACATTCCGGGATATTTTCATCCAACCTCAAGGTATCTTCATAATCAAATGGATGAAAGTGAACTTTTTTCTTGCCTTTACTTCCAATCGGATTTACTTCTACTCCCACCCCATCATCGACCAATCCCACATTAATCCCATCTCGCCCTTCCGGAGCCACCTTAGCCACTTCAATGGGTTGCATGGGCACTTCATCGAGACCCCCATGCACCACATTGGAATGTACATGCAACCCTTCTTCTCGGTTTAGAACATGAAGCACCTCATTCCCAACTTCACCATACACCCCATGCAAACCATGGATCCCTTCGACAGAAGCAACCGGACCCGAGTGATTCTCCTCAATCGCTTTCACCTCAAACTCAGATTCTTGTCCCGTACCCGGCACATGCACTTGCACGTCCTGAACCACCTCAACCCCAAGAGGCTTTGGCATGGGCAAGTCGCCTCCCCCATGCAACTCAGCCGAAGCATGCATCCCATTCCACACCTTAGTAGTAGCTTGCACCCCCTCATCTAAAGCAACACCCGAACTCAGGTTAGTCCCCTCCTTAGCATGCACACTATGCACAGCAGAACCATGTTCATCCCCATCCTCCGGCATATGCACATGCACACCCACGTCCGGCGATGAACCATGCGCAACCGGCATCGAGATACTTTCCCCAAATGATTCGGATCGGCTTTGTGGCAACCCATCCCAAAGACCACGACCCTCTGTAGCCTCCCCACTCAACATTGGACGTGGACTAAACACCGTCTTCCTCGGATATTCTCTGCCCAACATAGCCTTAAACTCCGGTGAGAACAGCGGTGTAACCGGAGGCTTGGGACTCGCGACGGCAAACCCTACCCCGTCGGTATCATTCCTCGAACCAGAGAAAGAGCGAACCCCCGTTGACCCATCCGACAGTCCCGTGACACTTCCGGCCAGACCCGTTTTTCCGGCGAGCAAAGTTCCGGCAGAAGCAGAATTTTCCAAAAAATTTTCCTTGTTAATAGATCTCAAACCCTGTTCTGATTCAACCAGGGACACCGTAACACTTGGGACAAGCGAGATTTCCTTGTTTATGTTACACAAATTCGTACCCGACGGCAACAGCGACGGCTGTAGAGAATCTTCGCCTACCCGGGTATCTCCGAACCCCACCAACGGCACCACAAAGGACTCAGCATCTTCCCCATCAAGAAGAGAGGTTGATTTGGAGGCCCCTCTAGCAGACCGGCGAGGCAGCAGGGTTGAAGGCGGCGGATCTTTTTTCCTAGGCATGAGGAACCCGAAGAAAAAGTGGATGGCGGAGATGACCAGGAGAAGAAGCGATCACCGCAGCCCTTACTAGCCCGGAAGGTGAAGGTGGCAGGTGTCGGAGGGAGGGAGATGACGGCTAAGAGATGGAATCCGGCTAGAATGATGAAAACTGCTAGAGAGAGTTTTCTCTCACACCGTGGAAAACACACAAAAAAAACACAAATGAGACAATCCTAGGGTTTGGGGTTTGGGGTTTGGGGTTTGGGTTGGGGTTTGGGTTGGGGTTTGGGGTTTGGGGTTTGGGGGTTTGGGGTTTAGGGGTTGGGGGTTTGGGGTTTGGGGGTTTGGGGGTTGGGGGTTTGTGGGTTTGGGGTTTAGGGGTTTGGGGTTTGGGGTTTGGGGTTTGGGGTTTAGGGTTTAGGGTTTAGGGTTTTTTTTTTGGGAAAGGGGACGGTACCCCAGGTAAATTTTATTGATAAAAAATAATTAAGTACAAGAAAAAGGAGACTAGCAGCCAACAAGGGGACAGTTCCCCCAAGTCGGAAACCCGCCAGACCCCGCAAAACCGGGCACACCTAACTCAGGTGATCCCGTCCATCAGTTCTAACCATAAAATCCATCCAGTTATAATCTTGCAATACATATAATTACCAAACCAACATAACGATAAATAAAAAACAATATGAAAATAACAAAAATAATACTTCAACATATTCTGGATCCTTTCCGTGTAACTATCAAGTCTATGCCCCGGGTTATCTTCAAACTCTTTCTTTTGATGCGATCTTTGTATCGGCTACTCCGATAATTATCACGCTTAGACTGCCGATTCTTCAAACCAATTAGAATATCCCTTTTGCACATTCTTGATGGTTCTACACATTTCGTTAACCTCGTAGTCCGTTTTCCCAAAGCCAAGTTACGTTTAAACCTCATTTCTTGAATTCTTTCCAGGACAAGCCAAACCCGGGGCCATGATCTCTCAACCTGCCAAAAGAAAGCATGCCACATAACAAAAAACCAAGCCGTATATCGCCCCTCATTTCCACCCCAACCCGTTATAGTGTGGTGCCTCCCATCTCTCTGTTTAGTGGTTGCACGTGTGAGATGTGTACCAAACCACCCGGACCCTTCCCGAACAAACCATAACGGGTCCCAACCCTTCCATATAACCCCAGCATGACTCACATTCTCAACTCTCAGAAAGGTGGTGTTGTGTGTGCTCTTTGTACCAACCCCCACCCGGACTTTCCCGGGCGTAGACTGCATGTTAATATCTCTCCCTATGCAAGTCTCGAAGATTACGTCCGAGTGGATAAACAGCCCCATATTATCCCGTAAAACACCTTCTATGTTTGAAAACCTCTCCCGACTCATGAAGGCACTAGTGCAGTGTGTGATTGGTGTACCAACCCCTTTCCCTGGTCTCCCCGAGAAACATAGAAGGGTCCACCCATTTCCATTCGTCCAGGGTAAGTTATGAGTCCCTATATGACTAAACAAATTATCAACTATCTTGATGTGGGTGTTCGGTGTGTGCTCTGTACCAAACCCCTCCCATTTTCCCCTTGCAGCACGTTTGTTGTATGGATCGCCACTCAAGCAAGTCCCAATCCTCACTCCATATAAACGAGAGTGGGACCCGAAGACCCATTTAGACCTGTACCAAACATGAAAATATGTTAGCCCCACCCCTCCCCAAGCTCCCCAAAGAATCCCATAAGTGTTTAAAGACTGTCCAGCTCTCCAAAGCAAGGTGTATTGTGTGCATTTAGTACCAACCCTCCCCTCTGTCCCCCCCGAGAAACACTTATAGGCCAAACCACCCCCCTTTGATTCCCCGAGACTCTCCTTGACCCACTGAATGTATTTAGTGACGATTTGGACATGGATTCTCATCATACTATACTCAGAAGTGTTAACAAAGGTGTAGATCAACCAGAATCCCACAGTTCCCCCATGACGAGCCCCACAAATTCTTTGCTCTTTATGATTTAACATTGGTGTGAGTACCGCTTCCTCCAATCCCGTTCGGTTTAAATCCCCATTTCTTCCCCAACTGATCCGATCCAACACTCCTACGTATAGATAAACCTTGTAATCTCATGCTGACCGAATCTTTGATAAGCTGGCATATTACATCCGAGTGCCGGCTTTCATGTTTAAACATTCTCTAGTTTCTCTCTTGCCAAATAAAGTAAATTGTTGCAGCAAAAATAAGTCTCCAAATTATACTACCAATGCTCTTATTTCTTGGAAGGTTGTTTAGATGACTGATACAGTCCACCCACCGATCCGGAGGGTTCTTAAACTCAGCTTCTTTTTTCATGGTATCCCAAATTCGTTTTGGTATGGCACATTCAAAGAATAAGTGATTATGGCTATCAGGTTTTTCATCGCAAAAACTGCATCTGAGTGTCTCCCCATTCACCCATTTAGCTATTCTGTCTTGGGTCAGGAGCCTCTCTTTAATAGCTAGCCAACTGATGAATGCATGTCGTGGTATACATTGACTAAACCAAATAGTAGTAGACCAAGGAACTTCCAGACCTATATTGCGTAAGTCATGGTATGCCTTTCCTGTTTGGAAATCATCTACTCTACCATCCCTCGATAGCCACTTAACTTGATCTCTTTTTCCATTTTGAAGCAAGGGAGGCGGTTGGTCATATAAAAAGGGAAATTTAGTTTGCCAGACTTCCGGCCACTTCCATCTACCATCTTCCACCACTTCACCCACACAACTGTCAATACTTAGACCAGCTTGGATTATGTCTCTTTTGGTGATGATATCTCCTAACGGACTATGCACGTGCCACTGATCATACCAAATAGATGTAGTTTGACCATCCCCGATACTCGAGCAACAGTGTTTCCTAATGAGTTGTCTAGCAGTGAGGATGTTCCTCCAACTCCAACTGTCACCATCCATAGGTCTTATGTCCCAGAAGGACCTATTTTGGATCTTATAAGCATGCACCCATTTCACCCAAATTGACTCTTTTTTGGTAGCAATATTCCAGATGTGTTTAGCCATTAAAGCATTGTTTTGGGTTCGAAGGGATTTCACACCTAGGCCACCTTCATTTTTGGGTTTACATACATCTTCCCAACTAACTTTAGCTTTGCCCTTTGTTGGGTCACCTTGACTCCATAAGAATTTTCGCATTACAGCTTCAATGTCTTTAATAACATTTACAGGAAGGGTAAAGATGGATGCCCAATACACTTGAAGGGAGGCAATAACTGAAGTGATTAGCTGGAGCCGACCCGCAAAGGAGAGAAATTTATTTTCCAATCCCCCGTTTTGGACTTTACTTTATCAATGAGACTTTTGCAGTCCTTTTTATAAAGGCGTTTAGATAGAAGGGGGACATCCAGGTAACGGACAGGGAGGGTTCCAACTCGAAATGGCAGGAGGTATTTTATCTGATTTTGAATCCGAGGTTTAACATTCCCTATGTACATTGTACTTTTTTGCATGTTAGGATGCAAACCCGAGGCCGAACTGAATTCATCCAAAGCTTCCCTAAGGACACTAATAGAAACTGTGTCTGCATGGGAGAACATAAATAGGTCGTCAGCAAAACATACGTGAGTAATTTTTTGTTTGTCGCACCCCAGGTGGTATTGGAAGCTGCTCTCTTGTTCAATCCGTCTTTTAACCATAAGGTTAAGGACTTCCATTACCAAGGTGAACAGATACGGGGAGATAGGGTCACCCTGACGTAAACCTCGCATACCAGTAAAGAACCCATGCAAGTCTCCATTAACATTTATGGAGTATGAGGCAGAAGTGAGGCAGTTCATTATCCATAACCTCATACACGGGTGGAAGCCAAAACGAAAGAGACAATGCTCCAAAAATCGGTGGTCAACAGTATCATAAGCTTTTTGAAGATCAATTTTTAAAGCAATCCTAGGGGTCCCTCTATTTCGGTGGTAATTACGTACAAGCTGTTGGGTTAGAAGGATATTATCACTAATGACCCGGCCCGGGACAAACGCACTCTGGCATTCATTGACAATCAAGTCGAGACCCACTTTGATTCTCTCACAGATAACTTTGGAGATGCACTTGTAGATAACATTACAGCATGATATAGGCCGGAATTCGGTAACCGATTTTGGGTTGGCATTCTTAGGGATTAACGATATTACGGCAGCATTAACTTGTTTCAGAATCTTACCAGTCAGAAAAAATTCCTGGACTGCTTCCGTGACATCCTTCCCAATGATCGACCAAGTGGACTTAAAAAATTTAGCAGTGTATCCATCAGGACCGGGGGCCTTATCATCCTCAATCCCGAAGATGGCAGCCTTTACTTCCTTCGCCGTGATATCCCGCACCATATTATCAGCCACATGTGTCGGCAAAGTATTTTTAAAGAGATTATGAGAATCAGCAGGAATGGTAGTATTAGCCTGAGTACCGAGAAGATCCTGATAGTATTTCACAAATTGGTCACCAACCTTATTGCCTTGATAGTACCCGCCCGAAGTGTCACAAATAGATGTAATTCTACTTCTTTGCCAGGCTCCCTTAACAGCATTATGGAAGTACTTTGTATTTTGGTCCCCTTCCTTCAGCCAAGACACCTTAGCCTTTTGCTTCAGAAACAGTTCTTCCTCAAGGGATGCATTTTTAAACGCTTGGACATAGGCAAATTCATCTTCTCTTAATTCTTTATTATGGGGTTCCAAAGCAACTCTTTTTTGTATTTCTTCCAGCTCAAATTTTAGGGCCTCCACTTTGCATGAGGGTTCCCCTTGAGCCTTGCTAAATTTACGGAGCAGGCTCTTAAGATGTTGAAGCTTTTTAACCACACAATACATCTTGCAACCTTGGACGTGGAAATTCCAACCTTGTCTCACAACATCCATAAAGCCATCCGATTTGATAGTATAGTTCATGAATTTGAATGGCCTTTGCTTCCATGCACGTTTTATGTTCGGGATAGTTACGACCACAGGAGAGTGGTCCGATGATCCAAATGGGAGAAACTCAGCTTGCATGTCATTGAACTTATTGCTAAAGTGACAGTTAACCATAGCTCTATCAAGCTTCTTCATTAGCCCTGTTGATTTTCCTGGGGACTTGTTCCACGTAAATTTTAGACCAGAATATGGAATATCAGAAATACCCACCATATTGCAACAGTCCTTAAAGTCTTCCATAGCCGTGGAGCACTTTGAATCTCCTGCCGAGCTCTCCAAGCCGTGAAGCGTAGCATTAAAATCACCCATGAGCAGCCATGGCTCATGTCCAGTCACCAAATTAAATTTCTCCATATCCATCCATAAACTTTTCCTTTTGTAAGCCCTTACGTGACCATAAACAAACGAACAAAAGAATTGATTTTGACCCGTGAGTGGTTTGATTAGGCAGTGAATCGTCTGATCCGATTGATCTAGGACCATAACATCAGCGCATTTTGGATCCCAAGCAACAATAATACGGGTCCATGTTTCACAGCAAACAGAATTAGAAGTCCACTCCCAATGCTTAAACACTTTATTACAAACTTCCTTAAGATTTGAACTTTTAATATGAGATTCCACAACCCCACATACACTAGCTCCCACATTATGCATAGTTTGGATGAGGTACTCTTGGTGACATTTATTATTTAGGCCCCTCACATTCCAGGTAAGAAGTTTGAACTCCATTAAAACTCTTTAGGATTAGTGTCAGCCTTCTCCATAACATGATCAGGCTGCATTACTACATTATGATTGATTGGTTCCAAGGACGTTGCATTCATATTAGTGGATGGAGGACGAGGTATATCCTCAGTCATAAACTCAGCTGTACCATCCGTTTCTGATTCAACCTCTTCAACATCTTCATTCTGATTGAGGGGGGGTTGTCGCTCCTTCCTACTCCTAGGAAGCTGTCACCCGAAACAGCCAGGTAACCGGCGCCAAAGTTGTGTAGGCTGCATAAGCACCTAAAGTACTCTAGATGGAGTATAGACCAGCTGGATAGGACTGTTGTTAACGGAACAAGTTTGTCAATGACGTACTTCTTTGCTTCAATTCTCTGCTTGGGTGTTATCTGTTTATTATACTTGGCATCTAAATTACTTTCTTGTGTCTTAATCCATTCAGCATTAAAATCTTCTGGGATGACATCCTCATTAGGACCAACTACCGGGTTATCAGTAGTGTCTATTATCTCGACTCCATCTTCATCTAGGAGACAAAAACGATTGGCAGTCTCCTCCATAGATACGATAGGTTTGTTACTATTTTGCTTCTTTTCCCCTATGACTGTCCTACCAGAATTCTCTTCGACATTCCTCCCCTTTCCCAGAACTGCCGTTTTACTGGAAGTATTACCTTGTTCTTGTTGATTTTGCTTTCTGGAGGAGTGTTCCAGGATGTCAATGTGGTTAGCATTAATACTTTGCTGGTTAATTTTTCCCTTCCCTTTTTCCTTTTCCACATTTCTACCCTTATTCCCATATTGAAGCTGTTGAAACTGACGTGTTTGCCCATAAGTTCTGGACCCTTCGACTTGGTCATGAGGTCTGCCTCCTCCTTTCCTTCTTATGACAGTGGTAAAGCCATCAATGTCTACGGCTGCATTCTTAGCTTTTTTAGCCAAGGTTCTATCCTCTGGCCAGCCTTCATTTTCCCTGTCAACCTGCTGTTTCTTTTCTTCATCCGTTTTTTCTCTGACCCGACATTTCTCAAACGAGTGACCAAATACCGAACAGTGCGAGCAACGCTCAGGGACATTTTGATAAGCAACCTGAATATCTATACATTTCTCGTCCGAACCATTTATACGCTGGTACCATACTTTCACCTTATCCGTCAGTTCAGTCTCATACTTCAACTCTACTAGGACTCTCGCATATCCTCCTGCCTCTCGTCTATTAATACATTTAGATTTGGTAATTTTGTCAAAAGTTAACGGGTTACCAATGCAGCTCGCAGCTCGGCAAATGCATTCTGTGAACCATAGGTCTAAAGGGAGGTTCTTTAGGATCAACCAGATTGGGACAGTTTTAGGTGGTTCTTTCAAAAGGCTCATTCCAGCATCCCACTTTCTTAGACTTAGTGGGATGTTGGCCACAACCCAAGGCCCTAAATTAAGGACGGTTTGTAGACCGTCATTAACTGCAAATTTTAAGAGAAAAAAACCCGTTCCGTTGGATGATATGTCCACTATTCCATATGGTTTCCACATCCTAAATAGGTTAAAGCGGACAAATTGAATATGAGGCTCTTCTCCAATAAAATACCCATAGAGGACATTCTTGAACTCTGCTTTAGCTTGGAGAATGTATTTAGGGTCAATAACAGCCATCTTTGATCCATCCTTATTAACCGAGGGAGGATAGAATTTGATTTTCTCTTCTTCCAGATTGGAGTCTTGACCCGACAGCATATGAGCATAAGAGACTACTTTAGTATCCGTAGGTTTGTCTGCATCAACAGTCACTTGGTCTTCATTTTCTATCATCGATTCATCAATACATACTTGGCCCGAGTCATTAACCTTAGCAGAGAATTTGGAGAGTTTGCAACTCTTCATGTTTTTAATAGAATTCAAGAGCTTACTAGAGTTGTTACCAGATTTGGAGATAATGTTTGTGATAGACCCCATAAGATTATCCTCCTTCTCCATTGCTTCCTTGTAGAATTCCCCTATAATTTTCCTTCTTCGTTGCCTTCCTTCCTGCGTATCTTTGTTCGCTTTTGCCTTTAAAGTGCCACAGTGAAAGCCCGCCAGACCCAACGGTTGGCTAAGAACTTTGGGCAGAACAATATTTGAGTTAAACAAAAATTTTCGTTTGGACAGATTCTTTTCAGGCTTTCTGTTCTTTGAAGACCAAATTTTATATTTTTTCCTTGGTTGTTTAGAAGGGGGGTCATTCATTTTCTCAGCATCTACTTCAGTTTCTCCCTTGCCATCAGATTTCTGGTGCATTGCCTTATGGTTCTTTGATTTCTTTTCCTTTTTCTTTCGATGAACTGTCCCTATCTCTAAGTGGGCCTCAGTATTAGCTGTAGCCACTACCATTTGCCCCTGAATGGGAGCAGATTTCCTCTTCATCCCAACAACATGTTCCGGGTTTAGGAGAGTCCCTACCCACTTTACTAGTTGCTCCAAAATAGAAGGATATTGATCAAGAAACTTGCAAGTAGGAGCATTTTCATTATTCCTTAACAGCGAGGTAGCCAGATCATAGCATTGCTTGTATTCCTCATTATTCACTTCGACACTCTCATTTTTGGAAGCCTGAACTATTTTATTCCAGGTCGAATTTTCATATCCCGGGTCTTCTTCCTTACTCCAAGGCTCTTCCCATAAGATTTTAGAAGGCGTAGCATTAAATATTATCCAATCATTCAAATCAACTACTATATCCAATGTTGCTATCTCCATGTTGAGTGGCTCTATATTTATATGGTGGATGTCTTTGGAGTTAATATTATCAGCAGTGAAGGATTTCGATTTATTACATTGATCCGAGGATATTTCTTCCTCTTCTCCTATCTCCAATTCATGCATGCCACCATTACCCGAGAGGCTAGCCAGTATAGAGTCACCAGCATATTGCATGTTAACCATAACCGGACCAAATTCCTCCATTCTGCTAGATTCAGCATGACCTTCTTGCATAGTTTGATTGCCGATAGAAACCCCATTCTCAGGGACCTGCATACACACATTAGTCATAGGAACCAGATCGTCAGTACCTGGGATAGAAGTATCTTGTTGCATGGTATCATCAGCAGCCACACCCGTCCATGCACAGGCTTGCATGGGAGAATCAACAGGTCAATTCACCATAGCAGGTTTGTTTTCTTTATCCAGGCGATACGGATGAATCACCTGCTTCGACCCCACCTGCTTGGATGATTTTGACTTCCGAGTTCTAGTGTTACGATTAACTAGGCTACACTTTGCATCGTCACTTCTAAGGCCATATCGACGTATAGCAGATTCCATAGTTCCGTCCAGATGGTGTGACGGATTCGATTTTCCTTTCTTACCCGACGATTTCCTAAGTTGATCCTGCTTCTGGTTTTGAATATCCATCGCCGGGTGCTCTTCCGAATCACTGTCCTCGGATTGCCAGAACCCGCTATCCACCTTCGGGTCAGGAGGTTCCGTCGGCCGGTTAATACTTGTGGTCTCTTCGTAAACGGCGTCCATCGAAGCAGATGAACTAAAGTGAGGAGCAGACGTAAAGAAAACCCTCGAACACCCTAACCGGCCAAGAGAGAGGCCGGAGAAGCCAAGAATGGCCGGAAAACTCCAAGGTCACCGATCGCACCTTGGAAAACACACACTTAGTTTCGTACAAATGAGAATCCCTAGGGTTTAGGGTTTAGGGTTTAGGGTTTAGGGTTTTTTTTTTTGGATAAAAGAAGTGCCCTGGAAAATAGAACAAGAATGAAAGAATACAGACCCGCACATCTCTCCCTCCCTGGACATTTTAACAAAAGAGGGGAAAACTGCAAACAAAAAACGCCCAAAAAGCTATTCAGGGGACCTGACAAGCCCCGTACAATGCCCAGGAGGGCTACCCCACTCTATGCTTAAAACCCACATACCCCACCTCACAACCATCCAATTAGTACCACAACACTCCCAAATGGACACCCATTCCCTATCCCAAAGAAACCATACCCTCCCAACTAGATTACTATGGCTAGTAATATTAGTTGGGGTGATATCCTTCCTAAGCCCCTTATGGATTTGGTTCCCAAACATACAAACCGAGCCCAAAAAAGGCAAACAGTTACAAAAACTGTTACATGGAATTTTAGACATACAAGTATTACAAAATTTAATACAAAATAAACAATTATAGATTCCAATGTTTAACCCACTCATAGGGCCTTCATTCTGGCCTGGATAGCAAAAGAAGGGCTGAAATTTCCAATAGGGCAAACCTTTAGACTGTTGGGCCGACTGGCATACCCAGGAACAAGCCCAAAAAGCTAAAGCAGTGTTGGGCCAATTTATACTAGCAAAAAGGAAAGTAAGCGGCCCATATCTCGTATTATACTTCCGGATTCCCGGCTCTATATTGGGCCAATTACCCTCATTGTACTGAGTACCAAACCAGGACCTTATACCCATACGGTCAATCCAACTCAGCCGGCCCACCACATTCCAAATCAAACAGGCCCAAGAAAATAAGTTTCCCAGGACTGAATTGATGCCATGGCCCATGTCCCAAAATCTGGACTTGGGCTTAGTACACAAATTAAAATAATGCCTTCTGATCCAGCTAGTAGCATGGCAATTTTGACCGAGAAAATAATTAACTGCCGACCCAGTCTTCATTATATTCTTCCGAGTTACCAAAACCATTTTTTGCCATGGCCCCTCGTTGCACTGATTACTGAAATGAACCATCCGTAAACACCAAAACAAAAGGCCCACATTTAAATTCATCTCTCCCAACCTGTTATCAAAAATCCACCCACATTTTCTAGATCCAAAACTATTACACTTCGGTAATTTAGAATCATGCTTCCCACTAATTAACATTAGCTGTGCAATCACCTTATTCACCCGGTCCATCTTCCCCCCAATCCAACCGAAAAATAACTTCCTGGGGGCTATCATCCCCTCATCAAAAGTCAAAATAAAGTAGTGACCAAACACAAGTAACAAATTGCACACCATCAAAACCACCCCCCAATCCCGGACAACGAGACAGACTTACAAATCATTAATGCAATTGGGTATGGGTAGGAAGCGGCACCTTCGGCATTCCCACCTTCATTTGGGCAGAAAAAAATTGGGCTGTCCCGTTCTCATCATCAGATTCGACATCCTCAACACAATAGTCATAGTCTAAGCCCATAGCTTTCACTTGATCCTCGAAGAATTCGTGTTCACCTTGCTCCCAATTATCCATATCTACAGCTCGGACCGCTTGGGCAGGACCACAAAGACGACTCGTGATAGCCAGTTTCTGGGCATCGGATATCCCGTAGTCCTTTACTTCTACTTCCTCTCTACTCGGTGTTTCCAGAGATACTTCCTGCCCTGAAGACTGCTGGTAGCTTTTCATGGGGGACACAATAGAACTCGGAAGTATACGAACTCCCTCTATAAATTCTCGGTTCACCTGGCACACAAGCTGCTCCTGTTGAGGTTCATTACACTTATCCGGATCCATGGCACTAGGATTGGACTGGTCATACATGCCAGGATCCAGGCTATCCCCCACAAGTTTGTTGAACTTAAAACTTTTCTGGAAGTCCAACACCATAAAACTGTTGTGGGTATCAACCGAAGGGTGAACAGGTAGGAGATTGGGCTGCTGAGTTAGGTTGGTTGTAGGCTGGTCTACATCAATTGGGACAACACTGGCAGCAGCCTCTGTCATACCCGCAGAAGAAGAGCTGGGCTGAAGAATCTGGCTTTTTCGTGGCCAATTACCATCCGGAACAGTCACTGCAGGCCTGCTGGCAGGCGGGTTCTTTTCCGGCTGAGATGGGATGGGTTGCACTGCCGGGCCAGGTTTAGAAACACCAGCAGAACCATTAACAGCTCTAGAGAAATCAAATCCTTTACTTTTCTGACCCCCTCCATTCAGCAGCCCATTCTGAGCTTGGGTATTCGGTAGGTTGGTGACATCCTTACGGGCATAATCAGAATGGGTATTTATGTGCAGGCCCGAGACTTTGGAGCCCGACATGGAAGGAATCTGGGAAGATTTGGTTTCCAGGCTAAGACCAGGTTCCCATCTATTCACCACAGTAAACCCCTCATTATCCAATCCTATATCATTTGAATTATTGGCAACAGGCAGCACTCTAGGCCCCTTTGGGTTTAACTCCAACTCAGTGGAAGCTGCTGCACCTGGGTGGGAGCTGGGGGGAACAACAACCTCCTCTTCCATGGGCTTGGGTTTGTTAATACACTTCTGCAGGGAATGACCAAACAAACTGCAGTGACTGCACACAGGGGGCTTCCACTGGTATGACACAGGCAGATTTGCTATTCGGCTGGGATGATGGTTAATAGGGGGGTACACAACTTCAAGAACTTCGGGAAGATTACTGTTGGCTTTTGCATTAACTAGCATACGGGCATACCCCATCTTGCCCGATTGGTTCGCACACCTTTGTAATGTCAGTCTATCCATTAGAAGAGGGTTACCAATTCCACTCATTAATTTGCATATCCCATTCTTAGTCCATAGGTCCAACGGGATATTATGGACCGTGACCCATAGCGGGATGACATCCATCTCAATTTTTTCCAGGCTAAGACCAGGTTCCCATCTATTTAGGAAAATAGGGATGTTATTGACCATCCAAGGACCATTTTCCAAAACCTGATTGAGCCCAGCCTCACTTTTAAATTTAAAATAATAGAACCCAGCATTACTTTTAGTGATTTCATCCAGATCATACAACCTCCATAGCCTATGTAAGCATCTGTTCACAGCCCTGTAATCCATGGATGTACCCAAAAAATAGCCATATAAGTGTAAGGAGTATACCTGTGCCGAGAGTTTGAGGTCGTCCAGGGAAATGTGGATACGACATCCCCCATCTTGTGTGGTAGTAGGAGGAAAGTACTCCAGCTTTAGCCCCTCCATCTCATTGCTCTTTTTGATTTTATCAGCAAAGGACTCCATACCCGATACAGGGGAATTCCAGACAGAGCACAGTCCTGATTGGGTAACCGAAGGGGGGATAGAAATGTTACCATAGTGTATAGAACTAGGAGCAATTTCCGAACCCACCATCTCAGTCTCCGTTGGGTCAATGTCCCCGGCCTGGGTAGGGACTTCAATACATGAAATCGGGCCACCTACAGTCCGAGAAGGCGCAGTACTCCCCCGCACCTGGCCGGTAATGTTGTTCGGATCCTTTCCCCCTCTAGGACTGCCACTCGAGAGTCCTTCCCTCAGTTGATTTTGATCCGAAATTTCCATTTCAACCTCAATCGGTACGCTCCCGGTTCCACTTGGGTTAGACCCAGTCGTACGTCTATCCATAAAGGCTGCTGTGTCACGCACAAATTCCGGAACCCTGAGGTCCGCAAGGAAAGGTTTGAACCGGGTATCACCTCTAGGTCGTCGCATGACCCGATGGCCATGAGATTTGGGCAAATTTGTGTTCTTCGGAACATCCTCTCTCGGTAGTGATGCGAGATTTTGGTCCCCGACAACCGAAACAAGCTTTGGTAAGGATGAGATGATTATTTTAGGGGAAGGATCAGGGGGTAGAGGAGGAATCGGAGGTGGGGAAGGGTGAAAACCCTCGCCGATTGATGGTTTCATGAACTGAGAAGAAGACTTGCGGCTGAAAAAAGGGAACCGGTTTAGAGAGAATTTCTAGAGAGAAGTTAGAGAGAGAGGAAAATTACACAAATTAAAATCCATAGGGTTTAGGGTTTAGGGTTTAGGGTTTAGGGGTTAGGGGTTAGGGGTTTAGGGGTTAGGGTTTAGGGGTTAGGGTTTAGGGTTTAGGGTTTGGGGTTTAGGGTTTGGGGTTTAGGCGTTGGGGTTTGGGGTTTGGGGGTTGGGGTTTAGGGGTTGGGGTTTAGGGGTTTGGGGTTTGGGGTTTGGGGGTTTGGGGTTTGGGGTTTGGGGGTTGGGGGTTTGGGGTTTGGGGTTTGAGGTTTAGGGTTTGGGGTTTGGGGTTTGGGGTTTGGGGTTTGTGGTTTGGGGTTTGGGGTTTGGGGTTTGGGGTTTAGGGTTTAGGGTTTGGGGTTTGGGGTTTGGGGGTTTGGGGTTTGGGGTTGGGGTTTGGGGTTGGGGTTGGGGTTGGGGTTGGGGGGTTGGGGGTTGGGGTCTGGGGTCTGGGGTCTAGGGTCTGGGGTCTAGGGTCTGGGTCTGGGGTCTGGGGTCTGGTCTGGGTTGGGCTGGGGTCTGGGGTCTGGGGTCTGGGGTCTAGGGTTTGGGGTCTAGGGTTTGGGGTTTGGGGTTTGGGGTTTAGGGTTTGGGGTTTGGGGTTTGGGGGTTTGGGGTTTGGGGTTGGGGTTTGGGGTTGGGGTTGGGGGGTTGGGGGTTGGGGGTTGGGGGTTGGGGTCTGGGGTCTGGGGTCTGGGGTCTGGGGTCTAGGGTCTGGGTCTGGGGTCTGGGGTCTGGTCTGGGTTGGGCTGGGGGCTGGGGTCTGGGGTCTAGGGTTTGGGGTCTAGGGTTTGGGGTTTGGGGTTTGGGGTTTGGGGGTTGGGGGTTGGGGGTTTGGGGTTGGGGGTTTGGGGTTTGGGGGTTGGGGGTTTGGGGTTGGGGGTTTGGGGTTTGGGGTTTGGGGCTTGGGGCTTGGGGCTTGGGGTTTGGGGCTTGGGGTTTGGGGTTTGGGGGTTTGGGGTTTGGGGTTAGGGTTTGGGGTTGGGGTTGGGGGGTTAGGGGTTGGGGGTTGGGGTATGGGGTCTGGGGTCTGGTCTGGGTTGGGCTGGGGGCTGGGGTCTGGGGTCTGGGGTCTGTTCTGGGTTGGGCTGGGGTCTGGGGTCTAGGGTCTGGGGTCTGGGGTTTGGGGTCTGGGGTTTGCGGTTTGGGGTTTGGGGTTTGGGGTTTGGGGTTGGGGGTCTGGGGTTTGGGGGTCTGGGGTTGGGGTCTGGGGTCTGGTCTGGGTTGGTCTGGGGTCTGGGGTCTGGGTCTGGGGTCGGGGTCTGGTTTAGGGTTTAGGGTTTAGGGTTTAGGGTTTAGGGTTTAGGGTTTAGGGTTTAGGGTTTAGGGTTTTGGGTTTAGGGTTTAGGGTTTAGGGTTTAGGGTTTAGGGTTTAGGGTTTAGGGTTTAGGGTTTAGGGTTTAGGGTTTTGGGTTTAGGGTTTAGGGTTTAGGGTTTAGGGTTTAGGGTTTAGGGTTTAGGGTTTAGGGTTTTAGGGTTTAGGGTTTAGGGTTTAGGGTTTTGGGTTTAGGGTTTAGGGTTTAGGGTTTAGGGTTTAGGGTTTAGGGTTTGGGGTTTAGGGTTTGGGGTTTAGGCGTTGGGGTTTGGGGGTTGGGGTTTGGGGGTTGGGGTTTAGGGGTTGGGGTTTAGGGGTTTGGGGGTTTGGGGTTTGGGGGTTGGGGGTTGGGGGTTTGGGGTTTGGGGTTTGGGGTTTGGGGTTTGGGGCTTGTGGTTTGGGGTTTGGGGTTTGGGGTTTAGGGTTTAGGGTTTGGGGTTTGGGGTTTGGGGGTTTGGGGTTTGGGGTTGGGGTTTGGGGTTGGGGTTGGGGTTGGGGTTGGGGGGTTGGGGGTTGGGGGTTGGGGTCTGGGGTCTGGGGTCTGGGGTCTGGGGTCTAGGGTCTGGGTCTGGGGTCTGGGGTCTGGTCTGGGTTGGGCTGGGGGCTGGGGTCTGGGGTCTGGGGTCTAGGGTTTGGGGTCTAGGGTTTGGGGTTTGGGGTTTGGGGTTTGGGGTTTAGGGTTTAGGGTTTAGGGTTTGGGGTTTAGGGTTTAGGGTTTAGGGTTTAGGGTTTAGGGTTTAGGGTTTTTTTTTTTTTTTTTTTGGGTAAAGAGGCTTTGCCTCGGAAAATGTATATCAACCAAAAAACAAGTTACACCCGAGCAGGGGCATTCCCCTGTGAGAGTTTAACTATGGCCTTGACCATAATGTCAAGACCCCAAAAAAGTCCCCAAACGACATACAAAGTACCATCCCTACTATACATAAAAGGGAGGAATTGATACCTAATCGTGTGACCATGGGGGGACCTGTAACTATACTTCTTACATCTAGCGTAGCTAACATGACACAAACAAACATCGAGCTTACACATACGGAAATAATAATACAAGACGATATTCCAACTGAAATAAACAAATCTCCTGTCACCCTTTCTATGATGGTGGAGGCTCTCAACCCACATCCAGAAATAAAGATTAAGAGCCATCTCCATCATATTCACGCCATGACCCTAGAGACCCCAAAACATAACAGCTGGGTCAATATAGGTAGCCCTGTCCAAAAGCCAATTGTCTCCCTGCACATTGCACCAAGCAAGATCCAACTTACACTCAGCCCTCCCATCCAAATTCAGCCACGCCCCGCGAGTGGTACCAGCCCGGATCTTGTCTTCCTTAAGCCAGCAGGCCCAACCGAACAGCCCCCAAGGACAGTTCCCAATCTGCAGATCATACAAGCACCCATATAGAGTCTCCCAATTATACCAGTTCAGAGCCATCATATGAGCCTCCCTGCAGTCCGAATGGTAGCCCCTGCAGTCCGACTGGTTCCAGTCCTCCAGCCCAAAAGTAGCAGCAACCGAGATGTGCACTTGGGCAACCCGGCCTGACAGAAGCTGAAACTGATCCAACCTCCATTGCTTCCTTTGAAACCTGTCCCTACCCAACCCAATAAGACCCTTAAAAATAATTTTGTTAGAACCTACCTCACTCCCTCTACCCATCCTCCTCACTAGGAAAGAAGCCAAAGTCTGATCCATCCCACAGTCCACCCAGTCCCAACTTCTCTGATGAGAATTATCACTCCCCAGCCCAAACGAAAACCCCCCGCCCCCTCTCAAACAAATGACAATAAAAACAGGAATGATCATGATAATAAGGAATTTCATTGCTCTCTTTTTCTCAACCAAGGCTCCCCACTCAAGGGAATTAAACTTTCTATCACCCGGGTCCAGCCCCAATCCAGAATTATTGGTTAAACCCGACCCATTACAGTGGCTAAGCATCCCACCATACAACCCATTAGCTCCCAGTTTCATTAACACAGTTGGGGGTGGGGCTCCATTCAAAATCCAAGATATTCCAAATCTTCATCACCTTAGCAGCCTCAACCGACTTAGAGACTTTAAGCCCCAAAATCCGCATTTTGACAGCATCCGAGATCATTTTACAAAGGACAGCAGCTGGTCTAGACTTCCGGTCATGGATTCTCATATTTCTTTCCTGCCAAATAAAGTAAACCATAGCTCCAAGGGCAATTCTATTGGACACACTCCATATAGAGTTGTTGTGATTATAAGTAATTAGCTGGGAAATAAGGGTAGGCCAGGAATTAGAGAGATGGCCCCAATTAGTCAGCCTTCCAATATCCGCCCAAACTTGAGTGGAGTAGCTACATTCGAAAAATAGGTGTCGGTGGCTGTCCTGGACAGAATTGCACAACACACAATTAATGTCCCCTACATCCGTCCATTTATTAACTATGTCATTAGTCTTCAATTTTCCCAAGAGGGCAAGCCATAATATAAATGCATGGCGGGGGATATTTTGAGAGAACCAAACGATCTTGCACCACGGAATAACCGAGCCACTCTCCTGGATGTCTTCCCAAACTTTCCCAACTTGATAAGGACCTTCAGTCCCCTGATTATTCCTCCAAATAACTTTATCCTCAACATCTTCAAGCAGATTGATCTGGTGGGACCAGTTAATTGCCGGGAATCTCAGGATCCAGTCCCGTGGCCATCTCCAAACCCCATTAGTCTCAAGCTCCTGCACAGAAGTGAGATTACTGAAATTCCCCTGAAAACGAGCTCTAGCTGGAATGACTTGGCACAAGGGACCCGAGGGGTGCCAATTATCAAACCAAGCCGAAGTGCTCGCCCCATTCCCAACTTTATGAATAATGTGGTTGCGAAGGATATTTCGGTGCTCAAGAATTTTCCTCCATCCCCAACAAGTGTCTTGCTTGGATTCAACCTCCCAGAAATTCCGACCCTTAAGTCTATAAGTATGGACCCATTTAACCCAAAGGGAATTCTTATTGGAGATAATATTCCAGGCATGTTTAGAAATTAACGCAACATTCCACGTCCTAAGACGCTTTAGGCCAAGCCCACCTTGACACATAGGCAGGCACACATCCTTCCATTTCACTTTAGCTTTGCCTCTTTTCATGGCACCCTGACACCAAAGGAATCCCCTCATAAGTTTCTCAATTTCCTTGGACACCGACATAGGAAGAATGAAAACTGACGACCAATAAACTTGGAGAGAATTCAGAATAGAAGATATAAGCTGCAAGCGACCAGCAAAGGAAAGGGACTTATTTTTCCAGTCCATTATCTTCTTTTTAACCTTATCAATCAAGCTCCGACAATCTTTATGGTATAATCTTGAAGAGATTAGGGGGACTCCAAGGTATTTAACCGGCAGATCCCCCACTCTGAAGTTGATTAACCTATTAATACTATCCTTTATCTCGGAAGGGACATTCCCAAAGTACACCGTCGATTTTGGAATACTCGGAACCAGACCCGACACCCCAGAAAATTCATCCAAAGCGGCCATTAAAGTGGAAACAGAACTGACATCTCCATGGCTAAACAGGAAAAGATCATCAGCAAAACATAAATGAGATAACTTTACTTCCGAGCAACGCCAATGGTAGATAAAGTCTTCGTTGTTACTAACTCCCCTCCTGATCATGAGGGATAGGACCTCCATCACAAGAGTGAACAGATACGGAGACAACGGGTCACCCTGGCGCAGGCCCCTCCTACCTTTGAAAAAGCCTTTTTGTTCTCCATTAAGAGAGATAGAGAAAGCCGGAGTGGAGACACAGCACATGATCCAGCTAACCATGAGAGGCGGGAATCTGAAATGATTCAAACAATCCCTGAGAAATGCCCATTCCACTGTGTCATAGGCTTTTTGAATATCTATTTTTAATGCACATAGGGCTGGTCCCCGATCTCTATGATAGTTCCTCATAAGCTCCTGGGTCAACAGAATATTGTCCGAGATCTGCCTCCCCGGAATGAACGCACATTGGCTATCATCAATAATTTCCACCAGGGCATCTTTAATCCTGTTAGATATGATTTTGCTTATGCATTTGTAGATCACATTGCAACAGGAAATGGGCCTAAAGTCGGTAACTTTCCTAGGAGAATCGTTCTTAGGAACTAGGGCAATAGTAGTCGCGTTGACTTCCCGCAAAAGCTTACTGTTCCGAAAGAAATCTTTGATGGCAATACAAATCTCTGGGCCCACAATGTTCCAGCCTGCTTTAAAGAATTTAGACGAGTAGCCGTCCGGGCCAGAGGCCCTGTTCTCATCAATGTCAAACATGGCCTGTTTTATTTCCAGATCAGTAACAGCCTGCACCATATTCACAGCCATGTGATTAGGAATTTTCCTAGAAAAAAGGGACTCAGGATCAACTATAGTAGCCACCTGGGCTGATTGGCCTAGGACCTCCCGGAAATGATTAACGAAAACATCCGCCATGTCAATCCCAGAAACAGCCACCCCCAAATTATTTTCAACAGAATGGATCCGATTGCGGTTATGGTTTCCTTTCACCACCTTATGGAAATATTTAGAATTATGATCACCCTCTTTAAGCCAGTGAACTTTGGCTTTTTGCATAATAAAAAGCTCCTCATCCTTCACCGCCGCTTTGAAAGCCATGATGTAGTTGCATTCTTCTTCCCGAAGGGCCGAGTCATGAGGGTTATTAGCCACCTCTACCTGGATCAGAGCAAGCTCTGCTCTGAGGGACCTGACTTTAGTAAACAAATTGCCTTGAACGTAATTGAGTTTTCTTAGGGGTTTCTTGAGATGTTTAAGCTTGGAGATGACCGAGAACATCGGAATTCCTACTACCCGAGAGGACCATATGCTTTGGACAATAGGCAGGAAACCCGCTTTACCTGTTAAATAGTTTGCAAACCTAAACGGTTTAGGGGGGGCATTAGGCACTTCCGGGATGCTAACAACTATAGGACTGTGATCAGAAGTCATGAAGGGCAGAAATCCAGCACTAGCATGGGAAAAATCAGCAATAAACTTCCCATTTGCAAGTCCCCGGTCAAGCTTTTTAAGCAGCCCATTAGCCCTACCAGGACTTTTATTCCAGGTGAACTTTAGGCCCGTTGTACAAATATCTTCAACCTCTAAGTCAAAGAGGCAGTCCCGAAAATCAGACATACTTCTGGATATATTAGAGGCTCCAAAAGATCGTTCGGAAGGATCAAGGATTGCATTGAAGTCACCCATAAGGAGCCAAGGGTGGTTGGCCAGACTATTTTTATGAAGACGGAGCGCTTCCCAGCACGCCCGCCTAGCCACCATCCTATGGTGAGCATACACAAAAGAACAATAAAACGCTTTATTGCCAGTAACTGACTCAATAAAACAGTGGATTACCTGAGGGTGACGATCCACCACCATGAGGTTAACTCGGTTAGGATCCCAACTGATGATGATACGAGTTCCCCCATCACAGACATTCGCATTAGAGTCCCATGGTCTACGAGCAAACACTTTGTCACAGACTTTAGCAAGCTTTTGTTTAGATAGGTGGGATTCCAAAATACAACACACCGGGTAATCATCCGAAGCAAGGTGATTAATAACTTGATTTTGGTTATAGGTATTGGACATACCTCTAATGTTCCAAGTAGTGATTTTAAGCACCATTTAAACAACATTTATATTCTTGGGGTCTTGATTCACTACTCCCCCCGAGCTACCCCCTCTCAGCAGAGGTTTGAAAAAGACAGCAGTCCCATTCGAGTCGGAATCAACGTCTTCCACAGCTGTGGACGGGTCAATATTCAAACTTTTGAGCTGGTACTGAAAGAAATCCCATTCCCCCTGATCCCAATTGGCCTGGGCAGAGGCTTTCACCGAACCAAATTTCTCCAACCTCTTCATGATAGCCACTTTCTGCGCATTCGTGATATCAAAGTCAGGGACTTCATCATCACTAGAATTGATATCCAAGGTAACATTAGCCTCATTTCTGCCTGGGAAGTCCAGAGACTTCGGGTTGACTTTGAGAACATTCTTAATTGTGCCAGGATTTAATTCAAAGAATTCCATAGAGTCATCCATTTCCATATCCTTATCACCAACCCTTTCATCCTTTTCAAGATCATCCATAATCGAATCCAGGGCCGAAAATTGATTATTAGTTGTCACCTCCTCGGGGGCAGGTATGACCCCAGCCTCCTTGCCCGGCTTGGGCAGGGTACTAGCAAGGTCATGGTGCTTCAGCCGGGAGCAAGGTTTGGCTTGGAGAGAAACTGGAGGGTTAGGCTTTTGTGGAACAGTGTTAATCAATTTGTTCACTTTACTGTTACGCTTTGGTGTCTCATTCAAATGGCCCGTATTCAAGGACTGATCAGCACGAGCCGGGTTCTTGGGTTTGAGGTTAGAGGTGAATCTAGAATGCAATTCTCCCATTTTTTTCTGAATACGCGGGTCACTACTGGTAGAAGGATGGTTCCCTTGATCTAACCCTTTCTTAACAGCCCCTTCTTCATTAACTTGACTAACCCCTCTGACTTGGGCTCGTTTTCCATTGACCTTTATCTTCAATCTACTACGTTTCCTATTGACCACTGTGAAACCCTCTTCCCCTGTGTTGTTAATATCTGAAGCATTGTTCAACCCATCTATGTTTTTATCCCTACTCTGACTGGCACCCTTGTTTATTTTCGCTTCTTCCTCTTCAGTTTTTGGCCTTTTATTACATAGCCTAGTTGAATGACCAAAAACCTCACAAAACTCACAGACCGCTGGTTTCCATTGGTAAGAGACTTCTATATTAGCAATCCGACCCGGCCTATTGTTAATATTAGGAAACTCTACTTCAACTGTCACGGGGAGATTACTAGTAGCTTTGACATTCACTAGGACACGAGCATAGCCAAGTTTCCCTTTTTTACTCTCGCATCTTTCCTTAGTGACTCTATCCATTAACAGCGGGTACCCAATGCCACTCAACACTTTACTCAGCCCTCTTCCTGTCCACAGTTCAAGAGGGACGTTATGAACTGTGACCCACAACGGGATGGTAGATGGTTCAATACGTTCTAGACAAGCGCCTGGCTCCCATTTGTTTAAAAAAATTGGAACATTATTGACCATCCAGGGGCCATTTTCTAGCACCTCATTCAAGCCCTTTTCGCTCTTAAATTTAAAATAGTAATACCCGATAGTACTCTTTGATATTTCATCCAGATCATATGACCTCCATAACCTTCTAAGACAATCATTAACTACCCGAAAATCCATTGATGTTCCCAGAAAATATCCATACAAGTGCAGAGAAAAAGATACAGCAGAAATTTTAAGATCCTCATGGGAAATAATAACTCGTTTACCTCCATTTGGGGAATTCGATGGCGGGAAATACTCCAGCTTGGTAGAATCCAGTTCATTGTTGGCTTTAATCTGTTCTGCAAATGTGAGTCGGCCTGGCCTGCCGATGCTCCACGCATTCTGATGAGGGTTAGGGGGATGCTGAATTGAGGAACCAAACACCTGATTAGGCATATACCGGGTAGCCCCATTAGTGTGCGAATCTCCAGACGGGCCTTGCATCACCATTTCTTTGCTAGCCTCGTCTTCACTTCCCACCGGGTCACAATCCGGCGATAACGGGATATCAGCAGCGGTGTTTATCGGACAGTTTTCGTGCTCCGTGTTAACCTCTTGCACCTGAAATTGGGGCGACATGTCTTCATCTTCCATAGGACCCGATGTTGAGAGCGTGACTCCATTTCCCCCAAAATTTAACCCTAATTCAACCGGGATGACTGATTCGTCTCTCAATTGGAAATTTTTATCCGATGAATGCTCCGTTCCCGACATAAAATCAGAAAGGTTCAGCTTGACAAAACCTGGCGCATGCTTACTTCCAATCGGTGAGTCCTTCCCTTCTTTGCCCTTTCACGATTTGGGATTAACCGCCAGTCTAGGGGAGGATCGTCGTCCTTCAGATTGTTCCAGATTATGGTAATTCGGAGGATCCGGGGGTTTATCAATAAGAGTTGGATTTGGG